>OX388022.1:8324132-9574132 GCA_947578705.1 Lacanobia wlatinum | reverse complement strand
GTTATTTTATGATCTTACGGAGTTTGCCATTTTCCGGTGACATATATTTGGCTAAAGTTAAGGTGTTGCATATTATGAAAAGCACTTTTTTAATACTCTGTGAGATGTAATAAACCCGATTTGACAAAAATGACGGTTGCCTTGTTGCTACGTAATATGGTTGCTTTTCCCTAACTTTACAGTCAGAAAAAAACATGAAAACATGCCTCAAGCTACAGGGACTGACTTAATTAAAATGGCGGTTTTGGCGTGAATTTGTAATAAGTGTGATCATATTAAGCGGGTTCTACTGTATTAATTTATGCTTTTTTTTATTTACTATTAGTGATGCAATGCCAAAATCCCAGGATTTTATTTAAATAAAAATATTCTAAAAAGCCGCCACCATAATATGTTTGTCAAAAAAAGACCCGGAAACCTAGATATTTCCTTCCTCCCGCTACCCTCCTACCTCCTACCTCCTACCATCTCAGTGGATGAACTGCGCATGACCAGACTCATCCCCAGGCCCGCACCCCATTCAGGGGTGGCGGAGCGCTATTAAATAGTAACTAAATGACCCTCTACTATTTAACACCTTTTTATTAATACCCAGTTTTAAGGTCATGGCCTCCAACTTGACCCTACCTCAAATCATCAGAGATCTTGGTACAAGTGCTTTAATTCACAACAATCTTTCTGATGGTGTAAGTACTGAATATTAACAAATTTTACTGTTGAAACAAGCCTGACATCATAAAAGAAAACACTCTGTCCCCTACATTCATGCTACAGAAATGTACTGAACTGATGTTTTTTTTCTTCAACTTCAGGGTTGATCCTATAATAAAAGTGGTTTACATTCGTGGGTTCTTGGAACTTCTAAAAGATTATCAATGATTCAAAATCCAGCTCGGAGCTGTAGATAACCTTTTAATTTTTATATTTCTTTGCTTTTGCCCAGTGTCATACAGGGATCGTAATTAAGCGTTGTCATTGTCATTCAAGAAGAATATTGAATTATAAGTGTGTATAAAACGTGTAGGTAACAGAACAAAATAAACGTAATACCTCTTAAGGGGTCATTGTACTCATCATTTTGAGCAACTTTTACAAACAACGGGGGCAAACTCGAAATCGCGAAAACAAATCAGCTGTTCAGTACATTTTGTCGAGTTATGCGCACAAAAATGTATGGGGGAGTCGATTTTTTTTCGCGATTTTAGTGTTGGTCTCATTGTGAAAGTTGTTCATAATGATGAGTTCAATGACCCCTTAAGAGGTATTGTGTTTATTCTGTTAAAGGTTGTATGTGTGTATGTGTCATACTTACTCAATTCCCTGAATAAAAAAACATTCTCAATAGGATAAGACTCAGCAGACTCCTTAAATAACCTTAAGATAATTATTATGCATTAATTAGCGTTAACGAGTACGACGCAATACGTTTAGTACCTTCAGTGCGGTCATAGTTATAGTTTATATGTACATTAGCAACACTCATAGTGTAAATAAACAAGCCGTTAAGTGCAATTTTTATTATTTATAATTTACCTATTTATTTAACCTTACGTCTTCAAGGTGCTCGCGCGTTATAGGACCTTCAAATAATCTTCATACTTCGTTTTCCCATATTATTGCGTTATTTATTTTTAAATTTTAAATGCCAATTAATCAGGTATTATTTTAATGGCGTATTTCAATTTTGATAAGTATGCATCTGATACATAAATACAGAATTTATGAGAATGTTGTTAATAAAATGACAAAAAATTATAAAATAAAGGCCATTGCAACGTTTTTATTTTAGTTAATATCGATTTTTAACAAAAATAATGATTAGAGTAACGTGAAACGGAACGTATTTAAAAACTACAATCAGCGTTTAGTGACGTCACTGCTGTTATGACAACGAAAAGGCAACCTTATGTCTTTGAGTTAGGACAGTTAATGATAACTGTCAGACAGGAGTGACTCAACTTCCTTTTTCGGGCGAAATGTCAAACTGTCAGGTTAAAACCGCAATTTTGAAAAGAAATTAAAGCGCTTTTTTTTTTTATTTATGTATGGTCTACTTTACATAGAATGCTTTAAAATGGAAGCAAGATGAAAATATGGCATGTTCCCTATTCGATCTCTAACTTATAACCCTTCATAAAGTGCCAGGGACTAACCAGGTAGTTCTCAGCTCCTTGCTAGTTCCTGTGGAGCTTTGAGCTACGGCAGCTGTCTAGATAGATATTCCCTCCCCCGGCTACACTCTCAGTAGACTTTCTGCTTATTTCCAGGCTCGCACCCCATTTGGGGGTGGCCGGTGGCTATTGGATAGCGTTGCGTCAACCGCAGTTTATGTTCAAAGTTGGGATTTAAGATATATTCCAAAAAAGCGTTTTATTTACATTTTGCAAAACTGCTAGTAGCTCAGTGGTGCGGGCTGGAAGGGGTTTGACAGGGCTGCCGCGATGGGCCTCGCCGGCGAGGCCGGAATACGGAACTCGGTCTGAGTTTGTTTTTCTTGAGAGTGCTGTAGTGCTATTCTGTAAAGACATTTTAGTCTCGACAGCGGAATCCGAGGTACAAACATAAGACCTTTATGTTGTGTGCAATAAAGCTCACTTTGTGAGCACTGTCACTCAGGTGAAGCTCGATATCGAAATTGTTATATACAGAATAGACTAGCTGGTTTCCCTACAGCTTCTCAGTTGTTTATGTTGTGTCTTCCTCCTCCTCGGGGGGCAGGGGTAGCTCTCCGTGTCCCTACTGCGCATGCTTAGATTACTGGACGCCTCGCACCCCGCGCCTCCTACCTACTATCCCACGTTCGCAATTTGTTTTCCAAACATGTAAACTACGTGGTTTTGAGTTAAAATCATCCGTATAACAATATAAAGTTAACTTTGCATTACAATTAAAAAAAAATCACAACTTTTTGTATAGTAGCTGTACCATAAAGTCATTTTCAAATCAACTTAATTGAGACTACTAGAGGTTGATTTTTGTTTAAGTAGAAATTAAATCAATTGAGAGCAAGTATTTGAAAATTAATAAAGAAGTAAGTATGGACAACTCAAGTAATTTAAAATTAAGTGTTCGTACTCATTAAAAATACTGTTGGAAATTAAAGTAGTACACCTTCATTAAAAAAAAAATATACTAAATAATGTACTTTTTTTAAGTGTGTTTTTGCTTCATACACAGGATACAGTCATTAGATTTTTCAAAAATCTTTATTAAAACACATACAACACCTGTATTATTACACCATTCGAAAGTGTCGCTACTAAGGATCAAATTCTGGCAACAAAAAAGGAAGGCGCTCATTTTTAACAAAATACTTTTTGATTTTCAAAAAATAAATATCAACTGATAATTTTTTCAAAAAATTGTAATGCAGTTTTAGTTTTCATCATTTTATTTCATTGGAGCCGAGAATTTACAACAGCACTATTGGTTTTTTGAAAAAATATCAGTTAGTTACGGTAGGTAGGTGGGTATTCAGTCTGAAATTATAAAACTTATTTGTTAAAAATTATAAAAGTTTTTTTCGGCTGGCCTGGCTCGGACCAGCTGGTTTTCGGCTGGTACCAATTTTTCTAAAATCCAATGATGCAGCTTTAGTTTTCATCAAAATTGGGCTCGACACTCGTTTCAGTGTTTTTATTAATCCTCATTGTTTCGGATTTGGTCACCTACGCACATTTTACAAACTCACCCTTTGTTCAAATCCTTTTTCCAATTTCTTTTCCACTTAAACAAACACCATTTTTTTTAAATGTCACTTGAGATGATTTCCTAGTATTATTCAAGGTAACAAGAAAAAAAAAATTAATCGTAAACTAAAACTGGTGGTATTTTGAATATTTTCTTAAAAACACGTAAGTATACATTTTATTTGGTTGAAAACTAAATTGCGTACGCTGTTTATTATAAAGCCGTAACACGGCGAAGCCGGCAAACGTAACCGAACATTGGTTAACTTCGCAAGGCAAATTAATGCCAGTGTCAAATAGTTAAGGGTTTCTCTGCAAGATGCTGCAAGGGTAGCTCTCGGCCCCTTGCAACTTCTTGCAGTGAGCTCCGAGCCTCGGTCGCCGGCTTATATAGTGTCTTCCTGCCCCTCGGGGGGCAGGGGTAGGTTTCAGTAACCCTACTGCGCATGCCTAGAATCCCCTCGGCTCGCGCCCCGCGCTTTCCTACTCTCCGAACTCCCTCACCTGCACCCCTCGCCCGCGACCGCTTACCCGCGCCTGGCGCATGCGTATACTGTACTCAGTTTCGTGCCCGTTTCGCAGACACTAAGCAACACCAGAATAAAAGCACGCTGTTGTATTTCCTAGTCTCGGTGTTGAAGCGAGAGTAGAAAGTCCATAAGCACGCTTTTACTTTGACATTGACTATGGAGTCTCGTGTAAGAGAAAACGGGTATAAGTTGCCTATAAGCTCCGAACAAAGCTACACGTTCTGCCTTCGAAATCTATACACACACGCACAAATAGTGACGCACATTGACATTGACATTGTGATAGTGACATTTCTCGAGCATTAACTACCTTAAACGTAAACATTAGGTTCTTTTCGTTTCACTATCTAGTAAAGTTAAGAACAACCGCCCGAAACTTTAACTTTCAGGCGGTACAAGTACGCATGATAATAATAACCATCCACTATAGCACCAACTTAGTCATACAAACAAATCAGTAGTACAGTACAGGTATTCAAGTTCGAAAATGTAGGACACAACTAATTTTTTTGTACAGTTCCGAGTTGGTCCCATAGAGCAATTTGACTGAGCTGGTGATTTGATTTTTTTTTTTTATTAATTTGATTTATGAGTACTTTTACCCTTTTAAAAGATTGCCAGTGGTTTAAGAGTCACCCTGTATAAGAGGGTTGTGACCCCTTATTAGTGGATCATGGTTATGCTGTTGACTAAAATTTGTTTAATATTATTGATTTATTATGACAAATGACAATTGATTAATGCATAATTAACTGATTTTCCCTTGTGGTAACTAATATTATGTTTCCTTAGTGATTTGTGTATGTATTATTTCTTTTTGGACATATTTATGTAAGTGTAAATTTAAACATTGCACACCTTACGGGTATGTTACAGTGATACATGTTACAATAATAATTTTAAGAACTGAATTTCCACCTGTGACAAGCAACAAATAAATCTGAATCTGAATCTTTCACCGAATATTTGCAAAATAAATAGTAAATTAGGAGGAATTACAGATAACATAACTTCGGCCGACTTTTACAAAATAATTTGCATTATTATGAAGCTTAATTTATTAAACTAATTAGACATTGAAAAATTTCGAACCAAAAAAATAAAAGTCAAAACGAGGTGAAAAACAAAACAACTTTTCACCACCGTCCTTAAAAATTAAAAGGGAATTTTCGAAATATTCAAATAATCATTTAGCTTAAGAACATAATGTATACAAATTATAACAGAATAAACGCAATACCTCTTAAGGGGTCATTGTTTTATCATTATAACTTTTTTTACTACGGGACAAGCCCAAAATCGCGAAAAAAAGTCAGCTGTTCAGTACATTTTGTCAAGCGCACAGAAATGTATGGGGCTGTCGATATTCTTCGCGATATCAGTGTGGCCATGGTAAACATTGTTCATGATTATGAGTACAATGTCAACCGAAGTATGTATTCTCCTTTATGTTGTCTTCCGAATGACTAATTTGTTTTGAAAGAGTTCAGATGCGAAAGTAACTCTGTCTGTCTGTCGCGCTTTCACGCCAAAACTACTGAACCGATTTAAATGAAATTTGGTACACAGATAGTTTAGAGCCTGAGAAAGGACAAATGCTACTTTTTATTCCGGGAGTATGTTCCCTGTTCATAAGCCATTCTAATAAGGGGCACGGACCCCTTATAGCGTCAAGTGAAACGTAACGTAACGAGAACGTTAACGTTTCATGGCAATTAATGCCAGTGCCAGGTAATTTTTTCTGGACAAGATGTTGCAAGGGTGCTCGAGAGGCCCCATGCAGCATCCTGCACAGTACTGAGCCCTCATCAGACGGAGTCGGGCTTAAATAGGGTGCTCTCTTTACTCGCCCCTACCGACAGAAGTGATCCTACTGCGCATGTCCTAACCCTTCCTATAATTCACGCGTTCCACGTCTGCCTGCCGTACGTTATTCATGTTCGGACTGTCGCCCGACATGGTCGCGGCGGTTCGAACATGACCCGATAAATACCTAGCAATTTAAAATAAATATTGAATCGACGACAGATTTATTGAAATATTTACCAAACGGTTGTTGCATAAGTGCACTTTAAGGAATCATTTTTCTCAGTTTTTATTTTCACGGATTTGATTTTGATTTATTCCGAACGACATTGAACTGAAACGATCACACGGTTTTGATAGGAAACCGTTTTTTTTTTGTTAACAAAAGTTTTTCACGGGTTTGACTCAGATTGATTCCTACCTATATTCTAGCAAAATAATCACAAGAATCCTTTTCTAATTAAAACAGTCGGGTTTTAGTTATAGCTATTTAAGTTAAGGATTATAATGATTGAACGCGGCGGGACACCGTGGCACAGGCGCCTTGCCGTCCCATCGTACCGCGCACACTTGACGCCCCGCTCATCCCCTCACCCCTTCAGGAATCCTTCTGCGCATGTCCTAACCCTTCCTATAATTCACGCGCTCTACGTCTGTTTGCCGGACGTTATTCATGTTCGGACTGTCGCCCGAAATGGTCGCGGCGGTTCGAACATGACCCGATAAATACCTAGTAATTTAAAATAAATATTGAGTCGACGACAGATTTATCGAAATATTTACCAAACGGTTGTGCATAAGTGCACTTTAAGGAATCATTTTCCTCAGTTTTTATTTTCACGGATTTGATTTTGATTTCTTCCGAACGACATTGAACTGAAACGATCACACGGTTTTGATAGGAAACCGTTTTTTTTTTTGTTAACAAAAGTTTTTTCACAGATTTGACTCAAATTGATTCCTACCTATATTCTAGCAAAATAATCACAAGAATCCTTTTCTAATTAAAACAGTCGGCTTTTAGTTATAGCTATTTAAGTTAAGGATTATAATGATCAAACGCGGCGGGACACCACGGCACAGGCGCCTTGCCGTCCCATCGTAACGCGCACACTTGGCGCCCCGCTCATCCCCTCACCCCTTCAGGAATCCTACTGCGCATGGCCTAAACCTCCCTATTGTTCACGCCCTCCACGTCTGGCTGCCGTACGTTATTCATGTTCGGACTGTCGCCCGACATGGTCGCGGCGGTTCGAACATGACCCGATAAATACCTAGCAATTTAAATAAAAAATATTGAATCGACGATAAATTTATCGATTTTGCATACAAAAAACCGAAAATGGTTGCGATTGAAACCGTCAGGTTTTGCAGGTTAAAACCTTTTTTAACATTATTTTTAAATTGGTAAAAATAAACCTTTTTGTTAATTTCACCGTTTGATTTTAAAACAAACTGAATTTAATTAATAAAGTTGTGTGATGTGATTTAATTTTGATTTGATTTTATATATAACGTGTACTTTGGATTGTTATTGTCCGAAATAAACGTTTTGATTGTTTGAAATAATCACTTTAGCGCCTTTGGCCTACACAATTGTGACGCAGAGCACAAGTGTATTAAAAAAGTCTGACTGCTGTGGGGCAGTGGTCGTTGCTCCGCAGCAATCAGAACTGACGCGATGGACGTATGCAGTGAGCTACGGCAGCACACCCCGACTCCCCTTGTCCGACGCGGTATCCAGCGCATGCGTAAACAACTCGGAGAAAGGGAATCGAATTTATTTCTTCAGAAGCTTTCATAGTCACCCTTTTGCCCGTTTTTTTTTCTAAAGAGTTACGGCACATACTTATATGCAAAGGCACTTAAACAAATAAAAACTGGCCAAGTGCGAGTCGGACTCGCGTGCAAAGGGATCCGAATGTTTTTTTTTTTTTTACTTGTAATTTTAACACTACAGACTTCTAATAGGTTTTCCTGTAATCTTTTGGTAAAGATTTATTATCTCCATTTTTTTCAAAATTTTAAGCTCAGTAGTTTCGGAGATAAGGGGGGATGGTCATTTTTCGTCTAATTTCTTGAATAACTTCAAAGCCATTTTTTTTTATTAAAACCCTCACGGTAAGCCCTTTCATTTGATATGTCACACGATATTGTTCAAATTTTTTTTTTTTAATTTTCTAGTTTGGCCCCCAAAAGTACTAAAAATACTAAAAATTTAATGATTTACGTAACGCGTCCGTATTTGGGTCATAGAAGTCCATATGTGTACCAAATTTCAACAGAATCGGTCCAGTGGATCCGGAGAAAACTGGCTGTGACAGATGGACAGACAGACAGACAGACACCCGAGTGATCCTATAAGGGTTCCTTGTTTTTTCGGAACCCTAAAAATGCCCAGGGGTATGGTGCCCTTAAGAATTGCCATGACGAGATCCAAGGAAAAAAAGACCGCTAGATCAGATCGTGGATTTTAATTATTTCTGAAATAACACTGCATAAAATGGCGGATCTAAACATGACCCAATAAATATCCAGTAATTAAAATTGAACATTTTTTATAGATATTATAGATTGTATTTACCGAATTGTGTTAGTAAAAAACCAACTTTTTTAAGTTTTTTTTTTTTTTTATTTTTTATTTGTGATGTTTTTTTTTTAAGTTCCGAACCTTCGTAAGAAACGGAACCCTGATAGAATCACACGGGTATCTGTCTGTCCGTCACGTTGTAATATTAAAATGTGCGTACGTAAATAAACAAAAAAATGAGGATGGATGAGGTCCCTTTTGGGGGACAAACTAGAAAAAAAAAAATGTTGAATCTGTAACGTGTGACATATCAAACAATAGGGCTTATTATGTGGGTTCTAATTATATTTCATTTCGTAATTAAAAATAAAAAATTGAAATGATTTAAGAAATAAGCCGAAAAATTATCATTCGCCCCTTTATCTCCGAAACTACAGTACCCAAAATTTTGAAAAAATTGATAGTTCTTTACATACAGATGAAAAAATTACCTATAAGAACGACATATATATAGATGTAAATATAGTGTTAAAATAACATAATATTACAAAAATGAATCAGAACCCTTTGCAACTCGGCCGGTTTTTGTGGACTAAGTGCACTAATTAATATTTATATTCTTTTATTTTCACAGATTTGATTTTGATTCCAACTGATATTGTAGTTTAACATTATCACACGGCTTTAATAGATAACCAATTTATTTTTGTGTAAAAAGTGCACGATATAGAATTTTATTTGTCACATCTTTTTCACGGATTTGATTTCGACCGTTATTATAGAAAATTAATCACATTTTTAATTAAACCGACCAGTTTTATACGGAATTGTCAAGTCTTGACAAGTTTAGGTTTGTTATGAGGGTTTTAACTAAGGCGGAGTACCGTTCGCTGGTCCCCCTTAGTTAAAACTGACGCGTAGGACGGACGCAATGAACTTTGGAGGCAGAGACCAGACCTTCCCCCTCACACCCCGCTCCTTTGACGCCCCTTTATCCCTTCATCTCATCAGTAGTCCTACTGCGCATGCCCTAAATCTCCACGTAATTCACGCACCATACAAACGAGATTTTAGGAAATAATTCAACGATAGAGCAACTCATTTTATAATAAAACCGACTGTTATAATTCACGATAAGGTGAACATGTAGTTGAGCGTTAATTATTAATAAAGTTAAGTAATCAGAAGATAATAAGAACGCAAACTGATTGATTTAGACAAAAAGTGGATGAAAAGCAATAGTTTGCTCAATAAAATCGACTGAATAATTTGACGTTCACAACGAAAAGTATTTCACTTTCATGTAGAATATATTTATCTTTTCTCTTTAACCGTTTATGTTTTTTTATAGCTTGTTAGAAATGACGCACTGTTCGGACACAGTTTGCTACGGTGGCAGCAAACTGACCTCCCACTCGACGCGTCACCCGTCGCATCCGTAAACGACAGCATGGAAGGAGTCCGAACTTTTTTAATTCACGCGTTGCACATCTAACTGTTATTTTTATATTTTTTTTTTTAATTTTATGTGTCTTGTGCGAGTCCCAAATAAACATTTTTCTTTCTTTCTTTATCTACAACCGAAATAGTAGTAAAATAAGTAATACAGTTTAGCACTATCGATTGAAACCGACTGATTTAATTTAGGTTAATGTGAACATTATTTTTAATTTAGAAAATAAAAAACTCCTTTTTGTATATCTGATTGTAGTTCAAACTGAATAAAATTAATTAAATTAGATAATAACACGACCGCCTGTCCTCTTTCAAACATGACTTGGGATACCTATTTATGGTGTTTTAACAGTTGCGTTCATGAGGTATTTGATGGAAATTGTTAATATCGCGAACTATTTCTGTATTTATATATTTTTTAAGAATACTTAACTCGTCACTTTATCTCCGTTTCATTAAAAAAACTTCCAAAGTTTTTAGTTAAAATAATATACAAGTGTGACAACAGTGACACGGGACACTCGCGCATGCGTAAAGGACACAGAAAGAAATTAAAAGTAGTCTGTAATTGAAAAACATCGGCCAGCGGTAATTTTTTTAATTCTGTTATACCGTTACGCGATATTTTACCTCTAACAATCTCTTTATTAACTTTCTTTTCAGTCTTAATGTTCATATTTGGCACTCCTCAAGCCGCTTAATGAGTATACGAGGGGAGATAATGCGTTCGATTAAATAGAAAAACACGCACTAGTAACACTGATACGATCGATTTATGATACTTTAAAGTAATGTATTGTTTTTTTCAGTAAAGAATCACTGAACATGTACTGTATTTTAGTTTTATTGTTGAATCAAAATAATCACGCGATAAACACCCCTTTTGTAAAATTAGTACACTGAACACGTAATAATGAGAACTATTTCATGTACATTTTATTCCAACCGAGGTTGCAGTAAAATAATCCAACCGACAACGTCTTTTAATAAAACTGACGCGTTGTTCGAAGGCGGTGAGACACCGCGGCCGAGGCCCTGCTTCCCCCGTTCACACCACGCACACTTGATGTCCCGCTCACACCTTTAGAGGTCTTGCATTTATTCTGTTTCACGTTGCATAATAAAGTCAATCAAAGTATGTACCATCTACCGAAAAACGAATTTGTTTTGAAAGAGTTATACTAGTAAGGGGCTCGGACCCCTTATTGCGTCAATTGAAACGTAACGTAACGAGAACGTTAACGTTTCATGGCAATTAATGCCAGTGCCAAGTATTTTTTTCTGGACAAGATGTTGCAAGGGTGCTCGAGTGGCCCCATGCAGCATCCTGCACAGTACTGAGCTCTCATCAGACGGAGTTGGGCTTAAAAAGGGTTCTCTCCGCTCGCCCCTACTAACAGAGGCGAACATACTGCGCATGTCCTAACCTTCCCTATAATTTACGCGCTCCATGTCTGCCTGCCGGACGTTATTCATGTTCGGACTGTCGCCCGAAATGGTCGCGGCGGTTCGAACATGACCCGATAAATACCTAGCAATTTAAAATAAATGTTGAATCGATGACAGATTTGTGATTTTACTTACCGACGACGGTTTTATTAGATAAACGATTTTTTTTGTGGCATAAGTGCACGACATGGATTATTTTTCTTAGTTTTAATTTTCTCGGATTTGATTTTGATTTATTCCGACCGATATTGTACTAAAGCAACCACACGGTTTTAATAGGAAACCGTTTTTTTAACAAAAGTTTTTTCACAGATTTGACCTAGGTTGATTCTTACCGATATTCTAGCAAAATAATCACAGGAATCCCTTTCTAATTAAAACGGTCGGTTTTCAGTTATTCACCCCTTCACTCCTTCAGAAATCCTACTGCGCATTTTCTGACCCTCCCTAGAATTCACGCGCTCCACGTCGCCTGCCGTACGTTATTCATGTTCGGACTGCCGCCCGAAATGGTCGCGGCAGTTCGAACATGACCCGATAAATACCTAGCAATTTAAATTATAAATATTGAATCGACGACAGATTTTCGATTTTACTTACCAACGACGGTTTTATTAGATAACCGTCTTTATTATGGCATAAGTGCACGACATGGAATATTTTTTCTCAGTTTTAATTTTCTCGCATTTGGTTTTGATTTATTTCGACCATTCTTATTTTCACGGATATGATTTTAACCGATTTTTTACAGAAGTTAGATTAGTATTCCTCTTTTTTTTACGGATTTGACTTATTCCGGAATTTATTCTAGCAAAATAAACACTATTAAAAACCGACCATTTTAATTACAAAAGGGTTCTGTCAGTAAGGCTTGTATACACGCCAATGACCTTGTGCATATAAACGGAGTTAACTACTCCTCTACGCGCCACTCCGCTACCCGTATTTTTAATTTATTATAAAAATAACACATAATTTAAAAAAGTAAGAAAACCAAATTATTTTCATTTGTATTGCAAAGCAGTAGATATATTATTTTTTTAGACTTTTGTTAAAAAATTAAGGAGTAAAATGGTTTCATCTCAATGATTTGGAGGTGTTTTTTTTTCTTATTATGTCATACCGATTCTTAAATTCTGGCTAAACCAAATAACGTATCATACTATTTAGATTACTAGCTATTTTTTTTAGATGCCGGCGAAAAGTTGCTTCATCTGCACGCTGTTTTTCAGCATTTCTCGAGAGAGCAGCCTTAAATCGATCGGTTTTTAGTTAAAGCTAATGACGTGTTGCTCCGACGTAAAGACGGTGCGGCGCGGCGACAGTAGCTCTGCTTCCCCCAAACACATGACAAACCTCGCATGCTCAACGAATGTAAATTCACCCTGATAAAATAAATTCACGATAACGAATCCTGTTGTCAAATATCTATTGAAGATTAACCGAACTAAAAAACACAAGTGCCTTTAACAAAAATACAAAGATGAATAAAAATTACTGAACAGCTGTCTCAGTCTCTTCTGTAAATAACTTTTTCGATATCGAGCTTCACTTGAGTGACAAAACTCACAAAATGAGCTTTATTGCGCACTACATAAAGGTCCTAATTTGAAACTCACTTCGGATTCTGCCGTCGAGATACGAAAATGTTGTTACAGAATAGCACTACTGAACACGAAACAGCGAAAAGGATTGCGTTTAATTTTTTTCCGACCGAACTTTTAGAAATATTATAGCGATAGTCCTACTCTAATAAAATCGTCAGGTTTTGTAGTGTAAAACCTTTTTAATGAAAGACTTGTTTTTAAAATGGTAAAAAAAAACTTGTTTTTGTTAATCTGACCGCTTTATTTTAATTTAAACTGAAGTTTATGAATAAAGTTGTGTTTTTGTGAAAAAAGTAAAGTTGTATGATGTGATTTAATTTTGATTTGATTTTAAATATAACGATTTGGATTGTTATTGTCCGAAATAATCGTTTAATTGATTGAAATAATAACTACTTGACCGCTTATGGCCTACCCAATTGTGACGCAGAGCACAAGTGTTTTCAAGAAGTACTGAGTGCTGAGGGGCAGCGGTCGCTGCTCCGCGGCAATCAGAACTGATGTACTGAATCATTAATGGACTACACATATATTGATTTATTTTACCGAACGGTTCAATAGATGACCGATTTTCATGGAATACGTTTTCACGGTTTGATTCAGTTTTTTTTCCGATTGATTTTAAAGTAAAGCAATCACACGGATCTCTTAGATAACCAATTAGGTATTTTTAAGGTGCACGATAAAGAATATCATTGCTCTTTTTAACGCTTTGATAGTATTTGACTAACTCGGACCCCGCTTACTGAAATATCAACGAAAATTGATTCAGAGCTTCTTTCATTTTTATTGTTCTTAAAAACTAGTTCTTAAAAGTAAACCGAATTGTTTTACCAACCTAAAACTAAACTTGATATTCCTTTTCTACTACACTAAAAACGGAACAACGGACAGGAATACATTTGAATGTATTCCGGCCTTTATTAAAACTGTATATTATGCCTGTGGGCTACGCAGATCACAAGGGTCAAGGAAGTTCTGAGTGCTGAAGGAAAGCAATCGCTCCCCGCGGCAAACAGAACTGACGCGATGGACGGATGCAGTGAGCTACGGTAGCAACACCCCGACCTACCCTTGCTAGACGTGGCATCCGGCGCATGCGTAAACGACAACAAGGAAGGGGTTTGAACTTTATTCTATAGACGCTAACATAGTTTTCCTCATTTTCCTCATACGTGCACATTATAAAGACTTACACTGTATACGGGTGATTTTTTAAAGGTTTCTGGGCCAAATCCGAAACTATGAGGAATATCAAAAAACGCTGAAAGAAGACTCGAGCTCGTTTTGGATAAAAGCTAAAACTGCAACATCATTTTTTTTTAAATCGTTATTCCTTCCCGGGAATCGAACCGGTTGATGTTGAAAGAAAAAACCAACACGCTGTATTATTACACCATCCGAAAGTGTAGCTAATAAAGATAAAATTCTGGGAAGTAATAATACATGGCAAATTAAAGGAAAGCTCTCATTTTACAATACAGGGAGTGTTTTTTTTTTCAGAATCAACCAGTTCGATGGGTGTGACGATTTTTCAAAAATCCAATGATGCAGTTTTAGTTTTCATCAAAATCGAGCTTGAGTCTCCTTTCAGTGTTTTTTGATATTCCTCATAGTTTCGGATTTGGCCGTGAAAGCATACTTTAAAAATTCATTTAAACAGGTGTATTGTTGTCTAGGCACTCGGCAGCAGCCCTACCTCCTCCGCCTCTCGCCCCAAGTGGCGCCCAGCGCATACGTAAATGACCTCCAAGGAAGGGGTTCGAACTTTTTTAATATCAATTAGACAAACCACCCCATTTTTTCTGAAAACTAGCGGCGTACAATGTAACTTGATTACACCAGTAGGAGGAATTTGAATATTCTAAACATATTCCGGAATGAAGGTTGTACAACACAGTTATATGATAAAAAAAAAGAATATTTTGAAATATCGCGATCCTATAATACTAGTCCCACTATTCAGGAAAGTAAAAAAGTTGACATGGAGAATGAGGAGTCTATGCTAGGTTCCGTAGAAATAAGTTAAAATCCCTTTTTGCGTTTACTCATCCCTTTTTCTTATTAAACGGGCCGAGTCACTTAAGTTCATATTATTTATTTTTATTTGCAAAAATAATTTTCATTGTATTAGACATACGAGAAATATCCCATTTCTTATTAAACAGCCGCCCCGAATTTTTAGTCCAAGCTGGTTTTAAGTTCAGGTATCTAATGAGGGTTTTAACTAAGGCGGAGTACCGTTCGCTGGTCCCCCTTAGTTAAAACTGACGCGTTGTTCGAACGCAATGAGCTATGGCGGCGGCGACCCGACATTTCCCCACCCCTCGTGACTCCTGGCGCATGCGTAAATGACCTCAAGAAATTCCAATTATTCACGAAATTATAGAAAAATTATTCAGTTCAGATTTTTCACGGCCCGAAAATGTTTGTAAAATAATTGTCCAGATAGATCGCTCTTGACTAATTAAACCGACAGGTTTTTAGGTAAAGCTTTAAAGAGTTTAGGTTTTAATGAGGGTTTTAACTAAGGCGGAGTACCGTTCGCTGTTCCCCCTTAGTTAAAACTGACGCGTTGTTCGGACGCAATGAGCTACGGCGGCGGCGACCCGACCTTTCCCCGCCCCCCGTGATTCCCGGCGCATGCGTAAACGACCTCAAAAGGGCTCGATTTTTTTTCGATAGAAATTGGAAAAGTCCTTTTTTTCAGAAGAGTAGCGGCGTGTAGCATTACTTGATTACATCAGTAGGAGGCATTTGAACATAATTACAGAAATAGAAACTATGCAAGCTTCCATAGAAAAAAAAAATTACACCCCTTACTTCATTTACGCATTCCTTTTTAAGCAAACGGACCGATTCATTTAATATCATACTATTTTATTATTATTTGCAAGATGCATTTTTTATTGCAGTAAAAAAAACACGATAAATATCATATTCAGATTTTCCGACTACGAATTTTTTTTTTAAATAATTGTAGCCTGATTCCATAAGCCTCCCTTATGAAACAAACCGGCTTTTTAGGTTAAGCTTGTGAGTTTAGGTTTTTAATGAGGGTTTTAACTAAGGCGGAGTACCGTTCGCTGGTCCCCCTTAGTTAAAACTGACGCGTTTGTCGGACGCAGTTAGCTACGGCAACAGCAGCCCGACTTCCCCCGCCCCCTCCTTCAAGTGACGCCCAGCGCATGCGTAAACACAGCTAAGAGAGATTGCCGCACTAATCACAAAATTTACGTAAAACGATGTAATTAAGTACCGAATGAGTTGGTTTTGTTGATTATTTGCACAATTCCCAGAATCGACTGATTTTAGTTAGTTTTTTTAAGCGCGTTTTAGTTTATAGAAGTATTTTAACCAAAGCGGCAACCGGCAACCGTCCTGTGCGCAGCTTTGGTTGAAACTGAACATCACGATCGTACACCCGCTGTGCGAAGCCGCGAACGCGCTCCCCCTGTCCTTAGTCACCCCTCGGCGAGTAGGAGGGCAGACGTTCCTAGTGTTGGGAAGAATACCTACGCATTCGAATATTCAACCGAATTCTCAAACTTAGTGTTACCTGCATGAGTCTTCTTAAGGGTGTTCTTAAGGGACCTAAGATTTTGTAATTTGTTAACGGTTTTCCCAACTCTGTTTTTATTTTATACCAGTACCTACAACTTTATCTGCCTTAAATTCATAGGTATTACACAAAACCACTTTGCAAGATTAGTGTGAGGTCCTGGTTTCCGACTTCTCGTAAAGATTTTCAAAGATTTACAAATGACGTCCGGGACCATTGGCTTAGAATGTTTTCCATGGCGTAGTCTCAGTATTCAATAGATGACCGGGCGGTCATCTATTGAACTGAGGTAGATCGTGGATGGGCATCCACGACCTACCTCAGCAAGCCCTTGCAGATCAGCAGTTAGCTAGTTCTATTTAAGCTTTCTTTAGACACTGAGCAGAAATTGATTGGTTGTTTACTTCATCATCATCATATCAGCCGAAAGACGTCCACTGCTGGACTTAGGCCTCCCCCAACTGTCGCCACAACAACCGGTCCTGTCCTGCTGTTTACTTATTCAATACTAAACTGAAGATTTTTAGTGTTAAAGATCTGATATCTCGTTGATTGCATTGGCATATCTAATATATAAAGCTGAAGAGTTTGTTTGTTTGCTTGAACGCGCTAATCTCAGGAACTACTGGTCCGATTTGAAAAATTATTTCAGTGCTAGATAGCCCAATTATTGAGGAAGGATATAAGCTATCTATCATCAGACCAATAGTAGCGGAGCAGTTCAATTGTGATGCATACAAAGTTGCGCGGGTCAGCTAGTTATTGATATGAGGACAAACATGGCTTGTGTATAGGTAGATACGGATGTTATTTGTCATTTGAAACTTCGTAAAAGCTACAAATTGTTAGATTTACTTTTAACAAAATTGACGAACTTTCAACACATATTTTCTATAACAAAAACAAATATTGAAAAAAAAAGCTATAGCAATAATATAATGCTAACATAACAATAACAATAATATAGAGGAAACACACTAGCACTACACACACACACACGCTGAACTGTGCTAGGTGGTGCTATTAGCACGATATTATTGAGCTATAGCAATAATATAGTCTAATGTGTTAGTTATGTAATTTGAAAAATAAGCTATAGCTTACAATTTTGCACAAATGTACCTTCTACAATTAAAATGTATGTTTGTGCAAAATTTTAAGCTTCTTAACTCAGCGGTTCACACTGTACATCTGTGCTGTGTGTCTGTCAGTTAATTAATTAAGAAATCCCGAGGAAAAATGTCATCTATCCCACGAATTAAAAACCGAACTTTTCGTCTGTCTCTCAACATAAATTCGAACGTGATACAGGTGGCACATCACTATTGGTAACCCTACCCTATTACAACAGACGCTCCCCTAAAATCAATATCTGTTATGCTACGGCCACACTACCGTAATATGGCAATAATAATGGTCATAATTGGTGTTGTTTCAATTATGGCCATAATTATGGCCATATTACGGTAGTGTGGCCAGAGCATTAAAGAGGGTAGAGAAACATAAAGGAATTATTTGGATTATTATTTTTAAAGTAATATTTAGTAAAATTATTTATCTCTCAGTATATTTTATCGTAGGACAAACATATTTTTGTTTTGCACACGTAGGTATCTACAAAATACAAAAAAAAAATACATAAAAGTATAATGAAATCAAATCTGTTGAGTATTTAGCTGAATACGGTTATTTTCTATGTTCGAAAGCAGTTTTCATAAAACGTTATGAAAATGAAATTGGCAAAAAGACACATCGAACTTTGTACTTTTTTTCGATCGAGAAAATTTCTTGGCATCGTGTATTCATTTATAATTTAGGTAGATTATAAAATCAAGAAATATAAACCAAAATATTAAACCCCACAGTAGTGCTATTCTGTAACAACATTTTCGTATCTCGACAGTGGAATCTGAGGTGAGTTTCAAATTAAGACCTTTACGTCGTGTGCAATAAAGCTCATTTTGTGAGTTTTGTCACTCAGGTGAAGCTCGATATCGAAATAGTTGTTTACAGAATAGACTAGCACGTATGTTCTGAGAAAAAATGATTCTTAAAACGGCCTTATTATTCGCTAATCGCATTGAAAACAAAAATCCAAAAAGAAATTGCTTACTATTGGAGCTTTGGAATTATTCTTGTTACTTTTTTAAATAAAAGTAAATATTTACGTAGTCAAAAAAGCTATTCGGTATACAGGCAAAAATATTAATTTTTCCACAGCACTGCCAATGTTTTTTCTAATGTGTGTATTATATTTATTTTTAATTTTTGACATACTTACGAGTGTGTTGTACAATAATTGTCTACTCAGCACACTCACAACATAGTTTAAAAGTAGTTGCAAGTTAGCTGCCTGCATACCCAATAGCTTTGTTGACTGTACATAGGTGCATGGCGTGGCTTGATTATTAAATACAGCGGTAATTGCGATATATATGTACATACATATATACATAGTGTTATGTATCCCATAACATACAACATCCCACGTAGGATTCCTATTGTACAGACCGGATTGATGTTATGGTATACTTAGCTTCACCTACACAGTTTTTTATATGGTCGTTATGTGGCCATATTACCATCATTGTGGCCTTCGCGATGTTGTTCAATAGCGAGTAATATATGCAAAATTATATAATCATAATTTTTAGAGCAGATGTGCATCTATCGTTAGTTATTTAATATGTTGGAGAAGGTTATTTATTACACTTAATAACGGTTTATTTTTATCTACACTTTTTTGATTCCCCGACTCTCTAAATATCTTTTCAAATTTTAGGATTAGGACAAAACTTTTCCTTTTTAATAAAATTTTTACAATTTAATTGAATTACCAGTGGGTTATATCTTATTGCAATTTATGAAAATCAGTGTTGTAGAAGAAATTCGCCCGCGACTTCGTTCGCGCATATTTCATTTTTCCCGTTCCCGTAAGAATTTCGGGATGAATTATACATAATTATAAACCTTCAATCACTGTCTATTGATGAAATCCGCATTTAAATCCGATGCGTAGTTTATGCGTACAGACGAAAAGGCGACTTTTTTATACTCATCATCATCATCATATCAGCCGAAAGACGTCCACTGCTGGACATAGGCCTCCCCCAAACGTCGCCACAACGGCCGGTCCTGTGCGTCTCGCATCCATCGGCTACCCGCGACCTTCACCAGGTCATCGGTCCACCTTGTGGGAGGCCTTCCAACGTTATGTCTTCCGGTACGCGGTCGCCACTCCAGAACTTTTCGGCCCCATCGACCATCTGTTCTGCATGCAATGTGCCCTGCCCACTCTTTAGTTTGGCGATCCTTCGGGCTATGTCGGCAACCTTGGTTCTCTTGCGGATATCATCATTCCTGATTCGATCACTGATTCTCGATACTACAGTATACTTATTGTTTTCTATCCGTGAGATATGATTTAATGAGGTTTAGCACATTTCCTCTTATGCCATAATCGCTAAGTTTATTTAAGAGAGTGTCATGTTTAACATAATCGTATGCCTTTGTCATATCTGTAAATAATGCGTATATAGGGTTTTTCTTATCCATGTTATTCATAATTATTTTTAAAAGATCGAATATTGCCATGTTGATATTTTTATTTTTACGAAAGCCCATTTGTTCTTCACATAAAATGTCATTTTTAGTTATAAAATTGTAAATATATTTGTATATTATTTTTTTCAAATATTTTGGAAAATACTGAAATTAGAGCTGTTGGTCTATAATTTGACATGTCTTCCTTGTCATTTTTTTTATTTAATGGTTTTATGATCAGTCTTTAATTTATCAGGGAAGATACCTGACCTTATACACTCATTTATTATATGGCTTAATGTTTTTGCTATGACATCAGAGACAAATTTGATTACAACGGTTGAAATCCCGTCGAATCCGAAACTTTTTTTTATTTTTTAAGTCTTTTATCACACGTTCGATGTCTTGAGGGACTGTCGGCTGCATAGATAAAGACTTTACAGTTTTGGGAATATGAGCTGTATTTCCCGTATAATTATTACTGGATGCATCATGACGAATTGGTCAACGAAAAAGTTATTAAATGATTCAGCAATCTGCCTAGGGTCTGTTACTGGTTTGTTTCCTTCTTTAATTTGCAAAATTGGTTCTTTTATTAAGTTTTTATTATTATTTATTATTTGCCATGATGCTTTTGATTTGTTTAATGAACTATTTATAAAATAATTATTTTGGGCTCTTTGAGTTAGTTTAACAATCTTTTTAAGCTTCTGTGAGTAGTTTTGAAATTTATTTTTATTCTCACTTGTAGGTGCTCTTCTGTATTTCCATAGCATTTTCCGTTGTTTTCTGCTACTAATCCTAATTCTACGTGATAGCCATTTAATTCCTTTATCAGCTTTTACATTTTTTAAGTATATTGGGAAGCATAAGTCGTATAATAAACGAAAAAGATCTATGAAATTATTATATTTCCATTAGGGTCATTTGTTTCAAGTACTTCAGAGAAAGATAGATCATCGTTTCGTTCGGAAATCGTTTTTTTTCTGTATAAGTTACGCTTTTGTATTCGCTAGGAATTTATTATACATGTTTTATTTACCGGTATTTTTTAAATTGAGCGGTATGGTCCGATAAACCGAAGTCGACTACCTTGCTCATACAATTTTGTTTGGTATTGTGGGCAAAGTTATCTAAAGACGTGCCGCTTTTTGGTCTAGTTGACTGATTGATCGCTAACATTAGATTGTAATTCAACAGTAAATTTTCAAAGTCCAATGTAAAGTTTTTTTTTTTTTTTTTCAAAGTTTTGATGTTGAAGTCACCGCATACTACGCCAAGTGCGAGTCGGACTCGCGTGCAAAGGGTTCCGAAACAATTAAATTTTTTTTAACATGTTATTTTAACACTACAGACTTCTTATAGATTTTCCTGTATATAACTGCAATATTTTCAAAATCATTTTTTGGACATTTTTTGTCTAATTTCTTGAAAATCTTCCGAACTTTTAATTTTAATGTTATAAAAAAATTGAATTAAAACAGTTAGCCCTTTTATTTGATATGTCACACAATACACTTTGCAAAACATTTTTTTAAATGATCTAGTTTGACCCCCAAAAGTGACCCCAATACTCTAAATTTATTTATTCACCTAACACATCTGCTAGTTATTTATGAAGACAGATAGTTATGCATAATTATAATGAAAACATGGCGAAAATCCACACAGAAATAACTGAGATCAGTAAAGCGGTAGATCAGATGGTACACAACATAAAAGTATAGAATGTACACTTAAATCTTCTCCAAAAGACACTCTATCTAATGGTGAAAACATGAAAAAAATTGATTCTAGACTTTCGGAGATTAGTAAAAAAACAACACGCGTATTCGTTGAAACGCGGAACTCTTTCTGAGCATTCAGAAATATTGCAATCAGAAAACAAAACCTGCGGTAGTTCAATTATTACGCTACCTATAAGTATTGAATATACACGCAAACGTTCTCCACGAGACACTCTATGTAATGGTTAAAATTTCATAAAAATCGGTTTAGAAATTTCGGAGATTAGTGCTCGCAAACAGCATGCAGTTTCACAGATTATGATCAGTGAAACTCAAGTGAGTGTCATTGTCAGGCAGAAATTACTACATAATAAAATGTATCGGAACATCTATACTAATATATAAAGCTGAAGAGTTTGTTTCTTTGTTTGTTTGCTTGAACGCGCTAATCTCAGGCACTACTGGTCTGATTTAAAAAAGTTTTAGATAGCCCATTTATCGAGGAAGGCTATAGGCATCACCACGCTAAGACCAATAGGAGCGGAGCAGACGAAGTTGCGCGGGTCAACTAGTCGGTTTATATCAATGAAAACACGACGTATATTATCATCATCTCTGCCTTACCCTTTGAGTAATTGAGCACAGATACACAGCTGCACGGTTTGGACCCAAGTGATGCACTACAATTACTAACCACTGTAAACAAAAGTCACCGATGTGTGACAGAGATACCATATGGTCATTTAATTGACGATGACCATATGGTATCTCTGTCTCTGTCTTACACGATAACTCCTAGAATGCTCTGTGTTCCTGATACATTGAATACGTGCAATATATATTGCTAGATACATAATATGTGCATTGTATTTCATATCCATGGCTCTATATCTTATACACTAGCTTTTGCCCGCATCTTCGTACGCCTTTTTTTTATTCAGTAGTTTTTGTACTTATCTTATTATTCTAAGACGAAAAAAAAAATAGCCGAATATCAAAATGTAGATAATTAAATTGTCTTTGAGATAGTGTAAATTCCATTAAAATACGCCCGGCGGTTATTTTCCGATTGACATTTTTATGTCCGTGTTGGACATAACTTTACAAATTAATTACACATGTTGAACGAATAAAACTAAAAAAAAATCATATATGAAATTACTAGCTGACCCGCGCAACTTCGTCTACGTCACAATTTTCATTACTGCTCCGCTCCTATTGGTATTAGCGTGATGATATATAGCCTATAGCCTTCCTCGATAAATGGGCTACATAACACTGAAAGAATTTTTCAAATCGGACCAGTGGTTCCTGAGATTAGCGCGTTCAAGCAAACAAACAAACAAACAAACTCTTCAGCTTTATATATTAGTATAGTTTAGTATTAGTATTAGTATTAGTATTAGTATTAGTATTAGTATTAGTATTAGTATTAGTATTAGTATTAGTATTAGTATTAGTATTAGTATTAGTATTAGTATTAGTATTAGTATTAGTATTAGTATTAGTATTAGTATTAGTATTAGTATTAGTATTAGTATTAGTATTAGTATTAGTATTAGTATTAGTATTAGTATTAGTATTAGTATAGATTAGGAAAATAGTCTTTGTGTAACAAAAGAAAAAGACTAGCCGTTTAGACGTGATTCTCATTTTAAAGTCAGCTACTCTCAGGAGGTATCTCCGCCTTCAGGATGCCGTTATTACTCGCATAGCCCTCAAGACCAATGCCATTTTCTTTCGCATAATTGCATAGACAAACAAATGGAATGAACAAACGGATTTCCAGAAGTCCTAAACGTATAGATTTGTGTATGATTTGTCATTAGTAGATAGTGTTTCTGGTAGAAAGTTAAAGTGTATATTCTATACATATGCATGTGCCGTGTTTTACGTGAGCTGTCGCAGTTAATACAAAAGAAGCCACTGGAGCTTTGTAAAAAATATGAAACCTACTAGGGTTTAATATTTTCCACAGAGGTTGATTAATACCTATTACTCAACTTGTTAGTAATATAGCGATTAATATAAGTGTACGAAAGACACGTCACACGCTACGATCATCAATCGACGCGGCGAGACACGGCGGCGGCAGTCTCGTCCTCCCCCGCACACCCCACGACTTTATGCGCATGCGTAATAGTTGGAATTTTCCCCTCAATCTTGAATAGTGTCACCCCTTTGATAACAAAACCTGCGGTAGCTTAGTTAATGCACATCCTATAAGTATTGAATATACACGCAAACATTCTCCACGAGACTTTTATCTAAAGGTTTAAATTTCATAAAAATCCGTATAGAACTTTCGGAGATTAGTGCACGCAAAAAGCATGCAGTCATATTCCGTGGAACTCAAGCAAAGGTCGTTGTCAGGTACAGACCTACCGAAGAGAAGCTACCCGAAACAGTCAAATTTTTCCAGTCAACCTTGAACCTAACGCTTAAGAGATAAAATTGAAAATCTGTTAAAATTTTACACATTTTTGGAGCTCGATGCGCTGGCAAGTGAAAGTTACTTGCAAGTTATAATTAAACTTGTTAATTTTTATTTATTCATCATAGTTATCTATTTGTCATAATCATTTAGATTATGATTGTAATGTTTCAAGTTAACTGCATCATTTTTTTTTACTATTGATAGGCACGCGTTTGACCACTATCTCACCTGATGGTAAGCGATGATGTGGTCGAAGACGGAGCACACCTTGACTAGAAGCAACCTATTCACTCTTGTCTTAAATACTCCCAGGTTGTAGCTATCAGGAAACACAGACTCCGGCAGGGAATTCCACTCCTTAGCTGTACGCACTATGAATGTGTTCCCAAAATGTTTTGTGCGTGTGGGTGGGATGTCCATCATGTACCGGTGGCGCATCGCCGTTCGTCATGTGGTCCGATGATGGAACGGGCTTGGCGGAATTAAATTATGCAATTCCGTCGCACATTCCCCAAAATATTAAGTCCATAAACCTAAAACTAAGCTATAAGATTGTTCATACAAACGATGAAATCCCTTCACCTCTGAAAAAGTTATCTGCATGTTACTGAAACTGCCTTGTATGAAAATATATTGATGATTTATTTGGATAAAATTCGAACCATACTACGACCTGATCTAGATCACTCCGCAGCGCATCCCCAACGGAAATTCATCATCTGCCCTAGTCTTTTCCCAACTATTCCAGTCAAACCGGATTCAGCTGAATACCAGTACTTTACGTAGAACAGCTGCCTACCAGACCACGAATACGGCAGTTCTTGGCAAGACTAGAGTCAAATTAAAAATATATTAATATACTAGCTGAACCGCGCATTCTCGTTTGTGTCACATTTTTCATTAATGCTCCGGTCTTCTTGGTCGTAGTGTGAGGTTATATAGATCATATAGCGTTTCCCGATAAATAGGCTACCCAACACTAAAATAATTTTCCAATTCGAAGTAGTACTTCCTGAGATTAGCGAGTTCAATTAAACACACAAACTCTTCAGCTTTATTATATTACTAGTTGTCGTCTGCTCCGCTCCTATTGGTCTTAGCGTGATCATATAGAGCCTATAGCCTTCCTCGATAAATGGGTTATCTAACACTGAAAGAATTTTTCAAATCGGACCAGTAGTTCCTGAGATTAGCGCGTTCAAGCAAACAAACACTTCAGTTTTAAATATTAGTATAGATTGTAGATATATATATATAAACAGTTACGCGGTTTAGGCTATTCATAGTAGGAACTAAGAATAGTATATTATTCCTTTCGTTAATAGGTATGATTATAATATCATGCATACAGACAATACTCATATGATTTGCATTTAACCCACGTTATTACCTAATATGGGATCATTCTCCGACTTCAAACTTGATTCATATTGTGACGAATTCCAAGAAAGAACACCTCAGTAAGTCAGTACTGACCAAAATCTATGCACTCTGATTCATCACTGTATAGCGAAAATTTTCCAATAACAGCGCGGAAAACATCTATATGAGGAGCTCGTGGCTAAAGAATAACAGCTGCACAGGTCGATCTTCAAGGTTAAGCAACGCTTGCCAATGTTGGTCTGTGGATGGGTGACTATCTTAACAAACCGAGCTTTCTCCGTGCCTCGGAAAGCACGTTAAGCCGTTGGTCCCTGCTGTCATTTGTAGAATTTTGGCAGTCGTTACGTATTGTCAGAAGCCAGTAAATCTGACTCCAGTCTTGCCAAGAAATACCGTGTGGGTTGTGGAGGTCTGGTAGGCAGCCGCTCCACGTAAAACACTGGTATGCAGCTGAATCCGGTTTGACTGGAAGCCGACCCCAATACAGTTGGGAAAACGCTAGGCAGATGATGAGTGTGCAAAACATCTATATCTCGTGAACAGGTCTGTGATGCTAATGTCGCACGGATTTCATTATTCACCTATCGCTGTAATTATATCCATAGCCGTCAGTTATTTTTACTGCCTGTATATTTAGTATTTATGTATCTATTATACATATAGCGTATTATGTATTTATCTGCGTATCTGTTATGTTATATTATAATTACTTCTTTTTTTTTGTCACACCAACGACAGCCCCAATTTCATGTCCAGGCAAATACTGTCCATCCCAGGTTGTCTGGAAGAGATCGCGGAATGCGGTAAGGCCGCCCATTGTATGTGTTTTAGTTTTCAGTTTCCTTTTGTATTTAATTTTTGGTGTACAATAAAGTACATAATAAATAAATAAATAATAAATTAATGGAATGGACTAGATACTATAGATAGAAAAACCACGAAACTGGTAGTATCTAATGAACGCCATAGCTTAACTTATCTGCACCACTTAGTAGCTCCGCATATTTTTTTTTTCTTCAGAGCGGAGCTTAGCAAAGTGGCACCAAACTTTAGTAGCATAGGTCAGATAATTTTTCATACTTATACAATTCAGTTCATTAATTAGGTATCTATTTTGTAAGAATGAAAAATAAATCTCAACTATGCGAGATTCTTGTATATGTCGCAGGGAAATGAGGATATCAGAGATTTCACGAAATCCTTAGGGATACCGCGAAATCACGAAAGGTGTTGAATATTTTTATTTACAACGTCTTCTTACTAGAATACGTCAGTGATATGTCGTTTCACTAAACTAAATCTAGTGAAATGTCACAAAAGTGGATTCTGTCGAATAAAAATCGAGCCATGCATCTCTCTCGCTCTTTCTAGAACTCAGACGGACACTAGTGGGAGCGGGACAAATGCGTCGCTCGAGCTAGCGGGGCGCGTGTATTTGTTAGTTGTTACGTAGCAGGTAGCACGTGCGCACATGATTAACGCTTATGCGACAAAACTGTACTGCGACTCACCATAGTTTTGGGTGGTTTAAAAAAAATAACCACGAAGGCTAAGGCGGGAGCCAAGCTCCCGCCTTAGAATTCTAACCTGACCTATCCGAGTCGGGGTAGTCTGAGTCGGGGTGTTGTCGACTTCATTCCCTCTTCATTTCACTAGATTTAGTTTAGTGAAACGACATATCACTGGCGTATTCTAGTAAGAAGACGTCGTTATTAAAAATATTCAACATCTTCCGTGATTTCGCGGTATCCCTAGGGATTTCGTGAAATCTCTGATATCCTAATTTCCCTGCGACATATACATGCCAATGACCTTGTGCAATATAAACGGAGCTAACTACTCCTCTACGCGCCACTCCGCTAACGCATTTTTCATTTATTATAAAAACAATAACACATATTTTTAAAAAAGTAACAAAACCAAATTATTATCTTTTATATTGCAAAGCAGTAGATATTTTATTTTTAGACTTTTGTTAAAAAATGAAGGAGTACAATGATTTCATCTCAACGATTTGGAGGTGATTTGGTGTTTTTTTTTCTTATTATGTGATACCGATATATAAATTCTGGCTAAACCAAATTAAGTATATCATGTAGATTACTACCTATTTTTTCAGAAGTAATTTCTCAGTAAATACCGATGAAAATATGCTTCATCTGCGCGCTGTTTTTAAGCATTACTCGAGAGAGCAGCCTTAAACTAATTTAGCATTTGGTCGATCGGGGTAAATCTCCTGTGCTACAAAATGTTTCCCTCGGGTATCCTAAGAAATACTTTTTAACATTATTTCCAGCCAAGCAGGCTCGTTGCAGTTTACTGAGTAAAAACATTACAAGCGTGAGGACGCTCCGCGCATCGGAATGAAGTATTTCGAGTTAGCTTCATAGCTGATTGCCAGGGTTGGTAGGCTACATACCAGGAGTAAAAACAAGAGCTGGAATGTTACTACTTTATATGCAACCATTATACTTGCCCCCTAAGGGACGGGCGATTTCGTATGTTAATCTTTCACTTATGGCTATGGGTCCCGTAATTTATAGAGTACAGCTTATATTCTTGAATAATACAAATTTGAAATTAGCTTTTTCCGCGGATTATCGGCTTGCAGTCCAGTACTAATACCCCGGAAACCGTACTGTTTGGGAATTAAAGTAGCCTCACCACAGTGCCACCTGTAGCTTTCTATCAGTAGGTAAGGGCAATCTCGTCATGTGATCTATACCTCACTGCTTCTAGAGATTAACTTTTATAGTAGAAACTCTTAAAAACAGCGTGCAGATGAAGCAACTTTTCGTTGGCATTTACTGAGAAATTACATCTGAAAAAATAGGTAGTAATCTACATGATATGATACGCAATTTGGTTAAGACAGAATTTACGTATCGGTATCACATAATAAGAAAAAAATCACCAAATCACCTCCGAATCGTTGAGATGAAACCATTATACTCCTTCATTTTTTAAAAAGTCTAAAAAAAATATCTACTGCTTTGCAATACAAACGAAAAGAATTTGATTGTGTTACTTTTTTTTAAATATGTGTTATTTTTTATAATAAATTTAAAATGCGGGTAGCGGAGTGGCGCGTAGAGGAGTAGTTAGCTCCGTTAAATGCACAAGGTCATTGGCATGTATACAAGCCTTAAACAAAAGAGTGCGTGAGACCACCAGGACTGGCATGATCTATGGTGCCCAGGCTAATGGCCAATGACGATAAGCAATATATCATTTTAAATAGTTTTTTTGTTCTCTACAACTTTTACTATGGCGGCAAATCTCGAATCGTTGTGGGAAAAACTTGCAGCCAAGTAAAAATAAATAATTTAATGAAAAAGTTGGGTACAATGAATTCTAAGTACACATTAATACTGATGATTGAAGCCGGTCCTCCTTTTCTCAGTTAAAATGTAATCAATAGAAGCGTGTTTGTCAACACTGTGAAAGTTTACATTATTACGTTAAGGATTAACTGTTAAAATTAAATGACCCTACTTGTACTTATTCCAATTATACTAAGTGTTAATTTATTTTCTTCGAGTGACTGACCGGGGTTCACTGCTTCTTCTTGAGACTTAGTATTATACACCTATAATGGCGAGGTAAATAGTACATTTGTTCTTTCACGAATGTTTACTTTGCTGTTGATTCGGTAGCAAAAACTAAAAAACAAAACATTCGTGTGTGTAACTGAAGTGAAGAAACTTATTGTAGGTACCTAAGATCTGCTGGTCTAAAAAGGCCACTTTAGTAAAATCATATTAGAATCATACTATTAACTACACAATAATATGTCAAATTTCATTTTCATCTTTATCGTTAAGGGTGCTATTACAAAATCGAGCGCTTGGCCCGGACTAAAGCTACAAACCGCGTTTTCCGGGATTTCTAGTGATTGTAGCGCTATTTACAACAATTGTTTTACATTTAAATAGACAAATTTTTCAAGCAAGGTAACATAGTAACCTTAGTTATTAGTTACTTTTTGTTCGAATTTGGATTATATTTTCATAGAAAAAAAAAAATATAATTTCGAAGAAGAAGAAAAAATTATCAATAACTGTCTGTTTTACGGAATTATTTTTGGTATATTGCTGTATGAAACATAATAAATTGATTAAAGCACTCCAAAGTAGAAGATACAGTTGTACCATAAACATTTTTATGAATGATATAATTATTATATCTTCGATGTAACAAAGCATCAAAAGGTGCCGCCGAAAGTAAAATTTTATGAAACATCCTTTGCAGAGACATGGTTTTAACCAATTTGCGTAAACAAATTGATATATTTATTTAAAGCACTCCCAAGAAAAAGAATCAAACTTTCTTGGCCATACATTTTTTTAAATTTGTGGCTATATATAAACCATAATCACACATCAAAAATTGAGTCAAACGCTCAAATCCAAGAAAAAATGTAATAGCCCTCTTAACGCATTAGGTTCAAAGTTGATTGGGAAAATTTGACAGTAACGGGTAGCGTGATGTGCTTTCTGATTCTGCTAAAGTGGCCTTTTTAGCCCCCCCCCCCCCCCTGTAAATTAACAGTGAAGTTTAACTTAAGAACCCAATGGCAACCCTATTCTGCAGTGGGGAATAGGGGAGCACAGGGCATGCGTGGATTGAATACTAGGTCATTAGTGCGATAGGTAGACTCATACCGCGGTTCATGCGTAGCTAGCCATAGTGCACTGCAAAATGTTCCAGGCAACGCGCAGTTCGCCGCTGCGCAAACTCGAAACGTGACCGCTTTGACAATCATTCTTTATTTATTTATGAGGTAAACAACATAATTTGAACGTTATCAGGATCGTAGCATACCTACTTGGAACACAGTATAGTTTGATAAATCATGAAAACTGATCGTCTTTTGTTCCGCGTACTGGACATAATATCACAAACAGTTTTTATAGTGTAATTGTTCTTTTAAACGTTTTTTATTGTAAAAGTGAAACCAAAGACAGTGTGGGATAGTTTGCGTCACAAGTACCTACTGTGTTAAGAATTAAATAAAGTATTTTGGTGAACTTTTCGTTGAGCAAGAAAATGGCGGAAAAAGTAAAAATTGTTTTTGATCATTTACTGATTGGTGAATATGAAAATGAGGTATTTTTGTGAGAGTCAATGATAATACTTTGGAACTAGGTATTTTTGCTTTGGTAGGATTTGTTTGGTATAATTTTCAGGAACCGGAAATCTTAATACCTTCCTAATGTTATTTTAATAATTCACTATATTGAGTACGGTACTTAATACCTAATCATTTATTAACAATATACCTATATATATATGTTTATATTTTTTTAAATGAATGTGTTGTAGTCATTGGATAGATGAAGTGGGCTGCCGTTGTAACACCACTAAAATAGCACCGTGTATTTATTTATTTTTCATTCATTTTCATTTACACATTTTGACCTTTTGACATTATTTGGATAAACCTAAAAGTACCTGGGTACCAAATCACGTTTTGGTACTCATCTATATATTCTATATATATATATATATACTAATATATAAAGCTGAAGAGTTTGTTAGCTAGTTTGTTTGCTTAAACGCGCTAATCTCAGAAACTCCTGGTCCGATTTGAAAAATTCTTTCTGTGTTAGTTAGCCCATTTACCGAGGAAGGCTATAGGCTATATATCATCACGCTAAGACCAATAGACGAAGTTGCGCGGGTCAACTAGTACTAATATAAAAGCTGAAGAGTTTTTTTTTGTTTGTTTGTTTGCTTGAACGCGCTAATCTCAGGAACTAGGTACCTACCGGACCGATCTAAAAAATTCTTGCAGTGTTAGATAGCCCATTTATCGAGAAAGGCTATATATTATCACGCTAAGACCAATAGGAAAGGAGCAGACGAAGTTGCACGGTTCAACTAGTGAGTAATATAGATACTGAGTACTGAAGATACGTATAGCCGAACTATTTAAACTCTTTACAAGGGTATAATCACTTAATATGACTTGTATGTTGTAGCAGCCATTGTTGCGTTCATGATGAATATTCAGCTCATTACTGCTGGTCAACCTATTAGCCTAGATGTGCACACAATCATCATTAACTTAAAAGGGGAGAACGTCCCTCATTATGTAAAACCCCCTTTTTTTAAGAATGGGAAATCATCAAATGGCTCCTTCGGTTCTGGGCGGAACAGAAGGGGTTTGAGTGTCAGACTCTTACGGACTAAAACCCATCCGTGTTCCCCCTAATGCCCTTTGCGTTCCAGGGCCGCTCGAAACTCGAAAAGCTTAAAAAGCTTTTGAGATCGCCTTCATAGAACAACAATCAGAACATCAGATTGATAACGAAAGCTTAGGTTTCATATTCTCGATTTTTTAAATTAATAATTTAAAGTTAGGCATTAATCTAACTTTACTTTCCTGCTACTCTACTCTCAAAAAATCTGTTACACTTGGCAGTAAACTTCTTGGCAGTGACATTCTATCAGCAACGATATAATTTCAAAATGTATGGGATAATAGGATTGACATGCAGATACTAATATTAATATCATATTTTTTTGAATCATCATCATCATTTCAGGCAATTTCCGTCCACTGCTGAACGTAAGCCTTCCTCCAAAGAGCGCCAACCATCCCGGTCTTGAGCAGTCCGCATCCATTCGCTGCCAGCCACCTTCCTTAAATCATCGATCCGTCGTGCCGCAGGGTGTCCCACTTTGCCCCATACGCGGTCTCCACTCTAACACATGTCTGCTCCATCGACCGTCTGTCTTTCTGCAGACATGGCCGGCCCACTTCCACTTCAGCATGCTGATTCTACGCGTAATGTCGGTTTATTTGATTCTGGTAGAAAAAATACTTTCTAGTTTTCGATAGTAAGTGAAAAATCACTTTCTCTTTCTCCCAAAACTGTTTTTCGAAAACCTGTGTACTCTTTAACGTTTCATTAAAATCAGGCCTTGCGAGTCAGTATGAAAAATACTGTGAGGTAAGACAGTCTTCGATCACGTGCGTGTTTCAACAAAATGCCCACCAACCTAGACGATAATGACTATCATTATTGCATGGGAAATGTGAATACACCTCACCATCGCGTGTAGACTCGATTCATCTGAATGTGAACCTACCTTTATGCATTAGACTAGTTTTTATTTCATTATCGCTGGAATTATTGCTTAGTGTAGCTAGTGTTCGTTGTTAGTCTGGGATTAGACAATAGTTAACAGATTTACTTAAGTATCTATATTGCGCTGTTTAAAGAATTTGAGTACTTACTTCATCATTCGACATCAATCATTTAAGCGCAGGTGAATACTTTTCTCCATGTGTATTTATTGCAATTCACTGTTTAATCCTTTTACGACTCTATATTCTAAGTTACCATGAAAGTTCTCCACTCGAATCAGTCACCACGACAAGCGAAATACACATTTAAGTCAATAAAACAACAAGCTATTATTTGAAGACTCCCCGGGACAAATAATTAATGTTAAAAAATGATAATTAAGAGAAACCCGACTTTTTAAGGTTTCGAAGTGCGTGTTTCTTTAATTTTACTCTATTTTTATACAGATAAACAATCTAAGTCATTGACATTCATTATTATAAATCCTAATACAAAAAATTCTTCCATTACTGAATGATTGAGTGACTGACACACAACGCACAGCCGAAACTACTGGTCGTAGAAAGCTGAAATTTGGCATGTAGGTTCCTTGAGGAGTGTAGGGGAGCACTAAGAGAGGATTTCCCGAAATTCTTACGGGAACGGAAAAAAACAGGATATGCGCGTACGAAGTGGCGGGCAAAAGCTAGTCAATTTATAATAAATAACATGCTCTTTCAAACAATTAGGTACATGTTTAAAGATATTATTATAGTGTTTCTTCTAAACTTAATTTTGAATAACATTTTTAACTTATTGATTGACAGCTGTCAGATTGACAACGACGGTTTTTGACGTTTGGCGCGCGGACATTCCTGGTTTTTGCGTTGGATGGACAGACGAAAAGTGAACTATTACAACTGACTACGTCGATGGATGGATTGTGTGAGGAGCGATATGAAAGAAAAGGGACTAAGTGATAGTTTGACGGCAGATTAGTGGACAAAAACAAACTGGTTGCTTTATGTATTGACTTTATAGATGTTCTGTTTCTTTTTGTGCTTGTATTTTTCTGCTAACTCGCACACTGGTAATGAGTGATTCCAATATTTGTAAATGTGTGAGTATCATGTACTTATTTAGAAAATTAATAAGTCGACCTCTGCATACCCTAGGTGCATGGTCCTCACATTTAACTAAATTTTTGTATACCAAATATTGTAAAAGATGTATTTGAAAAGAGTAGCTATGGAGTTTCTCGTCCGTTCTTCTCCATAAGAATCTACCTTTCCGAATGGACAGTAGAGTCACATTAGTATTTTATATTATTTGAAATGTGAATGACGTTCAAAAGTGCCGTTTAATGGCCTAATTGGAATAAACGTTTTGACTTTCAGTGGAAGAAAAAACCGTGTTGTGCCGACCCCAAGTACCTAACATGGGATAAGGGCAGGGCATAATGATGACAACTGACTACGTCGGTTTTACCCAATTCTCATTGTTGTATACTAGCACTTCGTCTGCGCTGCAATTTTCTTAAGGATCACTAATTCTTCTTGTAATAAATATAGCCTATGTTACTCAGGGATAATGTGGCTTTCTAACGGCAAAATAATTTTTGAACTCGGTCCATTAGCTCTTAAGTTTGTTCGTTAGTAGTGGACGTCACGCGGTTTCACCCGCGTAGTTCCCGTTCCCGTGGAAGTACGGGGACAATATATAGTTTATATGTTACTCCCTGATAATGTAGCTATCCAATGCTAAAAGAATTTTTCAAATCAGTCCAGTAGTTTCGGAGCCTATTCAATTCAAACAAACAAATCTTTCTTTTTTATAACATTAGTATAGACATACAAAAATACAAATCTCTCCTCTTTATAATATTAGTGTAGAAAAATAATACAAGAAAAAGCCACCAGATGGCATAAAAAGGTAATTTAAAAAAGTGACATTCATTGTTTTTCCCGTGGAGTCTTTATTTGAGGTTATGTCAACTAGGACATGACTTGAAATATCATCGTTGACATCTCAATCAGTGATGCAATTTTTAACAACATAAAAACTTTTTATATAAACTTTTCCACTAAAAAGTGAAAAAAAAAACGTTTTTTTTATTTTTCACTTTTTAGTGGTAAATCGCAGGAAAGCAAAATACACAATTTCAGCTATTTTGTTTGATTTAAAAACCAAACATTTTAACTGATTTTGAGAAAATTTCTATGTAACCAATCGGGACACAACAAGAATTTTTCAAATCGATTCAAAAATGACGGAGTTATGAGGTAACAAACATAAAAAAAGAAATACAACCGAATTGAGAAACTCCTCCTTTTTTGAAGTTGGTTAAAAATAAAATAAAAAACGTTTATTTCAATAACATACTCGCAAAAACTGTAAATCTCTATAAACAAATACGTTCGAAATAAAATTTCATGCGGTTACTTAAGTGAGGTATCAAAGCAGCTTGAGATTTAGGAAAATGAAATCATAACCTACAAATGAAACACACTTATAAAGTTCATACTTTACTTTAGTAGGTAACCCAAACACAGAACAAAAACAAAACATCAGCAATACAGAGAGTATTGCTGATGTTTTGTTTTTGTAAGAAGCCACCACAAAACGTCATATTAGATCGCACAAACGCACAATTTTCCTATAAACATAGTAAACAGTCGGACGTGAGCAGAATTTGTACGTGACCGAATGAGTGAACTGTTTGGCATAGTAATGAACGTAGAAGGAAACACCATGGAATAACAAGGACGTCTCGTTGAACGTGACTAGAAGCACGCTGCTGTGCCCTTGGATGGGTCGTTAGGCCTAGGTACTAATAGTCTAATGCCATTTCTGAATGGCTACTAGCCGTGTGTTTGTCGAGATTCCCGACATAAATGGCGCATTTGTCAAGAAGAATATACCTGCTACTTCCTCCCTACATTCGGGATGAATTTGTCACGCAGCAAGATGACGTGCACTAGTTTTGCGATTAGTTACAAAATCGAAAACCATGAGAATTTTTATCAATGAGTTTGAATGAATAAATGAATTTTTATCGGTGAAACAGTTATAACATTCGTATTAATACAATAGGATAATTTTAATAAGTTCATGTTTCTATCATTTTCAGAACAATGGTTATGGCCTTGTCCGCGAAAAATCCGGAATATATTAACTTGCTTCTTCTTCTTCTTATCGTGTGGGCAGTAAGGTCTAAACGACCCCACACACCCTAGTGTCTGAGTTTCTAAAAGCCTCAAGGGCCTCTGACATGGGAATATTGACTTGCTAATATTAGTGTATCTGCACAAGGCGATGAATTCACACAACCTACATCTAATTTTACACACATCAGTTGGATTCGAGATCCTTGTGTTTTATTTGGTACTAGCTTCTGCCAGCGGCTTCGCCCGCTGGTCCCTAAGGAACATACTCCCGAGATAAAAAGTAGCCTATGTCCTTTCTCAGGCTCTAGACTATCTTTGTACCAAATTTCATTTAAATCGGTTCAATAGTTTTGGCGTGAAAGCGCGACAGACAGACAGACAGAGTTACTTTCGCATTTATAATATTAGTAAGGATAGGGAAAACTTTTAATATGTTATTTTACGGCTTTGTTAAGGCACATCACGTACAAAATAAGGGGCATTAAAAACTATGTGTTATGGACTTATGGCGCCCAAAGCGCAAGAAACTGATAAAACAAAAATCAAACTGTAAATTCGGGGTTGTTTATGGACGCTGTTGGGCACATCGTAAAAGAGAAAAGCTTTTCTGGTTTATATTACTTGATGTTTTTTTATTTCCAATATCTTTAAAAATAATTCATCATCATGATTTCAGCTGAAAGATGTCCTTTGCTAGACATAGATTTCCTCCAATTGTCACCATATCTACCGGTCCCATGCTTCTCGCATGTAGCGGGGTCCTGCGGTCTTCACCAGGTCGTTGTGTCCACTTTGTGGGAGGTTTACCAACGGTTTGTCTTTCGGTACGCAGTCGCCACATCAGAATCTTTGGACATGGGGTCGAAAGGTTCTGATGTGGGTTCTGCGAGCAATGTGCCTTGCTCACTGCCATTTAAGTTTGGCGATACTTCGGCCTGTATCAAAGACCAATGACCAACCCAAGATTAACAACCTGGCGTGGAAAAAGGAGATTGAGTCTCCGCAAATATGGGATTAAAAGTGTTTTCATCCCCACGCCTTCTTTTTCCAGTGTCCTGACCATAGATATAATAATCAAGGTCCTGACCATTTAATTAAGTGGTATTTTAATTTGTCTACAGCACAACAAATACGACGTGGGTAGCGGCGAGCAGTTCGACGACCTTGTGGGCTTGATCGAGCACTTCAGGGCCTACCCTATGATTGAGACTTCCGGCGATGTGCTGCGCCTACTGCAGCCGGTCAGCGGCACCAGACTGCGCGCACACGACATCGATCGCAAGGTGCAGGAGATGCAGGTAGCGTAGACTTAACTTTAGTACACGGGTAAACCATACTACTGGAATAGGTCTCAAAATTTGTATTAGGTACGCGGCGTAGGCAGGTCATGTTGGCGTAGACGCTGTCAAAAGCTAGTAAAATTATGAAGATAAACTCCCACGTCGTCATACGGGGTCATCGTCATTAGATTTAATTTCAACTGTCTTGAGGTTCCCACAGGAATCATGCATTTCCCTCAAATGTAATTGTGAAGCTAAGAGTGAAAACATGGGTGAATATTTATTACGCCGCGTAGACGCTGTGATAGCGCCGCTCGCGTTGAAGACGGGGCGTTAACGCAGCGGAAACTTTCCTTTGCCTTTGTTTTAAAACTAAGCCGTCGCATGTCACTTCGAACAATATGAACGAATACAATAATCATATCATTGTGACAAAGAGCTTTATTGATATGCCTAGTGACTGGTTGAATAAAACATGGCATGCTTAGATATAAACCATTAAATGGGCACGTGTTTGACCGCATGCGCATGGGCAGGAGGCATTTTATAAAAAAAATGCTATGCGTCTGCGTCTGCATAGCTCGTACGCATGTGATCATGTCATGTTGGCCGATCTTACGCAACAATCGGTGGGAAATATACATTTTATTCTATAAGATTGAGATTATTTCATTGTGTCTAGAGATAATGATGAAGAAAACAAATAAAGCTCTGGTTTTATTTTACTCATGAGATTTAGAAGATTATACTCGAAGTTAGGTTTGACTACATAACTATATAGATGCTAACCAGTTGTTTGAACGCAGTGCTAATGGATAGGCGTGTACGTAGTAGAAAGTCATTGCATTTAGTAACGCAAATTATAATACCACAGTAGATTGCTACTTACCTTATAAATGCATCTTACCATCCCTACCTTGTTGCTATTCCACCAACTCGCACTAAGCGTTTCCAAACGTCTTTTATAATGCGCACAGCAAAAGAGTGGAACTCCCAAACGCGTTTCCAAACGCTTACAACCCTAATCTCTTCAAAGTTAGAGTGAACAGGCTCCTTCTGGGTAAGCTCGCTCCATCGTAGACTTTGTCTCGGTCATCTCTGACCTAGACTAGAGTCAAGAGCAAACCCATCACATATAAAAAAAAAATGCTCTATAATTGAGATTCTTGTTACCTGCTTTCAGGAGATCGAAGACTATCAGAAGCTGGACAACAAGTACGGCTTCGATGGAGAGTTCCAGTCGTTGAAGTTGTTGGAAGACCGACACGTGTTCACCAACTTCGAGGGCACCAAGCCTGAGAACGCGTCTAAGAACCGATACAGAAATATTTTACCCTGTAAGTAAATTTTTAGGGTTCCGAAAAAAAAACGGAACCCTTATAGGATCACTCGGGTGTCTGTCTGTCAGTTTGTTTCATAATTTTAAAATAAATGGTTTAAAGTTATTCAAGAAAAAAATGGAGATAATAGATCTTTACCTAAAGATTACAGGAAAATTATTAGAAGTCTGTAGTGTTAAAATAACATGTTAAAAAAATTAAATTCTTTCGGAACCCTTTGCACGCGAGTCCGACTCGCACTTGGCCAGTTTTTTACAATATATAAGAGATCATGGATGAATATGGCACTTAGAAAATATCTTAATATGGTTGAATTTTGTGAGAGACGATTTAGTTCGAAAAAGGTTGAATAATAAACTAAATGCTGATCAGGTAGCTAGAAGAAATTTTGCATCCACATTCAATGCTTAAGGATAAGACCAAGAAGATGGTGAAGAACAAAAAGAGTCCATGGTAAACCCATGGACCCCTTCTGTTCTTTACCATAACCTCTTGGACCCACACCTTAACATATTTTAATTTTCTGTTTTGTCACAACACCTTCCCTTGCTGCGTAGATAGGAATGTAAATGTTCCCATGAAGATTCTAACGTGACTTGGTACAATTTATCAATAGAGGTCACCCAGCTTCGCTTGGCTTGAAGTGATTGTGTATTCCTTCAGTTTGGTACAAAACCACTGTCAAAAAACATATTCAAATATGTTAAATCCCTATTCCATAAACTTTACAAGGTGCACAAAAATCTAAAACCATCTTAATTCATTATATATATAGAAATAAGCCTGCTTTCATTATCGTCTCCTAAACCTCGCTCTCTGCGTTCCAGTTGATCAGACCCGCGTGGTGCTACGCCGACGAGACAACCGGCCGGACTCCGATTACATCAACGCCAGTTACGTGAGGTCCTCACGACTCGGCGACTCCTCCTCTTCCGTGCAATCCTCCAACGAAAGCCTGGCCAGTGTTAAATGTGAGTTGAGGAAGTGAAATTAGTATGGAATAAGTTCGTAAGGCACTAAGACTTACATACACAGCCCAAGTTGCAAGAATCGATACTTGCGAAGGGTTTTTCCGACTTCTGTCAGATATTAAAACTGATGTCAGATCCCAATCACCGTACCATCAAAGTTTTATTAAACGTTTTAGTCCTTTTCTTTATCTAAAATTTCCAAATAAATCTATTTTTCTTAGATTTGAGAAATATATACAAACATCCAGAAATCTCGCTACCTCTGGTCGTCAGATATTAAACAATGAATTATTCATTTAATTAATGTCTAACTTGTCCAAACCAATAGATTTGTCACAGTGGTCTTGTCAAGCTGGATCATAAAATTGGCACTTAAGCAACTTTACATCCTAATGTTCATAGTAACAACTTCAATAACCTAGTTGCATTATTAACCAGATATCGGCTAGTTAGTCTAGCATGCTATAGACCACGGGTGGCCAACTTCATTAGACCAAGGATCGACTTTTTACTGACGAAACCCTGTGCGATCTACTAATTTCATAGGTACTTCTTAAAATGCCAAATGTAACAGTGGGTAAAATTTAGTATACAATTATGTAGTATTTTTAACTTTATTAACATAACCTAATTGATATATAAAAAACCCAAGATGCACAGTCTCGAACAAATGCAACACTTGAAACTGTCGTCAAAAACTGGTATGTATCAAGTGTCATGTGCGAGTTGTGTGTAGTTATACCTACTATAAACAATTTTTTTTTGCAAATTCAACCTTACACGGATCGCTTAAAGTGGTTTTTACAAAGCAGTGCAGTATGGCGAGCGATGCGAGACTGTTTGAAACTTGCGCACAATTTATTATACATTATGCACTTGTTTTTTGCGGACGTTTTTGAGATGCTGAGTGTGTATCTTGGGTTTTTTAAATATCAATGCATAACCTATTTAGTATTTAGTTAGTTGAGCAGTCTGTTATTCGTACCTATTTATATGTTTTGCCTTGCCGCGATTGACTGGACTAATAGCCACGACCGACCAGTCGATCGCGATCGACCGGTTGGCCATCCCTGCTATAGACACCATTCAGCGGTCAAGACTCTTATTTTATGAATGCTTGAACACCTTGGTTCGCATCAGTTTGCGAACTTGCGTATTAAGGGCGTTAGGAACGTTAAAATGGACATCAAAGATATGCAGCTAAATTAGAGATCATGAGTGGGTTTAGTGAGGTTTCTGCCACCAGAAAATATATGTAGGTATAAACAAAGCCGTCTAAAAGAAAATTTACGTAAATTTCCATTGTGTGCCCCACATAGTCCATTCAAAATCAATTATTTCTGGGCTTGCCTATGATAAGCGCTATGCCGAGAAAACCGTAGGTAAATCTCTCATTAGAATCCATCTCATTTGTTTCTGGAAAATTCCCTACTCCATGTTTGTTCTTCGATGGGCAATAATGTATGTAGATTCGATAACCGAACACCAGCTTGATTGGTACGTGACCAGAATTTCTGACGATCAAGGAAAATATCTGTTTGGTCGGTGAGTGAACCAAATTGAAGATGGCATGAGTGTATCGGAATTATTGTCTATAATTCTGCCTAGCCGTTCATGAAACTGCTATTGTTACCGAGCACGAATCGCTGGTGAAATTCGTGCGAGCTAGAATTGTGATAAGCAAGAGTTTCGTCTGTCATATTTAATATCTAGTCACAATAGTATTTGACTACTGCCTATAAAAAAAATTGCATACACGAATAGTTAATGGATAAAAACGTACCGTAGTTGGCGGTAATAGGTAACTAGGACATTAGGTAAGAATTGTAATAAGCGGTGTAGCTGCAGAATGATCGTCATACCTACCACTGAAGAGAATACTAATGGCGATAAAGTACAATGAGTGAATACTATTAAAGATCTGCACGTACAAGCATGTGGTTTTGACTCATTTGAATATTTACCTATGGTTATAAGTTAGGGCTTTACTTACGTATTTACTTTAAGATAAGTAAATAAGTTAGGGCTTGGGAGACACCCGAGTCAGTAGGTGGTTTAATAAAAAACAAGCAGAATGTTCTAGATTATTTCTTTTGTTATTCCAGCTCTAATATTAAACTGCGAAACAAAGAAGGCTCCGCCACTGGTCACCAAGTCGCTGTCAGATGAAGCATTAAGACAAGTCAAGAAATCGTTTAAACTAGACAAAATAAATGGAAACCTCTGCCGGGATGTAACAGGTGAGGCTTGTTGTTATGACGACATCTGTGCGTATCTCGAAATTAGAAATAGATAGATTCCTACCGCTGATAGTTTATGGTTTTTGTCCATTGTTAATATTTGCTACATTCGAAAGTTTACGAGATATGAAAAAGATAGCTTTTTGACTAGAAAATAACAGCGGTTTTATGTTAATATTATGCGCAAACAATGAGAACGTTAATTTTATTCGTGACTTGTTATATTTCTGTGGTTTTAGAATTCTGGAAAGTTCTCGTAAGACCTCATAAATAAATCCGACTGTCTTTTGTTTTCATGTTCCTATAGCGAAGTGTTGTTTACACTGGTTTACATTGTTTTTTAGGGTTCCGAACAAAAAACGGAACCCTTATAGGATCACTCGGGTGTCTGTCTGTCTGTCCGTCTGTAACAGCCAGTTTTCTCCGGATCCACTGGACCGATTCTGTTGAAATTTGGTACACATACGAACTTCTGTGACCCAAACACGTACGTCGTAACGTTACGTAAATTATTAAATTATTAGTATGGGAGTCACTTTTGTGGTTCAAACTAGAAAATTTGAAAAAAAAAGTTTTTTGAACAACATCGTGTGACATATCAAATGAAAGGGCTTAGTGTGAGAGTCTTAATTATATTTTTTTCATAAATTTAAAATAAACGGTTTGAAGTTATTAAAGAAATTAGACGAAAAATGACCACTTCCCCCCTTATCTCCGAAACTACTGAGCCTAAAATTTTGAAAAAAAAAATGGAAGTAATAGATCTTTACTCATAGATTACAGGAAAACTTATAAGAAGTCTATAGTGTAAAAATAACATGTTAAGAAAATAAAATTCGTTCGGAACGTTGCACGCGAGTCCGACTCGCACTTGGCCAGTTTTTTTTTATGTATCTTGCAAGAAATTGATATGTATTTGTGTTTAATTACTTTTCAATTATCTGAAAGTGTTAGCAGAAATATTCTATCACGTCACATTTTTGCTGTGAAACATCTATTGGCGCGCCTTGGCAGTAATACCAACTCGTATGCCGTGACGTGACGTCATGTCGTCGAAACTCCAAACACTAAACACATTCTGTATACTTATGAAGCAATTAAATATTTTGTATTTTTTGTATGTCGCTCTACTCTCTAGTGAGAGTAGAGCGACATATAAAAATTAGTTTTAAAGTTCGCCGGCTGTTACAGACGGCAAACTTTAAAACTAATTTATAATATTTTTATTAACTACTAGCTGACTCGGAAAACGTAAAAATCCGTCAAGCCATTTCGGAGGAGTTCGATAACAAACACTGTGAAGATTTTTAGATACCCAAACAGATTAGATATTACCTTGTACTAAGATTTCTTTCCATTTGCACGTTAGTACTTAAATATTTTTTATTTCAAACCAGACGTGACATAATTTATTTAATAGTTTTTCTTCTTGATAATTCTATCCACACCAAACAAGAATAGGTATACAAATTGAGTAAACCAGTGTTATTTAAGAAAGAACTTCGCTGAACAGACTTCTAAAGTATCCCTAGGAAATAATTATATTCTTTTTTTTTAATTTTAGTCAAGGACAAAACATACATCGCGGCACAAGGCTGCCTCTCAAACACAAAGGATGATTTCTGGCGAATGATTTGGCAAGAAGACGTCAGAGTCATCGCTATGATCACTACCGAAGTCGAAAATGGCAAGGTACGTGAAGCAGACCTATATGGAGCGAAGCATTTTTTCAAATTATTTATTAACTAGTGGACGTCACGCGCTTTCACCCGTGTAGTTTCCGTTCCCGTGGGAGTACGGGGATAATATATAGCCTATGTTACTCCCTGATAATGTAGCTATCCATTGCTGAAAGAATTTTTCAAATCGGTCCAGTAGTTTCGGAGCCTCCTATTCATTTCAAACAAACAAACAAACAAATCTTTCCTCTTTATAATATTAGTGTAGATAGACTCGCACATCACCACAATCTCACCTGCTGGAAAGCAATCAGGCGGTCGACAGTGGAACACACTTGCGGAACGGAAAACACACTTCCAGAATGAACAGGTGACTTCTAAGTCACCTGTTCATTCTGGACTTAAAGACATGATTGTAGCTATTAGTTATTACTAGGGTGTGTGGGGTCGTTAGACCTTAAGTTTAACGATAATATATAGTAAGGATAATAATAGTTAACGATAATAATAGATAAGTTAGACGATAAGAAGAAGAAGCTATTAGTTAACACAGACTTCAGCAGGGAATCCCACTCTTTAGCTGTTAGCACAATGACAGTGTTCCTAAACGTTTTATGGTGGTCTTGTCGTTCAATGTTGGAATGGGCTATGCGGAATTAAATAGTGCAATTTTCACGCACACCTCCCTGAAGGATCCTGGCATTAATATCCAATTGATTGAAAGCCCACTAGATGTCGAGGGAGACGGCAAGCGCTCTAATGGCATGCACAAGAAGATCCCTAGTTGATCGGTATTGACGGAAACCGTAGTGACCATAAGGCCATAAGGTTCTTGGTTAAGGAGATTACTTTTGAGCACCCATTCCATACTCTCGATAGAGGATCGTATCGATTCGTCGCTTTTTATTCAAAACTAGCTGTCCGCCGCTACTTCGCTCCCGACAACTGGCTATCCTACAACTTTCATATTTTTTTCTTTCTTAAGAACCTTCTGACAATAACAAACACAGAAAAAAAAGAATTAGCGACATCGGCCCATCTGTGCACGCGTGACCAAGGGAAATAGGGATTGATTTTGAAAGTGACAAACACTCGAACGTCTTATAACGTATCTACCAGCGAGAAGCACCCCACTTCTTATGAAAACTCATCGTACACTTTTACAAACCCTTTTTACTGTCTTTAGAAGTTATTTTTTGGACTGGTCGCTAAGTATGTAGGCAGGTGCCTAGTCGGAACTTATTTTCTGTTTCACATACTCTTATTATCCTTTATGGTGTCGGCCGGTGCCGTATGGTGCCGTAAAAGAATAATACCATCCCATCACTTCCCGTGGGTGTCGTAAGGGACTCACCAGAGAATGGGCAGCAGCCCCGGTTAAGTAGTAACCACCCGTCTAGAGGTGAACTACGAGTGGTCCAAATCAAAAAAAAAAAAAAAAAAAAATGGGCAGCAGTGTTCTCTGTAAAACGCAACACCAAACACTGCGATCGCCAACCCGCCTGCCAAGCGTGGCGATTATGGCAACCCCCCCCCCCCTTGGGGGGAGGCCTATGTCCAGCAGTGGACGTCTTCCGGCTGTTATGATGATGATGATACTCTTATTTAACCACTTACCTATGTTGAGGTTGGTTTCCAGTCTTTCCGACTGGCGGTTAATTAATGTTGCTCATAAATCTGATTTCTTTCTTTTAACTCAGTAACTCTGTAATAAATTTATTTTATAACTAAAATAAATTTACTCTCTTTACAGAAAAAGTGCGAACGCTACTGGCCCCTCTCTGGTCATGAAGAGAAGTTCGACGGTCTCACAGTCAAGGCCATATCTGAGACACACTATGAGGAGTACCTGCTGAGGGAGTTCGATGTCTGCGACGAAAAGAGCTGTCGGGTCGTCTTCCAATATCAGTTCACGGTAAGAAACCTCCTTTGTTTTCACGTTCCGTCAGGTGAGGCTTTAATAATGTTAGTGATTTGGGAATGTTAATGCTGAGAGAGGAACAACAAGGAAAAAAGGAAGGATTGTGTGGTTGAAGCTGATCGGCCGAGCCGTGTACTGTTGTTTCATTATAATTTTCAGAAAATATATGGAACTCATGATGGAGACTGCAGCTTGTCGGTTTTCTTTTAATCTGCCCTAATAGATAAGAAAGTGGTTATCAGGTAATAACAATCAGAACGTTTGGTTTTAATTTCCAGGCTTGGCCCGACCACGGAACGCCTGGTGATCCAGACGGAGTGCTGTCCTTTATAGACGATATCAATAGAAGGATGTTAAAGAATTCACAGGAATTAGATGCACCTGAACAGGTTGGTACCCTTACTTGTCTTAACTATGACTGTGTACATTTACTGCAAAGTGAAGTCTTTGCTTAGTCGTCTTTAGTCACGTTTTATCTTATTAATAAATAATACACACAGTAATTCCCAAAGTGGTCCACCTGGATCTTCACGAGTCTATGTAATAGACATTCAAGGAGTCGTTTATGGAGAAAAGATAATTGGGGGTGCATGGTTGGTAAATTGGGGTACTGGGGACACAACTTTAGTAAGCGTAATATCATAGATGACACGAATAGCCTGCAGGCAAGAAAATAATTCAAAGGTGTCGATAGGACGAATCACTTTGGAAACCCCTGGTTTTAATATTCTTGCCCAGCCAATAGGGAATATGCACGAAAAAAAATATCTAAAAATATACACAAATATAATACTAACAGTGAAAATAGAATCAAAATTGCTCGAGAAACAAACGAGATATAATTATTTTAAACAAATATATCTGTCCCTCTCGCGAAAACGCTGTTTTCTATGGCAGCTGTCTAGGCGCCAAGAACTTTTACGTCAAAATTCTTATCGGACTTCTCTTTCTAATTGTAAACTTTGAAGCTTTATAACTTCATCGCTGATGAAGGTATTTAAAAATATTTTCATAATTGTTTATTAGAGCTAATAAGTATTTCATTTTGCAAATAAAAAAATCGCATGCATATTCCCTATTCTTGTCTGGCGTACTTATTCATCGATCACCGGCTTATTCGTGATGAAAGGATATCTACTCTTCTATAATATTCAAGTAAATGTTTCAGAACATCCTGTGCGTACATTGCTCAGCTGGCGTCGGCAGAACGGGCACTTTTATAGTCCTCGACATTCTAATTGACAAAATAAAAACATCTGGTGAGACTTATGCAAAATTTTCCTTATACTTAGTGTCTGTTTTTGTGCAAATGCGAATATTTTAAAGACTCAGTTTTTTATATGCAAAGCGACAAGATTGTACCTAATAATGTACAATCACTCTTAGCTACCACGATTTTTTTATAAACATTTGCGAATTATGCTCGTGAACTCTTTTATTTCCGTATGCCATACTTGCCATAGCCTAGTGATTACTGTTGATTTATCAGCGACTTGCTTGCTACCATATTTAATTTATTTTTCCTATTCTACGTGCGAATTATTTTAATCTTAAGTAATAACAAAATATTGCAGTCTAATGCTTCTTCGTGTATTGTACCTTTAGTTTGCAACTTATTTGTGATATAATTCATTCAATTGCGAGTGGCTAGACTAGAGTCAAGAGCAAACCCATCACAAAAAAAAGAGTTTACATTATTATATAATAACTTATATTATTATTTTAACTTACGGTGTTTGTAATAATTCTGTGACATTAACATAGGTATCATAAATACCTATGTTATCTTACCAATGTTATTTTATTTACAGGATTCAATTGCGACATTGATGTCCACTCCACGGTGAAACTGGTGAGGGCACAGCGGAATGGCATGGTGCAGAATAAAATGCAGTACAGGTTCATATATCTGGCGTTGCAGGAGTACATTGATAGCAGGAATATAAAGTTGCGGAAAAAGGTGTGTATACTTTTGAGGTCAAAAGCCAATTAAAAAAAAAACACCTATTACGGTTCTTGAGACACAACCCACTGACCGGAAGACGCCACGTTGGAAGGCCTCCCACAAGGTGGACCGATGACCTGGTGAAGGTCGTGGGTAGCCGATGCATGGGGGACGCACAGGACCGGTCGTTGTGGCGACCCTTGGGGGAGGCCTATGTCCAGCAGTGTATGTCTTTCGGCTGATATGATGATGATGATGAGCCCACTGACAGACAGATAGACGGACGGCGGAGGCCATTGATATATAAAAAACCCAGGATACACACTACGAAAAAACAAGCGCAACATGTATAATTGTGCGCTAGTTTCAAACAGTCTCGCATCGCTCGCCATACTGCACTGCTTTGTAAAAACAACTTGAAGCGATCCGTGTAAGGTTGAATTTACAAAAAAAGTTGCGCATCGCTCGCCATACTGCACTGCTTTGTAAAAACAACTTTAAGCGATCCGTGTAAGGTTGAATTTGCAAACAAAAATGTTTATAGTATAACTACACACAACTCACACATGACACTTGATACATGTCAGTTTTTGACGACAGTTTCGAGTGTTGCATTTGTTCGAGACTGTGCATCTTGGGTTTTTTATATATCAATGGTGGAGGCTAAGTAATAGGGTTCCGTTGGTTACGCTTTAGGTACGGAACCCTAGAAACGTTCAAATTCAAGTCGCAGCATCCACTCCATTTAGGAACCATATGTCAAAAGCTTGTCAAAGATGATGATTCATTTAGGTCCAAATTCTAAAGCGCCAAAAAGAAAGTTCTTGAGGTTTTCTGACTGATCTTGTCAGCATTTCTTTTAAGCCACCAATATATATAGTACCACTGTACACACTTGGTTGGATTTCTCTTTAAATAGACTGACTTTTCATATATTTTCTCTTAAGAGCACAGTTGGGTTATTCCTATACTTAGTAAGAAACTGGGTTAGCGAGCCTAACTCTAAGGTAGACAAACGAGCGTGTGATCTTTGGAACCATTTAGTCCAAAAGCGGTGCAGCCCCGGAAATCTCTTGGAGATCAAAGTATATACTAACACTGCTCTATCCCACACGTAATGTCACAAATAAAATAGTCGTTAGCTTCTAGGCCATAAGCTTACTGATAAGCACCCGTTCATCAGTAAACTGCCGGCAGCATACTCCCACAGAGAATGGACATTACTTAGATGGGTCTGTAGTTTCTCGGGTCAGCCCGACTGGGCTCTTGGCATGAGTTGAACGTTGCAATGGGTCCAAACGACCACAGGACACAGACTTTTGTCTGCACAGACTTTTGTTTGCACAGACTTTGAACTCTGTACAATCTATCACACCGACATTTTGTGTATAGGTACAGACTTTGTTGTACAGACAAAGTTCTATAGAAGTTTATATCGAAATCTTTATGGAAGTATAGGTACTACCTGTAACAGAATAAACGCAATACCTCTTAAGGGGTCATTGAACTCATCATTATGAACAACTTTCACTATGGGACCAACACTGAAATCGCGAAAAAAAAAATCGACTGCCCCATACATTTATGTGCGCATAACTCGATAAAATGTACTGAACTGCTGATTTTTCAACGAGAGCCACGAGAGGAGAAGTAGGAGTCAAGGTCGGAGACAGTTGAGACACACACAAGACCTAGGTTCTAATAGTAGTCCTCGTACTAGGTCGGGTTCATTTTGGTGGATTTGAATGTCGGAAACGTCTCGCAGCCATCAGATGCAGGAGAGTGCGAGTTACTAGAATCTACAACCTGTAACAGACTAAACGCAATACCTCTTAAGGAGTCATTCAACTCATCATTATGGACTACTTTCACTATGGGACCAACACTGAAATCGCGAAAACAAAATTGAACCCCCAGACCCCCATACATTTCTTGTGCGCATAACTCGACAAAATGTACTGAAGCAGATGTTTTTTTACGATTTCGTGTTTGGTCCCATAGTAAAAGTAGTTCATAATGATAAGAACAATGATCCCTTAAGAGATAATGCGTTTATTTTGTTACACGTTGTATATGCAAAGAGACGCAAAAAAAGAGACATTCAAGCTTAGTTCCTCCTCAGCGAAATAACGGCCAGTGATCCTACCACCAATGCTGAAATAACGGCCAGTGATCCTACCACCAATACTGAAATAACGGCCAGTGATCCTACCACCAATGCTGAAATAACGGCCAGTGATCCTACCACCAATGCTGAAATAACGGCCAGTGATCCTACCACCAATGCTGAAATCCGACGGGGATTTCAGCAGTACCTACCTACCTACTGACCTACCTTGACCTACTGTGGGAAAGCAGAGGCACGATTCAACTTGGCCAGGGCCCAAAGCAGCAAGTTTGTTCCCAACTCTACTAATGTCGTCAAACCGAGTCCTAAGAAACGCAACACATTTTTGCAGCTCTTGGCAGTCCTGTTGAATGAACGTTTGTTCTTCGAACTCACGTTATTTGATAGACATCAGTCTGTTTGAGTCAGCAGTGTATGAATAAAGAGAATAGTTATGATAAGACCTCGAATAATTATGCCAAGTACCTGCCTACAGTGGTGCTACAGCTTTGGTGCCCTAATAAGAATTGCTAAAGGAAATAACTTCTATCAGATTAAAACCTTTTTTTAACTTTCTCATTGGGACCAAAATATGAACGTTCGTTTGTACCGTAAGAACGTTCCTTAAGAGGAAATGCTGGCGGCGAGACTTTGTATGTAAAAAGTCATAATTCCAGGTTTGGCTCTCAACTGTTTTCTCCTCTAATATGGAACCGATATAAGAGATATTTCACAAACTGAATAAAAAGGATGTATACTGTGTGTCTATGTTTTCTTTTTTTGATTAGTAGTTGCGAAATTTGCACACTAGGGCTCTGTTGACAGCGATTTATCGGACAATTTTGAGCATTTTGTGAGAGTTCTAGTGCTTATACGGTTAATAAATCATCAAATAGGAAAACATAGGGACACAGTATATATCCTTCTTATTCAGTTTGTAAAATAGCTCATAAATCGGTCTAATATTGGAGGAAAAAACTGTCGAGAGCCAAACCTCGAATTATGAGTTTTTACATACAAAGTCATTTTCTGTTAAGATTGCGGAAATTGCACTTCTGGTGGTGGTGGCTTTGCAAAATATTGAAAGTATTAATAATTACAAACACAATTTCTAGTACCTACCTATAGAAGCTTAACATAGCAACTAAATGTATGGCCCCTACCGAACGTTAATTATCTGATGGTTCTTGTTTTGTATGAGGTATATTTTAGTGCTAACACTTACGGATGTCAGACGGCAGTTTTTCCGCAATACTGTAATTATCAATTTACTTAGGTACTCACCTACTTTCCATATTTTTTTCGTATGAATATTTTATTATAATATATGTTTTTCCAAGCAGATGCGCGTGAATGTCAATATTTTATGCGGAGCAACTGCCCGTCTGCATTCACCAGCTCAACTGGTAGAAATACCGATATCATAAGGTTAGACCCGTTGATATTCTGGGCTTTGCTCATGGCGATCGCCAGAAAGCCTAAATTTTATGTCAGAATATTTATTATTATCTCCCAATAGTTTCTTTATTGCATGCTTAATTGTGATCGTTTGGTAAAACTCTTATAATCTCCTATGCTACAACCATTCCGAATTCTGAAGTAATATCTAAAGTTAGTATAAGAAGGTCCTTAAGTTTTTATGAACCGAAGGAAATACGTTTCTATCTGTTGTCTCGACTCAAAAAAGAGTTAAAGCGGGTCTATATCCCGTTGTCGTTTGCTAAAATCAATTTTATTTTATCTATTTTTCCCCATTTAACTTTTTTATTTTCTCTTCCAGATATACAGTACTTCAGACGCATGACCGTTATGGATCTAAAGTGATAATTTACATTTATTTATAACTTAATGTAATCAATTTAACTGTCATAAACGGAGGATCCGATACAGTCAGTATAAGACTGTTATAATAATTTTGATTTAAGTAGGCACCTAACTTTTATAATCCAATAAATTGTGTATGAATAAGTTTGGTTTTTTATTTACACATACATGGTGTTTTTTATCCCCATTTAAAAACAATAATCTAATGGGTTTGGATGGTGATGAAAAAAAAACAGACAGTACCTTGGTATAATCGGGGTGTTGAGAAGTATAGTTGTCAAAAAATAAAAGGCCCTTTTGACAACAGGATACAACATTGCTTTACTAGTAAGCATGAAAGAGACATAAATTAAATCTCTTTTGCACTAAGTGGTTAAGTAATCTTCTATCACTCTCTACTCAGCTGTCAAATCGGACTTCTTAGATTTTGGTGACTTTAGTACGTGCATAATCCCCAGCATTGATTTCGCTTGGAATAATTTCAATACGACTGTCTACGTCATAAATACCTACCACGAGTTCCAGGGTCTAAAAATGCCAGCATAACAGAATCAGAAAGCACATCACGATACCCGTCACTGTCATGCTGCCTCCACACGCTTGGCAAACAGTGGCAAACAGCGAACACCAAACAACAAACACGAACGTGTGGATAGGTGTTTGCGTATGTGTTCGGGAAGTGTTGGGCAGTGATCGGCATTGGTGATGGTTTTTGTGCAAAAATCAAAGGGTGTTCGACAAACGTGTTTGCGATGTATCCACACGCTTGTTCAGTTCTATTCTGCCGTCATAAGAAAAAGGACGTATCTACATAAAATGAAGTAACCGATTTCCGACTTTAAAAAAAAACTTAAGGTCGGAAATCGATTACTTTGTTTTGTGTAGATACGTCATTTTTTTGTACTATTAACCCGAAAGAAATCCGGAATATACTAACACGTTCGCCAAGCATGTGGATGCCGTGTTTGTGTTGGGTTTTTGTGGTCGGTGTTCGGGACGTGTTCGGTGTTTGTCCTGTTTGTGGCAAACACCAAGCGTGTGGAGGCAGCATCAAATGTTCCCAATCAACCTTGAATCTATTGCGTTAGCGATAAAGATGAAAATGAAATTTGACAGATTGTTGTGTGGTTAATATTATGATTCTTATATGATCTGATAAAGTGGCCTTTTTAGATCCACTGCTCTTCGGAAAACCACAATATGTAATGGGGGCAATCGTTTCCGTATTGTAATAACGTAGGTAATCGTACTCACCACTTGGCGCCACTGTCGAGTATGGTTCTTAATCATGGCATTAAAGGTTACGCGCATGTGAACAAAGATGAAAAATAATGTATGATGCCTTAAACATACGATTTAATACAACATAAATAGTGTCGCAGCGTTACGTGGACTCAACACAATAGAAAAAACTGGCCAAGTGCGAGTCGGACTCGCGTGCAAAGGGTTCCGAACGAATTTAATTTTTTTTTAGCATGTTATTTTAACACTACAGACTTCTTATAAGTTTTCCTGTAATCTTTAGGTTAAGATCTACTATCTCCATTTTTTTCAAAATTTTTGGCTCAGCAGTTTCGGAGATAAGGGAGGCGGGAATGGTAATTTTTCGTCTAATTTCTTGAATAACTTCAAAACCAGTTATTTTAAAATTTCGAAAAAAATATAATTAAAACCCTCACAGTAAGCCCTTTCATTTGATATGTCACACGATAATGTTCAAAAAACTTTTTTTTGAAATTTTCTAATTTGACCGCCAAAAGTGACACCCATACTAAAAATTTAATGATTTTCGTAACGCGTCCGTGTTTGGGTCACAGAAGTCCATATGTGTACTAAATTTTAACAGAATCGGTCCAGTGGATCCGGAGAAAACTGGCTGTGACAGACAGACACCCGAGTGATCCTATAAGGGTTCCGTTTTTGTTCAGAACCCTAAAAAAAGCGATAATATACATAGTTTCTTTGCTGTTTTAGTAAAATATTCACAAAAATAAGTAAATAAACTCGATTCAAAAGCCAAGCAGCAGTGAAATTTGTCGTTACGAAGACCTCACGCTATACTAGCGCCTCTAGCTGTGAATTCAAACGCGATAGCCCTCATTTCAAGCTGTCTGATTTAATAATTGGCTATTTTAGAGATATATAATCCGATCTGTTGCGGGTTGTCTGTAGGTAATTTCGCAGGCTAGTAGTTATATTGGTAGTTATCAAGTTTCTCATCTATATTACTCAGTTACATCGGAAGATTAAAATTAAACACCAATAAACTTTCTTTATTTATTTCACATTAAAACATTTTTCAAGCTATCTTGATTTAACTATTATACAATTAACATGATCTTTTTATTAAAACTAAACAAATAGTACTTAATCATAATTATATTAACAATTGATTAATAAAGTTGCTTTAAGCTAAAAATCATTTGCAGATAATAATATACTTAACCATTTAAAATCGATAAAACATCGAAATTAACAATAAAGAGCTCTATAAAAAACATTATTTTTAAGTTTTGCTTTAAACGTCATCAAAAATGGGTAAATGAACCAAGTAAAAATACTAGAAAAATACTCATATATAAAAGAAGCGTTGATTTGGCACGTTTAGACAAAAATGAACCAATCAAACAAGAAGATTAAACGTGATAAACAATGAAATAAATTCACTAAGAAAATTGTTAAAAACAAAAAACAAAAGACAATTCCTTAATGTAAGATTAGTGATTTTACATTTAGATGGCTAAGCTTAATTTTTTTTGAAAATATAATTTTGCTACACAGTCATATTTTCTATTTCAATGCCCATAAACTTCAGCAATTTAGGCGCAAAAAAGCTTAAACAATAATTTGTAAATAAAACATTTAGACTTTTCATGAAAATTGCTTTTTTGTAGAATTATTTTCCAAGTGCATGTAATTTATTTGTGATTTGCAACGAACATTTAAAAAGCGCAAACATTTACTTTGAATAACATATATATCTATGACTATGTTCTAGATCTATTCCATCTTTCTAATGTAGATATATTTCGAGTCTAAAAATAAGGTTATTTTATACAATATTTATAGGTTAAAAAAAAAATTCGCTAATTTTGACATACATACGCACATATTTGATAGACTTCGTGATTAGAGTATGTGTGAATGCCTATAAATATCTAATATTGTTGACGGTTGTGACTAATTGTGTAATTTTGTCAAAAGGTCAGCGAAGACGGTAACATACGGACATATAAATAAATAGATATTAGTTAGTTACAAAAGTAGCCACGATTTTAATATGATCAATTCTTATGCATTTAAATTAGGTAAGTTTTTCTTATCACAGTCGATTTATATATTCCGATTATAATTAATATATTTTTATTGAGCCGTCAAGAATATTAAATAGTAGTTCCTATAATTTAGTAGCAGGTAATTTTGTATCATTTGTTCTAATACAACTTACTGTTCGTTGTATCTGATGGCGTTTCAAGGAACCTTGAGTATAGGCCCGTACCAACCAATCACTCTCTTTCGAGTGCAGCTTGTCGTTCCTTCTTTGCCTCTACAAATTATTGCTGTTTTGAAACTAAAACATTTCCGCACTTGTCACAATTTGTGACATTCAGTTCTCATTGACATCTCTGAGCTCACTGAAATGAGAGTGCTCCACTAATACGGACCACGTACGTTTCTACGATTTTTAAATATCGTTGCTTACTTCCGAAAATATAGTGGATAGACAAGGATAGAAAAGAATTTTGGCACTCGTTATGGAAAGGTACCTAAGTGTTAGTCGTTACAGTAATAAGAAAGGTTAGGATCTAAGTTAGAGGGTACAGTTACACCTAAAAGTGATTTATATACATTGATAATAATTAGACAAGTTTCTACGAGTCTCGATTATCATCAACTCATAACGCAGACTGACATGCAAGATAGAACAGTGTTCACGTGATATATCTAAGCTGGAATATTATTACTGGCTACACATTCATTATAATGATTATATTGTTTGACTTATGTTAACAAGTATGGGTATTTTTATGATTTTTTGTTAAACAATAAAAAAAAACAATATTTTTAGATATCATTATTTCATTTTCCGTTGAACATGCTTGAAAGTCGTTGTGAGGGGGGACAGGCATGCGGGATACTAACTTAATATCGAAGTAGGTATCAAAACGAGATAACAAACTTAATAAAATTAGCGAATTATCTTGTAACGTAACAATAGGTTACTAGTTCAATTAAATACTAACATTATGTATAAAATAAATCGGAGCCCCCGCGCATTAGGCAGTCAGTGTGGAGCGATTGTCTGGTCACCGATGCGTGGCGTATGTGCCATCGCTCAGATGCCATTGGCCGCGCGTTTGTATTGCAAAATAGTGTCAGCCCTGCGGAGCTGCGATGTATCGCCTGCGCCTGATGCGCGTGAACTCTCACACAGATATGAAGCATCGACTACAAGGTCACAGTATGTCAGTCTCGTAAACCTTATTAGTAGTGGCCACAGCTTCAGGCAGCTTGCCTCTGTCGTGGCTCAAAGATCCATCGACGTGGTTCTCGGCGGCCAGGTGCGTCATGCTGCCGGACAGCGCGGCGGGCGCCAGGTTCAAGTTCATCTTGGTCAGCAAGTTGGACTCGCTGCCGGTCTTCTTGAGGTCCGGCTGCGCCGCGGGCGGCAGCGTGGGTCCGCTGCGCTGGATCATCTGCAGGCGCGCGTACTGTTCCTGCAGCGCCTTCTGCTTCTTCAGCAGCTCTTGGTGTCGTTGTTCGAGCGGCGTGTTGTGCGGGTGGTGGTTGTTGGCCTTGTCGTCGTCGTCGGAAGGGTCGGAGGGGTGCAATAGGAGGGTGAGGGCGGGGTCGGGGTGGCAGCGCGGCGGCGAGGCGGGCGAGGTGGGCGAGGCGAGCGGCGAGCGCGAGGTGGTGCGCGGCGGCGGCGGCGGCGGCGCGCGGCGCGCGGCCAGCGCCAGCAGCTCGGGGTGGCGCTCGGGTACGGGCGGCTTGGGCGGGTGCTGGCCGCGCGCGCGCACGGGCGGCGACGCGTCCGTGTCGCTGCCGCTGGGGTACGAGTGCAGGCGCCGCAGCGGCGGCTCGCCGCGCGCGCGCTCCGCCGGCTTCGCGAACGTCTGCAGCTCGTCTAGTAGCGCATCGAGGGCGTTTTCTGGCCGCAGCTCCGCTCCCCGGGCCGCAGCGGCTCGCCCGGCGCACACGTCGCCGGTGCCCTGCGCACCATTCCACGCACTTCTAGCTGTGCTCGCCGATCTCCAACAGACATTATAAAAGAGCGGTTGCAAGTAAGCCCCTACTACTTTACACTCGACCGTATTTTTATTTTCAGCTAGTAACTAAAACTTGAAAGCAGTATCGCAACCGCGCTTTTAAAACATATAAACACTTATCAAAAACATTTAACACCGCATTCAGTCCATTGAAGACACATAGAATTGGACAACACTAGGTATGTCTGAATGCGACCACAATCATTCAAAAAGAATAAAATAGAAACGAAAAAGGCGAATGCCTCTCTTTTTTGTCGTTGAATATGGTTTGCCTACACAATATTGCAAAACGTAAAAATCAATTCCTTTTAACCTTCGTCGATACATTTATCTAGGTAGCTTATTCAACGACAAAAAATGAAAAGGAAGTGTAGACGAGCGGCCTATGTCTAGTGGGAAGTAAAACCGAAACGTGGTGGAGTAACGTAATGTATACAGGTGAAGAAGTAAGTCTTGATAATTATTAGAGATACATATGGACAGTTACATAGATACATTGGGTTTTGTGATAATAGATAAATAGCGCAACGATTGAACTTGGTGACTTAACATGGATAGAGAATAGAATTGTGATTTTAGAGACGAATTCACTCTTAACAATTGTGATGATTTTGCCATTAGTCAAAAAAATTAAAAAGTGTATATAATAATGTTAGATACCATACTTATTTATTTGAACAGTATACTACTGAAGGAAGCTAATGCCAAAGTGACATTTTATTCAAAAACTAATCTAAGAAAAGCTGAAAGTGGATTACTGCGATCGCTACTATGATTAAAACATTATCGTCAATGTGCAAAGGTGTTAATATACTCTTACAAAACGACAGTACTTATTTCAAAGCAAATACAATTTTTTGAGTAATTACCTGTGCTCCGACGGTGTGTGTTAGTTTATTTAGAGTTTAGTTTTATATTATTAATTAGGGATAGATAAATCGAAGGAGTTTGAAAGGAGCACAATGTATCTTCAATAATTAGAAATAACTAAGAAAATAGACATTGGACTATGTCCGTTAGAAACAAAGTAAACAAAAGAAAATGAGGTCACGTCGAGGGCGACAGACTCTAACAGTACTAGGGAGGAAGGGAAGTGAAGGAGGCTTGTAAAGGCAATTCATTCATTTCCGGAAGTGTTGGGCTGTGAGCGGCTCCTGATATCGACAATGCGCTGCAACAGAATAGAAAACAGCAAGATGCACAAACTATCGATTTAAAAGCCACTACTAGAAATTACAACATGCTTGTTATTCAATCTATTGATACTGACGTTGTTTTCATATTTCAAACACACATAAATGATCATAATTTAATGATTAAACAAAAAACAAAGGAAATCATCGAAACAAACATAAATAAATTAAACATGAGAGAAATATGAACACACGTCTGAATAACTATGTGCTTTTGTACCACTCGTTAATCGTGAGATTTAATCATTATGGTGATATTAAAGTTGGATATAAACTTGGTTGTAAGCACCACATCAGTTATTAAAATAATTAAGGCACCAATAACAAAACTTAATCATATTGCAAAATGTACGGATACAAAAGTCAAAATCCCAAGAAAAAAGTCGATGCTAGAATGACTAATAACTGAGGTCTTGCAGAAAAACAAGTTTATGAACCATTGCTTCCAATTTTTTAGATACTAAGAAAATACACACAGCTTATCGCATGCAACGTGCCATACGATGTAACGTTGATTCATACTGAATCATTGTAAGGGAGTCCCAGGGTACCTTGACTTAATCCAAAGCAAACCATAGCGTTTGCATGCAACAGTCTCAAAATTACAGGTCTAAGTACGTGTGCCAATAAATCATTTATGTTAATCGATTAAATTATTTGATGGGTACAGCTTCAATTATATTATTGAAGTTGATAACAATTGGCATCATATTGTTATTTATTAAACGGGATCAAACAATTGTTTTCAAGATTTGTGGCCACCCCAGGTCTTCCCTACATTTTCATATTAAAGTAGGCCCAATTTAGATGTCCATATTTAATTCGTATTTGATTTAAAATTTGAAAAATTGAGTTATAATATTGAAAGACTTTTGCACAACCAACTTTCAACAGATAAGCACCAACAACTAATTTAAACATAGAAAGAAGACTATCAAAAAATGCCAGATCAGTTGAAAGTGGTTCGCCGAAAGTCAACTGTTACAGTTTAACTAATATCCATTGTAGCAGAACTCTCATGAAATATTGAAAACCATGACATTTCAGATATCTTAGACTGATCAAGGCCTTAAAGATATATCGTTGAATTTTTAAATCAGGGTTTCAAGAGTTATTTATTTTATTGACGTTACTTATGAATCAATTTACTATTCTTTTAATAAAAATGTAAGCATGCGTACCGATTCTTTCAATACTGTTCGAACTGGAAAAAATATGCAAAATGTCTTTAAATTCTTCCAATATATCTGTCGTATCAGTCAAGCAAATTTGGACAAATTTTATTTCTAAAGCGTAGTTTACAAAATCCAGTGCACCAACATGCCTACAGAGATATAGCAAAAATATGTGATAAAATTACATAAAATAGACGATGTAAATATTGAAAATAAAATATAATAAAGTAAAAATACGGATGTAGAATAAAAATATAGAAATAAATAATTTAAACGTATTTATGAATAATAATGGATAATTATAGTATTATGAAGAGATTTTATTACTCGTTAACAACAATAGCTTCCTTGAAGTTAAGACTCTCTCTCCAGGCGAACTGCCGGGTACCATCACGGAAAAAAGACCATGAAATCCATTGTTAAAACAATTTGATAATAATGACACAACATAAAAATATCATAATGTAATAAGAGTTAGGTGGAGATGTGTGGCGTAGCGTCTGGCAGAGGAAATGTCTGCCACCTGTCCTGTTCCTGGTGCCTACCTCGAGGACTCTGCCGATGGAGACTCATATGCAAAGATACGTGTGATACAGAACACCTACGATGGGGTGGTTCGACAAGGTGTTCTTTGACTCGCATAGGTTTCTGCATTCAATTGCAAGAACAAATATTCAATAGCCCTGCAGTTTCTGATACAATAGTTACTGTAGCCCACTTATCTTACACTTAAAATGGTTTTAAACAACAATTATGATTATTCACAAAATGTTTGATCCTGATGTTTTTCAAGAGGACAGATCCATCCCAAAGATGAGAGCAGTACTCCATACACGATCGAACTTGCGTTTGATAAAGTTCGAACAGCTGTTCCGGCGTGAAGTACCGTCTCACTTTTGCTAAGATCCCCAACTTTTTTGAAGCCGCTTGAGCCTTTGCCTCTATGAACGGACTAAAATTGAGAGTAGATGTTAAAGTATCACCAAGAAGCTTTAGTTGGTCGGTTATCGGCACGGTTAACCCCCGGAAATATGGAGCTGGGTGGTATTGGCTCCTTTTAGCGGAAAAAAACACACGCCTTGTTCTTAGCAGCATTGAACTTTACCCGATTGGCATCGCCTCATTCAGAGACAATCTGTAAGGATAAGTTCAAGCACTCAACCGTAGCCCGGAATAAGAACATAGTAAGACCGGACCTGCGAACCGCCAGCTCGTGCGCCGGACACATATCTCTTAGCAACAGTGCTGTCGTCTGCATGCCTAAAGATTCCGGGTTTAAGCAGATCATTTATATGCAGCAAGAACAATGGTACTGAATGACAATGGTACTGTACCGTCTAGGTTATGCAGTACATTACGGATGTTTTTCTGGTGAATGCGAATGTTCGTCATACTCGACTCGCATCCATCAGGAAAAGCAAAAGATTCCGCAAATAGAGAAGCAAACGAGTTTGCTATCTCTTCAGCGGAGTGGATCAGTGAACCTGCGGGTTTCAGTAGAGGACCAGTCAGGTTGTTATTACTTAAAAACGTTAGTTCTTACCCTTTTACTGTCTTATACTCATGATAATAATCAGGCCCTTCTCAGGGTTACACACTGTTCCCATATTTCATTTTATGGGAGTCAATATACACTTGGTCGAACCACATGTATCGATATGCTGATGGTCATATTACACTGGAAACTTACAATGGGATCATAGCTATCTACTTCATCGAATACTTTTACATATAGTTGGAGTGTACAATCAAGTTTGGATGACACTTTTGGGCGTGGCTGTGAGTGGCAGGTCCTTCTAAATATGTTGGATATGGTTGACATAAATTCTTAAAATTGGCATTATTTTCCGAAAGCAAGGATTATAAAATGCAACGTTTACGGATGGTGCATTGGTTGCAGGGATGTGTGCAAAAGAATGTCAAGATTCATTGTATTCTGAAATATTACGTCACACTCTGTTTTATAATACTCACCAATATCTAATGATAATTCGTTAACATTATAAAATAAAATATGTTTACTATCTTAGCTCTTACCCCTCGTTTCTACCATGTATGATTTTTGATAAACTATCTGAACATCTGTCTGCTTTGGACTCCTTTTGTAAAGAGCTTTAGTTGAGCATCTATTTCAACTTGTAGCAGACCTACCTCGGCTTCCTCTTTATTCAAATATTCTTAAACTTGAAAGTATTAGTATTCAAATTATGGTTTTTAAAGCAGGGCGTGCATAATCTGTGCAAGGATTTGTACTAGTGCTGTATAACGAAATCAGCATGGATATTGCTTTATTACCGTTTTTAATTTCTACATATTTGTACCTTGTTGAAAATGCTTGAGTCTAACCTTAAAGTCTAATATAAGCACCAGGCTGGGCAAACCGGTTGTAAGCCGCAAAACCAGCCGTCTGCGTCTGGTGATGAAACTGCGAACCTGCGAAACTTATAAACCGAGGAAACTATACTCATGTGATTTATTTTGGAATAGAAACTATCTACAGTCGATTTTGTATCGTGTCTTTGAGTACTTATGTCTTTCTTTACCTCTACTATAATTTACACTTCGATTACAAATTCGATGTTGAAGAATTTATAATTCAAGTCTTTATTCACACAGCTTCACCAAAGTTCAGAATGAATGGTAATGATAGGCAGTGTCACAGTTAAAATTGGTTTCGAAGATTAAGTAAGTTCTGAAACCATTCATAATTTTGCGTGGAAGGACAGAACATGAGAAGTGCCTTGGTTAAAGAATTTCGGGAAAACGATACGGGTTTTAGACCAGTTATAAATACTGACTTGGATTTCAGATTGATTTACAACAGGCATAACAAGACGGAATTATTGTTCGAAGTGTGATCTTAGTCCCTTCGGTCTAGCATGTATGAAGTATTTCTGTCCCTGTACCTACAAGACTCTATAAAACATTTATCAAGATGTTTAGCTAAAGCGTCGTTCACACTTTGACCCAAGTCAAGCTATGTGGCAGGCAAATTTATCAGATTTCTTCTACTGGTAGACGTATCCCAAATTCTAAAGTCGAAATCATGCGGCGTGGCACAAGGCGTTAGTTGACAACTTTCTGACATGAGGCATGATAGAATTCATCATCATCATACCAGCCGAAAGACGTCCACTGCTGGACATAGGCCTCTCCCAAGCGTCGCCACAACGGCCGGTCCTGTGCGTCTCGCATCCGTCGGCTACCCGCGACCCTTACCAGGTCATCGGTCCACCTTGTGGTAGGCCTTCCAACGTTGTGTCTTCCAGTACGCGGTCGCCACTCCAGAACTTTTCGGCCCCATCGACCATCTGTTCTGCGAGCAATGTGCCCTGCCCATTGCCACTTTAGTTTGGCGATCCTTCGGGCTATGTCGCTAACCTTGGTTCTCTTGCGGATATAATCATTCCTGATTCGATCACGCAGGGAAACTCCAAGCATTGACCTCTCCATTGCTCTTTGAGTGACTTTGAGCCTTCTGATGAGGCCCATTGTGAGCGACTACGTTTCATTTCTGTCTCGTACTGGTCATAGACTTTCGTCTTGAGACACTGGGGTATGTGGGACGAGAAGATACCACGCAGCTTCCCGACCGCCGCCCAGCCGAGTCAGATTCGACGGTTGACCTCTTTATCGAAGTTGGCCCTATCTAACTGGACCGTTTGCCCTTGGTAAACGTACTCGTCCACAACTTCGAGGGTAGAGCTTCCGATATTGATGGAAGTGGGTGCTACATGGGTATTTACCATGATCTTGGTTTTGTTCATATTCATTTGGAGACCCGCTCTTTCGGAAGATCTACTGAGGTCTTCGAGCATTGTACTGAGGTCCTCCGTAGTCTCAGCTATGACGACTATATCGTCGGCAAATCGGAAGTGGCTGATGTACTCGCCATTGACATGAATGTCTAGCCTTCTCCAGTACAAAACCTTGAAGACATCCACCATTGCGGCCATGAACAGTTTCGGAGAAATGACTTCTCCCTGCCTCACACCCCGCTGCAGGAGGATAGGTTTCGAGGCCCGCTTCTGAAGTCGGAAAGACATGGTGGCGTTTTTGTACAAACATTTCAGCATCTCGATGTACCGATAGTCGATCTGGCATCATTGGAGAGACTGCAGCACAGCCCAAGTCTCGATCGAATCAAAGGCTTTCTCGTAGTCCACAAACGCTAAGCAGAGGGGCAGATTATACTCTTCAGTCTTCTGTATAACCTGACGGAGCGTATGATAGAATTGATTACCTACATTTATTCGGTGTACATTTGCCTATCTATCTTTATAATAACATTTGTTTCAATCACCACGATAACTTGCTAAACTGAAATAATTGGATCGGTAGTATCATACATAACTACAGATTTCTTTATAAAGCAGAATGTGTCGTAATATTTTTGGATGCGAATTTAAATTTTGTATGCCAATTTCGTTTTTAGTTGAATTTTGATGAACAACACTTGCGTGAGGATAATTTTTGAGGCCAATTTCGATAATTTTGGTAACACCCAGAATACACAGGACAGTTTATAAATAATTAATCGGATATCCAAAATGCGTAATGGACTAAAGTCTATAGGAAACGATTTTACTATAAATAAAATAAAAATAAGCCACTATAGTTAGCTCGTAAGTGATGATGTTAGGATACGCTAAAGAACAGGTGCACAAAACATGCCAATTCTTCGTGTCAGAACAGAATAGGGGCACATGCTAGTACAAACGAAGCCATCGTTGGTATTATGTTAGTTCGGGTGTGATACCCTGCTAGGGGGTGACGTGAACAGCAAATAAACAAAAATAACACTTCGCAAATAAATCGAAGTGTTGGAAAAAAATGCAAATTTTATAACTCTTGGCAAACCTGCAATTGTTAAGCGCATGGTATATATTAATAAGTATGAGCATCAGGAACTGGAATTATTGTAACATAGAAATATATCTGCTAGATCTATCTGCAAATAAGAAGTTTTAGTACTTCGTGTTACTTTTAAAGGGGAATCCATGAAGAGATTTTGTAATGCATTTGTAGTACAAGGGTCCATAATAATATTACTTATTTAAATAAGAGAAACCAACCACCAACAATTTATTTCATTTAATAGACCTAGTATTAATATTATGTGTAGAGTTGAGAAGTAAATTGGTTTCAATACCTTGTTGTGGGTCGCATTGGGGCAGGTGCTGTCGGAGGCGCATTCCTCGGAGGATGGGCCGGCGGTGAAGCTGGAGCTTTGAGAGGAGACCGGCGACACGCGCCCGTCCGACATCGGCAGGCGTTGTTCCTGTACGCAAGCCAGCCTGCCGAACCAATGCAGGAAACATTATAATATAACATCATCATCAATATATATAAAATTCTTCCGTTACTGACTGATTGAGTCACCCTATGTAATGTTTTCTTCATCTATTTTTTTCTGTAACTTATATGGTGTACATAATAAAGAGTATTCTATTCTATTCTGACAGATAAAACACAGCCGAAACTACAGGTCGTAGAAAACTGAAACAGACATAAGGTTCCTTGGGGAGTGTAGGCGAGAACTAAGAGAGGATTTCCCAAAATTCTACGAGAACGGGACAAACGGGATATGCGCGTATGAAGTCGCGGGCAAAACCTAGAATCATATAAAGCATTTGAGACACATAACATCATTAAGCGTTAGTGCAAGTCATAGAATAATGTACGTGTGCAGTGTAGTACCCAACCTCTACGGCTTACCGATGTACCTGCGCAGAATATGAATTTTGAAAGCGCGGGGAATGCTATTGACCAATCAGCACGCTCCACGCAACGCGCTTTTTTTTCCTGTACCGCTATTGGTCGGCAGCTGCCGCCATGTTAGCGCATGGCACGTGAGTTGCGAGTGAGACGGAACTAACAGCTGCAGTGTATTATGAACCTTATAATAGTGATCTAAGGCTGATTGTAAGTTTGCTTTCTTTCGTTAATCTGCGGGGCCATACTTTCTTTTCTGTTCGAACGAAGATTCACGACGCGCCTTATCAGTTGGGTACCACTGTACGGTATGTGTGTGTGTGAAAAATTTAAATGGCTACAACACAGGACACGTAGTATGCCAATCTAAATATGAGTTAGTAAATAAATAACACTAGTTTACAAAATTAAACTTTTTGTCTGTTGCCGCGGTCTTGGTAGTTGATAATGTATACTTTTGTCATATTTTTTTCAAATCTACCCTCAAAAAAAATTGTGCAGCTCAAATACTTTTGATGTTTAATTTTATAGTTTACTAGTGGACGTCACGCGGTTTCACCCGCGTAGTTCCCTTTACCGTGGGAGTACGGGGATAATATATAGCCTATGTTACTCCCTGATAATGTAGCTATCCAATGCTAAAAGAATTTTTCAAATCGGTCCATTAGTTTCGGAGCCTATTCAATTCAAACAAACAAATCTTTCCTTTTTATAATACTAGTGTAGACTATATAGCTTTTGACAGCGACTTCGTGTGGGCTTATCCCGTTTTTCCCGTTCCCGTAGGAATGTCGGGAAAACCTCTCAAAGTGCTTTCCTATACTCTCCAAAGAACCTACATGCATTTGATTTATGAATTTCAGCTTTCTACGACCAATAGTTTCTGCTGTGCGTTGTCTGTCATTCAGTCACTCAGTAACGGAAGAGTTTGATTTATTGATAACGTATATTCACTGTGTTAAAAATAATTTCTAAATGTTAGCGACATAAATAGCACAAGGAGATGTTGTTTAACCAATCCAAATCGTTTTGCTATATTTGTGGAGGACATAATTATGTAAAAGCTATATCGGAGTTCGTTAGAAATACCTCTGTATTCTGGAATGCATTTGAATTAAAATGACATGCTTTGGGCAACTGATTATGTTTGTAATGAAATTTATGATAGATTATGTAAAATTGCCAAAAGATGGGTTTTCAAATTCTAAACACCAACTTTTTGCAGACCACCAACCAGAGCTGATAAAAAAACTACTTGTATATTTGGACTTAGCATTCCATGTGTCAGCAACAGCCAAAATTTTTCCGGCAACAGATTTACTGTAAACTAGTCATGATTTCAATTGGAATTTTGACATTTTCATGTCACGCACGGTATAGTTTTCCGTAGTTTTCTGTTCCGAAACCATTCAAAAAAATGTTATTATTTCGAGCCATCCTTTGACGTCTTCGATGTTTTCCTTTTAAATTACGGAACCCTAAAAATGTTGATACTAAAGTAAAGTTTACCGTTTGAGCGTCACCAGAGTTCCGGTGAGCTTCTTGCAGCGACGCAAGGCGAGCTCCAGACGCTCCGGTTCTTCCTCCAGCATCTTCTCCTTGCGTACCACCTGCAAACAACAGCAAAGAAATGAAATATGCAAAAAAGAGATGTAATTAAATTTAGGATATATTTCCATGATACTTAGATATCAATACAATTTTATTCCTTAGATTTAAACAAAGCATAAAATTACAGCACTGGGGTCTGTCTCAGCATGCTCTTATAGCCTGAGATTTATTCAACGCGCTAGTAATAGCTGGCCTTCAAGGAGGGACTCTAGTCCCGAGGAATTTGAAAAATAGGTATTTGAAGAAACTATTTCCGATGCGTCGCACTGTGCCCTATCAAGTAAAGTGCGAAAGCGACAACTGCAGCAGAGGCTGATTTTACCTATAAAACCTTGACCAAAAGACGTTTTTTATTACCCTGTTTTCTTCTTCAAAATTTGACTGATCTAAAAAAATTACATATCAAAATTTAGAGGAAGACTATAGCTATGCTTCTATTATTTTCTATTTTGTTAAAAACTTATCAAATTTGTCTGATAGTCGTCGGAACAAGGCGGTAAAAACGGGCTGTTTTTTCGGGTATTTGGATTGTCATAATTCTTTAAGTAATAATGTTTTGGAAAAAAAAAATGATGGAGGCAGCATTATCCACGAAGAAAACAGCGGAATGCGTTTGTACGGAGAAAGACCCAAGAGTTACCGACTAGAGTCCCCTCTTAATGGTTACGTTATAAGTCGATGTAGTGTTCTTCCAGCTTGTGCTTTCTGTTTTCTTACTTCTAGGTAATGTATCGGGGAATATGATCGCCCCTTATTTATGGGGATTTATTGGAGTAATTTACACCTTTGGCTTTGTATACAATATGTGTATATGACTACTAGTTGACCCGCGCAACTTCGTCTGCTCCGCTCCTATTAGTCTTAGCGTGATGATTAGGGCTCGGATAAATATGCGCAAAAAATCCCAAAACATGTTTTTTTTTTATGTGTGATGGGTTTGCTCTTGACTCTAGTCTAGGTCAGAGATGACAGAGGCAAAGTCTACGATGGAGCGAGCTTACCCAGAAGGAGCCTGTTCACTCTAACTTTGAAGAGATTAGGGTTGTAAGCTTTTGGAAACACAGACGCAGGCAGAGAGTTCCACTCCTTTGTACATATAATTTGGGTCTAAAAATATGTACATATAATATGCGTCTAAAAATATGTACATATAATATGGGTCTAAAAATATGTACATATAATATGGGTCTAAAAAACGGAAATATGGAAAAATATGGACTAAAAAAGACAACTATTACCAAACATAAAACACTTTATTGTAACATAATTGTTTGACAAAATATATAAAAATCAACAAAATTAAATTGTTTAGCTAGCATTCAGTCTGCCTCGTGATTCGAGTTGTTGCAGGTATACAACGATATGTTTCATAATTGAAGCTCCTTCTGTTTGATCGGAAAAACGCTTTATATTGACTGAATTACCTCTCTAAGTAGGTAACTGGCGTAAACTTAAATTTGCACAACTCTATAGGCGAATATCCTCTTCTGGATTGCCGTTTGGTGTTCACTGAGAATATTGTTAATTTTTTGTAGCGTCGTAAATCCTTTATTTTTTCGAGGACAGACCTATTTTCGATTTACCACTTCAGCAACAGGGCCTTTTACCTACATTATTTTCTTTTCAATGGTTGAAATGATTTTAATATTGTCTTTTAATGGTGTTGTCGGATTTTCCAGCGCTTTGATGTGGTGGGTTAAAAAACATTAATTGCTTTTTAGGCGCTATGGAAGCAAAAATTATGCAGTTTTTGCTAGTTTAATTATTAAAGATAGGAAATATGGACTAACGTAATTAAATTCTAAAAATATGGTCTTAACCTTGAAATATGGAAAAATATGGATTCTAAAACCCTCATTTCCCAGCTCAAAACATCATAATTTATGGAGAAAACCAAATAATGAATGAAAATGATTCAAATATGTGTTCACACATTTATCCGAGCCCTAGCCAATAGCCTTCCTCGATAAATGGGCTATCTAACACTGAAAGAATTTTTCAAATCGGACCAGTAGTTCCTGAGATTAGCGCGTTCAAGCAAACAAACTCTTCAGCTTTATATATTAAATATAGATACACTAGTTGACCCACGCAACTTCGTCTGCTCCTCTCCTATTGGTCTTAGCGTGATGATATACAGCCAGCCAATAGCCTTCCTCGATAAATGGGCTATCTAACACTGAAAGAACTTTTCAAATCAAACCAGTAGTTCCTGAGCGTTTAAGCAAAAAAACAAACAAACAAACAAACTCTTCAGCTTTATATTAGTAATAACATAAATATAGAATATAGATGACACAATTCAAGCTATTTTTATTTATTTTTTTGGTTTGCTCTTGACTCTAGTCTAAGTCATAGGTGACAGAGACAGAGTCTACGATGGAGCGAGCTTACCCAGAAGGAGCATGTGCACTCTGACTTTGAAGAGATTAGGGTTGTAAGCGTTTGGAAACACGGACGCAGGCAGAGAGTTCCACTCCTTTGCTGTGCGCATTATAAAAGACGTTTGGAAACGCTTAGTGCGAATTGGTGGAACAGCAACAAGGTAGGGATGGTAGCACTGCAAGTTACCATCCCTACCTTGTTTCTATTCCAGTCTAGAAAGATTTTGGCGTTGTTGAGCGTCATTTCAGTTTGATAGTGTTTTTTTCAGATTGGGTGTATCAAATCTACGGCCAGATACAGTATATTCTTGTGTGATGGTCTTATTTCCTCACCTTTTCCATCTCAGCAGCCAGTTTGGCCTTCATGGTGTCCTGCAGGATAGGGAACTTGAGCTTCCAGTCAGCCACCGTCTTACTGCTCTTCGAGAGCACCATGGCGATGCGCTCGATGTCAGCCATGTTCACACGGGTCTCCCTTGAATCATATGAATTGCGATGTTAAGGAAAGATGATCAAAAATTGACGACTAAACTGAATTCATGTAATCACTAGGGCACAAATGTCGCAGTGTCGTGTCATGTCTCTGAAGAAATGTTGTGTCGCAGCCGTCGCGCGGCGCGGGGTATAACACCCCAGCGAATACATTACTTAAGAGCAAATGCTGGCGGCGAGACTTTGTATGTAAAAAGTCATAATTCGAGGTTTGGCTCTCGACTGTTTTCTCCTCCAATATTGGACCGATTTAAGAGATATTTCACAAACTGTATAAGAAGGATATATACTGTGTGTCTCTGTTTTCTTTTTTGATTTTTAGGGGCCAAATTTGTACACTAGGGCTCTGTTGACAGCAATTTATCGGACAAAGTTGAGCTTATTGTGAAGGTTCTAGTGCTTATACGGTTAATAAATCATCAAAGAAGCATAGGGACACAGTATATATCCTTCTTATTCAGTTTGTGAAATATCTGTTAATTCGGTTCAATATTGGAGTAGAAAACAGTCGAGAGCCAAACCTCGAATTATGAGTTTTTACATACAAAGTCTCGCCGCCAGCATTTTCTCTTAAGCCTGTTATTGTAGCCAGAGGAGTGAAGAGAACGTTTTGTATTATCAAAAATACCCACTCAATAGGTTTAACGACAAAAAATAATCGTGTAAAATATTTTAAGGACAGCACTCAAAAAGACTTGCCAACTTCTCTTACTTTAACACCAATTTGAAATATATCTGATTTCATGAATAGGAAATCTTAAAATACTTTACACCATGACTGTTCGACGTTAGATATAAGATTACCTATACCTGTTAGCTGCCTGGCCACGCAGACGTTCTACGGTAGCCTCGAGCTCATACAGATCATTCTCGAGAAGCAGCATGTCCTGACGATAGATCTCCTCTTCGCGGCAGAGTTGCTGAAAACATAGTAAATATATTTTTTAAGTAATCATACAAACGGATTTTATATTAACAAGCTAAACGGAGTAAGTGTAAATGTGGATGGACTGTTATAAAACCAGTAGAGGCAAAGAAAAAATTGTTTATGCAAAAATGATGGTGGCTAACAATGTAAATACTTAGGGAACGTCTGATACAGACGTTTTGAAGGAAGGATTTACTGCATCAGTCCAAAATAAAATTTGAAGTAGGGTTAATAATAGCTCTACACCACCTGACAACCTTTTGTAATTTATCATTACTAAGTATGGAATTGTATACGCACTGAGTTGGGATCAAGCTCGCAAAAGCTTTCCGCGATAGCTCCAATCTTGACGATCGCATCGCCCATCAGCTGCCTCATCTGCATGGCATGAGTCAGAGTCGAACGGCGCATATTGCGGGTCTGCGAATCAAATATTACTTATAACTTAACACCAAACGTGTAGCAAATTCCAAGTAAAATATCGCATTTGCTGAAATTTCGCTCTTGCTTCTTGTAATTCTCGCATTAGTTCGCGCCAGAGTATTAACATTTCCAACGAGATCAACACACTGTTCAACATACCTCAATCCTGAGATCGCGACCTTGCTTCTGCAGCAAGCGTAGCTGCCCGTGGAAATCAGAAGTTACATTGATGGTATAAGTCTTCTGAGGAATAAGAGCCAGTTGTTGGCTGACCAGCCCAGCAGGCTTGGGCGGAGGAGCTGGCTTCAGACGATCGCGCTCTGCAATACAATGTTGCATTTTCCCTTATATCAAACGATTACCAGGTCGAACCCTTTGGAGAAAGCTAGTAATAAAAGCATGATTTTTTAAATTGCGTCAGCTTTACTCCAGCAAAGTGGTTATTCAGTTGAACATCATTCAAAGCTGTTGCTAAGCTTTTATCGAACGATGCCGCATTGGTTAAACTTTACACCAAGAGGGAAGGATACACGGAATCAAGAATGTGCGCATCTATTACTTTTGAATCCATAACGGATGGGTTGATATTGAGCACAGTTATCGTTCGGTTTCCGTAGACCCTCCTCTCGTAGTACACTTCTACTTCCGCCATCACGTTTACATCGTTAAGTACTTAATAGAACCGGCATGATCCAAAGCTAATGGCATTAGTAGATAAAACTCTGTTTTTATTTTAAATACTAATTACGATTATTCAAATATCAATGGATATCAAAGAGTTACCTTGAGATGACGTCCTCGGCAAGGTTGAAGATTTGATAGCCGGTTTGGTGGGTTTGGAATCAGCTTGTTATGGCAAAGAAGTAAGCGGAAAGAAATCAAATACAAGAATTATGAACATGGTTATGATATTAACTACGACAGTGATTAGAAAAAAAATTAACCAGCAGAGGATTCTATCGACTTTAAGAATGGTGTGACCACATTGATCACGTTGGCAAAAGAAACAATTACATACACTTTCACTTCATTCTTGGAGGTTATTACAAATAATATCAACGTGAGAGCCGAGGATGTGGCCATTCTATTGTCGATGATAATAATGATGCTAACTGGTAAAAACAAAAAATAATTATTAACTGACATTTGATTTATATAATGTATAATGTGGGGAACCATTTCATCTCACACAAGGGGTTTGACTGACTGCTGGTATTGTTATCAAATAAAATAAAATATGAGGAGTTGACTTGTGTGTAAAAAGGCTAGCATCAAAAGGGTTGTCAATGTTAACGTCAAAATAGATTAAAACCATACAATACAGGCAACACACGTTCTTTATACATCGCTCTGTACTCTCGTGAAGACTTGGTCAGGCACGAGAGGTACGCGAGCGTTATGTCGTTACAAATACCAGGTACTTCTATAATAATATAATAACCACCACCGAGGGTTTATGCGAATCAATTACCATACTCTCTGCACCCTTTACTTACGTAACTACTGATAAGACTACGAATGCAGTCAACTTGCAACAAGGGCTTTATACTTAAGTAAACAATGGTTTGTATGCGTACCTGTGTGCTGGGGTGAGTGCTGCTTGGGCGAGCTCATATCAGGAGGATCATCGCTAAATGATACGGATTTCTCAAAAGAGACAGACTTTTCTGAAATGACAAATTTTTATTTGGTCAGTCAATAATAAGATCAGAGTTATTAGTATCTCTGGCACGATGCATTGATATTTTAAAACCTATAACAATAAAAGTACAGAGACAATCTGTACACAAAAATGAATGAAAGACCCAATCGTAAGTAAATAGCAAAGTGCATAATAATATTAATTTTCAAAAATAATTTTGTGGAGGGATTCAAGAAGATGAGCGGTCGGTTGAGTAGTCTTGAGTGGTGTTGAGTGTTTAATAAGGAAAAGAAATACAAAATAAAGTGCTGTACCTATTCTACGTTGGGATCATGTATGTGTGGGGAGAAAGTTAATAATTTAAAAAAGTTTCAATTTTGTCATTCGGTATCCAATCGGGGGTAAAAATGAGATTAAATCATAGCACTGTACAATAATCATAAAGTCAATATCCAAACATTACATACTAAAGACAAACAAGAAACAATACAACTTAGTAAAACTTGCGAACTCTACAAAATTAACAAAACGAGATGTGATCAGTGAGTAAAGTTGATATTTCCGCATGTACCACGAGACGATGGCTACTCTACGTAAACAAATTGGCGCACGTTATAACCAAGTCCAGCAATGATTATTTTCTACGTAACAAAGCCTTTTACTACCTTATTGCTCTAAATTCATCATTATGATAAGAGCAAAAGTATTTTTTTTGATCAAAATTCACAATGTACAATGAATTCAACGATTTTAGTAGGTAAATGAGATGACGATAATTTCAAAACGAAGGTATAATACAAAACAGATGCACTTGAGCCCAATACAATTGTTTTAGAAAGCTGAAATAAGAACAATACCACTTGAAGTAGCAAGCAAGCGTTCGGCGTGATAATGATGTAGATCGCTCAATGCATTGCGAATGTCATAGGTTTATAGGACATTCGGCAAATTACGAGTCACACACATTGGTGTTGTGAAAGTGACGCTTTCCCTGGCCAACGTGGCAAGATGTGCGGAAGCATCTGCCATCGCATTTACTCGGCAGGTAATGGAATGTGGTAGAACCCATAATTTGCGGTTTTATTTTTCTCCACTACAGCTGTTAAGCGTGACGTCAAACAACCAGGTTCTACTCCTAGCATTGGAAATTGTGGAGAAACCACAGTTAAGCGTCGTAACCTTTTAAATTATGAGCTTTTACTTAAATGACTCGCTTCCTTGTAGTTGCGAATGATAGTCTGAATATTCGCCCGTATCGGAAGTTGAGTTATAATGGGTTTGTTTCCACTCGACACTAGCAATGCATCAGCGTTAATTCTTTAGCCGCCTCCGATCACACTTACGAAATTTATCTCTGCCTAATTTAGGAGGTCTCTCGGTGCTGGTAAATCGTGCCGCATCTGAGTGCAGGAAAACGCAAGCTACATTAACGGACGAAGCTTCCAGTTAAAAGCTACTAAACCGTTTGGCAGAGCCACAGTAGATCAAACGGATAGAATTGTTTCGATTCTAGGTTCTTGTTCTAAGTTACAAGTTTCCGGTTGACTTATTAGTTGAAACTTCGCTAGACTATGTCAACGGTTGATATTTATTTGACAACAGTTGCATTTTTGTACTAAATATTGGTACTTAAGTCTTTAATTAAGACGTTTTGTAGGCTAGCCACAAAGATAATAAGATCTAAAATTATGTGTCTCGTGTAGGATTCCACCGTCTCACCTGAAGTCGCGGGCCGCGCATGGTAGGCCGGGTAGTCTTGTCGCGGGGCAGGCGCTGCGGGCGCTGGGGGCTGGTTGGGGACCTGCAAAGCTTTCTGCACGAGCCCCGTCAAGTTGGCCAGCTGCCGTTCCATCTTCTCAACGCGCAGGCGTTGCATGTCGTCCAATTGCGGCCTACAAATTCATAATTAGAGATCCTATCTATGCATCGATACATTAATATAGTATTTTCTATCGATGCATTCACTGTTTTGAAATATACACAAAAATCGCTTTTGGTCACAATCGCAATGCTATTGTTTGAAATAAAGAGAAATATTATATTGACTTTAAGTTTTTTTTTTATATTGTGGCCACAATATGCTCAGCATAAGATTCGTTATAGTCGCTACTTTTAATCAAAAGGGAAATGCTTGAATTGTAAAATATTGGAAATTGCTTCAATTTGCCAAAAACTTCATGTTTCTTGAAGTTACCTGGCGTCGTACGGCGGTCGAGGCATGGGTCGCGGTGCGGTGGTGATGGGATTGCCGTACATTCCGTATGCATCGTCGATGAGCCCGGCATCGCTGACAAAAGAATGCATGCAGATTCAACACTATGTTTTAGGCATGTGTTCTAATTTCTAATTCATATTTTCGCTTTTGCTGAGTATAGTCTTACTTCTGCGTATTTTGTTTTTAATTCAAGTTATTAAACAGGACACATAAAACATTTATAAGTCTTAGTATTTAAGAGGTCTAAAATTATTTTTTTGAAAACATTAGCTTACCCGGCTTCCTCATCGATGATGGGCGCGATGTTGGGCCTACCGGCAGCCGGGCCTAGGTACTGCGTGTAGTAAGGGTCCTCGTAGGGAGTCCTGGCAGCCCCGCGCTCCGGAGATGACATGTACCCCTCGGCATGGCCTGCGCATATCACACCATTAACAAAAATTCCAACAACGATACCATCGGCGTTAGCGCTAGTGTTATTTTAAAACTGTCGGTAAATCAATCTCAAAAAAATTGAGTAATCGAAGCTAGTATAGAATTATTATCAAAGCATGCGATTGTACAAAAATATAATACTAATTATTATTAGAAATGTGAGTATAATGCTATTGTAAATACAAAAAAGTAATAGCTCATACAATACCTTTTGATTCGATAAAACTTAAATCTTATGGAGACTTGGTATCCACAGAATATTTGTGAAATAACACTTTTAAGAGTGAATCAAAAAACGACGAAACGCCTTAGGAAGTGTGCGGACAATGCAGAAATTTTGAAAATGTTACTTACTTTGGGAAAGTTATAAGGGAGTATTAATATTTGAAAAGAAGTATAGATATCCAATTCAATGGGCAAATAGACAGAGGATTAAATATGTAAGATCAAATAAATTAATCAATAGTGCGTTCGTTAGCGCAATATTAAAAGTTTAAGGTAAAGCATTAGCAAATTAAGTTTTAGAAGCGAAAGAAACGTGTTTGTAGGACGACGGCCTGTTACCGGGGATCGTGTACAGTTGTTCGGGCCCCCGGGCGCAATCGGCCGCAGCGAACGGGAAACAGCGTTCAGACCCACTGCCAGGGATGTACGTGCGCAACGGCTTGGCCGGCGCTGTAGGACCTACAAACACCGCTTTTACCTAACTTAATAACCCCGGAACTGTCTCAGATCTTCACAGGAATCCTTTTATCAATTTACCAAAAAATGAAGTCTTATAAACATTTTTACGAGACGAAATTTGAGGGTCATAGCTACGGAAGACTTCCAAATCTAATTGAAAGGGCAATGGTCACAATTTGCTCGCCTCCTGATTCAACTTGTGTGTTAATAAAAAGTGTCAGATTGTCAGCCTTCGCCACCTTTAGTTGGTTCTTTTGTTAAGGTTTATTAAATTTGAGGACCTTTTAGGAGTGGACCCTCACCTGAAGTGGAGTGGGGTTTGACTCGGTCGGCGGGCACGGGTGGCGCGGCGGGCGAGTAGGCACGCAGCATGGAGCCCCCGCGGGGGAGCGTGCTTGGCTGCTGGCCCCCGATGTAGTACGCTGGAGCCTTCACCTGCTAAACAAACAAAACACAACATGAACAAATATGTTTATCAAAACAGTTAAAACATTCTTAAACCAACTGCAAGAGTTGAATAGTTCATTCATAATACATTGTTTCGTATTGGTTCAAAACATCAGTGACTCATGATTGATTCTATAATCAAACAAAATAATTAGTTTCGCACGAGTTTAACATTTATATTATTCCTGAAACTGTAGGAAATTCACGAAGGAGAAATTTCTCCCCTTTGATATACATATTAAGATAACTTAGTAGCTCCGTGATGAAAATTATGATAGGAATCTCGAGTATTTTCAGACAAATATACAAACAATGTGTTTGTGTAAGACTATTATACAAAGGCTAATCATCAGGTCGATGCGAAAGCGGTTTGTTATAACAAATTATTTATTTACTGAAGCGCAATCATAACAACAATGTATTGCAAGAAATATCATCGCGGTTTACAAACATTATGTGGCGTCTGACTATCGACAGTCCCCTGTGCAACGGGAAGGAGTCGCCAGTCTACCATTTGATTTTCATAAGAAAGCACTCGTTGGCTATATAATAAATAGCTTAATTTAGTCAACAGAAAGTCGTTAGTTTTGTTACCAAGCGCTCGACTACTGAATCATTTAGATTATGATTAGTTTTGCTGCATCTTTATGAACGCCGCTGCATCTGCATTTATTTCCTCATCCATTTAAACAATCGTAGTTCATATTTTTACAATGCCGTGGTTAATTTTAATTGTGCTTTTGAGTGTCGCTTCAACCGGCCTGTCCATCAATAGGCCCGTTTACAAAATAGTATTGAAACAGAAAGGATATGCACAGGTTTGTATATACACTTTTCATATAAAAAATCGAAACAGTCAAGTCGTACTTAGACGGCATTTAAAATAAATAAAAAAGGAAGACTGATATCATTAAAAATACGCTAATAAATAGCTGGCAGTTTAGATTACACAATGATGGTGTACAACAATTCCAAATTCGAATTTTCGAATTTTCATGCAATATTTTTATTCAATAAATTAATGTAGAGATTGTTTTCAATGTGTATTCTGTCGGAATTTATACATTTAATCACTTTCCTTTAAAAATACATAATTTTTTAATAGTGATTGTAAAGTAAGCTCTGTGACATCCTAAAAAGAGGTTTATTCCTAACTAATGTGGATACCCCGCCCACGGAAACCGCCCAAGTCACGGCGTTGCTGGATTCAAGGCAAAGTCGGTCCTGAATCAGTATTAATATTCTATACATCTGCAATTAACTAGCACTTTTTTGTAACTAAGTTAAATACAATACCTAATTGATAATAATTCCGCGAGTATTCGAATTTCATTGTTTTGTGAAATTAAAACGCCGCGCCGCATGTGTTATGACAAATTGTTTTTATACCGACAAATACCTTACGACATACATTAATCGAATAATTATGTGAAAACAAAAGTAAAGAATGGATTGTTTTGATTGACTTTATGTTCTAAATTAATTTCCAGTTCTTGCAATACGACCTGGAGACTCCGCCTCTGAGAGAGTTCACAATTTGCACTTGGATTCGAATTTATGACCTGATCGGGGACCAGAGCATTTTCACATACGTCGGTAAGTACCTTAAAAGCGAGTTAACTGGCCCGACTAAAGTTTTATTTATTAAGGTCGACATAAAAGTTGTCGTGCCGTGAAAGTAAACCGCTGCTGGTGAAACCACAAAATCAAAGTAATGAGCAAATAAAGATTGCGATACAATAATTAAATTGACCCCTTTAAACCTGAACTTGCTTGCAGGTCCAGTGTTGCGTTATTTTGGCATTTTTACTATGGTGGGCGCTAATATTCGTAGATAATACTCGAACAATAAATTATGAACCGTTTTTCATTACAAGAGAACGTAAAGGATCACGATAGAAGTCGATTCAGGACAGCTTTATGTCAATTATTTCTGTTTTTGATAATAAATGTATGTGGGTCACTGAACATTATTGCTTGGGTATCTGACGTTTATCATAAGTATATGGTTCGCTTTATATTTTTGTTTGGCAATGTCAATAAACCGCTCACATAAAATAACATTTTATGAATGTCATATTGAAAGCTATTGAATATATTTTGTGAAGAGTTTTAGATGATGGAGTTAGCAGTCATATTTCACTATTTAGGTATACTCAGTTATAGCAGGACTCGGGAGGGATGTGTGCTAGGCAACTGACGGGTTCCACACTTCATTGTGCCGGGTGGGGTAGCAAACGAATTTCTCTGTTTTGATTCTAAAACAATTTCTTTTTCTCTTTGGATTTTTTACTTTTTGTGCTTGCGCTATTATTTGTTTACTTGAATTTGATTGCTATTTTTCAGTGTTTCAGTTTTGACTATTTTACCTACTATTATTGAAAAAGACTATTTGAACCTATATTTGTATTTAAGCACCTACCAATTATTTGCCTTGTCAATTCTACAGGCCGTCAACGTTAATTATTTTTCTAATCTAATATAGTGGTGTTAATAGGCTCAAATATCCTAAAATGTTCATGATACTCAAATGATTTCGTAACAGTCCAGCATTCATAGCGCGTGATTAGGGCTAATATGGAGACATACATAATTTATGTGCACTCGATATGCGACTTCACGGTCCGAATAAAGTTTTTTAAGCATTAATGCAAGCATTTGAATGTTTTAGCGAACGGCAACAATCGTGTTGTAAGACTGTGGTTGGACTCAGGAGGGCAGCACATCAACGTGTCCATCAACGGGCAGGTGTCGTCGAGCTCGGCCGTGGACATCACTAAGGACGTGTGGCGGCACGTCTGTCTGTCGTACCAGTCGGACTTCGGAGCATGGGCACTCTACGTCGACTCCCGCCTGCTGTCCTGTCAGGCATCACAGAATGTAAGATAATTATTACCATAAGAGGAAATGCTGGCGGTGAGACTTTGTATGTAAAAAGTCATAATTCGAGGTTTGGCTCTCGACTGTTTTCTACTCCAATATTGGACCGATTTAAGAGATATTTCACAAACTGAATAAGAAGGATTATACTGTGTCCCTATGTTTTCCTTTTTGATGATTTTACAACCGTATAAGCATTAGAACTCTCACAAAATGCTCAAAATTGTCCCATAGTTCGCTGTCAACAGAGGCCTAGTGTACAAATTGGGCAACTATTAATCAAAAAAGGAAAACATAGGGACACAGTATACATCCTTCTTATTCAGTTTGTGAAATATCTCTTATATCGGTCCAATATTGGAGGAGAAAACAGTCGAGAGCCAAACCTCGAATTATGACTTTTTACATACAAAGTCTCGTATAGCATTTCTTCTTAACGATCGCTGCTACAGCTAACTATTATAGCCGCTACTCACGACAAGTTCAGTGATCAGCCACAAAAATGCACGAACAAATTACTCCGCCAGAAGACAAATGACCGCATAACTTTATCCGGACCGCTGAGGTCACCTCGGCCACGACTAAGCATACAGATAAACATGTGATAAATTGACTTAGACAGTTCTTACGAAACTAGATCTCCAGACAAGGCTGTCGCGAGTATCCATAAAGAGACAGTTCCATCATAAAATATCACGATTACCTGCGGCTAATCAATACCTTGATAATGTATTGGGCAACGTGAGCGAATTTTATGGCAAGGATACACGTTAAAAGTATTGGTTAATCAGCCGCTACGCCTACAAAACAAATTATTGTCCGCCAACTTTTAAAACTTACGTTATTTTAATGTTTCAGCTTCAAGGATATGTGCTGCCAGGAGGCGGCAGTGTGATTATTGGGTACGGCACAGCAGATGGAGGTAAGGCATTTTATAAAACAAAAACTAAGCAGTGAATTCAGATATTGGGTTGCTTACCACTTACACATTACTTACATATTTTTGAAATTACAGGTGCTCCTAACGGCCTAGAAGGCGAAATATTCGGCACAAATATGATATTGGCATCAACTATCGAAAGAAATTATACAATTCGAACAGATCCTTTTTACGAGCAAAAAGGATTTCATAAAAACAAAATGAAAAGTACCAACACCCACTCGAATTATATTATTTTAAACGATTTACAGACAGGAGAACTAAAAAATAATTTTGAAACAACTCAGCTGACATTACCAACAATACCAATGAAAAATGAAACGAAGAGTTTCATAAAATTTAGGACACCGCATAGTTTTATTGACCATGCTGTTGGTTTAGAATTTTCATCAAGAAAACCTTCTATAGTGGAAATGACTAATGACTTTACTAAAGAGTTTAGGAAATTAACGGTTACTGATCAACCCGAGAAACCCGATGGCACCAGCTTTTGGAATCTAAATAATAATGAACACACTGGTAGATTTACCATTAAGGTCGCAGACAATAGTCCAACCAAAGGTCCACTTACGCTATCGGAGTTTGAAACGCCGCCACCTGCGCCAAGATTAACGTCATTTGGTACGGGGAATTTTTTCCCAGACTCAGCGATTAAATTTAAGGCATCAACCGATCCCGTTAAGACTCCAGATACTAAACAGTTTTCGGAAGAATTGTCTGAAATTGAAACTCCTCCTCCTGTAAAAAAGAATACTAAAGTGTATGGTCAATGGACTAGTTCTAAATTCGCAGGCAGTGTTTTAAATTACCTGAAAAATATCCAGTTACGTTCCAGAGAGCAAAGAAAGGTCCCTCAAACTATTCCGTTGACAAAAATATCAGACAGCTTTCCTTACGCGTCTGATTTTAAAATTACTAAAATTAGGCCACCGTTTCAATTTCAACGAAGAAATTTAGTACAAAAGCAGTTCGAAACTAGTAAACGAAGTCCTCTAATTAATGTTCAAATATTTGAAGATGATTTAAGAAGTAACATAATAAAAGCTCATGCACAAACTCACCCTGTACACGTCGAAATAACAAATAGAGGAGTTCGAAAAAAGAAACAAGAACACAGATTTTATAGAAACGCCGACAGTCAGGAGAGTAATGAAAGTTTTGGAAACACTGAAACTATTAGCAGTCCAAAACCTTTTGCCCTGGTTTATAAACCAAAAACGAAAAATACAGCGGATTTAACTTTGCAAACTAATAATTTGCTTTCTATACTTCCCTTTTTGAAGTCTTTGGAATATTTTGTGGAAAATTCACTATTCGACGAAACAGAGAAAGAGAAAGACGAAGAAAAAAATGGAATGTATACAAGAAGTTTAGCCAATGGTAACAAATGGCATAATGTAAAATCCTATAATAACGACTATACACCGCGCGAGATAAAACTTGACTCTGAAAATGGACAAAGCGCTTTGGAGCAAAAAATTGCCGAGGCGAACAAAAAACACCCGTCTATTCGACTCAACTATAAGCATGAAGATCGGAACTTTATCCCACAAAGACAAGATCCAACTCTGGTGAAACATCGAGCGTTAGCTATGGAGGTATCTAATCAGTCAGACCACAACAAAGATTCAATATCTATTTTAAAATATAATCACGGGTTTTTACCAGGACACGATAAGAAACTCAAACTGGCTGGTGGCACGATAAGAAACGCAAACAAGGTGCATGCGACAATGAAAATAAAAAGCCATGGCAATTATCTAAAAAACAACTTTAACAAACAAGTAAAAATAGGGAATGCATTGAACGAACGTCACGTAATTGGTGTTAACGCAGAACAGAATAAACAAAGTTTCGTTGGCGGAAACGAAAATATACCCGATATAAATAAACACAGATCTGATTTAGATAACATCGATGCTTCAATACCGGGGTCTTTGGGTCCAAGAGTTTGCAAAAACGTTGATCTTCTTGATCGCGTGTTGTATGTCCAACATGACGAGAGCATCGACATGACCCACATAGTGTCGCCGGTGAGAATGAAGAATATCGGCATAGAGTTCGTTATGCAGAATTATAAAAAGTGCTCGCTAGCCGAGTCTGATTTACAAAACAACCCGATGCTGTACATAGATTGGAGCAGAACACCGGTTAGATTATTTGGTGGTTCTTATCCGCAAACGACGACTGATTTGTGTGGTTTTTTTAAATAGCAAATTAGATCTTAAGTACTATTATTGATTTTACCTTTTTTTTAAATAAGATTGTAAATAAAGATTAAATAGCAAATCTTACTGATTTTCATTTGAACGCTTTACAACATAAAATTAAAAACAAAAATACATAAAATAAAATGAATCAAAACACTTAAAAGTTGTATGTTTTTAACCGACTTCAAAAAGGAGGTTCTGTCTTCGACCCATATGTGTGTATGTTTGTATGTCCACGATTTTCTCAAAAACAACTAATCCGATTTGGATGGGGTTTTGGATAAAATATTTGCATTGAATCCAAAAGTAAGGCTTGTGTGACAATTGCATAAGTTTCATCATTTTGCATCCAGTTATGGAACTAAATGGGCTCTTGGCTTAGAGTTTATTACCTACATTATCAGTTTATTATACATATATTACATGTCCACATGCTTGTATCACTAGTTATCGCTTGAATTCTCACAATAATTTTAATTTATTACCATAAAATGATCAATATCAATTACGATAGTTATGCGTGGGTTTCCGCCATGAAATATTATCAAATAGAATCGATGGAAAACTCGATGAAATTTAAGAATACATTTGAAAGGACTGCTTTGAAAAGTAAAAAACGATGATTCCCACGATTAAAAAATAAGATCATAGTAATCATTTAACGAAATAATAATACTTCTGTATCAAAGAAAAGTTAAGAATGTAGAAGAAAATGTGTTTGTAGCGGCATCAATACATCGCAACAAAAAAAACCGCGACGCCATCTATCCCAACTAGCAAAGAACTACTACATTGAAATCCTGCACCGCGTAAGCAGAGTTTACCGTGCGATTTGAACATATACATCAGCCGGATTTCAACTATCGGGAAGTTGCCCGCCAGACACAACAACTGTCTGGTAGGAGGATCCTCCCTTTTCAATGGGGGATTGCGGGACTTTACTCTCTGTACCGCATCCCTCTATATGTTTATTCACAGGAAAAGCTTTTTATTTATTTATTTAATTAGTACATGGAGGACTTACAGCTAATTAAGACAAACAAAATAGGAAACCGTAGTCACCAGCAAGCCCATAACAAATCCTCACATATAGAAACATAGTGGAAATTATGGTGTGAGCACAATATAAAAAACACACCGCTTAAATTAAACTTAAAAACTTCGAGGTTTATATTATCAAAATCTATACTAACATATAAAGCTGAAGAGTTTGTTTGTTTGTTTGCTTGAACGCGCTAATCTCAGGAACCACTGGTCCGATTTGAAAATTTCTTTCAGTGTTAGATAGCCCATTTATCGCGAAAGGCTATATTATCATCACGCTAAGACCAATAGGAGCCGAGTAGTAGTGATAATTGTAACGCAGACGAAGTTGCGCGGGTCAGCTAGTCAATATATAAAATTCTTCTGTTACTTACTGAGTGACTGACAGACAACATCCGAAACTGTAGGTCTTAGAAAGCTGAAAGGCATGTAGCTTCGGTACACTGAGAGGAGCACTAAGAGAGGATATCCCGAAATTCCTACGGGAACGGGAAAAAAACGGGGTATGCGCGTACGAAGTCGCGGGCAAAAGTTAGATATTTATAAAAGAAGTCTTAATAAGTTATAAAGTACATAGTAATAACGATTAAAAACTAAAAACAGTTTGTTGATTTAGGTTATACTCCGAAATTGCTTCCTTATAACCCAAGCAGCGGATGTTGACAGAGACAAACATTTGGAACTTGTACTTATAAAACAATTAGTTCAAGGTCTGCCCAGAAATGAAATAGTGAGATGTAACTGTGTTTCATTGACGGAACAAGTCAAACCAGTTGAGAGGGACAGGAGTAGATAGTTATACAGAGACCGAATTTCAAACAATCATGCTGTATATATAGTGACTAGTCGACCCGCGCAACTTCGTCTGCTCTACTCCTATTGGTCTTAGCGTGATGATATATAGCCTATAGCTTTCCTCGATAAATGGGCTATCTAACACTGAAAGAATTTTTCAAATCGAACCAGTAGTTCCTGAGATTAGCGCGTTCAGGCAAACAAACAAACTCTTAAGCTTTATATATTAAGTATTGGTCAGTCTCTTCAAAATCTTGCGTACAAAGTTGTGCCACCACTTGGAGTTTAGTCTCCGGACTGATATCAACTCATTTGGCTTGCAAACGAGAACGCTTAGTTACATAAGTTTAACCGCACTCAATCATAACGTGCCGAAATATTAACTCAGTTTGTCGTATTTCACACGTTGTGACTTTACGGAGTTAGCTAAGAGTTGGTGAGTGAGTAATGATGATGGATATACCTATCCAAACAATTAGCAATTTTTAAATAGCAAAATGATATAGGTACATATAAATAGTACACCGAAGACTACCTGCAGTACTGTCACTCCTCTCTTTAAAATCCATCCAAAGGTTGTCTTTAAAAGATCGCTTTTAGCGATAAGGCCGCTCATTGTGTCACCCTATGTAATGTTTTCTTCATCTTTTCTATCCTATGATCTGCGTTCCGGAAGCAACAATGGTTCTTCGAGCACACAGCTATGCGAAGCGGAAAAGAACTAAAGCCAATACAATGGTGAACTATAGCGTCTTGAATAGGGGTGAAAGAATTTCATAAAACCAAAAGCCTCGGACAACGAAATGAAACAAAGGATCAAATAACAGCAACAACTTAATTTAAAAAATGATTTATTACGATCTAAGCTCTTATAAAACAACTAGCTGACCCGCGGGACGTCGTCTGCGTCACAGTTTTCATTACTGCTCCGCTCCTATTGGTCTTAGCGTGATGATATATAGCCTATAGCCTTTCTCGATAAATGGGCTATCCAACACTGAAAGAATTTTTCAAATCGGACCAGTAGTTCCTGAGATTAGCGCGTTCAAGCAAACAAACAAACAAACTCTTTAGCTTTATATATTAGTATAGATTGAATCTCCTCGCTCTGATTGGCGTCGCTTGTAATCTTGTACTTGGCTAAATCACGAGGTGCTCTGTTTACCGGACAGGCCCAAGCACAGAATGTCCATCACAGTCAGCTGTGTAAATCGAGAAACGCCGGTGCTCGAGTTATTTAGGTCGCCATTAAGTTTAGAACGTCCTGCGAATCAATCTGGGCACATTACTTACGAACAACGTTTCTTGAACTTGTTTTAGTTTAAATAAGCACGTTTTAATTCGGCTCGGTACTTATTTAAAAATTGAAGTGCAAGTGCAAGTTGGACTCGCCCACCGAGGGTTCCGTACAAAGTAGGCACATAATATAAATTTAAATAAGGACTATTATTTTTTATGATTTAATTACAAATGTTTGGTTTTCAGACTTTTCCCTATACTTGTGCTTATGACGATATTAGGTACTTCCCAAATTACATAGTTCTAGGTCAACGGGAAATACCCCATACAATTTGATTCCTTTGAGAGTGTCGAAATATACGTTTTTTTTGCGGCATAAAAAGGGCCGCTACTTTTTTAAAGTTTGACTTAGAAGTTTGTTTTTTTCAGAGCTTCAAGGTACTGTAGATCTGAGTATATGGTTTTAATTTCAAGTCGATACCTGCACGCGTTCTCGAAATTCTGGGTCTTGACAGACAGATAGACGGACGGACAACAAAGTGATCCTATTAGGGCTCCGTTTTTTTCTTTTGAGCTATGGTACCCTAAAAAGGCCATTTTTTTCTACACAGTCTTTTTATGTGCTTGTACCTGTGCGTTGTGACCTGAGATATTTGTTGAATACGAAAATGCTTTTAAGTGCCAGCGAGTGGTGTTCCATCACAGTGTATAGGTAAATAGCGTCAAGCGACTTTTACAGGAACCACTTCTCGTTTATAGATTCCAACTTTACTTTGAGAGCTTTCAAGCGATTACGAGGAACTTGGGTAAAAGCTTTTAAACAACATGCATCTCTTAGTTATGTTCAGACGTCTTATGAATTTCTATTTTAGTTAAAATCTAGCTTTTATTTGGACTTTACTCAAATGACTGTAAACTTAAACGATTTCAAATAATTTTTCGACTTATTTTCAGGTTACAATGACCCATAGATTCATACCTAAACCTAAGTATACATAATTATAATAACAATTGTGTTAGTAAATAAAACTTAAAACTATGTATGTTAGTATCACTTAGTTGCTTTGCATCAATCACTGTTTATTATTTTGTATGAGTGATATTTAACTCACACATAACGCATTGCCAACAACATTGATCTTTGGATTGATGGTCACAAAGCATGATCCTGGGCCTTTTTTTTAGGATAAGAAATCATCAAATGACTCCTTTCGCTCTGGGCGAAGCAGAAGGGAGTGTCAGACTATACTGACTAAAACCTATCTGTGTTCCTCCTTTGCGTTCCAGGGCTGCGGTGACTCTTTCGAACAAATTCCGCAACCCTGGCAGGTACTGGCCTTAGCGGACCCCTTCTATGCTGACATCTCTTTGTGGCGCGCGTGGAACACAACGCGCAGTCGACCCGGACCTGGGGGGCTACTCTCTAACGAAATTTGTAGATTCGGGCTTAGTTGCGGGCGGGCATTTTCTTCTCCGTATCACCTAACCACTGAGAACTAATGATAACACGATTTGACAGTTACTGTGAAATCGTGTTGTCATTCATTCTCAGTTCGGGTTAGGGACTAATCGTAAGTCTGTAGGTGATACGGAGTAGAATACGCCCGCCCGCAACTAAGCCCGAAACTACGGATTTCGTTAGAGAGTAGCCCCCCAGGCGTGATGCAGCGTTGGAATGGGCTACCTGAAACTGCCAAAAGATCTTTTAAATTATTCTTACACTAGCTGACCCGCGCAACTTCGTCTGCGTCACAATTTTCATTACTGCTCCGCTCCTATTGGTCTTAGCGTGATCATATATAGCCTAAAGCCTTCTTCGATAAATGGGCTATCTAACACTGAAAGAGTTTTTCAAATAGAACCAGTAGTTTCTGAGATAAGCGCGTTCAAGCAAACAAACAAACTCTTCAGCTTATATATTAGTATAGATTAAATTACGTTGAGAAACACTGTTTCCATCTAGTATAAACAGACATGTCGCGTAAAGGATGCCAGATAAGGTTTGGTCGGTTTTGTCGCCGGAAAGCGTTTGTGTAGTCAATTTTGCTAGTCAAATTAAACGTAGCATGGCTGACGTTTTGGTCTAAATACATATTTCACTTTCACACGTCAATTAAATTATTATTTATGCACGTCGGATCAATTTTATTACGCGTACTCTAAAAACACGTTGGTAGAGGTTCGCAATTTGACGTGTGGGTTTTTTTTAACCGACTTCCAAAAAAGGAGGAGGTTCTCAATTCAGTGGGTATTTTTTTATTTTTTTTATTTATGTACACCGATTACTCCGAGGTTTCTGATCCGATTTCTATGATTCTTTTTTTTTTTCATAGCATTAGTATTAGGTACACTAATGCTGTGAAAAAACACGAGCTGAGATTATGTCAACTTTTTTAGGACGGCACTAAGAGAAATTATTTTTAAGAAACTTAAGTTATGTATTTGTTAATGTACAAGGTTTTATTTGTAGGACTGGTCATGCAACGTTGGCGGAAGAATAAGTCTGAATACTAAAAAAATATGTTATCATGAAGCAGCGTAGGTATAAAATGGACAAAGTGCATTTATTTCGAGACTGTCCCTGTAATTAAAATCGTGGACATCCTTTCATCTATGACTTTGGTTTTAATGTGACACGTGTTTCCGTTTCCAAAGAGTGAGGTTAACAAATTACACAATTAAAATTTCTGGGTATCAAATTAGGCCTCCCGCAGATGATAGATGCGACTCGATATTGCGACAGCGCGTAGACACTAATCTAAAATGTTCTACATTTACAACAATACCAATGTTGTTGCATAGTCGCCACGCGCCTTTCGGCAGGAACCTTTAAGCTGCTGCTCAATAAAATAGACTTTTGCTGCGTAATCCGAAAATAAACAAGTAATTAAATGTGAATGCTGAAAATAACTGAACAACAGAACAATAACAACAGTAATTAACACAAAAGTAGAAACAGGGGGGCTACTCTCTAACGAAATCCGTAGTTTCGGGCTTAGTTGCGGGCGGGCATTTTCTACTTCGTATCAACACACGCCCTTGACCTGTTTTTTTTTTCTTTTTACTAAATCTATATATTATCGACACGGTTGGCGCAGTGGTTGAGCGATTGACTGCAGGTACGATTCCCGCACGAAACAAACCAATAGGATCGCTTCATTTAGCTAGCCTCGCTACCCTTATGTCGTGGTCTTCTCATATTACCTCTAATTAGTGGCCGTAATATTGATTAGTCTGTACATTTGGTAGGCCCTTATACGTTCCACAGCACCCACCGACACGACGCTGCCTACCATATCGAGTTACGAGTAATGCATCAAAGCCCCCACGTGCGCCTACGTATAAATTATATCGTGTTCACAAGACACAAGCACTTGCAAGGACGATAACTAAAGTAAGTATTGATCTAATAAAGTCAAAGTCAAAACGTTTATTCCAATTAGGCCATTAAACGGCACTTTTGAACGTTATTATCATTTCAAATAATATAAAATACTAAAGTGACTCTTTGTCCTTTCGGAAAGGTAGATTCTTATGGAGAAAAACGGACAAGAAACTCCATAGTTTTCAAATTAATCTTTTACAATATTTGGTATACAAAAATTTAGTTATATGTGACGACCATGTTTACAGAGGTAGACTTATTAATTTTCTAAATAAGTACATGATACTGACACATTTACAAATATTGGAATCACTAATTAACAGTGCGTGAGTTAGCAGAAAAATACAAACACAAAAAGAAACAGAACATCTATAAAGTTAATACATAAAGCAACCAATTTGATTTTGTCCACAACATTGATTGTCCTATGGAGCAGGACCAGTATAATAGATTTTTATACGGTAAATTAAACTTCAATACAGAATTTAAATAGTGATACTTGACAACGTCATCGTCTACGAAGAAATTGAAATGAGCAAAACTGTTCATAAAATAAAATAAATACTGAGCTAAACTGAATTAAATACTTACGGAACCAAATGGCAAGCATCGAACTAAAAAGAATAACCCTCCTTCTGGCGCATTCGTTTAAAAAGAATCCAAGAAATCGGATCATAATTTTCTGAGTAATCGTGTACATACGTAAAAAAAATAACAACTGAATTCTCAATTCAGTTGGTAGTTTATTTCCTCCTCCTTTTTTGGAAGTCGGTTAAAAATCAATATCCACTTTGGGTCTGTCTGTTTTGGAGTGCTGGCTTATGACTGCATTAGCCATGACCCATTCTCAGAAAGTATTATCAACTATTTCATTCTGTACAATAGCTTCAACAGAAAATATCTGTTTCAAAGTAAAAAGCAATATATCATTTTAATTACAAATATTTACAAGCACGTTGACAATTGCGACAACACATTAAAATCCAATACCCGAATCTCGCAACGTTATTGCATTTAAAACGCGATAAAAAACAGATGCAAATGTGAAAACAAGGATAGGGACAAATCTGGATACAAAATGAGCGGAATAGTATAAAACAGAAAAGGAGGTTGAATAGAACCAAATTATCAATTCAATCAGATGTAACATGAAAGGCGTCCTGTTGTGTGCACAGGAATGCTAGGTCCCACCTAGATTGGATTACTACTAAGCAAACTAGGAAAGCGGTAAAGTACTCCAAACGAATTTAGAAAATCTGCTTGCGCTGTTTCAATTGAATACTAACATGACTAACTTATAAAACCAACACACAAAATACTGTTTGTAAGATAAGCATTTTGTTTCATGAATCATTTAAAGAATTATTAAAGTCAAGCAGTATGTCACGAAAAATGGCTTATTTACAAATAAACTAACAGTCTGTTTCAATTAAAAATCAGGCTTAAGAATGCGTCGGAAGCACCACAACTTCAGCGCCACCTAGCGTCCGTAATTTTGTTCGCTGAGTCTTTGTCATTTCATCGCGACATTTTATGACAAATTATTAAAATCAAAAACTATCTATTAATTTATATTGCAAAATTACTGTAATACATCTGTGATACCGTGATTTGGGTGGACAAAGAGTTGTGAAATAATTTTTTGTCCTTCAGATTAAATGAGGTAAGTAAGATTTACTCAAAAAGTATGTTTTATTTTGATTATGTCAGGGTTTGTTTAATTCGTGTTAAGTTGTAGTTTTACTGAAAAACAAGAATATAAAGCTACTTTAATGGTTTAATTAAATAAAAGGTTACATATATAATTTTTCCTGTATTACTAAAATTTCAACCACAAACCGTCTTAAAAGGAAAATTGTTAGTATCTGCTGGACATGTCCGAGATGTAGAAGAATTACACTAGTTTACAAGGTTTTTGTCCTGGAACGGAAAAGTATTTATTCTTAATTAATGAGGTGCTGCAAGTTTAGAAAAAAATATTAAAAAATTCCAACACGTCACATTTCGAAAATACTCCCCATATATTTTTGCAAAGAAAACGAGACTAAAAATGAATTAGTGTCGACGTTTTTGATATTTTTTAATAATCCAAATGCTTTTTTTTAGCACCTTTGAAATATTAAAAAAAGCTGCTTGGACATCCGCACGTGTAATTTAACCCTTGGTTTTATGATTAAAGCCAAATGCTTTTAGCGATAGGAGTAACAAACAGTTTCGTGGTTGCATGGTGGGTCTTTATCATTTGCTTGCAATTTCAACAATCTATTCAAACTTGCATTCCAGCAGCTTAGCGTTCTTCTACATTTTTCAATAAACACTTGAGAAACCCACTTTTATCCCGATGAGAGACCGGAATTTTCAAGTAATAAAAGATAGGCATATTTGAATGTTTTCTTTATAGAATATTCTTTCTTAGATACAATAAGTTCACCAAAAACAGCCAGAATGTACTCTAACCAACCTTTTTGACCTTTTGAAAACAAACATTTATCAAAATGAAGACTAGCTATTTCGGAACAAACTTGTGGGTAGTCGAAACTAAAAGGGGTCGATATCTTCCATCTGTGACGTGATAAAAATTAAAAATGTACATGTTTGCATTGAGTTATTGCAGCTAATTAAAAAAATATGTAATTTACTGAAAGGACATTTTTTTTGTTTTTTTTTTGTAAACTAGTGTTATTATTACAGTTCAATAACTCAAGCTCGTATCATAAGACAAACATATTCTATTACTTTGACACCTTACAAAACATCTTTAAAGGTAGGTAAGCAATTAATTTCTTTTGGTACTCATAATCAATTTGATTGAGTTTTAATAGATGTAATATTTAAATATCTGTTTGTTTGCAGTTGCATACAGCACGAGAAATCACAGCAACTGGCTGACTCGTCTGATTTCTTGCCACCGATAAAATTATCACTTTATATTAAATCACTTGGTTTTGGGTACCAACGCCATCTATCAGGATCGCCGTGGTACCTATAGCACTAAAACTGAATTAAAAAATAACTAAAATTGAATTTATGTAAGTAAAATGTATTTTATAAGAATAATATCAAATAAAGTATTTAAATAAGGTTAAGATGTTACTAAGTTTTTCTCTTGACGGCAGCTTTTCATTTCTTCCATTGTTCCAGTTTCCAAGTAGCTGTTGGGTATCGGTAATACTTGCATTTACTATTTCTGGCAGTATTCTTGCAATTTGCAACACAACAACTGCTGTGATCCATTTGCGATGACTAAAATGCGATTACTAAAATTTGGTAGATAAGTCTAAACAGTTTGCTTTGGCATTGACAGATAGCAGAGCCTACATTATTTCTACTTTTGGCCCCTATGAGCGCTGCGATAGATTATATTACCCCCACCTAGTACTTCGCACCCAGCCAATACCTATCTGCTTGATAGGAAGCCGACTATCTCTGTGTTCTCTCCAATACGTTGTCGATACGTCTCGTATTAATTGCCACTTACATTGTAGTCACTCGTATTACCTTTCCTTGAACGTCTTCTGAATTAGTCTTTGTTTGTAAGTACTCGTTATGGTTGATATTATGTAACCGCTGCCTGAAAATTAAAGCCTAAGTAGATCCCAAAATATCCTTTGTTCACGAATCTACCGACAATCTGTGCCTACTAATATTAAATGCGAGATTGGATGTTTGGATTTTGTTACTCAATCACGACAGAAAGCCTAAAAGGATCTTGATAATATTTGGCACAGAGGTAGACTATTTTCGGGAATAACGCAAGGCATTTCATACAAGCTATAAAAGGTCTCGCCAAAAAGATTAAATAAACTCTTATCCAAAAGTATAATTTGTAAAACAATTATATTTTACCTAAGCTTGAAATAAGGCTTTATAAAATGGGCCAACTAAAATCAACATTAAATCAACTATAAAAAAGGTAAATGCTTTTAACGTATCCATCGCATTGTGCTGATGCTGTTCCTGCGTAAGGCACTTGTCTCACCGCCAGCGATCAGCGAGTAGCAAGTAAAGCTTCAAACTCGAAACGAGTTGGCAAACAGCGAGTAGCGAGTGAAAAGTTTCGATAGTTTTGACGTTCGGCTTTCAGCTAGTTCTTTCGTGCGACGGGCTTTTACTCGCAATACTCGCTCCGGCCCGCACTATAGGTAGAAATTACCGCAGTTTGGTGAGTTCTGACCGCCAAGCGAGCATAAACGAGCGAGTGTCGATGAGCGAGTACAATCTTTGGTAGCTCTTGTCGCTGCGATCAATTACTAGAGGTAAGAGCCGCTCGCCAGCAGTGTGACCAGCCAGCTATCGACTATGAATATACATTCAATCAGAAAAGTTTCGGGAATGTATGATTTGTTTATGGTTCCAAATTTTTTTTTGTTGTTGTTGGATTGGCACAACTGTTTTTCATTTTGGCGCGGAGTTTGAGTTTTTTTTTCTATTGCTTCGCACGGTTTGTGCATTTAGCCAATGTCACGTTCAGGAGTTTGAGTTACATTTGTTATTCAGATTAAGAGGGGACTCTAGTCCCGAGGAATTTGAAAAATAGGTATTTGAAGAAACTATTGCCGATGCCGTCGCGCTGCGCCCTATCAAGTAAAGTGCGAAAGGGAAAACTGCTGCTCAGGCTGGTTTTACTTATAAAAACCTTGACCAAAATACGTTTAGTATTCCGCTGTTTTCTTCTTCAAACTGGACAATCTAAAAAAATTATATGTCAAAATTTAGAGGAAGACTATATCTATGCTTCTATTATATTTTATTTTGTTAAAAACTTATCAAAATTGTCTGACAATTGTCTGAACATGGCGGTAAAAACGGCTGTTTTTTCGGGTTTTTGGATTGTCATAATTCTTTTACTACTTATGTTTTGAAAAAAAAAAATGATAAGGGCACGTACTAATTAGACCTAGATTTCTCAGAAATAAATCATTGCTCTAGAATCATTATCCACGAAGAAAACAGCGGAATGTCTTTGCATGGAGAATGGCTCAATAGAATGCCCTCTTAAATACAGCTATTTTTAGCTATATCATATCGTGCGTATTGCGAATTTCATAATGGACAAAAACATCGAACAAAGTGTTTATCTTAAATTTTGCATCGCCAATGGAATTTCGTGTTCGGAATCACTGAAAATGTTACCGAAGGCTTACGGTGAATCGACTTTATCAAAAATACGTGCTTATGAGTGGTAAAAAGCGTTGAAAAGCGGTCGAGATGTGTTGGAAGATTTGCCTCGCTCTGGTAGGCCATCAACGTCTGCAACTGAAGTTAACATCGCAAAAGTGAAGGAAATAGTGACTGAAAATCCTCATTCAAGTTTGAGAGGGATGCCCGCCAAACTTTCTGTGTCTCACGAGTCGGTCTGTACCATTTTAAATAATCACTTGGGTATGAAACATGTTGCCGCTCGGCTAGTCCCAAAAGGCCTGAATTTTCTCCAAAAACTCAATCGCATCAGAAGTCGCTGAGAACATGTTAGAACGAGTCAATTCCTACCCAACATTCATGAAACGCATTGTTACTGGTGATGAGACGTGGGTTTCCGAGTTTGACATGCAAACTAGTCAACAAGCTTTGGAGTGGCGCCTTCCAACTGAACCGAAATCGAAAAAACCACGCCAAACTCGATCCAAAGTCAAAGTCATGTTGTTTTCTTTGACTATCGCGGTGTTGTGCTCTCTGAATTATTGCCGGGAGGTCAAACGGTAAATAAAGAATATTATTTGAGCGTTATGCAGCGTTTAAGAAAGCAAATTAGACGGAAAAGACCAGATTTGTGGAAAGAAAATCTTGGATTTTGCACCACGATAATGCGCCTACGCACAAGGCCAGCTCAACAAATACCATCGAGCAACCACTTTATTCACCAGATATTGCTCCAGCCGACTTCTTTCTTTTTCTTAAACTCAAACTACTTCTTCGTAGCACCCGTTTTCATTCGGTAGAAAACATAAAGGAGAATTCACGGCGAGAACTGAACTCGATTTCGGAAAGGAGGTTTAAAAATGTTTTGATGATTAGATTATTCGTTGGCGTAAGTGTATCGTTTCTGAAGGAGAATACTTTGAAGGTGATAAAATAAATCTGGATGAATAACTAACATTTTGAGTATTATTGTTCCTTTTCCCGGTACTTTCTTAACAGAGTAGTATGTGTCTCTTTTACTCACACGAGATCTATATCTTTTGTCCCTTTCCTCAGCGAGCACATAGTCGATAGCTACTCGCTTCCTCGCCGGCGGTGAGACAAGTGCCTAAAGGGAGGCTCTCTCATCTTTCATTAATGTTCCATTACGTCGAGAATGTTCCACGAATTAATATTACCCTTTGTCTAGGAAAAAGAATATAATTATCGAATTCGATTACGTGAAGATTGTGTCTTTGTATATACAACGTCGTTGCTGCGTAAATCGCTATCACGTGCATCGCCTAGAATTTTGAGTGGAATTAGTTCCATTTCTACGTATGTTTGAAACTAATGTTCTCCATATAAATATAGTAATCTAAAGATTGATTTGACCATGTTTCGCAAGCTGCAGGTTACTTACGCCCTTTGATTGTAATAACAAAGTAGCCAAACTTCTAGTGCTACATTTCGCAAGCCCGCAAGTGGTCGGGCGCTCACAAGTTATTCAGCGTATGTAGGTACCAACGCAGCCGAAGTGCAAACCGCATTGTGAAAGCGCAAATTGCATACTCGCGCGTTTTCATAGACCTGGTCGCGAACCCACATTTAGGGTGCTTCTAGCAAAGATGGGAAGCCAGGAAAAAGCTCTATTGGAAAAGGGCTAGCAGAGTCAATTCCTTTAATTTTTTACCCACCTTGTGTTGGAGTATTATACTACTCGTAACTTAGAAGAGCCAATGAAATTATCGTAGTTTCCAATATCGAAAAAATATAAAAAGCTATTATAATATTGCAATAACAAAAGCCGTATCTAACTACCAGTGAAACACTTACTGAATAAGCATAGTGACAAGCAAGAAACACATCTGTGAGGAAATCTGCGTCTCCACGGAGCGACCACAAATCACTAATGGGTTCAATATTATTGACAACTCAATGTATCGCCTTTCTGTTTGCAAGAAATAAATCATGCAGTTATATGGCTTAACTCCTCCGTTATGCTTCTTATACGAAACAAGGCCGTTCAGACAGCATCTTGTTTTTTTAACTAACATCATAGAAATAGTCAGTTTATTCAACGAGCAAGTCAGTGATCTCTAAATATGATTTGAACCGTGCAAACACAGATTTCAGTTAATAGTGTTTTGCCGCATGGTACATTTGTTTGCATCCCAGAACAGCATTGTGTTCGCTTTCACGGACCGGAAATGGCGGAGGCTCATCCAGCCTCATAAGTAAATATATTAAGTACCTAAGCGATTCGTGTTCAAGAGATTAATTTCACTTAGAGCATCTCTCACAGCTACCTACGATCAAAGCTGAGGGATCACTTTAGCCTGAGAATCACACATTAATCTGGCATAGAGACAACATGTCTCTATGCCAGATTAATCTCAAAGTTATATTGTTATATCCTGGCCGGATTTAGTAAATCATTCAATTACAATCTTCCAATGATTTCTATATAAAAGTCGATGTTTTTCTCAAACGCAAACACGAAACGTTCCCTCTGTGAATTTTTCCGACGAAAGATATTAAAATCGTACTCAGGTAATGAAAAGTTGCGAACTTTGGCAAAAAATTAATGTTATGGAAAAATGGGTCAACGGAACACCCAAGGCTTACTTACGTAACGCCTCGCGATTCGGTGTTTAAGTAATTATAGGTTAGATAAAGTACACAATCAGTGAATTGAATCTACTATCTACACGCGGATTCATGAGGTAAAAAAATGCGTTCATTCAACGCAACGGAAGAGAAAGTACGTATAGATTTTTCTTCTTTTTAACTTTGCATATATGAACTCGCAAAAGTATGATATAATTGTATCATTTTATTATTAAATAACTGTGTGGTTGTGCAATAATGACTGACTGTAGGTACTGTAATAATGTAGTTACTATTCCAGTTAGTTACGATGCAATTATACAGTTCGAATAAGCATCGTGTTAAATTATGCACGATTTATAAAGTCTACTAAACATTTCAAGTATTAAGTTGTAGCAGTGGGAATTTTGTAATAAAGCGAGGTACGTAATACAGTCTATATAATTTGTGTATTTTGTTCCCAGAATTCATTTCTTATATAGCTTTTTCCAGAAATGAAATAAGCTTTTTCGTTACTCATACTTGGAAAAGTTGCCTGAGGAGCGGGTTGAAAGTATTACTTTTCAGCCCTAGGGAGAATCTTTTTCAACTGACAGCAGTCAAAATTATAAAAAAAAAACTTGTTGAAAATTTCTATTCAACCATGTCCCAACTGTCTATACAGCCAGTCAATTACAGCGTGATGTAAAATTGAAATAATATAAATATAATTAACTAAAATTATTATTTTTAAACGACTATTTTAATTTACTTTCAACTATTTCTTTAAAATAACAAGATTTGGGCAAAATATTTTTTCAATGATAAAAATGTAAAATAATGCCCGAATAGAGGACCGGCCACAGAAAAAAAAAATAGGCGAGAAAGCAGCAGTCCGATCTTCATTTGTTTTTTCGAGTTGTAGAGTTTCGTTCATACTTTTTACGTACATATAGCAGAGATTTGACACGATGAGCTCATCAGATTCAGATATAGATTTTTTTCTTTAGCTAATTTGTATTTTTATTTTTACTTTCCTTGTATTCGTAATGAAAAGCACAGTGTTTACCTCGGGTGAAAGACTTATTTAGTCCCTCGAACTATTGGCGCCCTCGCTAAGTTCGGGCGCCAAACGCCGTCTCGGAACTAAATCAGTTATTTTCAGCCCTAAGAAACAACAATGTACTATTATGCAACCTTCCCTGTGAGCCTTCGTTTAGTTCAGAGAAATGAAATAAGCTTCTTTGCAACATTCTTTTTAAGTCTTCTTTGTACTTTGTGCTGTCAAGTACCGGGAATTACAAATAGGGTGGTAAAAGCGAAAATAATTCAATGAAACATTTGCAAGGTTTGCATCTGAGCAAAATTCTTTTTAAATAAAGGATTTATTTACTGTCCCACGGTTTTTTGTGATGATGATGAACTAGCATCTCTCAACAGATGATTAGTATGTCTAGAGCCATCCTTGACTCAGAATTGGAAGTAAAGGACATTGTATAAAGTGGTCTATGAATCAACACGTATAAACCTTTACCATAACATCTAGATTTTTTTTATAATTGACGTTTTAATTATTACAATAGAACGGATACTTCATAACTACGAAAACATATGTGAAGGTATGCATTTCGGCCTTATTCTCCGGCGCCATAATTTTTAGCGCTTGATTTATGAGTAAGATTTTTTTACAAAAATAATAAAGCTATTGAAAGCGCTGTGTGAAAGGAGCAACATCGACACTGACAGTCGATGAATGGATAGCTGACACTGGCAACTTTTTGACTGTGATCCCAGAGCTGCCAGACCTCCCTTATTTTCTCACAAATAGAATATGTAGGATAGAATAGTGATAGTATGTATGAACTTTTAACATACGCATAGGTACCTGCCGACGGTCAATTTTTTTTTTGTGTCAATTTTATTTTAGCAGTCAAGGAGGTAGCAGGAGGCATCCTCCCAAATTCTGTCAGACTTTAGCTTTCGTTATTTGCACTTAGTAAATGAACTATGCCCAAATTACAGCCACATTATGATGGATCTCACTCGTACTGTAAAACATACATAAAATCAGTATTCAGACTTAAAAAAAAGTGATTAAATGGCTTTGGCACCTGATACCTGGAAATCGACTGTCGGCCTAAGTTGGCGGTTCGGTCGTTTGTTTATATTAAAAGAACATACTAACACTACTCTATACTACACATTTTGTAAGTGAGAAAATAAGAGACGTCTGGTAGCTCTGGGATCTAAGTCCATTTATTATGTTTCTATTGGCATATAATTATAACCTCAAAATCCGAAATCATTTTGGATTTTTTACAATTCTCAGAAGTGTCCGTGATTATAATTTAATTTCAGTTGAATATATGCATTATTTAGAACACAGAAAGTTAATTCAGATCTCTGTTGGTTCTTAGGCGAACGGTGTATGGACGCATAGCAATATCCTTTGCAATCATTAGACGGTAGGGCTCTATTGCAACCCAGATGTCAAGGGAAAAACGTCATAGTGTTGTAAACCTTACATCTTGCACAATTTTCCTACCTATAATAATGTCAAAATTTGTCGACCTTTCTAGAGGCTTACAGCATAATATTATGCATGATATTGGCTCAATATAGGTACCTAGTCTATTCGGCCTTCGAAATCTTCGTATAAAAACCTTTTTGTTATAAAACAGATTTATGATATTATAATGACCATATAATTGACGTCCCTGTAACGCGAATAGAGTTGTGTAACAGTAACTTAACACTATCCATATCTGGACGATTGGATACCTAGTTATTAATATACTAGCGGACGCCACGCGGTTTCACCCGCGTAGTTCCCGTTCCCGTGGGAGTACGGGGATAAAATATAGCCTATGTTACTCGTTGATAATGTAGCATTCCATGCTGAAATAATTTTTCAAATCGGTCTAGTAGTTTTTAAGTTTATTCGTAACATACAAAAATACAAATCTTTCCTCTTTATAATCCTATCTATCTATCTAACAATACAAATGCGAATGTAATTCTGTCTGTCTGTCGCGCTTTCACGCCAATACTACTGAAACGACTTAAATGAAATTTGGTACACAAATAGTCTAGAGCCTGAGAAAGGACATAGGCTTTTTATCCCGGGAATATGCTCCCCAGGGACCACGCGGGCGAAGCCGCTGGCAGAAGCTAGGATTAGTATAGATTATAAATCACCAGAAAATTGTAGACTACGTAAGATTGTAATAAATCTTTATTATATTATGACTTCCTCGATATATTATGAAAAAATCGTCTTGTACACGATAAATCCCATCCAAATTAAATAGCTTCCAAAATGTCCGCGTATAATCGAGAATATTTTACGATTTCTCGCGATATTCTACAATCCTACGACGTTTGCAATTTTCCGATGACATATACATGTCTTAATCACAATTTAAGAAGATCAATCATTAGCCTACTACCAATCATTAGATAGTTTGCATCATAACAATTTGATCGCCGTAGCAACGGACCGAAACCTTATTGGCTTAAATTAGAAACACAATTAGAAGGTTTGAGAATTTTATTACTATAACTAACTGACCCGCGCAACGTCGTCTGCGTCACAATTTTCATCACTGCTCCGCTCCTATCGGTCTTAGCGTGATATATAGCCTATAGCCTTCCTCGATAAATGGGCTATCTAACACTGAAAGAAATTTTCAAATCGGACCAGTAGTTCCTAAGATTAGCGCGTTCAAGCAAACAAACAAACTCTTCAGCTTTATATATTAGTACTAGCTGTTGCCCGCGACGTCGTACGCGCATATCCCGTTTTTTCCCGTATCCCGTTTTTTCCCGTTACAAAAAACTATCCTATCTCTCAAGTTGGATTGAACTGCACATGGTGTGCAAATTTTATTATAATCGGTTAAGTGGTTTAGGAGTCCATTGAGGACAAACATTGTGACACGAGATTTATATATATTAAGATATATAGATAAAAGATAGGTGGAGGTATGTAAGCACGATGCACACTAGCCGAAGTGCAACGGAGCGGATGGAGCTACACATTAATCGGCTAGCTATACCAACAGAATCAGCAATCATTACGCTAACCAATAGGGAATATGCATGCGATTTTTTTATTTGCAAAATGAAATACTTATTAGCTCTACTAAACAATTATGAAATTATTTTTTAAATACCTTCATCAGCGATGAAGTTATAAAGCTTCAAAGTTTACAATTAGAAAGAGAAGTCCGACATGAATTGTGACGTCAAAGTTCTTGGCGCCTATACAGCTGCCATAGAAAACAGCGTTTTCGCGAGAGGGACAGAAATATTTGTTTAAAATGATTATATCTCGTTTGTTTTTCGAGCAATTTTGTTTCTATTTTCACTTTTAGTATTATATTTGTGTATATTTTTGGATGAACTGTATAGATAATAGATATTTTTTTCTTGCATATTCCCTATTAAAGCTGTATTATAATTTATAATGTTGAATATTTCAACCAGCTACTATAGCGGTCGATAGTGGGCAGGCATATGAATAATAATAATAACTCATAAATATGTTCGAGATTATAGTAGTACAAAAAGAACATTATGTAACAAGAATTTGAAAAAGTTTAACCTCATTTTATGTTTGCAATACCCTACGAAGGTCGCTCTTTTGATAAGTTACCGACTGCGCCAGAAGGAGAGTTATGTTTTTCGACAGTATGTATGTATATATGTATAATTGTTCGGCACCCTCTGCGGCCTGAAAGGCTCTATGGGCTTAAGCTTGAGAGGTGTCGTTAGATTCGTCTTGATTGTGGGAGTAACACTGGGTACATAAAAATTAAAATAGGCGATTTTTGGCGCCATATTATTTATGCCTTCAAAGAATTATTATTTTTCAAAACCTATCGAGTAGGGTATCAAGATAAAGGGCTCGAGGAGACGATTCCAAAAATGTAACTCACTAAAATGTATTTTTTTTATTTTCCAAAAAACCCGACCGCTATATACGAGTAAAAAGTTCGAAACAAATTGCTTTTCAATCAGATCAGTGATTGAACAGCACAAAGTAAATTTTTTAAGTTAATGGTTTTCCATGGAAACACTAGGCAATAAAAACTACGTTTTATAAAAAGTATTTTTAATAAACTACACAAAATATTTGATTTTGTGTGTAAACTACAAAAATCAAACATTTTTCCAGAAACAGTAAATAAATTGTTTGCTCGTTGTTACGAGGAATCAATTAATTTACGGTTCGCTGCAGTTCAAAACATAATTATTATTAAAACGGAACGATTGGGTACACAAAATTTCAAATGGATAAAAGTTATTAATTCGCAGACGTTTATTTTAAAAAATATTGATGGAAACTAAATAAATGCTTGTATTAATTAGGAATATTTATTTATTTATTTATTGCACAATGTACACACAGTTACGGGCTTTTCTTATAACTAATAAGTACCTACATGACCCTGTTAGGGCGCAGCAAGATAACTTAAAACTAAAACATTATGTGTGTATATTAAATTACATTATATTATATTATATTATATTATATTATATTATATTATCATATTATGTTATATATATGTGTTATATATATGTTATATATATGTCAATACGAGGGGTTTTACCCCTCGTATTGACTTTGCCGGGCTCTTTAACCGCGCAGAAAAGTATTTAAAATTTCATTAAAAACACCATGCTGAAGTTAAGCGCATGTAAAAAAAAAATTGCAGTCGTCATTTTGATTGGTGACCGAGAAGTTATTATTATGATGTGGGGGACTGAAGAACATGCTTGTGGTGGAATTAATATAGTTGTTTATAAGAGTAGATAGGATCATGGGGTCCGAGTGCACGTCTCCTTTTTAAGGACATATCTCGCGGACTGATCGACGCTTTGCGTGACCAGAGGGCTGGCTCGTTCTTTGCTTAAAAAATTATCATTGTCATTCAGCGTGGCAATGCTGTGTCAGTCTTCTGGTACGTTTCCAGATGACAGCGATGCGGAGGAATTCTTCGACGCCTAAGGCATCGTTCACACCAAACGTATTGTCCACCGCCGACTGTGAGTATGCTCACTGTGCAGTAGTCAGCGACAACGCAATACGTTCGGTTCGGTGTGAACGAGGATTTAAATATACATGAAATAGCTATAAACTGCGTAACGCGCGCTCACAGTCAGCGGCCGACAATACGTTTGGTCTGAACAATGCCTAAGTGTATCTTGTTTTTGTATATTCATATGTATACAACGTGTAACAAATTATACGCAATATCTCTTAATTCATTGTACTCACATTGAAATCTCGAAAATAAATTCGACAGCCCCATACGTTTATGTGCGCATAACTCAACAAAACATACTGAACGACTGATTTTTTTTTCGCGATTTCGTGTTTGGTCCCATCGTAAAACTTTATCATTACAAACAATACAAAAAAGTTAATGAAAAATATTTTATTGGAACAAGAAACAATTTTACAAAAGATCGTGTTCGATAAGTATGAAATACTGTGTCGCGGTCATTAGCTCCCATTTCCAAGAGGGGAGACGACAGCGTTCCAGGCATTCATATGTATAAACAAAAAAAAAATGATTTTAGAGAACAAAATATTTAAAAACTAGTGGACGTCACGCGTTTTCACCCGCGTAGTTCCCGTTCCCGTGGGAGTACGGGGATAAAATATAGCCTATGTTACTCCCTGATACTGTAGCTACCGTATCCATTGCTGAAAATCGGTCAAGTAGTTTCGGAGCCTATTCATTTCAAACAAACAAACAAACAAATCTTTCCTCTTTATAATATTAGTGTAGATGTAGATGTAGAAGTAATAAAAAAATGAGTACAATGACCCCTTCAGAGGTATTGCGGTTTTTTTTCTGTTACACGTTGTATAGTTTGGTTTAGTAGTTTTTCTGATTTTGAATTTACTATGAAAAATTGTTGACAATTGATTAAAATTCCAGAGTAAATGAAGAAAAAAGAAACGATAATGGTAGACTGTGTAACAGAATTAAATACCGTGGAATTCGAATATACACTGTAATAGCAATATCTTTTTTTTTTAAATACCCATATTATCAATATTATCATGTACCTATTGTACCTATATGTATACTCAACATCATCATCTACCTAGCTCTTTACCAACTATATTGGGGTCGGCTTCCAGTCGAGCCGGATTTAGCTGAATACCAGTATTTTACGTAGAGCGGCTGCCTACCAGACCTCCACAACCCAACGGCAAGACTGGAGTCAGATTTACGAGCTTCTGACTATCCGTAATGACAGCCAAATATCTACAAATGACAGCCGGGATCAACGGCTTAACGTGCTTTCCGAGACACGGAGGAAACTCGGTATGTTAAGATGGTCACCCATCCACAGACCAACCTTGGCTAGCGTTGCTCAACCTTGAAGATCGACCCGTGTGGCTGTTATTATCTAGCCACCTTTATGTATACCCACAATATTTCTACAAATCGACAAGGAATTTAAAATTAATACGTCACAGTTTATTTTAGCATCGTGAGTTTAGATTAGTTAATTTATTATAAACCTCCAAGGATTATACCTATTTCTAAAAAGATATTCCTAAAAATTTAATTAACAATATAACGAAAAAAGTTCTATATTTATAATCTATTCGTGTTTTACCGGGAGATTGTGAATCTGATAACAGATTTATAAAGTCAGACCAAGATCGACGGATTATTTGCAAAGGTCACGCTGTCCACTACTTGAACTTATCCGTAGTTTCGAAGATGAACTTTAGATGATATGTAATCATAAATACTTTTGATGCATTAAACCAGTTTGGAGCACAACCCGTCAGGCCTCCCAAATTAAAGGACAATAGTAAGACAATAGTCTACGCCCCAGATGTGGGACAGCCGAATTAAAGCTCTTAACTTCTCGAAAATATTGATCTTAATATAATTTTTTTATTTTGGAAATATTATTCGTTTATTATTTATTTAGATATGAACTAGGTACAGCATTAAAGTACTAAATATATACACTTAAAATAAAATATCCTAACTAAGATAAGGCGTCAAAAAATTCGACCGCATCGCTGTCCACCGGAAGTGAGCCCAAAAGACTGGCGGCATTGCCACGTTGTATGGCAATGCTTATCCTCTGTCCGAGGTAAAAGCCAGCCCTTGGGTCACGCGAAGTGTCAACTAAGCGTTTAGAAAGATGATATAATATAATTGATGTATCTATCTGAACTGTAAAAGAAGAGGAATACATCATTTAAAAAGGCCAGGGTCTTGTTTACTACTGTTTTACCATGATGTAGTTATAATATCCGGTTCTATTTAAAATTATAAGTGATATTTAACTATTCCATCAATGTTGGCATTGACCCTTTGGACTTTGGAGCATTGAGCTCGAAGAGATATAAGAATAAGATTCTCTTGAATGAAAAGGAGCATTGTACTTCGCGCTGCCATTTCTTGGTCCGAAAACTCGCAATGAGCTATGACGCACTCCGTCAGGCATAAATCATATTTCACGAAGCTCATTTACAAAGATATAATCAGGACCCTGATATTTGAAGTGCCGACTTCTAAATGTTGCAGACACCCTACAGGCATTAACAAAGAACGCAACGGAATCTGTATAACATCAGAGATAGGTAGTAACACAATGCATAATTCTATAATATTCCAGCATTTACAAGTAAATTACAGAGCGTGCTAGCGATCGATCGTGACGTAAGAAGAAATGATTGCATTAGCCCGTGTCAAGCAAATTGTATGGAAGTTCCGTAAATGTAACGATTACCAACTATGATTATACGATATAGTGAACTTGTGGTTTTCTTTTCGAACTGTAATGAGTCAGCTTTAAAAATACAAAAAAACAAGGAAAATATAAAACATTTCGCGGTTTCTATGTTGCTTAAAAATGTCACTCAGGACGTAAAAGGAATGAAATTGAGGACACTTTTATAAAACTAACTGATCACGTGAATCATTTTTTTTTAATTAAAAATGTTCGATCTTTTGAATTAAATTTAGCTAAATAAAAGCTTCTGAAACAAAAACAAGGTGGAAATTATTTAATAAAAAGTAATATTAAATAGGCAATAAATCCTAACTATATACATATGAATATACAAAAACAAATACACTCAGGCGTCGAAGAATTCCTGCGCATCGCTGTCATCCGGAAACGTGCCCAGAAGACTGGCAGCATTAAGGTGGAAATCAATAACATTTAGTTGACAGTACTTATCACTTGACCTTAGTGCCTGTCCCACTTGGAGCGACTGCTTTTTCGGTCCGTCTAAACTCTTAAAGTTATGCCAGTGGTAGTAGAATTTATATGACACTGTTCACATTTAGATGGATCCGAAAAAATCCGGCCAAGTGCGAGTCGGACTCGCGTGCAAAGGGTTCAGAAAGAATTAATTTTTTTTAACATGTTATTTTAACACTATAGACTTGTTATAGGTTTTCCTGTAATCTATAGGTATAGAACTATTACCTGCATATTTTTCAAAATTGTAGGCTCAGTAGTTTCGGTGATAAGGGGTCATGGTCATTTTTGTCTAATTTCTTGAATAACTTCAAAATCATTTATTATTAAATTATGAACAAATATAATTAAAACCCTCACAGTGAGCCCTTTCATTTGATATGCCTCACAATATTGTTCAAAAAACTTTTTTTTAATTTTCTAGTTTGACCCCCAAAAGTGACCCCCATACTAAAAATTTAATGGTTACGTAACGCGTCCGTGTTTAGGTCACGGAAGTCCATATGTGTACCAAATTTCAACAGAATCGGTCCAGTGGAACCGGAGAAAACTGGCTGTTACAGATGGACAGACAGACAGACACCCGAGTGATCCTATAAGGGTTCCGTTTTTTGCTCGGAACCCTAGACGGGCGTTTTGTAACAGCAGAAAGCCGTCTAAACGCCCGGATAGGATACAGTTTGAATGAATGTGCCGTCGAGACGGCACTTATGTGAGTCCGTCCTACCCCGCCCTCACAGCGGATTTCGCAGTCTTCCGTTTAAACAGACGGTTCGTCTAAGTCGGAACGGGCCCTTACGGAAAAAATATCTTTTCAATATTGTTGGAAAGAAGCCTTTTTCAATTGTCTTCATATAATAGGATTTAATTGAACTTGAAACAGTAAAAGGCTGAAGTGGTCTTACCGATCTATCTTTATTTCTCTAGTGGCTTGATTCCTTTTTTGGTCCCAGCTGTTAATTGTACATGACAAGCCAGTAAACTGCTGAGTTTAAAAGCTTATTTGACACTATGGAAGGAATTTCGGAAAATCATCGCCTAAGTAGGAAGCAATGAAAGTTAGTTGTCATTTTTGCCGCCGGGACAAACAAGCCTTGGGGCACACTGCTTTTTGTAATTTATGTTTTAAGAAAGTACATTCTACACACTAATTGAAAGCTTAGGGATTGTTCAGACAAAACGTATTGTCGGCCGCTGACTGTGAGCACGCGTTACGCAGTTTATCGCTTTTCCATATATATTGAACTTCTTGTTCACACCGAACCGATTATACGCTATTACGTATAGTCGAATTAATTCACAGTCGGCGGCGGACAATACGTTTGGTGTGAACGATGCCTTATCTGCTTAAAACATCGGCTTCAGTTACAAAAGGAAAATACGAAACCTAGGAAAAATTAAGGCATCGTTCACACCAAACGTATTATCCGCCGCCGACTGTGAAGTAATTCGACTATACGTAATAGCGTATAGTCGGTTCGGTGTGAACGAGAAATGAAATATATGGAAAAGCGATAAACTGCGTAACGCGCGCTCACAGTCAGCGGCCGACAATACGTTTGGTCTGAACAATACCTAAAGGAAAAAGCAAATATTCTTCTTTTGAAGATTACCGTCCTAAAGATTCATGCAAATAACAATTCCTCGCTGACTGCATGTAGAATAAAAAGTTGTTTAAAAATGTCATTTGTTTCTATTTGAGAAATGAACCAATTAAAGTGTTATAGTAATTAATCACTCGGGTGACATACTTCGAAGGCGCAGGCGTTCGGTTGTTCGGTTTTTAGTCCCAAAGCCTTCGGGCAACTTGTCGCATGTTCAAATGTCTGGCTCCTCGACACTTCGACGTTCAATTTTCAAGACATTCGTGTATTTATAGGTTATGATTGACTGCGAAGCAGAAATCATTAAGGGGCTTAGATTTCCATAGATAGCGACTGAATGCTGATCAAAGTGCTTATCTGCAAGGATCTCAAGATTTGGGATTTAGATTAGGGGTTTCGGTGCGCCTTGTACCTGTGTTAATTAATCGATATTTTCTTTATTGTCGTGTGTTTCATTAATGCTTGCGCAGAAACTGACTGTTTAAATAATACATATTAATGGGGGTAGTGTAGTAAGGAATCAAATGGTAAAATAAATGTAGTTACGATAGTATTATGATGGTGCAATAATAACACTGACTCAGATCTGTAAACTTAGATTTATTTTAGATCGGTCGATAATAAAAATTAGATTAAGGCCAAGTGTGGTTCAAACTTCAATGCAAGCGTACTTAAAGCTCTTCAGTGACGTTTCAATGATTCCTTTTAAGACATGTATTATACGTGATTGGCCTCTATTGTTCTATTGTCTGAATTATTGGATTAAAAAAAAAATGTAGGTACCGACTTTTTATTCGTTTATTTTAAACGTTCATAATACAATTTACATAAGTAGGAGTTTTATACACCGATAGACCGTATTCTCGACGGAATTACCTATGCGCAGAAATGACGAACTTCTATAGGTACCAACTTTCATTCCCTATTTAAACTTTTTAAGGGATGGATTTCTAAGTCCTTTTTATCGGTAATTGTCGTTATATAGGGATCCTTTACGCAAAATATCAAGATTCCAAAACTAGCGGTTAACGGTGCGTTATCTACCAGTGAACGAATGAATACATATAAGATTAATATATGTAGACCGGAACAATTCTAGATATTTCGGTGGATCTTTTGACCAACCTGTTTTTATAATGATAATTATAATGAATTTGGAGACGACGCTTTCAATATTAGTTGAGGTAAATCTGAAATCTGGTTTGAATGATAATTTCACTTCCTCAACTACGCGTAGAAAATTATTTTCAAGAAAAAGAATTACCCTAATGAAGTCCTAAAATTTTACAATGTTTTGTTGAACTGTTTGGATGTTTAAATCTTTATAAATCAATCACGCCTCATAATTTACAAATTTGGGTGAAAAATGGCTAGACCTTTTTTCACCCAAATTTGTCCAAAGGAACATAACACCGAGATAAAAATACATTTTTTTTTATCCCGGTGTTATGTTCCTTTGGACATATTGGACATAAACGAGGGATACGCGGATAGCAAAAACTAATAATGATATGCTACTAATACTTTTTTAAATAAGATCTCACGTGCAATTTGGACAGTGCAGTTACAACAGCGTATTGTGACGCAACTCCACTGTCGCACAGTCGGTGATCTCTAAAAACGGACTGTACTCGGAAGAAAGCCTTAAAGGAGGGGAACGGTGTGCGCGTGCGCAACGGTCAGTGTGTGCGTAGAACGCGATCTCGTGCGCCCGCGTTTCAAGATTCCATTTCAAGACAGCTAAATCGTAAGTGTTCATAAATACATACTCGTGCGATAAGTGTTTATTTACCGTTGCGTGATAAGGGTAATTTTGGATTTTCGCATTGCGATTTTTTTTTTGCTTTTGCGATTTTTTTTATTAAAGTGCTTTATTATTATTTGGAAAATTTATGGGTTTTTTATTAGGTTTTTTTTTTACTTTTGGCTATTTTCAAAAGTTGTATTTCTTGTCGTTTAATTTTATTCTGCAACATTATCTTAAAAAAGTTAATGGAATACTTGTTATTAAGTGAAACACTATTTATGTTGTATTTGCCAACAAACAATCATAAACAAATAGTGTTAATAAAACAAAAAAAAGCTGGTTGTTCTTTGAATTTTTATTGTATATTTAAAAAAAATACGCATTTAATTGCCTGTAACAAAACATCTAAGTTTTTTACACGCAATTAAATGCATATTTTATGAAATATACAATAAAAATTCAACCCAATCTCTATACAAAAAAATAAGTAAATAAATGTTAGTTAATAATTGAAATCACGCAGGTAATAATAATAAAACTTAATGTGTTGTAATGGGCATATTGTAACTTATGTAGATACGCATCGTAATATCCATAAGGAATATTTTAAAAACTTTTGAAGACCAATGCGTAATACCGGAATTAATATCTACATACATGACTGATAACTACTACAAGGTATAAATTAAGGGTAATTTGTAGAATACATTAAAATCACGTACATTCATACATTCATGTACATCATAACAATGTTTTTAACAAAACGGTAACAAAGTTTCTGTGAGAACGATCTTATGTGAACGAATTAATGTTATTATAATAACGAAATGTTCACAGTGTTTCTAGAAGATACGCGGAATACAGACTAAATTGCCATCATTTATACAATTTCACAATGTGAAATGCATTGTAACTTTGTGAGATTCTCATGACGAAATGCTGTGACTAAATGTACACCAATGCTTTTATGCGGATGTCTAAATTAGATGCTAGTTTTTCCTGCAGTTTCGGTTGCATTAAAGTAGCCTAAAACTGTTTTCAAGGTCCCATCAACGTCTATACCAAAATTTATCATAAAACTGTCGGCGGCGATTTAGGCGTAAAAGTGTGAACAACAAACTCACTCTTGCATTTATTATATTAGCTAGGATTTATGATCCTACTAAGTCGTAACGAGAAAAAAGCTTAAAGAGACAAGTCGCAAATTAGAAAAATCAAAAAACCCGACTGCCAAAAAGTCAACCGAGACACTTTTATGAACGAAAACTGTTCGCTAAATGAATTTAAACATACAGCTTAAATATATTTTTGTAACCTCCATTTAATTTCCTTCATTTTAATACCCACCTCGATAGGTTTGGTTAAAAAAATGTATTATTAACGACTTTGAAATTTTTGACGACACGGTTGGCGCAGTGGTTGAGCGATCGGCTGCTGCGCTGCGTGTCGCGAGTTCGATTCCCGCACGGTACAAATATTTTTATTGGCCTACAGATAGTTGTTCCGGGTCTGGCTGTTTGTGTACGTGAGTTTGTATGTTTGTGAACGCACCCACGATACAGGAGAAATTCCTTAAAGGGGCAAGGTTTAAAAAAAAAAAACCGCCCAAAATTGCGCCCAAAATCCGCCATATTGCTTTTTTTAAACACCTACCTAAGAATACTTGGGTTTTCGAAATGAATCTAACGACACCTTAATAGTCAAAATCCATTCAGTCGTTTGGAAGGCACGGGGTAATAAAGAAATTTACAAACAAACAAACAAAAAAACAAACACACCTTCCTTGGCAGTCGGGAAAAAAAAAGCTTACGATAATAGGTACTTGTTTTGCACTACATCCTGAACGAAGTGACATTTCATTTGCAATTCATTGGTGGGTAAACCAGTTAAGAGTTACAACGACGGGCACTGCACGATAATGCCACAGACTAAGCTATGTTAACTGGCTTCGTTCAGCTAGTAAACGGGAGGATTTTGTGTTCAGATAAACATTTGCACCTGTTTTCCCCATTACGGAAAGTGTTTGTGATGTTTACATATTGACAGTTGGGTTTGGAAGTTCGTAATTGAATATTCTAGCTAGATAGTACTTTTTATCGTCTTTTTAAATAGTAAAGTTTATATTTAACTAGCTCTTCGCCCGCAACTTCGTTCGCGCTGCAATTTTCTTAAGGATCCCTAATTTTATTCTAGACAAATTATACACTAAAACCTTCCTCGAGAACCACTCTATCCATTGGTGAAAACAACATGAAAATTGGAGCATTAGTTTTTGAGTTTATCGGGAACAGACAGACAGACGCGGCGGAGGACTTTGTTTTATAAAATGTAGCGATAGTGTGGTATCTCTACTATCTTAATTGGAGGTTATCATGTATTTGAATTGATTCGAGTTCTACTTTATATGTAAAGAAACATGACAGACTACAATTTGCATATCTAAATCTCTTCATAATTTGTATAAATCATTTTATTGTTAGCCATTACTCTGTAGTTTGAGCAAAACATTAGGTAACAAGACTACTGACTTATTTTTTTTTAATTTTTCACTGTCTCAAATAACTCTAAAGAATATTATCTTCTAATACTGCAAACCTCTCTACAAATCTATCAATATTTTTATGTTTCAAGTTTGTTTTCAATACCTTACCTATGATAAGTTAATAAAATACACTTAAAAAGCTCTCGCAGACGCACAGCGCAGACGATGACGATGACGATGTGTTGTCGCAGCGCATCTGCGCAGCGACAACTCTGCGCAGATGTGACGTTGACGTCGCGGTTCTCCTGTCTGGCAACAGGTACAATCACGCTGTCCCGCTCTGTCCGTGTGGGCGCGAGCGGGACGGTGTGATTGTACAAAGGCGGCGTTAACGGCACGTTGACGCCACATTAACGTTTTCCACCAGAGAATCGCGACGATAACGTCGCATCTGCGCAGCGATGTCGTTGCGCAAACGTTGGAGACACGCCAACCCTCGTAAAACGCCAGTGGGATAGCAGCCTAATCAAATATAATATCGATCAATCTACCAGATTATAGTTTCGACGTGGCTCGAATCAATGACAATGACATTCACCGGGTTATTGTGCCAGAATTACCATGACCGGAACTATTGTTACGAAGTCGGTTAGAGGTCAAATGTTGTGCGACTGGAGAAGATAGAACTGCAGAGAAAAGAGCGTTTTGTCTTATGAATCGCTGGATAAAAAAAGTTGTAGTAGAAAAGAAGCATACTATATCCCAATCCCACACATAACTACTAACAATGAATTGTATAGTTATTGCAGACAGGAACTTACTATATATAGTACTAGTGGACGTCACGCGGTTTCACCCGCGTAGTTCCCGTTCCCGTGGGAGTACGGAGATAATATATAGCCTATGTTACTCCCTGATAATGTAGCTATCCAATGCTAAAAGAATTTTTCAAATCAGTCCAGGAGTTTCGGAGCCTATTCAGTTCAAACAAACAAACATACAAACAAACAAATCTTTCCTCTTTATAATATTAGTGTAGATATATTAGACTAGTTGACCCGCGCAACTTCTCTGCTTCGCTCCTATTCGTTTTAGCGTGATGATATGTAGCCTATACTTATTCTTCCTCGATAAATGGACTATCTAACACTGAAAGAATTTTTCAAATCGGACCAGTAATTCCTGAGATTAGCGCGTTCAAGCAAACAAACAAACAAACTCTTCAGCTTTATATATTAGTATATAGACAACACTTTTAATCTACTATCAGATAGTAAAAAAAAATAAAAAAATAAAAAATCTTTCAGTGTTAGATAGCCCATTTATCGAGGAAGAATAAGTATAGGCTACATATCATCACGCTAAAACGAATAGGAGCGGAGCAGACGAAGTTGCGCGGGTCAACTAGTCTTATTATATAAAACTCTTCCATTACTGACTGATTGAGTGACTCGAGTCAGTGACTGACAGACAACGCACAGCTGAAACTACTGGGCTCTGTTTAATATAACTGACAATGCGATAAAACTGTGAAAAGTTTAATAAGTTGTTGCAATTTCGCGAAAAGTCCTGTTTAATAAAGCAGAAAATGTATGAAATAAACGTACAAAATTGTAGACTAGGGATGGTTCCTGAGTAAAAAAATATGATTTTGTTTAGTCCGTCAGTAAGATTTTTGAAAAATATTGGACACGTATATTTTGCTTTATCAAATCAATAAAAATTGACAAAGCTAAGCATCAAAGATGGTCGTAGAAAGCTGACATTTGGCGTGTTGGTTCCTTGGGGAGTGTAGGGGAGCACTAAGAGGATTTCCCGAAATTCCTACGGGAACGGGTAAAAACGAGATAAGTGCGTACGAAGTCGCGGGCAGAAGCTAGTTTTATATAAAACAATATGAAGTACATCTGTTGCAATAAGTATCTATAAGCCTTTTCTTTTTGCAAATACTTTAAAGTACTTACTTGCAAAAAGAAAAAGCTTAGGTAGTGGTTATCTTGTGTAAAAATATTCATTTATTCTCAGTGACTCGTAATCTAGTGCAAGTTTATATTCCTGCCGAAATTCTCCTAACTAGCTCGGAAATATCAAGCATAATACATTGTCAAAACTATACTCTGGCAATTGACAGGAACATATTAATGAATACAACAATATAACATGGAACACAAATTCAATAACAGTATCTGAAAAATATCAAACTACATTACTGTTTTTTCATATAATAAAAAGTGCTCTCTAAAACGTTATTGGTATTTTCTATTAACAAAACAGGAAAGCACTGGTGCGTAGACTGTTAATGGTTGAGTACCAACTTCACATTTTTCTACTAGTAAATTGAAAAGGATTTTGCTAGTAGGTAATTTCAATACTATTAAAATATATTTTCGTTATTTTTCGTTGAAAAATGTCATCAAAAAACCACCATCTATTTTCGCCATTTCCAGGAAACTTTTCCAATTTTTGTGTCAATCATAGTGATAACGTTTACGAGGTTATTGTCACGACGACACACGACGAAACAAAAAAAAAAAAAATATTAATGAATACATTGTATTAAAACAAGTAACATTAATCTATGTAATAGTAGTTTTTAAATAATTTTAATCAAGTAATATATTAACGATAATAATTATAACTAAAATGTATTTTTCCGCAAGGAAGTTTTGTGGCGAACTGTTGGGCAGTAGCGACCCCATGGACCTGATCTCCCGGGAGAAGTCTTGCCTTTATTGGCTGGTCGGAGTGAACACTGACGAGGAACAGAGCTCCCACCTCTTTCTTCCCTTAATCGGCCGGTCTGAGTGGAGATTCGCAAGAGCAAACGTGCTCGGGAGAAGGATGTATAATCCAGTAAGATGCTGGTATCTTGACCGTACTTCCGGGATTGTCCTGATAGCCTCTCCACTCCTCTAGCACCTCAGGATATATTGCCCCCATGGCGCTACGTCACTTTGTGTTAGCGACCGTTTTCGGGGGGCTCATTTATTGAGTGTGCAAGTCACCCCCTGTTATTTTAAAGCCGTTATAATTGTCAGTGGTCAGGCAGGGGCCAATAGTTCTTCCATAGTAAACGATTATCAGTCCACTAAACGACCCAAAACCATAGCGTTTAATCTTTTGTTAACATATTCTGAATTGTTCTGCTCCAACCGGGGATTATCCTTGGTTATACTATCCCAGTGCATACAGGGATAATCGTCGGTTGGTGCCTCATTCCATTTGAAATGTGTAACGGGGCCTCTGCGAGTTGGCTTCGGCTCCTCGTTCGCCTATCAAAGGACCGGGTCTCCAGGGACCCGAGAAAGTGCAAAACAAGAAAAAAAAACTTAAATTTAATTGAATATTTTTTTTCTATCGTAGTTTTTATTTTTTTGCAGCAGAATAGTCACAAAGAAAATCTTTTGTGAAGAATTAAAGATAATAGGAAAATACTGATTGTTAGTTCAAAGAGTTAATGAGATAAAAAGAAGAGATAAAAATTTACGCCAGCATTCTAGGTAAAAAATAATATTGGTATTAGAAAATACGACTCAGAAGAGCTTCTTCATCGAAATTAATATTACAAAAAGGAAAAACAATTTGCAGGAGATAATCTCTGTAGTACTAATCCGATTATGAAAATTTTACCTTTAATACTATAAATGAGAGAATTTTTATAAAATTTCTTAATTCTAGCTTCTAGATGCTTATAAATTTTGTAAGAAGCTAGAATATCGCTGATTTTACACTAAATAATACACGATTACTGCAAATGCACGATTCGAAATAAAAACTAATTACCGGTCACACCCTTGCTGTAATAACTTTAATAAGTTGCATTTAAAACAACCAAAATGCATTGCATGCTCACGAGATAACGAACTGTTTCCTACATCAATCATCTTTTAGAACAACGATGTTAAACAGAAATTACTTAATAAACGGTCCAAGCAATCATCGAGTTAGCTTGCCCAGATAACAGATACAAAACGATGCTCAACAATGCTTAATTGTTGCTGCTCTCCTTTGTACCTGCAATTATGATCAGGCAACTGTTCACAATTGCGAAACGAAGAATGCAACGTTGCACAAACAGAGAGGGTTAATTTTTACTGTCTATGGTGACTGTTCCACCTTTGAGTATCCTGGAAGTCTTGATATAGTTACCGATCGCCTACCACACATTTAGTGGGTTCGATTTCCGATTCAGACAGGCGATCATTTAAAATTCTTTAAATGCAGTCGGATTGTCTATACTTCTATACTAATAAAGAAGAAAGATTTGTTTGTTTGTTTGTTTGAATTGAATAGGCTCCAAAACTCCTAGACCGATTTGAGAAATTCTTATAGCATTGGATAGCTACATTATCAGGGAGTACCATAGGCTATATATTATCCCAGTACTCCCACGGGAACGGGAACTACGCGGGTGAAACCGCGTGACGTCCACTAGTTTTTAAAATAAACATGTAGTCTTCATTTAGTTTTTCTTTTTCTATCTACAGTAGGTATTTAAGGTACTTTCCCTCCATGTGGCAGTCTTGGGACACCCTGTATATGTGCACCTCAATCTAACCCTATGCGGTATGCAAGAGTGTTGTTATGATACTGGTATTTATTTATTTATTTAAATAGAACGGCCGAAGCCAATTACACTATTTAACATCTAATTTATTTAACCCAGTCATGCATTCTTCTCACAAAAAATCAAACATTCTGATAGTATCATCTTCCATTCATCCGCAAACATATCAAGACTTGTGTTTGAGTCCAGGAGAGCGTTAATAGCGGCTACTGTCCGAGGAATAGGTGACTTGGAGTGTTTTCTGCCACGACAATAATTGTCTGGGACAAAAAGATTGCAGATTTCATTGTGCAGATCAGGATCATCAATAATCCCTCTAGTAATATTAAATATTACAGTCATCTGTTCGCGCGACCGTCTTACTTCTAGAGAGTTGAAACTTAAGCAACCCAACAGAAATTTAGTGGGATACATGAGGGGATAAAACCCGTACATGTGCTTGTAAAGGTATCTGAGGAATGCTTTTTGTACTTTCTCTAAAGCCAATGCATATTGCTTCTCAAAAGGATTCCATACGCATGCACTAGACTCAAGCTTACTACGGACCAATGCCCCAAAGACAAGCTTGATAACATGGGCGTTGTGGAAGTCACGACAGTTCCTTAAAACAAAGCCAAGGCGCCTGAAGGACTCCTTAGCAGTGGATGTGATATGGTCGTGAAAAGTGAGCTTAGGTATCAAAAATCTTTCTGACTGCGGGGCTGAAAGAAAACATATACCTTTTAATATTTTGTGCTTGTATTTTTATCAGGAACTTTGCCAAATCATAAAAAAGAGCTTGAAGGAGTACCGTGTTACCCTGTTAATGAACTGTGGAGGTCTGGTAGGCAGTCGCACCACGTAAAATACTGGTATTCAGCTGAATCCGGTGTGACTGGAAGCCGACCCCAATATAGTTGGGAAAAGGCTAGCCAGATGATGATAATAAGGAACTTGTTACAGTAATAACTAGAATAGAAAGATAGTAAGACGTCAAGCTTTTAACAAAGCCGTATTTTGACGGCACGGTGAGCGATTGACAGCTGCGTTACGTGTCGCGGGTTCGATTCCCGCACGGAACAAATATTTGTATGGCCTTCAGATAGTTGTTCCGAGTCTGGCTGTTTGTGTATGTGAGATTATACCACCTGTAACAGAATAAACGCAATACCTCTTAAGGGGTCATTGAATAATTGAACTCATCATTATGAATAAATTTCACTATGGTACCAACACTGAAATCGCGCAAAAAAATCGACTCCCCCATACATTTACGTGCGCATAACTCGACAAAATGAACAGCTGATTTTTTTTTTGCGATTTCGGGGTTGGTCCCATAGTAAAAGTTATTTATAATGATGAGTACAATGACCCCTTAAGAGGTATTGCGTTTATTTGTTTATTATTCTGTTACACGTGGTATGTATGTAAACGCACCCACGATACTGGAGAAATTCCTAGTGTGGGGCAACGTTTCTTTTTTTAAAAAAGAAAAGTATCATATTAATCAGTGGCCTTTAACTAAACTATATATTTAGGCAAAAAAAAACCGATACTAGTTTTCTGATTATTAAATAAAAGAGCAACTAGCTGTTCGTTAAAATGAAACTCCGATTTTGTTGTATGTTTGAATATTCATAGTAGTAATTTGATATTTTTTTGCTATTCTATTATCTAATATACAAAAATCTCGTGTCACGGTGTTTGTTACCGAACTCCTCCAAAACGACTCGACTGATTTTTATGAAATTTTGTGTGTATATTCGGTAGATATGAGAATAGGTGGTAGACTATTTCTTTTTTATTTGGCAAGATAACGTTTGCCGAGTCAGCTAGTCTAATATATAAAAATCTCGTGTCACGGTGTTTGTTACCGAACTCCTCCAAAACGGCTCGACCGATTTTTATGAAATTCTGTGTGTATATTCGGTAGGTATGAGAACAGGTGGTACACTATTTTTTTTATTTGGCAAGACAACGTTTGCCGAGTCAGCTAGTCTAATATATAAAAACTCGTGTCACGGTGTTTGTTACCGAACTCCTCCAAAACGACTCGACCGATATTCATGAAATTTTGTGTGTATATTCGGTAGATATGAGAATGAGTGGTAGGTATTTTTTTTTTAAAACAACTTTGCCGATTCAGCTAGCCATCTTATATAATAACCGTACCGTGTACCGATGTTAGCAAAAAATTTGGAGATTAAACAAAATCTATGCTTTTCGTTGGTTAGCGCAACATTTTTAAGACTGGAACACAATTATTAAAGCTTTTATGGAAAAGAAAAAGAAAAATGTACAGTATTATGGCTAGTATTACAATGCAAATATAGACTACAAAGTTGCTAGCGGACGATAAAAATGGTACAATAAATAAAATACTCGATAGGGGCGCTATCGGAACCCCTCCAAATGAAGTATTTCCTGTGCACAAACAACCTTCAAGTTGTACCTAGACAGGAGGAAACTATTTCCTACGGTTTCTTCAAAATATGTATTGTGAACATTGATATATAAAAACCCAAGATGTACAGTCTCGAACAAATGAAACACTCGAAACTGTCGTCAAAAACTGACATGTATCAAGTGTCATGTGTGAGTTGTGTGTAGTTATACTATAAACAATTTTTTTGCAAATTCAACCTTACATGGATCGCTTAAATTTGTTTTTACAAAGCAGTGCAGTATGGCGGGCGATGCGAGACTGTTTGAAACTAGCGCACAATTTTATATTGGGCGCTTGTTTTATGCGGACGTTTTTGAGATGCTGAGTGTGCATCTTGGGTTTTTATATATCAATGATTGTGAACTACGAAAAATATATAACACCTTTTATTTTGCGTCCGCAGCAGAAAATCACTTTTTAGGGTTTCCAAAGGGTAACCAACGGAACCCTGTTACTAAGCCTGCACAGTCCGTCCGTCCGTCCATCCGTCTGTCTGTCAGCAGGCTGTATCTCAAAAAACGAAATAGGTAGACAGTTGAAATTTTCACAGATTGTGTATTTCTATTGCTTGCTATAACAAAAAATAATACAAATTAAGGTTTATGGTACGGAACCTTTCGTATGCAAGTCCGACTCGCACTTGGCCGGTTTTTATTCGCTTAATTACTTGTTTCGTAAAACATAATGGAAGAAGTCTTCTTCATTTAAATTCTCTTAATAGGGATATACGTAAAATATGACGCAAAACCTTCAACTTTATTGCTTAATTTTAAGGCAAACGTCAAATAAAGCTAACATCGAAACGATTAGAAACTAATAAAATGCCTACTTAAGGTCAAACCGACACTTATTAATAATTCGATGAATGAAACCCGGTTTTGCATAAAACAGCCATCATTATCGGTTAACAGACATTAATAATCAGTTCAACTTCATTCATTTCCATAGGCGTTTTTACGATATAGAAATGGAAAGCCAGCCATAATGAGACGAATACCGCATTTATTTATTTGGAAACTACGTAGTCAGAAACCTACAAAAAATGGTTAATAATTAAGTAGATATTACAGAAACCATACATAATTTGAACGTTACAAAAACAAATAAGTATTACGTAGTTGGCGTATTACCGAAACACGCGCATTCCGATTCGATAATAAATCAAATGATTTTATAATAGTGTGACTGGCTTATTCGTCAAGCTTAACTGCATAAAACTAACAATTAATTAATCAGTGCTAAGCAACTTTTTATCCTGGTTTTTATGAGAGTGGATTGACTTGAAGATTTGCAGTAAATCGCGTCAGTCCGGAAGACTTGGTTACGCAATGTACGCGCGGAGCGGGCGCTGGATAATTTCACTTATCACAAACGCGGGACCAACGGCATATTACGTGGAGCAGCCATTAGATTAGGAGCTGTTACCAACGTTACCTTGTGAAAAATATGAGCAATGAGTGAAGAAGAATAAGAATCTTTATTAGTTACATCGTGTGTGAGATGTCACAATATTAGTTCGATTCTGTATGTTTTGTCGTGAAGCGTACAAATATTTTCAAATTTAAATTGATTAAATTATAAAGAACTAGCGGATGTCACGCAGTTTCTCCCGCGTAATTCCCGTTCCCGTGGGAGTACGGATATAAGATATGGCCTATGTTAATCGCTGATAATATAGCTAACCATTGCTGAATTTATCAAATCGGTCCAGTAGTTTTTAAGTTTATTCGTTACTAGTGGACGTCACGCGGTTTCACCCGCGTAGTTCCCGTTCCCGTGGGAGTACGGGGATAATATATAGCCTATGTTACTCCCTGATAATGTAGCTATAAAATGCTAAAAGAATTTTTCAAATCGGTCTAGTAGTTTCGGAGCCTATTCAATTCAAACAAACAAACAAATCTTTCCTCTTTATATATTATGGTGTAGACATACAAAAATACAAATCTTTTCTCCTATAATATTAGTATAGAAGTATAGATATAAATTCATCGTTCCATGAAGTTATTATTAATTATAAGAAGAGCTGAGAAATAAAAATTAAGATATAGATGAAAAATTTACAGTAAATTTAATAAATATTAAGAATTATAAGTCATAATGAATTAGTATTATAAATATAATAATGAATTAAATAGATTTAAAATTTTATAGACTTAATTTCTTGTTTTATCAGATTAATTTTGGAAAATTTAGTTAGTCGTTACTTATGTAGTTTGTAGGTACATCTAGTAAGGCTTTTAAAAATGAAAAATTTCTTATAAATACTTCACCAAGGTTTTTTGCCACACAAAAACGGAACCCTTATAGGAGATCACTCGGGTGTCTGGATCCACTGGGCCGATTCTATTGAAATGATTTGGTGCACATATGGACTTCTGTGACCCAAACACGGACTCGTTACGTAAATTATTGAATTTTTAGCAATTTTGGGGGTCAAACTAGAAAATTAAAAAAAAAGTTCTTTGAACAATATCGTGTGACATATAAAATGAAAGGGCTTACTGTGAGGGTTTTAATTTTATTTTTTCATAATTTTATAATAAATGGTTTTGAAGTTATTCAAGAAATCAGACGAAAAATGACCATTCCCCCCTTTTATCTCCGAAATGACTGATTCTAAAATTTCGAAAAAAATGGAGATAATAGATCTTTGCCTATAGATTACAGAAAAACATATAAGAAGTCTAAAGTGTTAAAATAACATGTTAAAAAAATAAAATTCGTTCAGAACCCTTTGCACGCGAGTCCGACTCGCACTTGGCCAGTTTTTGAATCAACTAGAGACTCGATTACATTCAGCAAGTCAATATTAATAATTGGACTCGGTCTGCATTTGTTTACAATATTACAGTATAGGTAAAGGTGGAAAAACCATAGCATAAATGTAAAGTAACTTGATTTGAAATACGTCGAGAGCATCACGCTGACACGTACATATTTGGTACGTACGTAAGATATTCAATAAAATATTCCATAATATCAGTTACTTCAAAAATTCATACGAGAAGTGTTCATCCGATATTAAAAACCGGCCAAGTACGAGTCGCACTCTCATACGAAGGCTTCCGTACCATACATTTAATTTTGAACTTAATTAATTTTTTATTGTTTGTTGTTATAACGGCAATAGAAATCCTTACTAATATTATAAATGCGAAAGTAACTCTGTCTGTCTGTCTTGCTTTCACGCCAAAACTACTGAACCGATTTAAATGAAATTTGGTACAGAGATAGTCTAGAGCCTGAGAAAAGACATAGGCTACTTTTTATCCCGGGAGTATGTTCCCTAGGGACCACGCGGGCGAAGCCGCTGGCAGAAGCTAGTACACAATATGTGAAAAGTTCCACTGTCTACCTATTACAGTTCTGGATATACAGCCCCCTGACAGACAGAAGGACGGACGGACGGACAGACAGCGGAAGCTTAGTAATAGGGTTCCGTTGTTATCCTTTTAGTACGGAACCCTAAAATGTGAATACCGGGCGGAGCGTGAAAATTACATTAATCGCAGTGTCAAAAGCACATGATACGAAGTACTTAGTAACACAGATTTTCCTCACATGATTGGCGGAATAGTTTAATACTAATACCTCTCTCGTGAGCATGAATAGTTATTAGGTATCAAAGAGCTGCGCCACTTTACACGATTAAGCGGTTTATACGTCGTATGTCAAATAGGTACCTACGCAAAATGCATTGAAATTCAGCGTTTATGACACTTTGCGTATTTGTCATTAAGAGTTTCTGATGATTTGTGAATTTGACATTTTGTGACGTAGTCTGCCGATCTGACGGGGCGTATAAGCCGATTAAGCGATAGCTATCGAACGCCGCCGGGTAAAGTTCCTCCTAATGTACATAGCAACTATGTACATAGTAACTAGCAACACTACGCGCACTTATGACAAACTCAAACAATATTTACTTGTCTTAGTTATTTGTGAGTAAGGTTCACTGTGGCCTTATATAACCCTCGAATACTGACGTTACGTAGCTAATATACCTACATTATTATACCTATAAATATTACGTTCAAATTGAGACAATTTCCCAACAAAAATGGTTACTTACTTTACATGGCCAAGATATTATGTTGGCAACCAAGACTTTGCTTTCGACTGAAACCAAATCGAAGCTGAATACGACCCCCTATTAGGGACCATTATGTCCTCTCCATTGCGAGCGAGCAAGGCAGCGGAGCAGAGCCGCGGAGAAATTTTAACCAATGGAATTGCATAAAAACTCCGTATCACGTGAGTCACTGACATTTTGACTGACATGATTGGTTAATATGGTTAATATTTCCGTTTCTCCGCTCCGCTCGCAATGGACAGGCACCCTAAACCTCCAAGTCCGTTCACTCTTATTTCATTTTTTTTAAGTTTCTTAATCCAACATGGACGATTTAATGGATGATGACTATCCTCACGAGAAGAAAAGGTTTATGAAATTAATAATATTTTTCTTCTAAAAAGCTTCAGTATATAAAGGTAAAAATATAAAATCTGGTTCAAGCTAGGAAATAAAGTAATCTGATCTCTTAAATGAAAGCGCAGGGGTTGCGGAATTTGTTCGAAAGAGTCACCGCGGCCCAGGATCGCAAAGGAAATTAGGAGGAACACGGATGGGTTTTAGTCAGTAAGAGTCTGACACTCCCTTCTGCTCCGCTCAGACCGGGAGGAGTCATTTGATAATTACCCATCCTTAAAAAAAGGGGGCTACAACAGGATACTTTTAACGTGATAGTAGCATAAAAAATGAACCGAGATTTTTGCTGTACTGTTTTGTTACACTTATAATAAAAATAATCCCATCAAAAACATAGATGAGAAAATGGGAGCCAAGTTCAATGTTAATAATATCCGTGATTGTCAACTTCAGCGTAAAAAGAATTAAGATCCAAATGGGCGCCAAGTTCTGTAGATAATCTTGAAATAAGATAAATTAAGCCCCAAGATTCGACTTGCCTTTGAAGTTTTGGATTCTAGACATGCTAAAAGGCTTTAATACATGTGCCAATTTTCATGTATGTAGGTCTTGAGTTGTGAAGGGGTCAAAAGTAGCTCGAAATGGTTTGTGTAACATTCAGCTAACAGCACACACGGCTGCTGCGTCGCTAGTTCCCTTTTCTTTGAACTTTGACTGGACGCGCTGCCGCTCTTATTTTGTTGTGGGAGATTTTAATTCAATTTTGATTTTACTACAGCCTGTAACTAAAAGCTTTTCCATCATCGTTTTATTTTATTATGTTGTGCTTTTACTGTTTACCCACTGAAAACTTAAATCTCAAACGAAACAGTAGCAATTGTTTTTAATTAATTAACTTGAGAATAAAATATTGTCCATTTTTTGTGGTCACATGTATGAAAGTAAAGATTAAAATGTTTCATAAAGGAGAAAGTAGGGAACTAAAATCATATTACTAGATACTAACCGCTGTCAAAGGAAGAACAGCCAGGTGGAAAAAAACGTAGTGATGGTCCTAGTAGATTTAGGGCTGATTTTTCAACAGTCGGATAACTTTTAACTGTGGAATAAAAATGGCCGTTTGACAGATTTTATAAAGAAAATAAGTCAAACCGCCATTTTTATTCCTCAGTCAAAGGTTATCTGACGATTGAAAAATCGGCCCTGACATTGTTTTATTGAAGTAAAAGTAGCTAAGGTTGGTGGTGATTCAAAATATCGATCGTGGTAATTTTTTTATCCCCGTAACGTTTATTTATAAGATAATTTGAAGCATCAGCAAGTAGTCAGCGGCCCGGTTAATTCATTTTGCGCCTTCGACATCGCTGGCAGTCGGAGCGTGTGCTCCAAACTGGGATATGTCGTGAATAGAATCACAGGAAATACTGCATTATTTTACATATTTTATACAAGGTTATGTGCAATAAGCGTTTAGGCAATATTTAAAAGCTTTCGCATTTAAGTCTTCAACAAATAAACAAGCTTTGAAATGCTTAAATCTTTCGGGAGTTTCTTTTTATTAATTTCAGTTGAAATGTAGATTCTGGACGCATCACGAATTAGGAAATAGATGTTCTATGTTCTACAGAAGGGCACTATTGTTCTAAATACTGGCAGTTATGTTACTGTATGTTATGGTATCAATGTAGGTATATGGTAATGACGTCAAGGCCCTTTCGCGTGGTATGAGAGGTTGATTCTTCTCCAATTACCTTTTTTGTTTGAGATGGGTTTGTTCTTTACTCTAGTCTAGGTCAGAGATGACAGAGACAAAGTCTAAGATGGAGCGAGCTTACCCAGAAGGAGCATGTTCATTCTGACTTTAATTTGGGTTGTAAGCGTTCGGAAACACAGGCGCAGGCAGAGAGTTCCACTCCTTTGCTGTGCGCATTATAAAAGACGTTTGGAAACGCTTAGTGCGAATTGGTAGAATAGCAAAAAAGGTAACTTGCATTGCGTCTGGATGTCCGATGGTAGAAGGGGTTCGGTGGGATGAGGTCGTGGAGTTCATACCTACCTTCGGAAACATTCCTACGGAACTTTTAGGTCTTCATACTTACACCTGTAATTATTTTTTCGTGAAAGACTTGATATTGCGTATTTGCGTGTTAGACTGAGCTGCTTCTAGGTAACTTATACACACATCTTAATAATTTATCCCTGCAAAATATGCAAAACGTCCGACCATTGACCACAGTATGATTAATGTCATTTTTCTTTGAACTGGTTTGCATTAAGAATTTGCAATTCTTGTACAGAGATACAAGTACCTACAACACCTTTCTCGAAAAAGGTTAATTAGAAAAAAAGAAAATATGTGAAAATATAATTCTATATGTTACTAGCTGACTCGGCAAACGTTGTTTTGCAAAAAAAAAATAGCCTACCACCTATTCTCATAACTACCGAATAAACACACAGAATTTCATGAAAATCGGTCGAGCCGTTTCGGAGGAGTTCGGTAAAAGCACCGAGTACCAACGAGTGGGAATTAGATACTTAGTTACTACCAAGATTGCAGTTTCGTTACACATATTTGTTTATTTTATTATAAAAACATTGTTGGTGATGGTCTTTGACCATTTCTCGTTTTACTTAATAGTAATATTTTTTGATAAATCAAAACGCTCAGTCATGATCTATGTAACTGACAAGTTCTATATTTGTGGGTTTACTTTAGGCAACTAACCAGCATCAAACTGAATTACGACCTTAAAAGTTTGGGAAGTAAATAGTCACCTCCTTCTGCGAAGCAGTAATGCAAGCGAAGGAGGAGGCGAATAAGCCTCACGCCCCAACCGCAGTAGCTGAAGAAGACGCCCAAGGTGTCGCGAGTCGCAGCGCAAGGGCGATTCCCGGCCACCGTTAGGCGCGGGCCTGCGAACGTCGTCGACGGCGAGCGATGGGCAGCTTGCCGTCCGATAAGGACCGGGCCCGGATCGACGGCGCGTTGTTTTCCAGTCGCACCTCAATGAGATGTCAGCATAATTGCCGAGCCTGCCAGAGCCAGTGTTTGCCAGGGTTGCGGACTTTGTTCGAAAGAGTTACCACGGTCTTGGAACGCAAAAGGCATTTGGAGGAACACGGAAATGAAAATAAACCGAGTGACAACTTCAATATGTATTTTGCAGAACTCGCGTAGAATCAGTACAGTTTATAACGTAACATGTTGGTTCCCCCGTTTTTACGTTACCGCTGGTAAGTTGACAGCACTTTGCAAACAAACAAACATGGTAATTGAAAATGTGTCAAACCAGCATGCATCTTATGAAACTGTCATATATATGAACCATCATAAGATCCGTTAAACGTGGCTTCAGGTTTATAGCTGAGATTTATTTAATACCAAATCAGGTGGAATATTTATTTGATATATGTTTCTCGAGAAATGTTTAAAAACAGCGTGCAGATGAAGCAACTTTTCGTCGACACTAACAGAGAAATTACATTTGAAAAAAATAGTTAGTGATCTACATGATATGATACCAGCCAGAATTTATCTATTGGTAACACATAATAAGAAAAAAACACCACCAAATCGTTGAGATGAAACCATTTTACTCCTTCATTTTTTATTTAAAGAGTATAAAAATATATTTACTGCTATGCAATACAAACGGAAAAGATTTGATTTGGTTACTTATTAAAAACATGTATTATTTTTATAATAAAAAGTTTAAAATGCGGGTAGCGGAGTGGCGCGTAGAGAGCTAGTTAGCTCCGTTTATTTGCACAAGGTCATCGGCATGTATACAAGCCTTAAAGATACCCGTTTTAAGCGTATGGGGTCACAAAAGCCCATAAGTAGTAGGTAGTTCTCGTAGCCTCTATAGAAAATGATGAATTTCAGGATGTAGGCACACACAGCATTTTTTGAACAGATCCCACAGAATTACCCCGTTTCCCGGAACTGAAAGTTACTCAAAGTTAGAGTGAACAGGCTCCTTCTGGGTAAGCTCGCTCCATCGTAGACTTTGTCTCGGTCATCTCTGACCTAGACTAGAGCCAAGAGCAAACACAACACAAATGAAAAAAAAAAAAAAACTGAGTGAATGCACACAGGCATTAGCTACGTCAAAAAAAAAAGATCTACTGTTTGAGTTTCGAACCGAGATTCTATTGGAGTCCAAATATTTTGTAGTCTAGACGAAGCCGCGCCACAAGTGTAGTTTCGAATACGTACATACTTGTATGTACTTGCTACTTGGAGCATGATTGACAACACAATTGTATTTAAATTCACAAAGGATAGAGAGAAAGTGATCAGTTTATTCCGATTGTAATGTAAAACAGCGCGTACTTACTTTCTCAGTATGAGGTTAAAAACATCGTGTGTGTAACATTTATATTTTAGAGGCAATAAAAATAAGTAAATTCACGTGAAAGTTTGAAAAAGTAGATGGTTGTTGAGATTATTGTTTTTATATTTTCAAAAGTAGGTAATGATTGTGTTCAGTAATGTGCGGATGTCGGATACAGCTTCCAAAACCCGATGTGTAAGCGGATTAGGGTGCCTGTCCATTACAGTGGAGCGAGGCAGTGGAGCGGTGGGAGAGGTCTGTAGGCTTTTGAAAGCACCACTCCAGCCGTAACCCCTCATATTATTCAGCACGTCGGCTTTTAAATACGATTCACCGATGAAGCTGCATCTTTTGTTTTTATTGCTCATAAAGATTTATAAATATTGACGGCCTATGTATGAAAAAACAATGAGGGCTATCGCGTTTGAATTCGCCGCTAGAGGCGCTACTGTAGCGTGAGGTATTAAATGTCAAATTTCACTGTTGGTTGGCTATTGACGCAAGTTTATTTACTTATTTGTTTTGTTTTTTTTTCCTTCTAGCTTTATTCACATGCTCGTAATAAAAACTTTAAAGCTATGATTAAGAACCTTACTCGACAGTGGCGCCAACTGGTGAGTACAAAAACGGTAGCCCTCATTGCCGTACTCTGTTATCAATACTGAAGTACAACTGTAGCTATAGTTTATCGAGTTTATTACTTTAGGACAACCTGTGTTTGAACTTTTTTTTACCGAACATCCGTAAAATACGGCACCCTTATAGGATCACTCGGGTGTCTGTCTGCCTGCCCGTCTGTCACAGCCAGTTGTCTACGGATCTACAGGACCGATTCTGTTGAATACATATGGACCTCTGTGACCCAAACATGGACACATTATGTAAATAAATAAATTTCTAGTATGGGGGTCACTTTTGGGGGTCAAACTAGAAAATAAAAAAAAAGATTTTCTACCTGTATCCTGTCACATATCAAATGAAAGGGCTTGCTGTGAGGGTTTTAATTATATTTTTTTCATAATTTTAAATTAAACAGTTTTGAATTTATTGAAGAAATAAGACCAAGAATGACCATTCCCCCCCTTATCTCCGAAACTACTGAGCCTACAATTTTGAAAAATATGCAGGTAATAGTTCTATACCTAAAGATTACAGGAAAACCTATAAGAAGTCTGTAGTGTTAAATAACATGTTAAAAAAATGAATTTGGTTCGGAACCTTTTGCACGCGCGTCCGACTCGCATTTGGCCAGTTTTTTTATGGAAGTAGGACCTGAAATTTTAATAGGGTGTCTCTTGTGAAGTCTTTTTACAATGTTCTAGACCATTTTTTTACAACATCTTATCGTAAAATGCTTAACTTTAAAGACTTGGCTGTACACTCTAGTTTTATACACTTGAAAATATTAATTACGGACATTTCTGCGAAGAAAAAAGGGCATTTTTCGGTGCTCATAGTCAGGATAGCGCCTTAAGTATAAACTCGACCAAGCTAGCTAGCTAATTTCGTATAATGGACTACAATTCTTGTGTAGCAGGCATGCTACAATTTTCCGGGAAGAATATTTTCTTATTAAATATTTTGAAGCGCATACTCTGTAATTTTTAGATAATTTAGAGTGCGACCTTCGTAGCTACTCTTAATAAACTTCACATTCGAGCCACATTCCTAATGCACTGGAAAAGAGACAGGCTTGTCACAGGAATATAAGGCCGGGTTATATACTGGGGCTTTTAAAATTATTTTCTTTTTGATACCACCGCAAAGTATGGCGAGTCACGAAGCAAATAAGTAGCAAGTTAGTAGTAGTAGTAGCAGTTGTAGTAGTAGTAGCAGTACTAGTAGTAGTAGTCTTCGTAGTAGTAGTACTACTACTACTACTAGTAGTAGTACTACTAGTAGTAGTACTACTACTAGTTTGCCAATCAATCATTACAAAACTAAGTGTATTTTATCATATTGAGCCATTCATCATCATCATTCCAGCCGGAAGACGTCCTCTGCTGGACATAGGCCTCGCGCACTGTCGCAACATCGACTGTCATCATTAGTGAAACTCAATTCATTTATTAGCATAAATTATGAAATTTCAATAAGAGCATAATTAAGTGTTTGGACACAGCTGATCAGACACATTTCCTATCTCCCATGCTTAGCCTCAAGGTCGATTAATAAATACATTTTAGCTTAGCTGTGTATTTCAAACTCGAGGAAACTGAATCGGTCAAGTTCAAAGTGCTTTAAAATACCTGTTCCAAAGATTTCGAAATATTGTCCTAAGGAACAGATTAATTTTTCTCAAAAACACGACGAACTAACATACATGCCGCAGATAAAATATTAGCAAATTATGTTAATATATTCAGATCAGACATAATCTGCAAATAACATGAATATTTATCAATTTGTCACCCATTGTGGCCATCATTACAGCTAAATATCATAGAAATAAATCGTAGCGTCGATCTGTTTGTCCGTCATCGTGGTTCAATTATTTACACTGTATGTTTCATTACCTAAGCAATTCATAATTTTAAGCAAGTGGAGCTATGGGAACTAATTCACAAGTATGTGTATATTGGTCTGTCCTGGAGTATATAAACAGACAGAGGCTACGTTCGTTATATCTGATGCGTAATTAAATTTTATTTCAGACAAGACAGCTAGAGAACCTAATGATGAAAGGATTCAAACTTCTAATTATTTACACGGTGATATAACTGAAAATAAAGGTGGACCGATGACCTAGTGAAGGTCGCGGGTAGCCGATGGATGCGAGACGCACAGGGCCGGTCGTTATGGCGACGCTTAGGGAAGGCCAATGTCCAGCAGTGGACATCTTTCGGCTGATATGATGATGATAATAATTGAATCAAGATAATTACCATTATCTATGAGGAATATACGGTGTTTAAGGCAAAGGTCAAACTTTAATCATGATTTAGCTAGTATGAGGAGACAAAATAGGCTAATTCTACATAACATATAGGTATATCTATTGTTGTTCGTAGGAGTTAGTCTAGACTACATAACAAAAAACCTTTTAATGAGTCACCTCATTCAAATTAAAATAAGAAAAGTAACGTGTTATGGATAAGATCTTGAACGAATGTAGTATTTCTTAATTCTCTGAGAACATGTTATATGCATTTTCTATTTTTGGATGTATCATGTGCACAGATATTGAATAATATAAGATTACAAGAAATTATGGAATAGAAAGATAAATTACGTGCGAGCAAATTGGATAATAACGTGTCTTCGCTTGAAGATAATCTTGAATTATGCAACAAGTCAGAAAGCATGACAAACTAATATGAACGAGTAAATTATAGATTTTACAAGAAGTAGACCGCAGCGGTAAATATCGAGTATTACCAGCTTCGATGTTGTGGAGCAATCGCGAGTTGGGACAGAAGTCATAGGTGACAAACTATAATTTATCGCAGACATAATACCTAAGTCGATTTTGCAAGTCTTACATCGACCGCAGATAATTATAATTATGAACTACATTACAACTTATTTGCCAGTTACATTTATGGAAGGAATAATTATGATGTTCAGCCAAAATCCTTGAGTAAGTTATAACAGTAGTATTACGAAACGGCTATTTTTAACTGTAAACCCAATATCCCGAATGAATTTATTTAGAAGAAGCCTAGCTCTAAGTCCTGCTTGAAAAGTAAGTATCTACTGAAGAACGGAATGAAAGTCATGTTCGAGCTTGGATTGCTCCGGAATTTCCCGAAGGCCCGCTCGGCCTCATGTCGCTGCCGCAAAATTATACTATATACAACTATTTGTATCGGGTTCAATTGAAGATTGTATGTGACGGTCATGGAATTGATGGAACTAGAAGATTGATATAGGTACCGTATGAAATGAGAAACCGAGACAGACACATTAACTAGAAAAACATGCCAAAATAGAAGGAGGTATATACTGACTTGTGAGCAGTCGGCGGAATCCTTACTAATATTATAAATGCGCGAAAAACTCTGTCTGTCTGTCTGTCGCGCTTTCACGCCAAAACTACTTAACCGATTTAAATGAAATTTGGTACACAGATAGTCTAGAGCCTGAGAAAGGACATAGGCTACTTTTTTATCCCGGGAGTATGTTCCCTAGGAACCACACGGGCGAAGCCGCTGGCAAAAGCTAGTGATGAATATATTGATAAAGATCTTGATTCAATTACCACAGCAGTAAACTATTCTACTAACACACCCGACTCGATCATAGTAATAGATTGATGATTGAAATAAAGTGCATAACTTCGTAACGGCTAATAAAAGTGTTCGTTATTTCCCTACCGCGCAAATTACATAGAATTAGAGAATGTTCCGTGTTTCACCGAGTCAATCACATGGCGTGTTGATTGATGCTATCTCTATGTTTACACTACCTGTTTGGAATCAAAATAACTTCTATTACACGCTAAAGATTCACGGCTTTACAAAATTACAATTACGTCAGCATCTTTCGACAGTTTAAATGATATCATTCGGTGTTTATTTCATCATTATTTTTATCGTAACATAGTAAAATCGATTGATGAATGCTTATTAATAGCTTTGATTTCGATGATTTTAAAATATACATTCATATATTAATTAAGTCAAATTTTTCGGCTTTATAAGCATTAGTAACAGTTGATAATTATTTAAGTGTGTTTCATGTAGTTTCATTGTTGTCTGATTCTACAGCTGTGCGGATTCAACTTTAATGCATTCAAGATATTCAAGAATGTCTTCATGCATGACTTAGTCTGCATACATAAATAATTCTGCGGCATATTCATTCAAGTATCCGAAAGCGCTAATGCAAATCAATTTTATTATCGTTTAGTCATCAAGTCGCCGCCTAGTCTGAACCAATCTGAGTCGGATGTTTGGTTGTCACTCTTCAAGTTAGTTGTTTGAATATGCGACAGTTCTTCTGTTAGGCTGATTACTAAAACCATGCCAATTGACGAGGATTCAAAAGTTTTCACAGAAGACTTATCAATCGACGCTTCCGATGTTGTAAGCTCTCGTTACTCGGATGCAAAAATAGATTCAAACAAAAATTTTAAAACGTACGCTGCGCTGACTAATCCTCGCCTCGGCTCCATACACTTGCATATTGTGAATTGAAAATAAAAACTGAAGAGACAAATTCTGGAATGTAAAACAAAGCCCCTCGGGTTGTATCAAGCACGCCTTTTGAGATTTATTAATTCGTATTGCTATCGACAGCGTACGATTGCTTGTTAGGAGCGGATTCGCTCTCCAGTCTCCACATGTCGTACGACTATCTACAAAACTTCACATTCGCTCTTATCTACAAATTGAAAATCATTTGAAATAAACTGTATCGAACCAGAATGATCCTTCATTAATGATAATTTAATTACATTTAGCAACGGTCCAGTGGTTATGATTGCAGCTGACCTAAGGTCTAATACTACATTACATTCAGCCCCTGCCGCTGCTCCTTGCGCTGCCGGCAATAATTTCCTAAGTACTGCTGCAGCAGTATCGAGAGAATTGTGATTACATACTGCCCTATCACTCACTTCGGTTTCGAGTTTCCGCAATGGCAGACGTGGAAATAATTAGAGCGTCCGAGCTGTCTTTTTCAAAAATTCCCCGAACTTAAAAAACAAAAAACATACGTCTATCTCCAGAGGCTCGGTGAGGACTGAGCGACAGAGCAGAATGTAAACACGCATTGCCGCTCGCGCTGTCGGTCCTCTGATTTTCGCACAAAAAATCGCTCTTTTGTGGAGGCCGGGCAGTGCGACTGGCAATGGCAGTGGCATGAGAAGTGTAGTGTAAAATTATACAGTCATCCTGTCCACTTCGCTGCTCACTTCGGCTTAAAGGTGCCATTACAAAATCGAGCGCTTGGCCCGGACTAAAGCTACAGACCGCGTTTTCCGAGATTTATAGTGATTTTAGCGCTGTTTACAACAATTGTTTAAAAATATTGTCTTACATTTAAATAGATTTTTTTTTCAAGCAAGGTAACATCGTAACCTTAGTTATTACTTTTTGTTTGAATTAGGATTACATTTTCATAGAAAAAAAAAAAATATTTTCGGATGAAAAATTATCAGTAAGTCTGTATGAAACATAATAAATTGATTGAAGCACTCCAAAGTAGAAGATACAATTGTACCATAAACATTTTTATTAATGATTAAATTTTTATATCTTCGATGTAACAAAGCATCAAAAGATGCCTAAAGTAAAATTTTATGAAACATCCTTTGCAGAGACAAGGTTTTTACTCATTTACGTAAACAAATTAAAATATTTATTTAAAGCACTCCCAAGAAAAGAGAATCAAACTTTCTTGGCCATATATTTAATTTGTGGCTATATATAAACCATAATCACACATCGCGTCAAACGCTGAAATCTAAGAAAAAATGTAATAGCCCTCTTAATATAAATGTAGCATAACTAGATTAAAACGTGTCGCAAAATAATCCGGAAACCAAACCCACAGAGATATGAAGTGGTAGCGGTGAATGATGACATGTTTGCCATGTTGCAATATAGAACTAACTCTGCTTTTATTGACCCTGTTTCTGTTTGTGTATTTGAACGCCAATAGATTGAAAAAATCCATATTGACGAGGACAGCGGGTCTTAAAAGGCCTTTTATTAGAATCAGCCAGCAATTCAAGCTACCCAAAACTGTATTTTTTTCCCAATCAAGCTTAAACCTTTAAGCTTTAGCGATAAAGATGAAAATGAAATTTGACTAATTGTTTTATGATTAATAATATTATGATCCTAATATGATTCTTCTAAAGTGGCCTTTTTAGACACGCAAGAAGTATTTTCATCCCAAAAATTCAAAATTAACAATGCTAAAAAATAGACACGGATTTTGTATTTGGAGCGAATCTATGAGCTTTTGCAAAGCCATCAAGTTATCAAAATTTTGTTGTTAATTTTTCTGAATAACGAAATATACAACGTGTAACAAAATAAACGCAATACCTCTTAAGTGGTCATTGTACTCATTGTTTCGAACAACTTTTACTATGGGACCAATCCCGAAATCGCTAACAAAAATCAGCTTTTCAGTACATTTTATCGAGTTATGCACATAGGTACAATGATGAGTTCAATGACCCCTTAAGAGGTATTGCGTTTATTCTGTTACAGGTCGTATAGATTTTAAGTTAGCCCTGGAAACTTTGCATTTCTGCCGACGGATTTTTAAATTTTTCGTGTAGGAAATAAATGTGTCGTTCAAGATATCGAATTTCCAATACTAGTACAAACATTTGCACGTAATAACGTTACTTAATTTTTATTTACAGAAAAATATTTGCGTTTCATTTTAACGGTAAGGCTAGCCTTTTTTAACCGTAGGCAGCTCATTGATTTTTAATTTACTACTAACTAGTTGGTCCCGAATAAGGTAGAAATATTAAAGTTGAAGGAGAGTAAAGAGGCCATTGCCCTGAAGGCGGCAAAACCAGGGTTATAATAATTTATTCATTCCCAAAGAATATTAATTATGCAGGTAATTTTTTACCGCTCATTAAAGTAATTTATTTGAACCAAAAACGGTGAATAGAGTAAAAATTGTTTACTCTGCAGGGTAAGACTTTAGTACAGTTAAATTAGTGTTTCACCTCTGAATGAGAGGTAATAAGCTGAATACTCGTTTACATCTTCATTTTGGCGTTCTAAATGTTGTTTCAATGGTTTCATAAAATCTCGTGTCTGCGTCATACCTAAGTTATTGAAGGTCAAAGGTCACAAAAATCGGTTCTGAATCCTATTAAGAGGGAACTCTATAGGGAATTTCGCCATACAAACGCATTCCGCTGTTTTCTTCGTGGATAATGCATCTTCAGCAATTATTTATTTCCGAGAAATCTAGGTCTAATTAATACGCGCCCTTATCATTTTCTTTTTTCCAAAACATAATTACTAAAAGAATTATGACAATCCAATAACCCCGTTTTACCGCCATGTTCAGACGACTATCAGACACAACAAAATAAAAAAATAATAGAAGCATGGATACAGTGTTCCTCTAAATTTTTACTTTTATATAGATTAATTAATTTAATTTGTATAGATCAGTCCAGTTTTGAAGAAGAAAACAGCGGAATACAAAACGTCTTTTGGTCAAGATTTCAAGGTAAAATCAGCCTAAGCTGCCGTTGTCGCTTTCGCACTTTTATTGATAGGGCGCAGCGCGATGGCATCGGCAATAGTTTCTTCAAATATCTATTTTTCAAATTTCTCTTAAGCACAGTTTTACAACATAATTATGATCATTCAGAAAAAAAGTCGTTAGGTGGAAGTAAAAACAGGCATTAAAGAGTATAATGCAATGGAATAAGAAGAAATATTATATTGTGTCTGGAAATAGACTTTAACAATGGAGAACGTACGTGAAAGCTTGCAAAAGGATTCACCGGTGTAAGTCAATTTTTCAGAAAACTTTGTTACGTACCGCTGCATCAAAGGCTTGAAACAACGCAAAATACTGATAGAACAGGGAAAAATAAAAAAGACTATAGGAATTTATTACTGTTAGAAACATCATATGGCGACAAGGTAAAGTTTATGTGGTCCCTATTGTCCTCTCCACAACAGGCGTTATCCCGAATCATCTACTACACAGTCTGAAATTGCTTGCTTTAAAAGAAACTCTATATATCTCTCTTCAAAAAGCTGCTATCTTAAATACATGTCGAATTGTAAGAAAGTTCATGCAAATAGATGAAAACGAAATAGCTGCTCCTCATAACACACCCCTAACATAAGATACCACTCGCTGCATTTACTTGGTTTCGGCTCGTAAATGTAGCATAAAACCAGCCAAAGAGCTGAGAAGAAAAAACACTTTCCAAAAATAAAAATAATAATTTTATTCAATAACTTAGGACTAGATTACATTGCGGATTCAGTAACATCAGTATCAGCCGAAAGACGTCCACTACTGGGCATAGGCTAACAATAAGCGAATAAGAAGGTTAGACTAAGCTCTTACAGTAAAAAGCTGCCAACATCCATATTTTTAATTCCAAGAACTTGCAGTGAAATAAGCAAACACGATTATACCTCTAGATAACTGAAGATTCTTTGTGAACTTTTTGGAGAGGTTCAAATTGTGCTTGAAACTGCTGAACAAAGTGTGCTAAACTTCAGAACAAATTTTAATATGACCAATTAAATAATTAAAACCCACCCACTCAAAGAGCACCCAAATGTGCATACAAAGGTGGTGGTGGTACATTATAATCGCATCGCAACGACACAGCAGCAGTACGGCTACGGCAAGCCGCCATTGCGCTAACTACGCGCCGGCCGCGAGGTGTGGTTTTGCTGGCGACTAGGTGTCGGCGCGCTGTAAGCACGCGGTTGGCGCGCTGTCAGCAAGCGGTCGGCTCGTTTACAGCACGCTGACTACCCGCCGTTGGCTTTTTCATGTTTTACGACACACGATTTAATGCTCTAATTTGAATGACAAGTAAATTGCTGTACTGCTGCTATGTCGTTATAATGTGCTATGACCTTAAATCATTTTAAAGATGCGTCAGATATGTACCATACCAGCGAGAGTGTCATAAATTCGTGCGCAAGAAAGCGGTAACTATAACAAAATAAAGAAGGTCCCACAATACATCCCTTCAAAGATAAAAGTTAAAAAGGAAACCAAACCAACTCAAAGTGAAGAGTTTACAAAAATCTGAGTCGATCCATCAGTACTTACTTTGGTCGACGCAACTTTGGAATGTCATCAGAACATCTAGTGAAAAGTTGGATTCTCGGGGGATGACCCTTAGGGCCTGTCCCGTATATTACAATGTTTCTAACAAGTTTGTGTATTATACCAAAGTAGGTACTTGCTACCATTCGAATGTGTTAAAGATGCGTTCAGTAAAAATACGATGAGTTCAACCCTTTGTGACCCGACATAGTAGATTCCTGCCAGCAGATTCCTTATCACTAGGAATCAAAATCAAAATAGTCCGAACAAAGCCTAAACATTTGGTTTGGATAGGTGAGCCCGTTCTTGAGTTATAAAATTACAACGAAAAGTGGCATTGATTTATATATATATATATATATATAGATAGATAATAATCCTACTCTTATCCTAACTGATTTCAGTGTAAAGAGTTTTTTCTTTCCATAATATCTTTACTATGTTGCGTTTATTTGCAATGCAAAACAAATCAACAACAGGCTCCTTCTGGGTAAGCTCGCTCCATCGTAGACTTTGTCTCGGTCATCTCTGACCTAGACTAGAGTCAAGAGCAAACCCATCACAAATAAAAAATAAAACAGTAGTTAGACAAAAAACCTGATATGATATAATTTATTAAAGTCTATATATAGCAATAAATCTCTTACATGTAACACTCTAGATCAATATTTAGAAGTGTGTGTAATAGGAGTCATAAAACGTGCGTGCCGGTCATTTCAACACTCAATGTGACAGTGGTTAACGCAATGACACACAGTTAACCAAAACACGTAACTAACGATGACATAACCTAATATTTCGTGTTACACAACATTTTTTAACTGGCTTCAATTTTAACTACACAAAGTTATAATTGGGTGGATCCCTAACTGTTTTATTCGTTCTCGAAAGTGCCAGCCAAATTGAATTTGCTTTCATACGTATCGTGTCGTAACGTGTCGTGACGTGACGTGTCTACAGTCTACACCCTTGAATCCTATGTTAGTTTTAGAGGGGACTCTAGTCATTAACTCTTGGGCCTTTCTCCATACAAATGCATTCCGCTGTTTTCTTCGTGGATAATGCTGCTAGAGCAATGATTTGTTTCCAAAAATTCTAGATCAAATTAGTACGTGCCTCTATCATTTTCTTTTTTTCAAAACATAATTCCTTAAAGAATTATAACAATCCAAAAACCCAAAAAAAAAACAGCCCGTTTTTACCGCCATTTTCAGACTATCAGATAAATTTGATAAGTTTTTAACAAAATAGAAAATAATAGATGCATTGATATAGTTTTCCTCTAAATTTTGATACATAATTTTTATACATCAGTCCAGTTTTGAAGAAGAAAACAGCGGAATACAAAACGTCTTTTGGTCAAGGTTTTTATAGCTAAAATCAGCCTCTGCTGCTGTTGTCGCTTTCGCACTTTACTTGTTAGGGTACAGTGCGATGCATCGGCAATAGTATCCTCAAATACCTCGGGACTAGAGTCCCCTCTTAAAGGAGTTGTCTGAAGCTCAGCTGGCTAGGGCACGCAAAATGCCGGAAGTCCGGAGTAATAAGTTTATGGCGGTCATTTGACGCTCGCTTTGTAGCCAATAAGGCTGAAAGGCCAGTGCTATGCTCGCATAGATGGGTATATGAGAGAAAAATAGATTAGTTACCTTTTCGCCTAGAAACTTTGCAAAAATACCATAGTTTTGTTGCTGAAGTCCATGCACAGCTTGGTAACGATGAAAGTCATTAAACTTCACATTTAATCTTTAAACGGTTGTTATCTTATCAAAATTTCATTAAACTGACGACAAAACATGGTGAAAAATGATTTTGCTGAATTTTCGTAAATGGTTTTTACCGATTTTGATGAAATACTCCTAGTTCAGTAGGTAAGTATTCATTATAAATATCTTGAAACAAAATCAATAGGAGCTATTAGATTTTGATGATGTTGAATGTAATAAAATCAAAGCTGATCAATGAGACTCCATAAGACAGGTTCTTTTATAAAAAGGTCTTGGAAATAATTTTATCCACTTTCGTAAAATCACTCAAGTACCTACCTACACATATGAGTGATTTCACGAAAGTGGAATTATATTCTCATTCTATTTATATTACCAGCTCACTAAGTACTAAAAAGAGAAAAACATCCAAGAGAATGTTGAAAGCGAGTGAGTGGGCGTTTGTTTTATCACTTTTTATTATAATTTTTCAATAATATTAGAATTTTTCATAAAATGCTATCGACTCTCGTATGACCTCGTCTTTTCCGCAAAAATTAAAAAAAAACGCAAGACTAATAAGTAAGTTAGAAAAAAAAAAACAAACAATACCTTGAAATTAGCATAAACGTAGGTACTTTGTTAGCGGCGCTTTTCCGAGCATGAATGAAGTTGCGAACGAACCTCCCTCACAAATAATTAAAGAAGTTCTTCACAGTGTGGAATAAATGCGTAAGATAGCTTTGTGAAGCTTTTCTAACCTAAAGGCGCGGACCCACCTCGGCGCACGGAGAGGCTACGCACGTGTATTAAGCTCTGCCTTGCTAGAAAATGTACGTGATTCTGTCCACTGTAACCCACAGACATGCTACGCATCAATTGACGTCATTGGTACACGCGTGGCTTGCGCTCACATAGCTCAACACTGTTAACACCATGCACGCGGTGCATGCGGTACACACTATACACGAATATTAACCCACGACTATGTCAAAACGGTGTCAGAGCACAGTTTTGAGTGAAGGCTTGTGGAACGTAGCCGTGTGTAGTGTGTACTGCGTAGACCCACGTTGTCCAACAAATTAATTCACGCAGCTAAAATGCGCTGCGTGCCCATGCACAGAATGCGTCGCGGTGGGTTTGCGCCTTAATATCTATTGGCATAATATCCTGTTGCGATGTGTTACTTGTATTTACTAAGCAGTCAGGCAAGAACAAGAGGTGATCACGGAAACAGCATGATATACAACTTTTCCTTCCACAGCTATCTACTCTCTAGTGTCGGATATCATAATTAGCGGACACAGCCTAAAAACTGCCGGTTTTGCTAACTCGTTTGTTCCAATTAGGGGAAGATTTTAAATGTATCGATTTCCTTTTTTGTATTTGGCTGTGGTGTTGGTTTATTCAACACCTAAACGTATTAAAAATAAGTCGACATGCAATACTTAACCGCAACGCTAAAAGATTTATGTCTTCAATTATATAATGGCCAAAACAAAGAAAAACGATACGCTTCCAGCGACGATTAAGGCTTTATAACAACATGCATGCGACAAATATCCGTGGTTGTACCATGCGAATCTTAGTCATTACTTTATTAATTTTATTTGCTCGCCTTTTTACACAACTTTGCTCGGAAACAATCACTAAAGCTTATTATGTTGTTACAGAAAATGCGATTATTGATGGTTGTTGTGCTCTTCGGGGCTGCTGTGGCCAGGGAGAGCGACTGGCACCCTATCCTGCCCGACTCTAACGTGATGTTCTCAACTTACCACACTTCGGACAGATCTTTAGATTCTGTGTAAGTGTTGCATTTTAAATTTTAAAATTATGGGTGTAAATAAATTTTGCAATAATAATACAATAAAAAAAAATTAGGATACTGTTTGTTATTTTCAAACCGTTGTATTAAATAGAAAAATCTGCCAGGAAAAAGTATTAATCAAAAAGCACACATTTTACAGAAGATTCATAATACATGATGGCATAAACAAGACGACTGTTACAGACTGTATACAAGAATTTTAGTGACCCAATTTCATGCTCAAAAAGTAAAAAAAGAGCGTCAACCTCGCAACGTCAGCGTCTATACTACGAAAGCATGATTTTGAGTGTGTATTTATATTCATCTATTTTTCCAGCCCACAAATGAAGATCGTGAACAGAAGACCGATCCCACCGCAATACTCGTCCGGCAACAAAGTGAGCTTGTTCAATCCTTCGAGCCAGATGACTGATACCTGTAGCATCCACAAGGTCTCCATGAACCAGGAGCTGTTCTACCAGTACATGGAGTATGAGAAAGAGATACCAGACCTCAAGGAATTTACTCTCTGCATGTGGACCAAGTTTCACAATCATTCCAGTGACCATCCTCTTTTCTCCTATTCCAGTGAGTATTTTACTACTTATTATTGTTTATCTCATAAATCCTTCTGAGAATATCGGTCTTTATTTCTCTGTAGTGCGTTCCCTTGTCACAAAAGACAAGTTTCTTTCGGACGATGTCGTGAGCAGGGGGGCTACTCTCTAACGAAATCCGTAGTTTCGGGCTTAGTTGCGGGCGGGCATTTTCTACTCCGTTCTCAGTGGTTAGGTGATACCTAACCACTGAGAACTAATGATAACACGATTTGACAGTTACTGTGAAATCGTGTTGTCATTCATTCTCAGTTCGGGTTCGGGACTAATCGTAAGTCTGTAGGTGATACGGAGTAGAATACGCCCGCCTGCAACTAAGCCCGAAACTACGGATTTCGTTAGAGAGTAGCCCCCCAGAAACTAGTAGCTAAATTAAATAGCCAGACAGGTGAAATCATATCGCTCAGAAATTGCCAAGAGATTTTCTTTTTTTTTTATTAAAGCGGGAATATAAGGGATAATGACCAACGCATTTGGTTTTTGTATATGTCCCGATATTCGATATTTACGTTGAACCCAACCTCTTGATTGCCTGAGTTCAGAAAATCTTCGGATTTCACCTCAAACGATCTGTCCTAAATAAACTTGGTACGTGAACTGAGGCGGGACATTTGTTAATATAGTCCGCTGATCCGTAAAAGATATAAATCTGCTCTATCTACAAGGAGTCGCTAGGTGCCGTTAGTGTTTGCGTATATTCTGTAGCCAAGTATAATATCACAATTTTCGTGGTCCTTGCACACTCTGCAATTACAATTGGGCAACGATTTAATAGCTATGTTCCATTTTAAACTGTTTATAATTATTAACATCATACGGCAATTTGTAAGTATTGCGTTAGATGACTTGTAATTTGATGTTAGTGATTTCTGCGGGTCTAAAAAGCCACGTTAGCAGAATCAGCCAGCAATTCAAACTACCCGAAACTGTCAAATTTTCCCAATCAACCTTGAACCTAAGCCTTTTTAGACTCGATGTAATATTGTATGCACCTTACTACGACTATATAATGTCTTAAACTCGTTTCACCGATATCATTGGTTCATTTGGTTGACATAAGGTTTTCCAATAAAATACACAATGCGGTTTTCTACATGCTTCGTTTATAATTTCCCAAGTCGTAAAGCTTTGTATTAAATAACTTCGAAATGTTTGACATAGCATTAAAGGGGTCATTGTGACATGCCTATTAACATTTCGACACAATTTCCATGATTGGAAACTTAGTTTCATAAAAGTTTAAAATGACTTATTTGACTATATTAGTTAAAGTTATGATAATGATGTAAGGCAATCATAGGTAAAATTCCAATTTTCGTACTCCAAGCCGATTGCATTAGCCTTTTACTTTGAGATTTAGCATTCGTATAAGGCACGCCTGTGCTTTAAATCACTTCACAAAAACAAGTAAAGGATATTGCTATGCGTTCATACATCGTTCGCCTAAGAACCGACAAAGACGTAAATTCGATCGATCGATATTCGACTGATACTAAATTAAAATCTAGGGTATTTCTGAGAATTGTATAAAATCCAAAATACTTTCGGATTTTGTGGTTATAATTTGACTTAGATCCCAGAGCTGCCAGACATCTCTATCTCTTATTTTCTCACAAACAAAATGTGTGGTATAGAGTAGTGTTAGTATGTTCTTTTAACATACGCAAACGTGGGAAACCTATTCCTAGGGAAACGGTAACAAACGGGATATACGCGTACAGTCGCGGGCAAAAGCTAGTAAGAAATAAGATTGACAAGTATACGAGATCTTCAATTACAGTCTTGTTCTTTGTATAGACGCTAGCACATCAAGGTACCCAAAACTGTCAAATTTTCGCAATCAACCTTGAACCCAATATTTTAGCGATAAAGTTGAAAATCTATTGAAGAAATTTGAAAGATTGTTGTAGCTTGATGTGTTTGCGTACCTCATTATATTTCATTTCAATATTATAAAAAGCATCCTATCATGATTCTATCCATGTCAAGGTAAATCACAAAATCAAAAGCAAGGTAAATTAAAGATACATAAACATTATTTAAAGGAAGGACATTAATTTACGTATTTCACATTCAACTAACATTAACATTTCTAAGAATATAGTGGCTTGTTAGTAACAGAAGTTGGTTATGAAACAGCAGAAGCCAGTCTGAAGTAGCCAAGTACTAAGAACAGATGAGTGTCAGTCAGGCTTTGTTGATCTCCTTGATAGCATTAGGATTGAGGCTTCGATCCGGAATCCAAATCTATTACGATGAAATGGCGGATGTAATTTATGTTGAAAGATATCCAATACTTGTACTGGATATCTGTCAATGTAAATAAAATAGTTTAATAGAAATACAGTAAGTTATAATGGTTAAAAAAATACATTAAGTGTTAAAGGTTCAATTAAACAGGCATTCAAAGAGGAAATAAAATATAAAAAAGGCACAAAAAAAATGCATGTACGAATTGAAAAAATTGGCAGTATCAATATTTTCACATACATGGCGTCTAAATTGTCTTGTTGTAGTAGCGAAAGTGGCAATATTTATGTTATATTGGCGCCGGCGTAAGGGGCACAAACCTGCGTTCGTTAGACTAGAAGATACGGCAAAAGAGGGTCGTGCGCGTACTCCATGGCTTAGGGATTTTTCTTAGCACTACGTAACTCATCTTATTAATACAATCTGATTTAAATAAAACAATAGATTTTTCACTATGCAAACTTCGAAGATGAGGGCCGGAACGGTCATATTATTTATATTTTTCGTCAAAATTCGAAAACTATGCCAAAATAAAAAAAGTAAAAATATTTGAGAATGTCCAAATAGTGACAGTACCCTAGTAGCCCCACTTCGAATTTTTAAGACCCACTTTCAGTGGCTGTTGCAAAAAAACATATTTCAAATTTCAAGTTGACAGCACTAGTAACTACTTACTAGTGCTGTCAACTTGAAATTTGAAATATTTTTTATAGATTCTTGAGATATCCAGTTGTGACAGACGGACAGATTGAGTTACACCATAAGGGTTCCTTTTTACCATTTTGGTACGGAATCCTAAAAATGATGAATAGAAGTGGCCCTAGTTCTCTCTGTGAGTTATATTTGAAACTTCGGAAGAGAACCATTTCAAAAGGTCGCTAAGTATACCATTGAATGAATTCGATGGTCAACTATGTCAAAGGATTTCTGGAAATCAGTGTATATGAGAGTGTATATATACCTACTGTTGAACACGTAGTCAACAAAAGCAACGGGGTATGTGCATACGAAGTCGTGCGCAAAAGATATTTTTATTATAAACGAGTCTCTTGCAAAACCTTTGACAAAGCAGACCGTATCGATATGGGGCGATAATTCTCGATATTATCTCTCGACTCGAGTTGTTAACACGATCTGTTGATTTTGAACGAGAATTTACTAAATGGGCTCCCAGAATCCTGACCTAATTAGAATAGTGATGAAGCTTTCATATTTGCGTGTACAACCTACATGATTTTGGAGAAATACCACCATTTTGTTTTGCATTTTAAATGTTTTATAATGAATCCTGGTAATATAAAATGACTCCAAATACAATTCCATCTCAAATGATTTTTCCGCAGTTGGAGAAAGTCCGAGAGAAATTTCTGCTTGGATATCAAACACCGAGGAAGCTAGTTACTTCAGCATGGCTGTACATGGCCAGACCTTCTTCAGGCTAAATTATCCTCTGAAGCTGAACTCGTAAGTATCACAAAGCTTTAGGAAACACGTGAAAAAAAAATATATCGACTTCCGAAATTAAGGTTATTTTATTCTTTGTAGTGTTTTGTTCGGAAGTCGGTTATATTTTTTTGTAAAAAGTTTTAAGTGGTGAAACTTGTACGACGTCTTCGTCAACGCAAAAATTGTTTTCTTTTTTGTATTGTAGATAGGCACACGTTAATAAGCAAAAATGCTCATAAAATATAAACTACGGAACCAAACTGAATCAAATTTTTATGGGACCAAATGGCAAATATACTGCATCGAACCAAAAAAGAATCACAGAAATCGGATCCGAAACCTCGGAGTAATCGGTGTATATACATACAAAAAAAAATACCCACCGAATTGAGAACCTCCTCCTTTTTTGGAAGACGGTTAAAAAAAGAATAAGACCTTTCGAAATTAAACCAGTTTCAATTGGAGCTCTCGGCATGTCCACTCACTTTTACCATGTCCATTACAAATCAAAGTCCTAACAACAAACCAGGATGCCAGATAAAAACTTTCGAAGTCCTACTTTCTTTAGAAGCTGTCAAAATATTTAATTCACGCCTCTGAGACCATGGTACAATTAGGGACGAGTGATTTGTACGCATCCTTGTGTCGCCACACTCACACGTCAATCGCTTCGCTCTGATTGGCTGCAACACACGCGAAGTCATTAGGTATTTGCATGCACCTGACGGCCGCGATTATCACGTCAAAGCCGTGCGTGTTGAATGATTACAAAAATTAGGCGTTCCCCTTTTGATTTATAACCGTAATTTGTTTTACATTGTAAAGCGATATTTGTGCTATTCTGATTTATTGCAAACATGTCTGTAGCTAAAGCTTATTATCACGTTTGTTGGTGTAAAGTGTGATCTTGCTGCTGAAGTGTAGATCTGTTTTATGGTCAGTACGTGGCTGCATAAGTCACAAGTTGCTGTGAATAACACGATTTAGGCACTTGTCTCGCCGCCGCGCTGGCAATCAGCGAGTAGCGAGTGAAAAGTTTCGATAGTTTTGACGCTCGGCTTTCAGCGAGTGCTTTAGTGCGACGGGCTTTTACTCGCAATACTCGCTCCGGCCCGCACTATAGATAGAAATTACCGCAGTTTAATTGTTCTGACCGCCAAGCGAGCATCGCCGAGCGAGTGTCGCTGAGCGAGTACAATCTTTGATAGCTCTTGTCGCTGCGATCAACTAGAGGTAAGAGCCGCTCGCCGGCAGTGTGAACAGCCAGCTATCGACTATGAATGTATGTGTCTCTTTTACTCACACGAGATCTATATCTTTTGTCCCTTTCCTCAGCGAACAAATGGTCGATAGATACTCGCTTCCTTGCCGGCGGTGAGACAAGTGCCTTACGCTAAACTTTTCTGTCAGACTAAGTGACACTGAGCCGTGTGGTGGAATAAAACCGACTCATTTCACAGAGAGTCCCAGAAGCAGGAATATCCTTGAAATATTATGATGTCTATCTGAAATAAATACGAATAGTTAAAATACCCCGACCTAACCGACAACTTTGATTTTCTACGTCTTCAACCAAAACTTTTATTCCTATTCAATAGCATAGGTACCCGTATTATATTCAAGACTCGAGTACCACACTCGTTCTACAGGAAAAGCGGGGATTCTTGAATATGTCTCGGCACAATCTGACTACAATAGTTTTGTAGAACTCCTACGTGTTTTTGTGAACTTGGAAAAGTCTTTAAGTTTTCACCTAGAAAGGAAAGTTCTTGAAAGTTTTCTTCTATTCAAATACACGGTGCCATTTAGGTCGTCTTACAAATACGACCTACTTAATATACCCGACATAAACTACCTCTTGGCGCGATAATTTAAGTTACATAAATCATATTATTATTTGACATATACCTGGACTAGCTGCATCTTAAAAGTGGCAATCACGGAAGAACCTACGTAACTTATTTCTACTCGTTTTAAGCTTGGAATACCTTTACGAATAACGTAACTGTTAATAAAATATACAATAACAATTAAAATCAACTACATTCGCGCGTAAACCAATTACTGAACCGTAAATAATTAATACTAATAAGATAATTTTATAATATTTACTTGAATTATTATGTACTTAACCTGATTAATGAATATTACAAACTTAATAACTAAGGAATGCAATTAACGTTACGAGCACCTGTAAGATGAATAGGTCGTTATGTTATTTACTTCTAGAGTTGCAACATGAGTATTTATTTACATTAAAATTACGTAAAATTGAACGAATGACTGTTACCCGATTAGTTTAATTAAGGTAAAAAATCCGCTCTCGAAATAACGAAGTCGTTCAGGTGAAGATGATTCTAAATAAAGGCGCGACCACCTCGGAGCACTCTGAACGTTGCTAAACAATTCACTCAAACGTCCTAATTGATCGCCAGTCGCTTCACAGGCTTGCTCGACTAATTGTTTGCTTATGTTTCCCAATCAAACTTCGAACAATGCCAATCGACATGCCATTTTGCACTGGCCAATAGAATGTCATTATTACCTGGAATGGCCATTTCAATTATTGACCAGACAATTTGATATTGAGAATGGGCAGCAGCGTTCTCTGTAAAACGCAACACCATACACTGCGATCGCCAACCCGCCTGCCAAGCGTTGCGATTATGGCTAGCGCCCCCCCCCTCTTTAGGCGAGGCCTATATCCAGCAGTGGACGTCTTTCGGCTGATATGGGTTTGATAACCAATTTGTGGAATTCTACACTGAAATGTTTATACAAAATACTGTATACGCTACTTTATCATCGCGCATTTAATGTATGCATTCGACGAGAAACCCCGCTGGGATCACCGTTTCCGTGTAAGTAACACAAACGTGTTTTAATCTGGGTCAGTTTTACTACACTTAGAGACAACGTTACTTATGTAACGGATGGTTATTAGTATTAGACAATATCGGAACGGTAATGAGTTTTCGTACAGTCACTTCATTCACTGCTTGTCTGTGACCAAAGTTACGTCATGGAGAAATAGTGGCCTACATTTCCAACAGTCTAAATGTTGAACTTTTATTTTTAGATACCTAAGTAAAGGTCAGCTTCGAATAAGAATAGGCAGTTCTATTTTAAAATAACAAGAACTTGCCATTTGAAAATTCTAAATTCAGAGGTTTATCAATATGTATATGAATGGAGATCACGAAGCCTTATTGGCTCTGAAAAACCTTGGGCTTGTTTTGGTAAAGAGACATGGTTATATATACCATAAGTATTTTTAATGACTTGATACTTTTTCTGCAATAGTATATGAAACAAGTACTTAGGTTAGGTTCATTATTGTATAATAGGACATGCTAATGGCTGATTTTTGATTGCAAGTATAGATAAACTGAACCACTCTACAGATAAAGCTTTAATGTTTCACGTCCAAATGTTAGCTTAGTCGGCGAAGAAATTAATTATTTAAATATCTGTCTATTCAGTGAGCAGGCTTTTCCATTATATAAGTTCCGAATTCGGAGTCTGTTTATTTATGTAGCGAGATTCGTTAAATTAGGTTTTTTGTAACTAGAATCCAGGAAAAAATATAAAATAGATAATTGAGCCGGAGGGTTTATGTTCAGAAATTCTAAAATTGGAGGCGTTTACTATAAATCAAGTAACCAAGTTTTTTTTATTACTCTATAACGCAAAAGATAGTCCCACAAAAGTTATACTGAATGCATTAAAAGTTGAATAGGTTCTAAATCTGAGTTCTAAATCTGAGCAGATGGACTTTGAAAAAAGCGTTACTTTCGGTGTTCCTTCTTAAAGTATTTAATTCGGAAACAATGACATAATCTTGTTTAAATTAACGTTAAAAAAACTAACGTGTAGAAGTGTTATAATAAAAAAATCTCTTTTTCTTCGTTATTTATCTAACAGAGCAATTATCATGAACTGCATGCTCGCCAAACCGTTCAAGAGGTATTGTGACATGCACACTAATCTTCACTTATATTTTGCAAGCGTATGTTCGCAGTAACGCTCTAGTTGACTACTAGGTCAATAGACACGTCAGCTAAACAAGTTGAATGTCAGAATATTTAAGTCCTTGAAGTATTTTATCCAAGACTTGATTTTAGTTCAAAGAACCTCTTGAAAGAATTGGAGACGCATAAAATGTTCTAATTTAATAATTACAAAAAAAAAACTTAAAATGCACTAGATTGGTACAAGCTGATTGATATCAACGTGCTGTGCTTTTGTAAAAAGTTTTTTTTTTTGTAATTTCAAGTGGTGATACTTGGACGACGTCTACGTCAACGCAAAAATTGAAATAAGCAAAAATGCTCATAAAATAAAAACTACTAAAACAAACTGAATCAAATTTTTACGAAACCAATTAGCAAGTATACTGCATCGAACTAAAAAAGAATCACATAAATCGGATGAGAAACCTCGGAGTAATCGGTGTACTCCTCCTCCTTTTTTGGAAGTCGGTTAAAAAGTATTAAAAACAGAAGTAGAAATATTCCTCCACGAAAATAAAAATCCTTCACAGCATATGATTATCAGTAGAAAGTTCAATGAAACATGGTAAACACGGTACTTTATGAATACAACCCTTTCAGGAAAGGGGACTATTTGTAAAGATATGATCCCGAACCCCATGATAATATTTGTGGTTAAAGGATAATGTGTTTTTCTAAGTAAAACACAAATAAAGTTCGGAGTGAAACAACTTCGTCTATGTTTGGCGAACAACAGGTTTACAAGTTTTTTTACGATTTCTTCTGGTTTAAAGGAGCGGTAATAGTCTACAAAGTTTCGCTTTTAAACCGCTGCATGATTCTTGGTTTCTTTTTTATATGAACTGTTTGAGGATTCCGAACAAAAAACGGAACCCTTATAGGATCAATCGGGTGTCAGTCTGTCTGTCCGTCTGTCACAGCCAGTTTTCTCCGGATCCAATAGACCGATTCTGTTGAATGGTACACAATTACACATATGGACTTCTGTGACCCAAACACGGACGCGTTACGTAAATTATTATTTTTTTAGTATGCGGGTCACTTTCGGGGGTCAAACTAGGATATTTAAAAAAAAAGGTCATTGAACAATATTTTGAGGCATATCAAAAGGGTCTATGAGGGCTTTAATTTTATTTTTTTCATAATCTTTAAATAAATAGTTTTGAAGTTATTCAAGAAATTAGACGAATACTGACTATTCCCTTTTATCTCCGAAACTTCAGAGCCTACTATTTTGAAAAAAAAATGGAGATAAAAGATCTTTACCTATAGAAAAAACAAGTTTCTACTTTTTTTAACTACAGTCGCTAGCGAGTATAGATTTATAAAACTAATGTATCGTTCGGAACCCTTTGCACGCGAGTCCGACTCGCACTTGGCCAGATTTTTTGACACATGAGATTAGAAAATCAGATTTATTTATTAGAGCCTTCATTAAGCATCCAGTACGTCTACCATGAGTTTTATCAATCTATACTCACTAGCGACTGTAGTTAAAAAAATGTATGTAAACTTAATAAAAACAAGTTTTTAATTGATTAGTTTAGTTGTAAACTAAAGTTTTACTTGCAACTTGCTTGTTTGTTAGTTAATAACTAAACAAATAAATTAGGAACTTGTTTTTCTTTTAAGTTTTCATATATTTTTTTAACTACAGTCGCTAGCGAGTATAGATTGATAAAACTCATGGTAGACGTACAGATCGGAGACATTGTAACGTAACTACACGAATGAAGAAGCCACAGTTCCTGCTATTACAAAGACCAAACACTAGGTAACATCACAAAAAAGATAAGAAATGTTGCATAGACGCGTGATTTACCGGATTTCTTCGCTTCTATTCAATTGACATCCATGTATTACATAAGACGATTAACAATGGCGACCACGCACGACAATTTCTTTTTTTCCTTGCGGTAACGGCAATGCGCACGCAATATGCGTAAGAGTACTTTCTAACAGTCATCGACCTCCGGTTCTCGTATTTTTAGCAGACGGTGTTAAATATGGATTGCCTAGTCATTGTTTCTTCGATATTGATTATGATTAAGCGCATCTATAATGTCAATAGTTTCTAATATCAAGTGAACCTGGTTTCTAAATTATACTTCAAGCAGTGACATTGAAAATCGAAACAACAGACGTATCGAAATTACTCCCCTCACTCATCCCACGTTCGGGAGTGCATGTTTATAAATTCTAATTTATTTTATTTATTTATAATCATTTATCTCGGACACTTGTCTTGTTCCATATATCTTTGTTAGTAGTACAACTTATGTGACTATGTTAGTACTTATAATTATTATTAATTACAATGTTCTTTAACTAATTCATATATTTCCTGCAGCATTAGACCCGCAGTTATGCATACGGGTCCAATACTCCAGGAAAACTCCGTCTGGCCTATCTCCAATCACCTTCAGGATGCCATTAGCACTCCCACGAATCCTACGTAACAAAGATGCCGTTCTTTTTCGCATGATTGCTGAATATAGTAGCTAATGTAGTGTTCACTTTTATCTATACTAGTATTATAAAGAAGAAAGATTTATTTGTTTGTCTGTTTGAATTGAATAGGCTCCGAAACTACTGGACCGATTTGAAAAATTCTTTTAGCATGGGATAGCTACATTATCAGGGAGTAATATAGGCTATATATTATCCCCGTACTCCCACGGGAACGGGAACTACGCGGGTGAAACCGCGTGACGTCCACTAGTTACATATATTCAGGAACTTTAGCAACATTTTACCACATCCTGTGCTTTAACAAGGGATACAAATGTTCATAAGCATCCATTATATAAAACCCATGAGATAATAATCTTCCAGTGATTGTCCAGTTAGCTGAAAACTTTGTCTGAGCGTCATATAAAGGCAGCGGATCTTCCTCTATGTAGTGTATCACTATTCAAATTTTTATCACATATATAGGTATTTTCCTTTTAACTGACGAAAAACACATTTCAAATCAATCCACCTATTAGGATTTTCTGACCCAGAACTAAGTATAGGTACTGCCCTAGCGGTAGGAAACAACAATACAATACACCGACAACAATCAACCAACTAAACCAAACAACCAACCAACCAAAGTTCAGAACTTCTGCCCTTTGCATCCCTCTAACCTGAATATTGTTGACAAGCCGCATCAAGCCAAACCACAAATTAACCGAACGCCGCACGAATGCACGTGGCATATAATTTAGCTTTGTAGAGGAATCTACTGTCACCATGTGAACGTTTCAAGCTTGATGAGACTGCACATTGTGGCAACTGAATATTACTGTATTCAGTTGCCACAATGTGCAGGGTTAATCTATCTATACATATTAAATGCTTTGTCCTGAATGACTGGCGCATCAACGCACAGCCTAAACCGCTGATCGCAGAGACCTTGAAACCTGAGGGTGTGTTCTTTATATGATGTAGGCATCCGATAAGAAAGGATATTCCGAAATTTTACCCCTAAGTGGGTGAAAATAGGGGGCAAAGTTTGTATGGGACAACTTGATTCCTTGGTCATATCTACTTCAAATTTTGCATAAGCATTTTTAACAGAATTGATGGAAGACATGTTTTGTATTTTATTGAAATTCATCCCCTGACGGGGTTAAAAAGGGGTAGAAAGTTATTTTTGGGGTGATTTGCTTTTAAGTTTTTATCAATACTCCTTAGTGCTTTTGATTTAAAATTCTATATATAAAATTCTTCCGTTACTGATTGATTGAGTGGCTGAGTGACTGACAGACAGCGCACAGCCGAAACTACTGGTCGCATTTAGTTTCCTTGGGGAGTGAAGGGGAGCACTAAGAGAGGATTTCTCGAAATTTCTACGGGAACGGGAAAAAACGAGATATGCACGTACGAAGTCGCGGGGAAAAACTAGTATTTTTAACCGACTTCAAAAAAAGTAGGAGGTAATCAATTCGTTTGCAGTTTTTTTTCAATTTTTTTAATATGACCTCTTATCTCCGTCATTTATGAACCGATTTGAAAAATTCTCCTTTCATTTGAAAGGGTACTTATACTTTCCGATTGGTTCCAAAATCGGTTTAGCAGTTTGGCTTTTGAATCAAAATAGCTGGAATTCGCTTACTTAGATGACGTATTTGGTTTGTCACCCAAATAAACGAAATTGCGTATTTTGCTTTCCTTCGACTTTCCAGTGGTGTTATTAGGCGTGGGGACCCACAAAAAGTGAAAAATTAAAAAAAGTTATTTTAAGTTAGTTATGTCCAGTTACTTTGTTGTATTTTTTTATATTTGTAAGTCAGTTTTATTTATTTGTAAAAAAGTTTTTGTAAAATAATTTCATGACTTAGGGCGAGTTTTTTAATCTGTAGTTTACTCAACCAAGCGATGCGGACGAATTTTTTGACGCCTTATCTTAGTTAGGATATTTTATTTTAAGTGTATATATTTAGTACTTTAATGCTGTACCTAGTTCATATCTAAATAAACGAAAGTTTTAATACCAAGCGTTGAAGCTATTTAGGTCCATACAATACTAGCTTGACCAATGGGCAAATAAGGAACGATTAGTTTATAATTAACGATTCATCATAAAACTTATTGAATTTTTTACGACTATTTCAACCATTCAGATCAAAAAACAGTCTCTATAATACAAGTTTTCTATTTTACTATCTAATTGCGATAACTCCTCCGATGCTAGTCTTAAAAACAATACACATAAATTTACTATAAAGGGCTTCAACCTAGCTTATCTTCACATCTTTTTTTTTTATTTGTGATGGGTTTGCTCTTGACTCTCAAGTCTAGGTCAGAGATGATAGAGACAAAGTCTACGATGGAGCGAGCTTACCCAGAAGGAGCCTGTTCACTCTGACTTTAAAGAGATTAGGGTTGTAAGCGTTCGGAAACAGACGCAGGCAGAGAGTTCCACTCCTTTGCTGTGCGCATTATAAAAGACGTTTGGGAACGCTTAATGCGAATTGGTGGAATAGTAACAAGTGCAAGGTAGGGTAACAAAATTTTTGCCCTTCCACCAAATCTCTTCCCAAAGCTCAAACATGAAACAATAACAATATTTGTAACATAAAACAAGCACGGCTGTGTTTCATTTTCAACGCACTGTTCTCGAACGTGCTGAATAGGTTAATTCAAAATTTTCATTAACATAGAGTGGCTTTTGGAGTTGATGCGTATATGCATCACATTTATTATTCAAGAACACCCACTCGTGCGAATTCGCGGAGCTCTAAACAAACTATTATAATATATTGAGTTTGGAGTGTCGAAATGTTTGTCCATGATATTGTGCGGTTTGTGTTCAATTAGTGCTTAATTACGTAGAGTGATGACAAAGACCCACATCCATTATGAAATTAATAATTATGTAATGTAACAAGTACAAAAACTTTTAAACACTGAAACTTACATAAGTATGAATATAACAAAACTGCTAGCACACTCCTTACGTTTAAATAGAAGCAGATCAAGAATTTCAACATAAATTCCAATGAAAAGAATTCCATCAACGTAGTGCACCAACACTAGTACAAAGCTGAGGGCGCACTTGTTAAATTCCTGCTGATTTCTCATGTGATGTAACAAGTGCAAAAACTTTTATACGCTGAAACTTTCATAGGTGCGAATATAAGAAGACCGCTAACACTTTTCTTACATTAAAATAGAAGCAAATCAAGAATTTCAACATAAATTCCAATGAAAAGAATTCCGTCAAAGTAGTGCACCCACACTAGTTCAAAGCTGAGGGCGTACTTGTTAAATTCCTGCTAATTTCTCTGAAATAGAACTTACTTGTACTTGGGAAGAAATGCCAACTATAAAATTTCTTTGAACTCGTCGAAGTCAGGGATTAGTTTTGCTGTGTACATGATACGATTTCACTTCATTCTTCGTATGTTTTATTTACTGATTAATGTTTGCGTTTAAAATACTGACCAACCTAATGCCCTTCTCCTATGTTATTTAGTGGTCTCGACGAATCACGTTTATCGTCTTGTATTTAAGCCTGTCAACCATGACGATAATTTTATGGTTGAAGATTTCAAGATTCACTGTCTTGTCTTTCCTCACACAGGCCCTCCATCTTTTCTTCGGTCTCTCAATACATCGACATTTACATAATATATTAATATCTCTTTTGTTTACTTGCATTACATTTCGTTACTCTTTAAACCATCGTTTCCAAAAATAAGGCCACTACAAGCGAAACATGCGTCACTCGCATTATTTAAGCGTCATTCAAAATCATGTTAATTGTTACCTTTTATTCCGTGTATGTGACCAAAATGTATGTATATGGCTTGCAATGTCATTGTTGTTGCTTGCAAATACATTAAATATATGCAGCAAATGTTTAATAACAAAACACTTAGGATAAAATACTTAAATAGCTGTATCCGGTACACATACTTGGGTAACTGACAAAAAAAAAATAACAGTTACATTGCAAATTACAGAAGTAATACGTCATTCAATGAATTTCTTAAACCTCAAATGTTATGCAAGAACTACATGTTTCTAAAACGGAGATTGACATGTAATTGACATATTTTTGTAATGTAGTTGGACATTGCGACTGAATCGACAGGAAAAGCAGTATTTTACATCGTACATGTTCGATTTTTAGACACGGTTTCTCACTCAAAGGCTCATTTAGAATAATAAATATTTTCGGCACAGTATAAATAGATAGTGAAATTGGCCTTAATAAAAAAACAGGCACATAGACATATTTCAACATAAGACTAGCGATCAAATGTGCATTAGAAAGATAAATAAAGGTATGTTGTACGCCTAATTGGCAGCAATAAGTGTTATTTTCAAAGATTAATGCCTACAGGATACTCATACATCGTAATTACTACAGTTTCGACTAAGCAGTTAATTACGACATAGTTAGGTAACCGAGACAAAAACTAATAAATTTGAACTATGATTAACATGCTACAGAACTGGATTGTATACGGGTTGGATCACTGCTTGCATAAGTGTTCTATTTGTTATACTCAAACTCAGAATATTCTGCAATACTATTTCCAAGAACGATATTGTACAATTGATTTGTATGATAAATACTTATTTGAAATATTTTTTAAACATTCTACAAGCTTTTTTATTATAAAATTAAATAGTAAGTTTTGGAACTTGTCCAATGGGCGATAGTATATGATCCAGAGACCGTTTGTTGACAACCTACGAAGGTTGTCAACAAACGGTCACGGAATCCCATGGCCTGACTCATTATACAAGGAATTCGAGCATTGCGGTTAACCTAGTTAATTCGCTTGATCACTAATTGAAACACATAATAGGTAATATGATAGATGTCACTTCCAGGAATCTATTTATACGTGAACACAACATAAATTCATGGAATCAAACTATATTCCACAGATGGTATCACTCGTGCCAGTCATGGAACGGAAAAACCGGAGAGTGGCAAATTTGGGTAAACGGTGAACGTGTTGGCAGAGGATTTAATAACAGAGTAAGCTATATTAAGTCATATAAATCATCATAACAGGAAATACGATATTTAGTACCTACACATAACATGCATGCAATCACTTCCAGCTCGTCGGCCATGTCATCAAGGGAGGCGGTTTAGCAATATCCGGCCAGGACCAATCACAGCTCTACAAGAAGGATAACATAGAACCAGTTGCAAGTGAGTTTTGGATTACGAGACATAGTGTGATGTCACAAGTTGAACCTACTAGTATACAATGTAATAACGTAACCGTCTTGCAGGACAATCCGGTTTGTTGGGCGAGATCACAATGCTCCAGCTGTACCACGTGGCGCTGACTGCCGGGAAGGCTCACAAGGACCACAAGCACCATCACGTGCACCACTTCAGGCACGACGGAACACCTGTAGAGTCTTCCACCGAAGCAGTGACAGAGCCGCCTGCGCCGCAGCCTACTCCTCTTGGAAACGGAAACTTCTTAATCGGTGGCCAACTCCAAAGAGCGCCTAACCTAAACTTGGCCGGAGCCCAGCAAATGGTTCCCGTCCAACTGCCTAATGGTCTTCAACTCCAACAAGAATACATCAACGGGCAACTTGCCAACAGGCTTGTTTCCGAACAGCTACTGAACAGCGTGCAGCCAGTCTCTGATCATTTAAGTGGCGGCTCTCCTAGCCAACAGATATCTCTAGTTCCTGTAACGTCCTCTCTAGGCCAGATTGGACAGAATCAAGCTTTCCCGAGATCACCTCTTGGGCCGTCAAAGGGGACAACTGTGGTACTATCTGGGTCACTTTTGAATCCAGCTAATGTAAAATATATTGACGATACAGTGTCCCATAATCTTTTCAAGAGGAATTCCGGAAAACGTGACAAGAGAGACAATCCCGAAAAAGAGTTGAAAGAAGAGCTTGCAGCATCAGGTTAGTGAACCATATTAATTAGGTATATACGAGCGTAAAATTTCATTACGTCTCGTCTAAAGCATTTCATTAATAAGGAATGGTATAATGTTAATGTAAACGGGGTTTCAAAAGTTACGAGTTAACTTTGAAATTCTGCTACTATCAAGTAGAAGCATTGGAGTTCTCCTCAACCCAATTTAAAGTGATTGCACAAGTGCAGACTGATCTAATAAACTGGTGGACATTAATTTAATAAACTCGTTCTATCTGACTTCGACAGTCACCTAAATCAATAGTGTAATATTCAGACCGGGTCGTGGCCGGAACTTACAGTTTGTTATCAAACAAAAGAGATTTTATATCTGTATCAGATGAATCATTGACATGATGAGCCATTGTATATACCCTGAGGATATTTATAAGCTTATAGATAATATTCCGACATAGCCAAAGTCCTTAAACATTTCTTAAGAAATGTAGGTATGTGTAATATAGAACTGAAACAAAATATAAACAGGAAACTAAGAAATATATAATCTTGATCATTGATAAAAATAGAATGTAAACAATATTGTATTTTGATCTCCTCATCTATTAAGCACAGACAAACAGGGACGATAGCTCGTATAAATTACACGTCAGTAACCTTACACTGGTCCTGACGTGAGATGTATGTCATCGGTGCAGGCAAATCGATATCTGTTTACATTGTCTAGCAAGATGAGGTATCGTGTTGCTGCTAAACTACCCCATTAATAAAGAGAAACACACTAATCAGTGTGATGTTGTTTACTTAGAGCAATGCTGCAGGATTTACAGCAGTATATTACATTTCAAACTCTCTGGCACCGGGCGCATAAACGAGTGATGCAACTGGTACAAACTTGTATTGGCTGGGAATTGAGGCCTAAGCTTAGCGCGACGTTTTCATGAAAATTGTGCAAATTTTTAGTAAAGACTCAGAAAGAGCAAAGTTTAATTAATGATGAAAATCTATACATAATGCACATCATTATAGATGTTTAATTAAGGATTCGTACTAAACAAAAGACTTATAACGAACAAAAGTCTTAATTAACGTCCTCCGTGGTAGAAGAATTTCAATTCACTACTGTAAACGATGTATCGCAAGCAAATCACGCTAACCGTCACTGTCAAATTTTCCCATTCAACCTTGAACCTAATGCGTTAGCGATAAAGATGAAAATTAAATGTGACAGATTGTTATGTGATTAATATTGTGATTCTAATATGATTCTCCTAAATTGGCCTTTTTAGCCCCCCTGACCTTGTTTGACGAGAACCAGTTCTGTACCTAATAATATAAAAACTTCCCCCATGATAGAGATATAACATCGAGAAATAAATGCTCACAAATAAGAACATCCTTATTAACGTTTATTTCAGAAACGAATGATTTTCGACGGAAACAGAATAATTCAGGCAAAAATAGACCTTAATAATATTATTTTAAGAGTTATAAGAAAATCACCGAATTGCGCCAACTCAACAGCAATTGTCACATACGCAAAATGATCGATATCCAATTTTATTTTCAGGAAAGAAAGACAAGCGTGGGTTGGTGGCTTTATCTGACGGATCGATCGTTGACGAGGCACTGTTGAGCCCGAACCTGGACCAGGACAACAAGGAGGATGAAGCGTTGTTCCAGCAGTCCCTGCTCAATGGACTAGCCGGCTTTGTAGGAAACCTGCCAGTGCAGAATTTACAAAAGGAAACTGTAAGTAAAAAGTAGAACTACTTAGAAAACATTTAATCTGTATGGCCATAGAACTGGACATAGTTTTAGAGCAAACCTAGCTCAAACTATAACGCTAAGCCACTGCTTAGCTAAATAAATAATAATGTAAAAATATCACTATATTATTTATTTAGTGGCTCGGGTTGCTCTGGCCGGTCAAGTTCATTAGAGATTTTCATTTTGTTTGTTTATTTTCACTTCGTCAAAACAATGCGCTTGTCTACACTAATATTATAAAAAGGAAAGATTTGTTTGTTTGTTTGAAATGAATAGGCTCCGAAACTACTGGACCGATTTGAAAAATTCTTTCAGCAATGGATAGCTACATTATCAGAGAGTAATATAGGCTATATTTTATCCCCGGGAACGGGAAATTACGGGAACGGGAGTACTTATTATATTTTCATATTTCTCTCTTAAGTTATTTACATCATTGGGTGTACTACATTTTGCGAGTAACTCTTACTGTAATTTGACGTTTGCAATAAAATACTGTTACACGGAGGGAATTTTAATAAGTGTCCATCTGTGTACCTTTTTATAATAAAACTCAAAGCACGAGTTAATTAACACATATAATTATTTCATCTGATACCAACGAAAGCTACATTGAGTCTGACGGACTAAAACAATTTATTTATACCTACATATTTATGTATTCATCTATCTTCTTTCGCGTGAACGGCTGGACTGATTTCGCTAATTCTTTTTTTGTTGCGTTTGTTATTGCCAGGAGAAGGTTCTTATGAAAGAAAAAGTGAAGAAACTTGCGGGGTAGCCATTTGACGGGAGCGAAGCAGCGGGGGACAGCTAGTTCATAGATAAAAATGATACTTGAACGATTTAAAAAAGTATTTTTTTGTTGTATTCGTAATTTTCAGGACGAAATATACGACGGTTGTTTGAAAGAAAATTTTGAAAAAATAATACATCCGGGCTAAACCGGGGCGGTTCACTAGTTTTTCAATGAAATTCAAAACTGAAACTATTTCATGCCAACATTCTACTAATGTTGCATAACAGTACCTACGTGAACTTTAATTAAGTAACTAGTTGACCCACGCAACTTCGTCTGCTCTTATTGGCCTTAGCGTGATGATATATAGCCTTCCTCGATAAATGGGCTATCTAACACTGAAATAATTTTTCAAATCGGACCAGTAGCTCCTGAGATTAGCGCATTCAAGCAAACAAACAAACTCTTCCGCTTTATATATTAGTATACCATCTGACTCGGCAAACCTTGGTTTGCCATACAAAATAAAAAATACCCTACCACCTATTCTCATACCTATAGAATATACACACAAAATTTCATGAATATCGGTCGAGCCGTTTCGGAAGAGTTCGGTAACAAACACCGTGACACGAGTTTTTTTTTATATTAGTATGTATATAGATTTCCATGTAAAATGTAGATATTTTCCAATTAGCTCACTAATAATGTTAGAGTCTTGGTTTCTGGGAGCTTAGACGAGCAACATTGTTAATATATGTCAATTAAGTTGACCATACCTAATCACCATATCTAAGTGTCAATTTTTGATAACCTATTTAAGGTTGACTTGGTTTAAACTTAGAAACACTAATAAGACAGAATCCTCTGATGTGCTAGAATATAAACACCGTCTCAAATTATACCATGTCTCTCAACACTCCTTCCATTTTTCTCTTTTATAAGCCATAGTTATGCGTGATATTTATATTTCCAGGTGGACGAAAGAGAGCCAGCTGAAGCAGAGGTCAAGGCAGTGATGCAGGTCTGCAGCGGTTGCGCACCGGAACCCTTCAAGAAGGCCCTGGTCATCTCCTGGCGGTCCACCCCCAAGAAACTCTACAGCGGCGCACACTATTACAAAGGCTTACCCATCTGCCGAGCCTTCTAATCCACCTTAGATTCTAACTTTAATGTACAAAGACTAACCCACTTATTTATAAACGTTTTATACAGTCGAACTAAAATTGACCCAAGCACAATGTTCAGCTCAAGAACTAGTGACATTCTGCTACAATGATTTTCAAAAGTACAAACAAGTTTGGGATTGATTACGTAGTCAAGACGATTGTCAAATCGTCTGATATAATGCCACTTTGTGTAGGCCCGCCCTCTTGTTATTTACAATATATATACTGTAAAACGTTTATAAATGTTAAGTTCGTATATACATAGGGTTACTGTATTATAAATCTTATTGTCGGCAAGGAGGCAAGCTTTATCTTCGACTAAGCATTGATTTTCAATTGTCTTTTTAATATAACCGCCATTTACTTTAAGTGTTAAAGATATAAAATATTAAGTTTTATATAAAAGTACTACAATTAATTGATTTGAGGCTGCCGGATGATTTTGATCTGGGATATGTAAATTAGTCATTGGGTGTCAAACACATCGAGTGTTTGTATTATTTATTGTAGTTGTAAGAATGAATTAAATGGTTACTTGATTTTTTCTTTAGTTTTAAGTACATCATACCAATTTGTTACCATTTTTTTAAATAAATGTACCTATAAAGTGTAGATTTTATTGTTTAATTTCCACACTGCACACAATTAGATACTATATGCCTATTTTATCACGGCTTATTTAGTTCAGAGATCTGGAACGTAATAAACTAACTTGTACGATTATGTAAACAAATCATATCATCCAACCCTGAACTAAATTAAACATTTAAATATCTGTGCCACTGTAAAAGTTTCCTGAAAATCACAAAATTCACCTACCATTGATTGGTGAACACGTTCACGGGTGGGACTCCCACTTACCTTGGTCTTATGCACATGCTGATGGTGGTACTCCGAGTCGATCTCTGGCTCGCTGAAATAGCTCTGATCCTAAGAAAAGAAAAACAGTACATGAAGCATGTGAAAATAAGTAGAAAAGGTGGTGTTACAGAAATAAATCTGTTTTCTGTTAGCCTATGTTGTCCCACTGCTAGGTAAAGGCATAACAAGAAAAAAAACCATGGCTTGTTTTATCAATAAATATTGTATTATTTACGAATTAACTAGTCATCATCATTCAACCAAAGTCATAAGGATTTTATTCCAATACGCCATTTTTTACTATTCCAATTAATGGAAAAATTGATCTAGGATAATACTAAACCATTGTTGGTAATATTCATTGACAAATAAAAATTGAACATTTACTACTCTGCCAGCAATGAAGACACAATTGAAGTGACCGATGAATTTCTATGAATAGTTATACATTTACTTCGTACTTCCAGCATGTGGGGAGACAATGGCAGATGGCATATCTTGTTCGCTCCAGTGTTCAGCGCCTACATGTGCCCGTTATTGTAGACAAGTTAGTGCTGCTTGAGAGGTAGCTTTCTAACAAGCTCGATGTACTGGATTTATCGGTTCGATTCTCATCGTATCGCTGCCTGAATAGAACAACGTAAAACCGCAAAGGCATCCCTTTCCATCACTCCTTCCAATTACTGCAAGGGTATTAAAATTACATTACCCAAATAAATGGTAAGGAATTACCCAAATGGTAAGAATTAAAGGAAAGAAATCATGGAAGCAGATGAAGTAAAACCTTCTTCAATAAAAATCAGGAGACACAAGAAGGAACACAGAACAACTTGAAGCAAAATACCCCAAATATTAAAAGCCAAAAAAATATCCGGCAAAGGGTCTTTAATCAAAACTGCAAGGTGGTGCTTACTTGGTCCCAACTCGGTGGTCCGGAGCATGGAGGCGGTGCGGCGGCAGGAGGCATGGCAAGGGTCCCCACGCCCACAGCACCAGGGAAGGCACCTCCCCCTATGTCCGTAGCCTCGAAGAGGCGCAGGACGGACCGGTCTCTGATGTCCCGGAGATGGGCTCTGCAGAAGAAAAAACAAGGATAAGTACCAACCCCCACTAGATTCCCGTGGTGGATTATGGCTTACTCACTCAAATAAAGCCTGTGTCCAAAGGTCACGTTTCCACCAGCAATTACCTACATTAAATTTCGGATTACGATCCAGCGAGTGATCACATTATACCTCAATAGCCTGCAATGTAATGAAACTTGTATGCGAGTTGCTTGTAGGTGAAAATGTGGCTTAATGGTAGTGGATTGTGACAAGCTGGTTATGTTTTTTGTGGATTTAGTAGAAACAGGTGATTACAAAATGTTCTACAGCGAAAATGAAAAAGGGATGTAGTAGAAACAGCTGATAACAAAACGTTCGACAGCGAAAATGAAAAACATTGTCACTGCAATCGAGGCGGAACAGGCGCACCAACCGATGGCTAGGCGGTGGAAAAAACTTTGCCATCACTATCGAACAAGGAACAGGCGCACGAGCTAGTCTAGGGTTATGGAACCGAGAGACTGAGACTCATAAAGACAGACTTAAGCGTTTTCTAAAATCTCAGCAAAGAGATGTTAACCATTTGAGACTTTATACTTTGAAATTGAATATCATAAATTAGGGGAACACCCAAATACTCTGAAATATTTTATTCCGAATTTCGATATTCCGATTTTCAAAAGTCCGAATTTCATAATACCTAAGAATTATAATATCTATTATTCAATAAGTTTTGCTACTAAATTGACAGAAACGAATCGCTGTAAAACCGACTCCACGTAGTCTTGTCTGCCCTACCCCTAGAGTGTAATTTAAGCCCGCGTAGGCGCGGAGGGGCGAGGCGGGGGAGAAGTTCGCGGGGGACCGCCGGAGACGTGACAGAAACCATGCCTGCTGCATACTGCAAGCTTGCTTGCATGCTGCATGCTCGCTTGCATACTTGCTTGCATGCTTGCCTGCATGATTTCTTGCATGCTTATTTGCTTGCATGCTGCATGCTGCATGCTTGCTTGCATGCAGCTTGCATCTGTCATTAGTTTTTAATTCTACCTCCTCATACTAAACAATAATATACTTTGTTCTGGCGAGCAATTGCGTTTATTTGTCTTATTATTTAGTTTTACAAGGTGTTTTTTATTTCTGGATTCTGATTAATAGGTATTTTAATAATCGGAATTCGTATTTTGATGTGTCGAATTGTCATTAATTCGTACTTTTTGTTATTCGACCTATTGAAATTCGGTATTTTAAGAATAGTTATTATAAACATTAGGAATATTGATATGTCGGAATTATAAAAAAAAGGATTAATGATAAATCGGAGTTGCTATATTAGGAATTTTGAACCATTCGGAATTATGAAAATCGGTAATTTGAAATTCGTATTTGTGACTGTCGGAATAAAGTTTTTCGTATTTGTACCCATAAATTAGGAAAGTGCCCACTTGCAGCATTTGCAAGTACTTACTATTATGACGCTACTTGTCAAAGAAATTATCATCATTCATTCATCATATTGTTATATTTTTCTCGTTCTTTCTATTTCTTGATTAATGCCATGAAGCACCGCCTATAGTTGCGGGATTCAGGCACCCTTTTATTTTTCGTTTGTCGTCAGTACGGAATAGTACATTTTTCTCGAAATATTTTTACACAGTTTAACAAGGTGACTCGAGAACTCTTTGAGCTCTTCAAGAATCTTAATCTTATAATCCCAGAATTCGTTCTGAAACGGATGTCGCTAGTGAAAATCAAAAGCTTTTTATTTAATTGACTGAAAGCACTTTTCAACATAAATAAGATTTGAAAAAAATATTACGCTCTCGGGAAGAAAAGTAAAAAGGCGTCATAATCACGAGGAAATGTTATTTTTCTTTGCATCGTATTTTACTGACTGAAATGCAATAATAAATCTCATTACAGGTTTCACAGAACCATCGTGTTTCAAGGAAGAAAAAGGTCTCGATTTAACAAAAAAATTCCATTGTTTACAGAAGTCCAATTGGTGAATCGTCGCGAATGTAAACATAAGTATTATTATTAGTTAACTACCATAGTTTTTATTGAACAACTTTGAGTTGTTGTTAACAACAACAGTTGGCGTTGGACCAACTTTACTTAACAGTTCAATGTTTAACCGAGAGTTCTTGCTTCATTTCAGCGGCAGGCGCTACCTGTTTTGCGTTCTCTCTGATTTTATTGTAATCTGAGATTAAACGATTCCATTGGCTTAGCTTCTACTTAGATACTGTACGACAGCATAAAAACATTTTGTATTTCATTTTTATTGTATCCATTGCCTTAATTCAAGTTAAAACTAAACCGTATTTATTTATTTATTCACTTATTTATAATATACTTAATTGTACACCAAAAATGAAACACAAAAGGAAACTTAAAACTAAAACACATACAATGGGCGGCCTTATCGCATTTCGCAATCTCTTCCAGGCAACCTGGGATGGATAGCATTTACCTGGACATGAAATTGGGGCTGTCATTTTTATGACAAAAAAAAAGTAATTATAATATAACATAATAGATACACAGATACATACATAATACACTATATGTATAATAGATACATAAATACTAAATATACAAGCAGTAAAAATAAATGACGGCTATCGACATAATCACAGCGACAGGTAATGTTCTTTGACAAGTTTTTTAAAAGCAGGTAACGGCTGAGCGCGTCTTACTAGAACTGGCAATGCATTCAACAGACAGCAGCCTGTACAGTAAAAGCTTTATCCAAGAAAGTTGTGGAATGCATTGGCATTTTCAGTCGTAAGTCTTCAGATATTTAGTGTGGGAATCACAGAGAAAGGGGAAAAAAGAACATTGTATAATAGGGAAAGAATATGAGCATTCCGGCGTAGCCGAATTGGCAACCACTTGAGCCTCACACGAAATTCGGAAACATGGTTCTATTTGCGTAAACCGAATATGAGCTTGATATAGAAATTTTGAAGCCGCTCAAGTTTATCTAGTTGTTCTTGAGTTAGGTCAAGATAGCTGGCATCAGCATAATCAAGGCTGGGAAGAAGAAGTGATTGTGTAAACGCAATCTTGGTGGCAATAGGAAGATAATTTCGCAGTCTCCTCAACGATCGTCTGCATAAAGATAGGTAGGAAGGAGTTAGTTCATTAGAAATTGAGTTAATAAAAAATTGCGATAAGTAAAGGGAATAAAACAGCACCCTGTGGGACCCCGGCAGAAGTACGACATCAGGAGGCCAAGGTTTCTCCAAAGCATAGACGTTGCCGGCCGAACAGGTAACTACGAAACCCAGATTCCTACAACACACGGGGAGATATACATACGAACTATTCGCTGCGCCATAAAAATAGGTTAAATTTACCTCCGTCCCGCCTTAAGTTACATGCTACTGGTCCATATTCTATGTCGATTAAAATTTATAATCAACTACCGGAAAACATAAAGCAAGATAACAAAACCAGTATTTTTTTTAATAAGTTAAAACAATTCTTAATTGAAAAAAGCTATTACATATTGGAAGAATACCTTACGGATAAATTTTAATAATAACAAGATATATATGGAAACTTAATAATAATAAATAAATTACATTCTATTCTATTAATAATAATACATAAATAAATGACATTCTATCTTATTAATAATAATAAATAAACAAATGACATTCTATCCTATTAATAATTATAAATAAATAAATTACATTCTATCCTATTAATAATAATAAATAATATAGTATTCTATTAAAAATAATAATAATAAATAAATAATACACTATTCTAATAACAAAAACCAAAATTAAATCAACAAATATACTAATTATTCATTTAAAAATAAATAGAAATTGCAAGGGAATAAACAATAAAACAACTAAAAATGTAATTTAATCCAAAAATGGATAATTGTAGATAATAATAATATGCATAAAATGTTCAATAATAGGCACAAGTTGGACAGGAAATATTAAACATTTATTTTACAAGAAAAATAATCTAAGGCATTCTTCCTCTCTCTTACTTATTTAAAGTTTTGCTGTGCCCGACAGGGTTCATAATTGTTTCTATTTATTCATTTTACCACCTGTATGTGTATATTATGGATTGCAATAAACGATTTGAGATTTGAGAAACCAGTCAACAACCGATGGAGATATATTAAGAGAGCATAAAATGCCAAGCAAAACATCGAAATCAACAGTACTAAATGCGTTACTGAAATCGAGCAATGCCAGAGGCTTTAGACAAGTGACATTCTGTCAGCGGTAGCGTGACGAAGGCGATTGTCAAAACGTCAAAAATTTATGGGATTGACAAACGCTGTCGAAATATCACGAGATCAATCCCTTATATTTTGGCATTTCGACAGTCGCATTCGCTGATAGAATGGCACTTTGTCTAGAGCCCGGACCGTTAAATTACTGCTCTCCATGGCAGTCCTTATATTCAATAACGTTCAGAAGCGCTGTAGTAGTGATATGATGATGATGGGTAATTTTTTCCCTAGCAATAAGAAAAGAATTTAATGATTGTGTTTATTTCTTATAATTTTTCTTTGAAGTGCTCATAATAAACTACTTTATTGAGAAACAAAAGACTTTTACTTAAGGCTGCTCTCTCGATAAAAACAGCGTGCAGATGAAACAACTTTATTTTTCTATTTACTGATAAATTACATCTGAAAAAAATAGGTAGTATGATATGATATGATACGTAATTTGTTTCAGCCAGAATTTATGTATAGGTATCACATAATAGGAAAAAAAGCCTGGCCAAGTGCGAGTCGAACTCGCGTGCAAAGGGTTCCGAACGAATTTCATTTTTTAACATGTTATTTTAACACTACAGACTTCTAATAGGTTCTCCTGTATCTTTAGGTAAAGATCTATTATCTCCATTTCTTTTTTTTAATTTTAGACTCAGTAGTTTCGGAGATAAGGGGGGGGAATGGTCATTTTTCGTCTAATTTCTTGAATAACTTCTAAATCATTTATTTTAAAATTATGACAAAAATATAATTAAAACCCTCACAGTAAGCCCTTTCATTTGATATGTCGCACGATATTGTTAAAAAACTTTTTTTTTTTAATTTGTATTTTGATCCCCAAAAGTGACCCCCATACTAAAAATTTAATAATGTACGTAACGCGTCCGTGTTTGGGTCATAGAAGTCCATATGTGAACCAAAATTCAACAGAATCGGTCCAGTGGTTCCGGAGGAAACTGGCTGTGACAGACGGACAGACAGACAGACACCCGAGTGATCCTGTAAGGGTTCCTTTTTTTTCAGAACCCTAAAAATCACCAAATCACCTCCAAATCTTTGAGATGAAATCATTATACTCCGTAATTTTTTAACAAAAGTCTAAAAAATATCTACTGCTTTGTAACACAAACGAAAATAAATTGGTTTTGTTACTTTTTTTAAATATTTGCGTTATTTTTTTTATAATAAATTAAACATGCGGGTAGCGGAGTGGCGCGTAGAGGAGTAGTTAGCTCTGCTTATATGCACAAGGTCATAGGCATGTATACAAGCCTAAACATCCTTCTCAATTCAGCGTGCCAATTCTACTAATTTTCAAGCGACGTTCGCATTCGAAAAAAATCTGTCAAAAAAGCCTTAATTTTCATACATTTTTGACAGATTGCGAAAAGTTGTTTAAAAATTATAAAAATTGGCCCTCAGTTGACAATGGTAAACTTAGCTATTGTGTTTTTAGTTCAAATCAAATCAAATCTTTTATTTGCATAATACAGGTTGATAAAGGTGTTACAAATAATGGTCGATAGATACACTGTATTATTACCTGATGGTGTGCAAATTATTAGGGATTTAAACTCACAATCAAAAATTTCAATGTTTCAATAAGTTCAAGTTACATTACACCATCTAAATTATAAATGAAAATGTCAGATTTAGTACATGTCATATTGAATTATGTATCATGGAATATCGTTATGTCAGATTTATTAGATACAGGTCCTAGTAAATTATCATAAAATTTTATACTAAATGTCAAATTGATTAAATGAATGCAGGTCATAATAAATTGTTATAGGATGTCACAAGGATGTCAGACATAATTATAATTGAGTTCTAGCCATCCGACTTGTTTGATTGGCTAGGAACAATAAAAGTAGGTAGTTAGTTACCCCTTACAACTGGTTTGTTTACAATTCGTGTTTTGCTCCTTAATAACGACCAATTTAGCGCCGGGTACGTCATAAATTCAACATGAAACTCGACAGTGTTCGCACCGATAAACCAGCCAAATCATTTTGTATCCTATCGTCCAATCTTTAGTCATCATTTTAGCTTGATCCTACTTGCACAGACATTCGTCAATACCAATTTGTTTCCACGCAGGAAGTCAGCGTAATGGAAAATTGTCTGGAGTGAGGATTTCAGCCGTTTGAATACTTCGGAAATTAATATTGCAGCACTTAAAGTGGTGTTAAGGTACGTATTTCGTTTTTTTTTTTCTTAACGAATTTTGAGTCGAAATTAAATTGATGTAAGAAGAAATGCAGTGAACAAATTCATCCAGTTGTATTGAAAGTTGTCTGCTTGTCCATTTAATATTTTTCTCATACATGCTTAGAAATTTGAGCATTATTTTGACAACCTTCTTCGAGATAAATTGAAATTGCTGTACTGGCCAAATAAATTCGAGCAGCGGCCGGCAAAAGTTGAATGAATATTCATATCCGTCGTGGTGTAGCGGCCAAATAAATTACATAGTCAACTCATATCTATCATTTAATTTAAAAATGGAGCGATCTTTTACTCCGAAACATGGCAATAAAGGAGGCTTATCAAAGGTTTTACTTAAATTATGAACGGTTGCAAATAGAAAGATGGTTATTGAAAAAAAAAGCAAAAGAACACTTACAAACTTTAGTAAATACAAAGGCGGCTGCAACACAGACACCCATAGTCTGTGCTGCATTATGTTGCGGATGGCTTAAAGCAGTTATAGTCTGTCCAAACCCAGCTGCAGTACAGCGGTCTGTAGTGCAGCCGCATTTGTTTCATTACACCGCATTTTTTTTGTAATTGGTTATTACCTACATGTTGAGAGTTAAGTTGCAGTGCGATCTTACGAGGGGCAAATTTATATTACTTTTTCGATACGACACACCGTTTTTGAGATATAGAAAAAAGCAAAATAGAAAAAGTAAACTGTTTTTGCACTCGAAGTCGAGTGGTTGATAGTTTAGACACTCCCAAGGTCACTTGACCATGTCCTCCAAGGTCACTCGACCTTGACCTTCAAGGTCACCCGACCCTCGACCTCCAAGGTCACCTGACCCTCGACCTCCAAGGTCACCTGACCCTCGACCTCCAAGGTATCATGATCTCCAAGATCACTTGACCTCGACCTCAAAGTCTTATCATTGACCCTAAGGTCACTTGACCTTAACCCCAAGGTCAAGTTTCTACTAACCATCAATATTCGCCTGTTACTGACTGCACCGACTTGTTCTGTTGATTTTGGAATTTTGACCTTGACCTCAAGGTCGAGGTCAATGTCCTTGAGGTGTCCCATGGTGTTCCCCCATCCCACTATTCTCTCATTCCACCGGGTCCCGCAGTCTTGATTAGGCAATGGTTTTTAGTGAAATTTGAATAAGCCTTTTTTTCCATAATGCCCCGTTTCGTATCCACTGACCAGAAAATTTATAAAACTTTATAATCTACGCCTATTCTTAATATTTATTACTTTATCCAAGTCTTACGGGATAAAGTAATAAATATACGACAAGTAACAAGTCTTCCTGGATAAAGTAATAGACGGGGCCCACTAAGGCCATGCACAATAAGGCATGACTGCCGGGGTTGCAAAATTTGTTCAAAAGTGTGACCGTGGCCCTGAAACGCAAAGGGCATTAGGAGAAGCACGGTCAGGTTTTAGTTAGTAAGAGTCTGACACAATGACTCCTCCCGCTCTGGATGAAGCGGAAGGGATTCCGCTTCATCCAGAGCGGGAGGAGTCATTCGATGATTTCCCATCCTTAAAAAGCGGGTTTCGGGAGCGATCAATCGATCTAGCTAAGCTTTATTTTTAGAAAACGTAAAAAAAAACCGAGCGAAGCTCGGTCGTCTGGTACTTTAAATAGAATGTGCAAATTCATAAAAATATACCTTTAAAGAATAAACTATAACTAAAATCAACAAGTTAGGCCAGCTTCTAAAGCTAACATCACTTTCGTAAATTAATTCGTGAACAAAAAATAAAAGCTCCGATAAATGAACAGGAATTTGTAGGCACTTATTAGGAATTTTCCCAAATAACCAAAACCTGGGCATTTGCCCATCTCTATCTGCGACACATTCTTCATCAATACTCCGCTCCTATTGACCGTAGCGTGATGTAGCCAAAAGCCTTCCTCGATAAATGGACTATCCAACACTAAAAGATTACAAGAAGTTCCTGAGATACGCTCTCAAGGCGAGCCTCTACATTATTTACACGAAAAGATACTTTTTTATTTTTATCCCTGTTTCCCCAATTCGATTCCCAGGTAAGGCAGTGGTATTAGGTTTTTTTTTCATAAGTATTTTTCAGTAAGAGCCGGCTGTCAGATTCGTAATAATAGGGAGCCAGCCCTTCCCATTACATATTGATATGTACTAAACACCTCTGCTCGCTCCAAGGATTACAGGCGTGATGTTATGTCTATGTGAAAACAAGAGGGTAGGAAAGCACCCACAAGTCCAGACGTAAAGATTTTACTCAAATAAAGTAGTTAGTATATAGTAGTAGGGTAGTTCTCAATATTGAATGCATTTTTCTGCTAACGAGCATGATGTCAATATCGTTAACGAGATAACTAAAGTGCTTGCATCTTCAATCCAAGATGGCGGACTGAAAAATCGTTCAAGGCCGAAATATTTCATAAACTTTCCTCTATATTCAGAACTACCCGATAAACGTATAAAATACCAAATCAAAACAAACACTGTATTTAAAAAAAATATAACCAATGTTACTAAATCTCGGCAACGATACAGCGCTACCTTTGAACTTATCATTGTAATATACAAAATCAAGTAACGCGTTCTATAAATAAAGACTGGCAACACTGCTTTTAATACAAAAGTTGAAAATATACTATCCGATCCCAAAAGCTATTATTTAAATAATCCAAGAACCGAACGATATCATTGTTGAAACACTGCTGACCCCGTTATGACGTCATTGAATCGTATTTAATAGTATACTTTGAAAACATCTTTATAATCGTCACGTTATCACCAATAAATCATTTTCAAACAATCACTTAAACATAAAGCGTAACGAAAAAAACCTCAACAAAATAATACACAACAACAACACATAGGGGATAGGGTTATAAATAGAACCGGTCTATAATATACGAACGGGTATATTAAAATCAAAACAATAATAAGTAATAAAAGGCACTTACGGGCAACGATAGTCGTGTACATGGCTGAAACTTCGGCTGGGCCTCATAATAAAGCGCGAAAACGATTTTTTGCTTAGAGCGGCTGTATGGATAGTCCAAAGTCGGGAGGGACACTGATTCCGAGCCTCCCTCCGTAGGGGTGCGCTCCCCGCTACTGTCCGCTCCGCTCCCGCCTAAACAGTTGTCAACACATACGATCTAGCTCTGACGAAGTTTTACTCGTTGTTCTGTTGATAATATCCTACCACTTGAATCGTTCAATATGTTTGTAATTGTATTTTGTTTCAATAGATAATTATAATAATAGAGCGAGATGCGAGAGTCTCTAGACCTTATTTATTTTCTCAATAACAAAATATGTGGGACAGAAAAGTGTTAGTATGTACTTTTAACATTCGCATACCTGCTAGCTTGGGCCGATGAGCAATTTTTTTTTGGATATCTGTAAAAGGTATTTCAGTAGTGAAGGAGGTAGTTTTGAATCCTCCTATATCTTGGCAGACGTTAGCTTTTATTTGCACCTAGTAAATAAACTATGCCCAAACAGCCTTGTGAATAGGATCTCACTCGAGGTGGCGACCAGCTCTTAGATTATTACAATCAGTCGTTAAACTATTATTTAATAACTAATTATTTAACAATTTTCTGTAAAACACATAAAAATCAGCAACCAGACTTAAGGCGACGACATACGCCAGCGACTTTGAGGGAACAAAACGCGCACTCGTTTAACACACGCGCGACCCAAAATTCTGTAGTTTTTTGTACTTACCTCATTATTCCAAGACTTAAAAAAAATAGCCGTATATCAAAATGTGGACAATTAAATTGTCTTTGAGATGTGTAAACATTAAAATACGCACTTACGGCGTTTTTGGTCCGATTGCCGTTTTTATGTCCGTGTTAGACATAACTTTACAAATTAATTACACTAAGTTGAACGTATAAAACTCAAAATTTTCATATCTTAAATGATTAAAAAAATAGTCTTATATAACATATATTTTTTCCAAAAAATTGCGACTAGCGGTTTAGACGTGGTTTTCATTTTGAAATCAGCTACTCTCAGGTATCTCCGCCTTATTTAGTGACTTTAGCACCTGATACCTGGAAGTCGCCGGGCGTCGGCTCAAGCTAACACTACTTTATCCCGCACATTTTGTTACTGAGAAAATAAGTAAGGTCGGGCAGCTCTGGGATCTTAGTCCATAAGACAGAAAGTTTCTTATAAATTGCCTTTTTTTAAGCATGATTATTTTTTCACGATATTTTAATTTTTAGATCTTGTAGATATTTATCTTATTTTTTGTAAAATATTACGCGATGACAATGAACTATAAAAGCATTATGACAATAAAAGCATTAAAGCATTGGTTAACTAGAATGCAGGAGCAAACAAGTTAGCAAGCGAGTTAGAAATCACCAGATTCCGTACATCATGCTCTGGCAGCTTATAGTGAAAATAAAAACTTATTGATTCATTTGTTTATTCACTTACTAAGGGTACTGACTGTTTAACAATTTTCTTTTATCACAAACAATTTAACTGTCAATAAAAAATTAATAATTGTCTCTTATTCGTTACCTAGACATTATTTCTTCACCGTCATTTTGACATAACGACCATGAAGGCCGCGCAAAGTCTAGTATTAGAGAAGTATGCCGTAGAACTAAACACCAATGCAGTCAATAAATTGTTAACCAGTCTACGGTTGCTGGAGTATTCAGAAGGTTTATGTAGACAGCGTTCTTCCGTTAAGTGGGTGAAAGACGTACGAGCAAGTACACGTACTTATAGCTCGACGAACTTTTTCGCTCGTGTGTCACCCTAGATACGCGTACTTTAAAACCACCGAGTAAGTTCGTTGGCGATCCTACAGGTTTGAAATTTTGCTCGTAGCTCGGCTCGGCTCGCACGTCTGTCAACGCCGCCGCCAGCCGAAGGCCACGAGCCATCATTTTGTTTTGTGACACGTCGACTGTTGTGTTGCTATTCACATTAAATTATTAACAGAATTCTTGATTGTTTCAGGAGTACGATTGTAATAAGTTCAGGAGTCGGCCAAATATTATGTGCCGAAATTATGACTGGCTATAATAAAACATTATTCCTGAATAACAGATTTTTTTCTACCTTGACGACATCGCTATCCTGTCTGGCTATAATAAAATATTATTCCTGAATAACAATTTTTTTTCTACATTGACGACATCGCGGTCCACCTGGTACCAGAGTAATGAGCAAGCTTTCACGTGTGTCACCAACGTCGAGCCGAGTAAATTCATCATAATCATCATCATATCAGCCGAAAGACGTCCACTGCTGGACATGGGCGTCCCCCAAGCGTCGCCACAACGACCGGTCATGTGCGTCTCGCATCCATCGGCTACCCGCGACCTTCACCAGGTCATCGGTCCACCTTGTGGGAGTAAATTCACAAACTTAAAAACCGCGTACCAATGTACACGGATTTTCGTAGTTCGTGCGTCGATCACTCGACTTTACGTGGACAAAGCCCGTGTCGACGACAGTGCGTTATGTTCCACACGCGCCTCAAAGAGACGTCAGCATTGATGAAGCGGCCCGCTACGGCACTGGCCCACAATACAGCATCACTGACAGGCACTGGCCTCTCAGTCATGCTGTATTTTTAGAGCGTTACCGCGACCTTGGAATGCAAAGGGCATTTGAAGGAACACGGGTGGATCTTAGTAAGAGTCTGACACTGCCTCCCGCTCACCATGCATGATATCCAATCCAAAACACACGTAACACGGGTTACTACCGGTACAGTGGTCTCGAACGTCATAGAGCGAGATCGGTAGACTTGCCAGCTAATATTTGTACCCAAAATCGGTATTTGACAAAACAAAAAATACAATATTCAATCAAATTCGTTTATTTATTGAATAAACACTTATTTACTAATTTATAACAATCACACTCGCATTTGTGCTTGTTGGCTCCTCGTCAGACGACATTTTAACTTAATCTTATTTTGTAGGCACTCTTTAGGTCAGTTACTTCTTTCTTCAAAGTTAAGAAAATTAATGAAAAAAATAAAACCGAATTCCTGTTTAAATAGACTAGACAGGTAAATTCCCGAGCGGGAAGCCCCTTAGAAACATTGAGTTGTAGGACATAAGGGTATTCCCCAAAATATATGGAAGATTCTGCACTAGGTCCATCCATACCTACTTACTATTTTAGGGCATCCCCGTAACATTAAACATAAATGAAAAGGGTTGCCATCTTAATAGCGTAAAATCGGTAGAAAATTCGGGAGAATTTCCATTTATACTCTGAAATCGCAGAAATATCGTTATATTTCGGTATTTCGGTAGAACAGAGCCCATATCGGTATAAAAACCGAAAAATCGGTAAATTCGAGACCACTGTACCGGTAGTTATGACAGTTTTATTGTGATGACTTTCTTCATCATCCTTCTTTTTCAAAATCCTTTATTTGGTGTTTAGCACCAAATAACGTCAATCAAGAGCTAAATAAAGTGCAGGGAATAGGCATAACGGCACCAACCATAACAAAAACTATGATGGTGTATAATATTACCCCTTTCAGACTAGCACCTCGCGCCGGCGCCCAGTTAGCGCGCTGGCGGCTAGCCGTAGCCGTGCTACTGCTGTGCCGTTATTATGTGCCAAGACCTTTAGTAACATCTTTCAAATAAGAATGATTTTATGTCAAACTTTTGATAGTATTCGAATATTGCAAAATGGAAAGAAAGAGAACAGATTTTCTGACTGATCCACACATACAATTCCAATTGGTAAAACCAACATGAATGGGCATCTAATTTCTTTGGTTAATAGAGTAACTGCCTTCCCGTTATTTCTGCAAACGGTTTTCTTAACAATTATATCAATATATATTCACCAACTTGAAGAAGTTTTTCTTATAAATTTCTTTAGGTAGGCAATGCTAAGATACAATATACATAAATTCGAGAAACTTCGTTAAATTAAATCTTTGCTCAAACTCAAACCATTTACAAAATAATTTTAAAATATACCCCGCAAAAAGTTAAACTGGATGTTCGTTTTTTTTTGTATAACATTTCACATTTTGATTTTTTTTCTTGTATGCGTCATGCTTGGCGCAAACAAACTCTTTTTCTTTCTTTTCTTTTATCGATTTTCAATAATAACTCGATGGAAAATAATATTAACTGGCATGTTTGTTTGGAGCATTCGTAGAAGAGATCGAGTTTTAGAAGTAGGTCAGTAAATTTAAAAAAATATATTCCGTGCTACTATCCTATTTTATTAAAGATATTTTTTTTGTTTTTTTTTTATACTTCCAGCTAAAAATGAACTACTATCTATTATTGAAATGATTTAATTAAGGCGACGACATACGCCAGCGACCTTAAAGGAACAAAACGGGCACTCGTTTCACACCCGTGCGACCCAAAATTCTGTCGTTTTTTTTTTGTATTTTCCTTATTATTCTTTCCTTATGACTTTTAAAAAAATAGCCGTATATCAAAATATAGATACTTAAATTGCCTTTGAAATATAGTGCAAAACCCATTAAAATACGCCCGGCGGTTTTGGTCCGATATCGTTTTTATGTCCGTGCTAGGCTTAACTTTACAAATTAATTACACTATGTTGAACGAATAAAACTAAAAAAATTCATATATTAAATTATTACGAAAATAGTCATAAGTAACATATTATATTTTTTCCAAAAGAATACTAGCCGCTTAGACGCGATTCTCATTTTAGAATCAGCTACTGAGGTGTATCTGCGCTTTAAATATCTTTATTCGCTTACCAACAAAACTGAACATTTATTTGTTATCACAAGTTATTTATTTCAGTTTTTTGTGATAGCGTTTCAGACAAAAATGAAACTGAACTAAATTATATTTAATTTTAATTTGTAGGCCATGTCTGTAGTCTGTCTCCAAGCGCGAGTCGGACTCGCCCACCGAGGGTTCCGTGCAAATTTGTAGGTAGGTAAATATTATAAATAGTTCAGGAATCGAGTTTCGCAGCTTTTTCTGAGCTTTTCCCGAAATTCTGTTACCAAAACCTAAAATAACATATAGGAAATTGGGGTCATACTAACTTGCTTAACCTCTATGATTGATTACGTACTATAAATCAACTTTTTTTTAAAATTGAATTATAAATGTTTTCAGATAAGATAGTTTGCAGATTTTCAGCTAGTAACCTATAAATATTGATTCCCTTGAGAGTGTCGAAATATACGTTTTTTGCGGTATCTTTTTTACGTTAACTTAGAAGTTTGATTTTTTCTCAGCTTCAAAAGCTTAATTTAAACTTAATTCTTCCACGCGTTCCCTTGACAGACAGACGGATGGACAACAAAGTGATCCTATAAGGGTTCCGTTTTTTCCTTTTGAGGTACGGAACCCTAAAAATTATAAACAACTAATACATTTTTCAAAATTCTGTATTTTTTTTTTTCGATACTCCTCAGAGCGAAAATGTTAATTCTGACAAAATAAATTACTTTTACCAATTCTGTACATATTATATACTAGCTTCCGCCAGCGGCTTCGCCCGCGTGGTCCCTAGGGAACATATTCCCGGGATAAAAAGTAGACTATGTCCTTTCTCAGGCTCTAGACTATCTGTGTACCAAATTCCATTTAAATCGGTTCAGTAGTTTTGGCATGAAAGCGCGACAGACAGACAGACAGAGTTACTTTCGCATTTATAATATTATTAAGGATGATACTCGTATCAATCGTATTGTGTTGTCTTAATTTTATATTTATGTATATAATATCTTTCTTCCTATTATTTTTTCTATCTATACGCGGCGGCATTTTAGACGTCTTACAACGGCAACCTTCGCTTGTCCTGACTGATTCATCAACGCAGAGTCTAAACCACAAAGGCTAAAACCTAAAAATTTTGGCAGTTGATGCATTTTATGATGAAAATATCCACCCAGGAAGGTTTTTTGGAAATTCCACCCCTGAAGGGGCAGAAGAAGGGATGAACGGTTGTATGGGAAACCCTAATTTTCAAAGTGGAATTTCATACACAAGCTTTAGGTTAAAATTAAAAATACCTAAGAACGCATATCAGCGGTTTTTAAAATCTGTGTCTATACAGAGATGTACGTACAGTCAACGCTCAAAAGTGCAGTAGCCCGTTAAAGTTTGTATTGCTGTGAAAGCGCGGTACAGGCCGTACTTTGCAGTATGTGGTTTACTAGCGACCTCGACAAATTGATAAGTATGATTTTGTCTGAGAAACCGGCAGCAGGTTCATCATGCTCTCTTAGACGTCGCTGCTTGCGGTAGCGTCGGGGATCGGGTTACCTCCTTCCCTCTAATATGGTTAGGGAGGTAATGGCTGATCTTTGCGTTATGCTCGTAAACGGGTGCTGCTTGTGGTGACTGGTCGTCTTGCAGTCCGTGGTTTATTATTGTGAATAATTTTAAGTGTTATAATTTAACTGCGATGGTCCTAGTTTATCACTTGTGACTTTGGGTCACAGATTATGGTTAAATTGCATTATTTAACATGTAAGCGGGCACCCCATTTATTCCTGGAGGCTCATTTTGTTTAGTATTGTATGCTTGAGTTTACTTTTTAATTACCTATATCTGTAATTAGTTTTATCATTGTTTCATTTTTAATTTTTGGGATAATATAGTATGCTAGCGGACATGTACCATCCATCTATTTAATTTCAAAGTCAAAGTCAAAATAATGTTGAATAATGTTATATAAATTCAAGTTCTTTGAACTTAACAGACAGTTGTGTTGCTGGGGAGTTTGTTGGCCACTTCTTCTTCCCAGCAAAAACACTAGGAAATGGTGACGGGCTGGGCGATTTGGGGGACTGTCTTCATGTAAATTTTGACGTTCAAAAAGTGCTGATTTTCAGCCTAGTTTGAATAAATGCCTTTTGATTTTGATTTTTGACCTGCATCTGTGTGTATACACAGATACAGGCCAAAAAACAAAATCAACGCGGAACACATTGATCACCGAACGGATACCTCACAATTCATACACTGGCGTCGAACGAAACAAAAAAAATTTAGTCGCTTTTTCACACACGCAGAGTATGTAATTACGTATGACATTGGTTCATAGCATTAGCATTACTAAAATCACATTATTTAAACAAGTTCTGATAGCTAAAATCGTATCGTATAGGATTGTGAAATACCTAAGTCGAATCTTCAGGTGAGACTTTTTTTTCTTTTCAACAATCATCTTCACTTTCGTTTATTTATTAATAGAATAATAAAAGAACAGTCTTTTATTATTCGATTATTAAATAAACGAAAGTAACAATAATGCAATAATTATTTTTATTATTCTTATTGAATAAAAGGGTTGATAATAAAACTGTTACATAAATGAAGGCACAACATTTATTTGTAATAATTTTACAAAGTATCTATACTAATATATAAAGCTGAAGAGTTTGTTTGTTTGTTTGTGTGCTTGAACGCGCTAATCTCAGGAACTCGTTGTCCGATTTGAAAAATTCTTTCAGTGTTAGCTAGCTCATTTATCGAGGAAGGCTATAGGCTATATATCATCACGATAAGACCAATAAGAGCAGAGTAGAAATGAAAAATGTGACGCAGACGAAGCTGCGCGGGTCAACTAGGATATAAATAAACTTCTTGTTAAAACAGTTTATTTTCTCATAACGAACAATTGATTGAATTAAAGTAGCTAATATGTCAACAATGACAATCAGGCAAATCATGCTATATCTTAGTGGGTACTGTAACAAATAACAACTAAGAAATTTACGCAAATCTACCCACATAAATATAACAAGTGCAAACTCGTTGTCACAATACAAATTAATTACTCAGAAGTACTACTTTCATTCTTCTGCGAGTGAGTTCGATTTGACTTTAAGTTGTTTATTTCAAACCTCAAAGTAAACAAATCGTATTCGCTAGGACTTATTGAGGTTACAGCTTCAATATTAATTTTCATTACGAAAAGAAGATTGAAACTATACCTCAAAATAATCCTTATTACGGATATGATACAATGTCATTTTAATATTACTCAAACTATTTGGTTATTTTTAATTTATATGAAATTTAATATTAGGTAGCCAATGCAATAAAGTAAACGTTGACGCATGGATCCTACAATGTTAAAGCCTATGTCTGTTCCCCTTAAATTTTCCCATATTTCCATCATCAGATCGTTCATTCCGTGCTTCCCATCGCTGTATCATCAGACCCCATAGGTTTTCAATGGGGTTGAGGTCAGTGCTGGGCATAGAATAACTTTTAAGTGCTTTAAATCTCGAATTATGACTTTTTACATACAAAGTCTCGCCGCCAGCATTTCCTGTTAAGTTGGCCATCCTGCAAATTGCCAAAGAGTTGCGCAGTAGTCCGCTTTGATCTTAAACAGTAGCGCGGAACGCCAACCCCGTAACTCTGTCTCAGACAACCCTTACTGTTTTCCTATTTATATCTCGCTCCAACTTCCGCACCTGCGCATTCCGGGTGCCTTGTTTCAGACAGCTTTTGTCGGTAAATTGGTGGCATGTTATTATTTGCTTTACAAATTGAATGTGTTTCATGTATTCATTTGATCCACGAAAAAGCTTTCCACTGAACAAATATAATTTACTCTAGCTAGACTCGACAGCCGCTCAACCTGTTTCACTCACAGAGGAGGATTTCAGTTTACAAGAGATATCAATAGATGGCGTTGTTAACAATCATCCCGATGTTTAGTTCCATGAAAAGGTCGCGAGATGGCATTAGAGAACCATAACGTGTCGACGTTCTATTGAAGCTATTTTCCGTGTTCGAGTTTAAAATCGAAAACGATTCGAGTTCGTCCACACCATTTTTATTTGTTTTATGTAGATAAATTTACTAAGCTGTTATATCTATATAAGGAAGATATAAATACATGACAAAAAAAAGTGGGAGTCGGACTCACATGAATGATTCCGTATCTTAAACGGAAAAAAAACACCGGTAGCACTCCGGGAGTGCCGGCAGAAGTGAAAACTTTAGTATTAACGTTGTGTTTAATTATAAGTACAAAAATACTATCATTTATGAGGTAGAATACAATGTTTATTTATTGCGCTATCGTACACAAATATGACAATTTACATGTTATTATTCATAATATTATATCGTTATTTATTCATATATTACATTAATTTTTATCTCTTAGAAAAATCAACTTTCATGCATAATTTCGTAATTCCGTAATTTCGTATCCTTGGATACGCGTGGCACGCTGTACATAAACACAGACGGACATTCGCGCAAGCGCCCTGTGCCACCTAAGCGGAGCAGCACACTCAGGCACGGTAGAAAGAGTGGGAGATACTAGTTCCTCTCCCTTCCCCTCGATCTTACGCTTTTTCGATCAGCATCACGTGACCCTGACGCGAGTCCGTCTTACGCTTTTTCGATCAGCATCACGTGACCCTGACGCGAGTCCGTCTTACGCTTTTTCGATCAGGTCACGTGTCCTGACGCGAGTTTAAGATTTTATACCCATTACAGAAAAAGTGCTCAACGCCGCTAAAGAAGTTTTCACTTCAAAAAACCGTTTCTTGTATAGGAGCCCCCTTTAATTTTTAATCAAAGACAATTTTTATTATTTGTTGTTACAGCGACAATAGAAAAATACACTCTGTGAAAATTTCAACTGTTGACCTATTACGGTTCCTGAGTTATAGCCAGCTGACAGACAGACGGACAGCGGAGGCTTCTATCTATCTATCAGGATTTGGTTTCCGCTCTTAGTCCTGATCAACATCTCAAAGGTCTAACGACCATTGTGCGTGAGCTAAAAGCAGAGTAATAGGGTTCCGTTGGTTGCCCTTGGGGTAAGGAACCCTAAAAATTTGGTCTTATAATAAATAAAATATCTGAATTGCCAAATAAGTTCATTTGAGAATAGTTTCATATCCATCATTTTTCATTATCTTGCCCTTAGGCTATAAATAGTTTAGATTCTGACAGGTAGCGTGGCGAAGGCGAATTTCAAAACGTATGGAATGACAAACACGATCGAAATTTGACGTGATCAATCCAATATATATATAAAAACCCAAGATACACACTCAGCATCTCAAAAACGTCCGCAAAAAACAAGCGCGTAATGTATAATTGTGCGCAAGTTTCAAACAGTCTCGCATCGCTCGCCATACTGCACTGCTTTGTAAAAACAACTTTAAGCGATCCGTGTAAGATTCAATTTGCAAAAAAAAATTGCGCATCACTCGCCATACTGCACTGCTTTGTAAAAATAACTTTGAGCGATCCGTGTAAGGTTGAATTTGCAAAAAAAAACACCGGTAGCACTCCGGGAGTGCCGGCAGAAGTGAAAACATGTAAATAATACATCCTTACTGTCGCGGTCACATCATAGACAAACCACCGACAACAAAATAAACAAAAAGACTCTGACGTGTGGCCGCGACAGCGACTGTCAGTGACAGATGTCAATCTTGACACAGTTCCTGACATAAACAAAACGAACCATAAAAACAACAAAAAATAACGTTGTGTTTAATTATAAGTACAAAAATACTATCATTTATGAGGTAGAATACAATGTTTATTTATTGCGCTGTCGTACACAAATATGACAATTTACATGTTATTATTCATAATATTATATCGTTATTTATTTATATATTACATTAATTTTTATCTCTTAGAAAAATCAATTTTCATCCATAATTTCGTAATTCCGTAATTTCGTATCCTTGGATACGCGTGGCACGCTGTACATAAACACAGACGGACATTCGCGCAAGCGCCCTGTGCCGCCTAAGCGGAGCAGCACACTCAGGCACGGTAGAAAGAGTGGGAGATACTAGTTCCTCTCCCTTCCCCTCGATCTTACGCTTTTTCGCATCACGTGACCCTGACGCGAGTCCGTCTTACGCTTTTTGCGATCAGGTCACGTGACCCTGACGCGAGTTTAAGATTTTATACCCATTACAGAAAAGTGCTCAACGCCGCTAAAGAAGTTTTCACTTCAAAAATTGTTTATAGTATAAATACACACAACTCACACATGACACTTGATACTTGTCAGTTTTTGACGACAGTTTCGAGTGTTGCATTTGTTCGAGATTGTGCATCCTGGGTTTTTTATATATCAATGGATCAATCCCTTAGATTTGGCATTTCGACAATTGTCATCGCTAATGGCGGCCGTATACACCAGGGTTTGCATGATTTATGACCTTACAAGCGTATCTAACACGCAAACCCTAGCGTGTATGTTATAAAACTGTATAGTTTTCATTTTTATGAAACTCGGTTATGCCTGTCGGTCATGCCCGCAAGGGTTAAACCATCATAGCATATCTGGCCACCTTAATAGAATGACACTTTGTTCAATGCTTCTATCTTATGCCACCTTATTTCGCAACATATCTTCGTCTTCCATACTTCTTGACCTATTCAGCAGTCGCCATTGTAGTTTCCCGTAACAGATACTTACATCGCGATTCTATTAATAGCAAAACACTCTTACGCTAAGCTTCCCTAAGATATTTTCCACCCCCGCGTCTCGTCGTATCGATGACAATAGATGCGTTCACTACTTTTCAGTCCCGTTTGAGTAAACACAAAGGCGGAAAAAACACAGACACCCGTAGTCTGTGCAGTTTCTTGCGGATGATTTAAAGCAGTTATAGTCTGTCCAAACCCAGCTGCAACACAGCGCGGTCTGTAGTGCAGCCGCATTTGTTTCTATAATTCAATGAGTAAAATTAAAAAGGTGGATTAAACACAGACACACATAGTCTGTGCTGCATTATCTTGCGGATGGCTCAACGCAGTTATAGTCTATCCAACGCAGTTTCGAAACCGATCACAGTGCAGACAGTTTCCAAATGTCTGTGGTTTAGTCGCGTTTGTATTCATTCATATACGGTCCCGGCTGCGATACAAAACCTACTATTGTCTGTGTCTCTACGCGTTTTACCTTTGTATTTACGCGTCCCGGTTTTATTTCTAGTATCAACAGGTTTATACGTGACCGGCAAAATATGTAACGTAAACAACGTAAATTGTGGCACTGGAATTTTGTAGCTCGGTTGTAAATAGGAGGTAGGTGTACCTTATAGCCCGCAAAAGTTGTACTTTCTATTCACCATATTAAAATTGCATCCCCCTTTTTCAATCCATTATATGTGTATTTCCAATAATCCTTTCGCATTCAATGCTGAGGTAACTACGTCAAACAAAATGACGGGAGATTTTACTTGAGTATTCATTTCGGCATTGATCAATCAGTCTTTTCAATGTAGGTAACTGAAAATACAAAAATGCATTAGGTATATGTAGGTACCTAGGTTTCTTTATATTAATGTGTTTATGATTGGTAATGAACAACAGAAGCACGGCTCGTGGCTAAAAAATAACAGCCGCACGGGCCTATCTTCAAGGTTAAGCAACATTTGCTAAGGTTGATCTGTGGATGGGTGACCATCTTAACATGCCGAGTTTCTTCAGTGTCTCGGAAAGCACGTTAAGCTGTAGGTCCCGGCTGTCATTAGGTAGATCTTCGGCAGTCGTTACGGATTGTCAGAAGCCAGTGAAATCTGACTCCAGTCTTGCCAAGAAGTACCGTGTTACTCAGTTAAGGGATTGTGGAGGTCTGGTAGGCAGCCGCTCCACGTAAAATACTGATATTCAGATGAATCCGGTTTGACTGGAAGCCGACCAAAATATAATTGGGAAAAAACTAGGCAGATGATGATTTGGTAATGCCCACTTGTATGTTCTTGTGAATCTTCCAATTATAGAAAAGGAATAAGTCAGAATGTATGATCTTGTTCGGAATTTAAGAAGTTTACGCTGGCTTACTTTCAATAAACCAAAGAGCACGAATTCCGTTATAAACCAAAACCGACACACACATTTCCAAGTTGCAAACTTGCCTTTCAAAGGATTATTTCGAACTTGGCCGTATTCCGGTTCCGTAATCAAAGGCGAACGAGATTCTATTACTTATCCGTCCGGCCGTCTGTCTGCCAGCGGGCTGTATGTATCTCATGAACCGTTACAGGTAGACAGTTGAAATTTGTCGCCCATTGTGTAATGTTTTCTTCATCTATTTTTTCTGTAACTTATATGGTGTACATAATAAAGAGTTATTCTATTCTATTTTTACGAGTGTTTATTTCTGTTGCCGCTATAACAACAAATAATTAAAAAAGTAATTAAATTAAAGGGGGGGGGGGAATTAAGGGGGGGGGTCCTTTAATTTTTAATTTAAGTACTTTCCAATCGCCAAAAAACACGTTTCTGGTAGACCAGAAACGTGTTTTTTTGGCGATCTTATCTTAATACTTGAAATAATCACAGAGGTATATATTTTTACAACCTCTATATATATTTTTTTTTAAACGGGGGAAATGAACTCCAAAAAACACGTCTCTTCGATCGAGTTTATTTCTCGATTTTATAGGCATAATAGTGGAATATAATAATGGCGATGGTACGGGATCCTTCATACGCGAATCCGACTCGTACTTGGCCGGTTTTTTGTTTTTAATATATTTTACGCAGGAATTTCAATACAATGTTTGATATTACATATTTGCATTGTTTTAAGTAATCAAAACGTAAATTAAGCCATCATGGTTACATTGCGTGCACTAAATAAATAACTGATCTGTATTTTCATATTCCTCGAACTTGCTGAATGCAAGGAACAGTATATTAATAGTTAATGTGTAAGTAGCTAATTAATCCATAATGGAGGTCAAAAGACTTACTGGGAACGTGCCATTATGTGGTTGAAGAGCAAATATAATCGGCTTAGAGCTATGTTTATTTGGTCGACCGTCGATAGCAGTAGTCCATGGTTAGAAATTTACCCAAAATAAGCCGGTCCCGTCGACCTTCCTGATCCGATACCAAACCTAGCAAATTTCACTCCCACAGAAGCGTAGTATTTTAGTTTCACCAATAAATAAAAATATGGTTTGTCTTATTTGGGAAGATACTGGACCCCACGACACAGGGAATCCAGGGAATTTAAAGAATCCTAACACTTGAGGCTCTTGTGTATTATTATAATATCGCCGACCAAATTATATTTTACTGCCAGGTGAGATAGTGGTCCAACGCGAGCGTGTATGATAATAATAATAAGTACTCGCGCGTGTGGATTAACAAACAACATGTATACATTATCAAAGCAGCACGACATCAGCGCTGCAGCCGGGCTGCTGCTGCGCGGCCCTTTGCGACAAATTTGAAGGCGTTACACGTATCAACAATGCGTCAGAAGCCGGGACACACTCGCCACTCGGCGCATAACAGTTCTAGGTACAATGTAACATAGGATATTGGTGATACCTGGACAATCGAACCTGTTATTACACAGACCTATACAAGAACAACAAGTCCAATCAATATATTTTTCATCTTAGTACCTGTTACCAATAAAGTGGTTTTCGAGCACCGCGTATAGGTACAAAAAGTAAATAATACTTGGTGAACATTAATATCTCATTTGTGGTAAACCTGTTGATATATAATTAATGGGTAATTATATATTTCACGATAAGTGCTCATTACTGGCATATTATCATGTTTATAGTTTGTGAAAGTTTATTACTGCAGTGCAATTGTTAATTGCGGCGTCCTCGTAATTGAACTCTCTATGATACTGGTAGTGTGCTAAATATAATTATTACAAAACATACTTAACTGCGTGCTGGGTTTGAAAGAACTGCGCGTCTTTGGATAACTTTTGGGGATAACGCGTTTTAATAAAGCTGGCGCTGATAAAGACTCTAGACAAGATCACATGCTTACAGCGATCAAATGTAGGGGATGTAAGGGGTTGACCGCGTGAAATTTAAGTAGCATTTCTCAATACAAAAATCTGGATTTTAAGCCTACACATTTAGATCTTTCGCTGATAGAGTTTAAAAATACTGAGTTAACTAGCCATAGCCAAAAATATTTAGGTACACACACATAGCGGACCACTAATAAATCTAATCTTGCTTTTACAAGTAGTTTGAGCTAGGAATCAAAAACAATATTTTCGGTTTATGCAGATATGTTTTTGTTAAGGAAAGTGTTTGAATAATTACTCGTAAGTGACCCAAGAGTGGCAAAGGTGCGTGAAGAGTGGCGACGGATTTTCAAGCAAGCTACACAACCTTAAAGATGACCACGACCATTCTGTCACGAGTGAAATGACGAAGAAGAAGAGTTGGGTTCCAAGGATTTCAAACACTCTTAACATACATACTGACAACATACTCAAATCAAATCTATGCTAAGTTGACACCCCAATGGAGAAATAGAAGCCTAAATTTTCAGTGACCAAAACGAACATAGCTAGACATATTTCCAAATTACATTTATTTTGAACCAGTAGTTTTAGAATTATTTCAAGTCAAAGTTCCTTATTTTTTTACTGACTGACTCACTGACTCACCTATCATCAAAATTCTAAGGTATTTCTACCAACAAACTCCAAATTTTGAACACAGTTATAGTTTAGCCTATAAAGCGAGGAAAAACTCTGACATTCCGAATTTTTAGTCCCGTTTTCTAGATTATACAATCTGAAAAGTTATTTATTATCTAAATGAAACATACACCAGCTGTTTTTATTAGTTCTATAGAAACCTTACAAAAAGAGCTCGTGAAAGAAATATGAAGACGGTGTTTCTTAGTACAAGGATTAAACCTCGATCACGATAATATACATAATTTTAAAATACGTAATTATTATTAATATTTGTATTCGTTTTGTTTTCAACCTTAAAAAATACGATCATGTTTCTGGATTTCGCAAGGTACTCAAGTGGCTCCTTATTCGACTTCGCAGGAACTCTCGGATATTGTGTTTGCTATTTAACATCCTTCACAACCCTAAAACGCCTTCCTACCTGCGAGAACGCTTCTCCTATTCCCGTCCTTCTGATGCGCCTTGCAGGTCGCATCTTAGAAATCTCCTTAAGTCCCCTCCCCACGCTACTGAGTTTTACTCCTATTCCTTTACTGCCCATGCGGTTAGGCTGTGGAATTCACTGCCGCCTGACGTTAGAGACTGCAAATCTCTTTCAGTTTATAAAAGAAGAGTGAAAGAACACTACCTTTCTTTACCGTCATAGTTGCATATAAGTATGTGTTATTATTTATCTTTTAATATTATTTAGTATGTATTAGTGTATATTTATTTTAGTAATATTTATGTATTGTATGTTATATTAAAGTTAATTGTTTTATTTGTAAGTACTTATACCTTTTACACACGGTGTCTACTTATCTTTTATACAACTCTCCTTTCGCAGGTATGCTGGAAGAGATTTCTTTTGGAATAAGCATTACCTTTGTACCTATTTTTCTGTTTCCTTCTTTTTATCTTCCCATGTAATGTGTGTACATAAATTGTTAAATAAATAAAACATACCAAATGGACTAAAATACAAAAAACATGTGGCATATATAGAGTAGTGTTCGTATGTTCTTTTAACATATGCATAACTGCTAGCTTAGGCCAACATACATATTACATTACTCTTACATACTAACACTACTCTTTCCCACATATTTTATTAGTGAGAAAATAATAGAGGTCTGGTAGCTCTGGGATCTCAGTATAAAGTGTTATCTACAAATTGCCAAAGTGTCATTTGTTAATTCATCGACTGGCAGTGTCAATATTGCTCGCTTCACGCAGCGCTTTCAATCACTTAATTTTGTTTGTTACAAAAAATCTAGCTCATAGATCAAACGCTGAAAGTGCTTTGTTTCAATTTGACGTTTTGCCTATTCAAATTGTCAAATTGAAACTAAAAATAATGGCGCCGGGGAAAAGACCGAAGTAAATTAGTTTTCTAAGGCCCGATTTTTCAATAATTAAATAAAACTTATTCTTCGAATATCGTATTAAGCAACCATTTCAAAAATGTGTTCTAATTGTCCGTCTTCTGTTATTTTACAGGTGACCTTTTTATATTATTGTGTAATACTTTATTACACGGATAAGTTTTATCCAAGGATTGAAAAATCAGCCCTAAATTATGAAGCGCCCATTCTATACTAATAATTAAAATGTAAATTATAAAAAAAAAATATTTATGTCAAAGGTTTCATACGTGTTGATTCACAGGCCACTTTTAACGATGTCCTTTAATAATGAACATGTTTAGAGCTTGGTGCGGTGAAAAAATTTAAAATTATTAATAAGGTTAATGTTCATCGCGAACTGTTTTCAATATGTATAACCCATGCATTAGAGTCATGGGCAAAGTGTTAAGTGCATTAATGGACATTGTGGTATTCACATGCGGTCAAGCGTATATAAGTGGCACTTTCGAGAGTGACAAATCTAGGCGGTTTACATTTAATCAATGATAACTTTAGTTGTATTGAAGCGCAGGAGTCTGTAATTTCTTAATATAATATATATTTTCTGAAAATAGACTTAGATGCATGTACCGTCCAGACTTGTCAAAAATCAACACATCCAACCCTCTGAGAAAACTCACAGAGACAGGTAGTGGGTTTCGAGGAAGCCCGCAACTAAGTCACAAGATAAAAAAAGGACCACCTACAAAAAGGAATGAGATCCCATCAAAAACATAACATGTACAAAAATGCACAAGTCTCGCAACGCACTTCTTCTGCCGTAAAAGTTGTGAAATCGAATGTAAACCAATTTGGTTAATTATGAATCCAACCACTTTATCATAAATTGATACCTTTTTAGTTAACTAGCAACATTTAATAGTAACCGCAATATATCAACATAACAATTTTTTTAGAGATTCTGAAAATATTTTTTTTATTATTATTATTCAAGGTAAATCTCGGAAGTATGGTCAAAATCCCCACCAGCATCTTACTGGATTATACATCCTTCTCCCGAGCACGTTTGCTCTTGCGAATCTCCACTCAGAACGGCCGATTAAGTAAGGAAAGAGGTGTAAAAGAATCTACATAAAACATAACATAATCAACAAAATAACTGAATAAAAACTGGAAAAATTTATCAGTATACCAAAACAAACGAAAAAATCACGATAAAGTAATCTGGAATCCCCTCAATCCTATACATGGCATTTCCGAGGAATTCTTTTGACAACATTGGCTAGCTCTACTACGTGGAAATGAAAATGAAAATCCGGCGAGTGCTATCCAATTGTTTATCAAACTTATAAAATAGAATAACCTTTTACTTCTTGCTAAAATACAAAACAAAAAGTATAGATATTGCATGTAATCATTATAATAACATTTCATCAATTCAAGTTCATAAATACAATTTTAATTCAATAAATAATATACAATTCGATTAAATAAATAGTATCAATTTTAATATTTTTGTAACATTAGATTTTAAATCAGTCTCAAAGAAATCAAACTAAAACTACAACAATGCGCTATGTTTCAATATACATAGTCGGTTGCATGGAATACCAACGAGCATTGACAACAGGCTGGCAGGAAATCTAACTAGATGCTTTTAAACCTTTGTGCAGTTGAATAGCGTCTAAAAATAGAGAGCAAAAAGAATCGGGTTAAAATCGATAGGCGCGTGGGACCGAATATGAATATCATATCATTGCTTAAAAGTACCTCGTCTCGGCCATTACAGTATTTAGGCCATGACACAGATTAGACCGTTCAGATATTACGAATGTTGTGAGTATTCATATTGTGTATTATCATTAAATTGATTGCTAAATAGCTTTGCCAAGCCATTTTTCTCGACACTGCTTCAATAAGAATAATAACAAAATCAGTACAACTTGGAAGGCCTCCCACAAGGCGGACCGATGACCTGGTGAAGATCGCGGGTAGCCGATGGATGCGAGACGCACAGGACCGATCGTTGTGGCGACGCTTAGGGGATGCCTATGTCCAGCAGTGGACGTCTTTCGGTTGATATGCTGGAGTTCAACTTACGAGTAAGTAGTTGAGACGGCATTGATTTGGTTCAGTATCGGAGAGTTTAGTTCAGAGTTTGGTTATTCAGTTATTATTAGGTAGGTTATCAAATTGACTCACATAAGATATATGCAAAGTCACATTTTTAGTATAGTAAAGATAAGATGTGTCGAATCTTGTTCATTTGCTCATTTTTCGTTCACAGAAAACCGGTAACGTTTTTCCTCTGAATTCTGCAGCGGACTACTACTTTTTAATTACGATACCAACCATGTTTCTACGGAAAAGTTATTTTACTGAAAAAGTCTAATTAGTCCGTCAGATTGATTAAAAAAATATATAAGACACGTATTTTTTCTCTTTTCACGTAAACAAAAAATGAAGACGATCCATTGCGTTGAAGACACGCGTGACGTCATGTCGCTGGAAAAAATTGTACCATCACAGTGACGTCATGCGTGTTTTCAACCAACTATATCGTATTCATCTTTTGTTTACGTGAAAAAAGAAAACATACGTGTTGAAAATTTTTATGAAATCTATCTGACGGACTACTAAGATTTTTTAGTAAAATACCCAACTGGTTAAAAATAATGGGCACCTAAATTTCGTTTTTCGACCTGGATCTCTCAGTCCATTGCCTAATTGTGCTGATTATAGTTTTCATCCCACCCTGTTCTTGTTTTTGCAGGGAAACTTCCAAAAGGCACCTAGACTTTTGAGGAAATGACCGTGGAGTGTGAGATTTTTAACTCACTAAAACCACTCCGGTGATCACCTTAGCTCATAACAATATCTATTGTTTTGTTTAATTGCCTTGGTCTCAAAGCTGGGTCAAGAACAAACCTTATTAGCGACACTTTCGGATGGTGTACTAAGGGGATCCATTTAGTATAAGGCCGTTTTTCGTTTTAGCGTATCTTGTTAGGTACCTGGAACAGGTATGTGAGATTACGGTATATGCTTTTTGACTATATGATCTAGTAAGGAATACACGATACGAAGAAATTTTCTCGATAGAAAAAAAAATCACAAAGTTCGAAATATCTTTTTACTTTTTTTAGCTACAAGACACAACGCTTTAGATTGATCCTATGAAAATAACTTTAAAGCATATAAAATAACCTTATCGAGGTTTCAACTGCACAGATTTCGATATAATAATACTTTTATGTTATCAAATCCGAAAACTTATTTTGGCACTATCGTTTTTAGGGTTCCGAAAAAAAAAGGAACCCTTATAGGATCACTCGGGTGTCTGTCTGTCTGTCTGTCTGTCTGTCTGTCTGTCTGTCTGTCTGTCTGTCTGTCTGTCTGTCCGTCTGTCACAGCCTGTTTTCTCCGGATCCACTGGACCGCTCCTGTTGAAATGTGGTGCACATATGGACTTCTATGACCCAAACACGGACGCGTTACGTAAATTATTAAATTTTTAGTATGGGGGTCACTTTTGGGGGTCAAACTAGAAAATTAAAAAAAATGTTTTTTGAACAATATCGTGTGACATATCAAATGAAAGGGCTTACTGTGAGGGTTTTAATTATATTTTTTTCATAATTTTAAAATAAATGGTTTAGAAGTTATTCAAGAAATTAGACGAAAAATGACCATTCCCCCCCCCCTTATCTCCGAAACTAATGAGCCTAAAATTTTGAAAAAAATGGAGATAATAGATCTTTACCTAAAGATTACAGGAAATCCTATTAGAAGTCTGTAGTGTAAAAATAACATGTTAAAAAAATTAAATTCGTTCGGAACCCTTTGCACGCGAGTCCGACTCGCACTTGGCCAGTTTTTTTCATTCCGAGCTACACTCATTTCAGCTTTTGCCTTGCAAAAGCATTTGAATCTCTCTCATTTGTTCAGTTCTTCAGATGCTCCGTGGAGCTCTTGCAGGTAGGACCTGTATCACTTTTCTGCAAATTGGAGCTGTCAGATCTTCGTAACTTCAATATATTTTTTAACCGTAAATGCTAATAGTTTAACCATTTATACATAAATTTAGTGTAAAAAAATGTCTGCACCACGTGAATGTGTATTTTTATGACCTTGAACGATATAAAACACAATATTTTTCTATACGCATTAACTTTTGAATTATGTATAAAATTGGTATGAAATAAAAGGGCCAAACTAAATAAAGTACAACATCGTTGGGATTTCCTACCTGAAGGCGACAATGGACTCGTTTTTTCAGGAAATGAATAGCAACGACTTGAAGAAAATAACGTATCCAAGTCATCACCTTTACTTGTACATACGTACTGTATCCTCCAATGTTTTCATCTCACAAAGCAATATTGGGTAAAAAAATTATTTTCTATATTAGAGTGTCTGTTTATACAGCGTTAATCTTACATTTTAACTCAAGACACACGCTAAAATAAATGTTTTCACTTTACGATTGATACGTCAAACAACAATGTGTCAAGAATGTGTTAAATGTCAAAGGCAACAAGCCTAGGGATGATTAAGGAGTCGCGTTGAATTGTGAAAAATATGTTAAGTATATACTAGCTTTTTACCCCGACTTGTCTGCGTGGGTTGTATTGCAGTACCAGAAATAAATGAAAAATATGTAATCCTACTAATGTTATAAATCAATATTATGTTGTAATAGTTGTTATCCCAATTTTTCTTTATCATATTTCTGGGCTCCTGATATTTTGTAACTCTTTACCCCTCATCATTTCAGCCTTACTTCATCTCGTACCACAAACATATTTTTGTAAAAATAAAATATTAACAAGTTCAATTTAATTGACAATGACGTCATTTCAAAGTTTTAAGTTAGTTATGACTCGTTTTCAACGTCTAATTAGATACTTGTATATCGCCAGTAAAACAGTTTGTAAATCAAGTGTTGATAGCCTTCTCATAACGTCGGCGATAAAATTATACATTTATCCAAATTTGTTTAGAACTATTTATTACTTTCTTTCGATTTTACGACTATAAACATTACAAGCATCTGTGAATAAGGTTACCATTTTTCTCCCTTTCCAACCTGTCAAAAGTCTTGGTAGGTATAGTTTACGAAGACAAATACAAAGAGATTTTCTAAATTCGAAGTATTTTTCCATGATTTGGTATAAGTCTTGAAGATGTTCCATGGATGAAACAACAATCAGGATGAGACTATTACTTAGCAATATGGGCCTGCGGATGGAACCGGGGTTATTATACAGCCCCGGATTTGGAATGCCGCATATAATAGCAGCGGCGCTCATGTATATCTCCGATACAACTTTACTGAAAGGGTCATTGCATCATCATCACATTTAGGTTCTAATATTGGTTAACTAGGTATTGAACTCAACTAATATGATAATATCATTACTGTTCATTTTGTCTATGTTGCTGTGAGTTTGTGACTATGCTGAATAAATGTTTTCTATTCTATTATATTCTATTCTATAAAGAGTTAAAAATATAAGTTTATAGGACATACGATTTATTTTTCATTGATACAAAACAATCTCCGGAAAATGCACGGTATCTGTGGAAAAGTCTACGTGAGTACAGCCACGCGAAAAAAAAAAACAAATTGACTACTTATCTTTTCATTCGTTTTCATAACTTGATTAAATCAATTTCATGAATTGATTAAAATATGACTTTTATTCAACTGGTCTACTCAATACCTTCCGTATGCTTAAAAGTCTCTAGTGCTACCTCTATCGCACAATTATGGTCATGTTCTTAAATAGTCAACTGAATTAGTAGTTTTCACAATAATTTGGGGCCAAACAAAACATTATATAATTTACCAACGACTGTAAAAAATGAGTATTAAAACAAATCATTATTTTTCTTCGCTCAATATTTTATTTTATTGTATTTTGTCTACGTCTAAAATCACTGTTTATAAGAGTGCTGATTTGTGTTAATATTTTGACAGAAGGAGTTTATGAAGTTTGCGTGCGGGCAACACTGAATCAGTTGGCGGTTTGAATTAATTTGATGTTGTGGCGCTAGGTTTGATATTTTTAACATTGCGCGTGGAAGCATGCGGGGACTGCGCGGTGCCGATACGGCCTTAATAGTCTTTTATTTTTTTCAAAATCAGCTGTTTCGGATCCTAGCTAGGAATACCGATTTTTCAAAAATCTAATAATGCAGTTTTAGTTTTCATCAAAATCGGGCTCGATACTGTTTTCAGTGTTTTGCGATATTCCTCATAGTTTCGTATTTGTCCACCCACGAACACTTTAAAAAAGCCTGTATCTAATCTAATATATAAAAATCTCGTGTCACGGTATTTGTTACCGAACTCCTCCGAAACAGCACGACCGATTTTCATGAAATTTTGTGTGTATATTCGATAGGTATGAGAATAGGTGATATGCAATTTTTTTTTTCTACGCAAGTTTTTTTGGCAAATTTGCATAGAGATTAATCCACGATAAAATTAACACCAGTGACCTTGCGAGCCTGCTGAGTAGGTTAACTATTGATGAACTTGTGTATGTTAAGGTCAAGATTTTGTCCAAGTAAACCTTTCAAGAAGATATCTCGCAGCAATGCACTATGATAAACTAACTAGTGAATCAAAACAAAGCCTTCACAAACCACCTCACATATAGGTCGAACATCCCACAGCTTCCGTGGAGCGCACTACCGGCTAAGACACGCTGATAGTATTGCCACGGCGTTCCTTATCTTATAGTATTACAAAACAGTGCCATTCGAAGAAAGGAAACCAAAACAGACGTCATCGAGGATTTGTATAACCGCTTCAGTTAATTAAATGATGATGCCGTTCTCACTCTTCAACTCTAAAATAGAATATAAGCCAGCTTTTACCAGTTTTTCATAGCAAAGAGATAAAATCTTCGCCAGTGGGTGCTGAATAATAATATTAAATTATACTTAGATATCTTCAACCTCCTGTTCAGGTAACGAATCCCGACTTGTTCTAAGAACCACCTTTGCTAGGAAATTCACTTTTAATTTAGTTTAAAATATAATTTTATGGCGGTGTTTACGTCGAAAAATGTTACAAAGAGAATTTATCCCTTTGAGTTACGGGTCTTTCTGCAAGCTTAGAAATTCTTTTAGAGATGAGTCACACAATTTGCTCTCTAATTAGATGCCTATTTATGTGATTAACTTATTTCTAATTGAGAATTATTGTTTTAGTACAAAAAATTCTTTTCGACCCGCTTGCGAAAACCTGATTTTAAGTTCTGCGAAGCATAACTTAAAATTAATTTGACCTACACGCTTGCAATTTCGCATGTCTAATAAGTCTTCTAATTACTAATTATCTTATTTCAATGAAAAACCTTATTTCATCCACGAGATATAATGTAATCCGAGCTATGATTCGAGTAGTGTGGCTATTTTACAACATTCGAGTCAAAAGTTCAAACTACTACCAACCTACCTACTTTCAGGCTATCAGGAAGTTGAAAATCGGTTGAGGAGGACAAGGTTATTTTCGTACATTGTAAGAAATATGTCCATGTTAGGAGGTACAATTTAAGAAACTCCGAGTATCCATTTGATTGCATTTAGTTATAAGCAAGCTTATTTACAGATGGTTGATGGGGCCGAAAAGTTCTGGAGTGGCGACCACGTACCGGAAGACGCAACGTTGGAAGGCCACCAGGTCACCAGGCCACCTGGTGAAGGTCGCGGGTATCCGATGGATGCGACACGCGTCGGTCTGGTCGTTGTGGCGATGCTTGGGGGAGGCCTATGTCCAGCAGTGCACGTCTTTCGGCTGATACGATGATGATTTATGAGCGCAGCAGTTATAAAGACGGTGGTATTGTTTTACACATCTATTTTCGGTGGGTTGGCATGCGATTTTCACTGCTCCGTCATCGGAAAACTGTGGCAATTCAATTGGTGAAAATGATCGTGTAAATCTCGTTTAAACAGTCTGTATAATACCTAATTAATATTTTCCACGTAAAGAACTGCAAGTAATTGCTGCTAGATGTTACAACTACGCTGCCGTCATTACAAAAAAGTATATTCTCGACATATAGAAAGTAACTGAAGTTCGGATATCGGTTACTTCGTTTTGTGTCGATACATCCTTTTAATAATGACGGCAGTACGCCACATAGTTTGTACAATTAGCCATGATATCGAAGAGCGTGTGAGTATAAATACTTGAACTTACAAGGTGTAGTGTAGCGTAGCTAGTGTAGCTACTACTGTATCTTGTAACTTTAGAAGTTTCATTAGTAGCAGCTACTGAGAAATACCAACAAATAAGTTACCTATCTACAACCTTTAGCTCGACTTTGCTGCTATGACGTCATACATACACACACACACATGAAATATACAACGTGTAACCATTCGTGTAACAGAATAAACGCCATACATCTTAAAGGGTAATTGTACTCATTATTATGAACAACTTTTACTATGGGACCAATACCGAAATCGCGAAAAAATAATCAGCTGTTCAGTACAATTTGTCGAGTTAACGCGCACATAAATGTATGGAGGAGTCGATTTTTTTTTCGCGATTTCATAGTTGGTATCATAGTAAAAGTTGTTCATAATGATGAGTACAATGATCCCTTAAGACGTATTGCGTTTATTCTGTTACAAGTTTTACAAGAAAATGGGATACTTATAAGACGCGACTCTTGCCTAAACCGCTAAAGTGAGAATTTCAACTTGGATTTAGGACAGTAGTTGTTGTTAATAACGAAGATGCGTACATAGAACGGATTTTGCGAGATTCATTTATTTATTTGCAGACAACCCATGTCTGATATAAATTGATGTTTTTTTTATCTATATATATAAAAATGAATTGCTGTTCGTTAGTCTTGCTAAAACTCGAGAACGGCTGGACCGATTTTAATAATTCTTTTTTTGTTGGATTCGCCAAAATACAGGGAAGGTTTAAAAGCAAAAAAAAAATGGGTAGGTAGATAGGGTAGGTAGGTAGGGTAGGTAGGTAGGTAGGTAGGGTAGGTAGGTAGGTAGGTAGGTAGGTAGGGTAGGTAGGTAGGTAGGTAGGGTAGGGTAGGTAGGTAGGTAGGTAGGTAGGTAGGTAGGGTAGGTAGGTAGGTAGGTAGGAAGGTAGGTAGGGTAGGTAGGTAGGTAGGGTAGGGTAGGTAGGTAGGTAGGTAGGTAGGGTAGGAGTAGGGTAGGAGTAGGGTAGGAGTAGGGTAGGAGTAGGGTAGGAGTATGGTAGGAGTAGGGTAGGAGTAGGGTAGGAGTAGGGTTGGAGCAGGGTAGGAGTTATATTACAGATGAAAATTGTGACGCAGACGAAGTTGCGCGGGTCAGCTAGTAAGCAATAAAGTTCTCCATGTATAACCATCACATGGGTATGCAAATAATGTAAAAGTAATTACAAAACACAAAATAAAATATGTCAGCCTTGTCTGTCAATCACAGTTATGAAAAAAAATCCCATTTATTTTAAGTTTTTTCATACGTTTGTATGAAAAAACTTTTAGCTCGATGTAATTAGTTTTAAAAAACTGGCTTCAATTGTAAAATCTACAAGCTGTCTCGCTTACCTAGTTGTTATCAACTAGGTTTCAAACACGAAGTACAGTGCCTTCCTTTTAAGTATTTCACTCGTAACTCGCACGCGGCGTCCCTTAAATCACCTGCGTCTAAATAGCTAGGTAACAACCGTTATCACTAAAATCGAGAATACTCTATCAAATGGTTAATAAGTTTAAAAGATTAGTATACTTTTTAACAGAGAGAAGCAGTGAGCCGACTTACTGTATAATAGTAGTACCAATTGTGCGATTTTGCTTACAAAACCTGCGTTAACTCAGATACTACACAACTAACAGGTTTGTGATACACACTTAATATTCCTCGAGAAACATTCCATCTATTGGTGTAAGTATAAAGAAAATCCGTCCAGTACTTTCTGAGATTAGTAAAGAGACTGCGACGCGCCACGTCTTTCTGATTTAAAATAATAATTAAAGTTTAAAGTTTATTTATTTATTTATCACATAAAATTTAACAAATTTCTCTTAATCTATCTCAGGTAAACAATGGCAATTTCTAACAACTAATGCTTAAGAGACTACGTTGACGACTGTACTAGTATAAACTGTGTCACAGTCGACAGCGTCTTCCTCCCTGTGTACATAGATAGCATGATTCATTGTTTTAATAGAAAAAATAAAAGTAAAAGTAATAATTTGTTGAACTATTTTTAGGCTTTTCAAAATTGTGAAAATAAACAAACGAAAATATAAAACATAACCTCAAAAATTTGAAAATTTGCACGTTAATACAAGTACCTGTGTGTGTAGTGTGGTGTGTAGTCTGATAAGTTGGTGAAATTGTGAATAATTATAATAGACTAGTGGACGTCACGCGGTTTCACCCGCGTAGTTCCCGTTCCCGTAGGAGTACGGGGACAATATATAGTATAGCCTATGCCACTCCCTCACAATGCAGCCATCCAATGCTAAAAGAATTTTCCAAATCGGTCCAGCAGTTCCGGAGCCTATTCAATTCAAACAAACAAATCTTTCTTCTTTATGATATTATATATTATTATTATTATATTATAATACTATAGTATAGAGTATAGATATAGATTATGAATTATATAAATTATATAGACTATGAAGATCAACCGCTTACAATTTCCTCTGTTTCGGAATAGTCCAATCGTAAAAGCCAGCCACGTATTATGTCCTTGCACTTGTTGATGGGAAGAGGAAAGATGTTATTAGCTCGATTCGCTATGTTATAAATGTGGTTTCTTATAACATAATACTGGCGTCTAGCAAGCGCTGTTCTATGAGGCGTCGATGAGCAAACTCTATACTTATCACGCTTTAGGATCGGTTTATATACAATCGTTTTATGCTTACTTACTTACTTATGGAGTATGGTAGACAATATAAAAAGCTGTCTGACAGTAACCACACCACACTCTCTATATAAAAGATTAGTGCTGTACTTTCGGGGTAAACCAAGCATGACCTTCAAAACAGCCCTTTGTGCTCGCTCTAGGGGAAGTAAGATGGACTTGCCGATCCCGCCCCAAACAATAACACAGTAGTGAAGTAAGCTCTGAGCAAGAGCGAAATAAACACACAGCAAAGTTTCCCTATCAGCAGAATTCCTGAGTTTTCTGAACGTTGGTATTAATTTTCTAATACGTGCCGTTAACTGATTTATATGTGCTGACCATTTTAGTGTGTTGTCTATAATGAGACCCAGATATTTTATATTAGTAGTGCGAGTTAATTTAGGGCAACTATAATTTTCTGAAAGGTCACAAGTATGTGCAATAACTGAAAAATCTGGTGGGGGCTGTGTGTTAGTGCGGTGAGAGAAGGTCATATACTTCGTCTTATCGACATTCAGCGTTAGTAGATTGTCATCAAGCCAAGTCATTATATCTCTCAGCGCTCGCTCTGCGTAGCACTGAGCCTCTTTCCAATCCTTTCCATGCACAATCAACGCAGTGTCATCAGCGTACGTAATTATATTACAGTTTGGTATTGACTTCAAACACAATGTATTGATGTACAAAAGGAAGAGTGTGGGTCCAAGAACGCTGCCCTGTGGTACACCAAAACAGAGAGTCGCTTGTGAACTTGTATAGTTACCTATCCTAACACACTGAGTTCTGTTTGACAGATAGGATCGAAAAATTTCCAATGCAATTCCACGAACGCCAATGGATTCCATTTTTGAGAGTAATATTGGAACAGAAACAGTGTCGAAAGCCTTAGACATATCAAGAAAAACACCTATCACTTTATCTTTAGTATCAAGATTACGGGTTATAATCTCAGTTAGTAATAAGGTTGCATCTTCCGTTGATTTCCCTTTCATAAAGCCAAATTGATTTTCTGCAATAATATTGTTGTGTTGTAAGAATTTCGTTAGTCTACAGTTTAAAAGTTTTTCTAGGATTTTGGAAATAACGGTTAGCACCGATATTGGTCTATAGTTTCCGACAATGTCTCTGTCACCACTTTTATGGATAGGATGGACTAAAGCTCTCTTTAAAATATCCGGGAAAACACCAGTATTTAAGCATAAGTTACACATATGTGTAAGAGGAGGAATCAGACTACTCTTCGCAGTTTTAATAAGTTGTATTGAAATGTTGTCAGTGCCAGTTGCAGAACCACTTTTTAGGTTGACAATGAAGGATTCTATCTCCTCACAGTCTGTCTGAAACAGAACCATGGAATCTCTAGGAGACTGAGACAAACAGCAAATATTTGATGTGTTTGGCCGTTTTCCAGTAACATCCTGTTTATTTAATATTACTTTGGCTAGTTTTTCCCCGATTCCTGCAAAATAGTTATTTACTGAATTAATTGACTCATATGGATCTGTAGTGAGAGTTAGTAAATCACAGGGGGGAGTTGAAGTTTGCTTGAGGTTGGCTATTTTATTGATAGTATTCCACATACCCTTTGGATTATTTTTATTCTTGTGGAATTCAGCTTTTTCGTAACTGATTTTTAATTTTTTTAAAAGATTGTTGCAAAAATTGCGGTATCTTGTGTATGTGACTTGCGTAATTGCATTGTCCTGGTTTAATTTGGCTTTCTTGTGTAAATTGTCCCTATGCCTGATACACCGTACCAAGCCCGGAGTTAACCATGGTTTGATTGTACGCTGACGGTGAGAGATAGAAATAGGTATTGAGTGTGCCAGAATAGCCGACGAAATTATGTTTATTAAGTTGGTAGCGGAAACATTGGCATCTGTAGAAGTATAAACAGAACTAAAGTCTGTATCTGCAAGTGCCAGGACTAAAGAGGGGTAATCAATCTTAATAAAAGAAGTTTTGGGGGTGTGCCTTTTTATTTTGCAATCAAGACAAAAAACTAGTGGCGCGTGGTCCGTTATATATGAGTCTAGTACATATGTAGCTGTGATTCTATCTGATCTTAGCATGACGTGATCAATACAGCTAGTATTACGAGTAGGAAAGACATGGGCAGGAAGAAAACCGTGATAAGCCATCTGGTCTAAATAATTACTGCTGTTGGGGTCATTACTATTTGGAGCGATATTTATATTAATGTCTCCTATCATAACTACTGTTTTCACGGACTTCAGTGACCCAAGACACAGATCTAGGCTGTCGCAAAACCTATTTATATTTCGATATGATGGTGAGCGATACACAGCCACAATAGCATACTCATTTCCATATTGCAAAACAAGGCAGTTGGCATCTAACACTGACGGTTTAGTTACTTTGTGTCTTATATCAGATTTTATGTATATTAAGACACCGTCAATCTGATGTAAAAAGTCTGAGGAGTATGACGTGTAACCAGCAATTTCAGGCGGAATCGGAGATTTACTCAACCAGAATTTGTATAAAGTGCGACATTGTCATATTAACAGAATTGTTAATATGACAATGTCGCACTTTATACAAATTCTTTCAAGCAGAACGACTAGGTTATCAAAATTGCACGCTACGCTACGAATGTTTGTGTGCATTACAGATAAAGCGGTTCGGGACAAATCAATATGATTTACTAAGCTTTCGGGGGAGCTTTTTAATTGTAATCGCTCCATACCAATTTCCTGTCTTTGGTCGAATTTGAACTAGATTTTTGTACCCTGTGTTAATTAATGTTCTAATGCGCATTTGCAGCAATACCATGCGACAATATGCAAAAACAGTGCAATATTTTTTTTGATACTTAGTTGTGTTGCCTAGTGAGAGTGAAAACGGACACAATAATCCGTGATGCGCCATATAGTGTCGGCCGGTACCGTATGGTGCCGTAAAAGAATAATACCATCCTATCACTTCCTGTGGGTGTCGTAAGAGGCGACTAAGAGAACGCAACAGCATACACTGCGATTGCCAACCCGCCTGCCAAGCGTGGCTATTATGGCAAACCCCTTTGGGGAGGCCTATGTCCAGCAGTGGACGTCTTTGGCTGTTATGATGAATCCGTGATGTGTTGGTGTTAAAATATTTTGCACAATACTTTAATATGGACATAATTCTTTAATGTATCGCCAACCATTTTCGGGCACCCATTTTATTAAGACACAATGGGTGCCTGAAGCGGGACGGCGCCGCCGAGGCCGGCTCAAAAAGAGTTGGTGAGACGAAATGGATGCATACCGTGAGAGCTGGTGCGAGGTGACGCGAGAAAAAAATCCTGGAAAGACTTGGGGGAGGCCTTTGCAGAGCAGTGGGATAGTGGCTAATAACAAAAAAAAACTTTTATGTATACCATCTTAAATTATATACCTTTAAAAATAAAGTGTTTTTATTTAATATGTCACTCGTCATTCGCACTGGATTTCTTTTACATAACCTTTATAAATAAAAATATACACCTAAATATTCCCAAAGAAATAAGCTATCAAGTAAGTCATTGTTTTTGAAAATCCGTTAAGAAATTTAAAAGTTTAGTATACTTTTTAACAGTGAGCCAACGTTTATGTATAATTGTAGAACCAATTGCGCGACTTTGGTTACATAACCTGCGTTCACTCAGTTACTACACAACTTACAGGTTTGTGATACACACTTAATATTCCTCGAGAAACACTTTATCTATTGATGAAAGTATCAAGAAAATCGGCCCAGTAGTTTCTGAGATTAGTGAAAGAGACCACGACTCACCACGTCCGTCTGATTTTAAATAAAAATTGTAATCCCACCAAAAACGTTTTCTATTTTTTAAGGACGAATTAGAACAAATTGTTTGTACCCTGTGCTATTTAATGTTTTAAGGCTTGTATACATGCCAAAGACCTTGTGCATACAAACGGAGCTAACTACTCTTCCACACGCCACTCCGCTACCCGCATTTTTAATTTATTAAAAAAAAATAACACATATTTAAAAAAAAGTAACAAAAACATATTATTTTCGTTTGTATTGCAAAGCAGTAGATATTTTCCCTAATTTTTAGACTTTTTTTAAAAATGTAAGGAGTAAATTGTTTCATCTCAACGATTTGGAGGTGATTTGTTGATTTTTTTTCTTATTATGTGATACCGATACATAAATTCTGTCTAAACCAAATTACGTATCATATCATATAGATTACTACCTATTTTTTTCGGATGTAATTTCTCAGTAAATACCGACGAAAACTTGCTTCATCTGCACGCTGTTTTTAAACGTTTCTCGAGAGAGCAGCCTTAATGTGCGTTAGTATCAATCTGCAAAAACAGTGCAATGGTTTTTTATATAGGTGAAGCCTATTGAGATTGAAACGAACATAATAATTTTCAGTATATTATTTTCATTTAAGTATTTTTTTTTTGTTTTGTTAAAAAATATTCCAAAGTGAAAATCTTTGTTAAAAGAAAAAAAGGTAGAGACAGGAACGCACAAATAAAAAGTTGTTTTTACTCGTTTGGCGCCGAAAGTTTATTTTTATACCTGCTTCGTAGGTTTTTAATAACAACCTAATATATGCAATCATCCGTAATTAGTTGGTGCTAAAATATTTGTATAATACTTTAATGGAAACCATTTCATATTTCACTATACCTTCATCAATAAGGTATTTTTATTTTATACTTCACTCCTCATTCGCACTGGATTTACTTTGCATAAATAAGCTGCGTCTACATAGCTACTTATATAGCTCTTTAAAAGAAATATACACCTTAACATTCCCAAAGAAATATTCTATCAAATGTTGCATTGTTTTTGAAAATCCGTTAAGAAGTTTAAAAGATTAGTATACTTTCTAACAAAGAAAACCAGTAGACTAGCGTTCCTGTAAAATACTAGCACCAATTCAGTTAGTATGTTTCCAACGCCTGCGTTAATTCAGTAACAAAACAACTTACAAGTTTGTGATAGACACTCAATATTCCTCGAGAAACACTCTATCTATTGATGGAAGCATCAAGAAAATCCGACCAGTAGTTTCTGAGATTAGTGAAGATGGCGACGTGCAACGCGCGCTATATTTAAGACGAATTCACACAAAATGTTTGTACCCTGTGCTATTTAATGTTTTAATGTGCGTTAGTAACATTCTGAAAAAACAGTGCAATGGTTTTTCAGACATTTATATAGGTGAAGAACAACATAATAATGGTGAACATAATAATTTTCAGTATATTATTTTTGTTTTAGTATTTTTGTTTTGTTAAAAAATATTCCAAAGTAGAAATGAAAATCTTTGTTAAAAGAAAAAAAAGGTAGTGACAGGAACGCACAAATAAAAAGTTGATTTTACTCGTTTGGCGCCAAAAGTTTTTTTTTATACCTGCTTTGTGGGTTTTTTTTAATAACAACCTAATATGTGCAATCAAACGTAATTAGTTGGTGTTAAAATATGTGTGTAATACTTTAATGGAAACCATTTCATATTTCACTATACCTTCATCAATAAGGTATTTTTATTTTATACTTCACTCCTCATTCGCACTGGATTTACTTTGCATAAATAAGCTGCGTCTACATAGCTACTAAAATGCCTCTATAAATAAAATATACACCTAAACATTCCCAAAGAAATACTCTATCAAATGCTGCATTGTTTTTGAAAATCCGTTAAGAAGTTTAAAAGATTAGTATACTTTCTAACAAAGAAAAACAGTAAAATACTAGCACCAATTCAGTTAGTATGTTTCCAACGCCTGCGTTAATTCAGTAACAAAATAACTTACAAGTTTGTGATAGACACTTAATATTCCTGGAGAAACACTCTATCTATTGGTGGAAGCATCAAGAAAATCCGACCAGTAGTTTCTGAGATTAGTGAAGATGGTGATGATGATTAGTCTTAAAAATAGTGCAACGCGCACTATTTTTAAGACGAATTCACTCAAAATGTTTGTACCCTATGTTATTTAAGGTTCTAATGTGCGTTAGTAGTAATACCACGTGACTCTTAAAATATGTCTCCAAAAACAGTGCAATGCGAAAATAAAAATAACAATTTTGAGTATAATTATTATTTTTGTTTTAATATTTTCGTAAAACCGAAACCCTTATAGGGTCACTCGGGTGTCTGTCTATCCGTCTGTCCGTCCGTCCGTCCGTCCGTCTGTCTGTCCGACTGTCACAGCCAGTTTTCTCCGGATTTACTGGATCGATTCTGTTGAAATTTGGTAAACATATGGAGTTCTGTGACCCAAACACCGGCGTGCTACGTAGATTAATATTTTTTTAGTATGGGGGTCACTTTTAGGAGTCAAAATAGAAAATTAAAAAATAAAGTTTTCAAGCTGTATCGTGTGACATCAAATGAAAGGGCTTTCTGTGAGGGTTTTAATTATGTTTTTTTCATAATTTAAAAATAAATTATTTTGAAATTATTCAAGCAATAACACCAAAAATGAACATTCCCCCACTATCTCTGAAACTATTCTATTCCTAAAGATTACTGGAAAACCTATAAGAAGTATTTACTGTTTAAATAACACGTTAAAATGAAATTGGTTAGGAACTCTTTGCACACGAGTCCGACTCGCACATGGCCAGTTTTTCTTTTTTACTTTGTTAAAAATAACATTCTAAAGTAGAAATGACTGGGAAAGAAAAGGTAGTGACTGGAACGCACACAAATAAAAAGGTGGATTTACTCATTTCGTGTCGAAAGCTATATATTTATTTTCATACCTGCTTTGTGAGTTTTCTAATAGGTATCTAACAGGTGCTGCCATCCGTCATATGTCGGTGTTAAAATATTTTGCGTACTACTTTGATGTAAATTATTTGATGTATATATAGTATACACGAATTTTACAGACTTCAAATAAATGAAAACGAATTGTTTTTGGCTACATTGTTCCGTTGAGATCAAAACCGTAGAACAAATGATGTTCAGGGTCATGATACGACGTCTGGATTAAGAGGGTTGGGTATTTTTTCAATTTCCCTGTATACATTCATAAATAAGTTGTTTTTATAGAATTCTTCTCTCGTCACACGCACACGGATTTCTTTTACTTACGCAAAGCTGCGTGCTGCTATGCTGCGTCTACATAGATTCTAAAAAACCTCTATAAATAAAATATACACCTAAACATTCCCAAAGAAATACTCTATCAAATAAGGCATTGTTTTTGAAATTCCGTCAAGAAGTTTAAAAGATTAGTATACTTTCTAACAGAGAGAAGCGGTGAGCCGACGTTACTGTGTAATAGTAGAAGCAATTGTGGGACTTTGGTTCCAAAACCTGCGTTAACCCAGCTACTACACAACAGGTTTGTAATACACACTTAAGGCTGCTCTTTCGGTCATCATCTGCCTAGCCTTTTCCCAACTACATTGGGGTCGGCTTCCAGTCAAGCCGGATTTAGCTGAATACCAGTATTTTACATGGAGCGGCTGCCTACCAGACCTCCACAACCCATTAACTGGGTAACACGGTACTTCATGGCAAGACTGGAGTCAGATTTACTAGCTTCTGACAATCCGTAACGACTCTCAAAGATCTACAAATGACAGCCGGGACCAACGGCTTAACGTGCTTTCCGAGGCACGGAGGAAACTCGGTATGTTAAGATAGTCACCCATCCACAGACCAACCTTGGCAAGCGTTGCTTAACCTTGAAGGTCGGCCCGTGCGGCTGTTGTTATCTAGCCACGAGCTCCTCTTGCTAGGCTGCTCTTTCGATAAATGCTTAAAAACAGCGTGCAGATGAAGCAACTTTTCTTAGACATTTACTGAGAATTTACATCTGAAAAAAATAGATAGTAATCTACATGATATGAAACGTAATTTGGTTTAGCCAGAATTTATATATCGGTATCACATAATAAGAAAAAAATTCAACAAATGACCTCCAAATCGTTGAGATGAAACCATTTTACTCCTTCATTTTTTGACAAAAGTCCAAAAAAATATCTACTGCTTTGCAATACAAACGAAAATAATTTGATTTTGTTACTTTTTTAAAATATGTGTTATTTTTTTATAATATATTAAAAATGCGGATAGCGGAGTGGCGCGTTAGCTCCGTTTATATGCCCAAGGTCATTAGCATGTATACAAGCCTTAAAAGGGAACTGTATTGGGCCTTTCTCCATACAAACGCATTCCGCTGTTTTCTTCGTGGATAATTAATTCTTCTAGAGCAATGATTTTTTTTTCCAAAGGATCTAGGTTTAATACGTGCCCTTATCATTTTCGTTTTCCAAAACATAATAACTAATAGAATTATGACAATCCAAAAACCCGAAAAAACAGCCCGTTTTTACACGACTGCCTAAAAAAGGAGTGTTATGTTTTCAGGGTTCATGTATGTATGTATGTATGTTTGTTTGTTTGTGAGTTTCTTTATTCCATCGTAACTCCTAAACGCCTTAACTGATTTCGATGTATGTGGTGTCGTTAGAAGCGTTGCGTTATCCCGGGTAACATACACAAAACTAAAAAAAATATAATGGGGTAGCCATGGATTATAAAAAATACGGAAATACTTTTTTTATTGTCCTGAAAATTTGCTAACCTATACTATCATCATCTAGAGCTTGCTTAGTACATAACAAAAATGTATAACAGTATTCAATATGTACTCGTTCGCTAATAATGAAAATTTAAAAAATAATTTTAGGACAGCCAAGAAATTTTAGTATCATTGTGGTACCAATAAAAAATCGATTTAGTTTCGCATTACTTATTCAATCAAAATGTCGTTTTTCCACTAAAAGGTATGACATAATTAAAAAATTAAAAAACACGCCTGCCATGTCCAAAAATGAACTAAAAAATTAAAAACAAGCATTGGCCCAAAAATTAAAAACTGAAAAACAACTTTTTTATTGCAGTCGGGGGATAGTAGGTAACATTTCTGTAATAGCCCCCCGACTGCAATAAAAAAATTTTTTGTTTTTCAGTTTTTAATTTTTGGGCTAATGCTTGTTTTTAATTTTTTAGTTCATTTTTGGACATGGCAGGCGTGTTTTTTAATTTTTTAATTATTTGTTTTTTACTAAAATGTTCAGACAACTATCAGACAATATTCATTTCATTTTTTTAACAAAATAGAAAATAAATGAAGCATAGATAATTATAGTCTTCTTCAAAATTTTGATACATAATTTTTTTAGATCAGTCCAGTTTTGAAGAAGAAAACAGCGGAATACAAAACGTCTTTTGGTCAAGGTTTTTATAGGTAAAATCGGCCTGAACTGCAGTTGTCACTTTCGCATTTTACTTGATAGGGCGCAGCGCGCCGGCACCGGCAGTAGTTTCTTTAAATACCTATTTTTCTAATTCCTCGGGACTAGAGTCCCTCTTAAGAGGAAATGCTGGCGGCGAGACTTTGAATATATAAAAAGTCATAATTCGAGGTTTGGATCTCGACTGTTTACTCCTCCAATATTGGACCGATATATTACATATTTTACAAACTGAATAAGAAGGATGTTTACTGTGTCTCTATGTTTTCCTTTTTTGCTTAACAGTTGCCATATTTGTACACTAGGCCTCTGTTGACAGCGATTGATCGGACAATTTTGAGCATTTTGTGAGAGTTCTAATGCTTATACGGTTGATAAATCATCAAAAAGGAAAACATAGATACACAGTATATATCCTTCTTATTCAGTTTGTGAAATATCTCCTAAATCGGTCCAATATTGGAGTAGAAAACAGTCGAGAGCCAAACCTCGAATTATGACTTTTTACATACAAAGTCTCGCCGCCAGCATTTCCTCTTAATACTCCTCGAGAAACAGTATCTATTGGTGAAAGTATCAAGAAAATCCGTTCATTATATTCTGAGATTAGTATGATTCCATTGTAAAAGTTTTTTGTGGGTAATACTTGTACCCCCTGAAAAGCGCACAAGTTAATTTACACTAATATTATAAAGAGGAAAGATTTGTTTGTTTGTTTGTTTGAATTGAATAGGCTCCGAAACTACTTGACTGATTTGAAAAAATCTTTTTGCACTGGATAACTACATTATCAGGGAGTAACATAGGCTATATATCATCCCCGTACTCCCACAGGAACGAGAAATACGCGGGTGAAACCGCGTGACGTCCACTAGTAAGAGAATATATCAATTTTTGTTTTCTATTTATTGACACTTCACATTTGCTTGATTGGCGTGTATATTTTTGACAAAATATACACGTTAAAATTAAAGATATCAAATTAGTTACGGAGGCAATTTCTACAAAACGAATGTAGATTCCGAGATGTTTTTTCGTTTAGGTAGAGCATTTGAGCTAATAAAATAAAATTATGCAAGCCGAGTTGTCAAGTTATTTACTCCAGGCACGGCTTAATGTCCGGATTGGAAGATAAACTAAGAGAATTAACGTGTCTGGATTACTGTGTCATCCAAATAGGAGGTGAAGATTTTAAGACCTTATGACTGTGACTACACTAAGCGGGTAAAATGAATACGGGTTAAATTAAAGCCTATTAAACATAAAAATATAATATTGGGTACAATATTATATTTGTATGCTGAACAGGCTTTTTGACAATGATTTTTAAAAGTAAGTACGTAAATCTACTTTAAAAATCATTATCTTACAGAGACTTATTACTAGCGAATAGAAGCATTTAATAATATAATTTATAATGAAAAAAGTTGATTTGTATAACTGAACATTTTTTAAACCGAATTATGTTATCACAATTTGATTTTCCTAATTATATCGTAAGCTTTTGCAACACAAGGTTGAAAAAAAACAAGAGGTGATACTTTAGTATTAACACATAAAAACAGACAAGTCGAGGACTTGGATATTTGTAAAAAGCTACATAAAAAGGATAGCTTTGAGGTATGTGGAGTAAGGGACATTGAGACAAACTCTTTCATAACTTGTTGCTATAGAACATCCTTAAATAAAAACTTTGTCAATTTTCTAACAATTATTGCAGTACTTTTTCAATAAAATATGCTTGCCAAAACAGGACAATGAAAGAAGTTCGTTTACATCTGTGTTGAAATACTTACATTTTAGATGTTTATTTGATTCGTCGAATCGTGTATAGATAACATATTGACCAACACCTGTGATAGAAATGTTGGTTGTGCATTGGCAACAATCGTTTAGCGGATGGACATGCAGTCCATTTCTGTACAGCATATTTGGCAAAAGTTACTACTACACAATTCGTTATTTTTAGATACATAGAGAGAAGATTATATAACGAAAAGAATAATAATGCATTCAAACAGAAACTACTGGAGCAAGACTGGAATTTAGGTACAAACACGTTTATACGAATTTTTTTTATTTTCTATTTAAGTTAAAATCAACATAAAAATAACTGGCCGATCTAAATGGCTAATGAAAGGAATAAGGATATCCAGCAAAATGAAGAGATTACTAAATTTTATAGATAAAGCTAATTGTGACAAATTGTTATTAAAATATCATGAGGACTATTTTAGAATTTATAACAAGTCGCAAATTAAAAAAATCAAAACACCCGACTGCAAAAAATTCAACCGGGACACTTTTATGAACGAAAACTGTTTCCTAATTAATTTTAAACATAAAGCTTATTATATTTTTGTAACCTCTATTTACATTCCTGCATTTTGATCTTTTTTTTTAAATACACCTATCTATGGACACTTGGTTTTTTTAAATGAATCTAACGACACCTTAATAGTCGAAATCCATTCAGCCGTTTGTAAGGTACGAGGTAATAAAGAAACTTACAAAGAAACAAAACATACATACATACATACAAGTTACACGCGAAAAACAAAACCCTTCCTTGGCAGTCGGGTAAAAAGGTGATTAGAAACGCTAAAAAAATAAGTTACTGATGAAATAAATAAAGCAGCTAACTCTAGCAAAAAAATTGGAAAATAGTCAATAAAACTAGGAACAAAATGGTCAATCATTTTGCAAATGATAATATAAAACTTAAACATAATAATAAAATAATTTGTAACGCTTTAGACATTGCTAACACTTTTGCGGAAAAGTTTGACAACAGTAAAGGTGTAAACACTGGTAATCCATACTGAGAGAATACTGAGAGAGTTGATAAGTCTATGGTTTTAAATCCCGTCATGCGATAGAGATTTATAAAATAGTAGGGTATGGATAAGTCACCGGAAAACGGCAAACTCCTTTAGTTCAACCACTATTTAAGAAAGGTGCTAAAACAGATCCAGGTAATTACAGGCGCATTTCATTGTTACCAGTGCTACCCAAACTTTTTTAAAAAGTGATCAAAATCTAGGCTTGTAGGATATTTGAGTAGTTTAAAAATAATAAACCGTAATCAGTTTGGATACCAAAAAAGTAAAGAGATACTAGATGCAATAGACTCGTGAGTTAATAACGTGGTAAATAAGCTGAACAATAAACTTAAAGTTGCTGGCTTATTCCTAGACTTAAGTTCCGCGTTCTGATACTACAGAACATTGCATTCTAATGGATAAGTTAGAGCCTTAAGGTATAAGAGAAAATGTTTTAAAACTTTTAAGCTCTTATTTGACCAATTGGAAATAGTACGTCGAAATTAAATCACTTCACGAAGGTGTGGAAGAAATTCATAAATAGAAATTATGAACTGTAACTAGAGGTGTTCCGCAGGGTTCAGTGTTGGGCCCCATTTTCTTTATAATATATCTTAACGATCTTACTGAATACATTAGAAACATTGTCTATTGCCCAACTTCGTACCATCTATTTTGCTCCAGTCGAAACTTAACTTAGATATAGCACTAAATTATTGGAGAAACAGCTATAAGGCAGCCTTTACGATGCAAAAGCGAGCATTAAGAAACATGACTTCGTTTAAACCAGATACAATAATAAAAGGAGTATTTTATTAAACTTAGAATTCTAACATGTCTTCATATTTTAGTTCTACTAACTCATTTAAACAAAAACTTAAACGAGTTTGAAACAGACAATGAAAGAAAAAATAGAGTAGATACTCGCAGAAAAGATCTTTCTTCTATTCTGCAGGCAAAGCTTAATAGTGTCAAACATTCGTCACGCGTGCAGTCTGTCAATCTGTTTAACAGATTACCAGCAGAATTAAAAAAAATCAGAATGTTAACATGTTTTAAAGATAAACTCAGGGCTTTGTTAACCAATAAAGCCTATCACAGCATTGACGGATTTTGTAATGACAAAAATCTTAAAAATAGTATTGAATTAAACTTGAATGTGTGTCCATTGCTTTGACTTTGTTTTCATTGTTTATATTGCATGTATTTTTGTTACGAAATAAATAACTTGAACTTGACTTCATCCGGTTTATGGTACGGAACCCTTCGTGTGAGAGTGTGACTCGCACTTTGCCGGTTTTGATCAATTGACCAGATTGGATTTTAATCCGAGTTTTTTTTTTCAACCACTTTATCAATCTGTACCTATATATTTTTTTTCAGTTAGGAAATCATGTATTTTAGTGACTGTTACTGGGATGATAAATCTTATATATTATTATTTATTGAGACTGCTTTTTCGTACACTTGTTTTTTAATATTTTTAGTTTTAAATGCTGAATAAGAGGGTTTTTATGGCTTGTGGAGGTCTGGTAGGCAGCCGCTCCACGTAAAATACTGGTATTCAGCTGAATCTGGTTTGACTGGAAGCCGACCCCAATATAGTTGGGAAAAGGCTCGGCAGATGATGATGATGAAGAGGGTTTTTATGATTTTTTTTATTTACCTACCTTAAGAGGAAACGCTAGCGGCGAGATTTTGTATGTAAAAAGTCATAATTCGAAGTTTGGCTCTCGACTGTTTTCTGCTCTAATATTGGACTGATTTAAGAGATATTTCACAAACTAAAACTAAAAGAACTAAACAAATTAAAAGGATATACAGGGTGTCCCAGAACTCAACGTCAAGCCGAAACGGGGTGACAGGATTGATCATAATCATCACGAGAAAAATCTGAAAAAAAAATCTATCCCAAGCAGTTTGAAAATTATGGACATTTTAAGAAAAACCTAGAAATTTGATCAAACTGTACCACTTTTCGGTTATTGTGGTTATTCTTTTTTATTTTTATTCATTTGAACTTTGGAAACGTAATCCTACATAACATTTCTAGAAAACCAATAAAAAATAATGACACAATTGCCTCAAGTTTCCGAGAATTGAGACTATTTGTTAAACTACGAATTTAAAATTTTCAAGATTCGGCGACTTTGACAGGCCTACTAACTTTTTTTCACTTTGGTAAAAGTGACGTCACTATGTGTCTCGCTCACTCATGGTAAACATACCCACTATCCATCTCTCTCATCATTATGCCTTAAAATTAAGTTCTAATAAATGAACAAGTTTTAATAAATAAATAAATCGCTGTCAACAGAGCCCTAGTGTATAAATTTGGCGACTATTAATCAAAAAAGGAAAACATAGAGACACAGTATACATCCTTCTCATTCAGTTTGTGAAATATCTCTTATATCGGTCCAATATTGGAGGAGAAAACAGTCGAGAGCCAAACCTCAAATTATGACTTATTACATACAAAGTCTCGCCGCCAGCATTTTCTCTTAAGACTGAATGATGACTTCATTCTTTAGGTCGTTCTAAATTACTTTTGTTTTGATTAGGGTTCTTTTGTTTTGAGGTAAAGAATGATGCAAGGCAAATATTGAATAGATGAATATGTTTTTGTACGAGAAAAAACTCATCATCATCGTCGTCATTATTTCAGCTGAATGATGTCCACTGCTGGACACAAGCCTCTTCCAAGAGTCACAACATCGAACGGGCCTGTGCTACTTTTACGCCCTTGACCAGGTTGTCGTTTCACCTTGTGGGAATTCTTCCAACGCTTCATCAGAATTTACTCTTTCCTAGAATACAAGACAGCAGGATCAAACCTGTTAAGTGCTTACTTTAAATTAGTTGCCGGAACTTCGCGGGCACATGAAAGTAAGCGACATTGTTTACTGCTTCCTCATTATTAAAAGTGGTAATTATAATTATGACTAGCTGTCCCCGCGGCTTCGCTCCCGTCAACTGTCAACTTTGTAATTTCTTTCTTTCATAAGAACCTTCTTCTAAAAATAAAGAATACAACGAAAAAAGAATGAGCGAAATCGATCCAGCCGTTCACGCGTGATGCCGTGACCAAGGGAAATAAGGATTCATTTTTAGGGTTCCATGCCCAAAGGGCAACTAACGGAACCCTATTACTAAGCCTCCGCTGTCCGTCCGTCCATCCGTCCGTCTGTCTGTCAGCGGGCTGTATCACAAGAACCGTAATAGGTAGACAGCTAAAATTTTCAAAAAAATAAAATGGCGCGTATTTTTCTCGTAGATATTGATAGCGCGAAACGCCTGCGGCAGCTAATCCGGATAACAAGCGCGCCTTCTCTCTCACACTCACTGGCTTCTCGGACCTCTCAGTTGTCGCACACAAATTTTCATTTATTAGCTACCTATACGGGGCCTGTCTTGGTATGGTCATGTGAAGAGGAGGGATGAAATACATGTAACTAATAGAATAATAAATATAAATGTGGATGGATGTATAGGGAGATGAAGGCCAAACAAAAGATGGATGGACTATGTGAGGAGCGATATGAAAGAAAAGGGACTAAGTGATAGTTTGACGGCAGATTGGGCAGAGTGGAAAAAAAAACGTGTTGCACCGACCCCAAGTAACATGGGATCAGGATAGGAAGATGATGATGAATTTGTTTAGATCAGTCCAGTTTTGAAGAAGAACACAGCGGAATACAAAACGTATTTTGGTCAAGGTTTTTATAGGTAAAATCAGCCTGAGCTGCAGTTGTCGCCTTCGCACTTTACTTGATGGCATCATGCAGCATGGCGCAGCGCGATGGCATCAGCAAAAGTTTCTTCAAATACCTATTTTTCAAATTCCTCGGGACTAGAGTCCCTCTTAATAGTAGGTACCCTTATGATTTAAACCAATTTTGCGACTTCCTCAACATAACCTGCATTAGCTTAGGTGATAAAGAATACACACCTAAACCTATCCCGAAAAATATATTATCTAATTGCGAAAATTCTTTTAGTACTTTTCCAAAGTTTCTTAGTAATTTCAAGCCGCAGGCAGTCATAGTCTGTGAAATTCTAAACTGTTTTACAGACTTTGCCGTACGTAGTCGGGTGAATCTTATTTCTAGATAACTGACCCGATCCGCGAACCGAATCGAATCCGAACTTCTTCTGCGTTACATTTTTTATTAATATTCCACTTCGTAGCGTGATGTTGTTAAGACTTTTTTAACTAGAATTAGTAGTTCCAGAGATTAGCGCGTTCAAACAATCAAACAAAAAAACTCTTCAGCTTTGTAATACCTATTAGTACAGATTTTCATTGTTGACAAAAATGGGTGTACCTATTTCTAAAGAGGTTTCTCATTTGTTGTCGAATGATTTTATTTTCAACTCGATTCGTGGATTTTTTCTAACAAAATCAAAATCAGAAGTCATTTATTCAAATTACGCTGAGAGCCAGCACTTTTTGAACGTCAAGTTTTACAAAAGACAGTCCCCCAAAACGCCCGCCCGTCACCACTTCCTAGTGTTTTAGCTGTGGAGAAGAAGCGGCCAACAAACTCCCCAGCAACACATCAATATAACAGCAATGTAACTGGTGCAGTCATTGGTGATTTGTTGGTGTTAAAATATTTTGTTAAGTGATTTCATATAAGCCGTCTTATAATTTACTAGTTTTTCCCGCGACTTGCGTAAGTTCGTACGCGCATCCCATTTTTTCCCGTTCTCGTAGAAATTTCGGGAAATCCTCTCTTAGTGCTCTCATACACTCTCCAAGCAACCTACATGCCTCAGCTTTCCACGACCAGCAGTTTCGGCTGCCTTGTCTGTCAATCACTTAGTAACGGAAGAGTTTTATACATATTGATAACTTCATCAATAAGATGTTTTTATTTAGATAATATTTAAGTCGGTTTGCACTCGACTTCCTTTAAATAAGCTGCGTATTTATAGCTACCATAAAACTTTTATGAATGAAATATAGGTACCTATTAACAATCCTCATGAAATACACTATCACATGGTGTAAATATTATTAAAATCCGTTCAGAAGTCTATAAGATTCGTATACCTTCAAACAAAGATAGGCAGTTGGCTGATTTTACTATTTAGCAATACTAGAATATTGCGACGTTTTTTCACAAAACTTGCGTTACTCAGTTCATACACAACTATACTACTTCGTCTACGTACCTACACAATATTAACTGTACGCAGACGTTAGGGGTAAATAAGTTATTAGTGTATAAGTACAACAACCGCATGAAGCTCTTACAAGTATTAAATCTAAAATCAATGAACGCGTTGTAAATGTATTTCAATTAAACCATGCCCGCGCTTTTAAATTGGCATAACTTAATTTTACGTAAATTGTTAATATAATTTGCGATAACGCGAATTCCATTCATTGAATTACACAAAATTTCTCATTAGTTCGTGCTTTAGTTTCCTAGAATGAAATGTTTCATCAGATTTAATACAAATTAATTCACGTTCAGCTTTTCAAGAGCACATTCTCCGATTGTAATTGCTGAACTACACAGGTGTAAAGTATTAAGCATTTTCATTAATACTACACTGACAGGGCAATTTAACTTCAGTTTAGTAACGTTAATATCAATTATATAAAAATCTCGTGTCACGGTGTTTGTTACCGAACTAAAATAGGTGGTAGGGTATTTTATATTTCTTTTTTGTATGGCAAAACAAAGTTTGCAGAGTCAGCTAGTTTCATAGTAATATTCTCGTGCCATCATTTAACCACACAAATACATCCCAAATTACTCCAGTAATTAGAAAGGCTATGAATAATTGAATTGGACACAGAATGCGTTACAAAATACTGATAAGGGCTATGATACCTATTTGACCTTCTTATTGAAATAGATTCGGACACTGAATGAAAATCACATTAAATTTGTACCTATTGCAGCATTGTAGGTTTGGAAATAAAATCTTTTTTTCCCAAATTTTAACCTCATTCGTTTGGACAAACAATTTTCTTTTTCTGATCATATTTTAAATTCAGATTCCATCAAAATGACAATTGGAAAATTTCAAGAAAATATAGTTAGTCTGGTGAATTTTGATCACAAATCCATTAATAATATTAATACAAATAAATTTCATGAGATTATTTGAAATCTATCAAGATTTACTTGTGGTGTTTGTTACCGAAATAGAATAGGTGGTAGGGTATTTTATATTCCTTTTTTTGTATGGCAAAACAAAGTTTGCAGAGTCAGCTAGTTTCATAATAATATTCTCGTGCCATCATTTAACCACACAAATACATCCTAAATTACTCCAGTAATTAGAAAGGCTATGAATAGTTGAATTGGACACAGAATGCGTTACAAAATACTGATAAGGGCTATGATACCTATTTGACCTTCTTATTGAAATAGATTCGGACACTGAATGAAAATCACATTAAATTTGTACCTATTGCAGCATTGTAGGTTTGGAAATAAAATCTTTTTTCCCAAATTTTAACCTCATTCGTTTGGACAGACAATTTTCTTTTTCTGATCATATTTTAAATTCAGATTCCATCAAAATGACAATTGGAAAATTTCAAGAAAATATAGTTAGTCTGGTGAATTTTGATCACAAATCCATTAATAAATATTATTAATACAAATAAATTTCATGAGATTATTTGAAATCTCAAGTAAATAATGTGCATGCATGTGTTATGTGAAATATCGTTAAGGTATGTATTTCTCGCTTTTATTCTTTCTGAAGAATAGTTTTTTGGGTTTTTTTAGTATTTAATTAAGTTTGTCTCTTGTCTCCGGAAAATAATGATGTAATCAAAAGGATTTAGCTTATTGTTATAAAATACCGGTACGTAAATATTTTCTCTTTCTTTCTTAGAAATTCTGTTTGAGAATTATGTCGCTCATATTTCGTTTATTTGTGTAGATACCGATCGGAGCAGACGACAGTATCGGTCCACGGGCCACCTACAAAACCTAAATCAGGGAAGGCTAGATGGTAACTGTGAGCATGATTATTTAGTCTGGTACGAGTTCTCATGATGGAGTACTTAAGCCAATTGATCGCGTGATCGTCGCAGCCGCCGATTCCCAGGATTTGTGCAGTTTATGGATCTATATTTAATCGTAAACGTTTAAATTGTGTCATGTTCTTAGCATAACGTGCTGCTCTTTCTGAGCAGGTAATTAGTTTCCTTATTTTCTATTTGCATATTGTCTAGGAGTTGCAAAAACCACATAGAGCCGCATCTTTCATGCAATTTAGCAGTTGGAGACGCTCCTAGAGCGTGTTTTTATTGATTGCAATCACTATCTGAAGGTTTAGAAGCACGTTTATTCTAGAAAGGTATCATTAACAAAATTTAAATTAAAAACCGTGCCTAAGATTTTTTGCGTTTTTACTCATTTATTAATAAGCAATTAAAAAATTCACCGACATATAGCATTTTTAAAGTTTTTTTTTAATTTGTCTGTTTTTTATATATTTTTTTATATTCACTTTTAGGTTTGTTTTTACTTTAATTAATATACGTGTGACTAGCGAAGACCCCATTTTTTTATTTCGCTATACTATGTAGACCAAATTGTAGATTCATTCACGGAGAAAATTGTCGCTAAATTCAATTTTTTGTAATGATGACGATGATAAAACTATAGAAGAAACAAAGTACACAAAGTTCTTGGGACTCTATATAGACGAGAATATGAAATGGAGTAAACATATTGAACATTTAATAAAAAAACTAAATCAGTTCCAGTACGCTCTATATAATCTTACTAAAATAGCAAGCCGCGAAACCGTACTAACTGCATATCATGCATACGTGTCTTCCACATTGCGTTATGGCATAATTTTCTGGGGAAATTCATCAGATAGGGAGCTAGTGTTTAAGGCACAAAAAAAATGTTTAAGAGCAGTGTGCCAAATAAAAGCTACTGATAGTTGTAGACCACATTTTATTGAGCTAAAAATAATGACTTTTCCATGTCTGTACGCATTTGAAGTAGCAATGTTCGTTGAAAAACACTTCAACTTGTTTAAAACCCTGACTAGTAAACGTCACCAGGACATAATTCACGTGATGTCTCATAAAACCGCTTTATATGCAAAAAGCGTTCTGGGAATGTCACCTTAAATTTATAACAAGATACCCATGACTATAAGAATAGAGAAAGATATTAACAAATTTAAAAGAATCCTATCAGACTTTATGGTTGAAAAGGCATACTATTCCATTGGTGAATTTTTATCAGACAATTTAAATAAATAATAATTGAGTTTTTCTTTGTGTGAGTCAAGTGTCCGATTTATTTAAAATCTGAATTCTATGTAATGCTTTAATATTATATATTTTAATTTGAATAATAATTTAATTTAATTTAATGTATCCGAAATTTGTATGCCTATTAGGCTAAACATAGCGATCCTAACATTACAATACCAATATTATACCAATATTATTGTACCTATGTGTGGCAAATAAATATTTTGTATTTGTACTTTCCGCGTGGAATCACGCGGGTAATTCGACGCTAAGACACACCTTTCCAACTATCAGAAATGATTTCAATTTGTATCATTACATTCTGTTTGAATCTAGGCAAGTCGAATCTTGAACCCTAATTTATATCATTTCAAGATTATCGATAGAACTTGGCACCCATTTAGATCTCAATTCTGTTTTCACTGAAGTCGACAATCACAGATAATTTATTAACATTGAACTTGGCTCCCATTTTTACATTTATGTTTTTGATACGATTTATTAATTCTGTTCAAACGGAAATTTCTCATTTTCTTTTAGGATACCGTATCGTTAAATTACGATGTGGCGTATAGGCCAAGTGTTAAAAATATATAAACGTTTTTCCCGAGTGAATCGGAATATGGCTTGAGTTTTGGCATACACACAGTGAATTTTTCAATTGTTTGTGGATGGAGAAATAACGAAAAACACTGACAGGATTCTCGAACCAGATTTTGATGAAAACTAAAACTGCATCATTTTATTTTCAAAAAGTCGGTAACTGACGCATTTCGTTTCTGCATCGGTACGGTTAGGAGGATTTTAATCAAAAAAATATTGCAGGTATGTAAAGGTAAGTAGGTTAGGTTTTGAGATAAATAAATATGTTCGCCGTGAAGTTAGTAGAAGACCTATAAAGCCTATCTCCACAAGTAACCTTTACAGACTTAGTGCATATTGGCGATTTTGGCAAAATGAATATGTGCATATTGGCGATTTTGGCAAAATTAATCTTCGTACTAAAGAATTATAACTGACCGCACAACAGAGGTATCACGTTGACCTTGAACTGGCTTAGCGTAACTGAAACTCCGTACAGTTTCAGGAGAATGCGAGGCCAAGCTTATGCTGGTTTTGTTACCACTGCCGTGCGACCTATAACTCAAAAAGAACAGAAAAGAAATCTTCACTAACCTGTCGTCTTCTAATTCATAAAACATATCTTTGGAAGAGTCGTGAATGTAGATCTTGACCAGAGGACTGTCCATGTACTGCATCGTGAGTTGTTTGGGAAAACTTCTTACAAATAATGCTTTTACAGTATCTATAGAAGTTATTTCGTTCGGCAGCAAGGCGCGTTTCGTTTCATTCCGGTACTGAAGGAACACTAAACCTGTAACAAAATATTTAGTTTTAGCTTTTGTTGCTTAGCAAAGGGGTAACTAATATTTTAGATAGATCTTAAAATTAACACAGTAGTGCCCGTTTTCACTAACACTTTTTTCAACCAAGACGCAATCCCCGACAGTAAATAAAATCTGGCGCACTTTTCTTAATGCAATTATTTAGATATGTAGGTTAAATGTAAGTGAACACGAGCATGAAAACAACTAACTCTATCATTGGTTATAATTATTTTTACATCTAAGTACGAAATAAGAAAAGTGTTATGAGTCCATGTAAATCTGTGCAAACAAATAGATTACATGAAACAGGTGTTTATGGTTTATTTGATAGGCAGAATAAAAGCAATTCAACCCCGTATTGTTTTTATTTCGCCTTTAATGCCCAGTTTATAAGGTACTTATGCTGAAGTTTCTATCGGTCGTTTATCTGTCCGTTAACCACTAACCAACCAAGAGCGTTATGACAAATAGCGTTAATGGACAGATAAACGACCGATAAAAACTTCAGAAACAGGGCCTTAGTAACGCGAAACTTTCATGTACACAAAATTTATGAAAATTTTACTTCGGGACCAATCCTTAAATCACGAAAATGTACTGAGCCGCTGATTTCTTTTTTTTTTGTTTTTTTATGACGCGTAATGCAAGGCATGGTAATAAAATTCACGTTATTTGCTCTCGGTTTACTGGCCTTACGACCCCAATTACTACGCAGTTTTTACCAGCTTTATATTAAGGCTTGTATACATGCCAATGACCTTGTGCATATTAACGGAGCTAACTGCTCCTCTACGCGCCAGTCCGCTACCCGCATTTTTAATTTATTATGAAAAATTAACACATTTGCAAAAAGTTACAAAACCAAATTATTTGCATTTATATTGCAAAGCAGTGGATATATTTTTTAGACTTTTGTTAAAAAATGAAGGAGTAAAATGGTTTCATCTCAACGATTTGGAGGTGCTTTGGTGTTTTTTTTCTTATTATGTGATACCTTTATATAAATTCTGGCTAAACCAAATTATGTATCATGTTATGCAAAAAAGTGGTTTTGACCAAACTCCTACTTTTTGGGGTGCATCTGTTACTGTGACTGATCGGCTCGAACTCCTAGGCATGGATTTGACATCCAGTCTCAACTTCGGCGCCACCATCGAGTACAAAGCCCAAACCGCGGCCAATAAGCTGGGCATCCTAAATAGGGTGAAGCGATACTTCTGGCCTGGACAGCTTTTAACCCTATATAAAGCGCAAGTCCGATCCTGCATGGAGTATTGTAGCCACCTTTGGGATGGCTCAGCTAAGTATCAGCTTGCCGCGCTTGACTCGGTGGAACGCAGAGCTAAGAGGCTCATTGGTGACGTAAAACTGGTGGATGCCAAGCTACATAGCTTGGCTCATCGCCGTTAGGTTGCCTGCTTGTCGGTCTTCTACAGATTGTACTTTGATGAGTGTACCCAAGAACTCCACGACCTCATCCCACCGACCCCCTTCTACCATCGGACATCCAAACGCACTGCATCTTACCATCCCTACCTTGTTACATCATCATCTTCCTGCCCTCATCCCATGTTACTTGGGGTCGGCGCAACACGTTTTTTTCTTCCATTCTGTTCTATCAGTCGTCACTCTATCACTAAGTCCCTTTTCTTTCATATCCATCCATCTTTTTTTGGCCTTCCTCTCCCTCTCCATCCATCCACATTCATGTTCATAACTCTTCTAGTTACATGCGTTTCATCCCTCCTCTTCACATGACCATACCAAGACAAGCGATTCCCTTTTAACTTTTCCGTCACTGGCGCCACTTTTAAACTACCTCTAATCCCTACATTGTTACAATTCCACCAAAATTCGCACTAAGCGTTTCCAAACGTCTTTTATAATGCGCACAGCAAAGGAGTGGAACTCTCTGCCTGCGCCTGTGTTTCCAAACGCTTACAACCCTAATCTCTTCAAAGTTAGAGTGAACAGGCTCCTTCTGGGTAAGCTCGCTCCATCATAGACTTTGTCTCTGTCATCTCTGACCTAGAAAATAATCAAGAGCAAACCCATCAAAAAAAAAATGTAGATTACTACCTATTTTTTTCAGATATAATTTCTCAGTAAATGGTGACGAAAAGTTGCTTCATCTGCACGCTGTTTTTAAGTATTTCTCGAGAGAGCAGCATTAACTAGCACGTTCGTATGTGTTCCTATATTTTAGTCCAAGAAACTGACGCCAAAAACAAGGTTAACTGTGCAGCTACGATTTTTTACTTTAACTTTTTATTGAGATTCAGTTTTCTTGCCTATAAAGTGTAGAGTATATAGGAAAGCCTTTTTATTAACTATGATTTCTTGCCTATAAGTTGTAGGGTACATAGATAGGGGAGGGAGTCTTTTAAAATGTATCTCGCTTAATGTTATACGATTACACCTATGTTTTGCTCGTAAACATTTTTTTACTGTAACTGGACGGAAAAAATATTTTTTGGCATGTTCGTAATTAAATTAAACATTTTTGTCTGCGTTCCTTTTTTTAAAAGATAGATTGAAAATATTATAACGAAAAAATAATGACAAATTGGTGTTTAATAGCAAGTGTGGGAAGGAACACCGGGGTGGTGTTTAGCCAGTAAGAGTCTGACAGACCCCTTCAGCCGCCCAAGGCGAAGGACATCCATGAGGGTTTTTCAAATCCGGCAAAAAAGAATTGGCTGTCTGTAAAATCGGTTACGGATGATAATTTTACGTGATAATGTCATAACAAAACAATTGAATTCTTAACAAACAAGTCGTACGCTAAGGCCGATCGTGCCTCTCTATCGCTTGTTCCGCGCTCTCGCTTGCACGCTGGGCTCAGGCGGAATGTGACACTTTATCGTGCGTGCAGCCGGCGTTCATCGATTTATAAGACGTTATCACGTCAAAAAAGAGACAAAAAAATTGCCAAGGTCTGCCCGTGAAAGTGCTACCATCCAGAAACTACAGAACATTTTTGGCAGTCGTTACGGGTACTTAGAAGCCGGGAACTCCAGTCTTGCCAAGTGATATTGTATTACTCAGTTATTGGGTTCCACAACTCAGTAACTGGGTCAGACCGGGAGTCGCTCCATGTAAAGCTGGTATTCAGCTGCATCCGATTAGACTGGAAAACAACCATAAGATGGTTGGGAGAAAACTAGGCAGATTTATTGACTACTAGCTTCTGCCAGCGGCTTCGCCCGCGTGGTCCCTGGGGAGCATATTCCCGGTATAAAAAGTAGCCTATGTCCTTTCTCAGGCTCTAGACTATCTGTGTACCAAATTTCATTTAAATAAAAAGTAGCCTATGTCCTTTCTCAGGCTCTAGACTATCTGTGTACCAAATTTCATTTAAATAAAAAGTAGCCTATGTCCTTTCTCAGGCTCTAGACTATCTGTGTACCAAATTTCATTTAAATCGGTTCAGTAGTTTTGGCGTGAAAGCGCGACAGACAGATAGAGTTACTTTCGCATTTATAATATTAGATAGATAGTAAGGATTTCGCACTTCCAAGCTATAAAATCCTAATATTTGGATTTGAGTAAGTCCATCCGATTAATTTAATTGCATCAGGTCCCGCAAAATTAAAAGACAATGGAAAGACAATAGACGCGTCCCACATGTGGGACGGCCGGGGCCTGACGAGTTACAAGACAACTAGATTTGCTTAGATTTGTTTAATTTTCTTTCAATTAACTTTTTAGTGGCTATTTTTCGAGTCGAGCATAGCGGGACTAGAGCATAGGGGTACTAACCACCTCACAGATGACTAATTAGTTGACCACCTGCTCAAACAATGGTTTTTTCTAATGTTGAATTACATTTATCGTCAACCTACCGGAATTGTCTGTCACAGTATTCACACAGCTTCTGCTGAAACAAACTTTATTGCTGGCTTACATTTAAAATAGAACAATATTTTACTGAAGTGGGAGCAAAATTCTTCAAGCATCGTTATAAATTTGTACTCGGAAGAATACCTGCTCCGCATAGAATAATAAATACTTTGCGTTGGACTTGGAAGTTATTTTTTAGACTATTCTAGACTTAACAACACCTTGTTTTTTTTTTTAAATTCACAATGAAATGTTTAATTCATTTATTTTGTTTTCGACAAATATATAGCTGTTTATTTCGATATAGAGATATTTTCTCTTAAGAGGGATTCTTTAATAAAACGACATTCATTTAGCAGGCTATATTTTGTTTTATCAACGAGCAGTTTTTACACACAGTAAGGGTGCCTGTCAATTACAGCAGAACGAGGCAGCGGAGCGGACAAACAGAGAAATTTTAACCATGATTGGTTAAAATTCAGTTAAAATATCAGTGACTCACGTGGTGTGGAGATTCTATACAATTCCACTAGTTAAGGGTGCCTATCCATTTGCGCGGAGCGAGGCAGCGGAGCGGCAAACGTAGAAATATTAACCAATCATGTCTGTCTAAATGTCAGTGACTCACGTGGTACAGAGATTTTATGCAATTCCATTGGTTAAAATTTCTCCGTTTCTATGCTCCGCTGCCTCGCTTCGCTGTAATGGACAGGCACCCTAAAGGCGGAAACCCACCGCGGCGCACGGACCGGCTACACACGTGTGTGAGGCTTCGCCTTGCATGAAAATGTATCAGATTGTTTCCACTGCAACCCACGGACACGCTCGCATCAATTGACGTCATTGGTACACGCATGGCTTGCTCGAATATGGCACTCACATAGTTCAATGCTGTCAATGCCATGCACGCTGTGCACGTAGTACACGCTTTACACAAATATTAACCCACGACTATGTCAAAACTATATTCTTGCAAAAAAAAAAACGTGCGTAGCCTCTCCGTGTGCCGCGGTGGGCCAAGCTTCATTTGTACATAGTCGTGGGTGTGTAGTGTGTACTGCAGTGGAAATGTAGACACACGTTGACAAACCCACGCAGCTAAAATGCGCCGCGTGCCCGTGCACAGCGTGCACCGCGGTGGGTTTGCGCCTTTATATTATTAGGCTTACATTTTTTAAGAAAGAACGTGAGATGTTCTGATCAATCAATATCCTATATAATTGGTAAACTTATCTAATGATAATATCAGAAGCTACTTTTTAATCATCGTCGCTTATTATACCTATAATATATTTTCTGAGCGCTAGGCAAATATGCTCCTTTTAAAACCCGGCCCATCGGAACGTTGAACTAAAGCATGAGTGATTCTCTACAAAACTTGTTGAAAATCAAGTAAGTGTCTAACAAACTTATCTTAAACTCTTCATACCTAGTTACCATTTTCAGCTCCGCAAAATAACAAGCTTTCAGACTTCGTGAAATACTTCACGTGTGTTCGTAACTTAGTCGGTTTTCTGAAAAGTTGCCAGTTTGCAGATCCGAAGATGTGTATGAATTTAAATTATAAGGTTGCCAGGTTATATAATAAACAAAGCTTGGTAGGACTGCACCAAAATCGGTCAAGTAATTATTACTAATAAACACAATTCGGTAGTCCTTTTATTCAGATTTTTAATTAGATCTAGGATGGAATTTGATGGAATAGAATTTGATACTTGCTATCGCTGGCGAGAGTTTAAGCAGTAGTAACTCGATTTCCCTTTCAGTTTTCTGTAGGTCGTGCCTTCGAAGCTATACCTTTCCTTTTTTCTTTTAGGGAAAAACCTTCGGAAGTCGCCTGAATTTTTGGATATCAGACCGAAGTATGTGTGCGGTTTTTACCCCGGAACTCCGACTGTGCAAAGCCTGTTATGTAGCCTCATTATGAATAGCAGCTCGTAGTCACTGCACCATCGTCATCACTGTGGTCTTCGGTGGGCAGGCAGAGTTCTCACGCGGAGCAACCAACCGAAGTAACCAAACGCTGACTTTAAATTAGCAACGGTCGTGTGGTGGATTACGGCCCACTCCCTCTCTCTCGGAGAAGGCTTGAGAATGTGAGTGGCTGATTACGTTAAATAATTGACAGCGATTAAATTTTCTGATATTTATAGAATTCTTTAAGCATAAACTAATATGATGCCAGAATTCTCCGGAAGGTTGGACACAGGTGTCAATTATATGTAGTTAGCCGCGGTAGGCGGATTAGGCGGCTTCTGAGATTTACCTAGTGGGAAGTCCAATGACAGTTTCCTAGACTTGGGAATTGAACCCACTCCACTAACAAGTAATATTAAATATCTATAGGTATTAAAACCCAGCAAATGAGGAGCCATGAAGTTATGGTCAGTAATAATAGTTTTTATTGAATTGCTTAAGAGTAGATATAATTTTCCAATCACTTCCCGTGGGTGTCGTAAGAGGCGACTAAGGGACTTGCCAGAGAATGGGCAGCAGCGTTCTCTGTAAAACTCAACACCATACAGTGCGATCGCCAACCCGCCTGCCAAGCGTGGCGATTATGGCAAACCCCCCCTTTTGGGTAGGCCTATGTCCAGCAGTGGACCTCTTTCGGCTGATGTGATGTGATGTGATGTGAGATACAATTTTAATAGTTTCAGAACTTTAGGCGAAAATAAGACCAAGAGCAGAAAATAGGTACCATCTTTTTTTTGTTAGCCTACATTTGTGTCCCACTGTTGGGCACAGGCCTCCCCTATTTTCTTACAAATCTCTGTGTCTTGGGCGATCTCTGGCCAAGTTTTCCCCGCAAACATGATGAGATCGTCACATCACCTTCGCCGCGGTCGACCTCGACGACGACGTCCTCCCTCAGGCGTCCAGCGAGTGAAGACTTTCGCCCACCTCTCCCGGTGCATTCGTGCGACATGGCCAGCCCACTCCCACTTCAGTCTGACTGTTCTTACCCCGACATCTGTAACTTTAGTTATGGAGCGCAGAGTGGGTTTTCTAACGCAATCTGTTAATCCATGCCCGTTGACAAATCTGAGTCTGGATATTTATTGTTCAATGACCAACTTTGTGCACCGTAGGTTAGGACGGGCAAAACATACATGTCAATGAGTTTTCTTTTAAGCGATATCGGAAGGCTTCCTTTTCTATGTCCTGTAAAGGCCCAGAAGGTCTTCCAAGCATTTTGGAAGACCTTCTGGGCCTCTTCTGTCGACCTCCTTATCTCACAGACACTATCTGGTAAGGATACTCAACGACATATTGCAACACATGCTCGTCTACCTCGACCCTTCTTTTTTTTAAGGATGTGAAATCATCAAATGACTCCTTCCGCTCTGGGCGAAGCAGAATCCCTTCTGCTTCGCCCAGAGCGGGAGGAGTCAGACACTTACTGAACACGAATGGGTTTTACCCATCCGTGTTCAGTTCTGAAGGTGATGTGGAGAACAACACAATATCTAATGGCTTTTAAGATTAATGCATCGTGACTTCCCTGAATCAGGCAATTTGTTGTAAACCTCCTAAACTGCTTTGATGACAGTAGATCGTCTTGCTTAACTCCTTTTTCTACGTTGAAATTTGGACCAAAAATGTATAACTTGATGTTCGCAAAGCTATAACAATAAACGGTATCCGTGAGGTCAATGTAAGTGTGCGTCACGTTTTGGGAGTCTAAAGCCTTAATCACTGAGAGTTGGCTTGTACTGTCGAATGCCTTTGTGGATTATGCCAATATAATATATATAATATAAAGTGGTTTGTTGAATTCATAATATTTTTCTATAACTTGATTGATGGTATGGAGGTGGTCGGTTGTTCAGAAATGCGGCCTAAATTCTGCCCATTCGGAAGCTTGGTGAAGGTCAAGCGTTGGAGCGATACGGTTCTGTATAACTTTTATTAAAAAAATATATAAATGCGAAATGAGGCTTATGGGTCTATAGTTTGAGATCTCAGCTTTATCTCCTTTTTTGTGAAGTAAAACTATGTTGGAGTAGAATATTTCAGTGGGAATTGGTCTGTATGTAGGATTGTGTTGAAAAAGGATGTTTCGGCCCAACTTTAGAACTTCTGTAGATATTCCGTCCACCCCTGGGCTTTTATTGTATTTTATCTCGCGAAGAGCTCGTTGAACTTCAAAGGGTCTGATGGGTGGGACAAAGTCAGGACAGTAATAATAAAAGTGTCTGAAACGTTTATGTGGGTCCTGGTATAGGGTTTTATAGTTGTTTGTGGAAATTTCGATAATTTTGTTAGAACTGCAGTGCTTCATTCCATTTTCATGTATAAGGTTACAAATCTAGGTCTTTTCCCTTCGTGATGCCTTATTTAGCGAGTCTTAAAGAGGTATTACTTAGTAGTGTTGATTAAAACTGAGAAAAGACCATCAACAATGCGTATTGTTTTTATGAATTAAAAACAAATCGTTTTTGAAAACCAAGAAGTTACCTTTTTTGTATAATTTCCCTATTTTAGACCATCCCTTTTTGTGTTACCTTTATCGGGGTCTCCATTACTTACGATTTCATTTAAACCTTCCGCCAACTATTGTACTTTGGTAAGTATGCCCAAGAACTCCACGACCTTATCCAACCGGCCCCCTTCTACCATCGGACAACTAGACGCACATCAAATTATCATGCCTACCTTGTAGCTATTCCACCAATAAATTCGCACTAAGCGTTTCCAAACGTCTTTTATCGTATTTTATAATGCGCACAGCAAATGAATGGAACTTTCTTCCTGCGTCTGTGTTTCCGTACGCATACAACCCTAATCTCTTCAAAGTTAGAGAGAACAGGCTTCTTCTGGGTAAGCTCACTCCATCGTCGCCGTTGTCTCTGTCACCTCTGACCTAGACTAGATTCAAGAGCAAACCCATCTCAAATAAAAAAAATAAATAAAAAACCATTATAATTTCAGCGCTTGATATTCAAGAATTGCAACTGAAACGCTGTGGTTCTAGAAAAAAAAAAATTGTCTGTGTCATCTCTGACCTAGAGTCAAGAGCAAACCCATCCCAAATAAAAAAAATAATGAAAAAAAAAACAACCAAGAAAATAGGCGTCGTCCTTATTACAAAGAGATGATCGCCCGAATAAGCCAGCGCTTTGTATTTAGAACGACAACTTGGTTTAGTGGTACGGATTACAATAGTTTACAAAAAAAAAATGTCCTTGCAGTAAATTACATATTTTTTTAATTAGCTGCAATAACTCAATGCAAACATGTACATTTTTAATTTTTATCACGTCACAGATGGAAGATATCGACCCCTTTTAGTTTCGACTACCCACAAGTTTGTTCCGAAATAGCTAGTCTTCATTTTGATTAATGTTTGTTTTCAAAAGGTCAAAAAGGTTGGTTAGAGTACATTCTGGCTGTTTTTGGTGAACTTATTGTATCTAAGAAAGAATATTCTATAACGAAAACACTCAAATATGCCTATCTTTTATTACTTGAAAATTCCGGTCTCTCATCGGGATAAAAGTGGGTTTCTCAAGTATTTATTGAAAAATGTAGAAGAACGCTAAGCTGCTGGAATGCAAGTTTAAATAGATTGTTGAAATTGCAAGCAAATGATAAAGACGGTGGGTCTTTATCATTTGCTTTCGCTCTCAGTTTCGTGCAACCACCAAACTGATTGTTACTCCTATCGCTAAAAGCGTTTGGCTTTAATCATAAAACCAAGGGTTAAATTACACGTGCGGATGTCCAAGCAGCTTTTTTAATATTTCAAAGGTGCTATAAAAAGCATTTGGATTATTAAAAAATATCAAAAACGTCGACACTAATTCATTTTTAGTCCCGTTATCTTTGCAAAAATATATGGGGAGTATTTTCGAAATGTGACGTGTTGGAATTTTTTAATATTTTTTTCTAAACTTGCAGCACCTCTTTAATTAAGAATAAACACTTTTCTGTTCCAAGACAAAAACCTTGTTAACTAGTGTTATTTGTAGGTTCTAGAGAGTGACATTCTGCCAACAATATTATTATTAATTTAAATTAGACGACGATTGACCTGAATATTCCTAATAATTGAATATATAATTTGATATAATACTAGCTGACCCGCGCAACATCACCTGCTTCACAATTTTCATTACTCCTCCGCTCCTATTGGTCTTAGCGTGATAATATATAGCCTATAGCCTTTCTCGATAAATGGGTTATTTAACACTGAAAGAATTTTTCAAATCGGACCAGTTGTTCCTGAAATTAACGCGTTCAAGCAAACAAACAAACTCTTCAGCTTCATATATTAATATAGATATAGATGTGTCACTGTGTAAAATAATTCTTTGTTTTATTTGATCATACTTGACATTGTATTTCGTAATTCTGGCATTGTATTTAATAATCCTGACAATGTATTTGATAGTATTTAACGTATTCCTTATCCTTGTAATTTGTTCTAATAACATACTTAATTATAATTTGAAATATTTGTACACTGGAAACGGCAGAACATAATGGACGTTTTATGTAGATACTAGCTGACCCGTGCAACTTCGTCTGCGTCACAATTTTCATTACTGCTCCGCTCCTATTGGTCTTAGCGTGATGATGTATAGCCTAAATAAAGCCCTTTTCGATAAATGGGTTATTTAAAACTGAAAGAATTTTTCAAATCGGACCAGTAGTTCCTGAAATTAGCGAGTTCAAGCAAACAAACAAACAAACTCTTCAGCTTTATATATTAATATAGATATAGATGTGTCACTGTGTAAAATAATTTATTTATTTATTTATTTAAACTTTATGTACAGTAGTGGTACATGGGCGGACTTAATGCAACAAGGCATTCTCTACCAGTCAACCTTTGGGTTAAAAAGACTACACTGTGGTAGGTGTACAACAAAAAAAAATAAAAATTAATGGAATCTTTTGGGGAACATTATACAAATAATATATTTAATACTAATAAAATACATATATAAGCTAAAATAATAAACTAATAAATATGATGTTTTATAATAATCCTTCTGATCAAGAGAACTCACAATAATCATGACGAAGACCAAACTAAGAAAGACAGGCTTTTAAGTAGTGTTTTCGGACTTTACGCTTAAAAGAAAATTTCGACTCAGCCTTCTTGATGTCAAGGGGTAGCACATTCCAGAGTTTAATGGTGGAAATAGCGTAAGAGTTAGACAAGAACCCGGTACGGTGAGAAGGAATATGAAGAATTAAGTTTTTGGACGCTCGGAGGTTAAGACTGTGAGAACTGCCCAACACTTGAAAATATTGTTTTAGATAATCAGGAGCACAAGGATCGTTCAAAATAGTGAAGAGCATGCAGAGGGATCTGAGGGATCTCCTTTGACGGATAGGCAACCATTTAAGCTGAGAACGGAAGGAAGAAATATGATCATATTTCCGAAGGCCAAAGATAAAACGAATACAGTTGTTAAGAAGTCGATCCAGTTTGTTAAGAAGTTCTTGAGATAGATCAGAGTAGCAAACATCAGCATAATCAATTATAGGAAGCACAAGTGATTGGACTAAAGTGGTTTTAGTGCTTGCGGGAAGAAAATGCTTGAATCTATAGAGAGATCGCAGTGAGAATGTTACTCTCTGGCTAATTTGAGCAATCTGCTTGTTCCAACTTAACCTGTCGTCAATGTATAGGCCTAAGTCTTTAACGTGTGGCGAGAAAGGGATAACGGTATTGTTAAAAGAAAGCGGCTGTAATTGGCTGGTGTCCAAGTTGCGTAGAAAATAAGGACTACCAATAAGGATAGCTTGGCATTTACTGACATTGACAGTAACCCCAAATCTGCTTGACCAATCACTGATTGCTATAAGGTCAGAATTCAGCAAAGAGATGCAGTTGTCCAGGTTGTCAATGCCAGTTTGCGCGTAGAGCTGTAGGTCATCAGCGTACAGATGGTAAGAGCATTTGAGAATAGTGGTAATAGAGTTTATGAATAGAGAAAATAAGAGTGGGGAGAGTATACCGCCTTGAGGAACGCCAGTATTCAGGGCGCACCAGTCAGAAAATTTCTGATCAGCACGAACCGTCTGCTGGCGACCACGAAGATATGATGAAAACCAATCCCGTGCCGACGAAGAAACCCCAATTCGAGACAAAATAGCCAGGAGGATGTCGTGATCAACGGTATTAAAAGCATTAGAGAAATCTATTAAAACTAAGACCGCTAATTTCGAATCCTCCAAGCCACTCCTAACGTCTTCAGTAACCTTAAGCAAAGCTGTGGCTGTGCTGTGGCCAGGCCGAAAACCAAATAATTATTTGTTTTATTTGATCATAATTATATCATACATGATATAATTTGTTGTTATAGCGGCAACAGAAATTGTGTATTTCTGTTGCCGCTATAACAAAAAAATAACTCAAGAACACAATCTGTGAAAATTTCAAGTGTCTGCCCATTACGGTTCATGAGATATAGCCTGCTGACAGACAGACAGACGGACGGACGGACACTGGAGGCTTAGTAACAGGGTTCCGTTGGTTACCCTTTGGGTACGGAACCCTAAAAATGGGATTGATCAGTGTGACATTTCGATAGCGCTTGTCAATCCCTTATAGGTATTTTTGAGGTTTTGTAAATCGCCGTCGCGTCGCTAAAGTTGATAGAATGTCACTTGTCTAGCTTCAGCGGGTCTAAGGGCGCCTTCAGATAAGCCGCAAAACGACGCGCTGCGGCCGCGCGTCATTTCGTCGATCGACTAGTGATGATGCGCACGTCGTTTTTGGTCAAGTCTAAACATGAACGAAAATCAGGTTGAAGAATTTGTGGATGAGGTTGAGAGTCGTCCAGCGATATGAGATTCGAAGTCAGCGAGTGTTTTAAAGAGCCTATCTTCATCACAAATAGTACATTGAAGGATGTATTTTGTTTTCCCAAACGGGAAAGTAATTCGTAGAATTGTTTTCTTGATAATCGCAAGTAGTCACAGTTAGCCTTTTACTTTATGAAATTCAGTTCGTTGATTTTTACAAAATAACAGCAACATTTTCTTAGGATTTTTTTTCCAAAATCTGTTTTCGTTTTAATCATAACACTAACAGCAGTGTTTCGTCGTCAGAGTCCAGCGTAAAACTAAATGTACAACACTATGATGCTTGATCCTAGCGGTTGCAGCGCGGTGGCAGCGCTGCAACCGCGCTGCCACCGCGCGGCACTTTGTAGCTAATTTGGAGGCGCCCTAAAAATACCACTTTCGTAGAATCATTTTAGAATTATAATGTTAATATACTTACAACAATTTGTGAAATTGCATTTTTTTTCGTCTTTATCGTTAAAGCATTAGGTTTAAGGTTGATTGGGAAAATTTGACAGTTTCGGAAAGCTTGATGTGCTTTCTGATTCTGCTTTGAGTGGCTTTTTTAGACCCGCAGGTCGTTTTGAAGTCGTTAAATAATGATCGTGATAATAGTGCACACACTATTATTTTAAGTAGAGATGGCCTGCTTTATAAGTAGCTTTTTACAATTTTCGAATTTCATCCAGGCTACCTGTATTAAATCATAAGATGTTAACAAAATATGTACATATTTTGTTAAAGAGACACATCTTACATCACGTGCGAATATGAGTAAAATATAATTCACGTAGTTAATATTGAAGAGCTACACTAGTCGCATTTCACGTGAGAGATAGACAAATTATTTTCTTTTAAATAGTTAAAAAATTGAAACGACTAGTTGGTGAGGCAGAAGCCCCGATTTTTATTTTGCTGTAACATCGATGACAACATACATAGATTATATAGATTGTGTCTAAGACAATAAAATGTTATATAATAATATTTATTTTATAACGCATATTTCGATAATAATATATTATTATGTGAAGATGTCTACATTGTCTATCTACTTACAACATTTACCTATAAATCGATTGAATATAATATTAAAGAGCCACACTAGTCGAGGTGATTTTATATGTATTTTAGAGTTGTAAAGTTTATGATAGACAAATTATTTTCTTTTAAAAATAATTAAACGACTAGTTGGAGAGGCAGTAGCTCCGATTTTTATTTTATTATAAACACCTATACACAGATTATACAGATAGTGTCTAAGACAGTAAAATGTTATATAATAATTGTATTTTTAATGAATTACTATTTAAATTATATAGATTGTGTCTAATACAATTAAATGTTATATAGTAATTGTATTTTTAATAATTATATATTAAAACTAGATAATATTTATTTCATAATGCATATTATGATAGTAAATAGAATTTACTAGAAGGATGGGAAAGAAAGTAGATGGGAAAATACGGCCAGTAATCGTCACGTTTACGACGTTCGGCAAGAAACTTCGAATTCTTAAAAACAAAAAGCTACTTAAGGATTCTAGCATGTATATTAAAGAAGATTTTCCACTTGAGATCTTAGAAACTCGAAAGAAACTACAAGAACAAGTAAATAATGAAAGAAGCGAGGGAAAAATAGCCTTCATCAGGTACGACAAAATAATTATCAGAGGAAACAATTCACCACCTAAAACACTTCAGAACATCCTAAGTTGAAAGAAACGAGAGTTAGATATCCCACCACCTACCCAAACACCAGAAAATTCACATCAACCGAGTAAAAAACATTCAACTAAATACCAAGCTGCCAAGAAAAATAAAACGCAAAATGAAAATCAAAGATCGATTTTAAAATTCGTTCAGAAACATAGCGATCATCAGCAGAAATTAAGATCAGTCTCTACTACATCGGTTGACGAGAGCGACGCCGAATAGCAACGAAAAAAGCCTTCCTTCACAACGCCCCAAAAATCAAAAAAGTTATATAATAAAAAAGAACACTCACCTACCCTAATACGGTTGGTCACCGCGGGGTCAGTAGACCAAAACCCTCCAAAAAACGGAAATAAAACCTACATTGCTTCTTTCAACGTCAGATCACTGGCAAATGAAACCAGAATATAACTGAGTTAGAATATGCGCTATCAACGATAAAATGGGACAATCAAATCCACCTGGAATAAATACTGGTCACTAAAAGAAATATTCAAAAGTAAGATGCCAGCCAAAATAAAAACAAGAACTATGGAAACATGCCTACTTCCCACACTCACGTACGCCTGCCAAACATGGCCCCTCACTAAACGAAATTTAGATAAAATCAAAGTGTGCCAAAGAGGAATAGAAAGGAGCTACATGAACCATAGACTTAAAGACAAAGTAAAGAACATAAAAATTAGAAGTAAAACCAAGGCAAAGGATGTGGTCATAAAGATACTTGGATTGAAATGGAAATGGGCTGGACATTTTCAAAGAGTACCAGATGAAAGGTGGACGAAAATCACCACGAACTGGTACCCATTAAACAAGAAGCGCAGACAAGGTCGACCACAAATGAGATGTAGCGACGATATCGTAAAAATAGTAGGTAAAATCTGGAGTAGAGTAGCTAGAGACAGAGTAGCATGGAAACGAATGGAGGAGGCTTTCACCGCTATTGATAGCGGTCCTTGTACATAATATAAATAATCTAAATAACCATATTACATCTAGAAAATAAAATTACTAACATTTACATTAAGATTTAAATTTGTTACACTAATAATTAGTCTTTCTAAGGCAAACAAATTGTAGAAGGAAATAAAGCTATTTTTATTTTTATTTTATTTTTATTTATTTATTTATGGTGATAGTAATATATTATAATGTGAAGCTGTCTACATTGTCTTTACCTATAAATCGATTGAATATTATTTGAAATTCAATAATATTTTCGCACCAACCGCCCCGTGGCGCCCCCATGGCTATCGTAAGTACTGAAAGTATCAGAAACCCATGTGCTAAAAGAATCGAATGAATCAACTGACAGCATTGGCACTGCGTTTGACGACGGCTCGGTTTGTGTTGATGCATCCTGGAAGGCTATTAACAGAAAACAGCTCATTAGTACCATAATTTATATGAGGAAAAAATCTAACTAGGCTGGGTCTCAGTACTTTTTGAAAGTCAATGTTTACAAAAAAGACAGTCCCCAAAAACACCGGTTCGTCAACACTTCTTAGTGTTTGAAGCTAGGAGGAATAGGGAATATGCATACGATTTTTTTATTTGCAAAATGAAATACTTATTAGCTCTAATAAACAATTATGAAATTATTTTTTAAATACCTTCATCAGCGATGAATTTATAAAGCTTGAAAGTTTACAATTAGAAAGAGAAGTCCGACATGATTTGTGACGTCAAAGTTCTTGGCGCCTATACAGCTGCCATAGAAAACAACGTTTTCGCGAGAGGGACAGATATATTTGTTTAAAATAATTATATCTCGTTTGATTTTTGAGCAATTTTGATTCTATTTTCACTTTTAGTATTATATTTGTGTATATTTTTGGATAAACTGTATAGATGATACTTATTTTTTTCGTGCATATTCCCTATTGAGGTGGTAAATATAAACTCCAAGGGTCACATCGTCCTTTATCACAAATAAGGCTAACTCTTGAATGGATGCTATAGGTTTTTGGGGAACCGAATAATCCTACTATCCTAGTTTGAAGAATAAATAAACGGAATATATAGTGTACTAGCTGACCTGACATACGTTATTTAACCAAATAAATAAAAAAAATACCTACGACCTATTCTCAGAACTACCAAATATACACAAAAAATTTCATAAAATCGGTCAAGCTGTTTCGGAGGAGTTCGATAACAAACACCGTGACACGAGATTTTTATATCTTAGATACCGTTTATTCATTCTTCAAACTTATTTATACTATTTAAATTTAAATATTTCTTATAAACTACAAAAAAAAAAACAAAATATAAAACATAGTAGCCCACCGGTATCGGGAACAGGGTCCAAGATACCGGCGGTCAAGGTTCCACAGAGAGAGGAACCTCTTAATAATGCGAACCGTGTCCAGAAGTACCGCTTTCTGAATCAAGGGCTTAATTATCTTCTATTCTGAAGGAGGCTCTCCTCCTGACGTCGAGGCTCGTGGCTAATTAAGCCATTGGCTGACACGATTATCGATACAATGGTTGTGGAATCCTCATCCCACATGTCGACAACCTCGCGATCCAAGTCAAGGTATTTGATTTGTTTATCTTTCTCGGCTTTCACGAGGTTCTCGTCATGCAGAACGGTTATGTCTACAATCATTGCACGCCTCTCGATTTGGTCCACCACCACTATATCAGGCTTATTGGCAAGAATTACAAAAATAAAAGCCTACTAACAATGTGAAAGTTTGTATGTTTAGATGTTTGGATGTTTGTACCTCAATCACGCAACGTGAATGGCCTGCATTGTTAGACTAAGTAGTATGTAGTTTTCCCCCAAGCTAATACCGATAAATAACTCATCTTATAAAATCTTTTTTCTCTATAAATACCTAACTCATGTAAGCAGTAAAGACTCAGTAATGGAATCTGTCTACTCCTCTATGTTAAAATAAATTGATTTACGTAGAAACCCATGTTTACATTTGTAGAAATTTAATGTCATGAGCTTCTACGTGAATGCTCGTAAATGTTCATCGGATACTGTAGTTCTAGGAATACAGCATTCGATTAATTTCATACGTTATTAGGACATGCCTTTGCCAGCTACGAATAATTTCAGAATATTTCCCAACTGATATTGAATAATTGATATATTGTACGATGATATTGTGAGGTCGCTTCGAGAAGCGGCAGAGGGCAGCTCTAGTTTATTAAGAGATAGGAGGGGTCGGCGTACAGTGATTGGGTGGAACAGGTGGATTGTCAGAAACAAGAAAAGTTTTTAAACAAAAGTTAAAGTGTATATCGAGTAATTGCAAATTCTCATTGATATCATGAAACTTATAAAACGGATGAGCAACAAGTATGTTGATAGGTACCTGTCCGTAGAGCTCAACCTCGCTCGATATGAGGTGGCCTGTACCACCCATCGCTTGCGACAGCCAGTTTACAGATAGCGATGCCAAACCAATTTACTCGACGTTGGTAGGCGGGAGCGGGATGAGTTCAATGAATTGAAACCACATTATTTGGAAGGAAGTGAAACTCAAGTCCCAATGTACTACTGTGATTTTTAATATTAGCTATGTTCTTATAAGAACCTTACATTATTAGTGCAGGCAAAAAACGCTAAAAACCAGGCAAACTGTAATAATTCTTAACACTGATTTTTTGCAGTTAACTTGTAAAGGCATGGAGGTATGGTAAAATGTATTCCGCAAAAAGTTGATCCCCGGATGTTCGCTTTTTTTTCGGCTATTGTTCATATTATGCCGAAGAAAAGGGGATATCTTATAATTTTCATTGGTAAACTTGTTTAATGATGGCTTTATTATGATTCACTTTCAGTTATGGTCAAACCGTTTAAAGTGTCAAATAACCGTTAAAAGTTACCTAATTACAGTTTGGGGTGGGAACCAAAGAAGTTTTAACAAGAAATAAAAAAGAAGCCATGAATTTGTTGATGTTGCTTTTAATACGATTTTTATGGTACTTTGCTCTCGTAAAAAATTAAAAATCAACGTGATGCGGAATGTATTTTTCTAACACTTCCTAGTTCTTTGTAGTCTGTGCTTGTCATATAGATTGAGTCTAGATGACAAGCACAGACTCATCAACTGTGCAAGTTACAGTTTTTACATTGAAAGGTCAACATATCTTACTATTCTAAAAATTTGATTTGTTGGTAAAAACTGGCCAAGCCAAATCTTTGGCCATAATTATCTTATTTCAGGATTATCTACAAACTTGGCACCCTCTTAGATCTCAATTATTTTGTCATTGAAGTCGAAAATCATGAATATTGTTTATTTCGATTTTGGTTCCATGTTGTGTCAAACCTACCCACTTCTGGAAAAGTCGGGTGATAAAAAGAGCATCAAAAAGAAGTTTAGTAACTTTTGTAGCTGACTATACCTTACAAAAAACTAGTTTAAATAAAGGGTGACGAAACGGGGCTTAGTAGGCGATTCGGCCGCTGAGTTTAGTCCAATTCGGTCGAAGTAGGAATATCATTATTATTTATTTCGTACGATATTTTTTAGAGTTACGTACCAAAATAGTAAAAAGGAACCCTTATGATGTGACTAAGTCTGTCCGTCTGTCACAGCTGGATATGACCTCAAGAACTGCTAATGCTATCAACTTGAAATTTGGAATAGTTTTAGGTGACGTTTGCTCAATTATTTTGCAAATGAGAAAATAATAAATATGTATTTTTTTTTTCAACAGCGACTGACAGTGTTTCTCAAAAATGCGAAGTGGGGCTACCAAGGCATGTGGAGTATCATATGAAAGATCGCTATTTGCGCATTCTCAAACATTTCATCGTTTTTTTAGGCCGCTTGATTTACGACTTTTGACGAACAATCTAAAATTTTTGACCTTTCCCCTTTAGCTCCGAAGTTTTCATAGAGAAATATCTGAAATTATTCTATGTGATAGAAGTTTATGTGAAGATTACAGAAAAAATAAAAAGATGTCTTTATATAGCAAATTTCAGAAATCATCAACAAAATTACACTAGTTCCCTATCGGTCAAGAGATGGCGCTGATCTAAAACTGCAATATACACCGCAGTGTTAAAATTCTCTGACGAATATAGGCCTCGCTGATGAAAATTTAAAAAGAACATTTCACGTTTTATATGTTGGTACGGATTGTTTCCCTCACCGTTGGAAAGCAAATTTTGTAGTTAATGGAAAAAGATAAAATTGACAACATAAGTTCTTAACCCTTGTTATCAATCATGTGTAAGAAAGAGACAGCAATTATTTGTCATGATAGTTTTTGTATCGTTGTGCTTGTGTGTCAATGTGCACGTAACATGCCAAAAGTCGAAAACAAACCGACCCGTGAGAGATCACTTATTATTTTATTTATATTTATATGTGGCCTCTAAGTAAAGTAGGTATTATGCAATTTTGTTTCTGACGTTACTTTGCCTCTAAAAAGGATTCGGCCGAAACATCACTCAAAAATATTAACAATAATGAAATTCCTGTTTCGACCGGATCGGACGAAACTCAGCGGCCGAAACGCCTACCAATCCGAAACGGGAATGGATACATGAACATCAAAATCTTGACATAAAGCCACTTGTGTTCAGTTGTTTTTAAAACTTTTGACATGTTGACGAATCGGGAATGTGACCAGACGGGAAGTAGCCGTTAGTTCGTGCGCCGTTACTTTGAAATTCCTAGTGTGGGACAACGTTTTTTAAAAAAAAGAGAAAAGGGAGAAATAAAATCAAAATGGCGTCGGTGGGCTTAGCCACAAATGTTTCTATCCCCATTGAGTAAAAAGCCCACCTCTGTAGATGAGCTCTATTCATGTTTGTATGTAATATATGTTTTGTGTACACAATATCTAGCGGAACAAAAAAAAACTAAAATTATTTAATTTCATTTTCTCAAGTTATTTGTACTAAACAAATAACTTGAGAAAATGAAATGAAATAATAAACTTTCAATTCGATTTGTAATAAAATTAATAAACCAGCAATTCAGATGGTTAAAAAAAACTCAAACAACAAGATTCTTAGCGTTACCTTAATTCTAATGTTAGTGAGATGTTAGTACCTAAACAACGTCTTAGTTCTATAAATAAAATAAAAAACAAACAACAACAAACTAAACTAATTATGTTGTAGTTTGATCTAACTCTTTAAGTAGATAATACCACAACATATTTTTCGAAAAAACCCAAGATGCACAGTCTCGAACAAATGCAACACTCGAAACTGTCGTCAAAAACTGACATGTATCAAGTGTCATGTGTGAGTTGTGTGTAGTTATACTATAAACATTTTTTTTTACAAATTCAACCTTACACGGATCGCTTAAAGTTGTTTTTACAAAGCAGTGCAGTATGGCGAGCGATGCGAGACTGTTTCAAACTTGCGCACAATTATACATATTGCGCTTGTTTTTTGCGAACGTTTTTGAGATGCTGAGTGTGAATCTTGGGTTTTTTATATATCAATGGCTTAGCACGAATATTTTTGACGTCTGGTAACGTAACGTAAAATGTTACTACAGCTAAAATACTCGTTTTATTATCTGAATTGGATACTATATTCATATTTTTGAATAATACAAATTGTTTATGTCGCATAAAATTAAACTAAAATACTGTGGGGTTGTAGTTTTTTTTTACCTAAAATTAATTTACTTTAACGTATACGTCAACATATTCGTGCTTTGTAAAAAAAGATCGTAATAAAACGTTGAAACCCAGCCGACCATGTAACGTCAACAAAGGTTCACATTCACACACTATATGACGGTTTTCAGTGATCAGAAGGATAAAGTCCACTATGTGGAATAACAACCTTTTGCTAACATTACGGTCGGCTGGTAGGCCTATTTAGTTCACCCCGATACGTACCCAATGGCCTCTCCAATGTTTTGCTGGGGGTGCGGACCACCGGGAGGGAAGAACGCTGTTTTCCTCCTCGCCGAAATCCAGTCGAGGCAGTTTCAACCTCGGACATGATGCCAGGGTCATCGTCGAAGAGCAAATTGTTGGTGGGGGGGCCATACCGTCCAATCGGGGGCTGGAACAAAAAAAAAGTTCAGTATAATGTGCCAATATGTTTTAGATTCGGTACACCGAAATTTACAAAACTAGAGGTAACAATCAACGGTTTATTCGATGGAAAGTTTGAATCTGATACCTACCTTCATTGTCATTAAAGAGGAATTCAAATGATTGGACTTAGTTATTAGATGTAAGGGTGCCTATTACAGGGGAGCGAGGCAGCGGAGCGAAAAAACGGAGAAATTTTAACCAATCATATCAGTCAAAATGTCCAGTGACTCACGTGGTACGGAGATATTAAGTAAATCCATTGGTTAGAATTTGTCCATTTCTCCACTCCGCTGCTTTGCTCCGCTGTAATGGACAGGCACCCTAAAGATGTGGAAACATTTAAATTTATATAACATAGTGAAGAGACATAGTCAACTATGTCTCTTCAATATGTTATATAAATTTAAACATAGTCAACTGTAATGAGAATTAACTAACTGTAGTGAAATGGGACGAATGCTTAGGTAGTACAATTTTATTACTTTTTAGCAGGATTTTCATCTTCCAGTTTTATTTCCATTTACCTGCATCATTGTTAGTTACCATAGTGGTATCTTCTCAACAGGGTGAAATTCGAGCCAAGAGGATCATCGGCTATGATAGGCTGGTCGAGTCGAAGCTCGCAAGTCTTGAGCATCGACGCCGACGCCGAGTTGCTGGCCTGTCGGTTTTGCTATGGGTTGCATTTTGGGGAGTGTGCGACGGAATTGCATAATTTAATTCCGCCAAGCCCGGTCCATCATCGGACCACAAGACGTACGGCGATGCGCCACCGATAATTGGTGGGCATCCCACCCACACGCACAAAACGTTTTGGGAACTCTTTCATAGTGCGTACAGCTAAGGAGTGGAATTCCCTGCCAGAATCTGTGTTTTCTTATAGCTACAACCTGGGAGTCTTTAAGTCAAGAGTGAATAGGTTACTTCTAGGCAAGCGTGCTCCATCTTCGACTGCATCATCGCTTACCATCAGGTGAGATAGTGGTCAAATGTTTGCCTATCAATTGTAAAAAAGTGTGTACGTGGATGGCCGAAACCGAAACTATGAGGATCAGCGATAAACACTAAAAGGATTCAAGAGCCCCATTTTGTTGAAAACTAAAACGGCATCATCAGATTTTTAGGGTTCCGAACATCCGTAAAAAACGGAACCCATATAGGATCACTCGGTATGTCTGTCTGTCCGTCTGTCACAGCCAGTTTCTCCGGACTGATTCAGTTGAAATTTGGTATACATATGGACTTCTCGTTACGTAAATAAATAAATTATTAGTATGGGGTCACTTTCGGGCGTAAAAAAAGAAAATTTAAAAAAATGTTTTTCAAACTATATCGTGTGACATCAAAGGGCTTACTGTGAGGGTTTTAATTACATTATTTTCATAATTTTAAAATAAATAGTTCTGAAGTTATTACAGAATTGGTTCGGAGACCTTTGCACGCGCAAATCTATCGAGTAGGGTAAAAAAATGAAGGAAATTAAATGGAGGTTACAAAAATATAATAAGCTATATGTTTAAATTCAATAAGGAAACAGTTTTCGTTCATAAAAGTGTTCCGGTTGATTTTTTTGTAGTCGAGTGTTTTGATTTTTCTAATTTACGACTTGTTGTAAATACTAAAATACTGATCTCTTCATTTTGATGGATATCCTTATTCCTTTCATTAACCATTTAGATCATCCAGGTTTTTTTATGTTGAATTTAACTTCACTTTTTTTCAAATGTAGTTCTTTAATTTTTCTTTTAAACGTGTTTATACCTAAATTCCAGTCTTGCACCAGCAGTTTCTGTTTGAATGCATTATTATTCTTCTCGTTACATAATCTACATAATGGATGGGAAATCATCAAATGACTCCTACCGCTCTGGGTGAAGCAGAAGGGAGTGTCAGACTCTTACTGACTAAAACCCATCCGTGTTCCTCCTAATGCCCTTTGCGTTCCTGGGCCGCAGTGACTCTCTCATGGCAATTTTGGTAAAAATGAATCAAGAAAACCTGCACGTTGAAATTATTCGTGTTAGAAAAATTGTGTCCCACAGAGTTATTTAAGTAAAGGGAATTAAACTTTGTAATTTGGTTAGACATGCGATTGGATGAAATTGATTGCTATTTTCATTCAAAATAAGAACTTTACGACGAGTGTGGTACCTTTATGAAGAAAAGCAAATACAAGGTGGCAGGAAGGCAAAGCTTGGAGTAATATTTATGTTATTTTGCGCGGTGCACACTCCTATATTACCTACTTTTTCACACCACCTACTCGATCTTGTCAAATTAGTCTTACCCGGCAACAATATTGTTCATAATAGTCTAGTCAAAAACTGCCTTTTTGTTCAACATTTTCAGCAGTCTCGGAAAAATATGAATGAGCTGTCATTCGATTCGGAAGAGCGTGGAGATGACTTTTGAAAAAAATAAAGTAACACTCAAAAAAATTGCAAAAGTTATAAAACAATTTACTGAAAAAAAGAAAGGAGGGTTTGGTTTTTTGCAAATATCTCAAAATCTGATCAATAATTTAGAAATCTAAAAATGATTCTCTTCTTCTTATTATCTCGCAGAAGGTGTGAAGAGTAGAGTAGTAGACAATTCTCTTCAGGGCCAACAGAGCCTTCGTCTTCGACTCAAGCTTAGGAGCCTGTCTGCAGCCTGAGTCGACTGACTGCCTGCAGCCTGAAGACCAGGGTGTTAACGTCCTCGCTTTGCGAAAACGTTAATTCTAGATCCCCTTTCTGCGCTACGGGAGCCTTAAGGAAGAAGCCCAGTACCTTTATCAGGATTCAATATGTGTCCTATGTTATAAAACACTGCTACATCCTTTTGATAAATTTTCTGCTACTTGGATTAGTAAAGCACATAAATGAAAGTATTAGTGATGTTAACACCCAAATCGTGTAAATTCACAAATAATACCTTCTTGTTCATGATCTTGCCTGGCGTCTGATCGCGGAGCTTGCAGATCGTGGCATACTCTGCTGTATTCATCGGGAGAGGAGGACTGGGCTAGTAAAAAATAAAAATGGAAATAAAAAAGAAATCGGATAAGTGCGAGTCCGACTCGCGCACTGAGGGTTCCTTTGATACTCGTATGTAGCTAGTTCGACCATAACGGAAATCGAGTCTTGAGCATTCATTACCTATATAAGTTCATAAACTAGGGAAGTGACACACACCAAACGTAGGATGGACGGACCTTACATAGCGATGTATGAGAGAAAATTGACGGCGACGTATCGATACCCCACCGTCAATTCTCCAAATGCAATTTATGTGTAATGGCAAACAGGAAAAAAATGTAATAAAATAACAATTTTCGGAGTTTTACCTTTATTTGTCCTGTAAGACTTAGCAAATATTATAATTGTCGCTCAACGGGAACTATGACATGTAAGAGAGCGTAGACCTACGTTTTCGATATAAAATTCCTATCCAGAAAAATACGGCGCAAGATGAAAGGTGGGTCCACCTTTCGTCTTGCCTGGACTGCGTAGAGACGCACACACTGAAGATCGGAGCCATCCCTCTTTTATAATATATTGCTATGCTTTTAACGCAGGATCAATTTCAAGAAAACTGTCCTACTGGGTTTTGATGTGATACGAAAGTAAAAAAAAAGTTTTGATGGAAGACACACAAAAAAATTTTTGTTGGTACGTGATTTTCTCTTCATTAACTTTTGTGTTTAGCTGATCTGTATCTCGTATGCAAGATTTGAGGTCGGTAATGCTATCTCGGTCAAACATGATAGGCCAGTCATACAGTGTGAGTCTATAATGTGTATTTAAACTATACCTAATTATATCGACGGAAAACGTATAAAAAAACTCGATTTTTTTATAATTTTAATGGATTTTTTAAAAGGTTTTTCACAACTGTGACCCCATTGTAAACAAAACTGTGTAACTTTTTAACTAAAGAATCTATCGCAATGAAACAAAGTAGACAAAATTAGCTACAATAAGAGTGCAAATGCAGCTTAATCGGTTTTATAGGTATTAAAATATAGCACATAAAACACGAAATCATTTTTACAAAAAAAAAAATATATATATTGTAGTTTAAAAAATGGAGCCTGCTGGACTTTCGAAAAGGATATGTAAGATAGCCCAGTGGAAAATGTCCACTGGACTATCTATATGAAATGAAATCGAGTACAATTTAAAAAATCTTATAAATTATCGATCTTTAATATTACATATATTTTGGTAGTAGGTATTAAAATTTGGAGGAAATTAAGAGAAACAATTTACGTTACGTGATGACGGGACCTCAGCTGACTTCTGCAAGAGGACACGGTATAATGTAAATTAGTTTCTTCAATAATCAATGAGAATGGCTCAACTAAGATACCCGAATTTAATATCCATTTTACCGTTGGAAAGCGCTTTTCTAGAAGGTCATTTGCTACTTATTCGACTTTTGTCTATTATGAATTCGTTGGAGTTAATGAATAAAATTAAACCTGAACGGACAAATAATTTTGAATACTGGAGAGGACATAAGATTTTTTTTGCGCCCCATAGCTATAATAAAGTCATCGTCGGAACGAAGAACTTTTACTATAAACATAACTTTTTCTAATTTTAGGTCCGTTCGGAGTTAATCACCTTAAAATGTGAAAAATTAGATAACATAGTTAAGGTTTTTGTTCAGTTCATAATTACTATAAGTTACAGTAGTAAAAAGAGCTTCCCAAAAAGAATCTTTGGTACTGACGTGACTTTGTAATTGTCAGTATGTTCGGTGTTAATGACCAGGTGACTAAATTTGAGTGCCAAAGTTAAGTATTTTTAGAGCCCTTACAGCTATAACCCCCTGACAAAATGTACTAATACTAATATTTTTAGGGTCGAGAAAGTGAATTAGGACTACAAAATCGATTTTTACTCTAGTTAATTTTCTGAAAAAACAAAGAAAATCACCTGAATCAACTGCTTTACAACTTCATCTATTAAGACTTTCCTTTTAGATTTAATCTTTAAGGGGAAACGTTTTTAAAAAGGCATAGGTACTAAAGTAGAGATGAACCGCTTTTGACGTTCCCAAAAATCATATACCTCGTGATTCAAGAGTTGCTTCGCCATGGGTGACATATATTTTGAAAATATATTGATTCGCCTTGCCTGTGAATGCACTTACACTCCGTGCAGACATCATTGAGCAGGGAGGGAACTGAAAAAAAATCCTCTAGATTCACTCTGCGCGACCAAAGAATTATCCATAATTTCACAACAGTAAAGTTTACGTGAGTAATTTATACGTCATCGTGAAGTCATTGAAGTGTTCTTAGATGATTTTAAAGTTAAAACTACAATTCCAAACTTTTTGGAAAAAAATAGCTGTGTCTGAAGTACTGTACCAGTATATCTACAGAGTAACCGTTACACTCAAATTATAGAAAATTTTGTCTACTTTAAAAGTATTGAAAGGATTGACTTTCTCCATAGAACACACGAAGTGTTCTGAGCACCACGTAGTAAGCACAGGTCTTTCGAGGTTGACAAATTGGATGGACACTTGGCATCTAATCTATCCCAAAAAATCAGGACAAAGCAACTTACTGCGACCTAACGCGTTTAATTAATCTGTCTATGGTGACTGGCCTATGAAGCTTTTCTGATCTATTGAAATGTTAATGAATGAAGTAGTTTTCTCTAAACCACTTTAACATCATTATAACAATATTATTATTCTTATATTTAAAACGTTTTGGGAATACAAATATTGTGCGTACAGCTAAGGAGTGGAATTCCCTGCCAGAGTCTGTGTTTCCTGATAGCTACAACCTGGGAGTCTTTCAGTCAAGAGTGAATAGGTTACTTCTAGGCAAGCGTGCTCCATCTTTGACCACATCATAGCTTACCATCAGGTGAGATAGTGGTCGAAGATGGAGCACGTTCGCTCTACGGCCCGTGCAAAACTGGGCTAGCTAGAAAGCTTTAAACATGATCAGTTTAAGCCCATGTCATAAAAAGTATAACAAAACTACTTTTTGTGGGTAATTGAAGTTGCCAGAGCGAGCACGTCTTTTTCCTTCAGTTGGATACTAAATCATAAACTCAAAAAGCATATAACACAATTTCACATGCATGTTTAAAAAATCCAGTTATACTACATAGCAAGAATTATTTATACACGGTGCCAAATTAGTCGTCTTACAATAGTTCACTTCATCTATTCAATGCTTCTGCTACACAATATTTAAAAATATATATATTTATGAATATTAGAATTATTATGAAAATTAAAATATTATTAATTACCAGCGGATGTCACGCGGTTTCACCCGCGTAGTTGCCGTTTCCGTGGGAGTACGGGGATAAAATATAGCCTATGTTACTCCCTGATAATGTAGCTATCCATTGCTGAAAGAAAGATTCAAATCGGTCCAGCAGTTTCGGAGCCTATTCATTCCAAACAAACAAACAAATCTTTCCTCTTTATAATATTAGTGTAGATTAAACTACGCAAGTCGTAGTTTGAAACGTCCAGGAGCGAGCGCAGTCCAAGCCTCGTGTTCCAGCCAAGGACGGCGTGGAATTGAACGGCGACATTGTTTTGATAATTAAACATTACTAACAGGGTGTTTCATAATTCTAATGCATTATTTATTTTTGTTGTGCCTATTATCTTAACGAATTATTAAAAAAAAATCGCGCCTTGAGTTAGTTAATGTCGGGTACATGAAGTGGGCCGCCTTTGTAAGATGAGTAAAATGGCACCGCGTTTAAGAACTTTGATAATTTGACTTGTTAACATCGATCAAGAAACCTTATTTTAAATCGAGACGCAATTAAAACACTGTTAAAAATAAATTAATCCTTTTTAATGCAGAGTTGATCAAGAATACGCCGTATGGTGCCGTAAACAAATAATACCATCCCATCACTTCCCGAGGGTGTCGTAAGAAGCGACTAAGGGACTTGCTAGAGAATGGACAGCAGCGTTCTCTGTGGAACTCAACACCGTACACTGCGATCGCCAACCCGCCTGCCAAGCGTGGCGATTTGGGGGAGGCCTATGTCCAGCAGTGGACGTCTTTCGGCTGTTATGATGATGATCAAGAATCTCAGTAAATTATGTTTAATGTAATGTATATTTATTACTCTTGTTTCAAATGACAGCTCACAATCTCATGTGCAGTCTGTATCCACCCGGATACAAACTGCAATGTGCTCCATATCAAACAGCTGGAACTATAAAAATACTAAACGAGACAAGTTGACTTACTTCGATGGCAACATGGTCAGGGTTGTGATGGGGGTACAGCAGCAGTTGGTTGCCGGCGAGGGTATGGCGGCGCGGGTCGTCCCTACGCGAGCTTCGCCCACGAACCGGTCCTCGTCCAGACTCGCCGTCAGAAACTCCTCCTGTAAAACAAAACGGTCATCAGCTCCTATCGATTTACACAACGCAAAAAACCTTAAACACCGCAGAATGCCACACGTCACTCAACACAAGTGTTACTACATCCTACATCAATGTATGTCGGCTGCGTGTCGTACGTAGATGCTCCTGTTATTCTGTACAACCATTCTAATAAACTTGTAGTTAAGTTGACCCAAATCTGATCTTTACAACTTTGTTTTGCCATGATTATGATTTAAGGCTAAACTTTGCAGTTTTTTGATATCCAAACCAAAATTGCGACTCTAAGTAAATAAAAAATAGTAAGACTCAATTTTGATTTGGATAGTTTGTAAGACCAAGACCTCTGTTTAATTTTAGTCATTGTATTATAAAGTTCCCAAACAGAAAACGGTCCAGTTAGGTAGGACTAACTTCAAGAAATAGGTCAATCGTCGAATCCGACTCGGCTGGGCAGCGTTCGGGAAATTGCGTGGTATCTTCTCGTTCCACATACCAGTAGCTTAAGATGAAAGTCTATGACTAGTGAGTGATGTCAGTGATGACTTAAGGAACTGGAACGTGGTCGCTCACAATGGGCCACATCAGAAGGCTAAGTCACTCAAAGGGCAATGGAGAGGGCAATGCTTGGAGTTTCTTTGCGTGATCGAATTAGGAATGATGATTTCCGCAAGAAAACCAAGGTTACCGGCTTAGCCCGAAGGATTGCCAAACTAAAATGGCAATGGGCAGGGCACATTGCTCGCAGAACAGATGGTTGATGGGGCCGAAAAGTTCTGGAGTGGCGACCGCGTACCGGAAGACGCAACGTTGGAAGGCCTCCTACAAGCTGGGCTGATGACCTGACTGGACTGTTGTGGCGACACTTGGGGGAAGCCTATGTCCAGCAGTGGACGTCTTTCGGCTGATATGATGATGATTTTGCGTATCCTGCTAGCCATGCATCACCAGATTTGACAGATCCAGATTTTACTTAGCAGATATTTATAGAAACGTTTCGTGGTCAACTTTGAACACTAAGACCAGAATGTTTGGTATTTTAATATACCTTGTCCACCAAATTAATTACTTTTTGACAGCTGCCATGGAATATAACTATTCCGAAGTACATACCTATAGTCCATTCACGGAAGGAAAAATAGGGGAAATAATTCGTGTATTAGCGAATTTTGGGATAGTTGTAGAGAATGGTGTCTTAACGGTGGCCCTAAACGTGCTTACGCAGACATTGTCACCGCTTGCAAACCTGCTGAGTCGAAAAATTCGCAGGCAAGTCAAGTGAGCTTATGCTCACTTGACTTGCCTGCGAATTTTTGTTTGTCCCCCTCTCTCTCTCTATCTCTCTCTATCTCTGTTTACCCCCCTTTGTTATAAAGGGGGGTAAACAGAGCCGCTTTACTTCCAACATGGGTTCAAAACAGCGGGTTCCGGGCAAGAAGACTTGTGACAAGAATGTCTTCATCAAGGTAGAGAAAAGAAAGAAGAAAAAGCCTCGTCGGAACCAGTGCGGCACCACGCTGGCAGGACCAAACATGCTGCTGCGTCCAGCGATACCCACGACGCTGCTGTATATGTCCCAGCTACATCACTTCACGAAGGTTGATGAGATCGTGGAGCACATAAGAAGAACCTGAAGACCAGCTGGACTCTGAGGGTCGAGAAGTTGAAGTCGCGCCACAACACAAACTTCAAGTCGTTTGTGGTGCGGGTTCCAACTCATCATCTCGAGATGTTGATGATCATCCTCAAAGCACAGTTTTGGGCGAAGGGTGTCGTGTATCGACATTTCCGCGGCCAGCTGCGCGACACAAGTTAACGAAACACGATCCCTTAATTTCGTGTGTCGTAGTTTATAATTTTAATCAATTGAAATATGTATTATTTCATTTAAAGTTATTATTTTATATTTATGTATTTTATGGTATGGGCCCTAGATACCTGAACTAAATGATTAAATTTAATTTAAAAAAAATCTAAATGTACTGATAGGTGGGGGTAGAGCTTTCGGTTGGGGTTTTACGTAAATATCTTTTAAACGATGGCCCACAGCATTAAATGTTACAAATTTTCTACAAAAAAGATTCTGTACATTTTTTCGCTAGGATCAATATTTAATTAGATATGGAGGTAAGAAGGCCATTACCAAATTTAACTTCCTTTAAGAATGGCACGTATAGTCCTAAAAATATAATTCCTAATTATGTGCTAAAAATAAAATATCATCATCATCATCTTTGTCGTCGACAATGACTTCGATGGGGGCTCCGTTAGTGCATGAGCCGGAGCATACACCGCAAACACTGGAGCAGGCAATTCCTGCTTTCCGGCAGCCGTATCGTAACCCACACCCGGTCGAAAGAAGAAAATGGTGTCCAGAATGGAGTTAGGTGCTACTGGTAATAATTAAGGTTACTACAACCTTTATAACTAACAGAGATAAAAAGGGAAGAAGTCATGCCTATGATAAATTACTTTTGACCATTAAATCTGCAAACTTATTCAATGGCAGCACAATTTTTAAAATAATTTTAAAGAATCTTGAGTTAAGTTACAAAAAAACCAACAAACCGAAAATTATGATGGAATGATATGACATAATACTGCAAAGAATATAATTTTTAAGAGAAATTAATAAAATACCAACTGGGGCAAAGTTATATTTATTGAAGAGATATGGTTAAACGCCAAACATACTGTACCACATCCGTGGTGCGTACAGCTAAGGAGTGGAATTCCCTGCCGGAGTATGTGTTTCCTGATAGCTACAACCTGGGAGTCTTTAAGTCAAGAGTGAATAGGTTACTTCTAGGCAAGCTCCATCTTCGACCACATTATCGCTTACCATCAGGTGAGATAGTGGTCAAACACGTGCCTATAAATAGTAATAAAAAAAACTACAGTCTTTTTTTCAAGGCTTGGAAATCATCAAATGACTCCTCCCGCTCTAGGCGGAGCAGAAGGGAGTATCAGACTCTTACTCACTAAATCCCATCCATGTTCCTCCTAATGCCCTTTGCATTCCAGGTCCGCGGCGAATCCTTTGAACAAATTCCGCAACCCTGGCAGGTGTACCACAGTCTTGGACAGATGATACGCCAGCATCCAGCTCAAAAGTCCCAATAGGAAAGGATTACCTCATTATTTTGTCCTGCTAGATCTGACGGGGAAGGTTTTATTAAAAATTGCTTGTTGGCATTTGAGTAAAAAAACAAAAGAGTACCTCGAACAAGTGAATGCCGATCATTCCGCCGTAGTTTAATAATTATGGACAATGCTCAAATCACTCTATTCAAACAGACAAAACTCCCATCACAAAGTAACAAAAAGGCGAATGTAGTAGTATAACTACAAAGTCATGGTGTGGATGCAAATATGAGTTTACTGTAAGCGAAAATGTTACAATTAATGAAACAAAATAAACCTGTGAGATCAAGATTGCCATCGATGAGCTGGCACAAGAACATGAAACATGGGCACAAAATAATAATGACCCCCACCATACCACTAACTATACAATGCTTTAGGGATGATTTGAACTCAGATAAAGGTTAGTATTCAAAATCTTAATAAAAATTAAACCTCCGATAAAATTTAAAAAGCAAAATTTAATAAACCTTTTTACAAAATATAACTTTAATTTCGGAAGTCGGTGTTTTTGTGTGTTTCTTCGTATTTTAACACCGACTTCAGACTTTAATTATTTATAATTTTTTGTGGCTAGAATCTACTAATTACTAGTCATGCTTAATTTTGTTATTTTAATTATTATAATATAAATACTTAAAAGAAAGGCTTTATATACCAACATGGGCCTTCAAAAAATGTACAGAAATACGAGCGGGCAATATTTTTTCTTCTACCGACTTGTTTTGAGATAGTTCACTTGTTATGTAGTTATGTTAAGTAGCAGGATAAATACGTGTTTGTTTGATAATATCATTGATATATAAAAAAACCCAAGATGCACAGTCTCGAATAAATGCAACACTCGAAACTGTCGTCAAATACTGACATGTATCAAGTGTCATGTGTGAGTTGTGTGTAGTTATACTTTAAACATTTTTTTTGCAAATTCAACCTTACACGGATCGCTTAAAGTTGTTTTTACAAAACAGTGCACTATGGCGAGCGATGCGAGATTGTTTTAAACTTGCGCATAATTATAAATATTGCGCTTATTTTTTGCGGACGTTTTTGAGATGCTGAGTGTGTATCTTTGGTTTTTTATATATCAATGGATAATATACTGGTATCAAAAATAAATTATTGAAAATGCAGCAATGTGAACTTTTAAAGACTAACAAGGGTGGCATAAAATTAAATTGTGATGGCTTTACTTACGACAAAAATTGATTCTACAACGAAAAATATTACTGGGTGTGTGAAAAATACAAAAATAAACAATATAAGTGTAATGTGCGAGTGGTTTTTGTAAACAAGCAAGCATGCAGCATGCAAGCAAGCATGCAACATGCAGCAGGCATGATTTCTGTCACGGCTCTGGCGCTGCGGGGCTCCGGCGGTACCACGCGATTTCATCGTCGCAGATGGGTTTAACGCTCACCACCGCGTGTTACAACCACCTGTTCCTCAACTCGCGGGCCGCCTCGCCCCTTCTAGCCAACGCGATTTTAAATTACACTCTAGGGGTAGGGCAGACAAGACTGCGTGGAGTCGGGTTTACAGCGATTCATTTCTGTCACTAAAATTAATTTTTAGCAAATGTTTTAGGTCTGAAAAATTTATTATTAATGAACATTTGGAATAATACACATTATTTAACTCAATACTTAGGACATATGACTTTAGGTCATGTAAAATTAGGAGATTTAATTATTATAGTACTCGATTTTATGGCAGAATACTTGTAGAACTAAAAATTATTATGTTAAACAAAATTTCGGGATTTTGAACATTATGGTTACTGAAGTGTATAGCAAACGTGTTATGGATAGTGATTTTCGGTCAAACAATTTTAGGAGTAGAAAGGGAGTACCAACAATAAATCACCCCTATTTTCCCACCCTTAGGATAGGACTTTTTTTCCAAATGTATATAGGACCAACTTCGACAATAAAAAAAGAATTTATAAAATCGGACTACATATTAAAAAAATATACGCGTCGACATGGGAACCTCCGTTTTTTCGTCAGTTAAAAATGTGTTTAAATATTTTAATCCAAAATAATTAAAAAAAAACTTTTTATTCATACAACTGACTTTCAAATAAATACACTACAAAGTAAAAAATAACTTTTTGTTAATAAAAGTCCAAAACCAAACCGCATAGGCTAATTCTTTGGTTGACGTTTTTCTAAAATATCCGTAACCTTTAGTGCAAATACGTCCGTTTTAAATCATGACGCAGCCAAAAAGTCCGCTTCATTAAATAGAGACTATCTGGTCTATAAAATGGAGACGGTAAACAGTCTAAAACAGTTTTATTAAAGGCGGCCATAATATCACATTTTTCAATTGACAAGCCATAATTTTATGTAGGCAATTTAGCGTTTCATGAACCGCCTTTGTAAAACCATGGTAAATCCTATACTTTCAATTTGTCGTTGTCTACCATAACAACAATATTGCGGTGTCCAAAAATAAATTTTATCCGTAAAAAGATTAATATTGACCCGTTTGCCTTACTTGAACCGGTAAAGCGTCGACCTAATAGGCGATCATAGCGGTAATAAACGATCGTCACGTTTATTTGTACGACAAACACTATCGCGGAGACGCGAACGCGCCGTCGGAGTGAGTTGTAGAGAACATGTCACTGTAGCTTTTTGAAAAAAATATTCGTATTAGATTGACATCTTAGCGATTCGAACAAAAAAAACGTGTGTTAGTGTCTTTAAACTACAAATTTAATTTGAAGCTAAGTAATTTCTATATCCCTATCTCAATGCGGATGAGTGAAAAACCGTGGTATAAAAACTCATTTTAGGAGTCAGTGAGGTCATCTTCCAGTACAACTTTATTGCAATGCATGACAAGCATGAGCCATCGTGTTGTCGAAAATATTGCAACGATGATCCAGCTAAACATTAATAATCCACTGCATTACAAAACGGCTCCGATTATTAAAACACCAAGCCACTACGTAAAGTATTCTAATATTTGGCTGCGTCACACTGCTGTATTATACTGCTAAATGAAACCCTCGAAATGTGTAACTTTGAGCTTATGGCTGTTTTTAATACGAAGTAGTTTTCTAACTAACAAAGTTGGTCCGAGCAACTAACATTGTGCAATAAAGTTGTAAATGAAAGGTGTGGCGCAGACGACAGACTATCTGTGACGCACTTTTTAGCCTGTGAAAATAGAACCTAAGCAATTTGAAATTCAGTACAATATTATTGCATGGCGGTGGGCGCGACCTGCTCCTAGCAGTGGTGGCCGACGCGCGCCACCTCTTTTCATGGCTTGAGCACAATTTTCTCGCAGTAGGTGTGAAAAGTAGAGTATACTCCTCAGGGATAAAGCTGTCCTTTGCCTTGGGCTAGCTTGAATCCCTGGTTACATTCTGGATTCTGGTATTAACTCAGTCGCTTCGCTCGTGAGTTAAAAACTAAACTCCGTCGCTGCGATCAGGAGTTAACTTTCGAATCCTTCATTGTGTTCGGGATTCAATATGACGTCCGCGAGATAAGACACTGTTATCTCCTTGGTGCATAATCTACCATTATACCTTCATCCTACTTTATGCGTGTAAGAGTACAAAAACATTCATCAATCGATCCATCCGTACTTCCAAACATTCATGTTTAGTAATATTGAAGAAGGATTACCAGTAGAACATAACACACAACCCCACCACATACTACGATTAGATTGTAGGATTTCCATAAATTCCATTTAAAATCACAAGTAATTTATTCTGTGGCTTTTTCAGTGATTTATTTTTAGGCTGAGTGCTAGCATGTTTTGAGTTTTACATAAATACCCCCCAAAAACGCTCGCCCGTCAACACTTCCTTGGTGTGTTAGCTGCGTTCTTCCTATGGTATGTTCCTCAGTTTTTAGTAAGGTTTCCAAGACTGAGCCTTAGTTTAGAATCAAAAATACAAATGTGAAACAATCGACAGAGCGGAGTAGACTTCACGTATGTATGGGTTTTTATATCCTAAATATGTAAGCAATGTCAAATGTTGTTAGGTAATTTTCGACCAAAATATCAGCCCTATAGAACCAAAACGACTGCAGGACCATAAAAAGACCACCAAAAGTGAACATCTTTTATTTGAACATCTTTTCACAGATGAATATAACACTGAGATAGAGCATTTTTTTAAAATTTGGTTTTTATTTGCTCTTAATATCTTGCTTATGCTTTCCATCAGATGGTCTTATGATGCAGAAACAAACTCGTATCTTATCTACACCCGAGGAACTCCGAATAAGTATAGAATCTGATAAGGAGAAAACATTGAGTATTAAGTACTAACTTTATCGTTCAAAGTTATCAGTTCCATCCTTTTCCCGGGCCTCCTTTGTCACAGAGAAGTTCGCTTGTGTTTTGACTACACATGGGTGGTTTAGGTCTGGTTTATCCTGCTACTTAATACCTATGTATGAATCTGAAGGAGCAGACCTTTGATCCTCTATGTTACTAGCCTAGCCTTGAAGAAGCTACCAACAAGCGGTGATGATGAAGATGCTAAGGATATAACTACATTGCTGCTTTTTTTCTGAATTACAATGTGCACTTAGTAGAGCAACCTTGGCTGCAATACCCAGTCCACTCCTTAGCCTATCCTTTTGGATAAGCGGCTCCATTTAGGTAAGACTTAGTGAGTCTGTAATCTTTTTTAAACAAAACGCCGCACGTGAAATATACGTCGAATGTGAGACGCCGAAGCCGACAACACTGAGAACAGCTTCTGCTGCGCTATCTACATCTTATTACCACCGATTCATCGTCTGCACGAAGCCCGATGAATAAAAATTACCTGCACAGGCTGAACCTACACGTTTTGTATTATTTCACCAGACAAACACAGAACCACTTATAGTAGATTTACTAATCAATAAATCTTGGATTACATTATGTTTTTAAAGAATAAAATAGAGAACAATTTAGAAAATTGTATCTGCAAAATCTAAAATTTCAGAGTCATCATGAACCGTGTGCGCAAGTTTGATCACTTCCAGTACCCGAACAAGCCGAATTCCGAAAAGCTTCAGCACCGTAGACCACATACATAGCTGCGGCAGGTTACACAGAAGACCGAAGAGTATAATCTGCCACACTGCTAAGCGTTTGCGGACTACAAGAAAGCCTTCGATCGCGTACCGAAAAATGCAGCGTTGGAAGGCCTTCCACAAGGTGAACAGATGACCTGGTGAGGGTCGCAGCTTGCCGTTGGATGCGAAACGCACAGGATCGGTTGTTGTGGCGACACTTGGGGGAGGCGTATGTCCAGTGCAGTAGACGTCTTTCGGCTGATATGATGATGACGTACGAATTAAACTCTCAACAATAACTTAATCTAATCGATACATTATATCAGACAAAAAGTGATGAACCTGGTGGAAAATAGTTTAAGTTTTGTTTTTAAGGTGCTCTATTACAAAATCGAGCGCTTGGCCCGGACTAAAGCTGCAGACCGCGGTTTCCGAGATGTATAGTGATTGTAGCACTATATACAACAATTGTTTAAAAATATTGTTTTACATTTAAATAGACAATTTTTTTTCAAGCAACTTAACATAGTAACCTTAGTTATTAGTTACTTTTTGTTTGAATTTGGATTATATTTTCATAGAAAAAAAAATATGATTTCGAAAGATTATCAGAATTATTTTTGGTACACATGTAATGCTATATGAAACACAATAAATTGATTGAAGCACTCCGAAGTAGAAGACACAGTTGTACTATAAACATTTCTATTAATGATCAAATTATTATATTTTCGGTGTAACAAAGCATCAAAAGCCGCCTAAAGTAAAATTTTATGAAACATCCTTTGCAGAGATTTTTACTAATTTACGTAAACAAATTGTAAGATTTATTTAAAGCACTCCCTAGAATAAGAATCAAACTTTCTTAGCCATATTTTTTTTTATTTGTGGCTGTATATAAACCATAATCACACATCAAAACTCGAGTCAAACGCTCAAATCCAATCAAAAATGTAATAGCCCTCTTAATTATATAATTATAGTCCACGCCACGAGAATCTATAAATTTTGTAAACACACATTCAATTGTTTCAAATGTTTGTTCCATGTGTCAGACGCGTTCCAGTACCACAAAACATTAGACGACAGCTCTTTATATCGATAAAATATAACCCTACTAAGTGAAAATGCTCGTTACTTCCGTATTACATGTATGTTACTTCGAGTTGATTGATTTTGGGATTATTTGTTGTCGCTACGTAGCTTAGTAGAAGTTCTTTGTTTACAAAATTTATAGCTTCTCGTGACGGGGACTATAGTATCGCATTTTTAGGCACCAAGAAGATGAAAATAAGGCAATCTCATCGTATTTGGAAACCTATATATATATATATATATATGATAAACTACCACTTGTTACGTACTTCTTGTTAAAAAAAAACATTTTTACAAAAAAAAAACAATACAACATTTTTTTTTCCTTTTTGTGGTCCCTGCGTAATCCTTCACAGCGTACAGGCGTGATGTTATGTTATGAACTGGTGTAAACAATAAAACGGTTTCAGCAATCCCGATCCATTTGCTATCATTTAATGAAGAGTTCCATTGCCTTCCTCCGAAATTCTTCATCCGATCTTCACTAACCGGAAAATAATCTTCCAAACAAAAAAAGAATCATCCAAATCGGTTGACAATTGGCGAAAATATCGCTGAACAAACATTTTTCATGGGATCCCATCATCAGATTCTGACTTGGTGACTATGGGACCATCTCAAGAGTATTGGCTTTCGATTAAAAAAAAAATTTTAAATCGGTCCACAACTGGCGGAGAAATCGGTGAATATATATAAAAAAAGAAAAAAAATACATACAGCCGAACAAAGAACCTCCTTCTTTTTGAAAAAGTCGGTTAATAAATATATTCTATTTGTTTGTTGAAAGTATGTTCATGATAAGTGGCGACCTGATACGCGATAAAGTCTTTCTTTGAGTCAAGTTTTATATAGTAAATATATTATTAACTTAAATTCTAGACCCATTTTCAATATAAGAAATAGTATAAAATTTTATTAATGAAAAGTGAAATCTCCAGAGAATTAAGATAGGACAGTTGCCAGTTCACTCCTTCACAGTCCATATGTCGCGACTTAAGCTTACATCAAAAAGGAGTTGGTCTTTTACGGGTCCACTGTTTTGGAATGGCTATTGTTCAAAGTAACGCAAAAAAGTAGAAATTTTATAATTTTCATTGGTAGATTTGTTTTGGTGGCTAACCGCGTTCACAAAATCTTAATGAAAATGTTTGTTTTGATACATTTATTGTGATTCACTTCTAGTTATGTCGGAAAACGGCATGTATTGAAGAGTTTTTATCGGTTATTTGCAGAAATAAGTGACCTAACTACATTTCGGGATGGTAACCAAATTTTATAAGTTTCTGTTGTTGTTATTGTAGTTTTACAACATTTTTACTCAAGTGATGTTCAATTACTAACGGTCAGGCACTCGATTATCTTGGTTATATAAATCGACTAGCACTTCGCCCGCGACTTCGTCCGCGCGGATCTAGTAGGTAGGTACTCCACGAACTTCAACGCAGGGGGCGTTAAAGTTCCCCCATTAACGGGTTTATTATTTAACTAAATAATGGAACCCTGATGGGTTGCCCTCTTCACCCCATTGGGGTTGATTATGAAAAAATCGTTACATACAATTCAATGATTTCACTTCTAAATTGCTTGTTCCAGTTTCCAAGTAAATTGAAGCATGCAGTAATTAATGTCCTTCGCTAAAAACTTCATCACCCTTTTTCACCCCTTTAAGGATTGATTTTTGATAAATAAACAAACATCAGATTCTTATTTTTTTATTAAAAAATATAATGCCGAGTTTCAACTTCATAGGACCAAGCGTTAAGATTTTTGTCTAAACCCCCACCAATCATGTCATTATTTCATGCTTATTTAGGTCAGTATTTATGCCAAGTTTCAAATTTATAAACCTATGAAAGAAAATTCTTCCGTACAAACTTTAACAATCCCAAAATCGTCTTTTGGGGGTAGTTTTGAAAAGTACTAAAGTTCGAGTGTATTGGTCTAAGAATTTTCACACGAACTTCCAGCCCCTATTTCACCCTTTTCGGGGAGAGTTTCCAAAAATCCTTTCTTAGCGGACGTCTACGAATATAAACAACTTACCTGCCAAATTTCGTATTTATACGTCAAGCTGTTTTCGATATTTCGTGATGAGTGAGTGAGTGACCTTTTTATTTTTTATTTGTGATGGGTTTGCTCTTGACTCTGGTCTAGGACAGAGATGACAGACATTTCGCTTTTATATATTTAGATTAGTAAATTGATCGTTTTACTCGTAAATTCCATAAGTGTTTACGTTAAGTATCTTATTTTTTACTATAATAAAATATTAAAAAATGGTTACCCATTAGAGACGAATGCAAATCATTGTGTATAATTATTTCGTTGATTTTAGGGAATCTCCACTTCCTCCGGAAAAATTCTACATAAAAAACTACCTAAGAAATAGGATTTGATGCGGTGTGTAGTATTACAAATAGGTACTACATGCTGCTTTTTAAAGAAGATACTAGAACAATAAATTATGAACCGTTTTTCAGTACTAGAGAACGTAAAGGATCACGAAAGAAGTCGATTCAGAACAGATTTATGTCATTATTTCTGTTTTTAATATCAAGAAAATTAATAAATGTATGTGGGTCAATGACCGTTATTGCACGGGTGACGTCTACTATAGTTATTTCGATTTTCTGAAACCCAAAAAGGCGTGGTATAAACTGTACATCCAGATTTCATTAAAACGTTTCCGAGACGGCGGCAAATGTGCTCCTAATATGAACTTTTGAACGCGTCATTTATTTTTCCTGTTTAAAAGGTAAAAAATATTACTGCCACGTCATAAGAAATAAATCGTTATACGTTTTATTACAATACAGCCAAAACCTACGCGGGGGAAATACCTCAAAAGCAAAAAAAAATTCTCCTTTGTATTTTTTTTTTGCCATTATAATGAAACTAGCTTTTGCCCGCGACTTCGTACGCGCATATCCCGTTTTTTTCCCGTTCCCGTAGGAATTTCCCATTCCCGTATAGCCTATAGCCTTCCTCGATAAATGGGCTATCCAACAGTGAAAGAATTTTTCAAATCGGACCACTAGTTCCTGAGATTAGCGCGTTCAAGCAAACAAACAAACTCTTCAGCTTTATATATTAGTATAGATAGGTTAGCGACAGCGAGTTTCGATGCTGCATCACAATTTAGATACTTTCTACTCGCTGCGTTCGAGTACCATAAATCTGTTAGCGTACAGTTTTTTGCTTCTGAAAAGCAACTAGAAAGCAGATTTCTTCATCGTCGATCCATCGGAAAGCCTTTTTTATCGCATTTAAGAACTGGTAGGCATTCTGCCATTAGTGCGTCTTGTGTAAGGTTTTCCAGAAAGCTTCTAGACGAATGAACCTTAAATGTGCCCAAAATGCTGAGGGCACGCTCTTAACATGGTACAGATAGTCACTTGAGTTCTCCAGTATTAGTACATTACTGCAGCGGCCAACAAGAGAGCCATTGATGGACGAACGTGTAAATGTGGGCCGAGGCGAAGCTGAGGCAGACATACGTAAGTCCATCAATGCCTAGTTGTGGCGAAGGCTTGTATTGTACTTTTCTCAAATAATGGCGGAAACTTCTATGACTCCATCTTCTTTTACTTCTTTCTCTTCTACTCATTCTTATTTAAGACAATCATTAGAAAAAATAGTATTTTGTCTAACATGCTTGGAAATTTGAGCATTATTTTGACAACCTTCTTCGAGATAAATCGAAATTGCTGTACTGGCCAAATACAAGTTGTATGAAAATCCATATCAGTCGTGGTTTAGCGGTCAAATAAATTACATAGTAAACTCATATCCGACGTGTAATTTAAAAATGGAACGATATTTTACTCCGAAACATGGGAATCAAGGAGGTAATTTTTCAAAAGTTTTATTTAAATTTCGAACTGGCTTGCAAATAGAAAGCTGTTTATTGAAAAAGAAATGAACACTAACGTGGGAAAAATTATTGTTGTTCGTCATTGATTTTGAAAATTAATTGTATTTTAATTACCGCACATTATTTGAGAAATAGTACATTGTTATCGTAGGGCTCACCAGTAGTTTGAGGGACTAAATAAGTCTGTCACCCGAGGTAAACACTGTGCTTTATATGCTCATTACGAATACAAGGAAAGTAAAAATTAAAACACGAATTAGCTAAAGAAAATATCTATCTCTGAATCTGATGAACTCATCGTGTTAATACTCGTACAAGCCTCTGCTGTACGTAAAAAGTATGAACAAAACTTTACAACTGGAAAAACAAATGATTGAAACAAGTCGTAAATTAGAAAAATCTAAAAACCCGACTGCATAAAAGTCAACCGGAACACTTTTATGAACGAAAACTGTTTCCTTATTGAATTAAAACATATAGCTTACATACATTTTCGTAACCTCCATTTAATTTGCTTCATTTTGAAACCCTATTTGATTTAGTTAACAAAAAATAATAACGAATTACAATTTATCGCCCGAAATCGGCCATATTGTTTTTTTTTAACACCTATCTAAGGACACTTGGGTTTTTTAAATGAATATAACGACATCTTAATATTCGTAATACATTCAGCCGTTTGAAAGGTACGACTTACAAGGTAATAAAGAAATTTACAAACAAACAAATATACCCACAAGATACGCGCGAAAAACATAACCCTTCCTTGGCAGTCGGGTAAAAATGGTAAATATTTTGCCCAAATCTATGTTATTTTAAAGAAATAGTTGAAAGTAAATAATAATAAAAAAAGTCATTTAAAAATATAATCTTTAGTTATTACTCATCTTTATATTATTTCAATTTTACATCGCGCTGTAATTGACTGGCTGTATAGAATGTTGGGATATGGTTCAATAGAAATGATCAACAAGTTTCTTTTTTTTATAATTTGACGGCCGTCAGTTGAAAAAGATTCTCCCTAGGGCTGATAAAAAGTAATACTTTCAACCCTCTTAAGGCAACTTCAGGCCTACTTTCCGAGTATGAGCAATGAAAAGTACTATTCAAGCCAGGCCTGGCCACAACTAGGCATTGATGGACTAACGCATGTGTGCCTCGGCTTCGCATCGGCCCACATTTATACTTTCGTCCATCAATGCCTCTTTTGCTGGCCGCTGCATTAATGTTCTATATCTTAACATGTTGAATTTAAGTCACACATTTTACACACACACAACACACACAGTCACACAACACAACCCACACCATATTTTATTTTATTTTGCTTGTCTACCCTGTTCTTTATTATTGGTAACATACAATGATTTTGTGGAACAATTTCTGAGAGGTGAGATGCTGGACCTGTAACACAGGTTTTAATTACCTACCACAGGCACCAGTGTTTCACGAACAATGTAATATGTGTTCTTGTGTATGCCAATAAATTATTATTATATTATTATATATTAAAAAAAGTTCACGCTTAGCAGTAACTGTTTGCTCCTCGATGCTTCAGTAGATCCTTGATCTATTTTACAGTCGACAGAGCTATTGTGGTCAAACAAACAGAATGTTCGTTATTTTAAAAGAGTCGAGAAAAAAAAACACAAATACAATATATTACATCGTATAATAAAATAGAGTTTCGATTTATTTATAATTTGTTTTAACAATAATTAACAAATACATATATATTTTATAAAAATATATGTAGATAAATCAAGAATAACATTTTATATAATTTATCTTTCATTCTATTGTAAATAGGTATTTAGTAAACTTTAAAATTGTTAACATATTTAAACTACAACACTAAAAAAATAGACAAATATGTGGTAAGTTTATCAACATGATGATAGATAAAGAGAGATCTACATGAGGTACAGTGCAAGTAATCTGTTTATTTCACGATGATCTGTTCAGCCCGTTTCACGCGCTGAATTATCGCCTCGCGTTCGATGGCAGTCGCGACCCTTTCGGGGTGCGGGGTCTCCACCGTGCTACGGAACTGAAAGCCGCGTTGCTGACGGTGAGGGCTGGATTTCACTGAAAAGACGGAAACAAACATTTGAACTATTCTTAAGCCTTATACCAGGAGACTGGATTGAATGTAGTAAAACATAACAACACATAAGGCTAGGAACTCACTGAGCGCTATACAACCGTGCCCACCATGGTATTGAGACCTAGGCAAGCTTTTAAAGCGACAATGTTTTATCCTATCATGTTTGTGAGTGTTGATGCAGCCGCAGCGGCTACTGAAAGTTACTGCAGAAATTGCAACTCAGTGAGTTTTGAAACGACATTATATTTCCGTTACAGCTTCAGACGAGGTTAAAAATCGCTTTGTGAGTTCCCTAGACACTGCAACAACAACTATCTGCGGTATTGATATACAAAAATCCGAAATTTAAGGGGTGTGACCGTATGACAGTTCGGACTTTAGCTGATAGAATCTCTTCTAAGGTTTTCAGGCAAAGTCTTGTAAGTAAACAACCAAAAAGGAGCTTTCTTCAGCTCTTCCGCTGTCTTTAAATAGAGGGGGTTTAGGAAATACAACATCTAATTTACCTTACTTGTATTCATAAATCGATTTAAAAAAAAAACAAGTAAGGTAATCGACGAGTTTTATTCATTTAGTATAATTACATATTAAATGAAAGAGCAATACCGCAAAATCGGCTCAGCAATTGAAGAAAAATCGTCGGTTGCAAATAAATGAAAAAAGAAAATCGCACAATGCATAACCTCAAAGTCGATTAAAAATGAATGGAGACAGGTATTCACTAAAGAGGTAGGTGTAAAATAAATCAATTAAAGACGAGCTTAGGTCATTATATTACAAAACATTAATCATTCATGAGCTTTATGAAATCAATAAAAACACTGGATTATATTTCGCGAATTAAGAAGAATACGCAGAAAAATTGTTTTTATTTTTATTTTGATTTGCGATTTTATGATTTTTGTGTAATGGGTTGTAATTACCTGAGTTAAATGAATTAAGTATTATTATTATCTACACTAATATTATAAAAAGGAAAGATTTGTTTGTTTGTTTGTTTGAATTGAATAGGCTCCGAAACTACTGGATCGATTTGAAAAATTCTTTTAGCATTGGATAGCTACATTATCAGGGAGTAACATAGGCTATATATTATCCCCGTATTCCCACGGGCACGGGAACTACGCGGGTGAAACCGCGTGACGTCCACTAGTTATAAATAATTTGAAAAGTAGTAAATACTGTTTTGAACAAAAAAAAACTGTTTTATTTTTATTTACTTCCGTTTTTATTTTGGACCGGTGACCTGGTGAAGGTCGCGGGTAGCCAATGGAAGTGAGAAGAACGAATGAAAAAAAGTGTGTTATTGATCAAATTTGATGCAAACAAAAACTAGTAAATATCAATAATAACAGCTCAGCATAATGCTGGAATTCGTAAGCCGTAATCATTGGCTTTTAGCGACCTCCAGCGTTTACTGGTAAATAACGGGAACAGAGATTATAAAGATTGAATAGATAATATTAAAAATGGCGTATACATATGTGTGTAGGCTTGTAAACTATTAAACGATGTTACTTAAACAATTTCTTCATGAATGAGTAATATTGATTTTTACTTATTTTAATAGACAGAGTTTGTACAACCTCACTTAAATTTACAGTGCCTTAAAAAAGGTATTATATTCACGTACGTCATGCGTAATAACTTGGTCCTTGCTTAGAGCAGTTACACACTAAATCCGATGCGAATAACAAAAAGAGATAAAAATAACTCACAGAATCCGTGAAACTACGTTCCGAAGTACCTAATCATATAACTATTTGTATGGTAGTTTACGCACTAGATCAGACTTCCTTCATGCGTGAGACTCCAGTTCGGAAGAAATATTGGCGGACCGACGATGTACGCTTTCGCATTACCTCGGATTTAATTCGGACATATCCAAATACATACAGTGTGGGTCTTTATAATGTGCACCTTTATAAAATGAAGTAAACTATTTTTATGTTGACGGAAAACCTATAAACGTAGAAAATGTTATGTTTGAGTTATAAACTTTCAATTTTTACTTTTGGGTAGCTAATACGATGAAGAATAACTTAAAGTAATAAAATAGGTAGGTAATGGGCCCCCATTACCTGTAATAAAAAACAGATTCTTGCTAAAAAACATGTTTATTTTCAATAGAGGGTAAATTTTTTCCACTATTTTCATTTTATGAGGACGCTTAATTAGGCGTCCTCATACAAACAAACTTTTTTAATGATTATTTTTATTATTATTATTTATTATTATAACCTTTTGATTGGAAGTAATTACTTCCAATCATTATAATGGTTGTTTTATCGCAATGGATCATTTAGTTTAAAAGTTACATTGTTTTGTTTATACGAGGGTCACAATTGCGGATGTTTTTTTTTTTAAATCAGTAAAAAATAAAGAAGTTTTTTTTAATATGTTTTCGTCGATAACAATAAGCAAAGTTTCCCTCATTTTAATATGTGCACATTATAAATACTCATACTGTATATACTTACATAGCCCCTGGATACCTTGGATTTGGATCAGAGATCGGATTTGTGCATAAGCAATATCCGAATTTGGTCCGAGTTTTTTCTATCCGTATTTTCACGGTTCTTAGCATAAAAATCGTTTATTACCGAAATATTTTTTTTGAGTTTCATAAAAAAAACGGCTTTTTAGAGGTTTGCATTTCCTTCAAAAATCTAATATACCTACTAAAATAACCGCCATCAAGCCATTTCTTACAAATATTTGTTTCAAAATATTATAGGTATTTTATATTTTTGATAATATTTCGCAAACTGTATGTTAAATATCGGCGTTTAATATGCGTGAACATTTGTTAATACTGCTTTGGGGATCGGCTGCAATGACAATCTTCGCCCATTGGTATTAAAATGAATGTAGCACTTTATGTACCTGGAAAGGTACATAAAAGTGCTACACAAGTGCGAGTCGGACTCGCGCGCAAATGTTTAAGAACTACTTATATGTTTTTACTTGTTTCTTTGCAACCATAGACTTGGGTTTAAAGATTCTTTATTTATTCTTCTCATAGGGTTTCCAGTAAAGTATGGCTAAAGGGCAATTATTTTTATTTAATCAAAATTTTAGGCTTAGTAATTTCGAAGATTGGGATACCCTTTCTTATCTATTTTCACAAATAATATCAAAATTATTCATTCTTTTGGATATCGTCCAAATTAACCAAGCTCCTGCGCTAATAGTAGTAGTGTAGGAAGAACTAGTACGCCTAGTAGTTTGATCATTCAAATTTGCTCCAAAAGTGACCTCATTTTCGAAATTCATTTATCTATGTTACGTACTAATACAGTCGTTCGGAACCCTACAACTACCTACAAGTACTTGAAAGTTACGGCATGCTGCACTAATGGTAAGGTACTAACGCTAAAATCCTTCTATTAAATAAATCACAGACAACAAAAGCTTTGTTTCGCAGCATAGCATCGCAATCAACAAGTATCGTGACCGAAAATACGAGCGATATTTTAACGTATCAGTGCTGATTCTTTATAAAAAAAAAATAGGCTTGCTCTGGCCACGGGACGAGTCGACTAATACTTTGCGATGACCCGAAAAAAAGCGATCACTCGAACCTAGTAACCTTATTAAATAACTATTAGATAACGATACACAAAACAATCAAATGCATTACGTTACCCACGCACCGATATAGAACATTTTACTCAACACTCGTCCATGTTTCCTTGATGTTAAAATAATCTTCGCTTCAACTTTCGTTTAGCTGATCATTCTTGATGTACTTCAAAATCCTTTTCATGCACGCCAGGATATGAATGGGCATTACTGCAGATTTATTGCTGTTTACAGTAGTACGTCACAGGTCAGTGGTGTACCTGCTCACTCGAAGACGTGCTTGTTCTCAACACTACGCGGTGAACCTTGTCTCGGAAACTGTCTAAACCGATACGCTCCGCTGTTACAATATTGTACGTGAATACTTCACACAGCCGGCTTCAACACCCACGTTAATCGGCTGCTCAACCAATTAATTCAAACCCTACAGCATCAACAGGTGTGTTGATTTACAATACATGATGGATAAAAAATATCTCGTGAGCGCCCAATTAAAATCATAAACTGTACATAGCATTGTTTCGCGTAATCTGCTTTAAGGTAAAACCTAATTGATGCTTATGGCATGGCTATTCATTAGAAAAAAGAAAACAAAACGTATGTACATATATTTTTTTTTCTGGTCTAAAAGTAAAAATTATTTAAGTACATAGTTATTATAATTTATAACCAAGCAAAGTTTCTACATGTTATGTTTAGTATAATATAATTATATATATTTTTTTAATATACCTAACAACGAATGACATAATTTCGAGTTGTATAATTTTCATTCTTAATAATCATCTATTTTTATAACAACTTGTGATATATGTACATCCAATAGATATTTTTTTTTTTTTCATTTATGCTTCAGTGGATATAACATACACTTAAACTAATGATTAAAAGTTATATGTTTGTATTGTGTAACATTTCCTTGATAATATCTACAGACAGAAATAGGAGCTCCGCGCTGCGGCGCGTCGTCGACTTAAGGAAAGTCGACGAAGCGCCGCAGCGCGGATCTCCTATGTCTGTCTGCAGGGTTTAAGGGAACCTAACATGAACGGGATCACGTAAGCCAAGTTAGCTGGCTTTGCTCGTTCACTTCGAACTAACCTATTCGTGTTGGGGTGCCCTAAGTCCACGAGCTGACCCCTCCCTTTCTTGTTAAGCGGTTAGATCAAATAATAGATTTTCAAACTGATCATTAGATCAGAACGTTATACTAAATAAAAATACTAATTGAACGTTAGAGAAAGTTTTGTTATAACATATGTTATGTTATAAACATATGTCGAGACTTTAAATAAAAATAATATAAACTGTGGTTTGATGATATAAACATTATGTCATTTGAGCGTTATAGCATTTGAAAATAGAGCAAATATTCTTATAGGTACTAAATGAGCGGCACCCGTGCCACTATCCTAAGTTCTGAGTTAAAACCCCATAAATAAACACAGAGTAAAGTTACGACAAATTTAAACCTCGTGAATTGTATCTTAATACGGAACTTAAAGTAGTTAAAACAATACTCCATGAATAGTATTAATAAAGGGATTAAGGTACATTTATCGCCAGAATTATAATGCCAGTTTTCACTAACACTAAGGTGACACCTACGACGTCTAAATAAAAGAGCACTGAGAAATGACAATTCAACATTGCAGATATATTTAACCGTAAATTTAGGTGTCAAGTAGTGTTAGTGAAAGTAGGCATAGTTAAGAAAGACAGTCCAGGAACTTTAACAGCAAAGAAATTGAAATAAAAATGACGCATAGCACGGGCCCACAAAAGCCCATTTATCAAAAACGCGCAAAGCATTATTATCTAAATAGGGTTATTTTTATTAATTTTCCCGGGGGTGAACTTGAAAGCTACATATTAGCTTCATTAGCTCCCTATTTTTCAGCCTACTTTATCCCGCGACACGCCGTTTATAAAATATAAAACTAAAATAAGCCGGGAATACATTTCCTCGATTGACATCACCTTCCGAACTGAATGCATAATTATTTAGCAAAAGGCAAATACAATCGCGGCGCGAGCAAATATACGTAGATAAATTAAAAAAAAAATGGATTCAATTTATAAAGAATATCTTGGCCCTACTATCTGCTATTACCTGTGTAATCACAAATAACTCAATAAATCATTTAAAAAAGCAAACGAATTATATTTACTAGAACTAGCAGCGGTATGACTAAAGATTTAGATTCAATTTATAAAGAAAATCTTCGCCCTAATACCTGCTATTACCTGTGCATTTAAAACTACTTTTATCCCTGTCTGTGTCTACCATTCATGGGGTACCTTATAATAACACATTCGCAGAGCTATAAAAAAAGAAATAAGTATAGTAATTACTTACTTAAATTTATCATCTCTTCTCTTGGGGAACCCGTACTACTGGACCTTGAGTAACACCATCCAAATAAACTCGAAAAAACTGGGAACAATTTGTTTTTAATACATTTTCAAAAATCTAATCTCAGTGTCAAAACCTATGGCAAAAATTTAATTCGATCGAGAGTTTTGAATATTATTGTAAAACTTAAACTAAACCTCACAGTTAGGGTACCTATCCATCACAGCGAAGCTAGGCAGCGGAGCGGAGAAACGGAGAAATTTTAACTAATGGAATTGCATAAAATCTCCGCACCACGTGAGTCACTGACGTTTTGACAATGCTGCTAATGGACAAGCACCCTAAGTGGAGTGCTCTAAGACTTTTACCTCGGAACCCGGGTCCACTGAACGGATTTTTATGAAATCTTTTGGAATTTGTTTTTGACACTAAATACTAAAATGTTTACCCATTAATTTTAGCCGATCTCATATATTTTTTTTAAATATGTTTTTGTCTTTTTGGAATTTTTGGCAGACTAAACAGTAAACAAGTAGTGTTTTTGGGGGCTACCAAAACAAAAAAAAGAACCGATTTTGGCTGATTGATCGTGAATGCATGTATATTTTAAAATTGTGCAGTTAGTGCGATACAAGTTAATTACCAAACATCATTCTGTTGGAAGGGATAAATGAAAACGTAATGTAGTCTAGGTCAACAAGTGCTTTTTTGTTCAACTTTATTCAGTCTCGGAAAAATATTATGGATTCGTGTAGCACGTAGATGATTTTTGAAAAAAATAAAACACTGCTTAAATTGGATATTGAGATATTTGAAAAAAAAACAAGCTCCTTTTTCTATTTTCATTACACTACATGCTCTTCCGAATCGAATGACACCTCTTTCATATTTTTCCGAGACTGCTGGAAAAAGTACACAAAAAAGCACTTGTTGACCTAGAATACATGGTAGGTATATGTTTTCATGTATCCCTCCTCTATACCATCCTGCACAATAATTCTCCTCAGTACTTTCGTGAGCGCTTTGAGTATCTCATCATAACATTCTTCCACACTTCTCGTCTCCTTCGTACTTCACGGTCACCACGTCACACTTCCAGCCGATATGATTCAAGATTCAAAGTATTTATTTCAAACTAGCTTTTGCCCGCGACTTCGTACGCACATATTCAGTTTTTCATATTCCCGTTCGTAGGAATTTCGGGAAATCATCTCTTACTCCCTTAGGGAGTGTAGAGAAGCTACATGCCAAATTTCAGCTTTCTACCACCAGTAGTTTTCGCTGTGCGTTGTCTGTCAATCGGAACGTAACGGAAGTATTTTTTTATATTACTAGCAGCTTCACTCCCGTGATCCCTAGGGAACTTACTCCCGGGATAAAAAAGTAGCTTATGTGTTATTCCACACTATAGTGAATAAAATCTATCTCTGTTCCAAATTTCATCCAGATCCGTTCAGCCATTTTGACGTGCAAGAGTTACAAACATCCATCCATCCATACTCACAAACTTCCGCATTTATTATATTAAGTAGGATTAAAAGTGCCTGTATATAGTTTATCAATCCTTTGTATTAGGATAGACAAACTATACATAGGCACTTTTGAACTGTCAAGATCGGTCAGTCAAAAACATGAAGCTATTTGCACGTTCGTTATGGTGGTTCTTTCTCTGTTACTCGCACTTCAGTAACGACCTCTCTCCCACACTCCCAACATAACAATTTTGATGTCATATTCAAAACGTTTATTTCAATTAGCCCATTAAACGGCACTTTTGAACGTCATCATTAACATTTAAAATAATATAGTGACTCTACTGTCCATTCGGAATTCTTATGGAGAAGGACGGACATGAAACTTCATAAACATAATTCCATGATGTCTTCAAGAGCAAAGTTAAATACATAATATTCGTTTATTTTATGTTTAAATTTATGTATTAATGTACCTATGTAGGTAGGTATTATGAATGTATGATAAAATATGTAGTATTGTATTTGTGCACTGGATCCTAACCATCTATTTTAAACTCTCTGTATTACTCAAAGGTTTGCTGGTAGAAAATTCAATTTAGAGTTAAGCTCGCCTTTGTACATGAACTTAATTAATATACACGGTGCCATTTTCAGTCAAGTCGTCTTACAAATGCGGCTCACTTAATGTACCCGAAATTTACTACCTGAAGGAGCGATTTTTTTTTAATAATTCGTTAAGATAATAGGCACAACAAAAATAAATAATGCATTAGAATTATGAAACACCCTGTTAATAATGCTTACGTAATGTACCGACATTCACTAACTCAAGGCGCGGTTTTTTTTAAATAATTCGTTAAGAAAATAGGCACAGCAAAAATAAATAATGCATTAGAATTATGAAAAACCCTGTTAATAGTGTTTACATACAAAACAATGTCGCCGTTCCATTCCGCGTCATCCTTGGAACACACGGCTCGGACTGCGCTCGCTCCTGGGTGTTTCAAACTACGTCATGCGTCATGACAATGAACAATATTTTAAGTTTTTAATCATTAAAATGTTCATAAATATCTTTTTTTTTAATAAATGTGTAGCAGTCATTGGATAAACGAAGTGGGCTGCCGTTGTAAGAACTAACACGGCACCGTGTAATGTTGTTACGAGTATGGTGCACAATAAAGAATTAAATTAAACTTACTTCACTTCAATTAAAAAAAAATGGTGTTTTCTGTGAAATGGAACCAAATGAGACAAAGGAATAAAATATAAAAAATCGATGAGACGAAATACCTATTAACTGTGTAAAAGACGCTGCTTTCAAGGAAACCATCTTAAATTTAATAAGCCACGAAAAGTTATTACTGTCGTTAATTACATAAAATAATTTTATTGTAGGCGTGCTGGATCTTTGTGGAATTTGTTCGAAACAGTCACCGCAGCCCTGGAATGCAAAAGGCATTAGGAGGAACACGGATGGGTTTTAGTCCGTAAGAGTTTGACACTCCCTTCTGCTCCGTGCATAGCGGTAGGAGTCATTTAATGATTTCCCATACTATAAAAAATGGGCGTATAAATCATTAAGAGATACCATAAAAGTGAACCAGAAAGACAAAAAAAAAATCTTCGTCTTTGTTGTATTTTTTTTTTCATTTTTAGGAAAAAAATATATAAATTCTAAGCATTCCCTAGAAAAATTCATGTTGCGTTTCGTAGATAATTACGTAATTATTACAAGAAAAATAATCGTTTACTTCCATCACATACAGAAAACATGAAATTGACATTGTTTTAAATCATTTATTTCGCAGTAAATACAGGGGATTGTCTTTTTTGCGATAATAATTTGCGCCAATATTATCTTGTTTTGTTAATAATCGTGTCGTGCGTTCAGTGTCTCGATTATGCCCTAGAACTCTGGTTTGATTTCATTTGATTTAGCTTAGTTTTTAAAGCAAAATCTTACTGCTTTGAGATGATAGCCTTGTAAATTAATTGTTAAATGACTATAAAGAATTACGGTATTACATATAATTAAAAATACTCTTTCTGCACACATGTCTAAATTTTTTTATCAGAAAACCTAGGTACAGTGAGTGATGAACACGATGAGCGCATCCACCAAGAAATTGCTACATTGGAAAAGTGATATCAAGGAAAATGGACCCATGCAATGCTTGCAGAGTACTTCCAATTTTTTTTTATATATATATAGACACCAACCCTTGCTTAGCAATGACAGGCAAAAAAAAATTGTTTACTATTCACTCATGAAAACAATATTTACTTGATACGAGTAAAAGCGACAAAAAACTGTGAATATTAAAGCTGAACATATCTTAAAATCTATACGAGACTGAAAAGTTTGCTTTACTGCCCTAAGTTTTCTGTACCATAATAATTATAAATCACATAATCAAGTCTCGGGTAATTTTTTTTTATGCCTACTGAATATTAAAGTAACTCTATAAATACCTTTAATTTTTATATTTCACACATCTTTACCACACAATTAGTTTTCATCACATTTGTATCACTTTTCAATTAAATATTGTTATAAATTGTTGTGATCGAGATCGGCAAACGATGGGTAATTTTTTTATTTAAGCTTTAGACAAAGCAATCAAAAATGTTTCACAAACATCCATTCAGTGGAACCGATATCCGAGGTTTTAACATTTTTATGTGTCACTGCATTCCACTAAGATTTTTTAGTCAATATAAATAACTATTTGTGTTTGTTTGCAGAGCTTAAACGACTTTTTCCCGAAGTTAGACTTTAGTGAACTTTATTTTAGCACATTTTTATCGCACTATGAATTTAATTTTAATAGCAGCGAGTCAATTAGTTTTTCATTAAAAACACTTCTGGACACTTCGACAACAGCAAAAAACACATCTCATTGTGTGTGTGTGTTTTTAAGAATACATGAAAACTTTTTCAAACTTACCATTTCGTAAGGTCTCCATTTTTAATAACTGTTAATTTTAATTTGAAAAACGCTGCTCAATATTGGTTTAAAAAATAAATTGAAAGTGAACAATGATTTCCGGGCGAACTTTGTTCCCGAAGCGGGGACCCGCGCACGTTGATAGCTCGAACGTACCACCTGAAATGGGAGTTGAGCTCTCGAGCTGGACTCGGAGCATAGCAGCAGTGATAGCACAAAAATTGGCAGAAGGTGCAATCTGTATGGTAGGCGAGTTCAACGCAACAAAAACTTACAATATATAACAGCTGTAAACATTACATTATTAAGTACATTTTAAAGTCTACGATAAAACTTAGATATCTATTTACTAAACAATTAAGTGCGACTTTATAATTAATTATGTATTATTGTTGGTTATTCAAATACAACTTTGTTTGATGGAATTGTTTTACGTTCGTATTCGGTGGTTTATAATTTTTTTTTTTTATATATAGGCATACGTTTGACCACTATCTCACTTGATGGTAAGCGATGATGCGGTCGAAGATGGAGCACGTTTGCCTAGAAAGAACCTATTCACTCTTGTCCTAAAGACTCCCAGGTTGTAGCTATCTGGAAACACAGACTCTGGCGGAGTGGAATTCCCTCCACTCCTTAGCTGGAATGATTCCAATATTCAGCAATACTTTTTTCCAGGTGAATAAATAAAAAATTATTGCCAGTTTTCCTTAACGTTGAACTTGATATTTTCGTGTACATACATAATGACACCACCACCTAAACCACCTGTTCGAATATTGTAAATGTGTGTATAGTACGGTATTTCGAGCAGTGCTACTGTTTTGTTTTTTATCCACGTCTCGGTAAGTAAAACAATGTGATTGCGTAAGGGCTGATTTTTCTATCCTTGGATAAAACTTAATAACAATATTAATAAAAAATCATTCATTTGCGTAAAACATGGTACAAAATGGCGTTAAAATAAATAAAAAGGCACAAACATGTTTTGCTGTTATAGCGTGCAAAAATTTTAGGCAAACTAACCGGCAAATTATCCGTCTAATAAAGTATAAAAAATAATATAAAATGTCATCTGTAAAATAACAAAAAACGGCCAATTAGAACAACGGTAGAACACATTTTTAACAGACTTCTTAAAAAAGGAGGAGGTTCTCGCCAAATGTAGAACGATTTAAAAAAATCTTTTTTTATTTGAAAGCCTGACCTTCTGAGGTGGTCCCGTTGTCACCAAGTCAGAATCTGATGAAAATCGAGAGAAACCCTCAAATTTTATAGGCACGTTTTATCACATTTTTGCCAATGTCAACCGATTTGTATGATTCTTTTTTTGTTTGGAAGAGTATTTTCCCGGACTGTTCCCATTTCAATTTGATAAATATCGGATGAAGAACTTCGGAGGTAGGAACGGAACTCTTCAATAAATGATAGCAAATGGACCGGGACTGCTGAAATCGCGTGTCTGTTTATTGTTTACACCAGTTCATAACATAACATCACGCCTAACATAGCATCATGCTATGAATGGGTACGCAGGTGCCATTAAAAAGTGAAACTGACTTCCAAAAACAAAACACTACAAAGTATAAAATAACTTTAATTTCGGAAGAAAAACACCGACGACCGTGTTTGGTCCGAGTATATGCGTATACCGTCATTAATGAGATTCGATTTGTAAAATTTGTAAATAAGTGTCAAATGCCTGTTTTTCTCAGAGTTATATTTGCCAAGCCGCATACATTTTACTAGAGTGGGACATTCCTTATAAAAGGTTTTAATCAAGGTAGGTATTTGATGATTGTCATGTTCATGTCTTCATTCTGAGTGTTTGTTGTTCGGGTTTTCCAATAGTTATAAAGTTCTGTTCTCGCTGCGCCTGTTTTTGGATTTTTAAGGCCACAGCCTCAACTTCGCGAGGTAGCGGCTTTGTAAGCGTAGAATTTTGCTGTACTTTAAAGCTTTCGAGTCACTTTCTAAGACTTTTATTTGGGCTTGAAACTTGGAATTTTGAGTTCTCAGGTTTTGTAATTCAATTTTCATATTATTTTGTCGCTGTGAGTGAGTAGGTAAACAATTGTCGGATCTTCCGTGTCCGACCCGTGTATTACTACGTGCAAAAGATGTTGAGGTGGATCACTGAGTTTTGAGTTTTAACACAATTAGGTACTCATAGAAACACTTTTACTACAAGTTATTTAAATAACAAGAAAACGTTGTACATCTGTTCACTACGATAGTTGAACGACAGAATACAACAACAACTTTTGGGGGTCAAACTAGAACATAAAAAAAAAATTTCAAACTGTACCGTGTGACATATGAAATGAAAGGGCTTACCGCGAGGGTTTTAATTATACTTTTTTCATATTTTTAAAGTAAATGGTTTTGAAGTTATTCAAGAAATTCTAGCTACATATATAATTATTTTCCAACAGCCAAACTAGATTTTTTAAATTTATTTCTAACGCAAAACTCGTGTATACCTACTAACTAATCCTTTGTGTACCATTTAATTCTTCTTAGGTACCTATAATGTGAAGCTTTTGTTTGATAGTTTCAATGTTGCTTTCATTGTTGTTTCATTCAAGGGGATGGTTTTATTTGTGCGCCACCTCACGGGCTGCTTACGAACTATGAAAATGCATGCTGCACGAACACTTTGCACAAAAAACTTATAGAGGGCGCTTTCGCAATGTTGTCCATAGATAAACAAACAAGCTTGTTCATAAAAAATAACCATTGCTTCGTTAAAATACTGAGATTCTAAATTCAAATTCTTCAAAACCAAAAATTGCCAAATAGGGGAAATAATTCGTGTATAAGCGAATTTTGGCATAGTTGTAGGGAATGGTATTTTAAATAACATATGAATGGTGGAAGTGGTGGGGTGAAGCTAGCGGTATAAGTGAGTCCAAATCATATATTGAGATTCATAAAATTTTGCATAGTTTCACTGGAAGCCATTCCTAAATAGATTGGTATAAGGCTGGCACATGCATTGAAACGATATTTCACCTCTCTACTGCTACTTCACTTCTTATATATTTTTTTACGCCTTTAACTGCAGTGTCATCACAATGTTTTTAATAGAATTCAACACCTTGATTCGTTTGACCTTTAAAACAAACCCTCGGTTTCTAAATTAGGAATCTAAACTTGAGCCTTATCCGTCTATAATATTCTCAATCAAGTTATTTTAATTTTAATTCGTAATTATCTGGACTACCTACATAAATTGCTACTAACTAAGTCTTAAGATAATTAATTTGTTACTAACAAAATATGAACACCTAGTTTGAAATAAACAAATTTTATTTATTTTTTATTAATAGCCTGAAAAGCCCGATTGCTCAAAATTTGTCACAAAAGTAGAGATTGACACGTTTTTAATTCTAAATATTGAATTCAGAACCCCAACCATTATCATTATAACAAATTGTGTCGGTGCCGTATGGTGCCGTAAAAAAATAATACCATCCCATCACTTCCCGTGGGTGTCGTAAGAGGCGACTAAGGGACTCGCCAGAGAATGGGCAGCAGCGTTCTCTGCAAAACTCAACACCATACACTGCGATCTACAACCCGCCTGCCGAGCGTGGCGATTATGGCAACCACCCCCCATCTTAGGGGAGGCCTATGTCCAGTAGTGGACGTCTTTCGACTGAAATGATGATGACATAACAAATTTCTCAAATCGAGCTTAGTAAAACCGCTGTCATACTGGCAATGAATCTTACTTAGGACAGTTTTATAACTGTTGTTGCTTCTATCGTTCATGAAACTACTGCTTTAGTCAATGGGGAGAAACTTGCAGTTGTAATATGTACAAATATTGGATGGATTGGATTAGACAAAAGAATTTTATGATCACACAATATTGAAGGCATGTGACTACAACAAGTACTAAAAAAGTAACGCCAACGAAAGGAACTGCAAAATTTAATTAAAAATCGGATACGGTATTTGGGTTTTTTATAAGTGATCTCCAAACGCATGGAAAAGATGCGAAAGCAGCAAAAAGAAAATGATTAAGTGTGACAAAAAATTACAAAGTTGTAAACATTTTAAAACCTCTGACGAACACAGAACGTCGAGGTGAACGAGACGTACGAGAGACAGCAGTTTTTGAGTGTGACGTCAGGCACAAGTAATGCAATAGTGGCATAACGTTGTCTGTTATACTCAATGACGAGAAGCCGTTACGAGGATGGAAGACTTACTTCAAAAGCAGCATGTAAAACTAATCAAGTTTTTTTTTACTATTAATAGGCATACGTTTGACCACTATCTAACCTGATGGTAAGCGATGATGTGGTCGAAGATGGAGCACGTTTACCTAGAAGTAACCTATTCACTCTTGACTTAAAGACTATCGTTGTAGCTATCTGGAAACACAGTTTCACACAGTTTGCACTGAATTCATTTGTTTTTTCAAAAGTCGTATAATTTGAACAATTTATTTCAACATGTGACAGGTACGAATACAGTAGGGTATTGTCTAGAGACCCGTACTGGCGAAATCTATTTACGCTGTTAAAAAAGAACAGGATCTAGCACACAAACTGCATTCATTAAAACAAAATCTTCAAATTAAAATGCCTCTGCAGATTTTCATATTATTTTTAATTTATTTAATATTTTACCTGTAACGGTTTCATCAACACAAGTCTTGTTCTCCAAACCCGTTTATGAAATCACTGGTGCGCGAACATGGAAAACAATAAAATTGAAGTAACACATCACACTGTTTACACAATACGCACATATGACTATTTTTCTCAGCAAAGTTTCACTTGAACTCGTTTAAAAGTAGAAACACGGCACTATCGGTACTATTGTAGCTTAATCCGGAATAACATGAACATGTGTCAAAGATGACGACGTAACACGCGCAGCGTTTGTCGAAAACTACGATTCGTCGTGTTAAGATCAAGCAACGGCTGAAAGAACCGCGCTGATTGTACCGCCCGTAAAACAAACCCAGATGTATGGCAGTGCGTAGCTAGAAATCAACACGAATAGCTAAAAATAACCTCGCAACCAAACGCAATGGTGTCAAGAGTCGGGCGTCCCTAGTTACTGATAAAAGTCAGTTTCTTTGACCGGCCGTACTGAAAATTGTGAATTAAAATGATGTAAACGCTAAAGATTGTAATGATAATAATTTTATTTCCTTGATGACTTTTTCGGTCTTGAAATTTTTGCATGTTGCATGTTGCATGTTTTCTAATCCGTCACGTTGTGATAGCTAGCGTTTACATTGTACATCTGAACTTATATAATTATATAAGTGCTAGTCTGCTTCTTTTACAACTTTTAGTCATGTTTTGTGTTCATTTTATCTCAGTTCAAGATCTGTGCTTTCAAGAGATTTACAAGCTTTTTTTTTGGTTTTACAGCTCTACTCTATTTTGCCGAACTCTACTCTGATGTTGTGCGGCTCGGTCATTATCATAAACTTAATTTGTAACAGACTTCAAAAAAGGAGGAGGTTCTAATTAGTCTCAGTGATTTTTACTTTGTATGTTATTTCATCGATATTTTCGTCAATTGTCAACCGAAGAGTATTTTTCCGGAGTAGTCCCATTTCAATTTGGTGAAGATCTGATGAAGAGCTTCGGAGATAGGCAACAGAACTCTTCAGAAATAATAGCAAAGCTCTCGGAATCGCTGGAATCGCAGGTCTGTTTATTGTTAGCACCAGTTCATAACATAACATCATGCCGCCGGTACGCGGTACGCTGTGAAGAGGTACGCAGATGTGTATAGTTTCACCCTGATACACCCTTACCTCACCGATTATGTTCGATTTCCATGTTTTTGGGCATAACTTTATTGTTTATGGACCGATCTTGATGATTTTTTTGAGTGATGTTGAGTGATAGCTATATTAAATTTGAAGCGTATCTACGAAGTTCGTGGGCGATGAACTTACGCTAGTAAATTCCTCAAATTAAACTTAATAAAAATTAGGAAAGTCATACTGACTTGGACTGCGAAGGCATACATTGTAACACCAACGGCAAATAGCTCAAATGAGTTACGCAATTACACTGACTCATAATGGATATTTATAAGTTAATTTGTATTTTATTGTTAGTTATTTGTATCCGACTGGCATGGACATTTAATCTTGATAAGGACCTTGTTGGTTCAAAAAAACTATTATATGGTTCGTAAGGTTATTCTTGGGTGTCAACCGATAGATGAAGTGTCCCTACTAGCTTGCGTGCTAAATAGTACGATAAGTATATAAACTGCGCAAATACGCACTTGGCTATTTTAAACTTACAAGAGCTTTTTTAATTGAGAAGTCTGGGCTAAGAATTGAACAATCATTCAAATGATTAAAAGGTCTCCTAGGTTAACTGAATTCAATCTACTTGTGTCTGTGCTCAATAAAAATAATTAACGCACCACACAAAGTAATTTTGTGTAGTCCAACAAACGTAACAGTATAACAAAACACATTCAAATCGTAGTTGGGTTCACAACATACAGTACAGCCCTTAAAATCAAACAGGAAAAAGTCTGGGTCCATCTTGTTTTCAAAACGGTAACAAGACTAATACATCGATATCTTTAAAATCCATGAAAATGTAGGCTATAGGACGTGTCCAGGAAATAGATGCGTGGTCACGCACATAATTTACTAGAAAATCATTATACCTCTGGGAAATTCGGGTGATAAAAAGAGCATCTAAAAGGAGTTTAGTAAGTTTTGTACCTGACAACCGAACAAAAACTAGTGTAAAAAAGGGCGACTAAACGCGCTACTATTACTGTGGTCTCGTAATAACATGTTAGTTTTAATTGACAGACTTGTATCTATCAGGTGCCACTTATCACGTTATGATAGGTATGAGGTAATAATATTAGTTGCTACCACTTACCATCCATTCGTCCGTCGCCATGCCAGTCTTCTTCTGAAACAAATTTTCGTTGTTTTAGTACATAATATTCTTATATCACAATAAGTATGCATATCGATACGTCCGTTTCTTAGCACAAAATATCATCATCATGGATAGCCTATTTCCCTTATCTGAAGGCAATCTGCATGCACTTTTACATTTACCGAGTACCGGTCCCAAGTAGAATCTTTTGGGGGGAAACAACTTGTACAAATGTAAAAACTGGCCAAGTGCGAGTCGGACTCGCGTGCAATGAATTTAATTTTTTTAACGTGTTATTTTGACACTGTAGACGTAAGTTTTCCTGTAATCTATGGCTTCAATAAACAGGAGAAGTTTCAAGAAAATTTCAAAGTTTGAATTATAGACATATCATTTCCATACTAATAATGGGTTTGTATTTTTGATAGTTGAGTGATTTATTCAATCATCAACTACATGAGTGGTAACTCAAGCACACACACATTTATAAATATAGTAAACATTGATTTTACAGTGTGTAACTTCATTCATGGAAAAAAAGACAAAAATGTCGTCTAGATAGTTAATACATTATGCCAACCAGTTTGTTTTAGTACATATACACACTTGATTGTCCTATGGAGCAGGACCAGCATATTTTCAAGCATTTTTACCCTGAATGTAACCTTCTAATTTGTAATATGCTTGTTTACAAATTGTGTTCTTTCCTTTAGTTCAAACTAGCTTTTAACCGCGAATTTGTACGCGTGTACCCCGTTTTTTCCTGTTTTGTAAGAATTTCCGGAAATTCTTTCCTAGTTCTCCCCTAGACGCCCCAAAGAGCCTACTCGTCAAATTTCAGCTCTCTACGACCAGTAGTTTCGGCTGTGCGTTGTCTGTCAGTCACTGAATCAGTCAGTAATGGAAGAATTTTATTTAGTAAGGATTGATTGTCACGAGGTATTTTATTGTAACATTTAACACAGTATCCCATGAAAGATTTGTGTACTTTAGCTAATTTATAAAATGTTTGCATGTTTACCCTAATATTTTACAATCGGGACATAGTCGATCTTGGCTTTTATAACATAAAATAAAGTTCTTACATACATAAATACCTTGTGACATATCTTAAAAAGCCTTTTCAGATGGTGTTAGCCTCATTGCTGTTGGTTACCCTAGTACCCTAAGAATTTCGATGATCATCAGTGAGTCAGTGACGAAATCGGGGTTTTTAATTAAAATATCAATACAATCTAAAATATAAGAGCTATGCAACTGAAACTTTATATTTTTAATAAATCCACTGTTGAAATCATATCCCGAGAATTTTGTTTATCTGGTAGTCCAAACCCAAGTTACGAGAGTTCAAAAAAACGACGAAGCTCTTCGCGAAAAGGTAGGTCACCCCTTGCGCTTCGCTTGGCTCACTACCGGGCGGAGGCATAATCACAATCGGGGGGGACAGATCCTTATATTTTCTATGGAGTTTTCTAAAATCAGAATATTTGTTACTTTGTTGTGATACCTGAAGAGATTTGCGAAAATCTGGTAAATACGAAAAAAGCGATCGCATTTTTAGACAGCAACAATGTAGAAAATGAACGGATGTTATCCTTACTAATATTATAAATGCAAAAGTAACTCTGTCTGTCTGTCTTTAGCGCTTGCACGCCAAAACTACTGAACCGATTTAAATGAAATTTGGTACACAGATAGTCTAGAGCCTGAGAAAGGACATAGGCTACTTTTCAATGCGAAAAAAGGGTTGTAAGGGGTTGAACGGGAAGATAAAAAGTTGTAAATATTTTTTAGGCTGTTCATTCGATATAAATAAATATGACATTCAAAGTTTGTTGAAGTTTTACTTTCAAAGGTGTAAAATAACAATAGGGAATAGGAGATGAAAGTTTTTATGGAAATATGTAAGGCTTATGTGAATGCAAATAGCTCATAAAAGTATTTATACGTATGTGTCTTATTTGTAAAATAATTAGCCCAAATAATTAAAAAAGCTACCCAAAGACACTATTACACGCGGACGAAGTCGCGGGCACGGCTAGTTTATCACAGAAATTGCAAAGCCTTCGGGATATAATCATGGGAAAATATCGGAAAATTTAAATTATTAAAAAAATCTTAATTTTAGAGCTTTAAAAATTTTGTAGCTTTAATAAAGCCAAAAAGTAAGTACTAGTTTCTTACAGCATAAAACATCCTGAACAGTTTGACTCTAATAATAAGGTTGATTCCTAGATACAAAATATGATTATATTTAGTTCATAAATTAGATTATCGAAAAATATTGACACGTATTTTTTGCTTTATCAAATCAATAAAAATTGAAAAACATAATACGCATATACAGGGTTATTTGTAACAAACACCAACAACCTCTTAGGCAGTGAGACACATGATTATAAACAACTTTTACTTTGAGAAAGAACCCCGAAAAATAAAAAAAAATTGGTTGTTTGTAAAGTAGGTTTACGATCGAGATGTTTACGTGATAACGAAAACGAGAAAATCTCCATTCGTTTGTATGCCGCTAGAGTGAGAGAGACGGAAGATCGGTCCACTCACTCGAACGCTATGCCAGCCTCCGCTCGTGAGGATTCCGCGTGACAAGTTTCACGGAATGACTGGCAGCGCTCGAGATGAGACGGGAGATCGGTCCGTCTCTCTCTCGTTATACCTGCGATCGCGCTCGTGAGGTTTTGGTGTGACACAAGTTTCTGAACATGTCACCCGACTAAAACGATTTTAAAGACGTTATCACGTCAAAAAAAGTATCAGCTGTTTCATACAAAATGCAATATTTAGCCAATGAAAATGTATGAAACAGCTGATATTTTTTTCAGTTGTGGAGGCTTCTGACATCACGTTTAGGTAAAACCAGCGGGTCTAAAAAGGCCGCTTTAGCAGAATCATATTAGAATCAAAATATTTATCACACAGCAATCTATCCAATTTCATTTTCATCTTTATCGCTAACGCATTAGGTTCAAGGTTGACTGGGAGAATTTGACAGTGACGGGTAGCGTGATGTACTTTCTGATTCTGCTAAAGTGGTCTTTTTAGACCCCTGTACTCAAAGGTGACGTCACACGAGTTTTCAACGCACCGCATTGTCTTAATTTTTTGTTTACATGAAAAAAGAAAAAAAAACATGTCAATCTACGAAACCAGCATTCTTTTTTCGTTTATGGAAGTTTTAAATCACAAAACTAGTAAATCTAATTTAGCAAAGTCAATTTTAATATCGCTGCGTAGATGTGACAGTTTATTATGTGTGCAAAAGCAATTCATCATAACAGCTGAAAGACGTCCACTGCTGTACATAGGCCTCCCCAAGGGCGGGGGGGATTTACCTTAATCGCCACGCTTGGCGCCTGGGTTGGCGATCGCACTGTATGGAGTTGCGTTTTACAGAAAACGCTACTGCCCATTTTCTGGTGAGTCCCTTAGTCGCCTCTTACGACACCCACGGGCAGTGATGGGATGGTATTATTCTTTTACGGCACCATACGGCATCGGCCGACACCATAAGGCGCCATATGGCATCGGCCGACACCATACGGCGCCGACACCATACAAAAGCAATTAGCACGCAGAATTTTCACTTGCTGCGAGTATCGCGCGAACGCAGGAATGTAATAAACAACTGCTTACCATTATCCCGTCCTTTTCGTTTCTTCTTTCCACTAGAACTAGACGACTTTGTCTTCTCAGACTTATCTTTACTTTTCCAACGACTTAACATGGTTACTTATTCACAATATGGAGCACATCACATCTTACACGACACATTTTTCCATCTACGCACTATAACTCGAAACACATTTTAGTTTATGAATACTTTTCGCACTCACTACACCACACTGTAGATTTAATTCGCACATCTTCATAAAATGCTCCAAAACTCACTAACTTAAATACACTTTTATTATTAGGTTGCTAAGGGTTTTAATAAGATATGTATTTATTTGTTAATTTCAATTCCAGTTTTATAATCTAATTGAGTTTCGCTATAATATTACGAAAATTAGTCTTTGATTTGTTTCAAAATTACTCCTAGTTTTTTTTTATTACCTATTCTACACTTTTTCACTGTTTTAAAGCTGATTATTTAAAGATTTATATTTTTTTCACACTATGCCTGGAAAAAGGAAAACATTTTTTAGTTAGCCATGGATCAGTTCTAAACTTAATGATGATGAGTAATTATTTTAGGTCTAGGTACTTGCGCTTCCTAAGCGAAGCAGCGCAAGTAGGCCTAAAATAAGTACTATAAGGCTTGTATATATGCCAATGACCTTGTGCATATAAACGGAGCTAACTAAAAATGCGGATAGCGGAGTGGCGCGTAGAGGAGTCTACGCGCCACTCCGCTACCCGCATTTTTAATTTATTATAGAAAAAATAACACATATTTTAAATTAGTAACGAAACCTAATTACATTTGTTTGTATTGCAAAGAAGTAGATATTTTTTTTAGACTTTTGTTAAAAAATGAAGGAGTAAGATGGTTTCATCTCAACGATTTGGAGGTGATTTGGTGATTTTTTTTTCTTATTATGTGATACCGATACATACATTCTAGCTAAACCAAATTACGTATCATATCATGTAGATTAACTACCTATTTTTTCAGATGTAATTTCTCAGTAAATGCCGACGAAAAGTCGCTTCATCTGCACGCTGTTTTAAGCATTTCTCGAGAGAGCAGCCATTAAGGCTGCTCTCTGGGCACTGACACGACACTGGGCTATAATGGTATAGACACGTCGCTCGCCCTGGCTAAAACTGTATTTTTTTATTATTGTTATTTCACTAGCCTCTCAAAAACCGTTAAGTCAAATTGACATAACTTCTAATAAACCTCAGAGCCAAGTCCTTATTTAATTTCTCAATAACAAACTGTGTGGTATAGAGTGGTATTAGTATGTACGCATTTCTGCTAGCTTGGTTCGTCGGCCTTATGAACAGTACCTATATTGTGTAATATTTTCCTGTAATTAGGTACATTTCCAACGTAGAATTGACTTTATTTGACGGCACGGTTGGCGCAGTGGTTGAGCGATTGTTTTTTTGCGCTGCGTGTCGCGGTTAATATTTGTATGACCTACAGATAGTTGTTCTGGGTCTGGCTGTTCGTGTATGTGATTTTATATGTTTGTAAAACAAGAAAAAAGGTTGCAGATTTAACAATCTAAATCAGTTACTTTCAAACTATAGGATTCGTCAGAGCTTGACTTAGTGGAGGTGCAGAGGACCTTTGCGGAAGATACGTTAATAGTAGCATCAATTACAAATCGACTTTGGTATATTTTCATCTCTAACTAAGGATGTCTCTTCAAAAAACCCAACCGAAAAAACTGTTAAACGTTGAAACAACTACACATTATGTCCGTTTTCATTCTCACTAGACAACACCTAAATGTCAAAAAAAGCTCGCACTGATTTTGAAGACCATATATTGCTGTCGCATAGAATTACTGTAAACGCACATTACACAGACCATTAAATAATTTGGCTGCCTGTCTATTCAGGCAGCGGAGCGGAGAAACGGAGAAATTTTAACCAACGGAATTGCGTAAAATCCCCGCACCACGTGAGTCACTGACATTTTGTGCAATCCCATTGGTTAATATTTGCTCCGTTTCTGCGCTCCGCTGCCTCACTCCGCTGAAATGGACAGGCAGCCTGAAGGGTATACAAAATTTTGATCGCTTTCAGCATTCAAATATGAAATATTATTAGCGAGATAACAACAGTCGCAGTCCTTTCACAAATCTCTGAAAATGTTGGACGGATTTTTTTCATATTTTCACCTACATAATACAGAATCTTTCTTGAAGAATATTTAGCATATATTTCACTCCTGTTAGATATTTATTCACTGAGTTAACGCAGGTTTAGGCAGCAAAGGTTCTAGTATTACGAGTATATAGTAAAACCGGCACACTGCTTTAAAGTATACTAATCTTTTAACCTTCTGACCCGATTTATACGAAAATTTACATCATTTTAAAGAGAATTTCTTGAGGAACGTTAAGGTGTAAGTTTAATTTATAAGAGTTGCTAATTAACAAAGTAGACGCAACTACAGTTGCGTAAGTAACATACGTTTCGGTAACATGTAATTAAAAACATTGGTAATTTATAATTATAAAGTGTTTAGTTATAATAATTAATTACATACGGTAAAATACAATTATGTAATTAAACTGTATTCTCATTTATTATCAATGTGTTTATTGATAGTAAATAAGAATACACTTTAATTACCTTTAAAAAATGAAATTGTTTGCTGGCATCCATCCTAATTGTTTACTTTAATTTAGTAAATTATTAATTTACTGCTTGTCAGACATAATTCAATATAACTAGTATTGCGTACACTACAAAATCAGGGGGGCTACTCTCTAACGAAATCGGTAGTTTCGGGCTTAGTTGCGGGCGGGCGTATTCTACTCCGTATCACCTACAGACTTACGATTAGTCCCGAACCCGAACTGAGAATGAATGACAACACGATTTCACAGTAACTGTCAAATCGTGTTATCATTAGTTCTCAGTGGTTAGGTGATACGAAGTAGAAAATTCCCGCCCGAAACTAAGCCCGAAACTACGGATTTCGTTAGAGAGTAGCCCCCCAGTTTTGTAAATTTAAACAAAGTTCCTTTTGCTTATAGCTTAACTTATGTTATTTTTTAAATACGTGCACAGCCTTAGACCTCCTTTATTTATTGCAATAATGAAATCGTATTTCCTTTAGCATCTTCAAAAAAAATACAATAATCTATCTATATCTATATAATGTATATCTTAATAATCTAATTAATAGTTATTATAATCCTTGAAGACTGAGTTATTAAGAAAGATTTGATGTTTTTTAATAGGAGAGCAGAAAGTATTCAGACGGAAACGGTGCTCTGTGCTCTCGAACCAATTTAACGACTTCGCTTACAAAGTCTGCGGCAGTTCAGTTAATATAAAACCTCTATACGTATAATGTGCATGTAAATACTCTCTGAAGGACAATCTATCCATTCGTGAAAATTTGGAGAAAATCCATTCAGTACTTTTTGTGTTTAGTAAGTCCCAGCGTCACGCAGTTGTAGTTCAAGGAATTATTTATTTATGAAACGTTTTATCTTTAAAGGCATTTTTTTTTTCGTTTGATAAAAGGCGGCAAAATCGGTTGGAATCAATGACAAAGATTTTCGAACAGAAAACTTCAAAAATCTGTTCGTTATTTTTCATTTTATCAGGGGCAAATTTTGACCTTCGCCGAAGATTTCTTACGCAGAATCTCATCACAACTTTAGGATGTTTTTTTTTTCCAAAGTGAAAATAAAACGAAAGTGAAAAAAATACTTCAGACATTTTGGTATGTGTAAAATATTTGAATATTTTCAAGTTATGTCCACTCAAACTCAAAATCAAAACATTTATTTCAAATAAACCATTTACAGGCACTTTTGAATTGTCATGGTCGGTCGGTCCAAAAAGACGGAGCTATTTGCACGTTCCAAAGCGTAGATCTCTATGGAGAAGAACGTGCAAGAAACTCCACGGACACTCTTTTAAAAATAATAAATTGTTACAAAGTTTTGTTTACATCATGTTGAAATCATACATACATGTGAGAACGATGTAAAAGACGAGCAGGATAAAAACGTCCGAAAAAAAAAGGAACAATTCAAAGAAATATTTAAATTAAACTTTTATTCTCACTAGGCAACGAACGGATTTTCTTCATACCTTTATCAATAGATAGTGTTTCTCGAAGTATATTTAGTGTGTACTAGCTTTTGCCTGCTACTTCATACGCATATCCCGTTCCCGTGGGAATTTCGGGAAATCCTCTCTAAGTGCTCCCCTACACTCCCCAAGGACGACTATTTCTACGACCAGTAGTTTCGGCTGTGCGTTGTCTGTCAGTCACTCAGTCACTCAATTAGTCAGTATCGGAAGAATTTTATTTATATTAATGATTGATTACACACCATTAACTTTTGAATTAATTGAGATAACGCAAGTGTTTATAAACAAAGTCGCAAAATTAGTTCTAGAATTTTATAGTACAATCAGCCAACTGCTTCTCTCTGCCTGAAAGTTTACTAATCTTTTAAATGCCTGAATGGATTTTTATAAAATTTACACGATCTTATAGAGTATTTCTTGGGGAATGTTAAGGTGTAAATTTTAATCATAAAGGTTGTAAGTTAGCGATGTAGATGCAGCTGATGTGACAGAAATACGCAATGCAAGGATTAATGTAGTAAATAAGAATTATTTTTTATATTGACATATTATTTGATTATTTTTATTATCTAATTATTTGATTTTATAGATTAACATTTAAATATTTTGTTATGTTTGAATTGTTTTTGTTTATTTTTTTAATATCAGTGTTTTTAATTGAATTGTATTGTGTATTTTGCTATTATTTAATCATTAATCCGAATTGAAATTTAATAATATTCTGTATACATTTAATGATAAATAGTACTGTGATTTTTGACTCTCTGTACGTGTTGGTAGGAGTTTACTGTAAGTGAAGAGAGTAACTGAAATTAAATAAATAAATAAATAGGAGTCAAGTGCGAGTTGCGCGACTGTAGATGAAACCATAAACCACCAAATTGATGATGGTTTATAATACAAGATGGTCTACATTTAACAGCACTAGTACAAAAATATAATTTATCATCATACTTAGTTAAAACAAGCCTTTGTATTTTTATATACTTTTCCCTTTGCTGAATTTCCTTTACATAATCTGCGTCTACATAGCTACTAAAAAACCTGTATAAATCAAATATACACCTAAACTCTTCCAAAGAAATACTCTATCAAATGCTGCATTGTTTTTGAAAATCCGTTAAGAAGTTTAAAAGTTAAGTATACTTTTTAACAGAGAGAAGCGGTGTTAGGTGTTTTATTATAGAAGGTATAGTAGAACCAATACGGAATAACTGCATGCGATTTTTTCATTTGCAAAATTAAATACTTTAGGTCTAGTAAACAACCATGAAATTATTTTTTATTAGTGGACGTCACGCGGTTTCACCCGCGTAGTTCCCGTTCCCGTGGGAGTACGGGGATAAAATATAGCCTATGTTACTCCCTGATAATGTAGCTATCTATTGCTGAAAGAATTTTTCAAATCGGTCCAGTAGTTTCGGAGCCTATTCAATTCAAACAAACAAACAAACAAATCTTTCCTCTTTATAATATTAGTGTAGAAATAACTTCATTTTTTTTTTAAATACCTTCATCAGCGAAAATTAAAATTAGAAAGAGAAGTCCGATACAAACTCTGACATCAAATTGCATGACCACGATACAGCTGCCATAGAAAACAGCGTTTTCGCGAGAGGGACAGATATAAATTTGTATTAAATAAATATAGGTCGTTTATTTTTCGAGCAATTTTGATTCTGTTTTCACTGTTAGTATTATATTTTAATACAGTTTTAGATAGACTGTGTAGATAATTGGTATTTTTCATGAGTATTTCCTTTCGTGCGATTTTGCTTACAAAACCTGCGTTAACTCAGTTACCAAACAACTTACAGGTTTGTGATACACACTTAATATTCCTCGAGAAAAACTCTATCTATTGGTTAAAGTATCATGAAAATCTAACCAGTAGTTTCTGAGATTAGTGAAGAGACTGCGACTCGCCATGTCTTTCAGAATATTGATAGGTTTTTTATATCCAGTACCTATCTATTTTTTAAAGTTCTTATTTAACGATTATAGCTGTTTCTTTTTTTCATTTTTTAACGCTGACTTCCGAAATTAAAGTTATTTAATACTTTGTAGTGTCTTTTATTTGGAAGTCGGTTGTATTTTTTGTAAAAAAAAAAAACAGTCTTTAGATGAAAACTCCCATTTTTGTCAACAATAAAAATTATAAATAATATTTACCCGACTGCTGCAAATTCTATGATATCTATAGTCCCTAGGGAACGTACTCCCGGGATAAAAAGTAGGCTATGTCCTTTCTCAGACTCTAGACTATCTGTGTACCAAATTTCATTTAAATCGGTTCCGTAAATTTGGCCTGAAAGCGTGACAGACAGACAGAGTTACTTTCGCATTTATAATATTAATAAGGATTTACACAGACTATGGCCGACTGCGGTTTGTTATGACTAATTAGGAACAATAAGAAAGGTTGCGTAAAGGATGTCGTAAAATCAGTTAGCATTAAAAAAAATAACAGCCAAGACTTTTCACATATTTCCAGAGCTTTAAGGTGCCTATCCATTACAGCAGACCAAGGCAGCGGATCGGAGAAACGGAGAAATTTTAACTTTAACACACATAAACCACACAGTTCCGTCCAGTGAAGTTCTACAGACAGTTTATTGTATTCAATGATTTGTAATTTATTCTGATTTGACGTAATACTAAACTATGTAAGTATTATTCGTGAATAATTATTATTTTAAATGATTCGACAAAGAATGTTGAGATGGATGTGTGGAGTAACGAGAATGGATAAAGTGAGAAATGAGTACATTAGAGGTAGTTTAAAAGTGGCGCCAGTGACGGAGAAGTTAAAAGGGAATCGCTTGTCTTGGTATGGTCATGTGAAGAGGAGGGATGAAACGCATGTAACTAGAAGAGTTATGAACATGAATGTGGATGGGTGGAGAGGGAGAGGAAGGCCAAAAAAAAGATGGATGGATTGTGTGAGGAGCGATATGAAAGAAAAGGGACTTAGTGATAGAGTGACGACTGATAGAACAGAATGGAAGAAAAAAACGTGTTGCGCCGACCCCAAGTAACATGGGATGAGGGCAGGAAGATGATGATGATTCGACAGGCAAGTATTTAGTTAATAAGAAAGGAAAAGTACTATTTTCATAAAGAAGAAACGGAGACTTTATTTTATATCACTCGAACCAATTCCGCGGGTTTGCTTACAAAACCTGCGTTAACTCAACAACCACACAACTTACAGGTTTGTGATACACACTTAATATTCCTCGAGAAACACTGTATCTATTCCTGAAAGTATCAAGAAAATCCATCAAGTATTTTCTGAGATCAGTAAAAGAGACTGCGACGCGCCACGTCTTTCTGATTTTAAATAATAATTGTGGTGTGGGATTGTGTGTTGTGTTCTATTTTTAGGACGAATTCGAACAAAATGTTTGTACACTGTATTATTTAATGTTCTAATGTTCGTTTGTAGAACAACAAAAATACAGTGTACCAACATTAACGTGGTAACGCGAGAGCTAAAATATGTCTGAAAAAAACAGTGCAATAGTTTTTCATACATTTAGATGCTGCCTGCCTAGTAAGAGTGAAAATGGACATAACAATCCGTGATTTGTTGGGGTTGAAATATTTTGCATAATACTTTAATGTCAATCATCTTATACCACCTGTAACAGAATAAACGCAATACCTCTTAAAGGGTCATTGAACTCATCATTATGAACAACTTTCACTATGGGACCAACACCGAAATCGTGAAAAACAAAAGCAATAACATAATATTTGGTGAAAAAAAAAATTAAAACATTTTTAGGACATTTTTTGTTTCTTTAAACTTTAAAGAATTATTACAAACAAAATAATAAACTTTAATGAACTTCTATCGCGTGATCTTGTTAAGTATATGTATGTAATGTAAAATATGTAGCCAAAACTTTTTAGGTATTTTATTTAAACTTTTATATAGTCATTTAAGATAACAGACACAGGATTTTTTTATTAACTAACAATAACATAACTTTTTTTAAATTGACAAACATTTTTTTTTACCGGGATTTGTTCTTTTAAGTGTCTGGATGATAAATCAAATCAAAAGGCATTTATTCAAACTAGGCTGACAAGCACTTTTTGAACGTCAAAATTGACATGAAGACAGTCCCCCAAATCGCCCAGCCCGTCACCACTTCCTAGTGTTTTAGCTGGGAAGAAGAAGTGGCCAACAAACTCCTCAGACTTATTAGATACCATAACTTATTCAAATTTAATATATTTTTTACCAGAAATCAATATTTTATGTGGTACACTATCTTTAGCGGTAGTGCGCCCATATCGTTACGGCTGGTCGGAGCCCCATTTTCAGCGTTGAATTAACATGATAAACAGTAGAAATAAAATTCAAGAAGTCGGAACTTTTAACTGAAAATTTCTTCTCTTTCAGGATCTTTTTTCAAAATTCCTTAAATATTAATAGTTATTGAGTTAATAACGAAAAACTAAATGCCATCTTTTATTCATCTTAATTTGTTAATAACAATGCAATGTTTTATGTGCCAATACATACTTTCCACACATTTTTCTTGACGTCATTCCGAATCAAATGAGCCATTGCTCATATTTATAAGAGCTTAATCAAGAATTAACACATTTATGAACTTGTTGACTAGCCTTCAATGAAGTGTTTTTATTTAATAACTAGAAGACCCGCGCAACTTCGTCTACTTCACAATTTTCGTTACTGCTCCGCTCCTATTGGTCTTAGCGTGATGATATATAGCCTATAGCCTTCCTCGATAAATGGGCTATCCAACACTGAAATAATTTTTCAAATCGGACCAGTAGTTCCTGAGATTAGCGCGTTCAAGCAAACAAACAAACAAACAAACTCTTCAGCTTTATATATTAGTATAGATTTACTCGTCATTCGCACTGCATTTTCTTTACATAAGCTACGTCTAATAAACCTACATTAATAAAATATACACCTTATACCCAAAGAAATATTCTATCAAATGTTACATTATTTTTGAAAATCCGTTAAGATTAGTATACTTTATAACAGAGAGAAGCGGTGAGCCGACGCTACTGTATAACCAATTCCGCGACTTTACTTACAAGACCTGCGTTACCTTAGTTACTTCACAACTTACAGGTTCGTAATATACACATAATATACTTCGAGAAACACTCTATGTATTGGTGAAAGTATGAAAAAAATCCGTCCAGTATTTTCTGAGATTAGTAAAGAGACTGCGACACGCCACATCTTTCTGAAAATTGCCCGATATTTTTTTAACCGACTTCCAAAAAAGGAGGAGGTTCTCAATTCGGTGGGTATTTTTTTTTATGTATCGAAACCGATTTCTGTGATTCTTTTTAGTTCGATGCAGTATACTTGCCATTTGGTCCCATAAACATTTGATTCAGTTTGGTTTAGTAGTTTTAATTTTATGAGCATTTTTGCTTATTCCAATTTCTGTGTTGACGAAGACGTCGTACAAGTATCACCACATAAAAGTGAAAAATAAAAAACTTTTTACAAAAAAAAAAATACAACCGACTTCCAAACAAAACACTACAAAGAATAAAATTGTAGTGTTTTGTTTGGAAGTCGGTTATATTTTTTTGTAAAAAGTTTTTTAATCTACGTTCTGTACCCATATAAAAGTTCTTATGAGCGATTATGACAATATAAATCCGTAAGGCACAATTGAAAGACCAATATACTATACCAACCAACCAACCAACCAATATACTATTTGGCCCCAATTTCAGTTTATTTTCCTTGAGAGGTATGTTGATGAGTTCAATATTTTGCAGTTAAAAACATTTTTAACTGCAAAATAATCCTGCATTTCTAAAAACTTAAAACAGATTTTTAAGCTTTCCGTAAGAAAACTCTTGAACGGTCTTAATCGTTGAATCGGTCTTAAACTTTTTACCGAACAGAAAAGGAAAAAAAAACGTTTTAGATGAAAGTTATTTACTGTATCCAATCCAATAAAAATGTTCTGAATTTCTGCAACTACGACTGCTCGCTGATCCGAATTACTAATCACAAGAAGTACTGAATGAATTTTCTCAATATTATCACGAATTTATGACGTATTTATTAAGAGAACATTAGCATGTACATTATACACAAAATATAGGTTGTATAATTAACTGAACTACCGCAGGCTTGTAAACAAAGTCACAAAATTAATTCCAGCATTTTATAGTACGGTGTTTTTATTAGAGGCGGGGAACATTAAATTGAAATAAAGAATAGTAAAATGTTTATAATATGCATGAAATTTGCTTTATTTGAGAGCTGATATGACATTAATGTGGCAGACATGACTGGTTTTAGCAGGACTGTGCCACATGCCACACAGCGCACGATATACTCGTAATTAATTTACTGAAAGAAACGTTTGACGAACGATTAATTTCACGAAATGGACCTGTTAACTGGTCACCTCGTTCATGCAATTTTACGCTTTTAGACATTGATATATAAAAAAACCCAAGATGCACAGTCTCGAACAAATGCAACACTCGAAACTGTCGTCAAAAACTGACATGTATCAAGTGTCATGTGTGAGTTGTGTGTAGTTACACTCAAAACATTTTTTTTTGCAAATTCAACCTTAAACGGATCGCTTAAAGGTTTATTTACAAAGAAGTTCAGTACGGCGAGTGATGCACAATTTTTTTGCAAATTCAACCTTACACGGATCACTTAAAGTTGTTTTTATAAATCAGTGCAGTATGGCGAGCGATGCGAGACTGTTTGCGCACAATATTGCGTTTGTTTTTTGCGGACGTTTTTGAGATGCTGAGTGTGTATCTTGGGTTTTTTATATATCAATGCCTTTAGATTATTTTCTCTGTGGATGTGTAAAGTCGCATGTCTACGCCGACAAACCAGAAACAATTGAGCACTTAGAAGCCAACATTCGACGCGTCATTGCTGAAATACAGCGCGATTTACTGCGAAGAGTATGTGAAAATTGGACAGCCAGATTACGCCATGTACGCGCGAGCCGCGGCGGCCGCGTGACCGAAATTATATTCAAACATCATTGTCATAAAATTGTTTCTCAAACAGGTACAGTCAATTTATTGCATATAATAAAGACTTTTTTGTTCTTTATTTCAATTTAAAGTTCTCCGCCTCTAAAAAAAAACACTCATTACAATCAGTCAACTGCTTCTCTCTGTCTGAAAGTTTACTAATCTTTTAAACTCCTGAATGGGTTTTAATAAAATTTACACGATCTGATAGAGTATTTCTTGAGGAATGTTAAGGTATACTTTTCTATCTGTCACATTAGCCAAATGTAGACGCAGCTAATGTGACAGATACGACTACGACGATTTAGTGAAGAGTATGTTTGTAAAGGTTTTATTTTTATTTTCACTATGAAAAACCTGGAACTGGTTTGATTATGCCATTTCTTTAGTTTAGAGAAAGTATCCACTACCGCTAAGTCCCACAGAATACTTTCATCTCGGCAAAATAGACGAACATTAAGATATTTTTACGGCCAAATTAAATGTTTATCACGATGTAGGGTTTATCTGTAAGAACCCTACATCATGACACATAAGCAGGCTTATTGTTTAGCCTTCCAGAGTTATAGGGCTTTTGAATCTAAGTAACCAAATAATGTAAAGGCTTTAGGTGGAAACAACGGATTAATTGGCAGGTGACTCTAACAAATAATTAAAGCACTAAAAGAACTTATAACTTTAAAGCTTATTATTACGAATCGTAATCGGATCTCTGAATCGAAAAAAGGTCCAATTCAGCATTATAAGTCATAAACATATGTCACAAGTAGTAGATATGATTACAACATTCTCAACAAGTCAACCCCTATAAAAAGCGTCATCCTGTGAAACGAAGTAGTACTAAGTTATTTTACAACAAGCATTCATGAATCACGGTCCAGAATGCAGTTTAGAGCGCCATCTAGTCTATCACGTAGCGAGCCAGGTGAATGCAAACGTAGTTGTTAGTTCATCCCTTATCTGTAAGGGTTGTGCTAGTCTACGCCGTGGGGCGGCACAGGACTTTCCAATTTGAAACCTAATTAATAAATAGACATTAGTAAATTTATAGTGTCTAAAAAAATATAAGTTTTTTTTTTTTCACAAAACATAAAAGTATTAATTAAAACCGGATATCAAAATGTTTCAATTTTCGGCCGTGGGCAGTGCGCTGACATAGATAAAAGCTAGACTTCATTTTACGTAATCTGTGATCGCCTGGGTTTCGCCTACTGCGGAAATCTAAATGTTGTGATAAATTAAAGACAATTGTGATTATCAGCGATAACAATTTTTGTGCCAAACATGGCATATGTGCCAAACATGACCTATGTGCCAGTAATGTGTGGAAGAAATGGACCTCGGTTTTTGTGAAATAACAGTGACGTGGTGTTTGTGATCGAATTGCAAAATGGAGTCGCGCTTTTTGGAAACTTTACTACATTTCATTGTTAGTCATTTATCTTGCTTTAGATATCATGTAGAGATAATCTTCAAGTGTTACATTAGCCCTAATCTTTATTGACCTTGTGTATTCATAAGCAAATGCATGTAAATATTTAATATAGAAATTGTCGCATTTCCCCCTCCTGTAGTCCGTCTCGCCAAGTATTGATTTATGGTTATTGCCTCTTTTTAATTGGCTGACAAGTGCCGCACACAGTTTTACTGCGCTCCGAACATTAAGTCCAATTTATTAGTGAATCGTTTTCATTTATAAAGTGAAAACATCATATGAATCAGGTAAATTAATATAATAATGTTACTTATAGTTTAAAGATCAGGGAACTAATAAATAAGTAGGTGTCCAAATTCCTTTGTCTTCCCATTTCATTCAACAATAAAATTAAGTTTTATTAATTATCCAATGTAATGCGAAGTGAAGCGATATTACAATTTTGTTTCCAACATAAATAAATACTTGAAATTAAAAATGGGGCAATATCTGTACTTACAGTTCTTGAAATGTTTTTAAGCTTAATGTGAGTGTTTAGGAAGTTATAATTAATGTTTAGTTTGTTTTTTATCAAAACTATCCCTACCTATTTATATTTTACTAGCTGTCCCCCGCGGCTTCGCTCCCGTCAACTGCTACTTTCTTATTTTTTTCTTCCATAAGAACCTTATCCAGACAATAACAAATACAACAAAAAATAATTAGCGAAATCGATCCAGCAATTCACGCGTGATGCCGTGACCAAGGGAAACATGGATTCATTTTTATATATAAGGCCAGCTTTTGCCCGCGACTTCGTACGTTCCCGTAGGAATTTTTGATAATCCTCTCTTAGTGCTCCCCTACGGAGTGTAGGGAAGCTACATGCCAAATTTCAGCTTTCTATGATCAGTTGTTTCGGCCGCGCGTTGTCTGTCAGTCACTCAGTAACGGAAGAATTTTATATATTAGGAAGGATAAAAGGTATGGAAACCAATTACAACTCGTTGATTGCATTAATTAGAAATTCTCGTGCCTGTTTACAGGTTGCCATTTCGACACACTTCAAATACAAATGGGTACCTATATTTGCCCGGCTGCAACTAACATGTAAAGTGTTGTAACATATGTAATGTATACTCTTATTTTGTGCCATGACGGTCATGAGACATAACAGCAAATTCATCACAATTTTTCGCCACATGACACATTCTTTACGAATATCGATTGAGCGTCCTTGTGTGCTGCATAATAAATAAGAAAGCGTACGGAAAAGGCATGCGCCATGCCCCACTGCCCCACTATTGGTACATTAGCAAGGTTTATTAATTTCCCATTGATTTTAACTAACTCTGCACCCATTTTTAAAAATAGACACAGGCAAATTTATAAATTTAAGAAAATTGCGATACATGCTATATTAAACTTCTAAGACAAACTAAAAGAAAACTATATTGTTACACACAACAAATCAAACACAGATCTATTTTTACTTATAGAGTTTTTGCATTGCACCAAGCTTTTATGTGAGTTCAACCTTTTTTTGAATAAAATCGGATTGAGTTTTCAAACATGTGTCAAAATAAATTTAATATAAATCGAAAGCAAATTACCCAAAGATAACTTTCTACCCCTTAGTAGTGGTAGTGGTGGGGGACTCTATTCTCCGCACCTAGACTCTCATTCGGTCCGTTGTGCGTGATTATCCTGGCTAAGTAAGCCAGCCTAGCTCCACCCAGAAGCAAAGAAGTTTCCTGGGAGCTTCACAGGCTTCGCGGAGCGACCTCACCGTTCCGAGGATTTGTTGACGTTGGGTAGCCACTGCCTCGCATTCTAGGATGACGTGGGCGGCCGATTCTTCGGCGTCAAAGCAGCCCCTGCAGAGTGGGCTGTCTGTGGCGCCTATGTTAAAGAGATGTTTATTTAGGGGGCAATGGCCCGTGATTGTCCCTATAATTATTCTGAGGTTATTGCTACTTAGGCGCGTTGTGCGTGGCGTGGTTGTTGCGTTTTGTTAGTCGCGGATGTAGACTTGGTACTGCCATTTTTGACTGTCTGCAGTCTGTAGCCCGTGACCATTTGTTATAATGAAGTTCAGTTGATCTCTGGCGGATCCATGAACGAAACTGCGAGAAAGGTAGAGGGAGGAGCGGATACGGGCCTAGCACTGCCATCTCGGAACCTTTCCTCGCAAGCTCGTCCGCGGCATCGTTGCCCAAGGATCCACTGTGCCCCCTGATCCACTGGAGGGTGATTCTGTTAGACAGTGATATGCTCTCCAGGGCGAGGTGACATTCAAAGATTAGTTTACTGTTGGTTTGTTTGTTTTCTAGGGCTTTGAGCACAGCTAGGCTATCAGATACGAATCTTATTGCGTAGTTGTGTATCCCTAGACGTTTTACTGCTGTTGCAGCTTGTGTTATGGCGACACACTCGCATTGGAAAATCGAGCTGTGCTCGCCTAGTGGTAGGTGAAAGTTAATGTTGAGGTCTAGGGAGTGTACGCCAGCCCCTGAACCGTTTTGAGTTTTTGAGCCATCTGTATAAATGCGTACTTCGTTGACTCCTGACTGATCCCTATCTTCCTATGTTGTTTGTATGCTATAACCTTTGTTGAACATAGGTTTATTTGGTGTCCTATCACACGGGGCAGCGATGAGAGGTTGGTACTCAATCGCCCGGTCCAGGATGCCAGCGTGTGGGCTAGTGTGGTTCTTGCCCCATATGCCTAAGTGCACAAGCCTGATAGCTGCTAGTGCCGCCTCCTGCTGTATGTACAAGTCAAGGGGAGTTAATTGTAGGGTTATTTCCATTGCTGCAGTTGGCGTTGTCCTCATATAGCCAGTGATAGCAGAACAGGCTAGCCTTTGGAACCGCTGGAGCCTGGAGGCGGTGGTTGAAAGTTCAGTTCTCGGCCACCAAACCAAGGCGCCATATGTCAGCGTTGGTTTGATCACAGCTGTGTAGAGCCACAGCGTGATCTTCGGAGACAGCCCCCAAGTTTCTCCTAGCATTTTCTTGCATTGGTAAAGTGCGATTGTGCTTTTGTTAAGTTTGTATTCAAGATGCTTATTCCAGAGCAATTTGCTATCAAGAATCACTCCTAGTACTTGACTTCTTCTGTAAGTGTTATTTCTGTGTTGAATAGCTTAGGGAGTTTATGAGGTCCCAGGGCTCTTTTGTTAATGAAGATTATTAATTCTGTTTTGGTGGAGTTGACCGATAGTTCTTGTTTTTCACACCAGTTCTCAATTATTTTGAAGCCTTTCCTCATGAGGTCACTTAAGATGCCTTCAAATTTCCCCGTGATTAGATTTGCTATGTCATCTGCATAACCCACCGAGTACAGGCTACTAGCGTTGAGCTCTGTGATGAGCTCGTTTACAACTAGGTTCCACAGTAATGGTGACAGCACCCCACCCTGCGGGCAGCCTCTACTGACGATACCTCGCGTGGTGGTGTTAACAGTGAATTGAATAGCGCGTTGTTTTAGCATGTTGTGTATCCATTCTATAAGCGTTGGCGCCACACCATGCATGGCTAGTGCTTGGCTGATGCTGGTGAAGTTTGTTTTGTCAAAGGCACCCTCTATATCAATGAAGGCGCCCAGTGTTAGGTTTTTGGCTTTGAGACCATTTCCTATGCGTGTGACCACGCAGTGGAGTGCGGATTCAGTTGATTTACCCGCACAGTAGGCGTGTTGGTTTGAGTGTAAAGGTTTAAATAGCGAGATTTGACTCCTAATCGTTCTGTCCCCCAGTCTCTCCAGTGTTTTCAGGAAAAACGAGGTGAGGCTGATGGGTCTGAAGGATTTGGGTTGAGTGTAGTCGCTCTTACCAGGTTTCGGAATAAAAAATATTTTTACTTCGCGCCAAGTCAAGGGGATGTAGCGGTGAGCCTACGTCATACAAAGAACACACCCGCCATGTTTCAGGTCTCTACGATCAGCGGTTTCGGCTGTGCTTTGATCCGTCAGTCAGTCATTCAGGACAAAGCATTTTATATGTATCCCAACAAAAACATAAATGTGAAAAAGGGAGCCAAAAGTTCAATTTTAGTAAGATCCGTGGTTATAGATTTTAGCGAAAATAAAAATTGAGATCTAAATGGGCGCCAAGTTCTGTAGATAATCCTGAAATAAGATAATTAAAGCTCAAGATTCGACTTGGCTAGTTTTACATTTTTTATATCTCATATCTGACTTTATTTTACAACTTTATATTATACTTACGCAAGTTACAGTTTTTTTATACTGAAATGTCGACATCTCTCTCTTCTAAGATTTGCTGGTAAAATTAAGAACTAGCCAAGTCAAATCTTGAACCTTAATTTATCTTATTTCAAGATTTTCTAAAGAACTTGGCGCCCATTTAGATCTCAGTTCTTTTTTCGCTAAGATCTACAATCACAGATATTATTAAGATTGAACTTTTGGCTCCCTTTTCACATTTATGTTTTTGATAGGATATCACAACTTTTTGTAAAGAAACTATGTCTATTCATCTTTCAACACATGCCCCTGCGTTCTCGCGCAACCCGCACCGTGTGCGTATTTCGAAATCTAATTAGCAAGACTGTATAAAAACGTATTTCTTTCGTATAACACATATGTTACAATAATTGTTCACAATGATGTCTGAACGCTGAGTCGGCGCTTCCAGAATCAGTTAGTGTTATTATCGGTTATCTAAGTTTTATAAATAATTCGTAAGTACCTATAAAACGACTTTTCATCATGGAACTTATTATTAATCTGCAAAAAAGAAAGCAGAAATTTACGTAGGTTAAATAGGTTTCGAGTTGAATAGGGGTCAAAAGTAACTAGAAAAGGTTCGTGTAATATTACACACGGCTGCTGCGTCGTCAGTTCCTTTTGGCTGGACACACTGCCGCGTGTCTGTAGCGACTTAAATTGTAGGTGGCTTGGCATTTAGGTTCCTTGGGGAGTGTATAGGGAAGCACTAAGAGAGTTTCCCGAAATTCCTACGGGAACGGGAAAAAACGGGATATGCGCGTACGAAGTCGCGGACTAAATTAGTAAATTAAAATTGGGCACACACAGGCAATGGTTATTCATATGATATTGATGCATAGGATGCCAACAATAATTTTAATACTTTTGCGGAGAATGTTTGTATTTCTTTATCTTTGAAGTTAAAAATACATGGTTTTGATATTCTGCTGTTAACTGTAGGTACACTGTAATGTCTACAATTATCATTTTACACGATTCTGATATTCTGCTGTTAACTGTAGGTACACTGTTATGTCTACAATTATCATTTTACACGGTTCTGATATTCTGCTGTTAACTGTAGGTACACTGTTATGTCTACAATTATCATTTTACACGGTTCTGATATTCTGCTGTTAACTGTAGGTACACTGTAATGTCTACAATTATCATTTTACACGGTTCTGATATTCTGCTGTTAACTGTAGGTACACTGTAATGTCTACAATTATCATTCTACACGGTTCTGATATACTGCTGTTAACTGTAGGTACACTGTAATATCTACAATTATCATTTTACACGGTTCTGATATTCTGCTGTTAACTGTAGGTACACTGTTATGTCTACAATTATCATTTAACAATTTCAGCTTTTAGACTATGTCCTGCATTCCAAATTATCTTGGATTTAATTACTACACTTGCAAACCCTGTTCATAATTCTACAGTAATCTATATTTTATTTTTATTTAATTAGTGTATTCACTATTTAATAATTATATTTGAAAATGTTTGCAATTACCTAGTTGTAATATTTAAATCTAAGTTATCCCCTCTGAATATTTTTCTTAATTTAAATTGAAATAACAGATATGAAGGGATAGCTGTTAATTATAAGCAAAGCGTTGCATCCCTTAAGAGATAAGACTAAAGCTAATATGCAACAAAGAGCTCAATAATGTAGGAACGAAATAAGAGTGATTTTTAATTATACAGCACTTTCCAATATTTTGCCTTCTAACATAAAACTGTTTAAGACAAAAAATGTACCTACTCAACTCTCAACGTATATCTTAAAAATGTTTTATAGCTCAGTCATGAATGAATTAATTAATTCTTTAAATTCATCAGAAATACCCACAGCTTGTGTGCCCCGTGGTTCGTTAGGAATGAGCGACTCCATGTCGACCTCAAAGTCCCGACCATCAAGCAGTTCCTGAAACGCCTTACAAAGCGTTTCATCGAATCAGCTGAAGTGCACCAGAACCGACTAATCACATCGGCTACCCGATACGCTCCCTCCCAGATCGGTAGGATCCGCCGTCCACGGCACACCCTACTTGAACCCGACGATCCCATTACCCTTGTTCAAGAGAGTTGTAGGGAATCCAGCACTCTAAAACAAGCACACAAACCGCGACCCGCCGCCGAGGCCCCACGCGACGTCCCCGTAGTAGAAGTAATGTTATTGCTCCCCGTCTTTTGCCTAACGAGCCAGCCCGCGCCACTGAGCCATTAGCTTTAAACCCCATAAATAATGTCATGACTCAGCCTGTCTCTTGCTGTCCTCCCCAAAACGATGCCGCTGAGCCCAGGCCCGTACCCCAAAGAGGGTGCCCCCAGCGAGCGGAGTTGTAGGTTTAAGAATTTTGTTGCCTTGGCTGGGGGCTTTACAGTCACATCTGAGGCCACCACAGGCTAACCCGGTTGAGCAGTAACCACCCTAAGCGAGGTGAACTGCGAGTGGTCCCAGACAAATAAAAAAAGCATCTTTACAAAAATAAAATCTAAATGGTGAGGGATTAAGCAAATTTGATTCAAGCTTGTTTTACACAAAAGACACCCAGATATGAAAAAAACAACATTTCGGCCTTAAATTAATGGGCTCTTCTATTGCAAAATATCTCTTGTACCTTTTAATGCAAAAACACTGTAAGGTGTAAAAAATGAACTGATTGTGAAAAATTTTGTAAGTAGGTACAATTTTATGTTCAACAAAAATTAATACTTAAACAAAAATGTGCCAAATTGTGAAGCAAAGACTTATTTACAAAATTGAATTATTCTGTTTACTTTCTCTTAGACTTTCCAATGCTTTTTTATTTACTTATATATAGGTACTATAAGTACCTAATCTAAGCAAAATTACTTCTATTATTAAAGCTGATAACTGTGTAGGTATTTGCACCCATTATTACAAATGCACAATATTAAAAATAACAATAGAGTTACAAAAATAATGTACTGCTTTATTCTCTGTGCATAACTGTATCTGCAAGCACTATTAGCACTATAATGTGTGTGTCCAAGCATGACAATTGATTGATTTAATTTCTATTTGATAATCATTATTGAAAATTATAGATTTAATTCAATTAACTAATTTATTGCAAAATCAAAACTATTTTGATTGTTTTTTTTTTCATAATAATTGTGTAAGTAGAAAATTCTGCAATTATTTTGCCAAATTTTCTACATACACAATTATTTTCCAAAAGCCAAACTCTAGATTTTTTACATTGTTTTCTAATGCAAATCTTGTGTATACATACTAACTAATCCTTTGTGTAACATTTAATTCTTCTTAGGTACCTATAATGTGAAGCTTTTGTTTGATAGTTTCAATGTTGCTTTCTTTGTAATGATGTTGTAGTTAGAAAATAAAGTGTGAATCATTCAAGGGGATGGTTTTATTTGTGCGCCACCTCACGGGCTGCTTACGAACTATGAAACTGCATGCTGCACGAACACTTAGCACGAAAAACTTGTAGAGGGTGCTTTAGCAATGTAGCTCATAGATACACAAACAGGCTTGTTCATAAAAAACTAACCATGGCTTCGTTGAAATCCTGAGATTCTAAATTCAAATTCTCCATACAATTTTTTTAATAGAGTAGGTATCTGCATATCAGTATTTTTTATTTAGCTAAGCAATGGTTTAGTCAACCAAACGAAAACCAAAAATTGCTAAATAGGAAAAATAATATGTGTATAAGCGAATTTTGGCATAGTTGTAGGGAATGGTGTTTAAATAACATACTACAAGTGCTGATGAGTGGGGTGAAGCTAACGGGGGGGCAGGGGGAGGGGTAGTGTAATGGTTTATTAAACTGTGCCGTGTGACATATCAAATGAAAGGGCTTATTGTGAAGGTTTTAAATAAACTTGTTGCATAATTTTTAAATAAATAGTTTTGAAGTTATTCAATAACTTAGACGAAAAATGACCATTCCCCCTTATCTCCGAAACTACTGAGCTTAAAATTTTGATAAAAATGCAGATAATAGTTTTTACATATAGATTACAGAAAAACCTGTAAGAAGTTTGTGGTATTAAAATAATATGTAACAAAAAGGAAATTTGTATGCGAGTCCGATTCGCACTTGGCCCATTTTTTTATCTTGTATTTCTTTTCATGTAAGTACTAATTTATTTACCGTCTCAAATTTATAGATTTAGAAATTTTATTTTTAGGATGAGAATGGCATGTTAAGCAATCCTTAAAGAAAGGTTATTTTTTTATTGTCCATCTTCTTCCTCCATATCTCACCAAATATTGATCCTATGGAAAAAGTGTACGCAATCTTTTTCGTAGAAAATTTTATTTCGATTGCCTACTTATGTATAACAACGGTTTTTGCAATGGGCCACTGGTTACGAGCTATTTACGAAAAACTAAAAAAGGGACCTGTACAGCCCCCCTACCCGTTAGCTTCACCCCAGCCATCAGTATTTTTATAAAGCTCCTTTACCTACAACTATACCAAAATTCGTTTATACACGAATTATTTCCCCTATTTTTTTTCTTTGGGTGGACTAGGTAAATTGTTTTTATGAATAAGGCTGTTTATTTGTAATAAATACTTGTTATTAAAATACAAGTATTTCTTGTGAAAGTTTAATCCAATAAAATTTGATTGCAATAAACAACATGTTTTTATTATTTTATGCAGCTCCATCTAAGGAAGGGTAAGTGCACTAACAGTTTCAGCCGGCTGCAAGCTTGTTAGCTGAATGATTGCTAGGTGGCGCTATCACCAATTTTCTGAAAACATTGAGCTTGACAATAATAATTGTTTTCATTCAACATTGTGTAGGTACACTGTAATGTCTACAATTATTATTTATTATTTTAGCTTTTAGACTATGTCTGCATTCCAAGTTATCTAGGATTAATAACTACACTTGCGAACCCTTTTTTAATTTTATTTAATTAGTGTATTCACTTTTCAATAATAATAATAACTGAAAATGTTTGCAAGCACCTAGTTGTAATGGTTATATCCAAGTTATCCCCTCCGAATATTTTTTTAAAAATAATAGTTCAAATAACAGAAATGAAGGGATAGCTGTTAATTATGAGCAAAACATTGCATTCCTTAAAAGAGATGAAACTCAAGCTAATATGCAACAAAGAGCTCAATAATGTAGGGACGAAATGAGAGTGATTTTGAATAATACAGCACTTCCCAATTTTTGCCTTTTAACCTAAAACAGTATAAGACAAAAATTAAATGATACTATAAGTACCCAATCCAGACAAAATAACTTCTATTATTAAAGTTGATAACTGTGTAGGCATTTGCACCAATTATTACAAAAACACAACTTTTAAAATAACAATAGAAGTTACAAAAATAATGTACTGCTTTATTCTCTGTGCTTAACTGTATCTGCAAGCACTATTAGTACTATAATGTGTATGTCCAAGCATGACAGTTGATTGATTCAATTTCTATTTGATAATCATTATTGAAAATTATAGATTTAATTCAATTAACTAATTTATTGCAAAATCAAAACTATTTCGATTCTTTTTTTTTACCCAATACACAAACAAAATAAGTACGCAGGTGTGCAAAATAAGGGTATGTTGTTTAAGTAGAAAATAATTGTGTAAGTAGAAAATTCTGCAATTATTTTGCCAAATTTTCTACATACACAATTATTTTCCAAAAGCCAAACTCTAGATTTTTTAATATTGTTTTCTAATGCAAATCTTGTGTATGCATACTAATTAATCCTTTGTGTAACATTTAATTCTTCTTTGGTACCTATAATGTGAAGCTTTTGTTTGATAGTTTCAATGTTGCTTTCTTTGTAATGATGTTGTAGTTAGAAAATAAAGTGTGAATCATTCAAGGGGATGGTTTTATTTGTGCGCCACCTCACGGGCTGCTTACGAACTATGAAACTGCATGCTGCACGAACACTTAGCACGAAAACCTTGTAGAGGGTGCTTTAGCAATGTAGCCCATAGATACACAAACAGGCTTGTTCATAAAAATCTAACCATGGCTTCGCTGAAATACTGAGATTCTAAATTCAATTTCTCCATAGAATTTTTTTAATAAAGTATCTCAGCATATCAGTATTTTTTATTTAGCTAAGCTATGGTTTAGTCCACCAAAAGAAAAAATTGCTAAATAGGGAAAATGATTTGTGTATAAGCGAATTTTGGCACAGTTGTCGGGAATGGTGTTTAAATAACATACTACAAGTGCTGATGGGTGGGTGAAGCTAGCGGAAGTGGGGGGGGGTAGTGTAATGGTTTATTAAACTGTGCCGTGTGACATATCAAATGAAAGAACTTATTGTGAGGGTTATAAATACTTGTTGCATAATTTTTAAATAAATAGTTTTAAAGTTATTCAATAACTTAGACGAAAAATGACCATTCCCCCTTATCTCCAAAACTACTGAGCTTAATATTTTGATAAAAATGCAGATAATAGTTTTTAGATATATAGATTACAGAAAAACCTGTAAGAAGTTTGTGGTATTAAAACAATATGTAACAAAAAGGAAATTTGACACACACTTGGCCCACTTTTTTATCTTGTATTCTTTTCATATAGGTACTTATTTATTTACTGTCTCAAATTTTTCGATTTTGAAATTTTATTTTTAGATGAGAATGGCATTTAAAGCCATTCTTAAAGAAAGGTTATTTTTTATTGTCCATCTTCTTCCTCCATATCTAACTAAATATTGATCCTATGGAAAAAGTGTACGCAATCTTTTTCGTAGAAAAGTTTATTTCGATTGCCTACTTATGTATAACAACGCTTTTTGCAATGGGCCACCGGTTGCAAGCTATTTACGAAAAACTAAAAAGGGGCCTTTACAGCCCCCTACCCGTTAGGTTCACCCCATCCATCAGTACTTTTAGTATGTTATTTAAGGCACCGTTACCTACAACTATACCAAAATTCACTTATACACGAATTATTTCCCCTATTTTTTTCTTTGGGCGGACTAGGTAAAGAGTTTTTATGAATAAGGGTATTTATTTTAATCAATACTTATTACTAAAGTAGGTACTGTAGTAGTACTATAGTAGTATTTTATGCAGCTCCATCTAAGGAAGGGTAAGTGCACTAACAGTTTCAGCCGGCTGTAAGCTTGTTAGCTGAATGATGGCTAGGTGGCGCTATCACCAATTTTCTGAAAACATTGAGCTTGACAATAATAATTGTTTTCATTCAACATTGTGTAGGTACACTGTAATGTCTACAATTATTATTTAACAATTTTAGTTTTTAGACTATGTCTGCATTCCAAGTTATCTTGGATTAACAACTACACTTGCAAACCCTTTTTTATTTTTATTTAATTAGTGTATTCGCTTTTCAATAATAATTACTGAAAATGTTTGCAAGCACCTCGTTGTAATAGTTAAATCCAAGTTATCCCCTCAGAATATTTAAAAAATATATATTAATTCAAATAACAGAAATGAAGGGATAGCTGTTTATAAGCAAAACATTGCATTCCTAAAAAGAGATGAAACTAAAGCTAATATGCAACAAAGAGCTCAATAATGTAGGGACGAAATGAGAGTGATTTTGAATTATACAGCACTTCCCAATTTTTGCCTTTTAACCTTAAACTGTTTAAGATAAAAATTAAATGATACTATAAGTACCTAATCCAAACAAAATAACTTCTATTATTAAAGTTGATAACTGTGTGGGTATTTGCACCCATTATTACAAAAACACAACTTTTAAAATAACAATACAAATTACAAAAATAATGTACTGCTTTATTCTCTGTGCATAACTGTATCTGCAAACACTATAATGTGTGTCCAAGCATGAAAGTTGATTGATTTAATTTCTATTTGATATTCATCAATTGAAAATTATAACGACGGAATTGCATAATTTAATTCCGCCAAGCCCGTTCCATCATCGGACCACAAGACGAACGGCGAAGCGCCACCGGTACATGGTGGATATCCCACCCACACGCACAAAACGTTTTGGGAACACATTCATAGTGCGTACAGCTAAGGAGTGGAATTCTCTGCCGGAGTCTGTGTTTCCTGATAGCTACAACCTTCGTCTTAAATTCTAGAGTGAATAGGTTACTTCTAGGCAAGCGTGCTCCATCTTCGACCACATCATCGCTTAGCATCAGGTGACATAGTGGTCAAACGCGTGCCTATCAATTGTAAAAAAATAATTCAATAAACTAATTTATTGCAAAATCAAAACTATTTTGTTTGGTTTTTTTCACCCAATAAGTAACAACTCTAAAATAATTTTGCCAAAGTTTCTAGTTACTTACCTACACAATTATTTTTCAAAAGCCAAACTAGATTTTTTTCATATTGTTTTCTAATGCAAATCTTGTGTATACTACCTAATCCTTTGTGTAACATTTAATTCTTCTTAGGCACCTATAATGTGAAGGTTATTGTTTGATAGTTTCAATGTTGCTTTCTTTGTAATGATGTACATAGAAAATAAAGTGTGAATCATTCACAAGGGGATGGTTTTATTTGTGCGCCACCTCACGGGCTGCTTACGAACTATGAAAATGCATGTTGCACGAAAACTTAGCACGAAAAACTTGTAGAGGGTGCTTTCGCAATGTTGCTCATACAAACAGGCTTGTTCATAAAAATAACCATAGCTTCGTTAAAATACTGTTTAAGAGATTCTTAATTCAAATTCTCCATAGAAATTTTTGAATAAAGTATCTGCACAAATCAGTATTTTTTATTTAGCTAAGCAATGGTTTAGTCCACCAATTAAAAACCAGAAATTGCCAAATAGGGGAAATAATTTGATTATAAGCGAATTTTGGCACAGTTGTAGGGAATAGTGTTTTAAATAACATAATACAAGTACTGATGGGTGGAGTGAAGCTAGCGAAGGGGGCGGGGTTTTGTGTAACGGTTTTTCAAACTATACCGTGTGATATATCAATGAAAGGGCTTATTGTGAGGGTTTTAAATACATTTGTTGCATAATTTTATTTTAATATGTAACAAAAATGAAATTTGTATTCGTCCGACTTGCACTTGGCCCATTTTTTTAGCTTGTATTTCTATTCATGTATCTATTTATTTACCGTCTCAAATTTTTCGATTTAGTAGTTTTATTTTTAGGATGAAAATGGCCTGTAAAGCCATTCCTAATGAAAGGCTAGTTTTGTTATTTTCAATCCTCATCTCATTAAATATAGATCCTATCGAAAAAGCGTACACAATTTTTATCGTGGAAAATTTTATTTAGATTGCCTACTTTATAAGAACGCTTTTTGCAATGGGCTACCGGTTACAAGCTATTTACGAAAAACTAAAAAGGGACCTTTACAGCCCCCTGCCCGTTAGCTTCACCCCATCCATCAGTACTTTTAGTATGTTATTTAAGGCACCGTTACTTACAACTATTCCAAAATTCACTTATGCACGAATTATTTCCTTTATTTTTCTTCGTTGGGTGGACTAGTTAAAGAGTTTTTATGAATAAGGCTGTTTATTTGTAGTACATATTTATTACTGTAAGAGTAAAGTACAAGTATTTATTGTGTAAATTTAATCCTATAAAATTTGATTGCAATATACAACATGTTTTTATTATTTTATGCAGCTCCATCTAAGGAAGGGTAAGTGCACTAACAGTTTCAGCCGGCTGTAAGCTCAATTGTTAGCCGAAAGATGACTAGGTGGCGCTACTACTACTTTTCTGAAAACATTGAGATGGACAATAATAATTTTATTTCTTCAACATTTTTGTTCCTTTGGTACTTTTTATAAACTAGGGTGGTTCCTTGATAAACTCTTGTTTTTCCAGGCAAGCGCTTTAAATTGTTCTAAGGGTTCCCAAGCTAAGGGTTGCATGTTTAGCGCCATCTAGCGGTGTGACCTATTACTATTTATGAAGCTATCTCTCGACATGTTTCCAGGTTATGCATAAATGAGCATTTTTAAAGTAGGTGGTATGAGTTAAATGATTTTATTTAACTCCCACCCGCACCCAAGGGGTTATAATCCAGTGTGGTAGGCGTGATTAACAGTAAATGAAACTTTTGTATACATACGGTAAGCAAATATTTACAGGTTGATTAAGTCTTCGCACTGTTATTAATATTATTATGCTGTTGATTGCATACATTTTTAACCTGTTGGCTACATCAAATATCTGATAAATTATTGGAAGGACTGAAATTAAGTTCTATAAAATGACAACCTTTTCAGGGATATACGGGATCCGTCCTATCTCCGAAACTACTGAGCCTAAACATTGACAAATGCAGATAATATGTAGTTCCAAAGAACCTATAAAAAGATTACAGAAAAGCCAAAAAAAGTCTATGTTTTTAAAATTGTATTTGCACGCGAGTCCGACTCGCACATTGCCGCTTTTTTTACTGTTTCAAATCCTAGAGAAAAAATCAGACGCAGACTCCACCATAGCGGAATGTGAGGAGACGTGCCAAGAGATGCGGAGATGTGGAGAGATGTTTGGCAGCTCGGGTGAATACACCTAAGCTGTGCGGAGATGCGAGCCGCGTGCAACGAGCCTTGGATGTAGAGATGGACGATCTCACAGTAGGTATCGAATTGACATTTATCTAAAAAAAAAAAAATATTTGAATTTTTATGAAATATTCCATGTGATTTATTAACGTCCAGTTTGTTAAAGTTTTGAAGTCTCGACGCTCATAACGAGCAATTTTTTTTTTATTTTTTCTTCAATCAGTATTATGCTAGGTAACTTTTTAAGGAACCATAACTAAATAGCGCTATCTTAAGAGGAAATGCGAGCGAAGAGACTTTTGAGTAAAAAGTCATTATTCGAGGTTTGGCTCTTAAAAGATACTTCATAAACTGAATAAGGAGGATAAAAATGTATACTGTGTCCCGTTGTTTATGAATGCCTTCAGTAGATGTTGCCGCTGTGCGCAACTATTCCGTACTCTATGTGGTCGACGAACCCAGTTTACCGCAGTGACGACCGACGCCGCGACGGAGGGTTTCCGAACAATTAATGCGACGTTCGCATATTCCCGCTGCAATTGTCTTTATTAGAACACGGGCTTAGGATAAGTAGATAAGTACTATACAGTGTGAGTCTTTATAATGTGCACGTATGAAAAAGAGGGAAATTATGCTTAATTTTATCAACGGAAAAAACAGATTCGTGCGAAAAAGCATGTTTATTTTCAATTGAAGGTAGTTTTTATTCCACTATTTTATTTTGTTTTTTTTTTTCATCAATTTTTCTCAATACCCAGACGAATTTTTTTTATTACTTTAAGTTATTCTTCATCATATTAGCTACCCAATAGCAAAAGTTACAGTTTTGTTTAAACTGAGGTCACTGTTGTGAATATTTTTTTAATCCACAAAAATATTTAAAAAAATTGTTTTGGTTTAATACGTTTTCCATCGATAAAATTACGCATAGTTTCCGTCATTTCCATATGTGCACATTAAAAACCACACTGTATTAAAAAATCCCGTCCGTGTAAACAAACTTGATTTTTTAATTTAGTATCATAAGAAGATTTAAATGTTTTGTTTATTTTCGCTATTTATGAAAAGAAAAAAAAAAACAAACCAAATAATTCGTGTTGATTCAAAAATTGATACATTTATTCTTTGAGGTTATCCAGATGAACATACTAAAAGTCCATGAGCCTGGGAGACGAGCCAGCAGTAGGAGAGGGGGGAAAGATATCTTTATTCAGTTTTTTGCTTGTACCTCGAAATTTATTACAAATATCTCTTTTAGTCACTTCTATATTAACTGCCTACATTAAATAATTTTCATTGGTGCATTTTAGTGTAAGACCAATACATTAAGGAGATAGAGGGTATCTAAATTCATAAAATAAAAATAAATAATTAGATAATTATACAAATTTTAAACTATGAAAAATAAAACAAAAGAATCATCGTTGTCTTTATCATCGACATCAATGGGGGCTTCATTAGTACAAGCTCCTTGGCAGCCGTCACAGATAAGACTGCAGTTAATGTCCGCTTTGCGGCAACTACATTTTCCAGCGCAAACACGCTCACACTTCTCCCGCTTCTGCTATGGGATGTTGGGTCATAAAAGACAGTTGCTATTTCCTTTATAAATGGATTTTCATCAAAAAGCTTGAAAAATTATGCTTGTGGCTCGCGGGGTGCGATAACGCCGAGGCAGACGGGGGAGGGGCGTAGTATAGCGCATGAGCGTTACGCCGCCGCCAGTTACTATGTGGCTCGAGGACAAGGTTAACAAAGAATGGAGCATGTGCCGATCTCTCTGCTGACAAACCATTATTGATTTTTGCGCAACTTTGCCATATTTGACCCCTTAAATCTCCTAAAGTACTCATCTTACAGTAAAAATATATAAAATAATTTTTAGAAAATTTAATAAAGATAATTAATTCTAGCAAAAACATAAATGTGAAAAAGGGAGCAAAAATTTCAATTTTGATAATATCCGTGATTGCAGATTTTAGTGAAAAAAGAATTGAGATCTAAATGGTCACCAAATTCTGTAGATAATCCTGAAATAAGACAAATTGAGGCTCAAGATTGGACTTGGCTAGTTTTACGTACATTTTTCTTTATCTTATTATTCATTATGTCTTATATCTGGCTTTATTTTTTGGCATCTTTATGTTGTACTTACGCTAACTACTACTTACTCTTCTAAGATTTGCTGGAAAAACTTTAAACTAGCCAAGTCAAATCTTGAACCTTAATTTATCTTATTTCAGGATTATCTACAGAACTAGGCGCCCATTTAGATCTCAATTCTTTTATTACTAAAATCTACAATCACGGATATTATCAAAATTGAAATTTTGGCTCCCTTTTTCATTTTTGATAGGATGTCACTACTTTTTGTAAATACACTATTATTATTCATATTTCAACATGTGCCACCGCGTTCCCGCGCACGCCCCTCTCGTGTTGCCCGCCCCGCACACCCCACATCGTGTGCCATTTCGAAATATAAGTAGCAAGATTGTTTATGAAGGTATTTCTCTTGTATAAAATATATATTACAATAATTGTTCACAATGATGTCAGAACGCTGAGCCGGCGCTTCCAGAAGCATTTAGTATTATTATCGGTTATCTATGTTTTATAAATAATACGTAAGTATCTATAAAAACGACTTATCATCATGGAACTTATTATTCTCCTGCAAAGAAGAAACAGAAATTTTTGCTCTTATAATATTGAAAGGCACTAAGTGTTACGTATCAAAATCGTTTGATTGGAAAAATTTTAAACCTTGAAAATTCCCGCATACAATTACCTACGGTTAGGTTGTTCTGGGGGTAAGTTTTTGATCTTTATGTCAGTGACTCAGTCAGTCACAAAAATGCCGATTTTTAAACGTTAATATACCAAAAACTGTTTGTATTTTGTATTCTAGATATGCTAAGGGGCTTTAATAAATGTGCCAATTTTCATGTATGTAGGTTAAATAGGCTTCAAGTAGTATAGGGGTCATAAGTAGCTCGCGAAATGGTTCGCGTAATATTGCACACTGCTGCTGCGTCGCCAGTTCCTTTTGTCTTTGAACTTTTGGCTGGACGCGCTGCCGCGTGTCTAGATTAAGTGACTAAAGAGATATTATTATTTTAAATGGTTTTCGAGATACAAGTAAAAAACTGAAAGAAGATACGTCGCCCCCCTCCCCCACCGCTTCGTCTCCCACCCTCGGGCTTTTTAGTATGTTCATCTGGACACCTCAAAGAATACTGTATTATTTCAAAACAACATGAATTATTCGGTCTGATCGACGATTTTTGAGCTTAATTTCTTGTGTGTTGATAAAGGGTCTACAAAGTTAATAGGACAGACGACACTTTTTTATTCCTGTAGTATGTTCCTTTGGGATAATTTTCGACTGATATACGCGGGCGGAGCAACAGCTACCTAGTATATATATTTTTTGTAACAGTACCTACCTATAGTATTAATACTTTACTGTATAAATAATCGACATATTTTTCCAACAGGTATTTCACGTACAGCGGACGTCGCCTGGAAATCTATTCGGAAATCATGTAAGTACCTTTTTATTATTTTATTTTCGTAACAACATATTTTATGGTTTACCCACGGGGTTTACCCGATCGTGAATGAATTGGCGAATCCATTCGCGCATTTTTATGAGTTTGCGATACAAAATTAATCTGTCTAGCTTTTCCCACCTATGTTGGGATTGGTTTCCAGTTTTTCGGATAACTGGAACTAGGTAACAAGGCCCCATGGCCCATGGCAATACTGCATAATATATGATTTTTCGGCTTCTGACGTAACGACTGTCAGAGATGATGTTCAAGTGAAAAATGCTTAACGTGCTTTTCGGGGCATGGGCGAATTCGGTATTTACATACCGAGTTTCTTCGTGCCTCGGTTTGTCACCCATCCTTGGACCGACCTCAGTAAGCAAGTCAAGTCAAGTCAAATGATTTATTTCAACTAGACCAATAAAGGCACTTTTGAACGTCAAATGAAAATAAAATATAGTGACTCTAGTCGTCCGTTCACAAAAGGTAGATTCTTATGGAGAAGAACGGACAAGAAACTCATCTAAGCTTAGTTTAACCTCGAAGTTTGGCCCGTGCGGCTTCCTTGCGGCTTTATTATTTAGCCACGAGCTCGAGAAAACAGATAAACAAGCAAAGTAAATAAAAAAACTGACATCAACAAAATATCGAAAAATCCACTACGTAGGTGTAGAGGTAAAAGCTCGTATCCATCAATCAATATGTACTTCAATGTTTTGTTTTTGTATGATTTTTTGCCACTAACTTCCGATAAAATGAATTGATGGATGGTCTGATACGCGCTTTTTGGAAAACAGTGTTTTAGTTTTGTGTTGGTTTTTTTACACATTCATTTTCATACATCATCATCAACATACATCCAGCTTTTTTTCAGTTATTATATTCTCTGGCAAATGACGCTTTATTAGCCCGCGCACTTCGCCCGCGACTTAGTTTTTGCGGGTTTAGTTGGTACTCCACGAACTTCAACTCCCCTCTACCCTCTTTATAGGATAATCTGTAAATTACTTATTAATAGACTAAACGCAGTTCGCTCAAACCGCAACATTTAGTTACATAGAGCATTTTTATAAAGGTCTGATTTGAATAATTTAAATTGTTATTTACATTTACATAACCAACTCTAATTATGAAACAATTTAAATGGATAAGAATTAATATTATGATACCAAAATCATGACTAATCCATTCCACCCGGGTTTTGATTGGATATAATTTGAACAAAAAGCGGGCATTGTGACTTAATCATAATAGTTAAATATATACCCTCCCGGACTTTATTATAGACAATAATGAGTACTTTAATCATGTAGCACATATTTTTTATGTATTTCTATAAAAAATATGTCTTTAAATAATGAATTCTATAAGCAAAAATTTACTAGTTTGTGTGACATCGAAATTTTCTTAAGCATAAAATAAATCACAACATATGTTACCTTCTGATAATTTAACTTTCTAACGGTGAAAGAATTTTAAAATCGGTCGAGTAGTTTTTGAGTTAAATCGTAACAAACAAACGAAGAAACAAAAAATAAAATCTTTCCTCTTTATTATATTAGTTTAGATAACAATTTCCTAATTTGATGTTTGATTATTGAGTAGGTAATTTGTGACAATATATATCACGAAAGCATCAACTCACGGCAACGTGTCAATATCCTAATTTACAAAATTCTTCCGTTACTGACTGACTGAGTGACTGACAGACAACGCACAGCCGAAACTATTGGTCGTAGAAAGCTAACATTTGGTATGTAGGTTCTTTGGAGCACTAAAGGCCACTTTAGGAGAATCATAATATTAATCATACAACAATCTTTCAAATTGCATTTTTATCTTTATCGCCAACAAATTAGGTTCAAGATTGATTGGGAAAATTTGACAGTGATGGGTAGCGTGATTTGCTTTCTGATTCTGCTGAAGTGGCCTTTTTAGACCCGCAGATCTTTCTAATATTCAACTTACATACGAAGTACTTGCGATCTTAAGATAAGGGAGAATAGAGCTGTTTTTGACAGATTGCAACTAACATTCGAATGCGAATTTCCTTAAAAATTAGTAGAATAGGCTTGTGCACTAAAAAAAATCTAATTAATCCGTCGGTTAGATTAACAAAAAAAAATTGACCCGTTTTTTTTACTTTTGTTACGTAAACCAAAATTGACGAAGATACGACGCTTATAAAATTCTCAATACGTCACGCCGTGATATATAATAATTTTTAGTGCGTTCTGACGTCACGAGCGATGATGCGTTTTATCTGTCAATATTCATTAATTTATAAAAACAAAAAATACGTGTCTATTATTTTTCAATACTAACTGATGGACTAACTAGATTTACAATTTATAGATGTTGGAAACTCGCCTATTGGCTTCCTTATAAAAGCGTATTGTATTTTTACATTGAAACGACTTTGAATATAAAATGTAACCACGTATTAATTTGTTTACACGCCTTTTTATGATTGGCTAGAGCGCCTACTTATTTAAAAATAGCATCAATCATGTTGAGTTTATTGGTGTTATTTTAAATTAAATACCCAGGCAGGGCTAGCCAAAGAAACCTTCCATCAGCGATAACGGCTCTCGAAAACTCCATTGTGTAAGGGATTATTATCACGCGGAAACAATACCACACATTTCGACAGTTGCTTTCACTGATCGAATTTTATTCAATCTGGACCCTCTATTCATGGATTTCTTCATATTTGCCAAAACTTAACCGTTCCAAACCAAAACTTTCTGAATTTAATCGTTCTCAAAATACCTTGAATTTAGAGTTAGGTTTTATCTTGGGTTCTGTATTCCAGCAATATTTCAAGAACTTTATTCAAGGCCCAAAGTGGATTGACAGTGGAAATATTTATTATTCAGTCGCTCGCGGCACAGCGACTTGAAAGGCTTTGACGTAGTCGCTTAAGGTGATCCATATAGTTACAAAAATACTTGCAGTCTGTAAATTACCATTTTTAAATAAATAGAAATAAAATAAATAATCATTTATTTTAAGTTTCTAGTTTAAATTTTTGGGTTCCTACTTGAGAAAAAGAAAGATTAAGCAAATTTTTTTTTTACTATATATAGGCATAAGTTTGACCACAATCTCACCTGATGGTAAGCGATGATGCGGTCGAAGATGGAGCACGTTTGCCTAGAAGCAACCTATTCACTCTTGTCTTAAAGACTCCCAGGTTGTAGCTATCTGGAAACACAGACTCTGGCAGGGAATTCCACTCCTTAGCTGTACGCACTATGAATGTGTTCCCAAGACGTTTAGTGCGTGTGGGTGGGATGTCCACCATGTACCGGTTATCAAGTTTGTATAACGAAACATGCTTTTAAATACCTACTTACATAAAAACTACAGTTTTATAATAAATTTTTATCTAATATATTTAATATCTAATAAATAAATAAACTTTTTTAGAAAAAATACAACCGACTTCCAAATAAAAAAAGACACTACAAAGTATAAAATACATACTTTAATTTCGGAAGTCGGTGCTTTTGGTTGTTTCTTCGTATTTTAACATTGTATTTTTTTTTCACTTTTTAGTGGTAAGTACCCCACAACTACAACAACACTGGAAAGTCGCAGGAAAGCAAAATTAAGCAATTTCCTTTACTACGATGACAAAACAAATACTTCATCTAAGTAAACGATTTCAAGCTATTTTGATTTAAAAGCCATCAGCACATCTGTCTGTTTTTGTGCGAGTCCCAAATATACATTTTTCTTTCTTTCTTCTTTTCTTTCTTTCTTTCATACGATTTTGATGAAATTTAATCGGGAAGTATATCCTTTCACATAAAATAAAATATTTTCAAATCGGTTCATAAATGACGGAGTTATGAGGTAACAAACATAAAAAATACACTGAATTGAGAACCTCCTCCTTGTTTTGAAGTCGGTTAAAAATTATCTTTTAAAAAAAAATCGATTGGTTTCGCGAAAACACAGTTGTTTGCCTAGTATAGCGGTATTGTGTAGGTACATTTCCAAATTCCAGGCAGGTAGTCGATTTAATACAGACAAAGCGTAAGGTTCTGTTAGTCATACCAGCTCTTAAGTGGTACCTACTACTGCAATATCCCACCGTGTTACCCTTGGGGGTACAACTTGCGCAACTTCTCCCAGCACATGTACATAAACTTGCGCCTTTTCCCTTGGGGGTGGGTGGAAACTACCTCTATAGAACGTCGTCTGCTACGAACCTTACATTTTCTTGCTTCCTCAAGTAGAGTGAAATACTTGAGTATTTACATCTTCTAAAACTAAAGGTTTATTCAGTTTAATTTTGCAAACAATGCGGAATTATTATTGTTATGCTATAGGTAATTCTCCTTCTTCTTCTTATCGTGTGGGAAGTAAGGTCTAGCGACCCCACCCACACACCCTAGTGTCAGAGCTTCTAAACCGCCTCAAGGGCCTTTGACATTACCATGTCAAACCCACCAACCACCCACCCCACCGGGGTGGGTATGGTGGTGGGTGGTGGGTGGTTGGTGTATGGTGTGGTGGTGGGTGTGGTGGTGGGTGTGTTGGTGGGTAGTTACAATGGAAACAAAGATTTTTTTTTTTGAGATAATATTGAAGAACCTATATAGGTAAATTGGCTACTTACGAACTGTTTTGGAATCCAGTACGTCTACCATGAGTTTTATCAATCTGTACTCGCTAGCGACTGTAGTTAAAAAAAAATATGAAAACTTTTAAAAAACAAGTTTCTAATTTATTTATTTAAGTTGTTAACGAACAAGTAAGCAAGTTGCAAGTAAAACTTTAGTAAACAACTAAAACAATAAATTAGAAACTTGTTTTTTAAAGTTTTCATACATTTTTTAACTACAGTCGCTAGCGAGTATAGATTAATAAAACTCATGGTAGACGTACTGGTACACATTTACGGAAATAGTCTGACAATTTATAAATCATTGCACTAATAGAAGAATCATTATGATAAGGAAAGTTATGAGTCTAGCTGGCAGCACTGCATTGCTGACTGTTGCAACAAAAACGTACATAGATCCATACTATTTTTCAAATGGCAAATGTCCGAGAAAAAACATAAAAAGTGTGGAACTGACAAACTGTATTTATTCGAGCGTTAATCCCATTGCAGTCATCCACGTTTTTTATGCTCGAAACGAATAAAAAACAACGAGGCGCGGCGGACGACGGATGGGCACTCGCCATCCAACTGAATTTGTTTCTGATTCAGAATTTTTATTTACATGGCTTTTTATTTACATGACGTTTTATTTACTGAGTTTGTTTCGGTGTTTCTTCTCAGGGTAGTCAGCTAGGAAACATCCGGCCTCATATAGATAAATATGTAAAAAAAAAATTGACGTGTAAAAGAGTTATTTGTAACCTATTTGCAAAATAAATATCATTTATCATTTAAAATATAGACAACTATCTGCAGCCCGCGGCGTCCGTCGTGTGAAAGTCGAAAGTTTCCCCATATTCCTGGGATGAAAAGTATACTTTGTGCTATTCCAGGAAATGGTTTTGCCGCGTGTCAAGTTAGATGCGAGTTGCCCTATAAAGAACACATCTTTTTTCCCATTTTATCATGTCAATCTTCTCAATAACATGTAATAAATTTTCCCTTGACCCAGGTAAAGAAACAGACGGCGAAAAATGGTCAAACAATGGAAAATATTTTACATACAATTAGTTTGAAATCGCACTAAAAAGAAGCAGATATTTTTTACTCTGTACACACTAACAAGCTCACAGCACACACTACACGACACTTATACATATTTCTTTCAGACAAACATAGGTAGACTATAAGTAATTGACACACCCACAGGCGGAATATACCACCGGCCTGTGGACATAATGTAACCTGTAATATGAACCAGGGAAAAATACATCTTTCTATTCTATACAGTACACCGACTGTTGCTTCTATGAAACCTTTTGACGCTAACAAGAGTATTCCCGTAGAAAAGACATTTGCAAACTTCTTGACCTGCAGGTAAATTCAGAATTCAGTGACTTTCTTTTCCTTATCTCCAAGTGCATTTCTTTTAATGGCAAAGATGGGCAACCCATTTAAAGCCTTATAGATTTGTCTACGTACAATTAAACTGGGCTACTAATTATTATATTTCATCAAATTATTACATACGCTATCATAAACAAATTCACGTTAATCTGTATAATACAAAACATTCCGTTTTTATATTTATAACATTGAGCCGTATGGAAACCTTTCCTTCAAAAACGACAACGGCGCTCGAAAAAAAACGCGATCCATACAGCCATTTCTAACAATTATTTTGATACAAGATATTGTCTTTACGTTTTCTGTTTTCGAGTACCTAAGTGTGTCGAAATATGTCGTTTGTAAAATACACGTGGGAATTTTGTTTTCGAGTACCTAAGTGTGTCGAAATATGTCGTTTGTAAAATACACGTGGGAATTTTCCATGGAAGTCTCTCGGCACCGTAGGGTCTCGCCTTCGACTCGAGCGCTGATACTAGCTGCAATGACAAAATTTGCGCACTTACATCAAAATGTACTCGAAATCTCATCTGGTAGAGAATGGGAGAAGACCATCCACTGATAATCATTGAAGAACAGTGATCTATGTATGTGATAACTTGATAAGCTATTCCTACATACAGTCTGCTCTGCGGTTTGGACTAAAGACTAAAAAAAATGTGCGGTGGGCAATATTGCAGGAAAGCAATTTCGCACAGAATACCGCAGTATGCTAATATTAACTTCGTTAAAAAAGTAAAGTATAAAGTTATACCCTAAGAAAATGATTAAAGCTACGATGTAGAATTCAGGATTTATAAAACTTTGTGGTTTTTAATACATAGGTGCAATGTTCATAAGAGAAAAAATACTCTATTATGGAGCCGAGAAACTTCAATGACAAATGCCTATTAATAAAATTTGATAATCATAAAGGCTTTATGGACCGCGAATTTTTATTCATGTGCCGTGATCGTTTTTTGAAGAAGAGGCAAGCTTCCCTACAGCCATTAAAGTAATACAAAAATGCCAAGATTTATCGAGTAACACAAGGTTCTAGTAGACTCGTAAAAATGAAGAACAATTACTATGCGACCATACCTGAAACTAAAAAAAAATTCGCTGCTCCATTTATGTTCGCATAGTTCAACAAAATGTAGAAAAAAGCTGATTTTTATTCAGAGTTGGTCTTGAAGTAAAATTTGTTCATAATATCTCTCTCCAATACAATATGCACATATTTCTCCCTAACGTCCTGTACACATCGATAAATATTTCATTTTTAGGGTTCCGAACAAAAAACGGAACCCTTATAGGATCACTCGGGTGTCTGTCTGTCCGTCTGTCACAGCCAGTTTTCTCCAGATCCACTGGACCGATTCTGTTGAAATTTGGTACACATTTATGGACTTCTGTGACCCAAACACGGACGCACTACGTAAATTATTTAATTTTTAGTATGGGTGTCACTTTTGGGGGTCAAACTAGAAAATTTAAAAAATGTTTTTTGAACGATATCATGTGAGATATCAATTGAAAGGGCTTACTGTGAGGGCCTTAAGTATATATTTTTTTCATAATTTTAAAATAAATGGTTTTGAAGTTAATAAAAAAATTAGACGAAAAATGACCCTTATATCCGAAACTACTGAGCCTTAAATTTTATAGATTACAGAAAAACCTATAAGTCTATAGTGTCAAAATAACATGTTAAAAAAATAAAATTCGTTAGGAACCCTTTGCACGCGAGTCCGACTCGCACTTGGCCAGTTATTTCTCAGGCACCCCTATTTCCCATCACGAACATTGCATCAATGAAGTTCAATAAGACTTGTGTTCTGGCTCGAAGCTTGACATTCAACTAAGCACGGTCTGCGGTGACCGTCTGTAGACATGCGACGCTGCGTCCTTGAACGGGAGGGAGTGAATCTCCCCAAAGCTCCCCCTGGCGTCGTGTCGGTTTAATTGCACCTAAAATAGGGTGCCATCTCCAGGCGCCATCGGCGCGACGATCTCGATCGTGCGACTGTCATTTGAATGAATTCAGTGTTAGAGATTAATCAAGGTTGCTACTTATTTATGTTGAAAATTTTCTTAGTCTCTTTTTGCTCCCATAATTTTTAAAGTCCATACATTAAAAACATAAAAGTCCAAAATTTTTTTTGTATTCTTTCTGATGACTATTTCAATATTCTCAGTGAACATTACGTCTAAACAATCCAAATAATAAATAATTATAAAATTTGTAGAAATTATCTGATACCGCGGTACCGCTGGAGCTCGTCTCACTTCTGCGGTCTTGAAATAAAAGTGGCTGCCTATCGCACCCGACTCTCCTGATTAATGTACCAGACATTAATCAGGAGAGTCGGGTGCGATAGGCAGCCACTTTTATTTCGGAAGTCAGTTATTTATTTTATTTTTCGTTTTTGGCAGCGACTTCCGAAATTAAAATTATGTTTTACTTCGTAGTGTTTTTTTGGAAATCGGTTGTACTTTTTTAAAAAAAGGTTTTTATTTTTCACTTTTTAGTGGTTATTCTTCAGAACTAAATTAACAATCACATGTGGGTACTCCTTCACAGCGTACCGGCGTGATGTTATATTATGAACTGGTGTAAACAATAGACAGACATGCGATTTCAGCAATCCCGGTCCATTTGCTATCGTTTATTGAGGAGTTCCATTGCCTATCTCCGAAGTAATTCATCAGATCTTTACCAAATTAAAATGGGACTACTCCGAGAAAATACTCTCTCTAAAACTACCCAAAATCGCTTCAAGTGTACCAATAAAATGTGTAGAGTTCCCTCTATTTCTCCAGGATCTCAACATCACATCCTGACCTGGTGAACATGGGACGACCTGGGAAGGCTACCCATTCAACAAAAAAAAAAACAATTCAAATCGGTCTAGGCGTCTTCGAGTAATCGGGAAACATACATGAAAAACAATGTAAAACAAAAAAAGGTTCCGACAAATTAGAACCTCCTCCTTTTAGAAGTCTGTTAAAAATAGGCTTAATCATAGAAATATAAAAAACAGAACACATAAAATATAAAAAAATAAAACGTATTTATTATATCTATGGGCTTAATGATCTGTATCAGACTGATTTTTAAAAATGTATGGAATAAAATCACATTACACATAAAATAAAAGACTGGTAGGTACTGAAATTATCTGTGGGGTATTTTCTATTCATGTCCTTTTTTATAAAAAGAAAAAAATAGTGCAACAAAAAGATCGTCGAGTGTCGCGTTGCGTCGAGAAAATGAGACTCGCTGCAGAAATATTTGCGCAGCCACCTAAGAGAAAACAATATATTATTGACTTAACTGTGTCCTCCAAAAAGTATTCAGAGGTGTGGAGAAGAATGCGCCAGATATATTTGAGTGCCCTATATGTAATAGGGTCAATGCTATCAAAACTCGGCACGAAACTCTAACTCGACTCCAGGTTAGGTACAAATACTAAAAATTATCAAATTTTTCGAAATAGTCGAAATAAAAAACCCTTAACTACCGACACTATGTTTTTTTTTTTCTTAAAAAAACGTTGTCATGTGTTGTGGGTGGGTTTAAAAACATACAATGTCTAATACACACACAGACAGACCCGGAACAACTATCTGTAGGACATACAAATATTTGTTCCGTGCGGGAATCGAACCTGCGATACGCGCCGCAGCAGCCTATCGCTCAACCACTGCGCCGAACGTGCCGTCAAATTAGTAGTAAACAAATGTTTTAAAGATAATTATAACAATTATTAAGAAGTTTAAAAACATTTGTTTACTTTTCTTTCTTTATGAGATAAATCTATCTATTTATTTTAGCCCAGTAAATAATTCTAACAGGTAAACAGTAATTTTGAGTTCCTGTTTTAAATAGTTTATACCCTCATTATTAACCTGAAGAGTTGATGAGCAACTTCATAACAGCAAACGAGATGTGCTATTCTCGCCAAGAGTTCTATTTTTTCAAAATTCCGGCAACTATATTGAAAAATAAGGTGAGCGGTTCCAACCAATCAAAATGAGAAATGGTGCAAAGGCAAGTGGAGTCCAAAAATGAAAGCTGAGCATGTTGCTCCCAAACAGTTAAAGCAGATGTACCTCGTGGTAAATTTTCCCGAAATTCCTATACAAAAGTATTTATTTCAATATAGCAAGTTATTTTTCTGCTTTGAAAACTACATTTTCACAACTGTTCTACAAAAATTTTAAGTTCAATTTAACTTGCATTAACCTGTAAAGGAACTTTATTTTGTTTACTCACTGAGGAAATAATAAAAAATAAAAATGAACGAAACAATCCGCAAGACGCATACAAATAACGTTTACACCGCTCCAGTCGGCTTGGCCCCAAAAGGGCCTTATGGATTCTGACAGTTGGGGCGATTTGGCCCTGATCGGTCATTACGGATCCTGACAGGTTAAGTTCGATTAACAAATAAATCGACCATAACATACTCTTACAATTTAATAACGATGTCCGAGTATGTATAACAGTTTTTAAACTTTACTTAACTAATAAGACAGCTCATGGTACTAAAATGAAAATTTGTTTAACAGCTTGAACCGAGAATTGAACCCGAGCCCTGCATCGATTGCTGTGTGCGAGTCACGGACTTGATCAAAGTCACCCGGTGGAGCCTAATCAAGTAAGTGGAAAATTGACTCGTTACTCGAAGAGCTATCCGAACTCTACTCCAACTAATCAATAAATACTCGTACGTGTTCTTTTGTCACATAACCTCAAATAATTTTTCATATATAAAATGGTAGATACTATGGAATTTCAGTCTATGAAACAATTAAATACCTACGCAATAACGTTTTTAACTATGTTTTTATGGTTACACTAATTTTTTATATTTACTGTATTGAATGAAAGCACATAAGTAACATTTTTTCAATGTTAAAATGATTCTTAATGACCCTGCCAGTAAATCTCCAGGTTAAAACACCAGGATACGAAAAGAGAAGAAGAAAAAAAAACGAATTTAACAGAAACAGAATTAATGAACTCATACATTTCTTGGAACCGTGAATATAATAACTGAACCGTGAAAATATAACGTTATAAGACAATAAACAAAGGAGACCCTTTGTTATTTATCTTATAATTATACTTAAATGTATTTAAAATGTTGTGTTTACACTATAACTATTACGTGTTTTTGTTTTATTTTCTGCTGCTTCATTATACTTTAGGGGAAATAAAATTTAGGTATGTTTACCTACCGTAACGTCATCATAACCTAGACTTTTGCCTGTAAGCAATATTCACGATTAAAATTACATAAAAAGGAGAATTAATAAGAGCAGACATGTTGAGAAAACAAATGTCTAAGTGTATCAAAACATTGTGGCATCCAGTTCGTATCGCTACATTTACGATAAAACCCACTTCACTACACAACACGAAATAGGAACGAAAATAAGCCCACACTGAATTCAAGGGCACACAAAATGGAATAGTTTATTTTTCCGTCACAAAGTTATGGAGAATACTTCGACAAACGTAACTTGCTCCCCAGTACCGCCCGCATCGGGGACAAATCCGTACTGATACCATGCGGATTATTCTCAGAGGCGAATGGGCAAGCGGAATGAAAAAGAACCCCCACTCCCCGCCCGCAGACCCCAGAAAGTGTGTGTGCATGTGGAAGAATTTATGCTTGTGTGTATGTAGCAGAAACTTCTTCCAACATTAAGAGGAAATGCTGGCGGCGAGACTTTGTATGTAAAAGTCATAACTCGAGGTTTGGCTTTCGACTGTTTTCTCCTCCAATATTGGACCGATATAAGAGATATTTCACAAACTGAATAAGAAGGATAAATACTGTGTCTCAATGTTTTCATTTTTTAATAAATTATTGCCAAATTTGTACACTAGGCCTCTGTTGACAGCGATTTTTCGGAAAATTTTGAGCATTTTGTGAGACTTCTAGTGCTTATACGGATAATAAATCATCAAACAGGAAAACATAGGGACACAGTATATATTCTTCTTATTCAGTTTGTAAAATATCTCTTAAATCGGTCCAATATTGGAGGAGAATACAGTCGAGAGCCAAACCTCGAATTATGACTTTTTACATACAAAGTGTCTCCGCCAGCATTTCCTCTTAGGGTCAATTCATACTAGCGCATCGAAGAGTCAGTCGGAATCTTAACATAGCAAATTCACCCTTATCTCCACTACGTAATGCAAATATTTCGTCCGAGATATTTCTTCCACTCGACTCGCGAATTCCGTCGAATGCACACGAATTGACTCGAAATATGCACAAAGCAAATTCACCCTCATTGCTACAACATAATGCACATTATGTTGTAGCAATGAGGGTGAATTTGCTATGTTAAGTTCCAGATTGACGCTTCGACTCTGCACTAGTATGAATTGACCCTTAACAACTTACCATAACGCGCGAAAAATGTAAGGCACTTTGTATGGGAAATCTGCTCGTTATATGCAGGAAATTCTTATTTTTTCTTTTCGCTTTCGATACCTTTTTTATGGTTAGTAGTGTGTAAAAATGGTAAATAGTGTGTTCATTTTTAGCAATTAAAAAGAAGGTAATTGTTTTTAAGTAAATATGTTATCTTATTATTTTCGTGATGTTTAAACTAGGAGTTTGAATTATAGACGCGTATGTTATAGCCATTTCATTTATTTAAGAGCCCTCTTACAGAATTGCGTTTTCACTCACAAAACTGCTGACTCATCGCAGTATGTAGAAAGTAGGCAGTTGCAATGACGTTTATTTTAGGGTTTAATTATTAATTTATTTAATGAATATTTATGAAACTTTCATTTCTAATGAATTATGGTTTATTTTGGTATAAATTTTACGTAATAATATTAATGTATTAGGGAGAAATTTACAGCTAATTCTGAGCGTGTTTAGTAGTTTTTATGGATTTGAATTGGATATTTTTTACGGACATTCCATACGCATTTCAAATTTCTGAGACCGCTATGACCAAAACCACTATACAGGGTTATTTGTAAAATATACCCTAATTCTTATACAGGGTTATTTGTAAAATACCAACAACCTCTTAGGCAGTGAAAGTAAAAGTTGTTTATAATAATGTGTACTTTCACAGCCTAAGAGGTTATTGGTATTTTACAAATCAACGTGTAGTTCAATCCACGTTCTCGAAAAAGTGCCGTCGCGCTTTTAATGAGAAACTTACTTCGGAATTTTGGCTTTTTTTACAAATAGATAATAAAAAAATGCGAAAAGTGAGGCCGCTATCTTCAATCCTAATAACTATTTTCAACTACCCAATAAGCCAAAGTTGGTCATTTTACGCAAAAAACACAGTCAAATTACACACACAGTAATAGGCCTCCTAACCATACAAAGCATGATAAAAATATATCACAAGTACACTACCTACTAACGTTATTAACAAACTCAACAACTTATTACAACACACCCCTCCCATTATCGATTTGGTAATACAAAACTGTTATCGACTAACGCGTTGCTAACTTACTAAATAAAGCGTTCACCAAAATTTGTAACGTTGCTACGCATTACATTTTGGCTACCACAAGGTTTTAGTTTTGTTCTTGATTTTATTTATTATCATACACTTTTTTCTAGGCATTAAGTATTAATCAAAGACACGGTTTAGGTTAGCAAATAAAAACAAACACAAAAATATGAACATAATTAGTTGGTAATAAAAAATCACGTTGTATGACATAAACTGATAATGTACCAAAATTTGTACATACTCGTATAATTTAATTACGCTCTTTAACATCCGTTTTATTCAAAAATTATGAGACACACTATCACAGGTTTTTTTACTTGGCCAAGCCGACACACTGGGTCCATGCGTCTTTTGAATGATTGTTTATTATTTCTATTTGTGTTTTATTTTAAAAAATCTTAAAAATCTAATATCCGTAACCGAAACTATCCGAAACTAACAGCTTATCCGAAATAATTTCATATCCGTAACCTAAACCGTTATAATATTGACGACACGGTTGGCGCAGTGGTTGAGCGATCAGCCGCTGCGCTGCGTGTCACGGGTTCGATTCCCGCACGGAACAAATATTTGTATGGCCTATAGATAGTTGTTCCGGGTCTGGCTGTTTGTGTATGTGAGTTTGTATGTTTGTGAACGCACCCACGATACAGGAGAAATTCGTAGTGCGGGACGTTTTTTAAAAATATATATATATATATATATATATTATTTGTATACCCGTATCCAGATGCGAAACATCATTAACCATAACACGGTAACACTTAGCGCCTTTCAAAATTATAGCAGAAGAATAAGATCCACGATGAAAGCTCGTTTTTATAGGTACTTACGAATTATTTATAAAACTTAGACAACCGATGATATCACTAACTGCTCCTGGAAGCGCCGGCTCAGAGTTTTGACATCATGGCGAACAATTTTTTCATAACGTTTTGTGTTTTAGGAGATAAAGTTCAAGATTTGACTTGGCTAGTTTTTAAGTCAATAAATTTTTTAGAAGAGTAATATATTATGTTGACCTTTCAATATAAAAACAGTGACTTGCGTAAGTATACTTAACATAAAGATGACAAGTAAAGCCAAATATAAGATATTTATGTAAAACTAGCCAAGTCCAATCTTGAGCCTTAATGTATCTTATTTCAGGATTATCTACAGGACTTGGCGCCTATTTAGATCTCAATTCTTTTTTCGCTGAAGTAAAGGCAATTTGGAGATAACACTTTTAGACTGAATCCCAGAGCTGCCAAACTTCTCTTAGCCGAAGGCGAGGCGCATGTACCAAACGATGTTTTTAAGCACACAAAAAAGATCAAATAATAAATAATATATGTAGCAAAATATTTGTGGGAAGTGATTTAAGTATACTCATGATATGCAGAATTATTTTCGCGTACCGTGTTCGTCTTTTGAAGGAGATCCAAGCTCTCTAACAGTATTATATTAAAAGTATTTTTTTTTGTATTTCGAACATATTGACTATTTAGTAATTGCCAAAAGTAAATAATAATCAGTTTTAAAAAAAAAGTCCGTAACAAGCAAATCGTATACCGGAAATGTGAAAATGTATCGGAAACAATTGAGTTGATTTATCCACCTCGTGCTAAAAGTGGGTGGGTACTTACTAAAGTATACCATTTTAGAAAGCTTATTAAACAAGAAAGTTTTTCAACGTTGTCCCGTGCCATAACCCTAAATTTTTATTATTTGCTGTTATAGCGGCAACAGAAATACACAATCTGTGATAATTTCAACTGTCTACCTATTACGGTTCTTGAGATACAGCCCGCTGACAGACGGACGGACAGCGCAGGCTTAGTAATAGGGTTCCGTTGGTTATGCTTTGGGTGCGGAACCCTAACAACCAATGAATATTCCTCCGTTCTTCGAAAATTGTACTTCAATGAAAACTCAATTATCGATTCCACGAGCTCGTATTTTGTATTTTTGCTTCGATACTTAATTACAGCAGTCATTAATAACGGCTGCAAGCTGATTAATACGCTGAAAAATATCATCCTAGAGTCGGCTCGCTGATTGGCGAGTTTCAATAAAAATCATGAAATTCTAACTAATTATATTTCACATATATATTGAAATTCTTTGTTCAGTGAGCCGTTTATAAAGCTGACACTTCACTTGGCGTATTCCCGTTACTTGGACAAAAAATATACCCTTCCTTCACTTTTTAACAAATTAGTAGGTAAGGTGAATATTTAAGCAAATTGGCCAAGTGAAGTGTCAGCTTTAAGGGTCTTTTTTAAACATTCACAGTCTTGCTAACTACAAACTTTATATCCGTATGATTAGTTTAAATACGTCGTTGGTATTTAAATAAAGTGGTTCTTAAAAGTGCACTAATTTCTGCATTTTTATAACGATTTGCTGAAGCCGGACTTGATCAAATTTCCGACCAGAATCTTATTTTTAGCTGCTTCAAGAATACAAAGGTATTTGATGAAATGGTTGCCACAAGAAAAGCATTTACTATGCGTCGTATAACTATGAATTCATTATTATGTATTGGTATTCAAAACGACGGAAATGCATTACTAATCCGTCTTTGGAATAAAAATACATATCAACATATTTTGAGCTCCTGAAACTTATGTAGGTATATATTTACGTAAATTTATGGTGCATTACGACGCGTCGCGTGACAGTGCAATCTAGTCGCCATGGAGACAATCTTGCCAATGCCGAGGGGAGAATTGCGGGTAGCTATTAATCGATCAAATACCCTAGGAGCTGGCGAGTGCTGAACAACGAAAACTTTGTCCCACTTGCTGACTTGCCCGTTGGGACTCTACCACCTGCTCCCAAGAGCGTTCCGTATTGGAGAGCTTATCCCTGTTCATAACAACTTTAAGTGGCGGACAAAATGACTCTCATCGTTACTGGAAACTTTTTACACAAATTAAAGTCATTGTCAATAGATTTGCAATAGTCTCCAAAGAAGCAAAGAAGCACTGCCGCGCTCACAGATAAATTCCTAGCGCGCTACGTTCTGTGAGCGCGGCAGTGCCTCCGCTAAGACGTACCAAAAGAAGCTAAGCACTATATCCCTTTTCTCCAATCGTTTCGTCGTATTTTCGAACACTCTTAGTTTCGATCTGGATAACTCTATTAACTATTTCCCAGTACGTGTAAGATTTTAAGTAAACTTTAAGATCTCTTAAACGAAACTTTAAGATCCAGACATGCAAAGCGTTAACCACTCAAGCGCAAGTATTTATGACTTGTTTGCTGCTTAAAACCCGGCTTTCATTTAGCTGTAATATGTCCACACTCATCCTAAGAATTTAAGAATTGGAAGTTGATATTTGGTATGCCTATCTATAGATAGTAAAAAAAAAGTCTACTGAGCCCCAAAACTTTTCATTTTTTTTAATTAAAGAAAGGTTTGATATGATTTCTTAAATACAATTCAGAAACCGGCGCACATGCTCCAAGTTGTATCACAAGCCTTCTCGGGAACATAAAACAGTAGTGGTGAGTCTCATTAAGGGAATCTGGACTACATCATGTTATTATGTACCTATTCAACGGCCCTCAATACAATAATCACGCAATCAAGTTTATTACACACTAGCTGACCCGTACCCACTTCGTTGGGCGGTATTTTTCTGGTTAATATATAGCCTATGACATTCACAAATAACATGGCTTTCTATTGATAAAAAAATATTCGAAATCGGTTCATTAGATCCAGAGATTACCCCCTACAACCTCACAAACTTTTACCTCTTTTTAATATTAGTACAGATTAATGTTGTAATTGGCACCTACTTAGCAAAGACACAATCGATTTAGGATATTGTGACGAATAACTTTTTAATTTCACAAATAAAATAGAAAAAAAAACAATTCGATGTACCTAAGAGAATTTCAGAAGTTACTTTTATCTACGTAGGTACGTTATCAAACTGAAAAGTCATTGGAAATTGTCCTGTACCTACGGTTCGGCGGAATTGACAAGCTGTTCGATTCACAGAAAACGCGTTGTTTTTTTTTTTCATAACAATTACGTCCGCGTCAGCACACTTTAAGAATAAAAATCTGTAGGAGAAATGCACGTTCGTACTACAAAAACAAACTACTTTTTCCCGAAACCTAACTTTTTTTTCAAAAGTTGCGGCGCACGATCTAGCTTATCGGGTAGAGGACACTTTAAGTAACAACACATTTTCGGAACATGGTGGCATAAAGTGTCACGTTGCCGAGATAGTTCGAGGTAAAGTCACCATGTAACATCATGACTATCATTAAAAATTACTTAGTTATGTGCTTATATGCATTAGATTAATCTAATGCATATAAGCACATAACTAAGTAATTTTTAAATATAAAAAATATTAAATTCAAGCTGGGCTGAATTTAAATTCAAATAATAGTTCCCAGCTTGAATTTAATATTTTTTGTAAGAAATAAATATAATAACACTTTATTAAGAACTTCGCAAAAGAATAGTGGTTAATTTATAAAAATGGTTGAATCAAGCCTAGAAATATTATCAGAATACAATCTACTGCATATAAGCGCGTGATAAGTTCATTTTTATTGATTTTCAATGTTCTCACATGGTGACTTTACCTTCAAATATTTGATTTCTACTTTAGGGTAAGTACCATGTTGCACATTCTTTGTTGGTTTAAATGTCTTCTACCCGTACACACATGTTACACTGTGCGACGCGATTTTGAAAACATATCAAAATGGCGACGGGGGGGGGGGGCTATGCCAGCTCCCACACAAAAAAGTTCGAGCCCCTTTCGTAACCATCGGTCAAGCCGTTATGGAGGAGTTCGATAACAAACAATGTGACTCTAGATTTTTATAATATTAGACTAGATTAATTTAACTATAGGTAACGTTTTTTTGTCTGTGCCCGCAACCTCAGTTTAATAAATGTCTGCTCGACTATTTATTAGCGTTCTGCTGCTCCGTACAAAATTGATATTTCATTTCGCAATATTGATTAAGTATTAAATCGGTTATCTTATAAGTCCACCTGTATTGTGGATATTTTAATATTAAATCAATTTAAAGCTTATACCAAATTAAATTAAATGAAAGCTGATATTTATTAAGGCGCTAAGCGAATAATAAGGCCGTTTTGAGAATTGTTTTTTCTCGTGAAGTACCAGTAATAATGATTTGATATTTGGTTTATGTTTCTTGACTACATGATCTACCTAAATTCTAAAGGGATACACGTTGCGAAGAAATTTTCTCGATAGAAAAAAAATTACAAAGTTCGATCTGTCTTTTTGCCATTTTTATTTTCATGACGTAATGCATTAGACTGATGTTTTGAAATCTGCTTTTAAACATAGAAAATTACTTAATCAAGCTAAATTCATAACAGGTTTTGATTTCATCATACTTTTATGTTATAAAATCCGAAATTTACTTTTGGCTCATTCTATCGCCATCTCGTCTTTTGCCTTTTAAAAGTATTTGCATCACTGTCGATTCAGATCAATTCAGATGGTATGTGGGCCTTGTCGAAGTAATTAATACCTTTGTCACTTTTTTGCAGATCAGAGCTGCCAGATTTTCGTATTTTTTTTTTTAAATTATATTATATATAGATCAGCAGCTTAAAGTTGTTTTTGTTAAAATTAGTAATATAAAATCATTTCCACCGTGTGTGTATTTTTGTGACCTTGGACAATATATAATCGTATTAATTTTATATTAATACCAACATTGAAATTATTTATAAAAATGTTTGCGGTACAGAATTAAAATATTAGTTTTCAAAACCAATCAATAGGTATTACTCCGGTCAAATTAGACCAAAAATAAAAGTGAAATTACAATAATCGCACCCAGCTCAAAATTGGTAGGATTGTTCAAAACACTATCTATACTCTATACTAAAATATAAAGCTAAAGAGTTTGTTTGGTTGTTTGTTTGTTTGCTTGAACGCGCTAATCTCAGGAACTACTGGTCCGATTTGAAAAAATATTTCAATGTTAGATAGCCCATTTATCGATAAAGGCTATATATCATCACGCTAAGATCAATAAGAGCGGAGCAAACGAAGTTGCGCGGGTCAACTAGTGATAAATAAAATCTAAAAAAGCCTCATCTATCCGTACCTGAAAAAAAAAATACTTGGGTCAAAAGTCACAAAAAAGTGTTTTTCGCGATTTTCAGCTAAACGGCATCTATCTATCTATCTATTAGGATTTGGTTTCCGCATTTAGTCCTGATGTTGGACCATTGTGCAACCAACCTCCCTCCAGAAACAGCTTAATTTTCCCGGTGTGTAAAAACTGTAAGCGAGATCTGTGATCCTATTGTTTGACTCCGTATTTCGGTAACGCCTGTACACTCACCCGGGTGCCAAGGCCCACCAGCATTCCGCTTGTTCATGGGTGTGTTCTTGTAGCCATGTGCGCAGCTGGACGAAGGGGAGTGGTACTATGGGTCCGGCTCAAACAGCCACAGTATCAGTTCCCCTCCTGGCTCATCGGCAGCGTCATTTCCTTGTGATCCGCTGTGTCCTTTTATCCACTGCAGCTTCACAGTGTTGCGGTTGGTCACTGTGATGCGTTCTAGTGCATTGTGGCATTCTTGTATGAGTTTCGAGGTGGTGAGATGCTTCCTTAGGGATTGAAGGACTGAGGCGCTGTCGGAGAGTATGCGAATGTATGCATGGACCGCCAGGATAAAGCCCACGCATTCCACCTGGTAGACGGTGTTGAGTTTACCTAGCGGTCTGGATATTCTGATGTTAAGGTCATTGGAGTAAACTCCAAATCCGGTTCCGATGCTTGTCTTTGATCCGCAAGTGTAGATTCTCAGCTCTTTGAGACCTGAGTGATCGTTCAAGGTGGCGGGGAAACGTGTGCATATTATGATGATTACAACTTTTTGAATCGGTACATCTCAGAAACGGTGGCTCTTGTGGAAAAAGTGTCTAGCCCTTTTTTCCACAATTTTTGTCTGAACTAATTTTACGATAAAACTTACCGTTTTGCTGAAAATCGCGAGAAACCCGTTTTTGTGACCCTTGACCCCGAGTATTTTTTTTCCAGGTATCGGGTCGATGAGGACTTTTAGATTTCATTTATTATGGTGTTTCGAACAATTCTAGCAACTTTGAGCTGGGTGCGAATATCTGTACCCTCGGATGTCTAAATTGACCGGACTATATTGACAATGCTTGCCGTTGCAAAGCCTCTGGTTCATACATATAATAATACTAGCTGACCCGCGCAATTTCGTCTGCATCACAATTTTTATTACTGCTCCGCTCCTATTAGTCTTAGCGTGATGATATATGATATGCCTAGCCTTCCTCGATAGATGGGCTATCTAACACTGAAAGAATTTCAAATCGGACCAGTAGTTCCCGAGATTAGCGCGTTCAAGCAAACAAACAAACTCTTCAGCTTTATATATTAGTATAGATTTCTACGCTCTGGTTTGTATTCTCGGAATGTGGAACTGTTAGTTGAATAAAACACAACAAAACTCAGGTAGATATTGTCGAAGTTCATCCGATAACCGATGTGTAAAGAAGAATCAAGTAGGCCGTTCAGCTTCTGCTGCAAGTCTGCGATGTCATCCGGTTATTTCAATAATGAAATATACCTACTCGCCATTTTTGTCAAAACCGCGTCCATCCCGGTACTTCCAAAGCAGTCCGTCCATTGAACCTGTCTCAATAAAGTCAAAAATCTTTAAAGCCGCGGACACAAACTCAGCGGCGCGGCGGGCGGCGCGGGCAGTTACATTATACATCTCTGCATTTGATGCGATCAGCGCTGTAGCGGCACGTTCAAAAGGAGAGATGATTAATGAGTTCGTTTCCGCGGCCTAAGGCCTTTGCACACGGCGTTTTTTAACGCGCCTATAGTTAAGTTTTGCATACAAAAATTTTGTGGCGCTGTAATCGTAGACCTATTTGTATCGATACAAACGCGCAAATACGGCGATAGGCGGTATAAAAGCGCTGCAGTCGCGCGTATGTATTTTTATACAGAAATCTCTGTGTTTTCACTAGACTCCTCAACAGTAGAAAAAAGGAGTGTGACGAGACAGCACTGCTTACGCTGGCTTTATAGTATAAAAAATAAGCGACATTATTGGATTAACCCATTCACGAGCGAAAGAAGATTCGAGTGACGATCATTTTAAAACAACTTTTAAAACATTGCCCAAACATAAAAGATGGGGGAAAAATTCGAACTGCTATCGGATGTCGTGTGAGTGACAAATAAACCATGCAGTGCCTCTCCCCCACACATTTCTCCAACAATTAAGAGGGGACTCTAGTCGGTAACTCTTGGGCCCTTCTCTTTACAAACGAATTCCGCTGCTAGAGCCATGATTTTTTTTCCAAAAAATCTAGATCGAATTAATACGTGCCTCTATAATTTTTAAACTTAAAGAATTTTGACAATCCAAAAACCCGAAAAAACAGCCCATTTTTACCGCCATGTTCAGACGACTATCAGACAAATTTAATAAGTTTTTATCAAAATAGAAAATAATAGAAGTATAGCTTAGCAGTCTTCTTCTAAATTTTGATACATAATTTTTATAGATCAGGTCAGTTTTGAAGAATAAAACAGCGGAATACAAAACGTCTTTTGGTCAAGGTTTTTATAGGTAAAATCAGCCTCTGCTGCAGTTGTCGTTTTTGAACTTTACTTGATAGGGCACTAGAGTCCCCTCTTAATAAACAAACTCGATACACACGAACTTTGAATGCGCTTGTCGCGCGCGTTTGCATCGCTTTGTACGCGCGTCGGCCCTTGAACTGCAATCCTTGGCCTTTGTTTGGTGGCAAAATAAAGAACATCCAATTTGACCACCTCAGCACAGCCGCACGGGTCGATCTTCAAGCTAAACCTTGAAGACCGACCCGTGCGGCTGTTATTCTTAAGCCACGAGCTCCTCCATGCGTGTTATATAAGGTGGTCAAATTGGATGTTCTTTATTTTGCCACCAAACTAAGACAATCATGGCTCTAGCAGCGGAATTCGTTTGTATTTAGAGGCTTTTGCCTTACAAAGGTACGTCAGCCTCATCATATCCTAATCTAACTAATTATTACACGTCATTATAATATTATTAAAACAAAATATATTACTTATTGCGTAAGCGAGGGAGATAGTGATGCAGCAACCATTTCATAAATCAGTTTCGCTTCTCCCGAATTAGGTGTAGCTAATATTCTAATGAAAGCCCCAACATCATACATATTAACTTTTAACTCCCGCATCACTATCTACCTCTCTCTCTTGTTCTTTTCACATTCCACCAGCAGATGTTGGCAGCAGATTCTTCATTCAAAGTCTCTACAACGTGTAACCGAATAACTCAATACCTCAGACACCTTGGATTCTAGTACTGCCGGTCGATTCTGTAAACATGTCGAAGTGAAGGCTTGGGTGAAGTGATCACGAAGTGAGCTATCATTCCAACTTGATTGCATGAATTGACAGAACACTTTAGTTCGTGATCACTTCACCCAAGCCTTCACTTCGACCATAATAAATTCATCCATAAAGCTTAGCGTTAGGTAGGTTTAAAATAAACGCTTCTTTTATAGTAATTCTGCATAAATTGAGTTTTCAGAAACAAAAGAATTTTAATCAACTTTTTGTATCAACATGAAAGCAGAAAGTTTTAATGCGAACGGTTTCTTCCGGAAACAATCTGTTTCGCTCTATGGGTTCGTATACATTTACATACATAGAAACCTACTTGGGGGGATCCGCCCGAGCAACTCAGTGCCCCCTTTGACCTCAATTGTAGGGAAGCTCGTAAAACGATAACACAAAGAGAATATGCATGTGGTTTTTACTTGCAAAATGAAATACTTGTTAGCTCTAGTAGACAACCATGTAATTATTTTTTAAATAGGAACCTTCATCAGCGATGAAGTTATAAAGCTTCAAAGATTACAATTAGAAAGAGAAGTCCGAAATGAACTTTGACGTCAAAGTCCATGATGCCTATACAGCTGCCATAGAAAATAGCGTTTTCGCGAGAGGGACAGATACATTTGTTTAAAATAATTATATCTCGTTTGTTTTTCGAGAAATTTTGATTATATTTTGACTGTTAGTATTATATGTTTGTATCTTTTTAGGTCTTCTCCTGATCGTGTGGGCAGTAAGGTCTAACGACCCCACACACCCTAGTGTCAGAGTTTCTAAACCACCTCAAGGGTCTCTGACATGGTTCTGGTTGGTTCTCTGGTGTGATATCTACATCTACACTATAACATTATAAAGAGGAAAGATTTGTTTGTTTGTTTGAAATGAAGAGGCTCCGAAACTACTGGACCGATTTACTGGACATTATTAGGGAGTAACATAAGCTATATTTTATCCCCGTACATCCACGGGAACGGGAACTACGCGGGTGAAACCGCGTGACGTCCACTAGTTTTTAGATAAAATTATAGATACTTAGTAAATATTTTTTTCATGCATATTCCCTATTGTAGGTAATAAGACAGGACAGTGTGCTGCATGCTTTCATGCTAGCCACTATATTATGTTGTTTATTTATTTACTAAAAAAAAGTTTACCAACAGCATCTGTGTAAAGTATTTCTTAGGATAATTCATACAAGCCTAAACTCGTAAACAGTCGCCAATTACAGTTCAACCCACATTGATAAAGTTAACAAATAACATAACAGGCACTCAAATCGAAATAATAGCAAAAATGCCAAGATGTGTCGTGAAGGGTTGCGTGAAGTACGACAAAAATTGTATATACCTACTTAATAAAAAATGATAACATTTCAGACTACCGCCAAGTCAATAATTAGACACTAAATCAACTTCTAACATTATTTAAAACAATTTTCTTTCATCAATGCCTTTCATCGAAGCCACGCGCCCCGCGCGTTCCCTGCGGCTAGGCGGCTGTGCAACATAACTTTGCGGCGGCGCGCGTTGTAGCCGACAAAATGAAAAGATTGAATTGTATTGCTTTAATAGTAAAGCAAAACTAATAAGTAATGTTTATTAGAAGCTAATTAAACTGTGTGTTTATGTACCTACTGGTAAAACATATATAATTACAGTGAAAATACGTATTTAATTTTCAGATTTCCTACTGATTCCGCGCGAAATGAAGCCATTTAAATTGATATTATTTTCTGTATAAAAGTTTTTTTATTTCTCCAAACCTCGAATAACACCACGCCGCAGCGCCGCTCTTACAAGGTTACGTCTACGAGCAACCTACGCCGACCGACATCGTAGTTAGTTAAAGGTAGTTCTAATAGATGGCGTTATTGTTTTAGTATGGGAATTGCGTTAGAAAAACGTTTGGACGACCGTATCTTTACGTTTTTTATGGCTACAAAAAGTATCCTAACCATTGATTATGGTTAGGATACTTTTTGTTGCCATACAAAGGATATTGTTATGCGTCCATACAGCCTAAGAACCAAGACGTGAGTTCACTTTCTGTGTTCTAAATAATGCTTCGACTGAAACTAAATTAAAATCACGGACACTTCTGAGAATTGTAAAAATCGTCATGATCAAAATGCTTTTGGATTTTGAGGTTTTAATTAGGCCAATAGAAACATACTAAATAGTCCAAGGTCCCAGAGCTGCCAGACATCTCTTATTTTCTCACTAACAAACTGTGTGGTACAGCGTAGTGTTAGTACCTATGTTCTTTTATCAAACACAAACGAGGTAACTTAGGAGGAGCTCGTGGCTAAAGAATAACAGCCGCACGGGTCAATCTCCAAAGTTAAGCAACGCTTGCCACGGTTGGTCTGTGGATGGATGACCATCTTAACATACCGAGTTTCCTCCGTAAAACGTTTTCGTAATAATGAGTGTCCGTTCTATTGTAATAATTAAAATTAAATTATAAAAAAGAAAAACTAGGAATTATGGTAAAGATTTCATACGTGTGTACAATGTCCTTCCACATCGTTAGTTTTATTGATGCCGCTACAACTTCATAAATTAAAGAATCTATAAATATTAAAAATTCAAACACGTAACGCGGTAACGCGTAGGCGATAAAAACATTATTTGAAAAATAAAACAGGATCTCGACTGAAAAGACCCGCAACATGCCAACGGCCACTCAACGGCATTTCCTTCCGTCTTTTGATAATTTGCTGTAACCAACAAACGAACGATAAAATGGTTTTAAAAAATCGCACAAGTTGCCCCTCTAAGCGAAATAAACATGTGAGTCCCATACCTTTGCTCAGCGGGATACTGGGAGCGTGTACCTGACATGTGTCAGGGGAACAAGTCACAATTGAATAGCTCCCTACACTACGGTGGCACGTGTTCAGTGAGCTTTGCGAAAATAAATCGTTGCAGAATTTTCTACTAACTACATTTTTCATTTATTTTCGTTACTAAGTTTAGTAATTTACAAACTTAGTTTTTGTTATTGTAACGAAAAGGTTCGATGTTTTGTTACTTATTTTCATAATTAACGAATCAAAAATGTGTACTTACTAGCTGACCCGACAACGTTGCATTATTTATTATTTCTAAGTTCATACCCACAGAGAACAGTAGCTTTTTTTCTTTCTTTTTGCTACGTTTTCATTTTTTTTTTATATAACTCAAATATAAGTACAACTAAATGTTGTAAATAAAGATTGCTATATATTCACTAACAACCGACTGTATGTGCTTGAGAGCCAATAAGCCAGTTATTATTATATTTTTTTAAATACTTATTGTTATAAAAGTACGAGTACTCCGTTTCAAAAGTTAATTCTAACATACAAGGAAAAAGAACAGAAGGAAAATATACTCAAAATTAATATAAAATTCCTACTCAAAACCGCGCTCTGTTAAACCTGTTTTTTCTGTCCATGGATTAAGGTTGTTTTTTATATAGCACCGTCGCACGCCTCGTTATATCTAAGCTTCTTTTGTGGAAAAGTAGACGTAGGTGCGCACCATTATTTACAGGTAATCCTTATGTTTATCCTTAACTTTGATTAAAAATAAGCGGCTTATACCAGTTTTACAGATTGATTAAATTTTAATGAGAACCAGTGAAATCTTCAAAGATTTCTAAAAAAGTCAGATTTGGTTCCTGCGATGCACGGCGGAAGATTTTACGTACTTCTTTCTACAGTCGCAAAATTAAGTGTGAATAATCGTCAATCCTACCAATAATATAAAAAAAACCCGGACAAGTGCGAGTCAAACTCGCCCACCAAAATTTCCGTACTTTGTCAGTTTTAGATTTTAATTATTTTAAATAGACTATATTTTTTTAATGATTTTATTACAATGTCTAGCTTTCAGACTTTTCCTATACTTGTAGTATAAGATGCTATTACTTTCCGAATTTCATATTGCTAGGTCAACGGAAAATACCCTATAATTTTTGATTCCCTTGAGAGTGTCGAAATATACGTTTTTAGGGTTCCGAACAAAAAACCTTTATAGGATCACTCGGGTGTCTGTCTGTTGGTCTGTCTGTCTGTCTGTCCGTTTGTCATAGCCAGTTTTCTCCGGATCCACTGGACCGATTCTGTTGAAATTACGTACACATATGGACTTCTGTGACCCAAACACGGAAGCGTTACGTAAATTATTATTTTTTTTTTGTATGGGGGTTACTTTTGAGGGTCAAATTAGAAAAATTAAAAAAAAAGTTTTTAGAACAATATCGTGCGACGTATCAAATGAAAGGGCTTACTGTGAGGGTTTGAATTAGGTATATTTGTTTATAATTAAAAAATAAAAATAAATAGTTTTGAAGTTATTCAAGAAATTAGACGAAAAATGACCATTCCCCCCCTAATCTCCGAAACTACTGACCCATAAATTTTGAAAAAAAAAATGGAAATAGATCTTTACCTATAGATTTCAGGAAAATCTATAAGAATTCTATAGTCTTAAAATAACATGTTAAAATCAAAAAATAATTCGTTCGGAACCCTTTGCACGCGAGTCCAACTTGCACATGGCCAGTTTTTTGCAGCATAAACGGCCGTATCTTTTTTTTACGTTAACTTAGAAGTTTTATTTTTTCACAGCTTCAAGGGACTTCAGACCTAAATATAAGTTTTTTTTTTAATTTCAACTCGATACCTCGACCCCCTCCCTTCGAAGGAAACTTACTCAATTCGACAAAAGAGTACTATAAACAAATAAATCGGGTTAAGTCAATCCGTATCATAACATAAACTCACAACTGACCAACCATCCTCTGCGGTTTGCAGATAACTTGCAACAATCACATAATCCGTTTTAAATGTAAACACCGACGGTATCGTGCTCGTTCCGTAGGTAAGTAGGTGGGGTATTCCCACCCTCTTTGAAACCGTGACGTAGTTCCACACGTACAACCAGCATGCATAATACATCGAGATGGTCCATCCTCAGTTGATGAATAAATAAAATACGGAGTGCGCAGTGCATAGCCTGACTAATTACTAAACTTCGAGAGGTCGCTAGCGTTGTCGGGATGAGCACTAAGCGTAGTTGAAAGTGCTACAATAAATTATTCAATAACAGTCTGTATGATGACAAACTTGTATATATTCACTGCTAATTTACCCCTCCAGGGTACGAACTTTAAAAAAATCTTCCTTAAGCACCTATGTTTAATAAAATTAAAAAAACATGAAGATTGCTTTTGGGAATAAAAATATATGGCATGTGCAATATTGTGTATGTAAAGAGAAATTCCTTGGTTGGTTCTTAAATCAACCAAGGAATTTACTTCCTAAGGCTTAATTGAAGGCTTTGCTGCACAAAAAATTTTAATGAAATTTTTAGACAACTACGTTGGTAAAATATGCTCCACATGGCATTTCGAATTAAGATGTTTATCTAGATTAAGTCCTAAAAATTCTTTTTTTTAATTTATGTAATTGTAACCCTGCGAGGGTTATTTATTCATTAAATGTTAAAATATACATAATAGTTGACCCGCGCAACTGCATCTGCTCCGCTCCTATTGGTCTTAGCGTGATGATATATAGCCTATAGCCTTCCTCGAGAAATGGGCTATCTAACACTGAAATAATTTTTCAAATCGGACCAGTAGTTCCTGAGATTAGCGCGTTCAAGCAAACAAACAAACTCTTCAGCTATTAAGTAATAGATTCTGTACTAATTTACTTTATTAACTAAAAAAAAAATCGGCAGTTAATTATGTCATATTTTTAAGCATAAACATTGAATCGCACGAGACTTCATATTAGATGCGAGTGTACGACGTACGTATTACACGACTCCGGTTAGTTCATTTAGTAGATCATTTACTAAATCAACCGTCGAATTCTTAACGCAAAATGGTAGATACATATCACTATTTATTATTCTTACAATACAAACGCAACAATACTAACGTCAACAAATGTCGCAATTATTGGAATATCGAATTATTAAGTATTTTAACTAGTGTTCCGGGTCAGTAATAGTCACCCAGGAATGGCGAGCGCATCAACGTAACTATAAAATTTATGACATCAGGCATCTGTCATATCAATATGAGTAATATTAATAATATTGATCCAAAGGCATCTTCCGACAGATGCCATGCCGTTTCATGCTTCTATAGACTCTGTATTTTTCATAGAAATATATTATGGTATTTTTCCATCATCTGACGACTTCTTTCATTATGAGATTTTGCGTTGGTTAGCGCTAACCCCGACACGGTTAGTAGGTTTAATTTTTGTGTTGGAATTAGGTTAACAAAGTTTATTATTTATTTATTTAAAATAATGCAAATAACACCTTAACAGCAGTTACGCCAATCCGATGTTACTACCACAATTGCGATTTAAATACAATAGAGAATGCAATTTAAAAAGAATAAAACAAAAAACATTAACAATGAAATTAGAAATACACATAAACATTCAATAAAAATACAATTAGAATAAAAAAATACAGTTAAAAAAGCAATTACAAATTCAACACCAATAAAAATACAATTGAAAACAATGAAAATAAAATAAAAACTAAATGCAATTAAAATTATAGGTAAAATACAATTAAAATACAATTAGAAATTAAATAAAAAACACAGTTAAAAATCAATTAAATTAGAATAAAATTAAAATTCCATAAAATTACAAACTTATCTAAACATTTTCAATGCACTTCTGTGCCACTCCTGTTAACTTCGTCAGGCTGCTTTAATCAACTTCAATCAAGAAGTTTAAATCAGTTTAGATGGATGCGGGCCTTAGCCTCGATTTCAGGCTGCCAATTAGACGTCAAGTAATTTCCGACTCCAATCACTGCAGCAGACGTGAGATTTGATTGCAATTTCGCTTAACAGAATAGATTCGGCTGCCAAAAACCATCGGTACCGAATGTTGATTAACGAAATAGCAGTTTCTCAACACATCAGTTTATCTGATATGCAACTTATATATATATAACATGTAACAGAATAAAAGTAATACCTTAAAAGGGGTTATTGTACTCGAAAAATTTTTACAACGGGATCAAAAACAAATCGTGAAAAAAAAATGAACTGTTCACATTGTTATATATAAAAACCCAATGTTCAGTGCATTTTGTCGCGTTATGCGCACAAAAATGTCTGGGGCAGTCATATTTAAGTACTGATGGATTGGGGTGAAGCTAACGGGTAGGGGGGTGTTTTAAGTTTTTTGTAAATAACTTGCTAACGGTGCAAGTGCCTAGCAAAAAATGTTCTTTTACATAAGTAATCTAAATAAAATTTTCTACATAAAAGATTCTGTACAGTTTTTCGATAGGTTCAATATTTAGTGACTCAACATGACATGCCAAATAAACTTTTTTACAAAAAAATAAAACCGACTTCAAAATGAAAAACAGTAAAAAATCATTTTAATTTTGGATTTCGGTGTTTTTGAACACTGACTTCCAAAAATAAAGTTATTTTGTGATGGGATGAGTCCAGAATGAGTCTAGATATTAGCGGGGGGAGGGAATACCTATATAAGGCAGCTGCCGCAAGTCAGAGCTCAGAAACAGGGTCTAGCTAGGAGCTAGACCTACCAGGCTGGGCCCTGGTTCTTAATAAAACTAAACACAAGAGAGTTTATGATTAGGGATCGGATAATCGGATGCATATACACCTTAAGTTATTTTTTGCATACATAATATTATTATGAAGGTGGCTTCTTAGAATATTTCTTTTTAGTCGTTTTTCGAGGTAAGGTTTTTTTTTTCAATATTTATTTATTTTGATGTTATTTCTATACTGTATAGTAGCTACAGAACACCATCCTTAAATATGTCCACGCACTTCTGGAACACCGTATATTTTTGTTCGAAAGAGGATTATTCCGAAATGGTTCCATTTAAATTTCGTAAAGATAATAAAAACTTCGGAGATAAATAAATTAAATTGATATGGACTGGTCGGAATGTTTGGAATGTAATGGTATTTTTTTTTACAAAAAGATACAAGCGACTCCGAATATGAACCACTACAAACTGGAACATCCTGTATAGAGACTGCGGCCGGAGATTGCGGGAAGCCGCACACGGCTTACTCAGAACAACGCCGGGCGGACAATTGTCACGGCTGCCACTACTGATAACGAGAGGCCGCAATGTAATTAGTTCTCTCAGACTCACAGGCCAGGCCAACCGGAAGTAGTTTCCGTGCTCTACAAAATCAGAACTCAATTGGAACCGGTTTACCACCGCAAACTTTTCTTAATTAAGTTAAAATTTAATCCACAGTTTGCTTATGAATTCCGGGGTAGTTTACGGTTTACGTATTCCGAGTGGTTTCAGACTAAATAGTTCTCTGTGGATACGATATTAAATTATTCAGATAAAGTTTGCCGACGAAGTGTGGTTGATGAAAGCAATAACTGACTCCTTTGCCGCGGTCTGGTATAAAAGCTTCCAGGTACAAAATGAGTGTTTTTTTTAATCATGGGAAACATTAAATATTTTTAATTATTTTATTCAAAAACTGTACACTGTAACATTCATAAATTTACTCTACATAAGGCAGAAATAGCCAAGCGTAGCACGCTGGTATTTAGCTGAGCCATCCCAAAGGTGGCTGCAATACTCCATGCAGGATCGGACTTGTGCTTTGTATAGGGTTAAGAGCTGTCCAGGCCTGAAGTATCGCTACACCCTATTTAGGATGCTCAGCTTTTTGGCCTCAGTTTGGGCTTTGTACTCAATGGTGGCGTCAAAGTTAAGACTGGATGTCAACTCCATGCCTAGGAGCTCGAGCCGATCAGTACCCCGAAAAGTAGGAGTTTGGTCGAAACGAACCAGTTATTGCTTAATGTCCGAACTAGGAAACGTGGCTGTAACAGAAATACAAAAAATACATCTGTAGCGACTACATATTTCCAAAATTAACGTACCATTGTGAAAAATGGAGGGTCACGTGCAATTTTGATTGAGCGATGTGAGTTCATAGGGAAATCTCGAAGTAATAAGCGCTTAAAATTCCACGTAGTAAATTAGGTAATTATGTAAAACTAGCTTCTGCCAGCGGCTTCGCCCGCGTGGTCCCTAGGGAACATACTCCCGGGATAAAAAGTAGCCTATGTCCTTTCTCAGGCTTTAGACTATCTGTGTGCCAAATTTCATTTAAATTGGTTCATTAGTTTTGGCGTGAAAGCGCGACAGACAGACAGACAGAGTTACTTTCGCATTTATAATATTAGTAAGGATTGTAACCGATAATTACTACTTAGTTGATGGCAGTCGTTACGGATGGTCAGAAGCCAGTAAATCTGACTCCAGTCTTGCGCGCGTCCCGCGTTACCTAGTTAATGGGTTGTGGAGGTCTGGTAGGCAGCCGCTCCACGTAAAACACTGGTATAGCTGAATCCGGTTTGACTGGAAGCCGACCCTAATGTAGTACGGAAAAGACTAGGCAGATGATGATGAAGTAAGTTGATGAATAAACATTTTTTTTTTTTATAAAAACTGTAATGAGATTTGTTCGTGAAATAATTGCTTTTTACAAGCCTTTGTTTAACTTTCAATGTTTGTAAGCTGAATTAAAACAAGTGCCGTTTATCCTACAAAGTTTAATGTTTATTCAGTTCCAATGACAATAAATTTTAATGATAATTATGATCTGATTGTTCATCTAGGGTTGGCTCCAGATGAACCAACTCCACAACACTCAACGGTGCTGACACAAAATTCTATGTACACATTCAATATTTTTTTTTTAAATATGATCTACTTTGTAACACTATCACAACGACCATAGTATTTTGAAACTCTTATTTATACTTTAGGAGATCATTCAGCATCGATAAACTTTTTGGCTATATAAGAAAAAAAGTTAAAGGAGAAAATCGATTACGGGCCCACTATTGTTCAAAATATGCCCAAAGTTTTATTGGTAGATTTGCCTAATGATGGACAACGGGGTTCACGAAATAAAAATTAATTATTTAAAAAAAAATCATTATGATAATAGGTACACTAAAAATAAATAATACATTAGAATTATGAAACACTGTTAATAATGTTTATTTATCAAAACAATGTCACCGTTCCATTCCGCGCCGTCCTCGGAACACAAGGCTCGGATTGCGCTCGCTCCTGGATGTGACAAACTACGTCCTGCGTCATGATAATGAATATTGTCATTTTTAAATAGTTGAAATGTTTTTTAAATATCATTTTAACCGACTTCCAAAAAAGGAGGAGGTTCTCAATTCGGTGGGTATTTTTTTTTTTGTCTGTACACCGATTACTCCGAGGTTTCTGAACCGATTTCTGTGATTATTTTAGGAATAAGAGAAACCGTAGAAATTTGATTCAGTTTAGTTCAGTAGTTATTATTTTATGAGCATTTTTGCTTATTTCAATTTCTGCGTTGACGAAGACGTCGTCAAGTATCACCACTTAAAAGTGAAAAATAAAAAACATTTTACAAAAAAAAAAAATATAACCGACTTCCAAACAAAACACTACAAAGAATAAAATAACCTTAATTTCGGAAGTCGGTGTTAAAAAACAAAGAAACAAAACCAAAAACACCGACTTCCGAAATTAAGGTTATTTTATTCTTTGTAGTGTTTTGTTTGGAAGTCGGTTATATTTTTTGTAAAAAGTTTTTTTTTAAATGATTGTGTCGTAGTCATTGGATAGATGAATTTGACTTCCGTTTTCGTATTTATTTTGGTAAAACAATATATTTATAACCCACTTCAACCGCAGGTTTACTTGTGGCACTGTATAATGCTTTTTAGTGACATACAAAAAATTGCTTGGAATACCCGGACTACCTCAAAAATTCATCGCAAAACGATCCTACACAGTGATTTTGAAGAGGTTAGTTTTCATAATATTATTCAAAGTCACAATACACGCTAGAAGCGATCGGGGCACCTGAGTAAGACAATTATTCTTACTCAGGAGCCGCGGACGCTCCCTGCGCCTACTTGGCACTCGGATCAATACCCGAGCGCCATGTAGGCGTCGTTGGCACTGAAATTATCAAACCCAAACCGATCCCCGAGGAAATTTATCGTTAAAATCATTCGACAGTTACTATGCGTTTATATTTGTACATGTGTCGTAGCAGCGCTGTGTATACATGAACCTATAGCGCTATTTCGTGTGTCTAGACTTGCATCAGACGGATGACGCAATCGCTGGTCCGTCCTACTTTCCGCGCCGTCAGCCTTTTATCCCCTGCCCTAATTGGGATCGAGCTGCGCAATGCAAGCAGAGCGTTATAAAACGGAGCGTTGCGGCTCTTGGAATACTTAATCGAGTGGGGGAGCGTGGGACGTTGGCCACAGGACACGTTTGAACTTTGTCCATTTAGCTTTGCTGTCCCTAAAAAATCATTATTGGTTAATGGACATGCTGGAATTCGAAAACTTTGTTCATATTGAAACCGTTTCCATGTTTATTTATCTGAACTTTATGTACAGCAGTGATACATAGGCGGTCTTAAAGTAACAAGGCTTTGTGTACCAGCTAACCTTTGGGTTTAAACAGACTACACTGTAGTAGGTGTACAACAGATAAATCATATGAAAATACTAATAAACTACTCGTAATATAGTAAATTATGTTTGTGTTTTGTCGAGACGGGAGACGATGATGAAGACATGTTTAGAAAAATGGTAACTGATATCTACAAAACTTATTTATTGTTATTTGTTGTGTGACCTATTATTTGCTAGATTCATTTACCACTCCTTTACTTTTGCTTCGAGTTATCAGGAAATTTCGGAACACATTCGAAAACGTTCAAAACTTTTAATGTCATTAAAAAGTTACAAATTCTGAATAAATCTAAAACTACAGCTTTTATGTGGTGTTTTTTCAGAAATTCGATACGTAAAAATGTTACTTGAACATTCAATGTGTTATGTAAAACGAAAGAGTACAATAAAATCTTAATATTAGCAAGCGAGCGACATTTTAATCTGAACCACAACGTTCGCTGTTAAACATACTTCAAAACCTGCGCTGCTCCAGACTTACCTAACCACTAATAATTATTGACAACACGATTTAACAGTTACTGTAAAATCATATTTTCATTCATTTTTAGTTCGGGTTCGGAACAAATCGTAAGTCCGTAGGCTAGCCCGAAACTACGGATTTCGGGCTTAGTTACGGGCGTATTCTACTCCCCCAGGGCCGCGGTGACTCTTTCGAGAAACTCCGCAACGAATAAAGCCCATATACACGACATCAAGCGACAAGACTTGCGGCGGGATTTGCGGCCTCGTCGCGATCAATGATCGCTGCCAGTGTTGCCAAGTTATTAGAATGTCGATTTTGAACCTAATGCCGGTGAAATGATAATATTGTTATATAAAATGATAAACAGATTGAAAATAATATTTAATAATTATCTTATATTGGCACATTGATTGCCCTAAACTTCAATTAAAGAAACTTATTTTGCGATGTATTTAATGCACTTCTAGTGGATTTTTGGTCTTAATAGGATATTTTACTACATAGAAAAATAATGATTCGGTTTTCATGGAACCGTAACTAAGTACCTATTGGCACATAAGGATGCTCTTGTTGTACCGTTTAAAATATGTATAAATGTTTAAAATATGTAGATATATAATGTCTTAAATAGTAATGATATACTGATAAACGATTAATTAGAGGAGTAATTGTAAAAAGAGCTTTCGAATTTAAATATAAAATCTGTGTTGTAAGTTAACAATGCGCTTTCCGTAATACTTGACCTCAATTAATCAAATAGCGTCAGGAAAACGTTTTGAAAAGCTTTTGAATGGAAATAAAATGTATTTATGTCATTCATTTTAAACAGCTCATCATAGTTATTATGGGCTCGTGCAGGACGTGGGCTACTTCTAATAACGCAGAATGTGTTCTCTTAAAGTCACCAAAATCTAAGAAGTCCGATTTGACAGCTGAGTAGAGAGGGATAGAAGATTGCTTTACCACTTAGTGCGAAAGAGATTTGTTTTTATATCTCTTTCATAATTACTAGTAAAGCAATGTTGTATCCTGCTGTCAAAACGGGCCTTTTATTTTTTAACAACATTAAAATATACATTTCTGGAAGATTATTTTAATGCAACTATTTCTTGCAGTGGTTTCGCATTGATTCAGTGACGAACCTACGTGTTTGTTTCGTTCAGGCATGGTAAAAGAGGCCCTACATATAATTTGTTATATGTAGGAAATTGAGACATTTTTGTCAGTTTGTGACTGACATGCGAATACTAACGTCGTTTATTTAATTTACTTAATTTTATGTTTAACTTAGTAATAGTTAATTAATTTTGCAACTGTACAACAATACCTACTTTATTGTTAACTGTGGAGGCTTGTAAATTGCTAGTTGTGAATTGGCTTACTTTTACCACCGTATTAATGGCTGTAAGCCATCCAAACATAATAAAGTAAAAAAATAAATAAATGCTAAGCCACTGAGACAGGTTTAATAGAACGCCAGTGGAAACACTAGCGTCCAAAAAGACAAAGAGACTCGTCAACTCGTGGAACAATTCGCTCGTAGCAGCGGAATGCCGCAGTCGGTCGCAATCGGTCGCTTTTTACGAGCACGTCAAAGCTAGGGCGCAAAATACCCAAGGATCCAATAAAACACAAGGGTGAAAAATTGCATTCCATTTTGACGTCGTTTTTAACGATTGCTTCAGGATCATTGAAGCGTTAGCAATTGTGGATTGGTTTATTGTGCGACTCGAAGCTACATGAGCATTTGACGGATTTATCAATGATAAATAATAATTTTACTTCAATAGTATTTCCTTTTTAGGTTCATACATAAATCTCATAAAAAATTTACACAATCGGCATCTGCTTTTCTTTTCAGTATTTCATGACATGGTAGAAAGTTAGATTTTTTTGGAATTAATCGTGATTGTACTAAAAATGAAAATAAAAAGGTTTGAAAAGCGCGAGTAGGTTGTTTCTACCTCCGGGTTAAATCCAAAACTAATAAAGCGCCATTCAGAAGCAAAAATATGAAAACAGTTAAAAAATATTGAATATTTGAGTTAACAATTAACATAGTACACAGTTTAAATAAATATTGATAAAACATATATATTTTTCCGATCAGTTATAAAAATACAGAACATTTTAAAAATGTTCGCTTAACTTGGGTGCGCTTGTGAATGTACGTTTAAAGTGGAGAGTTGGGAACCCACCGAGAAATAAATGTATGAGAGTTGGATGGATCCAAATTTCACACATAGTGGACTAAACTCGATACCGTCCCGTCGTCGCTTTTGTTATATAATTTACGAACCTGTAAAAAAGGGAGCAGAAGAAGAGGTGATCCGCAGTGACATTGTACCGGCAGCCGCGCTGGATAACAATCAAATATTTATCCAATTGACCCACTTTATTTCACCACGTTGTTTCATTTTCGTGTCTGTGTTACCTATTTTACCGGTATACAAAAGCGCTACTGTCACGTCACGAACAATGAGAGCATCGGTGATTCAATTTTAAACAACTACAAAACTGTGCGCTTTTGAGTTAAAGTTGTTGGTATTGTTTCGGTCACAACTTCACACAATGCTGTTGGAGTTGTACAATATTGTGAAAATGAAACAGACACAACTAAAACAGTATTGTATTATCAGAGGGCCAATCTACTAATTTTCGAGAAACATTCACGTTCACATTTGAGCTCGTGGATAAATAATAACAGCCTCACGGGTCGATCTTTATCGTTAAGCAACGCTTGCCAAGGTTGGTCTGTGGATGGGTGACCATCTTAACATACCGAGTTTCATCCGTGCCTCGGAAAGCACGTTAAGCCGTTGGTCCCGGCTGTCATTAGTACGGATAATCGTTATGGATTGTCAGAAGCCAGTATATCTGACTCCCAGTCTTGCCAAGAACTACCGTGTTACCCAGTTAATGGGTTGTGAAGGTCTGGTAGGCAGCCGCTCCACGTAAAAACACTGGTATTCAGCTGAATCCGGTATGACTGGAAGCCGACCCCAATATAGTTGGGGAAACGCTAGGCAGATGATGTTAGCGTTCACATCTCAGTAACTATCTATGAAAAATGTATGAAAATAAGGCTTTTTTAAAAATTTGTAATTGTTTTAATATCAGCGGAATTGGCCTTTTCTTTGTTCCTATTGTTTAACGTAGATTGCTCATGAATTAACTCTGTCCGAATTCGTTTAAACGTGAACAATACAAGTACTCATATGTGAAAACTACGTCTCAATTAATTCATGATTGCTAGCAAACATTCCGTTACCGGGAACATGGTTTTCCCCTAGTTCATCTGCGAATGGATTAAAGTGTTCAAATAAAGATATGAGTGGGTTACTAAGTATTAGAACTTCATTAATCTAACAAGGTTTATGTAATAATTTCTTAGCATCTGGAATCTGCTGCATCGATAAAAGCGTAAGTCTTACTTGATTAAGTTTCCTTGGAACGTTAAATTTAGAAGAAGGTATAATAAGATCAAGCCTCATAGAAACTCAATCACTCTATGGCAAAATATACTTTTAGGACCTGCAGAATGCTAGGTAGATAAGACTGGGTAGGTACCTACCATAAAATGATCTCGAATTCTTTCGAAAAGAGAGTGCTTCGTAGGCGACATTTCTTGGAGATATTGCTCTGGACCAAGCCTTTATTATACAGGCAGTTGGCTTTAGGTAATAAATTGTTGGAGCATTATTTCTCGAGTCTGCTGTATTATCGCTGACAGGTCAAATAAATGCAAAAGGCAAAATGAGGAAAATGTTCGTTAGCGACTAGGACCATGAATAACTCACTTACATAAAACGTTTTTTTTTCCGGTGTGACTTGCTCTGTCTGTTCGCCAAAATTGATATTTTTAGCATTGCTAAAACTCAAGCAAAGCATTGTTCAAACTTGATTTAAAATAGTTATAAAATTAAACCAGTGAAAAAAGTGAATTCAAATGATTTTTTTTTTATTTGCACTGTTATTGACTAAAAAATAAAAAGAGTTTCTTACTTTCCAATTGGACAGTCATAAGTTAATTTCCAGCGCCTATTATTACCAATACTGCTACCAAAACCTCATTCTTAATATCAGCAGACTAAAATACCTAAAAAAAACATATTTATTATATCTGTAATAACCATAATTACCGTTGCATTGTTTCGAAAATATTGAATGGAGCAATATTTTTCGTCATGTTATGAAAATTATTGCAGCAGCGAGATACAGCAGACAGAACAACTGCACTGTTCATCAATAATATAAAAAATTACATGCATGGATGTGACTCCGTAATAGAAATTCAAAATAGACTTGTATTTTAATTTAAAAGACACGTCGAGAATGAAGAATTTGATTCGAGGTCTACAAGCACTGAATCTTATAAAATGTTCACCATAAAATGTTCAAATCGAGTTGGTACGGTTTTAAATTTCCTTTTTACGGTCGGAAGGCGAAGAATGCCGTAGTTCCTTTGTACGACAGCGGCGGCGGGGTCAGAACCTAGTCCTAACACTGTATTTTTATTTACAACGTTATAAAGCTGGACACAATGTTCATTTTAGTCTTTTCACTGCAAGTACGCGTACAAGATCTGTGCACCGCAAAGGGCTGTAGTTGGAATCTAACAAAGATATTATTATTGTTAGCTTTTGTATTGGCTTCGAAGAAAGGTACTGTTTATTTTCAAGCTTTGACTCGACGAAATGATGTTTTTATATCATCCATCGTATTGTATTATTTGTATTGTGTTGTATTTCGTTTCTTCGTATATTAAAGAAGTTTAAACGTTTAGAACTTATTACTAGTTCCATATTGTTAAAATAAGTCTCTCAGTGGCAATATGTTAAAAATGTAAGGAAATTAAGGTTTTTTTTATAGTTTTTGATTTAAAAAAAATGTAGAATTGGCACTAAGGTTTCATCTAAAATTTCTAGTTCTAATTTAAGATGTAAATTTCAGAACGAAGTATATTAAAAACGCTAATTAATAACGGCTACAAATAAAACACGAGCCAGTGTAACGTAACGAAGAAAAAATAACGACGTTATAAATAAAAGTATTTTTATAAACCGTAGCGTAACTTTATTTATTTATAACTCCGTGGCAAGGAGCGCTTCACAAACAAGAACTAATTGGGTTAACGTTAGCGTAACACGTTCTGACATCATAATGTGGAAACACTGCAGTATTTCTTGCATGAAAGGATAACTTAGTCATTACTTGCATTGTCAGCCCCGTGCTGAAAACGTAGACTAATGTAATAAAATCACGTCTCGCTAAGATATAGGAAAGTTTTTGTAATATCGTGCTAGGAAGAGTCTGCACACAAAGAACATCTCAGACAAAATTCACTAATTTTATTTCTTAACTAGTTGACCCGCGCACCTTCGTCTGCTCCGCTCCTATTGGTCGTAGCGTTATATTATATAGCCTATAGCCTTCCTTGATAAATGGGCTATCTAAGACTGAAAGAATTTTTCAAATCGGACCAGTAGTTCCTGAGATTAGCGCGTTTAAGCAAACAAACTCTTCAGATTTATATATTAATATAGACAAATATCTATACTATCTATACTAATATTATAAAGAGGAAAGATTTGTTTGTTTGTTTGTTTGAAATGAATAGGCTCCGAAACTACTGGACCGATTTGAAAAATTCTTTCAGCAATGGATAGGTACATTATCAGGGAGTAACATGGGCTATATTTTATCCCCGTACTCCCACGGGAACGGGAACTTTTCAAATCGGACCAGTAGTTCCTGAGATTAGCGCGTTTATGCAAACAAACTCTTCAGATTTATATATTAATATAGACAAATATATAGAATACAGATAGTGATAGAGTGACGACTGATAGAACAGAATGGAAGAAAAAAACGTGTTGCGCCGACCCCAAGTAACATGGGATGAGGGCAGGAAGATGATGATGATATAGAATATAGATATGAGTTAGGGAAAAAGGATTTTCAATATCGAGCGGGTGCTACAAGTTCGAGACGTAACATCTTGACCGGGCGCTGCGCAGTCCGCTCTCAGTTTATCATTTTTTCTTAATATCGTTTCGTATATTATTTTCCGCTATCGCAAATAGGCTCTACCGGCTACTTACCTATCTACCCTACCTACCTACTCCGCAACTTTCTTTATTTTTCTTTCATAAGAACCTTTCCTGACAATAACAAACACAACAAAAAAGAATTAGCGAAACCGGTCCAGCCGTGCACGCTTGATGTCGTGACCAATCTAAATAGGGATTCATTTATATAAATACATAGATAGAAGATACTCTCAGTAGTTTCTTCCGCAACGTAAAGATATACCTAAGTTTTGAAACAATTTTTTAATGTGGTTCTTAATCACCACTCAATGTTATCTAAAAATTAATTTACTCTCAAGTTGCCTGTTCAATCATATTAAAATTAACATGTCCATTCTACCTATTTCGGGGTCAAATGACGTCAATCAGTGAAACGCCAAATAAATAAACGTAACGCCAATAATTTTACAGTTACACAACACTTACATAAACGAATTGAATTCCAGATCCGGATTAATAGGATTAACAGGCTTTGATATTTCAACCGCCAGGCCAACGCCGCGGGCATGAGGAAATTTCCGAGTTCAATATTGACATTCGGCTACGGGCCTACGCGCTACAAACGTGCTACGAGGCTACGCCGCTACGCGACTACGAGCTACGAGTGTGTGTAAATAAAGTTGGAAAAGCTTTCATGATTCTATTCATTATTACTGTTAAAACGTAACTCAAAGCTTGTTAGATATCATAAATTCAAAGTAAAAACATTTCAGTTTGCGCTTTCTAATTACTCCTCCGTATCCAGTACTGAAACATGTTTCACTTTAATTTTCTTGTTTATGAAACATAAAGCATGAGTTCAGTAATTAATTTACATTGCAACAGCTCGTTTGCTAGCGGAGGTGTCCGTAATACTTGAAGCCTTGCACATTTGCACGTTCATTAGTGTTCCGAGTGAAAGCTTTAATTATAATTACTCAGAATGTGTTTTTTTATTAGATTTTAACACTGTCTCGAGTACTTTGTCTTATTAACGTCACTTTAGAAAATGAGAGAGAAGAATATAGGTACTTAGGCTTGCATTAAAATGTTATGGTTTGCGGGCTCTGAATAAGACTGTAACATGAGGTAAATAATTAATGAGAGACTTTTCTTATTAATAGTTTCTTTTAGTTTCGTTCAAAGAGTTTGGAACCTCATAGCAGCATTTTTTAACCTCGGGTCACTGGCGGTATTGGGATGGGTCGCGGGATTACACGAAGAATTGCTTGAATCGCAGGGTGATGAAGTACTAAAAGAAACAGTTGTTTTATACATATTTTATAATGGCATTAATTTCAGTAAACCACGGGCTTAAAGTTAATCCTTTTAATGTGACTGGAAGATAAATAAAACATTTGGGTCGCGGGCTTCAGATATATTTATACTTTGGGTCATCGGCCAAAAAAGTGAAGAGCCCCTGCCTTATAGGTTAACTCGTGTATCTGTCTGGCCGACTGTTTGATCTGTCACATACAAACTGCTAGGGCCCAAAAATGGACGTGGAACGTACACAAACATATTTTGAATTTGGTGTCACTTTTTGGGCTTAAATAGAAAAACAAAAAACATTCACGCGAGTCCGACTCGCACTTAGTCAGTTTTTTTGTTTGGAAGCTTATTTTCCCGGACTGGACCTATTTTAATTTGGTGAAAATCTGATGAAGAACTTCGGAGGTAGGCAACAGAACTCTTCATTAAATTATAGCAAATCTCCCGGGATTGCTGAAATCGCATTTCTGTTTATTGTTTACACCAGTTCATAACATAACATCACGCCGGTACGCTGTGAAGGGGTACGCATACAAGTCAACCTGAATTTCCATGTTTTTCGGGCTGTCTATTCTGGCACACCTTTATTGTTTATACAGAGATATTGATGATTATTTTTGCGTTGGATTTATTTTTCAATTGAATAGTGTTTATCACCACTAAAAATTATAAAATAAAAAAAATAAACAGACTTCTAGATAAAACAGCACTACAAAGAATAAAATAATTTAAATTTCGGGATTTGGTGTAAAAAACGAAGAAGCAACCATAAACAGGTACTCCAGAAATTAACGTTACTCTTAAGTTAGCCGTCTAATTCGGTTTACAAATTTAGTAGTTGTCCCAATGGCTGAGCTTCCAGATAAAATGACTTTTTATAAGCTACTAGCTGACTCAGAAAACATCGTTCTGCTGAAAATAAAAAAAGCCTAGGACCATAAATAAATATTCTCAGACCTACCAAATATACGAAAAAAAAAAAACATAAAAATCGGTCAAGCCGTCTCAGAGGAGTTCGATAACAAACACTGTGACACTAGATATTTATGTAATAGATAACGATTGTCGGAAATTAAAAAATGTTTGGTTTTGACAAGCGCTATCGAAAAAAAAAAGTGGAAAATTCCAACGGTTATGACATTTCGAAAATCTTTATCGTCTATCACTTTGTCTAGCGTAGGCCCAGTTCTACCATAAACTAATTATACACCAAAAGTCATTTCATACCTATGTAGTTATAAAAACATGAACTACATCTTTTTCACAAATTTTGGACTCGAATCTACATTTTTTTTTATGTTAAAGTAATCGCAGACTCGTTAAAGTTTCACGATATTTTACTATCTTTTTAAATACTTGTATATTTTTTTCGATAAAAACAAAATAAATGTCTTTAACAAATTCATACGACGTCATAAGGAGTAGGTACATTCCTTCTGTATGTAATGATAAGCATTTATTCAAAAAGTAGTAGTTAGTTTTTTCCGACCGCAATCTGTTCCTATTTATTTCCACAACCTGCAGTGTTTATTAAAGTGCCCTCGATCAGCTGTTCATGAAAATTCACGAACAAGGTCAGCCCCCACGCTGCATTGTTGCCATCCCGCTCTCTCATAGACACGGCGGGGAACGCCCACGCAAAGAGCACTATGCAACAGACACGTTAGGTATTTATAACGTCTGGGAAAATGCAGTATATATTATTTTTATTAAATCTATTTACTTACGTTTGAACTCTGAGTAACAAATTGAAAACATTCCAACGTAGTTTATTTTTCTATTTATTACGTTAGCCAACAATTGTTTACACATAAAAAATTACATTGCGATCGACAGACACACATTAACAAGTGTAATAATCACAAATAGGCTAACACCGCATGTACAGTAAACGGCTAAAAAATATACAATGATTTATTTTAACAAAGATTTAGGTTAGTTTTGTTTTTAAGGTTAGTTATTTAAAATGAAAATAACATCAATTAATATCATCGTATTTAAATAAAGAAAAATAGAACTAAATTAGGTACATAGATTAAATTAATTGGTAATAATAGGTAGTAGTTCATAATAAGTAACAAAATTATGCTGGTCCATTAAAGTGAATGATTGATATTTTTAAACGACGTCTAAATTACCTAGAAAATTTATTTTTAGTGAATATGGTGAGAATCTGATGTCGTCTTAGAAATATCAAAGTATACAGAAGATACAAAATGCAAAACGGGCCCTTGGCATTTTCATGATCACACAAACCGATATAAAATGATTGGAATGATTGAAATAGTCCGCAAACGTTATAAAGTGAGCATCAAAAAAGAGATATCTGTTACTCGTATATTGAAATCCAGCGCTTGAATCACACATAAAGCTATTTCTGGCCCGTTCAAAAGAAATGCAGCGCTCGAAGCGTTGGTTCGGTTTAAAATTGGCTTGAAGCTCTTCGCACAACGCTAGGAAGGGACAAAATATAAATTCGAGGTACGTGAGGGCTCGTTTATACGAAGAGAGTTACTCGCCAACGATATACGAGTTTATTTACATTTATGTTATACATGCCTTAGGTAGATAAAAACAAGGCAGGTGTAACATAAATGAAAATGCCTGAAGAATAAAGTCTTCCTCTGTACAGTATTTTTAATTGTGTTCAATATTTTATTGAATTAAATATTTCAACAAGTCTCCTTCTGTCCCAGGAGCTTACAGTCCAAATATAATTAATAGCTCGCTTATTCGGTCTGATTTTATAATTTACTTTCGATGTGTGTGATTGCTTAATTTTGGTATAAAGTCGTGGCCCAGTGGTAATGGCCTCGACTAAAGACCTAGGTAGTTTATTTCATCACCAAGTTTCTCTGAAAAGTGAAATAATACATCGTATGGGAAACGACATGTCTTCGAGCCAAAATATCAATGACATGTGACAACCACCAACCGCACCAGGCCCGCGGGGTGTAGTATGGCCCGCCTCCTTATTAAAGAAAGATGGCCAGTTTTGCGAAAGTGGGAACGTTATTAACCTCTACGGCCCTGTGGAACCATTGGTTCCACTTGTGTGTTTAACTGATTATTTTATAATTCTAAACTCTCATGTTGTTACGAGTTTGCTATCAAAATGCAAGTACACTCGTATTTGTCTAGGTACAGTAAAAGTGAAATGCTGTTCTTTGGTAAGCGCTTTAAAATTATTCGACATGAGTCCGAATAAGGTTTACAGAAAATATTTGAGGAAAATTAAGAAAAACGACGACTACGGTCAGTAGCAGGCGTAATAGTTTTATATGAGCCAAATTTAAACTATACTTTCCACAAATAAATTTTTTCATGGCAGGAATTCTACACGTGTAAATGGGCCATCAGCACTGCGTTGGAATGCTAAAAGGTAAACGTGCCAATGTCGGTGGTTGGCCCGAAATGCGAGCCACAAAACCAAGCGAAACCAATTAAACACTCATTGCTTATTATGAACACAGTATTTGTAGTTTAACTAACTCAATATTATGTCATGTATCAAGAGACTACAGTAATATTATCTCATTTTAGTCAGTGGAATGAAATTGAATGTGTCTTATATAACTCTTCGATTTTTTTGGCGTCGAACTGGCCAACAGACTAAATTCCAAACGGTAGTGCAAACTAGAGCATTTTTCCGGACTTTCGAGGATTAAAATGAAAACCAATTATAAATACTGCAGCATATTTATTTAATCTGTGGACTTCCTGTGCACAGACTAGCGCTAACCGAAACGGAAACCTACATCAACTGTTCACGATTTTATTTAACTTGTTTCTGTCAAACTCTGCCGTTTTACGGTCTGCGCTGAAAGTAGATTAACGCGACCGAATTTCAGAAGACTCCTTACAATTATCCATTTATCATTGTTGTTTGTTTTTATCGTAATAATATTTAAATGAACAGAATTAACTCTTCAAATATTAGGACAGTAGATCATAATCGCCAGCCCATTTCCTTAATGGCTAACTAAATATTCATAATTTGTATACTAGAAGATTGAAAAAAATATCGGCGATGATTGTTGACTGTACACAGTATACACTGAGCCAGTAGCAACAAATCCACGTTTCGATTGGCCGCCATTTTGAAAAGTCTGCGTTGGCAAAATTACAATATCAAATCATCATTGTAGTAAGCACTGGGGTGTTAGGTTAATTATAAGTAGTTAAGTCATTGGAGAAATTAATCTGTTCTTAGACAAGTTAATTATAGGTATAATGCAGTACCCAATTTGTAATCGATACTACGATTAACTGTCGCAGTCTAGACCGCGAACTAGATAGTAGCTTCTGCGAATTGAGGATCGCTTTAGGTATTAGTATAACGTGTTTAGTGGGAGACGCCTTCTCACGCCATTTACCTTTGATGTGTATTTCATTGGTGTGGATTATCAGAAAAAGTTAAGTATTAGTATTAAGACTAAATTCGTTTCCTAACTTTTGACATATGAACTATTTATGTAAACTACTCGAACTCACAAATTGTAGTTTTAGGATTTACTGAAGAATAAGAATAGTGGAAGGTCTAAGCACTAAATATTTTTTTTTCTAATTATAATTGTTTCACAAAATAAAATGTTCATGATTTTATTTTTCTATTGAATTTAATCGATTGCTGCTCACGTTACTTACCCAAATGACCGTAACACAAGTCAAGCACCAAACCCAAGATATTTAATTTTGGTATTTTTTTTTAAACTTTTTTTTAACAATTTAATATTATCTAGTTATTTTATTTTATCATTTCGTGCGCACTGTTTCGATGTTTTAAAATTGTCGCATTGTTTTTTTTTTAATATTGTTATTTCTCGCGGCGCCGCCTACTCGTGTTTTCGGCGCGAAGATTTATCGCGGACTGCTGTGATCGAGGCCCGGTTATCAGCATTGTTCACCATACATTGCGCGCTAAAAAGAAAACTCAAGAACTCATCACTTAAGATATTACAATTTTTGTTTTGTGTAGTTCTAGTTTTTTTGTTGCATGCAGAGACTTCCTACTCTCTTTCCACTTTTCTATATCTAGAACTGTTTGGAAGCCAACCGTACATAAGCTAGTAAAATTATATCTCACAATTCATACTAAATAAGAGAACCAGTTTAATTTGGTCAACTTTGTCCTTATTATTATATAAATTTATTTCATGATAGCAACCTTGAAATAATACTTCTTCAATAAAAAATAATTTTCACCCGCCATCGATGTGTTCATTCCCTTTTTAGTAATTTTTGTGCACGTATTTTATTTCATGCAGCACACTTTTTCAGAAATTTTCAACAAAAATTACAATAGTTGCGCTGATCTAAAACAGCAATATACACCGCAGTGTTCAAATTCTGAGACGAATATAGGGTTCGATGATGAAAATTTAAAAACATTTCATGTTTTATATGATGGTACGGAACCCTCAGTGCGCAAGTCCGACTCGCTCTTGACCTGTTTTTTATTCTTCTTTAAACAGTGTCACTGTAATTTCAAATTAAAAAAGAGCTACAATTATACACCTACGTAGCGTTTAAAATACTGGCCCACTTTTACACAGACACATGTTGGTATAACTTTGGTCGAAAGCTTGAGTGCCCGCCCGCCCCTAAAGAATTTCGCCTTGAAATGTTTGGCTGACATCGATCGAATTTCGAGGGAACACCCTCACCACCCAAGTGCTACGCGACTATGGTACCTACCACGCGCTACGCTGCTCGACAAGAAACCATCACTATTTTAATGAAAGCGATATTTCAAAAAAAATATATATATATATGATTTTTAGGAATCAGTACCTAACAATTTAATTAATTTTACCAAAATATTTTAAAATTTGATTTATTTTGTACTTAATCATCAGAATCAGAATAATTACGTGTAAATATAGGGTGGCCAAACCCGAATTATAGGTACCCTAAATATTTTCCAATGATTATATTGCATATATATGCTTTGCGATATTGTGTGGTAAACATAGTCCCGGTAAATTACGCTGAAAATTAGGCTAACTATGCAATAATTCTTAACTCTGACCTAACTCTTTTTGCCTTTAACGTGTAGAGTATTAGCAGGGAAGTATGTAAAATGTTAACCCCCGGATATTCGTTTTTTTTTTTTTCAATATTTCATCTACTTTCTATAATAACTCGATGGGAAATAATATTAACTGGCCATGTTCGTTTGGAGCATTTGTAGAAAAAATCGAGTTTTACAAGTGGGTCAGTAAATTAAACAATTTAAATCCATGCTTAGATCCTATTTTCTCAAAAGAATGTTATTTTTTTTATTTTGTATGTCAAGCTAAAAATTAACTTATTTATTTTCATCAAATTTTAATTACTTAATTAATTTATAAATTAGCGAACCAACAAAATTGATCTGTTATTGCAAGTTACTTATTTAATTTTTTTTTTGTGATAGCCATTAGCGGTTTAGGCAAAAATGTAACTGAATTTAAAAAAAATAATTTCAATTTACAGGCCATTTTTTATTCAATTAAAAACACTTCTAATAAAATTAAAAAAGAAACTTTTTTTGGTCGACATTCCTCAGGGCGAAAATAAGTTTATTCTGACCAAAATAAATTACTTATACCTTTTTTTACATATTTTACAAACACATTTTGTAAAAAGAGAATTAGAGATAACTTGACTTTCCTGGCTTTTATTGAAATAAATGCTTTTTTGTTTTTTTTCTCAGACTTATGGTTACGGAAAATGTTTAATTTTTTGATATTATTAAAATAGCTAAGATCAAATACACAATTAAAGAAAAAAATCAGATTTAAGACTCTTTGAAAGGTTCAGAAAAGCTTATTTGACTGGCCTAATAACATCTGCCAAATCTCCACCTTTTGCTGCCTAAAAATGCGATACGTCTTTTTGGTCGTGTTTTTCATTAAATTTTCGCGATCATTTCAAGTATCCCATTAACATAAGCAATTATTCCGCATTTAATGTTTTAAATACGCCACAGTGCGTCCCTTAAGATAAATCCATAGAAAAAAGATGGATCTATCGAATCTGTTGAAATTGGAGATGAATTAACTAGTTCGATTAATTTCCTAGAAAAAGTACGCCCCCAAAGTCCACTGCTATATCATAACGCATGGCTTGTGGCGCGGTCTTTTTTTATTTATTTATCATAACTTAAAGCTATCATTACAGATTTTTTTTAACCTAATGCGATAGTCTATGTACCAGTAACTTCTATTTTAACTTAATAATACACTTTACACACTTATACTATACAATTAATTATTATTACACTAATCTACAGTAAAACACAAAACAAACAATAGTCTCTTTGCGAATTCACTCATACGTAAATGTATACTTCGACATGGAATATATTAATGACCCGAATAGCTCGGTCTTATTAGAACCAGTGGTTTTCTTAGCCCTACAAATTTGATAGTCTATAATCTCTCGAAGTAATTCCGAGAAATTGTGAACTGACATAAAATGGCGACCAATCAGAGCACAAGTTTACAATTTAATTATTTTGGTGTGATAGTTAAATTGAAAACTTGGTCTTTGTTGGTGTAAGTTCACATTAAGCCATAGAATTACGAATTGAATGGAGTGGGTTTTCGATTTCGCGAAATAAAAAAGATCCATGACAAAAAATTGGTATTTATTCTTTCGTTTAGTATATTTATATTTTGTATAATGTTCTTTTGATCTAATTATCATCTTGTAAAATTGATATTTGATCTAACCGCTGAACAAAGAGCGATTGCGCTAGCTCGGGAACTTAGGGCACCCCAACACGAATAGGTTAGATACGAATGGGACTGCCATTTTATTTCAGTCCACAATTTCTCGAAATGTCGTGGAGAAATTATAAACTATCAAATATTGATGCGTAAAAAAGTATTCCAAATGTTCAGTTGACAATTTATCGAAAGTTTACAATACCTCAAGTTATTTTATAATATTTCGGAGTTAACCATTTTCCGGTGACATATACATCCGATTTGGCCACCCTAAAGACGTATATAGGCAGAGTTACACAGTGCGTGAGATGTTACAATATTAGGTCTTACCAAATAAAAATAATAATTTATCGAAATTATCATTTATGAAATACAATAAAAAGTTACGATACTTATTTTCATTTAAATAAATAAAATATTTCCTCATTGTCAGCAATCAAATCTTCTTCTGTAAGGTCAGTAGGGAATATGCATGCGATTTTTTTATTTGCAAAATGAAATAAAAAGAAAGAAAGAAAGAAAGAAAAATGTTTATTTATGACTCGCACAAAACAGACAGATGTAAAATTAATTGGAACTGTAGTCTATTACTTAATGAATAATAATTTTAGTCTGTGCGCGGCAAAACAATAAATAACACAGCGCTGGTTTCATGATAGGGCCTGTGATGCCATGGACGCACTTACGTAACACATCTATACTAATATTTAAAGCTGAAGAGTTTGTTTGTTTGCTTGAACGCGCTAATCTCAGGAACTACTGGTCCGATTTGAAAAATTCTTTCAGTGTTGAATAGCCCATTTATCGAGGAAGGCTATAGGCTATATATCATCACGCTAAGGCCAATAGGAGCGGAGCAGTAATGAAAATTGTGACGCAGACGAAGTTGCGCGGGTCAGCTAGTATTAGGTAAAGCTAAAAGTTTGTTTGTTTGTTTGCTTGAACACGCTAATCTCAGGAACTGCTGGTCCGATTTGAAAAATTCTTTCAGTGTTGAATAGCCCATTTATCGAGGAAGGCTATAGGCTATATATTATCACGCTAAGGCCAATAGGAGCGGAGCAGTAATGAAAATTGTGACGCAGACGAAGTTGCGCGGGTCAGCTAGTATTAGGTAAAGCTAAAGAGTTTGTTTGCTTGAACACGCTAATCTCAGGAACTGCTGGTCCAATTTGAAAAATTCTTTCAGTGTTAGATAGCCCATTTATCGAGGAAGGCATAGGTTATACATCATCACGCTAAGACCAATAGGCACGGAGCAGACGAAGTTGCGCGGGTCAACTAGTACTAATAATAAACACAGATAAATACTTATTAGCTCCAGTAAACAATCATGGAATTATCTTTTAAATATCTTCATCAGCGATGAAGCACGTCACAACAGCGCACGAGTGAGCTTGCTTCGAGTACGGGAGGTACCGTTGCATTTTAGGTAGCGGTTTTAAGCCGATCGACTGCTTATTCCACAGATCTGCTTATTCCACAGATCTCGAATGACTAGTAAGAGAACCAAAAGTCAACTAGCGCTACCCGCGGTGTGTTGTGGGTGTTAATTACGAAAGTTAAAAAAAAAAAAAGGTCAATAGTTAGTACGCCGGCTGAAACCTTTTTCTATGAATAGATGACATCATACAAGTTGAAAATACAGTCAGCTGCATGAAGTAGGATGGAACATGAGACAGCAGCTCGCATGAACTTGTAACAAAAATAGGAAAAAGAGTAATAACAAGCCGAATTAAACTTAACTAGGCGAGTTGTTTACATTATTAAAAGTACGAAAATAACAGTCAGCTGCTTGTGTGGCGGTGGAAAGACAGTCAGCTGACGCAGTAAAGATTGAAAATGCTGCTTAACACGACCTTCGGGCCACCTAAGCCTCTCCTACTAAAATAGTGTTACGAGCTTGGGGTTCGAGACAATAAAAACAGCCGATAAATTAACCAAAAATGACACTTTAATTTACAACACTAATTAGCACTTTAAAACACACTAATTATAACACACAATCGCACTACTGAACACTTCAATTTAATATAATTCGCAGTTGAAGATCGCTCTCGAAGTTATCGCTTGTATCGCCAATTCAATATTGAATATATGCTTATTTGGTGCAGATGCACTGAACGGTAGTACTCACAACACACGACAGTTCACACACACATAAGACGGTCCTGCGGTCCGGATCGTGATCGGCTAGCTCTGAGATCGAAACGGACGGAGCCACACACTTATCTGCAGGTATGTCAATAAAGTCGGCACCCTCGTCGCTGGTCGTCCTCGCTGGGCCTCGCACAGGCAACTGGGGGTCTCACTCGACGGAGTCTGACCGCCGTAGGTGCCGTGAAGAGGCGGCATTGTATAGTTTAGTACAATGTCGCGACGTACCTGCAACATCAGTTACACAACAGGCGTGCGTCTTATAGCTAAGATTTTTTTGACCCCAGTCGCCAGATGCCCGCCCTTTATATACCGACAGTTATTTCTAGAACCATCTAGTATGGAAACTTCTGGAAAGTTCGGGTACATACCGGTCCCGACTCACCAGGTGTCGAAACATCGAGAATGTTCTACCATAGAAAAGTCTAGAAACATCTTGACTTCTTTGAATTGATTAGTTTCGGCTACTTGATACTAGATGGCGTTAGCAGCACGTAAATGTCGTTATGTACCCAGCATTAATTCTGGCGCGTAACAATAGGGAAGATGCAACAACAGAATTTATGAAAATACTAGCTGAACCTGTGCAACTTCGTCTGCGTCACTATTTTCATTAATGGTCCGCTGCACTTTTAGTCGCAGCTTAATGTTATAATATAGCCTATAGCCCTTCTCGATAAATGGGCTATCCATCACTAAAATAATGTTTCAATTCGAAACAGTAGTTCCTGAGATTAGCGCATTCAACCAAACAAACTTCAGCTTTAAATATTAGTATAGATTGTGATTAAAATGCTAAAAAAGTTTAAAAGAAGGACCACCCAACGCAACGTTTTTATATTTTACTTAATATTGATTTATTAACAATAATCAAGATCGCGTCAGGATTTCAGATTTAAGGTCGTCTTTTCATTGTCAACAACAAATCTTAAATCTTAACGCTTATAAATGTAATATAAAATATTTCCCGTTTCACGTTATTTGTTTAGGACGGCAGAGACATGTCCAGTGCCCGAGTACGTACCTTCCGACGTACGCCCCTTACTTTCCTTGTTCTGGTTACGCAATACCATGCTCTCCTGAATGTTTATGTGACCCTTACGCGACCTCTGGAACCTCGAGAAAGAGAGACAGGCACAACAAAACGCAGGCCAATAAAGCGCAGGAGGAGGTACAATTAAACGCGTCTACCTGGGGTTTCTTGCTCCGCAGGTTTCGTCTTCCTTTTTCTTCCTTGTGTTGCACCTTCGACAACTGTATTGCAACTGACTGAGCCGGCAATCGGCTGGCTTTATGTGGGCCGACGTTACCTCACAGAGAACCTGTTTTGGACCCACTTTGCTTGTTATTTTTAAGATAAACACAAATGGGCCCGAGGCGCTTCACTTGGGGCCGGAGAGCCAAAACCTGTGGAGCCTTTATTTATTGCTTTTTTTTCTATAAAAAATTTCCTTACAACATTTACTTATGTGGATTAGTTAGACCTTATTCTACGAAACAATACAGTCAACAATTTTAAACATTAAAAATATTCTTGAACAAAAACCAATAAACTTTTGACATGACAATTTCTACTACTGTACATTTTTCTCCATATTTCCAAAGCTACATGCCCTATCGCCTTGATTCTTTTTGTTTTATTGTTTCTGTGTTAAGGCCTTTAATTTGAAACCAATTTCATAACAATATCTCCAAAAAATCACTACAAAAAGACCATGAGTCATTTTAGAAAAATTACTCAACAGTGATAAAACCGATCTCATTTGAAAGCTGTTAGGGTATTATTAATTTCTTATTATGGCAGCTACATCGAATTCGAGCGCGAACATGGTGTTTTTGAACGTTTTCAATACTGAGGAAGCATCAAAATTCATACTTAGTATCAAAACTGTAAACAATATATTTTTCCTGATATTTTTTTACGCCGTTCACACAGGTGGCTAGCCAGACTTCATACCCCTCCCTTTTTTTTAGGGATGGGAAATCATCGAATGACTCCTTCCGCTCTAGGCAGAGCAGAAGAATGTTTCAGACTTACTGACTGAAAACCATCCGTGTTCCTTCTAATGCCCTTTGCGTTCCAGGGCCGCGGTGACTCTTTCGAACAAATTCCGCAACCCTGGCAGGCAATGGCCCTAGCGGACCCCGACTTCTATGGTGATTTCTCTTTGAGGTGCGCGTGGAACACAACGCGCCGTCGACCCGGGCCTGGTTTTGATCGGACGGCAAGCCTCCCGCAAGGAGGCTCGCCGCCTCGCCGGAGACCGTGCGGTATCCCCGGGTCAAACGGATGGCCATGACCCTGGGTCGTGTTGATGTATCGGGCATGACGCTTCCTCAAAGTAAGCGCCCATACTGGCGCCTCATAGAGGGCTATAGACCGCACAGCCCCCGCGTAAAGCCTCCGGCAAGAGGCGTTTGGACCCCTTAGATTGGACAGAAGTTGCTTGATGGCAGCCCCGGCCCGTCCCAGCCTGGGAGCAAAACGTCGGAAATGCGCGACGAAGTTCCACCGGCTGTCGAGAACGAGACCCAGGTACGTCATCGTCGTCCCGACGCCGATGTACCCCTCCTACCGTTATTTCGGATCCCGAGGATCGGTGGCCTGTTCCGAGAACCATGGAAGTACCTGGCTTCGGATTTATGTAGGGCCACCTTGAGACCCAACTGCAGGATCCTCTCAACTACTGTCGCAACCCCGCGTGTCATAGCGTCGGCCGCCGCCTGGTGCGATCCCCCTTGTGCTAGGACCAGCGTGTCGTCAGCTTTGCAGACCACGCTGACGTCACTGGGAGGTCACCGCGTAGCACCCAGTCGTAGCCCATGTCCCACAGGAGAGGCCCCAGTACCGAACCCTCTGGAACACCGCACGACATCTCTCGCCGGTTCCACTTACCAAGGTGACCGGGGTAGATGACGGCCCTGTCCTATCTGTCAAGTAAGCGTCGAGGCTTACAGACGCGACGGAGGTAGATGATACCGAAGTGCCTCCCTGATGCAACTCCGGGGCAGGGTGTTTAAGGCATTGGCGATGTCAAGAGACACTGCCAAGAATACCCCGCTCCAAAACACCGCATTCGCGTCGAGAGGGCTCTCACGCGCATGTTGGTGTTCACCATCGAGCGTCCTGTGCGGAAACCGAACTGGTTCTCCGCCAGGTCCGGCCCCACCCTCACAAAGTGCCCGACGAGGCGGTTTGCAATTACTCTCTCAACGAGTTTGCCCACCTCGTCGAGCAGAACGATGGGCCGGTATGCAGACGGAGAGTCAGCAGGGCACCCCGGCTTCTTAATGAGGATCAGTTTCCCCGTCTTCCAAAGAAGTGGGAACTGGCTTCTCTCCAAGCATGCGCTTAAGAACCCTTTTAGTCGAAGCCTGAGAGCTTCCGAGACCAGGACCTAGGCTTTCCTAGGTAAACCGTCAGGTCCTGCGGTGCCTGGTGTACAAGCATCGTGCGGCAACACACACCTCGCACAACGTTGCCAGCTTTCGCGACCATTACACCTGGCGGCGTGCGCGTCCTGGCTGTAGCCGGGGCATTGCCACGTCACACATATCGGACATGGCTTCCCGGAATCACTCCGCCTCGTCGTTGATGTCGGCAAGCCTGTCCGGTGGTGACACCCAGGCCTGCACGATGGAGGTAATTAATGTTCTTTATACAATAGAAATATGTCGAGAGAATAACGAATCGGACTTGCAACATTGCAATATTCTTGAAAATAACTTATGGCTGCTTAGAGGGCGAGTACAATCACGACACATTAGCCTACCGGTCTATTGACGCGGAGCGAGGAAGCGAAGCAGAATTGCACAAAATGACAGTGGCGTCAAAAGACAGGCAGTCTAAGGGGGGCCTCCTAGAGCGGGGCAACGATAAAAAAAAAAAAAAAAAACAAAGAAAGAGTAAGGGCTAGGACATTTTACACTTACTTATGTCTTAATTAACCGCCATCAAGTGAGCATAGATTCCTTAACACAATACTATTGTATCTGTCTTACGGGTCGGCGCACGATAGGAAGTTGGGCACAACTTCTTATCAATGTAATATCAATATACGAATATAAACATGTTGTTTTATTGTTTTTAGGGTTCCGAAAAAAAAGGAACCCTTATAGGATCACTCGGGTGTCTGTCTGTCCGTCTGTCACAGCCAGTTTTCTCCGAATCCACTGGACCAATTCTGTTGAAATTTGGTACACATATGGACTTCTATGACCCAAACACGGACGCGTTACGTAAACTATAAAATTTTTAGTATGGGTGTCACTTTTGGGGGTAGAACTAGAAAATTAAAAAAAAATACCGGTAGCACTCCGGGAGTGCCGGCAGAAGTGAAAACTTTAGTATTAACGTTGTGTTTAATTATAAGTACAAAAATACTATCATTTATGAGGTAGAATACAATGTTTATTTATTGCGCTATCGTACACAAATATGACAATTTACATGTTATTATTCATAATATTATATCGTTATTTATTTATATATTACATTAATTTTTATTTCTTAGAAAAATCAACTTTCATCCATAATTTCGTAATTCCGTAATTTCGTATCCTTGGATACGCGTGGCACGCTGTACATAAACACAGACGGACATTCGCGCAGGCGCGCTCTGTGCCGCCTAAGCGGAGCAGCACACTCGGGCACGGTAGAAAGAGTGGGAGATACTAGTTCCTCTCCCTTCCCCTCGATCTTACGCTTTTTCGATCAGCATCACGTGACCCTGACGCGAGTCCGTCTTACGCTTTTTCGATCAGCATCACGTGACCCTGACGCGAGTCCGTCTTACGCTTTTTCGATCAGCATCACGTGACCCTGACGCGAGTCCGTCTTACGCTTTTTCGATCAGGTCACGTGTCTTGACGCGAGTTTAAGATTTTATACCCATTGCAGAAAAAGTGCTCAACGCCGCTAAAGAAGTTTTCACTTCAAAAAAAGTTTTTCAATGAAAAAATCAAATGAAAGGGCTTACTGTGAGGGTTTTAATTATATTTTTTTCATAATTTTAAAATAAATGGTTTTGAAGTTATTCAAGAAATTAGACGAAAAATGACCATTATCCCTTATCTCCGAAACTACTGAGCCTAAAATTTTGAAAAAAAATGGTGATAATAGATCTTTACCTAAATATTACAGGAAAACCTATTAGAAGTCTGTAGTGTTAAAATAACATGTTAAAAAAAAAATCGTTCAGAACCCTTTGCACGCGAGTCCGGCTCGCACTTGGCCATTTTTTTTTTAATAATGTTTAGTTCCTCGCTACAAACTACCAATAAATATATTTTTTCATGTTCCAAATCACCTTGTTGGCGCTCGATTTCAACTTAGCTCCCGTAGTAACAATTCAATAATACCCTTCGGGGTATTATTGAATTGTTACTACGGGAGCTAAGTTCTAGTAAATCTTTCATTTGGTGTAGGTTTCATTAACGTTGAGGATTTGATCCAGTCTCCATACAAATTTGCCCATGGTCCTTTCACTTGAGAATTCTCTTGTAGACTATCAAAATACGGTGTTATTGAATTCATAACATAACTAATAAACACTGCTGTGAATAAATAAACATGTCAGCTGGCAGTATCTCGGTGAGAAGATTGTTAGCTGATGCCCCGAAGCGTGACGTAGGAGCTTTTACAAACTATCAAATTACGTCGTTATAAAAATCTTATTAGAACTAAAACATCCTTATTAACCTCATAATTCTAATTATAAAACAATATAAAACTTAATCTACTTAGGCCATGTCCGCACAGCGATTTACCGTGTCCGCACTGCGAATTAAATTTCGCGCGATTTTTGTCAATTCGATGCAGTTCCCGGCAGGGACGGACGTCTAAAATGAATAACAGAAAGTTTTTATTTTAACATTTGGCATACTTACTAATAAATGGAGAATTTTAGATCAAGCTTTAGATGTAAAACTAACAACTTGTGACCAAATAATTAAAGCGTGTTGCATAATATGTTTTATTTGTCTAGTCTTTTTTTCTCCATTCCCTTTGTTTGATTAATCGAATTATGTTTTTATTAGCTGTCCCCCGCGGCTTCGTTTCCGTCTACTGGCTACCTATCTAGGAAGAACCTACCTACCTGCCTACCTAGCTAGCTACCTACCTACGTACCTACTTACCTACCTAGCTAGCTAACAACCTACATACCAACTACCTACCTAGTTGCTCTATTTCAGGGGTGGCCAACTTGATTAGGCCCAAGATCTGCTCTGTACTGACGAAACCCTGTGCGATCTACCAATTACACACTTCTTAAAGTTTTAAATGAAACAGAATAGTTCAGTATATATCGTATTAGCCTTTTTTTTCCTAATTAGCCCGCATTGTCTCACTGCTAGTTCAAAGCCTCCCCCAAATTCTTCCAGGAATGCTTTTCTAGCGACAGCTCGTACCAGCCCTCACGGTACGCATCCAAGTCGTCTCGCCACCTTTCTTTGGACCTGCCTCGGCGGTCTTTCATGAGGCTGCCAGTGTCTTAATATCTTCTCAAGTGTGCTCGTAAAGAATTTGGGAGAAAGTGGATCGCCCTATTTAACACCCTTTTTGAGTCAAGGTCCATCTAGCAATATTGAGTTTTAAGTTAGCGGTGCTATTTTGGTAAATGTTTATTAACCTAACCTATTTATTTATCGTACTATTTATATATTATCTCTATAGATTATTCTAATTTCATTAAGCCAAATTAGTTACATAGTTGCGCAGTCTGTTATAAGTATTTATATTTTTATCCTTGCTTGCGGCGATCGACTGGACTACTAGCCGCGATCGACTGGTTGGCCATCCTTGCTGTATTTCAATGTCATCATTTTCTGGGAACTCCTGTGCGGCCGCCGATCGGTCGGGAGACGAAGCGCGCGATTCCTTTCAATAGCGCCGGTGCACGACTGAGCAATTTTATTTCGCAGTGCGGACATACCCATACTGCTTTAGTACTTCACAAAAAATTCGCGCAAATAAAAATCCGCACCGCATCATATTTTGTGGAAATTGCGCGCGGTTTTTATTCCGCACGATGATTATTCGCAAGTGCGGATACTTGCATAGGATTCAATGTGTTACAGAATTGCGGAAAAAAAATCGCGTGAATAAAGATCGCAGTGCGGACATGGCCTTAGTGTTCTAATCAGTCTCCTTACAAAATATTCAACACTAGTGGACGTCACGCGGTTTCACCCGCGTAGTTCCCGTTCCCGTGGGAGTACGGGGATAATATATAGCCTATGTTACTCCCTGATAATGTAGCTATCCAATGCTAAAAGAATTTTTCAATTCGAACTCATGGTTCCTGAGATTAGTGTGTTATATTTTCAATCTTTACAGCGTCAGCAAACTGTCTTTCCACCACCACTACCCAAGCAGCTGACTGTTGTTTCGTAAAACCTGAAAAATACCGCCCAACGAAGTAGGCACGGGTCAACTAGTACTATATAATATTACTAGCACTTCGCCCGCGCCTTCGTTCGCGCAGGTTTAGTAGGTACTCCACGAACTTCATCTCCTATAACCAGAGCTTTAAATACCGTTAAAAATATGGTATCGTTACAGTCTTTTCATGCAGGTATCGTTAACTAATAAATAATCGTTATCATATTTAACGTTATATTTGGCACATTTTACCGTTAAACATACTTAACGTTAAAATCTATGGTATCGAAAAAATTATCGTTATGAGTTAGTTTCGTTACCGTCGCTCTCGTTCAATTGCAAAAGAATGTCAGACTGCATCGACGCTTAGACTGTGCCGTACGACTATTTGCGTGTTTAATATTATCTTTGCTATTCTGAATTAAGCTTGTTTTTACCTGACTACGTCACAAGGAGGGTTATGTTTTTCGAGAGTGTGTATGTATAATGGTTTGCCACGCTCTGCGGCCTGAACGGTTCGATGGATTTTAGCTTGAAAAGGAGCTTAGCTTTTATTTAAAAAGGAAAATGACCAAGTTTTGGCGCCATATTATGCCCGCAAAAAAAAAATTTATTTCCTATCGAGGGGGTATCGAGATAAAGGAGACGATTCCAAAAATGTAAGTCACTAAAATGTAGCATACCGTGACTGATTGGTATTGATTAAACTCTCAAATTAAAGTAGTGCAGTGATCAGCTGTCGTTAATTATGAGAAAGTAGAAAATAACTTTGTTTTTTTTTCCAATTAAGTTTGACTATATGTAAATCTACACTAATATTATAAAGAGGAAAGATTTGTTTGAATTGAATAGGCTCCGAATTTACTGGACAGTCTCATTACCGACGACCGTGGGTGATGAATTCGATATGCAGTAAGCAGTGTGCGGACCCGCCTATCCAGGGCGTCAAGCTCTGTTTGACCAGCATGACCCAACCATTGAAGGCGCGCACCTTGTTTCCGCCTGATAGAAGGCTATTGAATACGTTCTTCAGGTGGCCTAAGAAGCGATCCTTCAACGATTGCTTCATGTCAGAACATTGATACCTAAAGCTTCCGACATACCCAAATACGTTTCCGTTGAAGAGAGGGATCTCAGGTTTATGGAATCCGAGAGTCGAGTTATTATAATTATTATTCCGTTTATTTATTTTTATATACATAAAGCTTACATTTTTATATATGTCTTAAAAAACAACATTAAAAAATACATTTGAAAATATAAAAAACTAGCTTCTGCCAGCGTCTTCGCCCGCGTGGTCCCTAGGGAACATATTCCCGGGATAAAAAGTAGCCTATTTCCTTTCTTTCTCAGGCTCTAGACTATCTGTGTACCAAATTTCATTTAAATCAGTTCAGTGGTTTTGGAGTGAAAGCGCGACAGATAGACAGACAGATAGCAGACAGACAGACAGAGTTACATTCGCATTTATAATATTAGTATTGGAAGAAATGTACCCTTTTTTTGTTCTCCTATACGATAATTTATTTATTACTAGCTTTTGCCAGCTGCTTCGCCCGCGTGGTCCCTAGGGAACATATTCCCGGGATAAAAAGTAGCCTATGTCCTTTCTCAGGCTCTAGACTATCTGTGTACCAAACATTTAAATCGGTTCAGTAGTTTTGGCGTGAAAGCGCGACAGACAGACAGACCGATAGACAAACAGAGTTACTTTCGCATTTATAATATTAGTAAGGAAGTAAGGATTAGTAAGGATAGTAGTACGCCGGTGTCGGGAGCAGAGTCCAAGGTACCGGTGGTTAGGGCTCCAGAGAAAGGAACCTCCTCACAATACGAGCCGTATCGAGGAGTACTGCCTTCTGTATCAGGTCGTTTACCCAACTGCGTAACGCCAGCTTCAACAGGTGGTATTAGTTATATTATTACTTGTAAACCAGCCATTAGTGTCTATTTTCCAGTGAACGTTTGAGTTACAAGTTTTCGAAAATCAAACTAGATGGCGTTGGTTGCATCACAACTATGAATAATTAAAGAAACATTACACAGCTAATACATTTTATCAAAGCTTAAGGGTGCCTGTCCATTACAGCGGAGCGAGGCAGTGGAGCAGAGAAACGGAAAAAAAACAACTAGTTGAATTGCATAAAATCTCTAGCCCGGTTGAGCAGTAACCACCCTTAGAGAGGTGAACTGCGAGTGGTCCCCGACAAAAAAATGCATTAAATCTCCGCACCATGTAAGTTACTGACATTTTTACTGACATGATAGGTTAATTAATATTTCTCCGTTTCTCCGCTCCGCTGCCTCGCTTCGCGCAAATGGATAGGCAACCTTAAGCAGCACGTCTTCTTGAACTTACCAAAGAGTGGGTATTTTGATAAAAAAATTACCGTGCGTCAGTGACAATATAGTTAACTGTCTATGCTTAATAGTAGTGACAACGCACAAACATTCTACATTTTAAGGTAAATCACGAAAAGCGAGCCCTTTTGTTTAATATTTTGTTTTTACCAAAACAACTTTAAACATTGGCAACCAAATGATTATTCAAAATGTAAAACAATTTTTCTGAGGATAATTTTGGAATCAAAGAGATTGATTTGATTGTGTTTGTTGAGACTTGACCAAATAAACATTTAGCTCATCTGAGGTTTAAAGAACTTTATTCTTATAAGAACAACATACTTCACTTACAATGAGATTTACAAATTAACTTAAACTTAAATACACTTAGTTTTGCTCTAGTTTAGTACAAAATTACATGACAATATAAACATCAACTATCACAGGTACAGTAGGTATTACTAATATGTGATTTGAATTTATTTTTAAATATGCTTAATTTAGTACATTCCTTTATGTAGTTTGGCAGGTTGTTGTACAATTGTGCTCCCTCATAAAGAATGCTTTTATACGGTGTGTGAGTTGTGCGTGGCTGAGTCAGTTGCAACGTGTGTTTCTTTCTGAGGTGATATTTGTGTGTTCTTTTGAGTGAATGCTATGTTTCAGTGGATATTATTTTTTTAACTAAGGTGTACCTATGTTAAACTATTTAAGCTTACACAATTGTATAATTGTGTAAACTTAAATAGTTTAGTCTTTGAATATACTTCATTTGTAGGTGTTAAGTAATTGTAATGAAATAGTGTTTTAATGATTTTATTTTGTGTAGTTTGTAGCTGTCTCAAGTTAGTTTTGAAAGCTGAGCCCCATATTTTAATCAAGTATTCCACGTGTGTTTTTACTAGTGAGTTATATATCATAATGCGTATTTTCAATGGGATATAAATTCGGTGTAAAGGAATAACGCTTATGTCATTATGCTGTCAAAACCACGCCTGCACACTATGCGAACGGCGTATAGGACAATTGACCTGCACAATTTTGATGTGTGGTACCGCTCTTGGATACACATTACGAACGGTAGTCAACATGGGCTCCTCCAGCAGTTCTATATAATTTGCACTATTTGCTCGACTTGGTAGTCTGACTAGTTCACGTACAGTGTCAACAATTGTGTCAAATAAACCAACATAGTGGTTCGTCGGCAGAAATACAAATTGTTCATACTCCCTTATCATGGTTTGACGCTGCAATGTGTTAATAAGTCGTGGTCTAATAATATGTTGTATCATATAATATATGTGATTTCTACATATTGTTAGAGAGTAGAGTAAGTAAATAAGTCAGATAAATAAAAAATAAAACTATATTAAATGGACACATTTAACCTGTCATAAGATAATTACTTAAAGAGAAGAAAGAACATGATAAATATGACATTGTCTTGCGTTTAACACAGCGACCAACTATTTTATCGTCTAATATAAAATATAAAATAATCATTAGAATATTATGCCTTCGAACAGAGGTTAGATTTAACGTTTGCTTTAAATAATTTAAACTGCAGTTCTAGAAAAGAAAGTGGAAGTTTATTGTATAAACGGATACCGAGCCCCTCCAATGAATCGTGGACCTTACGAAGTAAATAAGTGGAAAGGAGCATATAGCTTGTGCTTGTTTTTGGTGTTAAAGTTGTGGATGTCGCTCGTTTTACTGTATAAATTTATATTTTGCCTAAAATATAAAATTTTCGCAAAAATAAATTTATCTTAATGACACTCTTGACCCTAGATGATGTATTGCTTGCACAGCACGTTTTTGTAAGACAAATATATTTTTTATATCAGCAGCTTTTCCCCACAATAGAATACCGTAGGCCATAACGCTATGGAAATGACTAAAATAGACTAACCAAGCCTTGTCAACGTCAGTAAATTGTCTTACTTTCCTGACGGCGTATGCGGCAGAGCTGAGCCTTCCCGATAGGCGTGATATATGTGGGCCCCATTGTAGTTTAAAATCAACTGTTATGCCCAAAAATACTGTCATGTCCGCAGTTTCAAGCAACTCGTCAATTAAGATAACATTGGTGTAATGACGGTATCAGTATATTTATTTCTGTGTCAGTCTTTGATTAAACTTAGTACCACGATTAAACTTTATTATTGAGCGTAGCAAACAGTTCAGTGGTGACGATAAAAATATAAATTCAGCGTGCGATAATTTGTATCAAGCACAGTAATGACGATCGGTAAAATAGCAGAATTCGATGTGCATAAAGACGATTTGCGGTTATATATCGAACGTTTAGAATAGTATTTCCTAGTGAACGAGGTGAAAAGTGAGTTATTTGTACCGACGTTAATAACGCTTATAGGTTGTTTATTGGTACAAAAAAAAAAGTTGTTTATTGGTACAAAAAAATCATTCACAATATTATTACATCTAAATAAAAGGAGCAGTAATCGCAAAAGTTGGTGATACTGGTTCCCAAACTAAGCTGTCGCTTGTATTTTGGGACTCAGTGTTCAGTCATAGATGTTGTTACGATTTGGTTGCTTTAGGTAGGTACATTAGTTGTGAACGTGAAAATTTTATAATTTTAAGACAATTAAGCTGAAGAGGTGAGTGTGTGTGCGTGTGATTGATTATGTGTAAGTGTGTGTGTGTGTGCGTGTGAGTGATCATGTGTAAGTGATCATGTGTGTGTGTGTGTGTGAATCCCAGTCTTGGCTTATACAGTGAATTTTAGTAAATTTTCAGTCTTTTGATAGTCCATTTTGAGTAGCCAATCAGTTACTTTATCTTTTACTTTGCGTTTGTTGAGTCCTACAATTTTCAGTTCCTTATTAATACAGTCGTACAGTTTGCAACTTAGACTGTTGTATTGTCCTCTGGCACAGGCTGTCTTCGTAGGGGAACGGACGCATACGGAAAGTTATCAACTATTAGTGAGTTGATGCACATCAGACAAACCAAAGTCAAAGACTTTTACGCAAATAGCGGATATCATGGGAAACATCTGCAGCCTAAGCCGAGTGAAGTAGCTGAGAGGTACTAGTTTAGGATGAGGACTCAACAAGGTTTCGAATCAATAGCTGAGTCTTCGTTTATCGCTGTTCTCAAGAAAATGTCCAAAACAGCTTGAAGAAAGTTTACGGGACCAACTGGAATGTAGTATTAGCTGTTAGACGCTTCGCCAACGGTAATTCGCTGAAATTAGCTAGATTTTTCAAGAGCCCATAGCTTAGCTATTAGCTTGGAATCAGCGGAAAAAGATGCGGTAACCGTAGTTCAAGGTCAGAAAGGGGCAAACGGGAAGACGACAGCGGCCGATTGTCTAGCAATAGAAGGCACAAGATGGCATAGGAGGGACACAGCGAGTTGGGCTGGCGAGAAGACAGCTACGCGGTACGCAAGAAGTACGACACGGGAGCCCGAGACACGCGGCGGGCACGGGGCGCCCGGGCTCCGGCAAGGTAGCGGGACGAATGCTCCGTCGACGTCATCGGGGGCGCAATCGGAGCGCCGACATCAATGTCAAGCTTGTGGCGGAGCACATAAAACGTCCACTTGTCTATTCGGACGTTACGTATGCCGTGTGTGTAACAAAACAGGTCACAGATACCCTTTAAGAAAAATGGTACATAGTTTAGGTACAGCAGAAATAAGAATGGACCCAGTATGGAGCCTTGAGGCACACCTAAATGCGCTGGTAGCCCAAAAGATTTCACACCATTGACATCAACACATTGGAACCTATTATGTAAATATGAATCAATTTCGTTAAGAGCTTCGCTTTGGAGACCGTAATGACGTAGTTTACGCAAAAGCGTGTCATGGTAAACGCAAATAAAGATTTTAGAGAGATCCAACTCTAATTGCGTTTTGCGAATTCTCCCATGCGTTAAATATATGTTTTAGGAGAGCGACACCCGCATCTGTAGTCAACTACATTGTCGATAGATGGCGTTGTACTGACGACGCGTTTTTCTGAATAAGTGTGAAGTTAAGTTTAAGTTTCTCCGTAGAAGTATGACCTCAGCCCATTATTGGCTATGAAACGATATTTTGCTTAGCTAAGGAAATAAATATGACGACTCTTTTTCCAATCTGTAGTCGATAACTCGATAATACATAAAAACCGATCGTTATTCGATTTGATTTTCGAGTCTACTTCGAGAGTTGTAAACTGCTTCTATAGGTAAACGGCTTTACTTGGTTGTACGTTATTTTATAGAAAATAGTGTAATACTCAATACGCAGAATACTCACTTTGAATAAATTTAAATCATATATTTTTGTTACAAATAAAATTCAAAGTTTCGATATTCATATCATAGAATAACAAATCAAATATTCTTTATACTCATATTGTTTGGTTCATTTAAAACTTATTACCAAGAAAAACATTTTATCGAGTGACAGTTTCTAAACGTTTCAATAACCCCTTTGTCAATGTGCATACCCTCCTACACCGCGTTCACAAAAACAATGCGAGTAAATTCTAGTCAAGCCAAAACTTTTCATTCGGGCCCAGTAGTCGGAGCCCCACGAAGCGATGGTGGCGGGAAATGGCGATGGGAATAAAAGACACAACTATGCAAACATACAAACAAGCATGCAGCAAGCATCAGCACGCAAGCAAGCATGCAGCATACAAGCAAGCATGCAACATACAGCATACGAGCAAGCATGCAACATGTAGCAGGCATGGTTTCTGTCACGACTCCGGCGCTGCGGGGTTTCGGCGATCCCACGCGATATCGTCATAGATGGTTTTAACGCTCACACCGCAGCTTCAGCTTGCTGGCCAGCCTCGGCCGTGGCGGTGGGCGTTATAACACCTGCTTCTCAGCTCGCGGGCCGCCTCGCCCCTCCGCGCCTTCGCGGGCTTAAATTACACTCTAGGGGTAGGGCAGACAAGACTACGTGGAGTCGGTTTTACAGCGATTCGTTTCTGTCACTAAGTTTTGTAGCACAACATATTGACTTTTTAAGCCGTATTTTAATATTAGGGTTAAACATGGTTGGTTGGTTGTTGTTGTGTGTGTGTGTGTGGTGTTCTTTTTCTTTCTTTTTATTTTATAAAAATGGCACTGTGCCTAGTAAAATTATTCCAAATGAAATTCTGCCATCTTCAAAGTATACCATTGTAGTAAATTCGAACATATAAAACAATAATATCAAATATTGATTACATTTTCATTGAAATACAATACCATGGAGAATATACCGAACAAACAATATTCGTTAAAAAAATATTCTACTGCTTGATAAGTTTGTTAAATAAAAAAATCTGAATCGAAATTCATTGAATTGTGTTTCTGTGAAATAAGTTTCATTCAAGTAAATAGTTGTTGAAACAATAATATTCGACATAAAATTATAAGGATCAAATATTTTGTGAAACATTTTCTGCGAAACGAAATTCTATGAAATTATCAGTGAAAATCGAAGAAAATATGTTTCTTTTTGGGCTGGGCTGGACGAAATTAAGAATCAACTTGATTCATCAGTTTCTTTGTTTTGTAGTTTGAAGACTACGTACTACTATTCGTTCGATAGTGGATTTGTTGATTTTGAGTCGAGGTAGGTTTGTACCACGAGATTACCTGAGCTGGTCGGCATTTCAACCGGAAAAGATATACAGTGCCCTGCATTAGGTACCCTCTTCCTATTTTCTTAAATCTAAGAGAGATCGGGATACGCAAGGTACTAACTGAACGTGGATTTTATCTATGCAACACATCTTTTTCCGACATCCACGCGAACGAAGTCGTGGGCACAGCTAGTTTATTAATAAAATTATGGTATTTATTCGTATTTCTTATTTTTTCTGGAAATCTACACTAACATTATAAAGAAGAAAGATTTGTTTATATGTTTGTTTGAATTGAATAGGCTCCGAAACTACTGGACCGATTTGAAAAATTCTTTTAGCATTGGATAGCTACATTATCAGGGAGTAACATAGGCTATATATTATCCCCATACTCCCACGGGAACGGGAACTACGCGGGTGAAACCACGTGACGTCCACTAGTATTATATTTTTTTATGGACATGACATAGGTACTTGAGGAGTGCATTTTTAATCGTGATGTAGGTATGTTTAATCTATTGTTGGGGTTCCGAGCATCCGCAAGAAACGGAACCCTTATAGGATTACTCGTGTGTCTGTCCGTCTGTAACAGCCAGTTTTCTCCGAATGTACGGGACCGATTCTATTGAAATTTGGTACACATATATGGACTTTTGTGACCCAAACACGGACTCGTTATGTAAATAAATAAATTTTGATTTTAACATCTTTTTTTTTTAGTTTGACCCCCGATAGTGACCCCTACTTTCGGGGGTCAAACTAAAAAAAAAGTTTTTCAAACTGTTTCGTGTGACATATCAAATGAAAGTTGATGGTTTTAATTATATATATTATTCAAAATTTAAAAATAATTATTTTACAAATTAGACCAAAAATGACCATCCCGTATCTCGGAAACTATTGAGTCCAAAATTTTGAAAAAAAATTGCATTTAATAGTTCTTTACCTACACATTGCAGGAAAATATACTATAAGAAGTCTAAAGTGCTAAAGTAACATATTACAAAAATGAAATTAGTTTTATTTCTTAAAATAAATTTAGTTTGTATGTCTTTTCTTTTTATGAAGAACTCCGAGTATCTACGTACAAATTTACAAAGTTGTAAAATGTAGGCGTTTTTGTGTGTATAATTTTTGATTTGATTCCATTTTTGATTCACAAGAATTTGATTTACTCGTGTTTATAATCACTATTCACACTGTAACCTCAAAATTCACCTGTTTTGTTTACAAAAACACCGGCGCGAGCGGAATAACACTTCAATCGGATGCGTTCGTATTAAGTCGGTTATTCTCGGAACGAAAAACAGACGAAACACACTTCGTTCAACCGGGACTGTCACTAAAGTCACCAAGCCATAGACAAATGGCGCCAAATTTAAACAAAAACTGAATATTCGCATTCGCATTCGCGAATGTCCAAAATATGACATTCGTTACATCACTAGTCTGTACTATGTATTTCCCCGTAATATGACACCGTATTGTAGCCATGTATAAGCATATATGCGTAATTGTTTAGTATAAATTGTATATTGTTTTTCATACATTTATATAGTTGTTTCTGTTCATTTCTCAAAATGGCAGCAGAGTATATTAACATTGATGGGAAATTAGTTTTACTTTTGTTCCAATAGTAGGTAATGGCGAATGCCTTTTCGTTCGCTTACTTATTTTTTGTACGGCGTACAAGATTGATCAAAGGAAATTCGTAAAGAAGTTGTTGGTCATGTAATACAAAATTGGAATGAATTTGCTGTAATGTCTCATGACAATAATGAAGACAATAACATATATGACTCGACTTGAGCCGACAAAGTTAAGGCTTGCATTAAAACCTCAACTCTTAGGCTCTTAATAAAAAAAAAACTATATGTACCCTGAAACTGGGTGCAAGATTACAATTCCAACAGATCTTGCTTTAGTTGTTTCAACGGTTGACGATCTAATAGCCCAAATATACCCAGACGTCCAGAACCTACTTAGCAAACCTAGTTTTTGTTTTATTTTTTCAAGGATGGGAAATCATCATATGACTCCTCCCGCTCTGGGCGGAATAGAAGGGACTGTCAGACTCTTACTAAGTAAAACCCACCCGTGTTCCTCTTAATGCCTGTAGCGGCATCAATGCCGCAACAAGAAAAAACAAAGGCGCAAAATCTACATCGCAATAAAAAGAACCACAACGCCATCTATCCAACAAGGAGCGAACTACTACGTCGAAATCCTGCATCGCGATATTTTTTATTTTTATTTATTTAAGGGACAATAAAAAGCTACAATATAAAATTTTAATACAAAAAATATCAGGTACAGTAAACGACAAATTTTGCAGTCCACTACATTTTCCACGTATTAATAATTTAAAAAAAAATTGGTAATGAGTGCCACCAGAAAACATAATTAAAAATATTGAAATTATTACATTAAATAATTCCAATATTTTTTAATTATGCTCACAATAAATAAATAACTTAGTAACAAAACAAAAGCGTAGTTTCAATAAACTACGCTTACGCGAATATAGACTACGATTAGTTACTGTCTTGTCAACAGACAATAACTAATCGTAGTCTATATTCTAGTCTTCTTGGAACTTAAAGCAGTCATCCACAGTCTGTATCGTTTTATATACTTTTAGGTCAACAGCGTATAGGAGAAATTTTGTATTTGTAAAGCACTTATTTATGTAATTTATGTATAAAATAAATAACTGTGGTACCAGGATTGAGCCTTGTGGAACACTTGAGGTTATGGGCACGGTATCAGAGTTTACCGTGCAATTTGAACATATATATCGGCCCGAATATCAACTATCGGGCAGTTGCCCACACTGGACACAAAAACCGTTAAGTCGGAGGATCCTTCCTTTTCAATGGAGGTTTGCGGGACTTCACTCTCAGTACCGCATACCCTCTACATGCCCTTTGCGTTCCAGGGCCGTGGTGACTCTTTCGAACAAATTCCGCAACCTTAGCAAACCTATGCAGTGATTATGTGAACGTGCGATTTTGACACCTAAGAACGATCTCTCTTCTATCATCAATGACACTTTGTTGATGTCGTTCGAAGGATCAGGATACCAGTACAAATCTGTGGACACTGTAGTGCATATGGATGATGCTATTCACTATCATGGGAAGTTCCTTAATACACTCCACCCACCTGATCTTCGTCTCTTACACTTATACAATAAGATGGTTAGGTTATTTTAGTAGAGAGCCTGTGTTGTACCGTTGCTCCACAGCATAAATTAATTTTTTTCTGTGTACGGTGCGGTGGTCCTACCGAACTTGGAAGCTTTGATGCTTCTTGGCTATACCAATGAACTGTTTTGGCCCCTCACAACGACCAAGCAACAACCATCGATACGCTTAATATTGACAAATGTGTATGGGGAAAGTAGGGAATTTATGTTCATCAACACGGTCAAGGAAGAAAATAATACTCATCATCCGGTTAAGTTTTATGATTTCTACTTAGATATTTAATCCTTCTTAAAGCTTTGCCATGAACGAAATTTTGAAAGTCACAAACCAAATTTTCAAAAAATCGTCACCGAGCCGAAATCCGAAAAGGTACCGTGACGTTGTTTAGATTCTCAGGATCCCCCGTTCCCAGTTATTTTCTGTTTTGCTTCAAAACGGTTAAATTCCCAGTGAGCTTACACGATACGTCATGACTCATTGGTCAAGAGTCATGACGTCTGGGGACTTGTAGGCAGGCATTGCAGGGATAAACTTCTCTTCAGGTTTTTCCCGTGGTCAACTTTAAGTAACTATGTTAACAAACCTAATAGTCCGGTCAATTTCGACATCCGAGGGTACAATAATTTGCGCTCAGCTCAAAATTGGTAGGATTGTTCAAAACATTATTATTAATGATATCTTAAAAGTCGTCATCGATTCGATACCTGGAAAAAAAATACTCGGGGTCAAAGGTCATAAAAACGGATTTTTCGCGATATTCAGCAAAACACAAAAACTGTCAAAAATTGTAGATAAGTGGTTTCCCCAATAGGCCTATTCCACGTATCTGTTGTGATTCTGTTTAATTTGAACGACATCTGCATTTTACAGGAGGGGTAAAACAAGTTTTAAAAAAGATTAATTCATCACCATAAGAAGTTATCACCAACGGAATTCGCTTTTTTCCATCTCCAAAAAAACTGCGTGCTTAGATAAGTTTCGATATGCGCGTTTCGTTAAAAATACTCGAAATAAAAAACAAGTGCAATTAGCTTGTCTTCCTCCGACCTAAGCGGCTGCTCATCAAAATCTTTTACGGGTATATTTAGCACTTCATTCCTTTTTATAGTTGCAAAAAATTGTGTTTAGCAGTTTTTCCGGCGCAGGTAGGACTTGAAGTCAGAACTGGTTTTAATAGTGGTGCGAATTACTGTACCTTCACTCCTATTTTTTGGGTTTTGACCGGACTACAGCAACTTTTTTATGTACTCTCCAGGTGATTCCGCCGCTAACTGGTCAGCATTTTATAGGGAAGAGGTCACACATCCAGCGTGTCGCATAATAATCCCCAGACCAAATTTCGATCATGGTGGTCAATCTCAAAGGAGATTAGCAAAGTAGCAGGACATATTATAGTGCACAAGTGTGTGAGCAAACACAAGTGCTCCCTCTGTTCCGTCGCCCTCATAGTTCGATAGGAAGGCAAACCGACACGGCCGGGGAGAGACCATACGCAGGACCGACGGCTGTACGTGCTTTCTCAGGCATGGGGGTGTCACACCACCAGCATCCAAGCTCCGAGCTGTTACTGAGAAATTCCTAATGAAAAACCCCAAACTTTTTGGCCGACCTAGGCATCGAACCCAGGACCCCACGCAGACCAGCGGGCAATTCAGTGTGCCTTGAATTACACTCTTCCAATGTCCTAATTCTGTCAGAGGTTAGGCATTGCTGGATGTTGAGTGTTAGTATATCCTATCTAAGCGATCTTATTTAGCAACATCATTTTTTTTCCGACTGCCACGCGAACGGAGTCGCGGGCAACAGCCAGTTTTTTGTATAAATTAAAGTATAATTAAAATTTAAAACCGAAAATGTCTATTTAGGCCCACCTCCGGTGCTTCCTAAGCATCTAGCCTAACCTTACCTCTTTTTTCTCTGTTGCCGGGGTGGAACATCCTCGTGGATGTCCTTCATCTGGGGCAGGCGAAGGGGTCTGTCAGACTCTTACTGACTAAAAACCACCCCGGTGTGACGTCACACTTGGATCGGAGATCGTGAGAACTAGTGCGCCTTCCACGATTCCCGGCTAGTGCCCGGCCCGCCTATGCGGGCCACCTCAGGCTCGCGGGAGGAGTGAGGTGTCCTCCCCCCGCGACGTCCAATAGGGGCGCGTCTGGAAAAATACGCGCCGCCGCCTCAGGTTCTGCTGGATGGAGGGCGGCAGACGACCCCAAGTCCACCGTCCCACCGGACCTTTTTATGGGGGCTGGAAGAGGGTATTTTCCGCCCTCCGCCGATGACCAATTTGCCTGCTTCGGCTCGGGAAAGTGGCCACGCCCTCCCTCTCTCTCTCCGCAGCCTCCTTTTGTGAAATTACGACTTCACAGAAGGAGATCACCGCATCCCACAACTCGGTGCTTCCGACCATCGAACGAGCGACGGCCGGCAGCGATTGGTCGGGGCCCACTTCGGATACGAGGCCACGACGCTGCTCCTCCCTTGCGGTACACTCTACCAGTGTGTGCTGTGCCATGTCCTCCTGACAGTCAGTGCAGTGATGGCACCTAGCGTCCGGCTCCCTGTTTATGCGACACAGGTACTTCCCGAAGCAGCCATGCCCCGAGAGCACACGCGTCGCCCGAAACGACAGGGAGCCGCGGTTCCTCTTGAGCCATTCGTCGAGCACTGGCCGGATGGCCTCGATAGCTTTTCCCGCCATTCCCTCTCCATGACCTCGCGGAGCTGTGACTGATGCAACTAGATCTCACGCTGCATCGGTTCACCGCCCCGCGTCCGCACCTCCTCGCGCCACCGGTACAGCGAGGCGAGAAACCTCGCCTCAAAGTCCCAGGACGGTTATCTGGCCAGTCCACAACCCGCCTCGTAGGAGATCGTGCGATACCCCCCGATAGACCTGACGGCCATCGCTACTCTGCTATCTTCGCAGTATTTGCCCCATCCCCCCCCCCCGACCACGATGTGTGACCCCGGTGGCGGCACCCGTCGGGGGCCGTGAAAGACCATGGCCTCCGACTTCTCCAAGGCTACCTCTAGACCCAGGCATCGTATGCTACCCACCACCTGTGAGGCCGCAGCCGTCACAAGCAACGCTGCCTCCCTGTACGAGCTCCTCCGGGCCGTGATCAGTATGTCGTCCGCATAACATGTCAGGTCCACTCCCGGTTGGAGCTCGCCCCTCAGCACCCAGTCGTAACCGATGTTCCTCAGGGGTGGGCCCGAGCTCTGTGGAACACCGCACGACACATCACGACGGCCCTCGCCGTCACGTCTTCTGTAGGTGACACATCTTTAACCAAATAAGCCCCAATTATGCGGCGGAGGTAGCGGGACACCCTGTGGTACCTCAGTGCCTCCCGAATACAGCTCCAGGGCAGGGTGTTGAATGCGTTTGAGATGTCCAAGGACACCGCCAGCATTACCCCGCTCCGGGATACCGTTTCCTCCGCCAGGACTCTCACCCGCATTATGGCGTCGACAATGGAGCGCCCGTGCCGAAAACCGAATTCAATGCCGTCTAGGTCCGGCCCCTCTCTGTAAAAGTGGCTAACGATCGAGGCGGGCAGCAAGTTACCCATCTCGTTTAGCAGCACCATGGGCACCGTGCGGACGGCGAGTCTGCTGGGCGCCCCGCCTTCTTGAGCGGGACCAGATGACCTGTCTTCTACTGAGCGCGAAAGCAGTCCTGCTCAAGAGAGGCTGTGTAAAATCATCTCAACTGGGGCTCTAGCTCGTTCTCGCTCTGACGGCAGAGCGAGGACGAGCGCGCGGTCTAAAACTCCATCGGGCCCCGGGGCAACGGTTTAGGCCCGGAGCCGCATCACGGCCGTCTTCATCTCTGGTTGTGTCACCTCAGGGACCTCCTCATACTCCGACTCAGTGGCTGTGGGCAAAGCCATCGGCGGCAGTATACACTCTTCTCTAGCAGGGAAGAGAGCTGCGACCACTACCACCAGCAGCTGAGGCTCTAGGCTCTCAGTGAGTGGGGGCGCCCAGGCACGAAGTTTTCCTCGGACCGAACGATCAGGGCGCCCCCACGGATCACTATCTAGCGTCGCCAACATTTTTTCCCTGAATCTGAGCTGATGGCCGGCCTCATAGCCTTCTTCGCCTCGCGGTACACGGTCAGGCTGCTTGCAATTGCCCACTCCTCCAACACCTCGCCCCTAAGAACGGTGATCGGGGATGGCCTACGACGGCACTCAGCTCGACAAGGAACCTTTCGAAGTCGGCGAGACTCCTGTTGGGCGAGAAATATGCTTCAATGGTGACAATCCCCTCCGCAAAAGCAGCCACCCAGCCGCCTCCTCGGGAGGGATTATCAAGAGTCTCGCCAATGATGGCCACCGTTATCGCGGGGAGGGACAAAATACGGCTCAGCGACCAACGCCACGTGGATCGACCACTCCGCCATGCTCTGGTGCTATAGATCCTAAGCTCTGGAAGAGTGGTTGACATTCGTCAGGCCGTCAGGCGTCAGGGGGCCTCACCTAACCTTTTTTTTTAACGGGGGGATATCCTTATGGATGTCCTCCGCCCTGAGCGGGCTGGCGAGGGGTCTGTCAGATTCTTACTGACTAAAACCACCCCGGTGTTCCATCTCTAACCTACGCCGGGGATCGCGGGAACTTGCGACTTCCGTAATTCCAGGCTGGGCCAGCCCGACTCGGGTCAGCGGGGGCAGCGAAGTATTTGCCTCCCCCCGCGACGTCAAAGAGGGGCGCACGGGAACACCACGCACCGCTACCTCGGGTCCGGATGATTAGGGGGCGACGGACATCCCCAAGTCCGTCGTCCCTGGACCCAGTTAAGAGGGCCGGTAGAGACGTCTGGTGCATCTGCTGCGGGCCGGGAGGTATGTCGAGATCTCCCTCTCCCTTTCCACAGCCTCCATCTGCGTGATAACTGTTTTGCAGGAGACCACCGCGTCCCAAGACTCCTCGCCGTCAACCATAGCACGGACTACGGCCGGCAGCGAGAGGTCACTGCCTACCACAGAGATGAGGGCACGGCGCGGCTCCTCCCAAGCGGCACACTCTGCCAGCGTATGCCGCGCCGTGTCCTCCCGACAAGTCGACGCAGTGGTGACACCGAGCGTCCGGCTCCCTGCCTATGCGATACAGAAACCTCCCGAAGCAGCTATGCCCCGAGAGGACCTGCGTCACACGAAATGACAGGGAGCTGTGCCTTCTCCCGAGCCACAGGTCGAGCACTGGCCGGATGGCCTCGATAGTGATGAGGCCGGCGGAAGGGCGTGAGAGCATGTCCCGCCATTCCGCCACCAAGACCTCGCGCAGCTGCGATCCACGCAGCTCGATGTGTCGCTGCATCAGTCGCTCGCCGCGCGCCCGCGTGTCCTCACGCCACCGACGCAGTGACGCGATGAGTTTTGCCTCCAAATCCCGGGCGGAGATCCGGTCAGTGTGCAAGCCGCCTCGTAGAAGATCGTGCGATAACCCCAGATGACTCTGATGGCCATCACCCTCTGCAGCTTCCGCAGAACAGTGATGGTGCTGGCCGTCAGGTCAGCCGCCCAGATCGGGGCCTCATACAGGGGCATCGATCGCACTCGTCAAGAACGAGTCAGACTCGTGCACCAAGGGTTTCGTACCATCATATAAAACGTGAAATGTTTTTAAATATTCATCGGGGAGGCCTATACTCGTTACGTCCGTACCATAATATAAAACGTGAAATGTTTTAAAAATTTAAAATCATTTCATGTCTTTTCATTCATTCGCCAGAGGATTTTACAACTGCGGTGTAGAATATTGCAGTTTTAGTTCAGCGCCATCTGTTGATTGATAGTGGAACTAACGTTATTTTTTATGTTTTCTAAAAAAGTGTGCTATTTAGAGACATTGGCTTATTTTTCCTGTAATCTTTACATAAACTTCTATCACATAGATAAATTTCAGATTTTTGTGTATGCAAACTTCGGAGATAAGGGGGACGGTATTTATACATTTTTCGTCTAAAGTCGAAAAAGTTGCGGCCTAAAAATAAAAGTAAAATTGTTTGTAAATGTGCAAAAAACGCTCTTTCATATGATACCCCACATGCCCTAGTAGCCCCGCTTCGTATTTTTAAGACCCCTTTCAGTCCCTGTTGCAAATAACATATATATATTTCGGACGGACGGCAGTCCGTCCTTATAGTGCGACTCAGTCTGTCTAGAATGAGTCGCACTAAGGGTCCCCTTTTTACCATTTTGGTAAGGAACCCTAAAATATCTACTTTTATTAGTACCTATACCAAAAAACCTACTTATGATTGTAAAAGTATCTTCAAATAAGCGACAGATACCATTTTTGCATAAATTAAAGCCCAATTCTACCAAAAATATCTATTGAGGTGCACCTCTGCTTAAACCCTCGGATTACACAAGCGTGATGTTCTTTTACGACATAAAACCTTAAAGTTTCCAAAATAAGAATATAAACACTTTTAATAACTACCTATACCTACTATAGTAAATTAAAAAAAAAAACATTAAATACATTTTTGTATATTTAAAACCGAAAATGTCTATTGACATGCGCCTCTGCCTAACCCCTCTGATTAAACAGGCGTGATGTTCTGTTACGTGATAAAAGGTTAAAATTTTCCAAAATAAGGAAATAACCTGCTTTTATCTATCTAATACCTTTAAACGAAGAAAACGTCGTAAAAAAACTTAGCAAAGCTCGGTCATCCAGGTACTAACCTACTTTAAACTATAATTGAATCTATCAATCTCCTTTGATTTGATTTCATTTAAATAATCGCGTAGTTACAAAACGCAATGCCTAAATATATGTCAAGCCTTGAGCTAGCAGTTGTTTGTTATTTACTAATTCATGCTGCTACAGTTTATATCAACTAGATATCTATTTAGCTAGACGAAAATCGCAATAGGGAACATGCACTATTTCCATTTTTGCTTTCATTTTAAAGAACTCCATCTAGAATAGATCACCACATAAATAAGAAATGAAAACGCTTTAATTCGCGCGAAAACGGACGATGACGTCACTCCTGTCTGCCACTAGTCAGGAACTTCCTAACTCAAAAAACTTAAGGTTGCCTTTTCGTTGTCATAACAGCAGTGACGTCACTAAACGCTGATTGTTGTTTTTAACTACGTTCCGTTTCGCGTTACTTTAAATTATTATTTTTGTTAAAAATCGATATTAACTAAAATAAAAACGTTGCAATTTTATACTTTTTATCATTTTACTAACAACATTCTCATAAATTCTGTATTTGCATTTTCCCTATTGACCTATAATACCCTTAGCCTTAATAGGTACTTATCCCTTTAAATGTAAATAGCTTTAAAGTTGTCCCAGAACTTAGTCCTTTATACATGATCAGCGGAATTATATCCTATGTACCTACAGCAAAGTAGCAAATGCCTAAGTCTCATTACCAAACCAACCTCTCTCAAGGACAAGCTGACAAGCACCTAAATGAAAAAAAAACACCGACCCAAAACCGAAAAGTGAAAAAATGAACCTAAAAAGTTAAGTTCATAAGGTATAAAAAGTTGTTATACTATCTCATGATTATTTCACTCATAAGTTTTCCATAAATCCTTTTCCTTATTAATTTTGGCGGCATGAATGAAAAACAAGGGGCTTCAGAGAGATTACTTTCTGTGAATACTTTAATAAAGGTAAATAAAGTATTATTCCCAAGCCTTTAATAAGCCTACGCTTGTTATTTTTGTAAGTGTATTTAAGATGTTAAGGAAAATGTAATGAGTATATTCCGCATTGTTATATTTTTTCCCAAGAGGCCTTTTATGTGTATTTGTATACCTGTTTTCCTTTTAATTACTGTGTAAAAATATGTGTAACCATACCTACTTCAGTATCATACTTTAGGTTCATTTCCTGAAAGAAATCCGTAAACAAAATTTTCATTTATATTAACTTCACATTTTCACTCATCCAAGATGTTTTGCTAAGTATCTAAGCATTATAATGAATGAACGAAAGTGTGAATAATAATATGTATGAGTGTCAGTTTTATTAATTTGCTTCCTTGTATGGTCGTAAGAATGTGGTACGATGCTTCCAGGGCTCAAGTAGCGCTAGGTAACGCGATCACCTAGCTGAAAATCATAAACAAACCCTAAAAGCGTCCATGTCTAAAAATAATTCCCGCCGTAGTATCGCATGAATGAAAAGTTGGGCGCACGTGGGTGCCAGTGAACTGAGTTGTAGTAAATTTGAACTGTCTAACAAATAAAAGTATACGGATGTATAGTGCAGCGAGTGATTTATGAAAGGGCATGATAGGTACTCGAGTTCAACGTCGACCGTAAGGCTTTTGATTTAAGGTTGAATTCAGCCTATGTCGACAGCTAGAGTTACGTTGCAAGCGAATAAGGGCTTAAACGGCAGAACTGCAGTGCGCAGAATCGTGGATGCAATATAGATTCGGTAGTAGTACCTAAGGACTGCGCGCGACGTAGCGAGGCAATATATTATCACGAGTACGGCGTCCCCAGCCGGGCCAGTCTGCTGAGTCTGCGCGACCGGCCGACGTCCGCCACGTAACAAACACGCAAGTAATCTATATTAAAATATAAATAACCTTTAAAGTTTTATTATTATATTGCTTTGTTTTTATTATTATTATTATAATGGGAAGGGATTTTTTTATAAGGCGGTAAGTTGCATTGTGTACCTAACCTACTTCGGTGTTTGTTTTATCACAGTTAAAAGTTAGTTGGAGCGGCTGAAGCGCGATCGACGTTCTTACGCCGGCGGTACAAGGTCGGGGGCGCCGTCTGCGCCCACAGACGCCCTCTTTGAGACTGAGCATTCTGGACAATTCTGCTTGTTTTTGCCGTACGAACGTACCCACGTTCCTACTTAGCTAGTTATGTTGGGCCGGTTGCGCAGAGAGGGGAGGGGCAGCTGCGCACTGCAGACTTGTCGCCAACCGGATCAATAAGGGGCGATGACCTTGCGCGGTGGAATACCAAAACGCTTCTATCGACCCTATCTTCACACCAAAATTTAGGAAAATACACGAAAAGAACTCTCGTCTGGCGATCGAAATAAAGGGCGCGCCGCGCGCGCGCTCTCGCGTCCGCCGCGCGCCGCTTGCCAGCGCCATCTGCCAACAGACGCTCCCCGTGTAGCTTGCAGAGGGATTTCCTCACTAGCAAGAGCTCCGAGCCGAGCCGGAATTCGGGGAAATAGAGGTAAACACGAGCGAAAAGCCGTGACGGCGCAGGGGTTATCGCCCTCGCGGTCCCATAGACAAGGTCACAAGTTCGAAACTAGGCCAATCTATACCTAGTCCCTGTTTTTACTCCGTAGGACTTTTTAAAATTCTTTATGTATTTTACAGCTAAATTCTTATAATAATAATCTTATTCTAATTACAAACAATTATCTTTCACTTTCAGATGAAATGTTTAGCTTATCCAATACTAATATTTAAATTTTAATACTAAACCTTTTTTACTAATTAGTACTTACTAGGTAAGAAGTTTTTAAAAAATACTACAAAAATGTTTACATTTTTTAGGGTTCTTAAAAACTCGTTGAGGAAAAATGTAAAAAAAATTACCGTTCCCCGTCCCTTATCTCCGAAGTTTGCATAGAGAAAAGCCTGAAATTATTCTATGTAATAGAAGTTTATTTAAAGATTACAGGAAAAATAAAACAATGTCTCTAGATAGCACACTTTTTCAGAAGTTATCAACAAAAATTACATTAGTTCCACCATCGGTCAAGAGATGGCGCTGATACAAAAACCACAATATGCCTAGCAGTGTTAAAATTCTCTGACGAATATAGGCCTCGCCGATGAAAATTTAAAAACATTTCACGTTTTACATGATAAGTAAAAATGGCATAACTTAGTTGGTCACCGAGTAAAGCGGGACAGCTAGAAGCTAACACTATTAATATAAACGTCTTGGTCGGAGGAATGTAAACGGCGAATATTGCTGCCTGCAAGATATTTCCCGCACGGGTCACCCCATCGCGGTCGTGCGTGGCTTTATGTGAGGATTGTTCAATCAGCAGGAGTCAAACAATGCAGCAATGGAAAGGAAAATGTATTTCGAATTTCGGTCATGACGATCAAACTTAATTAAGATTAAGCCTATTTGAAGTCTGTAGTTTAAAAGTAACATGTTACAAAAATGAAATCGAGTCGGAACCCTTTCCACGCGAGTCCGACTCGCACTTAGCCGGATTTTTTGTACATCAGATAAGGAAGCAAGGCAGCACTCACCATGTACCGCCACATTATACGTATTTGTTACAAATACACAATTGAATTTGAAGTTGAATTTTATTTTGTAGAGCAAAAGTGCGCGCGCATGCGTAAAAACACGTGCACGCTCCGCTCTTGTCCTTTACTCTCGAAGTCTAGACATAAATTGGCAATGAGAAACGACTGGAGAGGGGTGAGGCGCAGCGCGCATGACCAATGGACTTACACAAGGCTACGGAATTTCCTTTCGGAAAAATCCAATTCCACTCAGTCTGGGCTGGATACGACACCTCCCCACGCTCGGCGCGCTTACTACTACGCAGTCAAAGTATATAACTACATTCATAAACAAATAGTGAATGGACCAATCATTGGGTCAGTAGACATGATACCAAAGAAAATATTGGGTCAATTCAATTAATTAATGATATGCGGCAGACGTGGTTGATCTATTGATGACTGACCTATTCGTAACTATGAAAGAAAAAAACAAAACTTTTAATTTGCGGCCGTTGACCCGTAGCCACTTCAAATTTGTTTTTTTTGTCGAATTCTAATAACAGCTTTTTGAAAAGATATAAGTATATACCTTTGCAGGGTTCTGAACATCCGTAAAAAAAACGGAACCCTTATAGGATCACTCGTGTATCTGTCTGTTAGTCTGTCTGTCACAGCCAATTTCGAATCTATTTGACCAATTCTGTTGAAATTTTAGCAAACTATACCGTGTGATATCAAGCAAAACGGCCGATTGGGAGGGTCCCAAATCTATTTTTTTTTTTATTCATAATTTTGAAATAAGAAGTTTTGAAGTTATTCAAGGAATTAGATTAAAGATGACCACCTACTTAGCCAACATTTTTGAAAAACAAAAAATGCAGTTACTTTGTTTGATTTACCGACACATTACAGGAAAACCTATGAGAAGTCTATGATTTTAAAGTAATATGGTACAAAATTGAGATTCGTTCGGAACCCTCTGCCCGCGAGTCTGGACTCGTACTTGACCGGTTTATTTTACGGTCTGTGTGTCAGTCTGTTATTGATCATCGACAGCACGGTATTTTATTTAATAGGTAATCATTAAATATAAAATACCCTGCTGTCGAAGTTCAATTTAATTTATACAAACTCGACGCCGGCCAAAGTTTGGATTTTTAATTTGGATACCTATATCGGTTTCGATATAATAATATGCATAAGTACCTACATGTGTATGTATGTAACGTATCAAGTTCAATAACGGAGTTACTGTAGTTGGTTAGTACTTATTTGTGAGAAACAAAAATACAAACAATATTGATGAGTACAGAAATATACATTTGAAACTGTTTCCACCATTTTACCCATTTTAGACTCAATGCTGACGCTATTAAAATTATTTACTAACGCAATTTGATATTCCGTTTACGCTCTTCACGTGTAGCTCAGGTCAAAATTCAAGCTCCAAAATTTGGGTTAGTACACTGTGAGGATGCCGATGTGAATATTTCAAAGTTCAGACGTCACAAGTCAATACTTTGAGCAAGAAGAAACATTTCCTTACTACATAGGAACTAGGTATAAACAGGTTCTATAAATATATATTTAGGTAACTTTATGCATATTTCACGCCGTATATACAAAATTTAATAACTAAGTTACATGAATATGTGAATCGAATGTGTATTTTAAATTAAAAATCAATCGAGGCTCCTATTTAATGCTTCATTCAAAATTGGAGCCTGAACGGCATGCGGTTGATCAAACCATCCAGCACTACCGCAAATATTTAAACGGAAAGTGGCAAATGCAAATACTATTCACACTATTTATTTAAACGAGCAATTGGCAATTAACTGAATAAAATATTTAATGAGCATTCGAATTTTATAAGTGCATGCAATGAAAACAAAATGTTGTTTGTCTACATTAATATTATAAAGAGGAAAGATTTGTTTGTTTGTTTGTTTGAATTGAATAGGATAGGATTTGTATGTTTGAATTGAATAGTATAGGATAACATTGGATAGCTACATTATCAGAAAGTAACATAGGCTATATATTATCCCCGTACTCCCACGGGAACGGGAACTACGCGGGTGAAACCGCGTGACGTCCACTAGTTATTTATAATTTAAACAGGTCAACCAAAATGTTATTTAACCACTAATATTGATTAAAGTCAGAATGTAAGCCGTGAACCCAAAATAAATGACACGAACCAGATTTTTTAGTTACTAATTATATTTTAAGTAAGATACTTTGAATAAAGATGGACAACATCAAAAATTAGGAAAAGAACAAAGGTCAGTGACGTGTTACAAAAATAAGAAAACTTAAATGGAACTGGACTGGACATATAATGAGGACTAACAAAGAAAAATGGACTAAGGATGTAATAGAGTGGTATCCGAGGACTGGAAGAAGACAACGAGGAGGTCAAATCATAAGATGGGAGGACGATTTACCAAAAGGATGGAGAAGGTCTGCCAAGATAGAGAGACGTGGAAACAATTGGGGGAGGCCTATGTCGACAGACAACCTGACCAAAGTGGTTGCTAATGAATTTATTATTTTTGCTCTGTTAATTAGATTTAATAATACTACTATTTTATAAGAATAGCATGTAAGTTAAAAAGGTCAGCGAATAAAGGCTTTTATTATTATTTAAGGTATGTCTTGAACAGTTCAAACTCCAACTCATATCGTATATTTCAAATAAACCATTTACAGGCACTTTTGAATTGTCAGGGTCGGTCGGTCCAAAAAGATGAAGCTATTTGCACGTTCCAAAGCGTAGGTCTCTATGGAGAAACACGTGCAAGAAACTCCACGGACACTCTTTTAAACCATGTGATGTATTACAAAATCCTGTTAACATTTTCTTTGATTGCTTCTATATGTGAGGACAATGCAAAGAACAAGAAAATTAATAAACAATTCAAAATGTAGGTACAGCTAAAAATAAGCCAGTGACAGGTAAGAGATGACCAGTCTCAACTGACGGCGTCCGTTCACGAACATGACGCATACATCAGCACCATCTAACTCAAACATTTTGAAGGGAACCAAATGATCCAAAACACGCGCCACCATCAACAAAACCTTTGTGTGAGCATGACAAGCTCTCAACTGCCACGCTCTTTCATGTCAAACTAATTTAATAACAAAATCTATTACTAATTACATAATATGTAAATGGCTCCATAGTGCTCACATTTACAAAAAATTGAAAATATGCTTCTACATTATACAAAACTATGGTTTTCAACATTTCAACTAAGAGATGAAAAAAAAGAAGGCTGCTTTATTGTGTATGCTTACTTTGCTAATAACAATATTGCAAAGAAACAACAAATAAATTATAGTATAGGAGATCAAAAAAAGGGTAAGCATTTCTTCCAATTATCAACCTAACAAGTGGACCCATGCGGCTGTGGCTGTGCAGCAGGACCAGCATTTAGTCAAGCATTTTTATCAAGGACATAATCTTCCAGTTTATAATATGCTTGTCTACATAGTGTGCGTTTAATACATGTTTTAAATATTCTCTCATTCAGTTCGAGAATATCAAGTAGTATTTTATTATAAAATTTAACACAGTACCCCATAAAAGAAGTGTGTACTTTAGCTAATCTGAATCGGGGTTGATCTAATTTGTTCCGATTTCTAGTATTAAACTTATGCCTATCACTAATTTTACTAAAAATATGAAGATTTTTCCGAACATACATAATGTTTTCATAAATGTATTGACAAGGTACCGTCATGATGTTAATATCTTTAAAATCAATCTCGGGACCCTGAGGTCCCGGTCCTTTGGTAGGCGTACGAGGGGCCGAAGCCAACTCGCAGAGGCCCCGTTAGACATTTCTAATGGAATGGAGCACCAACCGATGATTATCCCTATATGCACTATCAAATTATACCTAAGGACAATCCCCGGTAGGTGCAAATCTATTGCATAATATGGAAACGAAAGGTGACAGGCTATGGGTTTGGGTGGTTTAGTGGATTCATTATCGTATACTATGAAATAACTATTGGCCCCTGCCTGACCACTGAAAATATAGACGACTTTAAAATGGCAGGGGGTGACTTGCACACTCAATAAATGGGCCCCGAAAACGGTCGCTAGCACAAAGTGACGTAGCTCCAAGGAGGCATCATATCCTGAGGTGCTAGAGGACTGGAGAGGTATACCACGGCTATCAGGACAATCCCGGAAGTACGGTCAAGATCACTACCAGCATCTTACTGGATTATACATCCTTATCCCGAGCACGTTTGCTCTTGCGAATTTCCACTCAGACCAGCCGATTAAGGCAAGAAAGAGGTGGGAGCTCTGTTCCTCGTCAATGTTCACTCCGACCAGCCATTAAAGGCAAGCTGGAGATGAGGAACAAGACTTTTCCCGTGAGATCAGGTCCGTGGGGTCGCTAATGCCCAACAGTTCGCCACAAAACTGCCTTGCGGATTGTATCTCTCTTTGTCTCGCCCCTCATCCTAGGTATGACCTAAGGTTCATTGGGGCGCGCAAGCCCCACCACGACGTCAACGTAGAGATCCGGCGGTGGGGTTATTATTATTATTATTATTACTTTCAATAACGATACGAATAGATTGCAGGTATCGGAGTAGAATACTGAAATGAATGTGTGGAGTAACGAGAATGCATAAAGTGAGAAATGACGTTAGGGGTAGTTTAAAAGTGGCGCCAGTGACGGAAAAGTTAAACGGGAACTGCTTGTCTTGGTACGGTCATGTGAAGAGGAGGGATGAAACGCGTGTAACTAAAAGAGTTATGAATATAACTGTGGATGGATGGAGGGGGAGAGGAAGGCCAAAGAAAAGATGAATGGATTGTGTGAGGAGTGATATGAACGAAAAGGGAGTTAGTGATAGCGTGACGTTCTTCCATTCTGTCCTATCAGCATAGGACAGAATGGAAGAAAAAAACCTGTTGCGCCGACTCCAAGTAACATTGTATAAGGGCAGGACATTCATGATTTTCTATAAAATAGGCTTCATCCAATCAACAACAACAATGTACTCAGAAAGAAAACCAGTCAGATATCCAATTCAGACTTTTTATTTTATTGGGACAGGTTAAATTACTACGGCTCTAAACTGGAATACCGGCAACGGAATTCGTTCGGAATTATTTGAAATTCGACGTGGAAAGCCGGAACAGAGCGGTATGCGCTACGGCAGGGAAGTTTTGCATGCTAGAAAAGTTTTATGGCAACGGAAATCAATTCAACTTTGGAGGGTGACTTTAAATTTGTCAGACTTCTTTTTTTACATGCTATTGTTTAACCTGCTTAGTTACTTTTTTAATATAAATGGATCACATCTTGCAACTGAACTTCAAAACAGTTATCGCCAACCGATTGAACTGAAGATTTACATACAGTGATGAATATCAATGCGTCACTGTTTTCTTTTTTAATTTTTCACGTTCCAGTAAGTGCTGATTCTCAGCTTTATTTGTGTCAGTGTGATTTATAATTTTTGATTGTCGTTCCGGATTAAAATCTATATAATTGATTCCACCATTTTCCATGTGTCCTGCGTTTCTAAAAAGGCCACTTTAGCAGAATCAGAAAGCAAATCACGCTACCCGTCACTGTCAAATTTTCCCAATCAACCTTGAACCCAGTGGCGTGCCTAGGGTTTCAAAATAAGGCAAGCCCAATAAAATTTTAACCGATTTCAAAAAAAGAAAGTTCAGTTTTCGACTGAGTCTGTAGGTACCTTCGTATGTATCATCGCAATTTTCTCATAAACTGATATAGATGTCTCAATTCGTTGTTTACCAAAATTACCGAAAGAAACCATTGCACACAGGTGTTTATGGGAATTTGCGTACCTTTTAATGGCGCCAGATATGTTATTTAAATCATTATAACCAGATGTATTCCAAACGGAATCTTCATTCGAAAAAAATAGGCCACGAACACAACTTATTAGTGTGCGAACAGCCAACAATCCAACTAGTTTTATACACTGATCTATTAAATTTCGTTTATGCGATTTACTAGTCTAGAAAAACACAGATTAGGCGTCGGTTTTAATGAAGAAATTAACTGTTTTTTCTGAGCAAAGTTTAAAGATTTTACCTTATCTTCGCCAATCAAAACTTGAACGCATTTTAAATCCTCACAAGGTACAATTACCTCCATTGTTGTAGGTAAGTCACCAAAACAATTGTATCACTGAGAAAATCTAAGAATACACACAAAAAACTTTAACAACATAACTTTTCAACTCTCAAGCAAATAAAACTGAAGTGAGTTGCACTCCGGTGTCAAGAACTACTTACGCAGAGTTGCAGTGTTGTCATTTAGGCAAAAAAAGTCACCAGGTATATGAAAAATCTAGCTAGATGTCGCAATTTTTTTATTTTTAAGATATTGCTTGAGTATTTAATTTCGTTATTTTAAAAAGTTGCTAGTTTTTATTGTTGCTAAATCTTAAAAAAAGTCCCCAAACTCGTTAAAAATCTCCAAGATCTCACAACGTCGCTAAAACGGCAACACTGCAGAGTTGGCAAGGTGACAAGGTCACGCATACGCGTCCAACTTCATACGCAAGCACGGCTTAATCTTCAATACTGATCGATTTGTAGGCGCACAAGGTTTAGAACTCGTTATACGGCACATCGCTATAAGTGCGAAAGTGACGGAGATAGTATTTGAAAGCCCGGTAAAAGCCGGTACGTGTAAGCGAGATAGCTATATGTAGACGCTGCAAATAATAATAATAATAATAATAATAATATAATAATATTTCACAACTATCACACAACGCCATCTAGTCCCAAGCTAAGCAGAGCTTGTGTTATGGGTACTAGACAACTGATAAACATACTTATATATTTCTAAATACATAAATATTATAGATAAATTACACCCAGACACAGAACAAATGATCGTGCTCATCACACAAACATTTGTCCTGGGTGGGAATCGAACCCACGACCTCCGGCATAGCAGTCAGGGTCACTAACCACTAGACCAACAAGCCAGTCAAATGCGAAACTCTGCGCGCGAACAATCGCGATGTGTAGTTATGTAGTAATGTGGCATAGGTAGCGTACTTTGTGTTATTTTGATAAGAATTAAGCGCGCGAACTTTTAAATAGTTCGGGTTTGATATTGATTCTCTATCGAGCATTTTAGTAAGGCATGGCCGGGCTTTTGGGCTTGTATGAAGGAACCGCCACCGCTTGAACCTAATTCATTAGCGATAAAGGCGAAAATGAAATTTGACTGATTGTTGCGAGATTAATATTATGATTTCAAATCAAATCAAATCGTATTTTTCAAATAAACCATTTACAGGCACTTTTGAATTGTCAAAGTCAGTCAGTCAAAAACATGAAGCTATTTGTACGTTCCAAAGCGTAGATCTCTATGGAGAAGAACGTGCAAGAAACTCCACGGACACTCTTTTAAACCATGTGATGTATAACAAAATTCCTGTTAACATTATCTTTGATTGCTTCTATATGTGAGGACAATGCAAAGAACAAGAACAAGAAAATATATAAACAATTCAAAATGCAGGTACAGATTAAAATAAGCCAGTGGCAGGTAAGAGATGACCAGTCTCAACTGACGGCGCCCGTTCACGAACATGACGCGTGCATCAGCACCATCTAACTCAACCATTTTGAAGGGAATCAAATGATCCAAAACATGCGCCTCCATCAGCAAAACATTTGTGTGAGCATGACAAGCTCTCAACTGCCACGCTCGTTCGAAATCTATAATTACATATGTACTCACATTTACAAAAAATTGAAAATATGCTTCTACATTATACAAAACTATGGTTTCAAGTAACTAAGAAAAGAAAAAAATAAAAGAAGGCTGCTTTATTGTGTATACTTTGCTGATACAAAAATGCAAAGAACTAATAAATAAATGATTGTATAGGAGAACAAAAAAAGGGTAAGCATTTCTTCCAATTATCAAAAACCTAACAAGTGGACCCATGCTGCATGGCTGTGGAGCAGGACCGGCGGATTCTCCTAAAGTGGCCTTTTTAGCCCCCATGTTATCCCATAAACAGCGAGTTGCCTTTTTGCTAGTATTCTTATCTGCTTATCATAAAATTAACACCAATTGTGACCAAATATTCATCAATTAGGTATGTTAAAATCGAATACCTAGTTTCATTAGCAAATTTCACGCGCTACGTCATTTGTCTTTGTTAGCGGTTCTGATTGTCCACAATTCTCTCGTGTGCAAAATGCAAATTAGCACTAACTAAGGCCACGTTCGCACAAAGCATAACTAAAACCTTTGGTAACTATGAATGTTATTGCAAACTCCGAATTGTACATCCACATGTTATGTGTATCTGTACCGAAAAGAGTTATATTTATTTTATTGTTATTCCATTTGTTTACTATTCCCGCTAACACTTCTAGACGTAAATAAACATGATATTTTTTATAAACACATACTTACCTATTTCTACCTCTAATAAGTGAAGTTGGTTAGTTAAGCTTCCGATTAATTATTACTCAAATAACGACCCTCCAAGTCCTCAAAAAGTCGTTTTGTTCCTGTGCCAGTAAAAAGTTAGTACCTACTTCTTCTTTAAAATGTTTTATAGACCAATTTATCTTAGAAAGCGCACCTGTGTCTCTGCTTTTATCTTCTATCTTATGAAACACTTTCGTTTGAAAATAAGACTTTTATCCAAGACAACCCCAATTAAAAACAGTGACACATTTATCGATGGAGCATAAAATATCGTTAGGTTCTAGGTATTTATTAGGTACTTCTAAGACCTATGTAATTTGATAGAACACGTTTTCAATTAACTTTTTAAACTCCGTAATCTTGGTTCATTCTTTTCTTTGCAATTTTTTTCATTCCAGCGTTTTCCCGCTCTCATTGTTTGAGTTCACTTTGCACAAATAGGAAAAGTTTTGCTCACTTTTCTCACTGAGGCAACGGACAAAAGATGTAGATCCTGTGTGAGTAAAAGAGACACATACATTTATAGTCGATTGCTGGCACTGCCGGCGAGTGGCGAGATCTCTACCACTGTTTCGTCGCAGCGACTAAAGCTATTAAATGTAGTACTCGCTCAGCGACACTCGCTCAGCGATGCTCGCTTGGCGGTCAGAACTCACACCGCGAGACCAACCAGCGGTCATTTCTACCTATAGTGCGACTGGAGCGAGAGGTGCGAGTCGCCCAAGAGGACTCGCTTATAGCCGAGACTCAAAACTATCGAAATTACACAATCGCAACTTGCTGGTCGTAAACTCGTTTCGAGTTTCAAGCTTTACTCGCTTCTCGTTGATAGTCGGCGGTAAGACAAGTGCCTAAAAGCGCGGACAGTCCCAATCCGTAAGTACGAACTTTATCGTTTCAAAATGTTAATAATGGTTGTGATGATGAGATGATGAGATGCTTGCCGGTTCACAAAGATTTGAAAATATTGACGGCTATGTATCATTGACATGGGTTTTTTTTTCATTTCAATGCTATTTATGATGAAACATTTGCCGGACTTTATTATCAATAGTGTAGTAGCACTACAGCTGTAATTTATCGAGTTTATTACTTTTGAAAAAAGTTCAAACTTAAGTTACGTTTGAACTTTTTATGTAAGTCATGTTGTGATGCACGCTGAAACGTACATGTATAGATCGAGGACACTTGAAACAACCATAGGTATCCGGATATTTTTTATTCTCTTATGAGATCTACGCCTATCTCGCCAACACGCGTGGTACCTATTTTTTATTTCAGACCGAGCAATTATGCACAAATTTTTATAGCTAACTAGCTGACCCGCGCGGCTTCGCTCCCGTCAACTGGCTACTCTACCTACTCTACCTAGCCTACCCTACCCTACTTACCTATCTACCCTACCTACCTGCCCTACCTACCTACCCTAGCTACCTATACCATACCTACCTACTCTACCTACCTACCCACCCTACCTGCCTACCCATTTTTTTTGCTTTTAAACCGTCCCTGTATTCTGGTGAAATAAACAAAAAAAGAATTATTAAAATCGGTCCAGCCGTTCTCGAGTTTTAGCGAGACTAACGAACAGCAATTCATTTTTATATATATAGATAGAAGATAGATTATTACGAGATTTCTGTTACAGTCAAGTCTCCTAGTTCGGACACTAAGCAGTAAATGTATGACGACGGTAAATGTACGTATGATGTGTGAGACTTGCTCGAGAATGCGAACTTTTTCGCATCCAGCTGTCGTATGTGATGATCTTTGTGGATCTTAGTCAAAAACCAAACTTGTACACCATAAGTTAAGATGGACAGAATACACAGCTCCATAACCTTTTTTTTAAGGGTGATGGGTAGACCTCTGCAGTTGTTGACTAATATTATTATATATCCTATTTATATCATAAACTAGCCTCTGCCCACCGACTAATGCGTAGACTTAAGAACTTGCTCCAGAGAAGAAATAAAAATGTGTAATCGTATTAATTTTATAAATGTGAAAATATAAATCCTTCTTAGCTATACATTTTTTCGTTTAGGCACAGCATTCTTCCTGAGTTGATGGATGGATTGTGTGAGGAGCGATATGAAAGAAAAGGGACTTAGTGATAGAGTGACGACTGATAGAACAGAATGGAAGAAAAAAACGTGTTGCGCCGACCCCAAGTAACATGAGATAAGGGCAGGAAGATGACGATAAACGTTCTTCCTGAGTTTTTGCTCGGCCCCTACGGGTCATATTTATTATGGCCCCGGAAATACATTTTCATGATTCAGATATCTTGGTAGTTTGTGAATCTTTACTGCTCATATTTTCATCCTTCGAAATGTTCTTGATCTCCTGGTACTTGTGAATCTTTACCGCTTACTGTTCCAGCACCGTACATGTAAGAACAAGACGCTCTCTGATCCTACTCTCAAGCTCATGAAGGAGAGTCGGGTGATGATTTTACAGTCTTCGATGCATGCAAATACCAGCTGCTCAATAGACAGACCTCCAAGTCTAATAGTCTAATCTACCCCTCCGCTTAGAGTTTGTGGACTAAGAGAAAGCCTTCAATTTGCTCGAGATTTGGGCTGTGCCGCAGTTTCTTCAACGGTGCCAGATCGCCTATCGGTACATCGAAGTACTAAAGTGTTTCCACCATGTCAGTCCGACTTTAGGATCAGACCTCGAAACCTATCCTCCTGCATCGGGGTGAAGCAGGGAGACGTCATTTCTCCGAACCTGTTCATGGCCGCAATGGAGGATGTCTCCAAGATTTTGGGCTAGAGAAGGCTAGGACTATTATCAGTGGCGAGTATATCACTCACCTTCGATTTGCTGACGATATCGGTGTCATGGCCGAGACTATGGAGGACCTCAGTACAATACTCGATGACCTCAGTAGAGCTTCCGAAAGAGTGGGTAGTAAAATGAACATGGACAAAACCAAGGTCAAGATGAATAACTATGTAGCAACCACTCCTATTAAGATCGGAAACTACCCTCGAAGTCTTCTTCTTATCATGTGGGCAGTAAGGTCTAACGACCCTACACACCCTAGTGTCAGAGTTTCTAAACCGCCTCAAGGGCCTCTGACATAGTTATTTGACGACCGCTATTTGGCAGCTGGGACTACCGGCTTATACGTGCCTTCCGAAACACGGAATTATCTTTTTATCAGACAATCAGGTGATTCAAGCCTGCAATGTCCTAGCCAAACTGGAAAACTACAAAGTATGCTTCCCGTGGGAATCGAACCCACGACAACCGGGTCACAAGGCAGACGCCTAAACCACTCGACCACGGAGGCAGTTAAACCCTCGAAGTTGTAGGCGAGTACCTACGTCTACCTGGTACCTGGGTAGAGCTAACTTCGAGAAGTGTTGCCAGTGATGACTTATGAAACCGAAACGTGATCGTTCACAATGCTACCCTCGTAATAGCAGATGCAGTAGGTACTTGCAAAATAGCGGTTTCGAGAAAAACGAGGTTAAGTGTTTTTTCTAAATCTCTACTTTAACTGATATAAAACTCATTTGTTTTGTTATGGAAAAAGTACAAAAAAATACAAAGAATTGTTTAGTTTAGTTTTGAAGTGAATTTTTCTTATGTGGGTCTTTAGAAAGTTGAATACTGCACTTTAACCTTGCGTCCCTTTTTGTAATTTACATCAAAGTAGTGCAGTAAAATGCAGCATTCGTGCATGTTACTGCATTTGTATCTAGGAAATACATTAATTGCATTAAGCACAAGCAACGTAAATTACTGAAAATAAAAGGCATAATGCAGTATACGAATAAGTTTTCAAACATTTAAATAGCAAAGAAGGAAGATGATTAATTACAATGATTTAATTTTTAAAACCTTTCCATTAACTAAAAATGTTAGCAGAAATAATCACGTTACATTTTTTTATTTACCCAAACTGTGAACAGCAGTTTGTTGTTCATTTTTTTGACTTTAGGAATAGATACCCAGCCTTTTGCAATTGTTGAGTAGGCAGTGTTAACTATGTTTAGATAGTCTTTGTTTAAAACGATACTTTACTTTTAATTTATAGAACGAAGACAAAATAGCACGGATCAAAACACTTTTTCTGTTTCGGGAACCACCCCCTAATATTAATTTTTTACTACTTTGTTTCATAATTTTTCGTTAAAGCGGCTATAAAAACACATATCACACGTACGTACAAAATGCGAGTACTGCATTTTAATCTAGTTTATGATCATTACTGCATTTATACTAAGAATATCAGATAAATTTACACGAAATGCTGCATTCTTCCTTATTTTTTCACCATGTTCCAGCCATCCAAAAAAAAATAATATGCTACGTATAGCTGAAAGTGGCCAGATGTTGTCAAAAACGGAAAATCGTCAAAATGACGATTACTGCATTTGCTATTACGAGGGCAGAATGGGTTTCTCAATAAGCCACCCAAAGGGTAATGGAGAGGGCATTGCTTGGAGTTTCCTTATGTGATCGTATAAGAAATGATGATCCATAAGAGAACCAAGGTTACCGAGATAGCCCGAAGGATTGCCAAGCTGAAGTGGAAGTGGGCACCGCACATTGCTCGCAGAACAAATGATCGATGGGGCCCAAAAGTTCTGGAGTGGTAATCGCGTACCGGAAGACCGAGCGTTGGCGGGCCTTCCACAAGGTGGACTGTTGACCTGGTGAGGGTCACGGGTAGCCGATGGGAGCGAGACGCACAGGACCGGTTGCTGAGTGACACTTGGGAGAGGCCTTCCGGCGCTGTGGTTCCAGACTTCGAGTTGTTTTAGTCTCCTGAACTTGTATATCTTTACCGCTTACAATTTCAGCCCCGTAAATACTCTTACATGTTTTTGGTCTCTTAGTAGTCCAGTCAAATTAGGGATACTTTTCAGAAGCTTCAAACTCGTGCACACCTTCATTTTGGCGTCTAAATGTCGTCACAGTCTGAAAACTACTTATTTGTAATTAAATCATAAAAAATAAAGTCATTACTTAAAGTAATATGTACTTACCTACAAATTTGTACGTAACCCTCGGTGGGCGAGCCCAACTCGCACTTGACTAGTTCTTTTATGCTATATTGATTGTACCTTAGTACTTAGAAATCTTTACCGCTCATAATTCCAGCCCCGGATAAACTTTGACATGATTTTGGTCTCTTAGTACGGTGTACCCTTGTTTCGCAGACAGAAATTTACTACAACTATTTACTTGAGTTAAACATATTCAGAAACACAATTCAATGAATTCCTATTCACATTTTTTTATTTAACAAACTTATCAAACAGTAGAATTATTTTTTAACGAATATTGTTTGTTCGGTATATTTTTCCATGGTATAGTATTTCAATGAATACTTTATCAATATTTTATATTACTGTTTTATATGTCCGAATTTACTTTGAAGATGGCAGAATTTAATTTGGAATAATTTTACTAGGCATAGTATCATTTTTATAAAATAGCCTTTTTAACCCTACATTAAAATTAAAATACGGCTTAAAAAGTCAATACGTTGTGCTACGAAACTTAGTGACAGAAACGAATCGCTGTAAAACCGACTCCACGTAGTCTTGTCTGCGCTACCCCTAGAGTGTAATTTAAACGCGCGAAGGCGCGGAGGAGCGAGGCGGCCCGCGAGCTGAGGAGCAGGTGTTATAACGCCCGCCGCCGCGGCTGAGGCAAGCCGAAGGTGCGGTGGTGAACGTTAAAACCATTTGCCACGATAAGTTCGCGTGGGATTACCGTAGCCCCGCAGCGCCGGAGCCGTGACAGAAACCATGCCTGCTGCATGTTGCATGTTCGCCTGGATACTGTAAGCGTGTTTGCATTCTACATGTTGCATGCTCGTTTGCGTACTGCATACTTGCTTGCTTGCCTGCTGCATGTTGCATGCGGCATGCTTGCTGTATGCTTGCTGCATGCTTGCTACATTCATGTCGCATGCTCGCCTGCATACTGCATGCTTACTTGCATTCTGCATGTTGCATGCTCATTTACGTACTGCATGCTTGCTTGCGTGCTGTATGTTGCTTGCTGTATACTTGTCGCATGCTCGCTATATGCTTGCTGCATGCATAGTGTTTGCTTGTTTGCATAGTTTTGTCTTTCATTCCCATTGCCATTTGCCACCATTGCCGACTCGTGGGGTTCCGTCGACCGGGTCAGAATGAAAAGTTTTGCTTGACTAGAATTTACCCGCATTGTTTTTGTGAACGCGATGTTGTAATTTTATAGGAGGGATGCATTTTGTGAAACGTTTAGAAACTGTCACTTGATAAAATGTTTTTCTTAGTAACAAGTTCAAATCACAAACGTCTACTCAAACCATGGATGAGTGTGGGCATGCTTCGCTGCTTGCGTAACAGAGATGCATCGCAAAAAAGACTGAAGGCGAAGGAACTACTACACTAAAATCATTAAAAAAATTAGGAGAGCCTACGATAGGGCGGAGTTGAGCAAGGCGGGCAATGATAATAAAAAGATTTGGCAAATTATAAAAAGAGTGACAAACACCGTAGCCCCAAAAAAGCCAACCGCTGACTTAATTGTTTCTTCTGCTTCTCCACAACAGTCAGTTAACTATATTAATGAGTTCTTTGCTGACATTGGCAAAAATCTTGCAAATGTTTTTACCCACCAACACTCTATCGGAGGCCTACCATGTGACAATGATGCTATAGCTGCGCCGCTACACGCCTTTATAATGGTAGACACAGATGAGGATGAGGTTGCAGCTTCTCATGTCTCTAAAAACTGAAGCTGCCATTAGGTGGGATGGTTTATCTACCAAGTTTCTGAAACGTTATAAGACTGTGCTTATCCCTCCACTAACATACCTCTTAAACCTTTGCCTCAGTACCGGTGTATTCCCCGTCTACTTGAAAAAAGCCATAGTACATCCTATACACAAGGCAGGGGATAGAAACTGTGTTAACAACTACCGACCCATTGCTGCCCTACCTTCAATATCTAAAATCTTAGAACGCATCATAAACAAGAGACTCATTAGATACCTTGAGGAAAAACAGCTTTTATCTCCCAACCAATTTGGCTTCCGACGAAACAAGTCGACGAATGATGCTGTTCTGGAGCTGACGACACACATCATCAAGCAAATTGATGCAAAAAATAAGGTAATGTCAGTTTTCTCAGATCTGTTAAAACTGGAAGAACTGGGAATACGAGGCCTCCCCCTAAAAATATTTACGGACTACCCTAACGACCGCAGTCAATGCGTAAAAAATCATAATTACCTGAGCGGGGAGCTCCCTGTCACGTTTGGCGTTTATCTGGGAAGTGTGGTTTGTCCCACACTCTTCTTGGTCTATGTTAACCAGCTATGTAATCTTCTTCTCCAAAATGGAAAAATCACGGCTTTTGCTGACGACACTGCGCTCACCTTCAATGGCGATACCTGGCACGAAGCATTTGACGTAGCGCAAAGAGGACTAGATCACGTTCTAAAATGGCTTAATGATAACCATCTTACCCTTAATACGTACAAAAAAAAAACGGCACCTGCTCGTGCTACATTTTGATGTACGGCTTTTTTTAGTCTTAGAGTAATAAGGTAAGTACAAAAACTACTGAATTTTGGGTTGCGCGGGTGTTAAACGAGTGCGCGTTTAGTTTCTTCAAGGTCGCTGGCGTATGTCGTCTCCTTAAATTCTTATCCAGTTCAGAAAAGTGTGTCTGCAATCTGGAACGAGCAACCTCATTGTACCCACAATAAAACGCTAGAAAAAGAACATACAAATAAAATCGCTGCATTATGACGGACATTAAGCCGCTCCCCGCAATGACGTCACAACAAAAAGCTTCGTAACACTTAGATATCAGGGCTACGCTCATAAGTTGTTTTGTATTATTTGTATGTAGTTTTAGTGTTCCGTACCCAAAGGGTAACCAACGGAGCCGTAATACTAAGCATCAGCTGTCCGTCCGTCCGTCTTTCCGTACTACCGTAATAGGTAGTACGAAAAGACAGTTAAAATTTTCACAGTGTGTATTTCTACTGCCGCTATAACAAATAAAAGTGAAATAAAGAAGGCTCCCCTATAAGTGTTTTTCTTCGGTTTATGGTACAGAACTCTTCGTGTGAGAGTTCAACTCACACTTGGCCGGTGTTTTTATTTCCCGATGACTTTGCAGATAGTCAAAAGCATGCGGGCGCGTGAAAACACCTTATTACCGTCAAAACTGTAACTGCGAACGTTATGAAGCATGGCCCTGTGATATTACGAGTACTACTTACGCTTACGCCACCTCCGATTCAAAATAATTCCACATCCGAGCAGAAGCATATTAATATAAATACAAAATGCACGGTCATTCATCAAGCTACATTCCTACCGTGCAATCAATTGCTGCGTAGTGGCCCAACTACACGCTGCGTTTTGCCTGCGCAGTCAAGGTCTGTGCAGTCATGACTGTACAAAAAGTCGGATTTTCTGGCACTGCGCGAGCTACCGTCTTGCCGCACGCGCTTAAGCATGTTCCACGCGGTTGTGATCCACCGTCCCTTCCGAGGTGACGTTGCTTGTTGCCATCCGTGTAGACGGCAGATGCAATCCAAATTCACACAAAATTCGCGGATGGAAACCAAGCTGCCACCAAGATCACCTTGGATTGGACATTGTATTACATCCGTGTGGAACATGCTTTACCTCCGCGCATTCATTTGTGCAGGCATGCTCGCAGGCGTGTAGCCGGGCCATAATGGAAACCTGTCCGTTCATTAATTACTGCTTTGCTCGTGCAAATGTTCAATTCAAACGGCATAGGTTAGTCTAAGCTCCATTGATCTTCACATACATTCACACGCGCCGCAAACATTCGGTCAGGCCTTCAGAGCTTTTATTTATCAAAGTAATCCTGTTACCGAACGTGTTTCTGCAGAAGGATTAAAATATAAGGGACAGTTTATGTTATAATAATTGCAGGGTTGCAATAAAATCGGACTTTTGATAAAACTTGCTTGTTTGTTTTCTTGAATGCCTTAAGTTCACCCATATGTACCACTATTGTACAAAAACTTTACTTTAAATTAATCAAATAAGGTATCTTACTGAAAAAAAAACGAATTAGTCCGTCAGATAGATTTCCAAAAAATATTGGACACGTATTTTTTTCTTTTTTCAGGTAAACAAAAAATGACGTAGATACAGTACGCTGAAAACTCGCGTGACGTCACTACGATAGTTCAATTTTTACTAGCGACGTGACGTCACCAGCCCCCGCTCCCGAGTTTTGATGCGTTTTATCTTTTTCAATATTCATTGATTTACAAAAACAAAAAATACGTGTCCATTATTTTTCAATACTCTAACTGACAGTCTAAATAGATTTGCAATTTATTGATGGTGGAAACTAGTCTATTAGATCAAAGTAAATGACACGACAAATTAGAGATTTAACAAATATGGAGTAGGTATAATAGTAATATTTAAAATTTTCTTATTAGATACATAGTGGACACCGAGTAGCACTCAATTTCTGGCAATATAAATGTGTCAATTTTTCAAACGCGCGTAATTGCTGAGTGTTTGTAAAAATAAATAAACAAGCACAGGTAAACAAAACACTTTTTTAATGATTTGTGGAAACAACCAATTTAATCGCTTGACTTGTCTCTCATTTGTGATGTGTTCCGGTCTTCCGAATAATAAAATATGTGCAATACGAGAATGTTCTGTTCAGCTTATGAGATTTCCATGAAAAATCTGTCGTTGCCCGCAAGGTGTGAGTTGACAAATGCAGTTTTACAGTTCCACGAATTAACAGGAGTCATACAAAACTAAACATATTTTTCATTCAGTAAACTACACTATTTTGTGACTGCTTTTGGTCCTTGTCTCACCCTAGGAAATACTCCTGTATCGTGGGTGCGTTTCCCAACAAACAAATTCACATACACAAACAGCCAAACCCGGAAAAATTATCTGTAGGCCATACAAATATTTGATCCGTGCAAAATCAAAATCAAAAGGCATTTATACAAACTAGGCTGAAAATCAGCACTTTTTGAACGTCAAAATTTACATGAAGACAGTCCCCCAAATCGCCCAGCCCGTCACCACTTCCTAGTGTTTTAGCTGGGAAGAAGAAGTGGCCAACAAACTCCCCAACAACACAACTGTCTGTTAAGTTTAAAGAACTTGAATTTATATAACATTATTATTCAACATTTTATGATAGATATTGAACATTAAATTAAATAAATGGATGGCACATGTCAGCTAGCACACTATATTATCCCCACAATTAAATATGAAACAATCATAAAACTAATTACATATTTAGGTAATTAAATAAGTAAACTCAAGCGTACAATACTAATCAAAATGAGCCTCCAGGGATAAATGGCGTGCCCGCTTACATGTGCAACTATGGAATTTAAATATAAGCTGTTACCCAAAGTCACAAGTGATAAACTAGGATCATCGCAGTTAAATTATAACACTTACAAATTATAACAATAATGAACCACGGTCAGCAAGACGACCAGTCACCACGACATCCCTCTCCCTCTCATTTCCTCCCTCGCCATATTAAAGGGAAGGAGGTAACCCGATCCCCGACGCTACCGCAAGCAGCGACGTCTAAGGGAGCATGACGAACCTGCTGCCGGTTTCTCAGACAAAATCATACTTATCAATTTGTCGAGGTCGCTAGTTAACCACGTACTGCAATACAACTCACAAAAAAACAAGTTAATGAGAAGATTATGTCAATAATACGAGAATCGAACCCACGACACGCGGCACAGCAGTCAATCGCTCAACCACTGCGCCAACCGTGCTGTCAGAATATTAACTTTATGTGACTTGTTTGACTGAGACCCACGATGTTTGTAGGTACACTTATTTATTAAACGAACGGTACGCTCGTAATCCCTTCGTTACAGCTGTGTTCCACAGTCGGGGTTCAAGGGATTCTAATTAAGTCTTTGGCAATCGTCAACCCTAAGTCTGCCGGAGGCTGTTGATTCACATCTTGACCCTAACTAACAACCATACGTAACTTGAATGGTTTTTGAATTTCAGAGAGGTTAGTTTACTAAGAATTTGAAATCGTTCGTGTCGAAATAACCAACTCCACTTTATGCATAGTAGCGATATCAGAAGAGCGGGCAAACTTTACTAATATATCACAAATTTATGTAATAGAATTCTAGAAAGTTGTGGTTGAGTAGCTGCCGTTCGTAACTAAACTACTCATTTCGTAAAGTTTTGAAATATGCTTGTTTAGCTGTCCTTACAAGTTGTAGTCGACCTTAATAAAAAGGACTCATTCTAAAATCTTTTTCTTCAACGACATCGATTAAATTATTATTTTAGTGTTTATAAACCGGAAAATTTGCATCATTTATATGTGTGTTATTAGGACTTCATAAAGAACATCGATTGAAAAATTTACTGCAGAAAATAAAGGGTTGTGAACGAATACTGCGTCCCGTTCCATTCACGACGCAGTTTACCCATGTATAGAAACACCAATCAGCCAATAGATGCGGTTCAAGTTCGCAGGAATGCTTTCCCATTGAAAGCTAGAGCTTCAGCCAACAATGGACCGGCGCTGTCATTGTCCTATGGCCCGCAATCAAGCCCGCAATCATGCCCGCTATGAACTACATTTCGCAATGCGCTGGGCTTCAATGCGTTGCACGAATGTAGAAGATCACTGAATCTCTATTGAAAACAAGCCGACTGAGTCTAATCTGAAACGACACAGCGGGATTTATATTTTAGTGCTCACTTGGTATTTATGATAGTATGGTAAGGGGTAGTGTTTACAGAATTAAATTGATAAATGGAAACTGGAGTGGTACTAAAGAATAATTTCAGTAATCACAAAAATATTAACAGGTTTATCTACTGTACGCAAAGCAGACAAAATAGTTAAACAATCAGCGAATACCACATGTGGTTCTTGGGACTGTGACCCGGAAAGTCATGTATAGTGTCATACAAATACAATGTCCTTTATTTCAAATAGACCAGTTACAGGCTTTTGAATAGTCAAGGTTTGTCAGTCAAACAGATGAAGCTAATTCTGCGCTAGTTGCTCTGCAGCAAAACGCACTCACCGACCCTATCTCTAGCGCGGCAGTTGCACGTTCCAAAGAGTAGATCCTATGGAGAAGAAGCTCCATGAATCTGCATTACAAATTGCAAATATGTTTTTATTACGAAATGCAGGTTAATTTAAAAAAACAGAGTAACAGGAAAAGATTTTCCTTTTAATTGTAATTCTTCAAGTACGTAACTAGCTACGCTTGTAATACGTCCCACGAGTGTATTTATTATTTGCGGCTGTACTGAACAAAAGAGGCGTAACTACGTACGGTGGTTATAGAAAATACATTCTAGGAAGTATGACAATAAAGTTTAAAATTGGTTCTGAGTCATCTGCACCGGCTTTTATAAGCAACAGAATAAAAATGTTGCGGCTAATTGAGATTGCAGCTCGTAGCTGAAAACATATTTTTTTATCTTTGCCCCACACTAGGAATTTCTTCTGTATCGTGGGAACGTTTACGGACATTTAAATTCACATACACAAACAGCTAGACCTAGGAAAAACTATCTATAGGCCATACAAATATTTGTTCGATGCGGGAATCGAACCCGCGACACGCAGCGCAGCGCAGCAGTCAGCCGCTCAACCACTGCATCTACCGTGTCGTCAATTACTAGCTAAAACAAACAGCAATATTAGCTTGTTGTGTGACTAGCGGGTCTAAAAATGCCACTTTAGCAGAATCAGAACGCAAATCACGCTACCCGTCACGGTCAAATTTTCCCAATCAAACTTGAACCTAATGCTTTAGCGATAAAGACGAAAATGAAATTTGACAAATTGTTGCGTGATTAATATTATGATTCTCCTAAAGTGGCCTTTTTAGCCCCCCAGAACCCTTCCGGTAAACGCCATATCTACATTTTCTCTTAGTACAAAGTTCTACGTCCCGTTTCTCTAGTTTACTTAATTATTCAGTTTGCTGATGTAATTACACTGAATATAGACACCTTGTTAGCATAAACTTTGAATACGTAGAGAATACACGTACCCGCTGTACAGCATAACGTCAGACGTTGGGTAAGGGTGAAACTTAACACTTACATAATGACTTACATCGTTAGCCCGGTCGCCGGTGAGTACCTGTTCTAGTAATTTCTAGAAACGTTCACATTCGCATCTGTCAAAAATTTATGGAAATTAAGGCTTTTTTGACAGATTGCGACTGACATGCGAATGTGAACGTTGCAATTTTCTTGCAAGATGGCATCAACCAACGCACTCAAGGCGCATTAGTATTAACTATTTCAACCTTTACTAAAACCCAAGTCATATCATGTGTATAAATACAAAATTATGTGAAGCGGAAGTGTAGCAGCGGTATCATACAGAGCAGCAATTTGCTGTTATAACTTAAAGTTCAACTTGAAATGCTACGACGGAAATGAATCCGTGCCTTTGCATCGATGAAGTAGCTATGACGAACTAATAATATACGACAAAGTTAAAATAATACCGTAACTGTAGCAACAGAATTATTGACGGGCTGAAATCTCCCATTACCACCCCACTACATGTCCCTCGTGTGTCGTGTCAAGTCGTGTGTCTTTATGCGGACGACCCACCGAGTATCCAGGTGGAAGACCGGCCGCCACTCACTTCAAGTGATGGCGACAGGCACAACTTCATACCCATTAACCCGTATTATGCTACACACCTATTGTTCCCGGGTATCTGGGCGCCAACTGTCGCCTATTGTTCGTGGTCACCCACACCTCGATGCTCGATTGTCGACTAATTGAATGCCCCTTAAATGACTGAGGATGTAGGCTTGGTTTGGTTTGATCGATAGGCTTGTTACATTTGATTTATACGAGACCAAGGATCTATAGCTGACGAGTAAGCATTTAGGCATATAGGTAAAGTTAAATTTTATAGGGAACGAAAACCAGCATGCCCCGAAATCGCAAGTATTGGGGCAGTTTATTATGTTCTTTTGTGCATTGTTTTAAAAATTTCTTGAAATCTCATACTGCTATTAATCTAAGTTAATTTACGGAACACGAAACGCCTATTGTTTAGGTTTGATATTCAAAGCTCAGTGTTAAGCTTTCAGTCAGTTATGGGTTAAAAGTGTGAACACATTGTTCGATTAAATCGAATAGTGAATGAATCATTGTATGTTAAAATATTGCTATATATACTATAAACTATTCCAAGAGTTCGATGTGCAATCAAACACTTCACAAACTTCTGAAATGTAATAAACACTTCAGAACTTTACTCGCTCAATATTTAGATTAGTTCCAACGATACGCTTTATGGGAGTTATTAATAACCCGGTGCCGTTGATTTCTTGGTATTTAAGTCGTCAGTCAGACCTATCTTTTTACCTTGATAACTGTATATTTTAGACGTTAACCTTTTAGAGCTTATCCTAAAGTAGAGCTAAATCTTTGCCAAATAGCTTTTACCTTTGTTTCATTGTGACCGGGGGTTCTATTTCTTATTTAAGAAAGAGAATTTCAAATACGTACGAAATACGCTTGAGAATGTTTTATTTATAAACCGGTTTAAATATTGGAATATTGTCTGCATTGCGTGTTCTCATGATATTCGTTCTTCAAATGTTTTCAGATTGACTTTTGTTTTCATTTTTCTTCAAGGAAATCTTACTCGTTTTACCTGTTTAATTAAATTCGACATCGGAAAAACATAATAATATTATATTTGCGGGTTGTGGGTGGCGAAACCCCGTGAGTCATTTCGTGCACGAAGGGTTGCGTTCAAACATGCAAGGGTTAATTTTATACATGATTGAACGGAAACTACATGGTTTCCGTTTTGTTAGAAAATTATATGTCACTTTACAATAGACAAACGTATAAATAAACTTCGCGATGCAATCATGTATAAAATTAACCCTTGCATGTTTGAACGCAACCCTTCGTGCACGAAATGACTCACGGGGTTTCGCCACCCACAACCCGCAAATATAATATTATTATGTTTTTACGAAGCTTAACAAAAAGGGGTGATTAATTGGTGATATCGTTACGTGCGGTTCGCCGTCGATCAGGCCACTAATTAAGCTCGGATCAGGTTGGTCATTATCGCCGCTTGGAAAAAGATTAATATTTGTGAGCACGTGCTTGTTTCGATAGGATGTATTATATATGATTTGTACCTTAGTATTCATGCCTAGTTATAACGTGCATGCAAATAACTACAATAACCACACTGATAATGCTTGATTTATAGCATTCAAACTAGAAAAGGTACTTGCATTCGAACTTTTTATTATTAAATAGAATATAACACTAACATAATAAGTTTTTTTTTTACTATTGATAGGCACGTCTTTGACCACTATCTCACCTGATGGTAAGCGATGATGTGGTCGAAGATGGAGCACGTTTTTCTAGAAGTAACCTATTCACTCTTGATTTAAAGACTCCCAGGTTGTAGCTATCTGGAAACAGACTCCGGCAGGGAATTCCACTCCTTAGCTGTTCGCACTATGATATATTTTTTTTTAATATTGTGATAAGCTCTAATAAATAGCGGGTACAATCCACTGTTTTCAGAATTATACATTTTACATATGTATTATTGACCAGGTACCTTTGCAACTTTACGTTAGGTGCCTACGATTTTTTTTGCGATCACATTCGTGGACAAGACTCGGGAAAGCTCGTTGAATTTTTAATAGTCTAAATGGTTTTTCTGTTACCAAAGGTGGAAAATCTACACGATTTGTTTATATTCGTGGAAAAGTTAAGCTCTTCAAAGAGAATAAATTAAAATAAATGTTTGATTAGCCCGCTGAAAGCTATTCCGTGTTGGTTGTTTGCATACGTGGGATTAGTGTTTGTAAACCAACACAAAGTTCAGGAGATCCAACATTTGCATGGAAATGGTTTTAAAGAAAACAAATCCTGCCGAAAGAAATAATTAATACGTGTTTTATAGCAATAAAATATTGAAAAAGTAACGGTAAATATCAATCTGAAAACAGTTTTGTATCCTAAATCCAAAACCGTAAATATCTTGTGTTCACTGAAAACTAACCACAAAAATATGATTTATTTATCTAGCCTGGATACTTACTTTACTTGATGGGCAAGGCTTACTCTGCAGAGTAAACACTTTTTACTCTTTTCACCGTTTTTGGTTAAAATTATTAACTTTATTGAGCGGTAAAAAAATTAACTAAGTATCGTAAATAATTTGGGAAAAGAAGATAATTTTGGTTCGTTACGTATTTTTGATCCGCTAAAATGAGCAGTAACAACAATTAGACACGACGATTAATTAATGAGGACAATTAGCATCTCCGTGGCATACATGGCGCAAATGAACACCTTTTTCTTTTATATGCGAATAAAAAAAATACTTTCGCTTTAGTGGTTTATATGTTCCTTAGATTAAGCATTACGTAACGTTACATTACATGAGGACGAATCCATCCTAGGTTAAGTAACAGCGGGCTGGCATTACGACATGGTCTATCTGTCTGTTCGTTAGTTTGGAAATACTCAGTCGTACTTTTTAATCCTAAGGGTGCCTGTCCATGACAGCGGAGCGAGGCAGCGGAGCGGAGAAACGGAGAAATTTTAATGTCAGTCAAAACGTCAGTGACTCACGTGGTTCGGAGATTTTATGCAATTCCATTGGCTAAAATTTATCCCCTCCGCTGCCTCGCTCCGCTGTAATGGACAGGCACCCTAACTGCAGATTTGTGTCCAGACAGATTTTAATTAAACGAGCGGAGCTTTGAGCAAAACTAATAGTTCCATAAAACAAACGGACAGCGTAATGTGGAAAATCTCTGAAAGGGTGGATTTAGTTTTCAGAACTCCCATAATTCCATTTAAATTGCTTGTTAAAATTGTATTTGGAAACGTTCCTGTAGGATCAGCCAGTACAGGTTGACTTAAGCCATAAGCCCTTTCCACACACATGACATGGCCAACCGTTCCATCGACGTATAATCACGGCTATCCCGATAAGCCGCTCTGAGTGCACGGAACCATTATAATTAGCGTATCGATAAGCGGCCACTGCGTTGAGCTAAATCCTTCATGTGCATGTGGATTATTTACTGATACAGGTCATCGAAAATTGGGGATGTTCTAGTCACTTAGATTATTTTAAAAGTAGCCATTTTAATAAAAAATTACTTGAAACCAATAGGTACGCGCAATGCAAAATTGTGGACCGCTCTGTTGATTAGTAAACGTTTGTATGCTTATTATTTTCGAGCTAGTAGTCAGATTTAAACTACCTGCCTACATAGTTACTTTTATTTAACTCAATCTTTCTCAAACTCGAAGATTTATAACAATTAAATCAATTACAGGAGTAATATTAAATAAGCAATAAATCCTAACTATATACATGTTGATGTTCCCCAAACCAAAACTAAATTTGCTAGCAACCAATTTAAAAAACGGTGTGCTCAGCTTTATAACAAATGTAATAGGGAAACTTACGTATACAATTTTAAACTAAATGAATGTAAAAAAAATTTAGCTCAATGGATAAAACCGCTTAATTATGAGGAAACAGAGGCATTATTGTTATAAATACAATATGCTAACAATATCCTAAGGCTCAATCTCATTCGCTCATGATATAGGTACTCACACACATAATGACATAACACACGCATACCACACATTCAAACACAACACTGAATACAACAACCCAATCACAATTACACACAACTACACTATTAAAAACAATTTGAATTCTGAAAGCACTTATTAGCCTAACTTATAAATTATCCATAGTTTTCGTAGATTAGATTCCTTTATTATATATATATTTTTATTATTGTTTTAAATAAACAAGTTTATAGTTAATACCAACTATGTATGGAAGAGCGGAGTCTCCTAACACAGGCTTTATTAGCTTAAAAGGAGGCTCCAATCACTACCTAGTAATGTAAGAAAACTTGTTAAAACTAATAAACATTTTTCATTTTTCATCATTTTTCATACATATGAATATACAAAAACAAATACACTCAGGCGTCGAAGAATTCCTCCGCATCGCTGTCATCCGGAAACGTGCCCAGAAGACTGGCAACATTGCCATGTTGAAGGGCAATACTAATTCTTTGAGCAAAGAACGAGCCAGCCCTCTGGTCACGCAAAGTGTCGATCAGTCGGCGAGAAATATACTTGAAAAGGAGATCTTTCTTGAATTTTAAAAAAGGCAAAAATTATTTTATCTTAAAACACTTTCTCGATTGTTGTTAAACGTTCAAAATAAATTTGTATTTAGTTTCAAAAGCGCTCGGATCACTTTTAAACACAAATTATTAAAAGCAAGTGGTGCCAATCACTTTTCACAAACTTTTTTAGTATCTGTTTTACTTTTACCCCTGAACCTTAGCCGCTCCAATTAATGTTAATACGTAAACATGAAATTGAATAGGTTTAATACACTACACCCCTGTGCTAAAAAATTCGTCGAATTTGGAAAACAGACAGAATTTCGGACAGCAATGTGTATCGTTTTGCCAATATAACACGAAACACAATACGAGCGGGTTTACTCTTTATCCCATTGAACTATTTGGTAACCGGTGAGATAGTGGTCAAACGCGAGCCTATCAATAGAAAAAAAAAACGATTTCAGTATGGATAACAATTTACGACACTTTTTATGCCTCGGTGTAAACAGGATATTCGACCATTGTTAAAAAATAAATAAAAAATCCTTTTTATTTAGATGACTTGAATCCAGTTTGACTGAATAAAATAGTCTGGCATATTTTTGGGAATAATCTGACAATATCAGTTACCAAGGAGCAATAATAAAAAACCTTTGCAGTGTTAAACTCAGCATTACCTGTAACAAAATAATACTGTATTAAATACCACATAACTAATAATAGATAATCAATTAATTAAATTTAAACCTTTACCAACTTTACACTAAAATTAAAAATAAAAACTCCTGACTAAATTAACCTAATAATATGGTGTCGACAAATTCATTACATTACAATGCATTAAAATTGTCTAATTTATACAAAATTTACTTGTATTTCAATGAAATATGTATAGCAAACTGCCTATACGACCTCTTCAACTTCAATTTGATTTATGCTCTGCCATATTTTTGCTGTAGAATTGAGTAATCTTTTTTGCATTAAAACTGAACAAATAGTAAAAAGCACCGTAATTTTGTCGCGGAAAAAGATTTAAATTAATTTTAATAAATAAATATTTTTATTTATTTGTAAAAGTACACGGTTATGTAACAATGCTTAATTGCTGATATAACAAGGCTGTCGCAAGATGTGCAACTGATAAAAAATCCCTTTAAAAATGGAAACGTACTAGTAGATTCAGTTCAAGCTCTTCCGCAGAATTTCCCGATCCCATGAAATCATTTGTGAATGTGCGCGAGTTGTAAATACGGCGATGTTTGATGGTTTCCCACGCTCTGGTTTGCTCTAGCATTTATTCGGTATGAAGCTTATTGCATTCTATTTGATGCCTTCCATCGTTGCGGATTTGTGCAATTTCGACAATTTTTTCAAGGAACTTTTTTTTTTCAGAAAAAAAATGCAAGTAAATATTTACTTGGTTTTTTAACCGACTTCAAAACAAGAGGAGGTTCTTAATTTGTTTGAAAGGGTAGACTTCCCAGGTGGTCCCACGGTTATCAGGTCAGGATTGATGATATCCTGACTGTGTAAAAGTGGGAACTCTTCAAATTTTATAGGCACACACAAGAATATATTGTCGGAGTGGTCTCATTTCAATTAGGTGAAGATCTGAACCTATTCTGAAGAAAACTACTTCGGAAATAGGCAACGGAACTCTTCAATAAATGATAGCAAATGGACCGGGATTGCTGAAACCGCATGTTTGTTTACACCTGAGTGCCAATTCTACTATTTTTTATGAAACGTTCGAATTTTCAGTCAGTCGCAATCTGACCAAAAAAATTGATAATTGCGACTGAAATATGAACGCGACCGTTGCTTAAAAATTTGTAGCATTGGCCGCCTTCAGTTTATAACATAACATCACATCGGTACGCTGTAACGGGGTAAGCACATGTGAATGTCAATTTAGTTGTGGAGAATCACCACTAATACGTAAAAATAAAAATGTTTTACAAAATAATGCAACCGATAGCCAAATAAAAACACTACAAAGTATAAAATAACTTTAATTTCAGTAGTCGGTTTCAAAAAACGGAGTAACTAAATCAAAAACACCGACTTCCGAAATTAAAGTTATTTTATATTTTGTAGTATTTTTATTTGGAAGTCGGTTGTATTTTTTTGTCAATTTTTTGTTTTGCCTAAAACTTGGCTTATTGTTGGGTTGTCATGATTGATTTCGGATATAAAACACATACTATGAGATCATCACAATAATTATAAATTCATAATGAACTCCAACTAGTGAGTCACATTTACATATTACAAAAGTTTAGGTTTGTGAAGACAACACAATTTCTTTTTTCAGCTTATTCTGTCCCACTGCTGACCAAAGGTATGCCCATTGCTCTCTCCGAACGTTCATCACTCTTTCGCAAACCTTGAATTTGGAGTTTTGAGATCGGTCAGGGATCAAGTTTGCGTGCCTTATTATGATGGACAGAATGTACAGTCAGCTTCAGTATGTGCTAACCCCTCAACATTGACTTCGTTACGAATAATTTAAAGAATACTTCAAAAAATTTTCATTGCTTCGACTAGGATTCGAACCATCGCATCCTCGAACGTTGTCATACTCGTGGTCGGTAGTTTGACGAACTAGCCAGCGAACCTACATGAAATGCAAAAAAAATTGCTATCTAGTATCATCCGAGTGACTTTATCTTTAGGTCTCTGTTTAATCGATAGATGTCAAGTTATATAGAGGGTATCAATTAATTTTACTAACTTACGTTTTCTTTATAAAATTAATTCATACCCGCAAGTTATAACTAGAACGTTTGATGTATACGTTCACTTAAAATGACGAAGATTAAGAGGGGACTCTAGTAGGTAAAACACGTATTTGAAGAAACTATTGCCGATGCCGTCGCGCTGCGCCATACCAAGCAAAGTGCGAAAGTGACAACTGCAGCTCAGTCTGATTTTACCTATAAAAACCTTGACCAAAAGACGTTTTGTATTCCGCTGTTTTCTTCTTCAAAACTGGACTGATCTAAAAAATAATATATCAAAATTTAGAGGAAGACTATATCTTTGCTTCTATTATTTTCTATTTTGTTAAAAGCTTATCAAATTTGTCTGAGTCTGAACATGGTAGTAAAAACGGGCTGTTTTTTCGGGGTTTTGGTTGTCATAATTCTTTAAGTAATTATGTTCTGGAAAAAATAAAATGATAGAGGCACGGATTAATTCCATCTAGATTTCTTGGAAATAAAATCATTGCTCTAGCAGCATTATCCACGAAGAAAACAGCGGAATGCGTTTATATGGAGAAGGGCCGACCCGAGTCCCCAATTAAACGTTACCCATTATATTTTAAAATGATTTCTAATTTTATGAAAACAAAAATATTTGTTGTATATGAAAAAAATGTGAGCATAAAAGGAATTGCGAGACAGCTTGGCGGCGGTAAGTTAATAATAATATCATTTGTGACACCGCCGATTTTTTTTTGTTGAGTTATTAACGATATCATGTGAGTGGTATATTTAATAACTTAATTAAAACCATTATTTTCTATCCACGGTTCGAAGACATGTACACACAGCGAACATGATGAGACGAAAATAAACAACGAAGACATTAAACTCATTTGTTCTCACTATTTTACTTGGTATGGCAAAATATTGGAAGTATATATTATGAGGTAATGAGAGATGTCAATTGTTTATTATATATTGATAACATGTTTATTCACTTATTATGCTCATGATTGTAATCCTGTCAAAGTAACTTCTTGGTCCCAGACAAGTTGCAAACGCTTCAAAACTTGTCTCTTTCGATTTCGCTTGTCAATCTAATATTCGCTTGGCAATGTCAAATTTGTATTGTAGTGGCCTACATCATGTATTTAATATAAAAATTTAAAATTTTGTAACTGTTTAAATATAAATTATGAAACTGTTTAAAATCACATAATATAATACATAATTTACAGTTGTCTTGTTACATCGCACAAACCGGTTGCGCGAGTGGGACGGCACTTTCGGTGCAAAGACGACATGACAGATCACGTGAAATATTACTTAAAAAACCATAAAAATATTTTATATTAAAAAAAATTATATAATTCATGAAAAAAATATTATGTATATCCTAGAAGAGCCTAGGATTTGAACCTCCAATCTTATCGTCATCAAGCGGTTTTCAAACCTTCGGTCTATTCAGACGTCTCCTAACTAGTAGTAAAGGTTAAGCCTTGTCGTTATACGCAATAATAAAATTATAAACGTTTTATTGAAAAACCAATATATATTAAAAACAGAATTTAAAAAAATACCACACTAAAACAATACATTAAATATAAAAAAATGTTTTTGCAAAACACAAAAACCAACTTGGACCTATCATTGATTTGAACGCACGTCTTTGGGGAGGTAACCACTTTATGGAGATGATTGTACATGCCGATCAGTTAGCACTTCAGTGATATCGTGGCTCATCCTTCATCAGCGACTTCATGGACTCTCAGTGGCTATTCCAGGCATTCACGGCACGGTGGTCGACTTGTTTGTCTTGCCTGTTTTCGAAGGATACTAGCTGGCCTAAGTAAGTATACTCATCGACATTGTGAATTTTCTACCATAACCCAACTTTTTGTGCCATTGGTAATGGACTGATTAATCATTAGTCCAACCTTAAGGCTTGCTTGCGTCTGTAGTGGAGAAACTTGGGGGGAATCCAGTTTGCTCAGTTCGTTGGTGGGAATCTAGTTTCCCGTCAATGCGGTAATAGATAGCTTTAATAATTGCCTTGTATAGTATAGATGTGACACTAATCTTATTGGTCGATAATTTTGCTAATGTTGCTTTTAACCACAGAACAGATAAGTGCTTATAAACCCCTTCTTATGAAGTAGGATGATCTTTGAGAGGTACATCTTGACTGGCACTTTCCCGGTCTTTAAAATGCTGTTGAACAAGTTGGTGATATGGAGGAGAAGTGTGTGAGAATCGAGTTTAAAGGATTCCGCTGTTACTCCTTCTTCGCCTGGACTTTAGTCGTAGTGCATACTCATTTTAACCACATAATTGAGTTCCGAGTAAAAAACTAGCGAGCTACACAAAAGACAAACTCAATTTTTAATCGACGTTTGCGGTCAGTGTGGCGCGGGCTAGAGTTGCCTGAATCTCCTCAACTCAAAATAGCGCACATCGCCAATCATTTGATTTTAACCCCTTTGTAACACCCGTCAGAATTAATTTTGTTAATTAATTATTATTGTATCGATACAATTGGAGCATCTGTGCGGCAAAGCAGACTGCGTACACTACACGGTTGCCACGCAGCGCTATGCGGTGCTACGGGTGCTACACATTTATACTACGCGGCTCCGTAAAGTTGCTACGCAGCCTCGTAGCGTTGCTACGCCGTGTCTACGCAGCCTCGTAGCCAACGCTAGACATTCGCCCGTAGAGAAGGCACTTCAGTTTCTGCAGCACGTATTCAAACTTCATCTTGCCACTATGATTTTAACGAGCGAATGACGCTTTTAATTAAAATTTTTCCTTCAGCACAAACTAACCCATTTGAACTCAACCAACCTAAAATACTCTCGTGTGTTGTTCATTGCGCAAAATAAATGTTAGTCATACTTAACTTCGTATTAGATAGCTTGAGCAAAAACTCGCTCGTAATAAATAAACTTGCTCAGGGAAATCCTCTTAAATATTAAAAGCGTAAGACATAGTCGGCTCAAGGCGATTCGTGACTTCTATTCCAAAATGTGAAGAAGCATGTTTAGAAACATTATGTAAGAAGCGTGCACAATTTATTACAAGCATCTAAAGGCTATCTGAAACGTAAAAAGTCCAGTATATCAAGAACTACAAGCGCGACTATAGCTCTCATCAATCATTACGCTGAGCTTCAATTAACCTTGTTTGTCTAAGCAAAGTAATATTAGAAGGCGACTCAGATTTCTCTGAGTAATAATCTCATTATCTGAGTATAGTAATAAAAGTATTGCTTAATCTGTAAAATGGCGCAATTCATCAGTATTTTATGTCCAACTAGCATCAGTTGTGTGACGTGGGTAATAAATATGTAAACAAGCCAGTCAGGGCCAGCGGGACATTCGACGCGGCGCAAATACGTCATCGTCTCGCCGCCAACACCCCCCCCACCCCACCCCGGCACGCCACTACTCCCACTCGCACCCGCCACCCCCAGGATCCCCGATATTTCATTCAAAATACGAACTACGAGCGAGCACGTGATAGTACTATGACATTGATATATGGCGGGAAAAGTTACCCGATGCGTTGGTCGGACTGAAAATAGTAGATATAATACATTTTTATGTAAGTGGGCAAACTTTGTCATTCCAGGGAGGCTGTATAGACGCCTGACCCAAAGGGAAGGCCATTATGAAGCCGAGAGGCTACAAAGGCAACTTAGTCAATAAATTATAAGCAAACGAAAATTATAGCAATTAAAATTATATTTTAAAAAATAAAGTGAGCGTCATTTGGAAAATGGAAAAACAAACCTGCACTTGGAGACAAATGAAAAAAAAACACTCATGTGAAGTTAACAGGATTGAATTGTAGATAAATAATTACATGAAAATCTTTTTTTTTCCTTTTCGTTCCGTTCTATAAACTAAATATAGCTTTATCCATTACTAAATATGTCACAATTAAACCAAACTAAATAAAAAACAAACATCAAATTGAACAAATACATCAAACTAACATAAACATGAGCATTACTAAAACAAAGGGTTATACAAGTCAGTTTAAACTATTATACGTTTCCTAATCGAATATAACAACAGGGGTCGGAAAGCACCCTCGCAGACCGTAAACTTGGAACTTGAGCGACAAAATTGTATTATAACTGCCCTTGACTCAGTTTCTAGTGCTCACAGTCTGTGGGATTCGCTGAGATCGAAGAGTAATTTCCGTCACATATAACTACCGTCTGTGGTTCGCAAACACACGAATCCAAAATGAAGTGATATTATTAACATTATAAATACGGCATTAGATTTTGTTACAAATGAATTCCGCAGTGCGGGCCGTTTTGCGTGGCACGCTAATTTAAACGAACGAAACGGAAACAAAGAAAGAATGAATAAATTTTATTTAGCATGCACATGAAACACGTCTTTCGGGAAATCCTCTCTCCTACATTCCCCAAGGAACCTACATGCCAAATTTCAGCTTTTTACGGCCCTTCGTTTTAGCTGTGCATTGTCTGTTAGTCACTACACGGTAACAGAAGAGTTTTAATTAATTAAATTAATTAATTAAACACTCTTTGAAAATCATAAAGAATTAACTTGAATCAGCAAGTAAAAGTCGGAAGATTGTTTACGTTTAGTTTTCTATAACGATATCGTGGATATGTTTAAACAGCACGAAAATAAAATTTTCTATCGGATTTATTTGCTTCGAGATCAAAAAAGGCGTACAAGGGTTATTGGACAGTAATCCATGTACAATGGAACAAAATTGAATAACCAGATGCGTCTGATCGGAATCCTTACATATTTTAATATCAGATATTGATATGGATTTTCTTATTTATAAATCGTGATACGCCTCGAGCCTAAAAGACGCTCAGAACCACCCATTTGATTGAACCTACTCGTACAGTTCTTGTTTTGTTTATACCCGTATCTCGATATTACATGTTCTACAGCTTGACTTTTGTAGACTGATGCCCGCATTCAATAACGTTAAGCTAAGCAGCGTCTAATCAGATAGTGTGTATTGTCAGCGACAATGCCATGCCATTTCACAAATCGTTACTCAATATGCTTGTAAATTAACTTTTTTACACTTCAACTTCTGAACACAAGTTCGGTAGGTTTCCTGTTAGTCCCGTCAGATTAGCGTTTCATCTCGGAATAAGAGATAATAAGCTGGAAACTCATATCCACCTTCATTTTGGCGTTTTAAATGTTGCGTCAAAATTCTCATAAAATCTCGTGTCTGCGTCGTAAGTTATTGAAGGTCAAAGGTCACAAAAATCGGTTTTTCACGATTATCTCGGTTTCAAAATGAAGGTGTGTACGAGTTTCCAGCTTATTATCTCTTATTCCGAGATTTACCTATATTTTATACTAATTTGACTGGACTATGTGAGATTTGTGATTACATGAGGATCTAGACAAGTGACATTCTGACATCGTTAACGTGGCATAGGCAATTTTCAAAACGTCAAATTAATATCCTTTATATTCGACTATCGCCATCGCTATTAGTCTGGCATTCTGTCTGGACTCAAGCTTGTGCCTCTTGTCTCTAGAGATTTTTTGCACTATGTGACTGTTTCTTAAGATTTTGCTAGGTGATTGTGAAAATAGAAACAAGTCCAAAACAGAATAATAGTATTACTCCAACATTTCATAACTCCGTTAACACCCTAATTACATGATTAGTTTTTTGATACATTGAAAGTAGCTCTCTCATTTGGAGCGGAAGCCAGCAATTCGGATACTTATACACTATCTATTTAAACAGTTCCGCAGCAGGCGCCGCCGCACCGTTCGAGATAAGTGGGCCACAGCGCTGAAACTGCTGCAGAGCGCTTTAAACTTTGAGCTACATTAACTTTTAGAATACCAGATTCTGAGTTCCGTATGAATGTTGCCAACTAATTCTATCCCAAGCACCCAGTATTTCCATAGTTTTGCTTATTTAATCTCCGTGGGAGCGGTTACGAGAAGCTTTGATCAGACGGTTGACTACTACGAACGCAAATGCCACACAAAATTAGTACGCCCGAGCTCAAGTATAATAATAATGAACCATTATTTCAGCATTAAATTAAGGAAATCTAGTATAATAGTTAACTGAACTGTTAGGATAAGACCATGCTATTCTAGGTTTGAAAAAAATATACAAAGAACGGAACACCACGCTGCCTTTCAAAACAGGAGCCATAGACGTGGGCAAAAAGGCTGCCAGGCTCAAATGGGATTGGGTGGGTCACGTTGTCCGAATGCATGATGACCGCTGGGCAAAAATCTTGACGCAATGGGTGCCAGGGGATGGACGGCGTCGCCGAGGCCGGCCCAGAAAGCGCTGGCGGGATGACCTAGACGCGCACCACAAGGGCTGGTTCGATGCAGCGCAGTAGAAGCGTGTCTGGAAGGATATGGGGGGGGGGGGCTTTGCCCAGCAGTGGGACAGTACAGGCTAAAAAAAAATACTAAACTAGTAAGTACTTTAGCCGAGATTTCGTTTGCTTGGATCTCGAACTTTCCTCTACGAACTTCAACACCCAAGCTGTGTAATATGGCTAATTACAAATATTATTTTATAGTTTAAATGGATAAGTGTTATTTACTCAGAACGCTGAAGCTTATTAGCTTCAAGGTTCTAAATCAGAGGAATGACATCTCGTACTGTTTTCCCCTTTTCAACCCGCTGTTATGTAAAATTAGTTTGATTTTATTATGATGATTTCGATGTATCACTTTTAGATTGTTTAAATAATTTTGAAGTTAATTGAAGCAAGCAGAAATACCTTAACGGTCTTGAAAAGATCATTGATTCTTGTAGTGTTAAAATACACTGTCGCGAAATCGAACTATATATTTTGCTTTTCCCAACGTCAACTACATTTACAATGTGGCAGTAAATTACGATCATTGCGATTATTTCATGCTCGTATTATTCAAAGGTAACCGTTTAATCACGTTGGCACGACTGGATGCGACTTTTCGCGCCACAATTTCATTATATACTGGACCATACAGAGTTCCTTTCTTTACAAACCTATTCAAAATTCTCCCATTCACAAATTGGTTGCCGGAGCTACAGCAATACCAGGGAGGGCGCGCTACATATTTTTAATGTTTAAGAAGGTCGTTAAATATCGGCTTATAATAAACTTCCACTTCGTTCGGAATTTTGAGTAATATATTAGATACCCTATGAACTTCAAACACCCCTTTTTACGCCTTCTAAAGGATAGTTATAGTAGTAGTGCTAGTATACATACACTTGTTATCGAATAAGCACAAAACCTCATAAGGTGTCATTGTACTAATCATTATGAATAACTTTCACTATGGAACCAACACTGAAATCGCGGAAAGAAAATAATCTGCCTTATACATTACTGTGTGCTTAACTCGGCAAAATGTACTGAACTACTGTATTTTTTTTTTCGCGATTTCGGGGTTGGTTCCAAAGTAAAACTTGTTTACAATGATGAGTACAATGACCCCTTAAGAGGTACTGCGTTTATTATATATAGGTTTTCTTAAAAGAACCGCTCATAAGCCGTCTTTAAATTGATTGAATTGACGGTTGTAGTTTGTTATTACTTACATACCTATTAACAACAAAAGCTACTAAGTAATAAGTTTTTACAAGCACAAATCCATGGGATTTTAATTTATTGTTCTTATTTTCAACTGTGATTTTATGATTTTTGTGTAATGGGATTTAATTACCTGAATAAATGAATTTATTTATTTATTTATAGTTATAAACATTTCACACAAGAGTTCAGCTAAAGCATCAGATGTGCCAAAAGTGGTAATTATGAGGCACCGATTTTATCCATCCAAAGTAAGTGTGGAGAATGTGAAAAAGCGTAAACATAACGCACATAACCTATCTAACACATTAACACATGCCGCTGTTGCGGAATTGGTTCGAAAGTCATCGCGGCCCTGAAACGTAAAGGGCATTAGGAGGAACACTTGGGTGGGTTTTAGTCAGTAAGACTCTGACACTCCCTTCTGCTCCGCACAGAGCGGGAGGAGTAATTTGATGAACACTAGGAAGTGGTGACAGGCGGGCGTTTTTGGGAGATGGTCTTTACGTAGAACTTTGTTGTTCAAAACGTATTGGCAATCAACTTGATTATAGCTTAATAATAACAGAATAAACGATTTTTCATTTTGATTTTCGATGATTTCCCAACCTTAAAAAAAAACACATGCCCCTGCTTAAACCACATCGAAGGGGCCCCGCAATTAACATTTTAACAACTCGAAAATCGTCTACCTGCATCTTTGGTGAAGGGTTTCACTATCGAATCGACCTAGTTTTTAAGGTTCTGTACCCAAAAGGTAACCAACGGAAAACTGTTACTAAGCATCTTCTGTCTGTCCGTCCTTCCGTCCCATCCGTACGTCCGTCCATCCGTACGTCCGTCAATCCGTCTGTCTATCAGCGGGCTGTATCGCAAGAACAGTTGAAAACACAGAGTGTGTGTTTCTATTGCCGCTATAACAACAACAAAAAATAATTTGAAACTTAAAGGGAGTTCCCATACAAAAATCGTGTTCTTTTTTCGGTTTTTGGTACGTAACCCTTCGTATGAGTCTGACTCAAACTTAGCCGGTTTTTGTAAATATTTGGCAGAGGCACCCTCCCTAAACTAAAGATTGACTGCCTTTATTCTGGTCATGATGCATGCAGTGATAACAAATCAATATAATATAAAAATCTTCCCTTACCGAGTGACTAAAAGACAACGCACAGCCGAAACTACTGGTCGTAGAAAGCTGAAAGGATATTGCTTAACCTCCATACAACATTCGGCTAAGAACCAATAGAAACGTAACTTTCAGGGTTCTAAATAATGCATATATATTCGACAGAAACTAAGTTAGAATCACGGACACTCCTGACAATTGTAAAAATCCAAAATGTTTTTTTGAAATGTTCCCGAAATGTCACCCATAAGTTTTCTCTGTAACTTATCCCTCCAATCAGGCGTATTTCCTGATACTTTTAAAAAGGCTTTTAAAATTATTCACTCAATATACAAGAGCGGAGACAGACACTACGTCACTAATTACAGGCATATTTCGGTACTGCCAGCTCTTTCTTAGGTCGTAGACAGGATTCTAAATAAACAACTAAGGCGCTTCCTATATAATTATATAATTCCACATTATCGGCGACAACCAGTATGGCTTTAGGTCAAGGCTGTCAACAGAAGATGCTTCATTGGATCTCACGAAATCGGTTGCTGCAAACTTGTACATTAAAACTAAATGCCTCGGAATCTTTCTGGACCTTTCAAAGGCTACAGATACAGTTGGATACAGTTTCTGTTCCCAACCTCATCTCAAAACTGGAAGTCATAGGAGTACGAAGTATTACTCTAGATATCTTTCGGGGCTACCTTACAAACTGCAAACTGTGCGTCAGGATAGGTACTTATATTCATGAGTGACGAGGGAATAATATCTTACGGCGTTCCCCAAGGAAATATACTGGGCCCAACCTTATTCCGAATCTACTTCAATGAACTGTGTAAGATGAACGACCCGATAAGAAATAAAAAATCAGCTCTAGTTTAACCCATTTCAAAGAACGCGCTGAATTACCAATCACCCTGTATATAATGCTTATTGAAATAAAATATCCAACAGTGATTTAAAATTTAAACTTGATTGGAGAAGTGACCGGATGCACAACTAATCTTTGAAAGATCTTGTGCTCTTTTTTGTTTTAAGATAGATTCAAGAAACCAAACAGATACGAGAAAACTTAAACAACAAGGAAGAAATGTATTATGCTCAAGTGTTTTTTGCACATTGGGCATAATGTGTAAATGAATAAACAGAGACATTCTTCTCACGGTGCCTTCAAACACTGCAGCATTTCCACTACAACGTGAAGAATGTGTGATCACACTTTTGGATTGCTAAGCTTGAAAACGATGTTTGATTTTATGTTTGTATTATAAATGAAATGTACTGCCATACAATAGGCAGCCCCTACTTTTAATCAGTGCAATATAACTTTTTTGGCGCAGGAAATGGCAACGTTATATCAAAGCTTCTTGAGCTTTGTTACTGTTAGCAAAGTTTTTGCGTTTCTTCTAAGCTCTTAGCTTATCTAACAAAGTTCTGCAATTGACTTCCCGCTATTATGAAGGTGAATACTCGTTTAGTTGCCTATACATTTTTCCGCTGCAACAATCAAATCCAGCGTTACTGAGGACGAAAATGAGATAAAATCAAGTCAGCAAACATAGCCAGGCCGGAGTATCCGTCGAGTCGCTAATTTACTATTGGTAAGTTTATAACACCAATGATACGCAGATAACTAGATTAATATTCAACTCCGTTATTAACGGATTTATGTATTTTTTTTTATGATTTCTTTCGTTTTGTTTCAGTTTGGTACGAGTTTCGGAAGTATTACAGCAATCAAAATGGCCAAACCAATAGCGAGAATGGTGACAAACTCTTACTAAAATTCTCTGCCGTTATTACATACAGGGTCGCTACAAAAGTGGTAACTGAGCATTATACCTTTAATGGATGGACCGCGGATTTGAGCAGCACACTTTTGTACTTCGGTTCATCAACGGAAGAAAATAAAATCAATGTAGTGCAGTCATCTACAGTAAGTCTTGAGTAACCTTCAAGGCTAATTTATTACTGGTAAGTTTATAACACCAATGATACCTAAAGATACATTCAATTAATATTTTACTCCATTATCTACAGAATTTTGAAATGCTGTATTTCGTTTTGTTTCAGTTTGGTACGAGTTTAGGAAGTGCATTGAAGCAATCAAAATGTTTATACAAGTATCAAGGATGGCGACAACTTCTATCGAAAATTATGTCGTTATTACGTATAGGTTCGCTACAATAGTGGTAAATGAACATTATCGTATGGCTATACCGTAGATCGGTGCAGCGTACGTACATACAAACTCGGATCAGCAAAGGAAGAAAATTAAATCAACGGACTGCTGTCATCTACAGTGAGTCTGGAGTACCAGGCGCAATTAAAATGGGTAAGCTCACAAATGAGACTATAGGCACTGACTGCAATTAAAAAATGTATACCGTGTGACTTAACGCAAATTTAAATTTTAGTTTTGTGATCTCAATTAAATTGTGTTTATTACGACCATGGCAATTGATTTGAAATAGACCGGTCAACAACATCTAAGCTACAAGTTCTGCTGTTTCTACAATGTATAGCCTCACTACAATGTACGTAAAAGAACATTTTTAGTACTTTTTTATGGACGGCTAATTTAGATTATATCTATACTAATATATAAAGCTGAAGAGTTTGTTTGTTTGCTTGAACGCGCTAATCTCAGGAACTACCGGTCCGATTTGAAAAATTCTTTCAGTGTTAGATAGCCCATTTATCGAGGAAGGCTATAGGCTATATATCATCACGCTACGACCAATAGGAGCGGAGCAGTAACGAAAATTGTGACGCACACGAAGTTGCGCGGGTCAGCTAGTTAAATATAAGTTTCACGTTTATTGGAGTACAATATCTTGAAGAAAATAAACATTATTTATTTATACTTGAAAAGAGAAATGACTGGCTGCACTGCTAATCTTCGAAAGTTCTTGTGTTCTTCTTTTTTGTTTTTAGATGAGGTTCAAGAAACTAAACAGTAGCCGGGAAAATTTACCACAAAGAATGAGATTAATTTTGCTGTGGTGTTTTTTGGCACTTTAAGAATAAAGTGTTAATAAATAAACTGTTACATTATTCTTACAGTACCTTAAAACACTGCAGCATTCCCACTTCAACGTGAAGAATGTGTGATCGCAGACAAGGTGAACCTGCTGAAGCCCATTGGATTGGTAAGCTTGAATACGATGTTTAATATTATGCCTGTACTATAAAAAATTATACTGCTACATTACAGGCAGCTTCTGCATTTAATCAGTGCGATATAACTATTTCAACGGTGGAAGCGGTAATATGAGGGGACAATTCGTTCAGTGTCCCTATATGTAGATTTTAACGTTGCAGCAGTCCGTTCCAGTGTAACCGAGAAAGAAATTAAAATGCAGTCAAGTCAACAAGCATAGCTAGACCGGAGTATCTGTCGAAACTAATTTATTAGTGGTAAGTTTTTAACACCAATTATACCTAGATACCATTAATAAATTTTCTACTCCGTTATCTACAGATTTATGAAATGTTGTATTTCGTTTTGTTTCAGTTTGGTACGAGTTTAGGAAGCATTTAAAGCAATCAAAATGTTTTTATAAGTTGCGAGGATGGCGACAACTTTTATCGAAAACTCTCTGTCGATATTACGTATAGGCTCGCTATTATAGTAGTGAATGAACAGTATCGTATGGCTATACCGTAGATAGGTGCAGCGTACGTACATGCAAACGCGGATCAGCAAAGGAAGAAAATTAAATCAAGGGACTGCTGTCATCTTCAGCGAGTCTGGAGTGGTACTCCAGACTCGCAATTTAAATGGGTAAGCTCACAAATGAGACTATAGGCACTGACTACAATAAAAAATTTAAAGCGTGTGACTTAACGCAAAGTTTAATTTTAGTTTTGTGATTTCTATTAAATTGTGTTTATTACCAATATGGCAATTGATTTGAAATAGACCGGTCAACAACATCTTACCTACAAGTTCTGCCGTTTCTATGTAAAGCCTCACTACAATGTACGTAAAAGAACATTTTTGAGTATTTTTTTTTATGAATGGCTAGTTTAGATTAGATTAAATATAAGTATTATGTTTATTGGAGTACAATATCTTATAGAAAATAAATATTTATTCACACTTGAATAAAGAAATGACCGGCTGCACTACTAATCTTTGAAAGTTCTTGTGTTCTTCTTCTTTGCTTTTAGATTAGGTTCAAGAAACTAAACAGATGCCGGGAAAATTTACCACCAAGAAAGAGATTTATTTTGCTGTAGTGTTTTTAGGCACTTTGAAAACAAAGTGTTTACGAAGAAACAGTAAAATTGTTACCACAGTGCCATCAAACACTACCGCATACCTACTTCAACGTGAAGAATGTGTGATCGCAGATGAGTAAGGTGAACCTGCTGAAGCCTATCGGATTGGTAAGCTTGAGTACGATGTTTGATATTATGCCTGTATTATAAAAGAATGTACTGCTACATTAAAGGCAGCTTCTGCGTTTAATCAGTGCGATATAACTATTTCAACTTAGGCCGCGGTAATATGTAGCGCAAAATTTGTCAATTTTTCCTATATACACATTTTAACGCTGCAGCAATCAATACGGTGTAGCCGAGGAAGAAATTTCAATGTAATCAAGTCAACAACCATAGCCAGTCCGGAGCATTTGTAGAGGCTAATTTATTATTGGTAAGTTTTTTACAGCAATTATACCAAGACTAGATACCATAAATTAGTATTCAACTCCGTTATCAACAAATTTATGAACTGTTGAATTTAGTTTTGTTTCAGTTTGGTAAGAGTTAATAAATTAGGTTAAAGCAATCAAATGATTTAACCAGTATTGAGGATGGTGACAATTTCTAACCATAATTCGCTGCCGTTATTACATACAGGCTCGCAACAAAAGTGGTCACTGAGCATTATACCTTAACGCGGATCGATGCAGCACACTTTTATACTTCGGTTCATCAACAAAAGAAGATAAATTCAATGTAGTGCAGTCATCTACTGCAAGTCTGGAGTGACCTTCGACGCTAATTTATTACTGGTAAGTTTATAACACCAATGATACCTAAAGATACATTCAATTAATATTTTACTCCATTATCTACAGAATTTTGAACTGCTGTATTTCGTTTTGTTTCAGTTTGGTACGAGTTTAGGAAGTGTATTGAAGCAATCAAAATGTTTATACAAGTAGCAAGGATGGCGACAACTTCTATCGAAAATTATGTCGTTATTACGTATAGGTTCGCTACAATAGTGGTAAATGAACATTATCGTATGGCTATACCGTAGATCGGTGCAGCGTACGTACATACAAACTCGGATCAGCAAAGGAAGAAAATTAAATCAACGGACTGCTGTCATCTACAGTGAGTCTGGAGTACCAGGCGCAATTAAAGTGGGTAAGCTCACAAATGAGACTATAGGCACTGACTGCAATTAAAAAATGTATACCATGTGACTTAACTTAAATTTTAATTTTAGTATTGTGATCTCAATTAAATTGTGTTTATTACGACCATGGCAATTGATTTGAAATAGACCGGTCAAGAACATCTAACCACACACACACATCTAATCACACTTGAATAAAGAAATGACCGGCTGCACTACTAATCTTTGAAAGTTCTTGTGTTCTTCTTCTTTGCTTTTAGACTAGGTTCAAGAAACTAAACAGTAGCCGGGAAAATTTACCACCAAGAAAGAGATTTATTTTGCTGTGGTGTTTTTTGGCACTTTGAAAACAAAGTGTTTACGAAGAAACAGTAAAATTGATACCACAGTGCCATCAAACGTGAAGAATGTGTGATCGCAGATGAGTAAGGTGAACCTACTGAAGCCTATTATATTGGTAAGATTGTAGACGATGTCTGATATTATGCTTGTATTACAAAAAAATGTACTGCTTTATTACAGGCAGCTTCTGCATTTCATCACTGCGATATAACTATTTCAACGGAGGAAGCGGTAATATGTATGGGACAGTGCGTTCAGTTTCCCTATATGTACATTTTAACGCTGCAGCAAGCAATTCCAGTGTAACCGAGAAAGAAATTAAAATGCAGTCAAGTCAACAAGCTAGCCAGACCGGAGTATGTGTCGAAACTAATTTATTAGTGGTAAGTTTTTAACACCAATTATACCTAGATACCATTAATAAATTTTCTACTCCGTTATCTACAGATTTATGAAATGTTGTATTTCGTTTTGTTTCAGTTTGGTACGAGTTTAGGAAGCATTTAAAGCAATCAAAATGTTTTTATAAGTAGCGAGGATGGCGACAACTTCTACCGAAAATTCTCTGTCGTTATTACAATGTGCCCTGCCCACTGCCACTTAAGATTGGTGATCCTTCAGGCTATGTCGGTTACCTTGGTTCTCTTGCGGATATCATCATTCCTGCTTCGATCACGCAAGGAAACTCCAAGCATTGCCCTCTCAACGGCTAGTTTAGATTAGATTAAATATAAGTATCATGTTTATAGGACTACAATTTCTTGGAAGAAAAATAAATATTTATTAACACTTGAATAGAGTAATGACCGGCTGCACTACTAATCTTTGAAAGTTCTTGTGTTCTTCTTTTTTGTTTTTAGATTAGGTTCAAGAAACTTAACAGTAGCCGGGAAAATTTACAACGAAGAAACAGATAATTTTGCTGTGATGTTTTTTGGCACTTTAAGAATAAAGTGTTAATGAATAAACAGTAACATTATTTTACGGTGCCTTCAAGCACTGCAGCATTCCCACTTCAACGTGAAGAATGTGTGATCGCAGTAAAGTAAGGTGAAACTGCTGAAGCCTATTGTATTGGTAAGCTTAAATACGATGTTTGATATTACGATTGTATTATAAAAAATTGTACTGCTACATTCCAGGCAGATTCTACATTTAATTAGTGCGATATAACTATTTCAACGGAGGAAGCGGTAATATGTACAGGACAATTGGACCAGTGTCCCTATATGTCCATTTTAACGCTGTAGCAATCAATACCGGAATAATCTAGAAAGAAATTAACACGCAGTCAAGTCAACAAACAGCATAGCCAGACCGGAGTATCTGTCGAAACTAATTTATTATTGGTAAGTTTTAAACACCAATTATACCTAGATACCATTAATAAATTTTCTACTCCGTTATCTACGGCTTTATGAAATGTTGTATTTCGTTTTGTTTCAGTTTGGTACGAGTTTAGGAAGTATGTTAAATCAATCAACAAGTTTTTTTAAGTAGCGAGGATGGCGACAACTTCTATAGATAATTCTCTGTTGTTATTACGTACAGGCCCACTAAAATAGTAGTGAATGAACATTATAGTATAGCTATACCGTAGATGGGTGCAGCATACATATAAACTCGGATCAGCAAAGGAAGGAAATTAAATCAATGGACTGCAGTCATCTACAGCGAGTCTGGAGTACCAGACGCAAATAAAATGGGTAAGCTCACAAATGAGACTATTGGCACTGACTGCAATTAAAAAATGTATACCGTGTGACTCAACGCAAAATTTAATTTTAGTTTTGTGATTTCCATTGTGTTTATTACCACCATGGCAATTGATTTTAAGTAGACCGGTCAACAACATCTAACCTACAAGTTCTGCCGTATCTGTGTATAGCCTCACTACAATGTAGGTACGTAAAAGAACAGTTTTGTCTTTTTATTCATAAACAGCTAATGTAGAATAGATAAAATACATATCATGTTTATGGAAGTACAATATCTAATAGAGAATTAATATTTACATTTTAATTGAGAAATGACCAACTGAATCATTGATCTTTAAAAGTTCTCTTTTTTTCTTTTTAGATAAGGTTCAAGAAACTAAAGAGCAGCCTAGAAAATTAACCATCAATTAATTTTGCTGTGGCGTTTGTAAGCACTTTGAGAATAATGTGTTAATTAATAAACAGTCACATTGTTGTCATTTTGCTACCAAACACTGCCGCACTCCCACGCCAACGTGAAGAATGTGTGATCGCAGACAAGGTGAACCTGCTGAAGCCCATTGGATTGGTAAGCTTGAATACGATGTTTAATATTATGCCTGTACTATAAAAAATTATACTGCTACATTACAGGCAGCTTCTGCATTTAATCCGTGCGATATAACTATTTCAACGGTGGCAGCGGTAATATGAGGGGACAATTCGTTCAGTGTCCCTATATGTAGATTTTAACGTTGCAGCAGTCCGTTCCAGTGTAACCGAGAAAGAAATTAAAATGCAGTCAAGTCAACAAGCATAGCTAGACCGGAGTATCTGTCGAAACTAATTTATTAGTGGTAAGTTTTTAACACCAATTATACCTAGATACCATTAAAAAATTTTCTACTCCGTTATCTACAGATTTATGAAATGTTGTATTTCGTTTTGTTTCAGTTTTGTACGAGTTAAGGAAGCATTTAAAGCAATCAAAATGTTTTTATAAGTAGCGAGGATGACGACAACTTCTACCGAAAATTCTCTGTCGTTATTACGTATAGGCTCGCTAATATAGTAGTGAATGAACAGTATCGTATGGCTATACCGTAGATCGGTGCAGCATACGTACATACAAACTCGGATCAGCAAAGGAAGAAAATTAAATCAACGGACAGCTGTCACCTACAGCGAGTCTGGAGTACCAGACGCAATTAAAATGGGTACGCTCACAAATGAGACTATAGGCACTGACTGCAATTAAAAAATGTATACCATGTGACTTAACGCAAAGTTTAATTTTAGTTTTGTGATTTCTATTAAATTGTGTTTATTACCACCATAGCAATTGATTTGAAATAGACCGGTCAACAATATCTCCTCCACAAGCTCTGCCGTTTCTACGTATAGCCTACCTACAATGTACGGAAAAGAACAATTTTGTCTTTTTTTTTTCATAAACGGCTAATTTAGATTAAATTGATTACATATCACGTTTATGGGGGTACAATATCTAATAGAGAATTAATATTAACACTTGTATGGAGAAATGACCAGCTGCTTAGCTAATCTTTGAAAGTTCTTCATTTTTTGTTTTCGGATTAGGTTCAAGAAACATAACAGTAGCCAAGTTTACCGCCAAGGCAGGAAATAATTGTGCTGAAGTGTTTTTGGCACTTTGGAAATGATGTGTTAATGAATAAACAGTCACATTATTCTCATTGTGCCTCCCAACACAGCAGCATTCCAACGTCAACGTGAAGAATGAGAGATCACAGACAAGTAAAGTGAACCTACTGAAGCCTACTGGATTGATAAGCTTGAATACGATGTTTGATTTAAGGTTTGTATTATTAATCAAATGTTCTTTCACATTATAGGCAGCCCCTGCTTTGAATCTGTGCTAAATAACTTATTTGGCGCAGCAAACGGTAAGGTTATATTAAACTTTTCTTCTTAAGCTTTAAGCTTATCTAACACATTAGTTCTGCCATTGACTTCCCGCTACTCAAAAGGTGAATCAATTCCAAATTAACCAAGGACTATATACTAAAATGCAATCAAGGCAGCAAGCATAGCCAGTCCGGAGCATCTGTCAAGGCTAATTTATTATTGGTAAGTTTAAAACACCAATGATACTCAGATAACATAGACTCACATTCAACTTCAATTTATGTTACGTTTAGGTAGGAGTTTAGGAAGTATGTTAAAACAATCAAAATGTTTTCATAAGAATCGAGGATGGCGACAACTTTCATCAAAAATTCTCTATCGTTATTACGTATAGGCTCGCTAAAATAGTGATGAATAAATATATCGTATGGCTATACCGTAGATCGGTGCAGCATACGTACACACAAACTCGGATCAGCAAAGGAAGAAATGTAATCTGTGCTGTCATCTACAGCGAGTCTAAAGTACAAACCGCGGTTATAATGGGTAAGCTCAGAAATGACACTATAGGCACTGCCTAAATTTAAAAATGTATAGTGTGTGACTAACCGCAAAGTCAATTTTAGTTTTGTGATTTTTAATTAATTGTTTTTATTACCACCATGGAGATTGATTTCAAAACAGGTCGCTAAACAACATCTAACTCTTTGCCGTTTAGGCGTATAGCTTCACTACAATATACCTACGTAAAAGAACATTTTTGTCTATTTTTTTTCTTTCTTAAACCTTTAACTAAGATTAGATTAAATACATATCATGTTTATTAGAGTGCTATATCCAATAGAGAATCAATATTTACACTTGAATAGAGAAATTACCGGCTGCACTACTAATCTTTGAAAGTACTTGTGTTCTTTTTTGTTTTTAGATGACGTTCAAGAAACTAAACGGTGGCCGGGAAAATTTACCACCAAGAAAGAGATTAATTTTGCTGTTGTGGTTTTTGGCACTTTGAAAACAGGATGTTATTGAAAGAACAGTCACATTTTTACCAGTGTGCCATTAAATACTGCAGCATACCTACTCCAAGTTGAATAAAACCTACTGAAGCCTATTGTGTTGGTAAACTTGAAGACGATGTTTGATATTACGATTGTATTATAAAAAATTGTTACAGGCAGCTTCTGCATTTAATTAGTGCGATATAACTATTTCAACGGAGGAAGCGGTCATATGTAGAGGTCAATCCGATCAGTTTCCCTATATGTAGATTTTAACGCTGCAGCAATCAATTCCGGAGTAAGCTAGAAAGAAATTAAAATGCAATCAAGTCAACCAGCATAGCCAGACTGGAGTATCTGTCGAAACTAATTTATTATTGGTAAGTTGTTGACACCAAATATTATACCTAGATACCATTTATAAATTTTCTACTCCGTTATCTACAGTTTGATGAAATGTTGTTTTTCGTTTTGTTTCAGTTTGGTACGAGTGTAGGAAGTATGTTAAAGCAATCAAAATGTTTTCATAAGAAGCGAGGATGGCGACAACTCCTATCGAAAATTCTCTGCCGTTATTACGTATAGGCTCGCTAATATAGTAGTGAATGAACAGTATCGTATGGCTATACCGTAGATCGGTGCAGCATACGTACATACAAACTCGGATCAGCAAAGGAAGAAAATTAAATCAACGGACTGCAGTCATCTACAGTGAGTCTGCAGTACCAGGCGCAATTAAAATGGGTAAGCTCACAAATGAGACGATAGGCACTGACTGCAATATGAAAAATGTATACCATGTGACTTAACTCAAAGTTTAATTTTAGTTTTGTGATTTCAATTAAATTGTGTTTATTACCACCATAGCAATTGATTTGAAATAGACCGGTCAACAACATTTAACCTACAAGCTCTGCCGTTTCTATGTATAGCCTCACTACAATGTAAGTAAAAGAACATTTTTGAGTACTTTTTTTAATGTGTGGCTAGTTTAGATTAGATTAAATTTAAGTATCACGTTTATTGGAGTACAATATATTGTAGAAAATAAATATTACTTATTTACACTTGAACAGAGAAATGACCGGTCATTTCTTTTCTGGTCTTTCTTTTCTTATTCATTTACACTTTCAAAGATAAGCAAGTCTTTGAAAGTTCTTGTGTTCTTCTTTTTTGTTTTTAGATTAGGTTCAAGAAACTAAACAGTAGCCGGGAAAATTTACCACCAAGAATGAGATTACTTTTGCGGTGGTGTTTTTTGGCACTTTAAGAATAAAGTGTTAAACAATAAACAGTCACATTATTCTTACGATGCCTTCAAACACTGCACCGTTCCCACTTCAACGTGAAGAATGTGTGATCGCAGACAAGAAAGGTGAACCTACTGAAGCCTATTACATTGGTAAGCTTGTAGACGATGTCTGATATTATGCTTGTATTACAAAAAATTGTACTGCTACATTACAGGCAGCTTCTGCATTTAATCAGTGCGATATAGCTATTCCAACGGAGGAAACGGTTATATGAGGAGACAATTCGTTCAGTGTCCCTATATGTACATTGTAACGCTGCAGCAGTCAATTCCAGTGTAGCCGAGAAAGAAATTAAAATGCAGTCAAGTCAACAAGCATAGCCAGACCGGAGTATCTGTCGAAACTAATTTATTATTGGTAAGTTTTGAACACCAATTATATCTAGATATCATTAATAAATTTTCTACTCCGTTATCTACAGATTTATGAAATGTTGTATTTCGTTTTGTTTCAGTTTGGTACGAGTTTAGGAAGTATTTAAAGCAATCAAAATGTTTTTATAGGTAGCGAGGATGGCGACAATTTCCACCAAAAATTCTCTGTCGTTATTACTTATAGGCTCGCTAATATAGTAGTGAATGAACAGTATCGTATGGCTTAACCGTAGATCGGTGCAGCATACGTACATACAAACTCGGATCAGAAAAGGAAGAAAATTACATCAACGGACTGCTGTCATCTGCAGTGATTCTGGAGTACCAGACGCAATTAAACTGGGTAAGCTCACAAATGAGACTATAGGCACTGACTGCAATTAAAAATGTATACCATGTGACTTAACGCAAAGTTTAATTTTAGTTTTGTTATTTCTATTAAATTGTGTTTATTACCAATATGGCAATTGATTTGAAATAGACCGGTCAACAACATCTAACCTACAAGCTCTGCCGTTTCTATGTATAGCCTCACTATAATGTACGTAAACAACATTTTTGAGTATTTTTTTTATGAATGGCTAGTTTAGATTAAATATAGGTATCACGTTTATTGGAGTACAATATCTTGTAGAAAATAAATATTACTAAGCTTCTTTAAGCTTGTAGACGATGTCTGATATTATGCTTGTATTACAAAAAATTGTACTGCCACATTACAGGCAGCTTCTGCATTTAATCAGTGCGATATAACTATTTCAACGGAGGAAGCGGTAATATGTAGGGCACAAATCGTTCAGTGTCCCTATATATACATTTTAACGCTGCAGCAATCAATTCTGGTGTAACCGAGAAAGAAATTAAAATGCAATCAAGTCAACAAGCATAGCCAGACCGGAGTATCTGTCGAAACTAATTTAATATTGGTAAGTTTTTAACACCAAATATACCTAGATACCATTAATAAATTTTCTACACCGTTATCTACAGATTTATGAAATGTTGTTTTTCGTTTTGTTTCAGTTTGGTACGAGTGTAGGAAGTATGTTAAAGCAATCAAAATGTTTTCATAAGAAGCGAGGATGGCGACAACTCCTATCGAAAATTCTCTGCCGTTATTACGTATAGGCTCGCTAATATAGTAGTGAATGAACAGTATCGTATGGCTATACCGTAGATCGGTGCAGCGTATGTACGTACAAACTCGGATCAGCAAAGGAAGAAAATTAAATCAACGGACTGCTGTCATCTACAGCGAGTCTGGAGTAGCAAACGCAAATAAAATGGGTAAGCTCACAAATGAGACTATAGGCACTGACTGCAATATAAAAAATGTATATCGTGTGACTTAGCGCAAAGTTTAATTTTAGTTTTGTGATTTCTATTAAATTGTGTTTATTACCACCATAGCAATTGATTTGAAATAGACCGGTCAACAACATCTCCTCCACAAGCTCTGCCGTTTCTACGTATAGCCTACCTACAATGTACGAAAAAGAACAATTTTGTCTTTTTTTTCATAAACGGCTAATTTAGATTAAATTGATTATATATCACGTTAATGGGGGTACAATATCTAATAGAGAATTAATATTAACACTCGAATGGAGAAATGACCAGCTGCTTAGCTAATCTTTGAAAGTTCTTCATTTTTTATTTTTTGGATTAGGTTCAAGAAACATAACAGTAGCCAAGTTTACCGCCAAGGAAGGAAATAATTGTGCTGAAGTGTTTTTTGGCACTTTGAAAATGATGTGTTAATGAATAAACAGTCACATTATTCTCATTGTGCCTCTCAACACAGCAGCATTCCAACTTCAAAGTGAAGAATGATCACAGACAAGTAAGGTTAACCTACTGGATTGGTAAGCTAGAAAACGATGTTTGATTTTATGTTTGTATTATGAATGTGCTGCCACATAATAGAGACCTGCTTTTAATCAGTGCAATATAACTAATTTGGCGCAGCAAACGATAATGTTAATTAAACTTTTCTTCTTAAGCTTTTAGCTTAACTAACACATTAGTTCTGTCATAGACTTGATGAATCAATTGCAAATTAACCAAGGACTATACTTAAATGCAAACAAGGCAGCATGCATAGCCAGTACGGAGCATCTGTCAAGGTTAATTTATTATTGGTAAGTTTGAAACACCAATGACACTCAGATAACATAGATTCACATTCAAATTCAATTTATGAACTGATCTCTTTCGTTTTGATTCAGTTTGGTACGAGTTTATCACATATGTTATAGCAATCAAAATGATATTACCAGTAGCGAGGATGGCGACAACATCTATCGAAAATTCTCTGTCGTTATTACACATAGGCTCGCTACAATAGCGCTAAATGAACATTATCGTATGCCTTTACCGTAGATCGGAGCAGCATACATACATACAAACTCGGTTCAGCATAGGAAGAAAAAAAAATCAATGTAATGCAGTCATCTCCAGCGAGTCTGGAATTCCAGCCACGGATAAATTGTTACATTATAACAAATGAAACTAAAGGCACTGACTTAAATTAAAAAAAAAAAATATTTTTACTACCACCATGGCAACTGATTTCAAATAGACAGGTCAACAGCATCTCACCCACAAGCTCTGCCGTTTCTACGTATAGCCTCACTATAATGTACGTAAAAGAACATTTTTTCAATTTTTTTCATAAGCGGCTAGTATAGATTAATTTAAATATATATCACGTTAATTGAGATGCAATATCTAATAGAGAGTTAATTTTTACACTTGCATGGAGAAGTAACCAGCTGCTTAGCTAATCTTTGAAAGCTCTTCATTTTTTGTTTTAAGATAGGGTTCTAGAAACTTAGCAGTAGCCGAGAAAAATTACCACCAAGAAAGATATTAATTTTGTTGTGGTGGTTTTTGGCACTTTGAAAACAGGATGTTAATGAAAAAACAGTCACATTTTTACCAGTGTGCCATTAAATACTGCAGCATACCTACTCCAAGTTGCATAATGTGTGATCGCAGACATGAAAGGTGAACCTACTGAAGCCTATTATATTGGTAAGCTTGTAGACGATGTCTGATATTATGCTTGTATTACAAAAAATTGTACTGCTACATTACAAGCAGCTCCTGCATTTAATCAGTGCAATATAGCTATTCCAACGGAGGAAGCGGTAATATGAGGGGACAATTCGTTCAGTGTCCCAATATGTACATTTTAACGCTGCAGCAGTCAATTCCAGTGTAACCGAGAAAGAAATTAAAATGCAGTCAAGTCAACAAGCATAGCCAGACCGGAGTATCTGTCGAAACTAATTTATTATTGGTAAGTTTTTAACACCAATTATACCTAGATACCATTAATAAATTTTCTGCTCCGTTATCTACAGATTTATGAAATGTTGTATTTCGTTTTGTTTCAGTTTGGTACGAGTGTAGGAAGTATGTTAAAGCAATCAAAATGTTTTCATAAGAAGCGAGGATGGCGACAACTCCTATCGAAAATTCTCTGCCGTTATTACGTATAGGCTCGCTAATATAGAAGTGAATGAACAATATCGTATGGCTATACCGTAGATCGGTGCAGCGTACGTACATACAAACTCGGATCAGCAAAGGAAGAAAACTAAATCAACGGACTGCTGTCATCTACAGTGAGTCTGGAGTACCAGACGCAATTAAAATGGGTAAGCTCACAAATGAGACTATAGGCACTGACTGCAATTAAAAAATGTATACCATGTGACTTAACGCAAAGTTTAATTTTAGTTTTGTGATTTCTATTAAATTGTGTTTATTACCAATATGGCAATTGATTTGAAATAGACCGTTCAACAACATCTAACCTACAAGTTCTGCCGTTTCAATGTGTGATAGCAGACAAGAAAGGTGAACCTACTGAAGCCTATTACATTGGTAAGCTTGTAGACGATGTCTGATATTATGCTTGTATTACAAAAAATTGTACTGCTACATTACAGGCAGCTTCTGCATTTAATCAAAGCGATATAGCTATTCCAACGGAGGAAGCGGTAATATGAGGGGGGACAATTCGTTCAGTGTCCCTATATGTACATTTTAACGCTGCAGCAGTCAATTCCAGTGTAACCGAGAAAGAAATTAAAATGCAGTCAAGTCAACAAGCATAGCCAGACCGGAGCATCTGTCGAAACTAATTTATTATTGGTAAGTTTCAACACCAATTATACCTAGATACCATTAATAAATTGTATACTCCGTTATCTACAGATTTGTGAAAAGTTGTATTTCGTTTTGTTTCAGTTTGGTACGAGTTTAGGAAGCATTTAAAGAAATCAAAATGTTTTTATGAGTTGCGAGGATGGCGACAACTTCTACCGAAAATTCTCTGTCGTTATTACTTATAGGCTCGCTAATATAGTAGTGAATGAACAATATCGTATGGCTTAACCGTAGATCGGTGCAGCATACGTACATACAAACTCGGATCAGCAAAGTAAGAAAATTAAATCAACGGACTGCTGTCATCTACAGTGAGTCTGGAGTACCAGACGCAATTAAAATGGGTAAGCTCACAAATGAGACTATAGGCACTGACTGCAATTAAAAATGTATACCGTGTGACTTAACGCAAAGTTTAATTTTAGTTTTGTGATTTCTATTAAATTGTGTTTATTACCAATATGGCAACTGATTTGAAATAGACCGGTCAACAACATCTAACCTACAAGTTCTGCCGTTTCTATGTATAGCCTCACTACAATGTACGTAAATGAACGTGTTTGTCTTTTTATTCATAAACAGCTAATTTAGAATAGATAAAATACATATCTTGTTTATGGAAGTACAATATCTAATAGAGAATTAATATTTACATTTTAATGGAGAAATGACCAGCTGAAACCACTAATCTTTAAAAGTTCTAGCGTTCTCTTTTTTTATTTGTAGATAAGGTTCAAGAAACTAAACAGTAGCCTAGAAAATTAATCATCAATTAACTTTGCTGTAGCGTTTTTTGGCACTTTGAGAATAATGTGTTAATTAATAAACAGTCACATTATTCTTACGGTGCCTTCAAACACTGCAGCATTCCCACTTCAACGTGAAGAACGTGTGATCGCAGACAAGGTGAACCTACTGGAGCCTATTGAATTGGTAAGCTTGAAAACGATGTTTGAAATTATGTTTGTATTATTAATCAAATGTTCTTCCACATAATAGGCAGCCCCTGCTTTGAATCTGTGCAATATAACTTACTTGGCAAAGCAAACGGTAATGTTATATTAAACTTTTCTTCTTTAGCTTTAAGCTTATCTAACACATTTGCTCTTTCATTGACTTTCCGCTAATACGAAGGTGAATATTTGTTTAGTTTCCTATACATTTTTCCGCTGCAACAACCAATTTCAGTGTTACCAAGAACGAAAATAAAATGCAATCAAGTCAGCAAGCATAGCCAGTCCGGAGCACATGTCAAGGCTAATTTATTATTGGTAAGTTTAAAACACCAATGATACTCAGATAACATAGATTCACATTCAACTATATAGAGTATACATTCAACTAAATATACTAGAGTGCAATATCCAATAGAGAATCAATATTTACACTTGAACAGAGAAATGATCGGCTGCACTACTAATCATTGAAAGTTCTTGAGTTCTTCTTTTTTGTTTTAAGATAAGGTTCAAGAAACTAAACAGATGCCGGGAAAATGTACCACCAAGAAAGAGATTTATTTTGCTGTGGTGTTTTTTGGCACTTTGAAACCAAAGTGTTTACGAAGAAACAGTAAAATTGTTACCACAGTGCCATCAAACACTACCGCATGCCGTATGATATTATGATTGTATTATAAAAAATTGTACTGCTACATTACAGGCAGCTTGTGCATCTAATCAGTGCGATATAACTATTTCAACGGAGGAAGCGGTAATATGTAGGGAATAATTCTTCCAGTTTTCCTATATTTACATTTTAACGCTGCAGCAATCAATTCCGGTGTAACCGAGAAAGAAATTAAAATGCAATCAAGTCAACAAGCATAGCCAGACCGGATTACTGTCGAAACTAATTTATTGTTGGTAAGTTTTTAACACCAATTATACCTAGATACCATTAATAAATTTTCTACTTCGTTATTACACATTTATGAAATGTTGTATTTCGTTCTGTTTCAGTTTGGTTCGAGTTTAGGAAGCATTTAAAGCAATCAAAATGTTTTTATAAGTAGCGAGGATGGCGACAACTTCTACCGAAAATTCTCTGTCGTTATTACTTATAGGCTCGCTAATATAGTAGTGAATGAACAGTATCGTATGGCTTAACCGTAGATCGGTGCAGCGTACGTAAATACGAACTCGGATCAGCAAAGGAAGAAAATTAAATCAACGGACTGCTGTCATCTACAGTGAGTCTGCAGTACCAGACGCAATTAAAATGGGTAACGGGTAATGGGTAAATGGGTATTGGGTGACTGCAATAAAAAAAAATTATACCGTGTGACTTAACGTTTAATTTTAGTTTTGTGATTTCTATTAAAGTGTGTTTATTACCAATATGGCAATTGATTTGAAATAGAACGGTCAACAACATCTAACCTACAAGTTCTGCCGTTTCTATGTATAGCCTCACTACAATGTACGTATAAGTACATTTTTGTCTTTTTATTTTTCATTCAAACGACTTATTTAGATTAAATTGAATTTATATCACGTTTATGGGGGTACAATATCTAATAGAGAAATAATATTTACATTTTAATGGAGAAATGGCCAGCTGAAGCACTAATCTTTAAAAGTTCTAGCGTTCTCTTTCTTTCTTTTTAGATAAGGTTCAAGAAACTAAACAGTAGCCTAGAAAATTAACCATCAATTAATTTTGCTGTGGCGTTTTTTGGCACTTTGAGAATAATGTGTTAATTAATAAACAGTCACATTGTCCTCATTGTGCTACCAAACACTGCGGCATTCCAACTTCAACGTGAAGATGTGATCACAGACAAGTAAGGTGAACCTACTGAAGCCTATTGGATTGGTAAGCTTGAAAACGATGTTTGATTTTAAGTTTGTATTATTAATCAAATGTACTGCCACATAATAGGCAGCCCTTGCTTTTAATCAGTGCAATATAACTAATTTGGCGCAGCTAACGGTAATGTTATATTAAACTTTTCTTCTTAAGCTTTAAGCTTATCTAACACATTAGTTCTGTCATTGACTTCCCGCTACTACGAAGAAGAATCAATTCCAAATTAACCAAGGACTATATACTAAAATGCAATCAAGGCAGCAAGCATAGCCAGTCCGGAGCATATGTCAAGGCTAATTTATTATTGGTAAGTTTAAAACACCAATGATACTCAGATAACATAGATTCACATTCAACTTCGATTTATGAACTGTCGTTTTTCGTTTTGTTTCAGTTTGGTACGAGTTTCAGAAGTATGTTATAGCAATCAAAATCATATTACCTACCAGTAGCGAATATGGCGACAACTTCTATCGAAAATTCTCTGTCGTTATTACATATAGGCTCGCTACAATAGCGCTAAATGAACAATATCGTATGTCTAAACCGTATGTCGGAGCAGCATACATACATACAAACTCGGTTCAGCAAAGGAAGACAATAAAATTAATGTAGTGCCGTCATCTACAGCAAGTCTGAAGTATCTGTCGAGGCTTATTTATTACTGGTAAGTTTATAACACCAATGATACCTATCAATACAATAAATTAATATTCTACTCTGTTTTCTACGGATTTCTGAACTGTTGCCTTTCGTTTTGTTTCAGTTTGGTTCGAGTTAAGGAAGTGTGTTGAAACAATCAAAATGTTTTACCAGCAGCTTAGATGGCGACAATTTCTATCGAAAATTCACTGTCGTTATTACGTATAGGCTCGCTACAATAGTGGTAAAGGAACATTATCGTCCGCCTCTAACGTAGGACGGTGCAGCATACTTACACACAAACTCGGTGCTGCAAAGGAACAAACTAAAATCAATGGACTGCAGTCATTTACAGCGAGTCTGGAGTACCAGCCGCGGTTAAAATGGGTAAGCTTATAACAAATGAGACTATAAGCACTGACTTAAATAAAAAAATGAATACTGTTTGACTAAACGCCAAGTTTTTTTTTGAAGATTAGTGATTTCCATTTAATTATTTTTAGTACTACCATGGCAATTGATTTTACATAGACCAATCAACAACATCTAACCCACAAGCTCTGCCATTTCTACGTATAGCCTCACTACAATGTACGTAAAAGAACATTTTTGACAATTTTTTTTTCATAAACGGCTGATTTAAATTAAATTATACACATAACACGTTTATTGGAGTACAGTGTCTAACAGAGAATAAATATTAACACTTGAATAGGGAAATGACCGGCTGCTTTGTTAATCTTTGAAAATTCTTCTTTATTTTTTTTTAGATTAGGTTCAAGAAACTAAACAGTAGCCGAGAAAATTTACCAACAAGGAAGAAAATAATTATGCTCAAGTGTTTTATGGCACATTGGAAATAATGTGTTAATGAATAAACAGTCACATTATTCTCATTGTGCCTACCAACACAGCAGCATTCCAACTTCAACGTGAAGAATGAGAGATCGCCGAGAAGTAAGGTGAACCTACTGAAGCCTATAGGATTGGTAAGCTTCAGTACGATGTTTGATTTTATGTTTGTATTATGAATGAAATATACTACCACATAATAGACAGCTGCTTTTAATCAGTGCAACATAACCAATTAGGCGCAGCAAACGGTAACGTTATATAAAAGTTTCTTCAGCTTTGTTATTTTACAGTTTTTGCTTTTCTTCTTAAGCTTTGAGCTTATCTAAAACATTTGCTCTGTCATTGACTTCCCGCTACTACGAAGGTGAATCAATTCCAAATTAACCAAGGACTATTTACTAAAATGCAATCAAGGCAGCAAGCATAGCAAGTCCGGAGCATGTGTCGAGGCTAATTTATTATTGGTAAGTTTAAAACACCAATGATACTCAGATAACATTGATTCACATTCAACTTCAATTTATGAACTATTGTCTTTCGATTTGTTTCAGTTTGGTACGTATCTATGAAGTACGTTATAGCAATCAAAATGATATTACCAGTAGCGAAGATGGCGACAACGTCTATCGAAAATTCATTGTCGACATTACATATAGATTCGCTACAATAGTGGTAAATGAACATTATCGTTTGCCTAAACCGAAGATCGGTGCAGCATAAATACAAACTCGGTTCAGCAAAGGAAGAAAATAAAATTAATGTAGTGCCGTCATCTGCAGCAAGTCTGAAGTAACTGTCGAAGCTTATTTATTACTGGTAAGTTTATAACACCAATAATACCTATCAATACAATAAATTAATGTTTTACTTCGTTTTCTACGAATTTATGAACTGAACTGTCTTTCGTTTTGTTTCAGTATGGTGCGAGTTTAGGAAGTGTGTTGAAGCAATCAAAATGTTTTTACCAGAAGCTAAGATGGCGACAATATCTATCGAAAATTCACTGTCGTTATTACGTATAGGCTCGCTACAATAGTGGTAAATGAACATTATCGTCTGCCTCTAACGTAGGTCGGTGCAGCATACTTACATACAAGCTCGATGCTGCAAAGGAACAAACTAAAATCAATGGACTGCAGTCATTTACAGCGAGTCTGGAGTACCAGCCGCGGTTAAAATGGGTAAGCTTATAACAAATGAGAATATAAGCTCTGACTTACATTAAAAAATGTATACTGTTTGACTCAACGCCAAGTTTGTTTTTAGTCTAGTGATTTCCATTTAATTATTTTTAGTACCACCATGGCAATTGATTTTAAATATACCTAGCAACAACATCTAACCCACAAGCTGTGCCATTTCTACGTATAGCCTCACTAAAACGTACGTAAAAGAACATTTTTGAAATTTTTTTTTCATAACAGCCGTTTATGAAAAAAAAATCTCAAAAATGTTCTTTATATTTAGATTAATTTAAATATATAACACGTCTATTGGAGTACAATATCTATTAGAGAATGAATATTTACACTTGAATAGGGAAATGACCGGCTGCTTAGTTAATCTTTGAAAGTTCTCCTTTATTTTTTTTTTTAGATTAGGTTCAAGAAACTAAACAGTAGCCGAGAAAATTTACCAACAAGGAATAAAATAATTGTGCTGAAGTGTTTTTTGGCACTTTGGAAATGATGTGTTAATGAATAAACAGTCACATTATTCTCATTGTGCCTCTCAACACAGCAGCATTCCAACTTCAACGTGAAGAATGAGAGATCACAGACAAGTAAGGTGAACCTATTGAAGCCTACTGGATTGGTAAGCTTGAATACGATGTTTGATTTTAGGTTTGTATTATTAATCAAATGTTCTTCCACATAATAGGCAGCCCCTGCTTTGAATCTGTGAAATATAACTTATTTAGCGCAGCAAACGGTAATGTTGTATTAAACTTTTCTTCTTAAGCTTTAAGCTTATCTAACACATTAGTTCTGTCATTGACTTCCCGCTACTACGAAGGTGAATCAATTCCAAATTAACCAAGGACTATATGCTAAAATACAATCAAGTCAGCAAGCATAGCCAGTCCGGAGCATCGGTCAAGGCTAATTTATAATTGGTAAGTTTAAAACACCAATGATACTCAGATAACATAGACTCACATTCAACTTCAATTTATGTTACGTTTAGGTAGGAGTTTAGGAAGTATGTTAAAACAATCAAAATGTTTTTATAAGAATCGAGGATGGCAACAACTTTCATCAAAAATTCTCTATCGTTATTACGTATAGGCTCGCTAAAATAGTGATGAATAAATATATCGTATGGCTATACCGTAGATCGGTGCAGCATACGTACACACAAACTCGGATCAGCAAAGGAAGAAATGTAATCTGTGCTGTCATCTACAGCGAGTCCAAAGTACAAACCGCGGTTATAATGGGTAAGCTCACAAATGATACTATAGGCACTGCCTAAATTTAAAAACGTATAGTGTGTGACTAACCGCAAAGTCAATTTTAGTTTTGTGATTTTTAATTAATTGTTTTTATTACCACCATGGAGATTGATTTGAAAACAGGTCGCTTAACAACATCTAACTCTTTGCCGTTTAGGCGTATAGCTTCACTACAATATACCTACGTAAAAGAACATTTTTGTCTATTTTCTTTCTTTCGTAAACCTTTAATTAAGATTAGATTAAATACATATCATGTTTATTAGAGTGCTATATCCAATAGAGAATCAATATTTACACTTGAATAGAGAAATTACCGGCTGCACTACTAATCTTTGAAAGTACTTGTGTTCTTTTTTGTTTTTAGATGACGTTCAAGAAACTAAACGGTGGCCGGGAAAATTTACCACCAAGAAAGAGATTAATTTTGCTGTTGTGGTTTTTGGCACTTTGAAAACAGGATGTTATTGAAAGAACAGTCACATTTTTACCAGTGTGCCATTAAATACTGCAGCATACCTACTCCAAGTTGAATAAAACCTACTGAAGCCTATTGTGTTGGTAAGCTTGAAGACGATGTTTGATATTACGATTGTATTATAAAAAATTGTTACAGGCAGCTTCTGCATTTAATTAGTGCGATATAACTATTTCAACGGAGGAAGCGGTCATATGTAGAGGTCAATCCGATCAGTTTCCCTATATGTAGATTTTAACGCTGCAGCAATCAATTCCGGAGTAAGCTAGAAAGAAATTAAAATGCAATCAAGTCAACCAGCATAGCCAGACGGGAGTATCTGTCGAAACTAATTTATTATTGGTAAGTTTTTGACACCAAATATACCTAGATACCATTTATAAATTTTCTACTCCGTTATCTACAGATTGATGAAATGTTGTTTTTCGTTTTGTTTCAGTTTGGTACGAGTGTAGGAAGTATGTTAAAGCAATCAAAATGTTTTCATAAGAAGCGAGGATGGCGACAACTCCTATCGAAAATTCTCTGCCGTTATTACGTATAGGCTCGCTAATATAGTAGTGAATGAACAGTATCGTATGGCTATACCGTAGATCGGTGCAGCATACGTACATACAAACTCGGATCAGCAAAGGAAGAAAATTAAATCAACGGACTGCTGTCATCTGCAGTGAGTCTGGAGTACCAGGCGCAATTAAAATAGGTAAGCTCACAAATGAGACTATAAGCACTGACTGCAATTAAAAAATGTATACCATGTGACTTAACGCAAAGTTTAATTTTAGTTTTGTGATTTCAATTAAATTTGTTTATTACCACCATAGCAATTGATTTGAAATAGACCGGTCAACAACATCTAACCTACAAGCTCTGCCGTTTCTATGTATAGCCTCACTACAATGTACGTAAAAGAACGTTTTTGTCTTTTTATTCATAAACAGCTAATTTAGAATAGATAAAATTCATATCTTGTTTATGGAAGTACAATATCTAAAAGAGAATTAATATATACATTTTAATGGAGAAATGACCAGCTGAAACCACTAATCTTTAAAAGTTCTAGCGTTCTCTTGTTTCTTTTTAGTGACGTTTCAAGAAACTAAACAGTAGCCTAGAAAATTAATCATCAATTAACTTTGCTGTAGCGTTTTTTGGCACTTTGAGAATAATGTATTAATTAATAAACAGTCACATTATTCTTACGATGCCTTCAAACACTGCAGCATTCCCACTTCAACGTGAAGAATGTGTGACCGCAGACAAGAAAGGTGAACCTACTGAAGCCTATTACATTGGTAAGCTTGTAGACGATGTCTGATATTATGCTTGTATTACAAAAAATTGTACTGCTACATTACAGGCAGCTCCTGCATTTAATCAGTGCGATATAGCTATTCCAACGGAGGAAGCGGTAATATGAGTGGACAATTCGTTCAGTGTCCCTATATGTACATTTTAACGCTGCAGCAGTCAATTCCAGTGTAACCAAGAAAGAATTTAAAATGCAGTCAAGTCAACAAGCATAGCCAGACCGGAGTATCTGTCGAAACTAATTTATTATTGGTAAGTTTTGAACACCAATTATACCTAGATACCGTTGATAAATTTTCTACTCCGTTATCTACAGATTTATGAAATGTTGTATTTCGTTTTGTTTCAGTTTGGTACGAGTTTAGGAAGCATTTAAAGCAATCAAAATGTTTTTATAAGTAGCGAGGATGGCGACAACTTCTACCGAACAACAACATCTAACCTACAAGCTCTGCCGTTTCTATGTATAGCCTCACTATAATGTACGTAAACAACATTTTTGAGTATTTTTTTTTATGAATGGCTAGTTTAGATTAAATATAGGTATCACGTTTATATCAACTTCAATTTATGTTACGTTTAGGTAGGAGTTTAGGAAGTATGTCAAAACAATCAAAATGTTTTTATAAGAATCGAGGATGGCGACAACTTTCATCAAAAATTCTCTATCGTTATTACGTACAGGCTCGCTAAAATAGTGGTGAATGAACATTATCGTATGGCTATACCGTAGATCGGTGCAGCATACGTACACACAAACTCGGATCAGCAAAGGAAGAAATTTAATCAACGGACTGCTGTCATCTACAGCGAGTCTGTAGTACAAACCGCGGTTATAATGGGTAAGCTCACAAATGATACTATAAGCACTGCCTAAATTTAAAAATGTATAGTGTGTCACTTACCGCAAAGTCAATTTTAGTTTTGTGATTTTTAATTAATTGTTTTTATTACCACCATGGAGATTGATTTAAAACAGGTCGCTCAACAACATCTAACTCTTTGCCGTTTAGGCGTATAGCTTCACTACAATATACCTACGTAAAAGAACATTTTTGTCTATTTTTTTTCTTAAACGTTTAATTAAGATTAGATTAAATACATATCATGTTTATTAGAGTGCAATATCCAATAGAGAATCAATATTTACACTTGAACAGAGAAATGACCGGCTGCACTACTAGTCTTTGAAAGTTCTTGTGTTCTTTTTTGTTTTTAGATGAGGTTCAAGAAACTAAACAGTGGCCGGGAAAATTTACCACCAAGAAAGAGATTTATTTTGCTGTGGTGTTTTTTGGCACTTTGAAAACAAAATGTTTACGAAGAATCAGTAAAATTGTTACCACAGTGCCATCAAACACTACCGCATACCTACTTCAACGTGAAGAGTGTGTGATCGTAGATGAGTAAGGTGAACCTGCGTAAGCTTGAGTACGACGTTTGATATTATGCCTGCATTATAAAAGGAATGTACTGCTACATTACAGGCAGCTTCTGCGTTTAATCAGTGCGATATAACTAATTCAACGTAGGAAGCGGTAATATGTACAGGACAATTCGATCAGTGTCCCTATATGTCCATTTTAACGCTGCAGCAATCAATTCCGGAGTAATCTAGAAAGAAATTAACACGCAGTCAAGTCAACAAACAGCATAGCCAGACCGGAGTATCTGTCGAAACTAATTTATTATTGGTAAGTTTTAAACACCAATTATACCTAGATATCATCAATAAATTTTCTACTCCGATATCTACGGCTTTATGAAATGTTGTATTTCGTTTTGTTTCAGTTTGATACGAGTTTAGGAAGTATGTTAAAGCAATCAACAAGTTTTTTTAAGTAGCGAGGATGGCGACAACTTCTATCGATAATTCTCTGTTGTTATTACGTACAGGCCCGCTAAAATAGTAGTGAATGAACATGATAGTATAGCTATACCGTAGATGGGTGCAGCATACATATAAACTCGGATCAGCAAAGGAAGGAAATTAAATCAATGGACTGCAGTCATCTACAGCGAGTCTGGAGTACCAGACGCAATTAAAATGGGTAAGCTCACAAATAAGACTATAGGCACTGACTGCAATTAAAAAATGTATACCGTGTGACTCAACGCAAAATTTAATTTTAGTTTTGTGATTTCTATTAAATTGTGTTTATTACCACCATGGCAATTGATTTTAAATAGACCGGCCAACAACATCTAACCTACAAGTTCTGCCGTTTCTGTGTATAGCCTCACTACGATGTACCTAAAAGAACAGTTTTGTCTTTTTATTCATAAACAGCTAATTTAGAATAGATAAAATACATATCATGTTTATGGAAGTACAATATCTAACAGAGAATTAATATTTACATTTTAATTGAGAAATGACCAGCTGAACCACTGATCTTTAAAAGTTCTCCTTTTTCTTTTTAGATAAGGTTCAAGAAACTACACAGTAGCCTAGAAAATTAACCATCAATTAATTTTACTGTGGCGTTTGTTGGCACTTTGAGAATAATGTGTTCATTAATAAACAGTCACATTGTTGTCATTTTGCTACCAAACACTGCCGCATTCCCACGTCAACGTGAAGAATATGTGATCGCAGACAAGGTGAACCTGCTGAAGCCCATTGGATTGGTAAGCTTGAATACGATGTTTAATATTATGCCTGTACTATAAAAAATTGTACTGTTACATTGCAGGCAGCTTCTGCATTTAATCAGTGCGATATAACTATTTCAACGGAGGAAGCGATAATATGTAGGGGACAATTCGTTCAGTGTCCCTATATGTACATTTTAACGCTGCAGCAATCAATTCCACTGTAACCGAGAAAGAAATTAAAATGCAGACAAGTCAACAAGCATAGCCAGACCGGAGTATCTGTCGAAACTAATTTATTATTGGTAAGTTTTTAACTTATAACTAACTAGTTTTTAGCTTGGGGGAGGCCTATGTCCAGCAGTGGACGTCTTTCGACTGATATGATGATGATGATGAAGTTTTTAACAACAATTATACCTAGATACCATTAATAAATTTTCTACTCCGTTATCTACAGATTTAAAATAAAATGTTGCATTTCGTTTTGTTTCAGTTTGGTACGAGTTTAGGAAGCATTTAAAGCAATCAAACTGTTTTTAAGTTACGAGGATGGCGACCACTTCTTTCGAAAATTCACTGTCGTTATTACGTATAGGCTCGCTAATATAGTAGTGAATGAACAGTATCGTATAGCTATACCGTAGATCGGTGCAGCGTACGTACATACAAACTCGGATCAGCGAAGGAAGAAAATTAAACAAATGGACTGCTGTCATCTTCAGCGAGTCTGGAGTACCAGACGCAATTTAAATGGGTAAGCTCACAAATGAGACTATAGGCACTGACTGCAATATGAAAAATGTATACCATGTGACTTAACGCAAAGTTTAATTTTAGTTTTGTGATTTCTATTAAATTGTGTTTATTACCACCATGGCAATTGATTTGAAATAGACCGGTCAACAACATCTCCTCCACAAGCTCTGCCGTTTCTACGTATAGCCTACCTACAATGTACGGAAAAGAACAATTTTGTCTTTTTTTTTTCATAAACGGCTAATATGGATTAAATTGACTATAAATCACGTTTATTGGAGTACAACATCTAAAAAAGAATTAATATTAACACTCGAATGGAGAAATGACCAGCTGCTTAGCTAATCTTTGAAAGTTCTTCATTTTTTATTTTTTGGATTAGGTTCAAGAAACATAACAGTAGCCAAGTTTACCGCCAAGGAAGGAAATAATTGTGCTGAAGTGTTTTTTGGCACTTTGAAAATGATGTGTTAATGAATAAACAGTCACATTATTCTCATTGTGCCTCTCAACACAACAGCATTCCAACTTCAACGTGAAGAATGAGAGATCACATACAAGTAAGGTTAACCTATTGGATTGGTAAGCTAGAAAACGATGTTTGATTTTATGTTTGTATTATGAATGAAATGTGCTGCCACATAATAGAGACCTGCTTTTAATCAGTGCAATATAACTAATTTGGCGCAGCAAACGATAATGTTATAATAAACTTTTCTTCTTAAGCTTTTAGCTTAACTAACACATTAGTTCTGTCATAGACTTGATGAATCAATTGCAAATTAACCAAGGACTATACTTAAATGCAAACAAGGCAGCAAGCATAGCCAGTACGGAGCATCTGTCAAGGTTAATTTATTATTGGTAAGTTTGAAACACCAATGACACTCAGATAACATAGATTCACATTCAAATTCAATTTATGAACTGTTCTCTTTCGTTTTGATTCAGTTTGGTACGAGTTTATCAAATATGTTATAGCAATCAAAATGATATTACCAGTAGCGAGGATGGCGACAACATCTATCGAAAATTCTCTGTCGTTATTACACATAGACTCGCTACAATAGCGCTAAATGAACATTATCGTATGCCTATACCGTAGATCGGAGCAGCATACATACATACAAACTCGGTTCAGCAAAGGAAGAAAAAAAAATCAATGTAATGCAGTCATCTCCAGCGAGTCTGGAATCCCAGCCACGGAAAAATTGTTATATTATAACAAATGAAACTAAAGGCACTGATTTAAATTTAAAAAAAAAAATATTTTTGCTACCACCATGGCAACTAATTTCAAATAGACAGGTCAACAGCATCTCACCCACAAGCTCTGCCGTTTCTACGTATAGCCTCACTATAATGTACGTAAAAGAACATTTTTTCATTTTTTTTCATAAGCGGCTAGTATAGATTAATTTAAATATATATCACGTTAATTGAGATGCAATATCTAATAGAGAGTTAATTTTTACACTTGCATGGAGAAGTAACCAGCTGCTTAGCTAATCTTTGAAAGCTCTTCATTTTTTGTTTTAAGATAGGGTTCTAGAAACTTAGCAGTAGCCGAGAAAAATTACCACCAAGAAAGATATTAATTTTGCTGTGGTGGTTTTTGGCACTTTGAAAAGAGGATGTTAATGAAAAAACAGTCACATTTTTACCAGTGTGCCATTAAATACTGCAGCATACCTACTCCAAGTTGAATAATGTGTGATCGCAGACAAGAAAGGTTAACCTACTGAAGCCTATTATATTGGTAAGCTTGTAGACGATGTCTGATATTATGCTTGTATTACAAGAAATTGTACTGCTACATTACAAGCAGCTCCTGCATTTAATCAGTGCAATATAGCTATTCCAACGGAGGAAGCGGTAATATGAGGGGACAATTCGTTCAGTGTCCCAATATGTACATTTTAACGCTGCAGCAGTCAATTCCAGTGTAACCGAGAAAGAAATTAAAATGCAGTCAAGTCAACAAGCATAGCCAGACCGGAGTATCTGTCGAAACTAATTTATTATTGGTAAGTTTTTAACACCAATTATACCTAGATACCATTAATAAATTTTCTATTCCGTTATCTACAGATTTATGAAATGTTGTTTTTCGTTTTGTTTCAGTTTGGTACGAGATTAGGAAGCATTTAAACCAATCAAAATGTTTTAATAAGTAGCGAAGATGGCGACAACTTCTACCGAAAATTCGCTGTCGTTATTACTTATAGGCTCGCTAATATAGAAGTGAATGAACAATATCGTATGGCTTTACCGTAGATCGATGCAGCGTACGTACATACAAACTCGGATCAGCAAAGGAAAAAAATTAAATCAACGGACTGCTGTCATCTACAGTGAGTCTGGAGTACCAGACGCAATTAAAATGGGTAAGCTCACAAATGAGACTATAGGCACTGACTGCAATTAAAAAATGTATACCATGTGACTAAACGCAAAGTTTAATTTTAGTTTTGTGATTTCTATTAAATTGTGTTTATTACCAATATGGCAATTGATTTGAAATAGACCGTTCAACAACATCTAACCTACAAGTTCTGACGTTTCAATGTGTGATAGCAGACAAGAAAGGTGAACCTACTGAAGCCTATTACATTGCTAAGCTTGTAGACGATGTCTGATATTATGCTTGTAATACAAAAAATTGTACTGCTACATTACAGGCAGCTTCTGCATTTAATCAGTGCGATATTGCTATTCCAACAGAGGAAGCGGTAATATGAGGGGGGACAATTCGTTCAGTGTCCCTATATGTACATTTTAACGCTACAGCAGTCAATTCCAGTGTAACCGAGAAAGAAATTAAAACGCAGTGAAGTCGAAAAGCATAGCCAGACCGGAGTATGTGTCGAAACTAATTTATTATTGGTAAGTTTTTTACACCAAATATCAGTCAGTTTTTTATACCATTAATAAACTTTCTACACCGTTATCTACAGATCTATGAAATTTTGTGATTCAGTTTGGCACGAGTGTAGGAAGTATGTTAAAACAATCTAAATGATTTTTATAAGAAGCGATGATGGCGACAACTTCTATCGAAAATTCTCTGTCGTTATTACGTATAGGCTCGCTAAAATAGTGGTGAATGAACATTATCGTATGGCTATACCGTAGATCGGTGCAGCATACGTACACACAAACTCGGATCAGCAAAGGAAGAAAATAAATTAACGGACTGCAGTCATCTACAGCGAGACTCGAGTACCAGACGCAATTAAAATAGTTAAGCTCACAAATGAGACTATAGGCACTGACTGCAATAAAAAAAATTATACCGTGTGACTTAACGGAAAGTTTAATTTTAGTTTTGTGATTTCTATTAAATTGTGTTTATTACCACCATGGCAATCGATTTGAAATAGACCGGTCAACAACATCTAACCTACAAGCTCTGCCGTTTCTATGTATAGCCTCACTACAATGTACGTAAAAGAACATTTTTGAGAATTTTTTTTTATGAATGGCTAGTTTAGATTAGATTAAATATAAGTATCACGTTTATTGGAGTACAATATCTTGTAAAAAATAAATATTACTCATTTACACTTGAATAGAGAAATGACCGGCTGCACGGCAGTGCAGCCGGTCATTTCTCTTCCTTCTTTTCTGGTCTTTCTTTTCTTATTTATGTACACTTTCAAAGATAAGCAAATCTTTGAAAGTTCTTGTGTTCTTCTTTTTTGTTTTTAGATTAGGTTCAAGAAACTAAACAGTAGCCGGGAAAATTTACCACCAAGAATGAGATTACTTTTGCGGTGGTGTTTTTTGGCACTTTAAGAATAACGTGTTTAACAATAAACAGTCACATTATTCTTACGATGCCTTCAAACACTGCAGCATTCCCACTTCAACGTGAAGAATGTGTGATCGCAGACAAGAAAGGTGAACCTACTGAAGCCTATTACATTGGTAATCTTGTAGACGATGTCTGATATTATGCTTGTATTACAAAAAATTGTACTGCTACATTACAGGCAGCTTCTGCATTTAATCAGTGCGATATAGCTATTCCAACGGAGGAAGCGGTAATATGAGGGGGGACAATTCGTTCAGTGTCCCTATATGTACATTTTAACGCTGCAGCAGTCAATTCCAGTGTAACCGAGAAAGAAATTAAAATGCAGTCAAGTCAACAAGCATAGCCAGACCGGAGCATCTGTCGAAACTAATTTATTATTGGTAAGTTTTTAACACCAATTATACCTAGATACCAATAATAAATTGTCTACTCCGTTATCTACAGATTTGTGAAAAGTTGTATTTCGTTTTGTTTCAGTTTGGTACGAGTTTAGGAAGCATTTAAAGAAATCAAAATGTTTTTATGAGTTGCGAGGATGGCGACAACTTCTACCGAAAATTCTCTGTCGTTATTACTTATAGGCTCGCTAATATAGTAGTGAATGAACAATATCGTATGGCTTAACCGTAGATCGGTGCAGCATACGTACACACAAACTCGGATCAGCAAAGGAAGAAAATAAATTAACGGACTGCAGTCATCTACAGCGAGACTCGAGTACCAGACGCAATTAAAATAGTTAAGCTCACAAATGAGACTATAGGCACTGACTGCAATAAAAAAAATTATACCGTGTGACTTAACGGAAAGTTTAATTTTAGTTTTGTGATTTCTATTAAATTGTGTTTATTACCACCATGGCAATCGATTTGAAATAGACCGGTCAACAACATCTAACCTACAAGCTCTGCCGTTTCTATGTATAGCCTCACTACAATGTACGTAAAAGAACATTTTTGAGAATTTTTTTTTATGAATGGCTAGTTTAGATTAGATTAAATATAAGTATTACGTTTATTGGAGTACAATATCTTGTAAAAAATAAATATTACTAATTTACACTTGAATAGAGAAATGACCGGCTGCACGGCAGTGCAGCCGGTCATTTCTCTTCCTTCTTTTCTGGTCTTTCTTTTCTTATTTATGTGCACTTTCAAAGATAAGCAAATCTTTGAAAGTTCTTGTGTTCTTCTTTTTTGTTTTTAGATTAGGTTCAAGAAACTAAACAGTAGCCGGGAAAATTTACCACCAAGAATGAGATTACTTTTGCGGTGGTGTTTTTTGGCACTTTAAGAATAACGTGTTTAACAATAAACAGTCACATTATTCTTACGATGCCTTCAAACACTGCAGCATTCCCACTTCAACGTGAAGAATGTGTGATCGCAGACAAGAAAGGTGAACCTACTGAAGCCTATTACATTGGTAATCTTGTAGACGATGTCTGATATTATGCTTGTATTACAAAAAATTGTACTGCTACATTACAGGCAGCTTCTGCATTTAATCAGTGCGATATAGCTATTCCAACGGAGGAAGCGGTAATATGAGGGGGGACAATTCGTTCAGTGTCCCTATATGTACATTTTAACGCTGCAGCAGTCAATTCCAGTGTAACCGAGAAAGAAATTAAAATGCAGTCAAGTCAACAAGCATAGCCAGACCGGAGCATCTGTCGAAACTAATTTATTATTGGTAAGTTTTTAACACCAATTATACCTAGATACCAATAATAAATTGTCTACTCCGTTATCTACAGATTTGTGAAAAGTTGTATTTCGTTTTGTTTCAGTTTGGTACGAGTTTAGGAAGCATTTAAAGAAATCAAAATGTTTTTATGAGTTGCGAGGATGGCGACAACTTCTACCGAAAATTCTCTGTCGTTATTATTTATAGGCTCGCTAATATAGTAGTGAATGAACAATATCGTATGGCTTAACCGTAGATCGGTGCAGCATACGTACATACAAACTCGGATCAGCAAAGGAAGAAAATTAAATCAACGGACTGCTGTCATCTACAGTGAGTCTGGAGTACCAGGCGCAATTAAAATGGGTAAGCTCACAAATGAGACTATAGGCACTGACTGCAATATGAAAAATGTATACCATGTGACTTAACGGAAAGTTTAATTTTAGTTTTGTGATTTCTATTAAATTGTGTTTATTACCAATATGGCAATTGATTTGAAATAGACCGGTCAACAACATCTAACCTACAAGTTCTGCCGTTTCTATGTATAGCCTCACTACAATGTACGTAAAATAACGTTTTTGTCTTTTAATTCATAAACAGCTAATTTAGAATAGATAATATACATATCTTGTTTATGGAAGTACAATTTCTAATAGAGAATTAATATTTAGGTACATTTTAATTGAGAAATGACCAGCTGAAACCACTAATCTTTAAAAGTTCTAGCGTTCTCTTTTTTTCTTTGTAGATAAGGTTCAAGAAACTAAACAGTAGCCTAGAAAATTAACCATCAATTAATTTTGCTGTGGCGTTTTTTGGCACTTTGAGAATAATGTGTTAATTAATAAACAGTCACATTGTCCTCATTGTGCTACCAAACACTGCCGCATTCCAACTTCAACGTGAAGAATGAGAGATCACAGACAAGTAAGGTGAACCTACCCTGCCTATTGGATTGGTAAGCTTGAAAACGATGTTTGATTTTAAGTTTGTATTATTAATCAAATGTACTGCCACATAATAGGCAGCCCTTGCTTTTAATCAGTGCAATATAACTAATTTGGCGCAGCTAACGGTAATGTTATATTAAACTTTTCTTCTTAAGCTTTAAGCTTATCTAACACATTAGTTCTGTCATTGACTTCCCGCTACTACGAAGGTGAATCAATTCCAAATTAACCAAGGACTATATACTAAAATGCAATCAAGGCAGCAAGCATAGCCAGTCCGGAGCATATGTCAAGGCTAATTTATTATTGGTAAGTTTAAAACACCAATGATACTCAGATAACATAGATTCACATTCAACTTCGATTTATGAACTGTCGTTTTTCGTTTTGTTTCAGTTTGGTACGAGTTTCAGAAGTATGTTATAGCAATCAAAATCATATTACCTACCAGTAGCGAATATGGCGACAACTTCTATCGAAAATTCTCTGTCGTTATTACATATAGGCTCGCTACAATAGCGCTAAATGAACATTATCGTATGTCTAAACCGTATGTCGGAGCAGCATACATACATACAAACTCGGTTCAGCAAAGGAAGACAATAAAATTAATGTAGTGCCGTCATCTACAGCAAGTCTGAAGTATCTGTCGAGGCTTATTTATTACTGGTAAGTTTATAACACCAATGATACCTATCAATACAATAAATTAATATTCTACTCTGTTTTCTACGGATTTCTGAACTGTTGCCTTTCGTTTTGTTTCAGTTTGGTTCGAGTTAAGGAAGTGTGTTGAAACAATCAAAATGTTTTACCAGCAGCTTAGATGGCGACAATTTCTATCGAAAATTCACTGTCGTTATTACGTATAGGCTCGCTACAATAGTGGTAAAGGAACATTATCGTCCGCCTCTAACGTAGGACGGTGCAGCATACTTACACACAAACTCGGTGCTGCAAAGGAACAAACTAAAATCAATGGACTGCAGTCATTTACAGCGAGTCTGGAGTACCAGCCGCGGTTAAAATGGGTAAGCTTATAACAAATGAGACTCTAATTACTGACTTAAATTAAAAAATGAATACTGTTTGACTAAACGCCAAGTTTTTTTTTGAAGATTAGTGATTTCCATTTAATTATTTTTAGTACTACCATGGCAATTGATTTTACATAGACCAATCAACAACATCTAACCCACAAGCTCTGCCATTTCTACGTATAGCCTTACTACAATGTACGTAAAAAAACATTTTTGTCAATTTTTTTTTCATAAACGGCTGATTTAGATTAAATTATACACATAACACGTTTATTGGAGTACAGTGTCTAACAGAGAATAAATATTAACACTTGAATAGGGAAATGACCGGCTGCTTTGTTAATCTTTGAAAAATCTTCTTTATTTTTTTTTAGATTAGGTTCAAGAAACTAAACAGTAGCCGAGAAAATTTATCAACAAGGAAGAAAATAATTATGCTCAAGTGTTTTATGGCACATTGGAAATAATGTGTTAATGAATAAACAGTCACATTATTCTCATTGTGCCTACCAACACAGCAGCATTCCAACTTCAACGTGAAGAATGAGAGATCGCCGAGAAGTAAGGTGAACCTACTGAAGCCTATAGGATTGGTAAGCTTCAATACGATGTTTGATTTTATGTTTGTATTATGAATGAAATATACTACCACATAATAGACAGCTGCTTTTAATCAGTGCAACATAACCAATTAGGCGCAGCAAACGGTAACGTTATATAAAAGTTTCTTCAGCTTTGTTATTTTACAGTTTTTGCTTTTCTTCTTAAGCTTTGAGCTTATCTAAAACATTTGCTCTGTCATTGACTTCCCGCTACTACGAAGGTGAATCAATTCCAAATTAACCAAGGACTATTTACTAAAATGCAATCAAGGCAGCAAGCATAGCAAGTCCGGAGCATGTGTCGAGGCTAATTTATTATTGGTAAGTTTAAAACACCAATGATACTCAGATAACATTGGTTCACATTCAACTTCAATTTATGAACTATTGTCTTTCGATTTGTTTCAGTTTGGTACGTGTCTATGAAGTACGTTATAGCAATCAAAATGATATTACCAGTAGCGAAGATGGCGACAACGTCTATCGAAAATTCATTGACGACATTACATATAGATTCGCTACAATAGTGGTAAATGAACATTATCGTTTGCCTAAACCGAAGATCGGTGCAGCATAAATACAAACTCGGTTCAGCAAAGGAAGAAAATAAAATTAATGTAGTGCCGTCATCTGCAGCAAGTCTGAAGTAACTGTCGAAGCTTATTAATTACTGGTAAGTTTATAACACCAATAATACCTATCAATACAATAAATTAATGTTTTACTCCGTTTTCTACGAATTTATGAACTGAACTGTCTTTCGTTTTGTTTCAGTATGGTTCGAGTTTAGGAAGTGTGTTGAAACAATCAAAATGTTTTTACCAGAAGCTAAGATGGCGACAATATCTATCGAAAATTCACTGTCGTTATTACGTATAGGCTCGCTACAATAGTGGTAAATGGACATTATCGTCTGCCTCTAACGTAGGTCGGTGCAGCATATTTACATACAAGCTCGATGCTGCAAAGGAACAAACTAAAATCAATGGACTGCAGTCATTTACAGCGAGTCTGGAGTACCAGCCGCGGTTAAAATGGGTAAGCTTATAACAAATGAGAATATAAGCTCTGACTTACATTAAAAAATGTATACTGTTTGACTCAACGCCAAGTTTGTTTTTAGTCTAGTGATTTCCATTTAATTATTTTTAGTACCACCATGGCAATTGATTTTAAATATACCTATCAACAACATCTAACCTACAAGCTCTGCCATTTCTATGTATAGCCTCACTATAATGTACGTAAAGAACATTTTTGAGTATTTTTTTTATGAATGGCTAGTTTAGATTAAATATAAGTATCACGTTTATTGGAGTACAATATCTTGTAGAAAATAAATATTAATAAGCTTCTTTAAGCTTGTAGACGATGTCTGATATTATGCTTGCATTACAAAAAATTGTACTGCCACATTACAGGCAGCTTCTGCATTTAATCAGTGCGATATAGCTATTCCAACGGAGGAAGCGGTAATATGAGGGGACAATTCGTTCAGTGTCCCTATATGTACATTTTAACGCTGCAGCAGTCAATTCCAGTGTAACCGAGAAAGAAATTAAAATGCAGTCAAGTCAACAAGCATAGCCAGAACGGAGTATCTGTCGAAACTAATTTATTATTGGTAAGTTTTGAACACCAATTATACCTAGATACCATTAATAAATTTTCTACTCCGTCATCTACAGATTTAAAATAAAATGTTGCATTCCGTTTTGTTTCAGTTTGGTACGAGATTAGGAAACATTTAAAGCAATCAAAATGTTTTTATAAGTTGCGAGGATGGCGACAACTTCTATCGAAAATTCTCTGTCGTTACTACGTATAGGCTCGCTAATATAGTAGTGAATGAACAGTATCGTATGGCTATACCGTAGATCGGTGCAGCATACGTACATACAAACTCGGATCAGCAAAGGAAGAAAATTGACTGCATTGAATGGACTGCTGTCATCTTCAGCGAGTCTGCACTACCAGACGCAATTAAAATGGGTAAGCTCACAAATGAGACTATAGGCACTGACTGCAATATGAAAAATGTATACCATGTGACTTAACGCAAAGTTTAATTTTAGTTTTGTGATTTATATTAAATTGTGTTTGTTACCACCATGGCAATTGATTTGAAATAGACCGGGCAACAACATCTCCACAAGCTCTGCCGTTTCTACGTATAGCCTACCTACAATGTACGGAAAAGAACAATGTTGTCTTTTTTTTTCATAAACGGCTAATGTAGATTAAATTGATTATATATCACGTTTATGGGGGTACAATATCTAATAGAGAATTAATATTAACACTTGAATGGAGAAATGACCAGCTGCTTAGCTAATCTTTTAAAGTTCTTCATTTTTTCTTTTCGGATTAGGTTCAAGAAACATAACAGTAGCCAAGTTTACCGCCAAGGAAGGAAATAATTGTGGTGAAGTGTTTTTTGGCACTTTGGAAATGATGTGTTAATGAATAAACAGTCACATTATTCTCATTGTGCCTCTCAACACAGCAGCATTCCAACTTCAACGTGAAGAATGAGAGATCACAGACAAGTAAGGTGAACCTACTGAAGCCTACTGGATTGGTAAGCTTGAATACGATGTTTGATTTTAGGTTTGTATTATTAATCAAATGTTCTTCCACATAATAGGCAGCGCCGGCTGCACTACTAATCTTTGAAAGTACTTGTGTTCTTTTTTTGTTTTTAGTTGAGGTTCAAGAAACTAAACAGTGGCCGGGAAAAATTACCACTAAGAAAGAGATTAATTTTAGTGTGGTGTTTTTTGGCACTTTAAAAATAAAGTGTTAATGAATAAACAGTAACATTATTCTTACGATGCTTTCAAACACTGCAGCATTCCCACTTCAACGTGAAGAATGTGTGATCGCAGTCAAGTAAGGTGAAATTACTGAAGCCTATTGTGTTGGTAAGCTTGAAGACGATGTTTGATATTACGATTGTATTATATAAATTGTTACAGGCAGCTTCTGCATTTAATTAGTGCGATATAACTATTTCAACGGAGGAAGCGGTCATATGTAGAGGACAATTCAATCAGTGTCCCTATATGTACATTTTAACGCTGCAGCAATCAATTCCGGTGTAAGCTAGAAAGAAATTAACATACAGTCAAGTCAACAAGCATAGCCAGACCGGAGTATCTGTCGAAACTAATTTATTATTGGTAAGTTTTTAACACCAATTATATTTATTTATTTAAACTTTATGTACAGTAGTGGTACATGGGCGGACTTAATGCAACAAGGCATTCTCTACCAGTCAACTTTTGGGTTATATCTAGCAACCATCAATAAATTTTCTACTCCGTTATCTACAGACTTATGAAATGTTGTATTTCGTTTTGTTTCAGTTTGGTACGAGTTAAGGAAGTATATTAAAGCATTCAACAAGTTTTTCTAAGAAGCGAGGATGGCGACAACTTCTTTCGAAAATTCTCTGTCGTTACTACGTATAGGCTGGCTAATATAGTAGTGAACGAACAGTATCGTATGGCTATACCGTAGATCGGTGCAGCGTATGTACGTACAATCTCGGATCAGCAAAGGAAGAAAATTAAATCAACGGACTGCTGTCATCTACAGCGAGTCTGGAGTACCAGACGCAAATAAAATGGGTAAGCTCACAAATGAGACTATAGGCACTGACTGCAATATAAAAAATGCATATCGTGTGACTTAACGCTAAGTTTAATTTTATATGTTATTTTTTTGATTTGAAATAGACTGGTCAACAACATCTAACCTACAAGTTCTGCCGTTTCTGTGTATAGCCTCACTACAATGTACGTAAAAGAACATTTTTGAGTATTTTTTTTTATGTGTGGCTAGTTTAGATTAGATTAAATATAAATATCACGTTTATTGGAGTACAATATCGTGTAGAAAATAAATATTACTGATTTACACTTGACAGAGAAGAACGAAAGGAAGAGAAATGTCCGGCTGCACTGCCGTGCACCCGGCCATTTCTCTTCCTTCTTTTCTGGTCTTTCTTTTCTTATTTATTTACACTTTCAAAGATAAGCAAATCTTTGAAAGTTCTAGTGTTCTTCTTTTTTGTTTCTAGATTAGGTTCAAGAAACTAAACAGTAGCCGGGAAAATTTACCACCAAGAATGAGATTACTTTTGCGGTGGTGTTTTTTGGCACTTTAAGAATAAAGTGTTAAACAATAAACAGTCACATTATTCTAAGGATGCCTTCAAACACTGCAGCATTCCCACTTCAACGTGAAGAATGTGTGATCGCAGACAAGAAAGGTGAACCTACTGAAGCCTATTATATTGGTAAGCTTGTAGACGATGTCTGATATTATGCTTGTATTACAAAAAATTGTACTGCTACATTACAGGCAGCTTCTGCATTTAATCAGTGCGATATAGCTATTCCAACGGAGGAAGCGGTAATATGAGGGGACAATTCGTTCAGTGTCCCTATATGTACATTTTAACGCTGCAGCAGTCAATTCCAGTGTAACCGAGAAAGAAATTAAAATGCAGTCAAGTCAACAAGCATAGCCAGACCGGAGTATCTGTCGAAACTAATTTATTATTGGTAAGTTTTGAACACCAATTATACCTAGATACCATTAATAAATTTTCTACTCCGTCATCTACAGATTTAAAATAAAATGTTGTATTTCGTTTTGTTTCAGTTTGGTACGAGTTAAGGCAGTATATTAAAGCATTCAACAAGTTTTTCTAAGTAGCGAGGATGGCGAAAACTACTATCGAAAATTCTCTGTCGTTACTACGTATAGGCTCGCTAATATAGTAGTGAATGAACATTTTAGTATGGCTATACCGTAGATCGGTGCAGCATACGTACATACAAACACGGATCAGCAAAGGAAGAAAATTAAATCAACGGAGTGCAGTCATTTACAGTGAGTCTGGTTACCAGACGCAATTAAAATGGGTAAGCTCACAAATGAGACTATAGGCACTGACTGCAATTTGAAAAATGTATACCATGTGACTTAACGCAAAGTTTAATTTTAGTATTGTGATTTATATTAAATTGTGTTTATTACCACCATGGCAATTGATTTGAAATAGACCGGGCAACAACATCTCCACAAGCTCTGCCGTTTCTACGTAAAGCCTACCTACAATGTACGGAAAAGAACAATTTTGTCTTTTTTTTTTCAAAAACGGCTAAGGTAGATTAAATTGATTATATATCACGTTTACGGGGGTACAATATCTAATAGAGAATTAATATTAACACTTGAATGGAGAAATGACCAGCTGCTTAGCTAATCTTTGAAAGTTCTTCATTTTTTCTTTTCGGATTAGGTTCAAGAAACATAACAGTAGCCAAGTTTACCGCCAAGCAAGGAAATAATTGTGCTGAAGTGTTTTTTGGCACTTTGGAAATGATGTGTTAATGAATAAACAGTCACATTATTCTCATTGTGCCTCTCAACACAGCAGCATTCCAACTTCAACGTGAAGAATGTGTGATCGCAGTCAAGTAAGGTGAAATTACTGAAGCCTATTGTGTTGGTAAGCTTGAAGAAGATGTTTGATATTACGATTGTATTATAAAAAATTGTTACAGGCAGCTTCTGCATTTAATTAGTGCGATATAACTATATCAACGGAGGAAGCGGTCATATGTAGAAGACAATTCAATCAGTGTCCCTATATGTACATTTTAACGCTGCAGCAATCAATTCCGGAGTAAGCTAGAAAGAAATTAACATACAGTCAAGTCAACAAGCATAGCCAGACCGGAGTATCTGTCGAAACTAATTTATTATTGGTAAGTTTTTAACACCAATTTTATTTACTTATTTAAACTTTATGTACAGTAGTGGTACATGGGCGGACTTAATGCAACAAGGCATTCTCTACCAGTCAACCTTTGGGTTATATCTAGCTACCATCAATAAATTTTCTACTCCGTTATCTACAGACTTATGAAATGTTGTATTTCGTTTTGTTTCAGTTTGGTACGAGTTAAGGAAGTATATTAAAGCAATCAACAAGTTTTTCTAAGTAGCGAGGATGGCAACAACTTCTTTCGAAAATTGTGTGTCGTTATTACGTGAAGGCTCGCTAAAATAGTAGTGAATGAACATTTTAGTATGGCTATACCGTAGATCGGTGCAGCATACGTACATACAAACACGGATCAGCAAAGGAAGAAAATTAAATCAACGGAGTGCAGTCATTTACAGTGAGTCTGGTTACCAGACGCAATTAAAATGGGTAAGCTCGCAAATGAGACTACAGCCACTGACTGTAAGTAAAAAAATAATACCGTGTGACTTAACGCAAAGTTTAATTTTAGTTTTGTGATTTCTATTAACTTGTGTTTATTACCACCATGGCAATTGATTTGAAATAGACCGGTCAACAACATCTAACCTACAAGCTCTGCCGTTTCTATGTATAGCCTCACTATAATGTACGTAAAGAACATTTTTGAGTATCTTTTTTTATGAATGGCTAGTTTAGATTAAATATAAGTATCACGTTTATTGGAGTACAATATCTTGTAGAAAATAAATATTACTAAGCTTCTTTAAGCTTGTAGACGATGTCTGATATTATGCTTGCATTACAAAAAATTGTACTGCCACAATACAGGCAGCTTCTGCATTTAATCAGTGCGATATAGCTATTCCAACGGAGGAAGCGGTAATATGAGGGGACAATTCGTTCAGTGTCCCTATATGTACATTTTAACGCTGCAGCAGTCAATTCCAGTGTAACCGAGAAAGAAATTAAAATGCAGTCAAGTCAACAAGCATAGCCAGACCGGAGTATCTGTCGAAACTAATTTATTATTGGTAAGTTTTGAACACCAATTATACCTAGATACCATTAATAACTTTTCTACTCCGTCATCTACAGATTTAAAATAAAATGTTGTATTTAGTTTTGTTTCAGTTTGGTACGAGTTTAGGAAACATTTAAAGCAATCAAAATGTTTTTATAAGTTGCGAGGATGGCGACAACTTCTATCGAAAATTCTCTGTCGTTACTACGTATAGGCTCGCTAATATAGTAGTGAATGAACAGTATCGTATGGATATACCGTAGATCGGTGCGGCATACGTACATACAAACTCGGATCAGCAAAGGAAGAAAATTAAATCAACGGACTGCTGTCATCTACAGTGAGTCTGGAGTACCAGGCGCAATTAAAATGGGTAAGCTCACAAATGAGACTATAGGCACTGACTGCAATTAAAAATGTATACCATGTGACTTAACGCAAAGTTTAATTTTAGTTTTGTGATTTCTATTAAATCGTGTTTATTACCAATATGGCAATTGATTTGAAATAGACCGGTCAACAACATCTAACCTACAAGTTCTGTCGTTTCTATGTATAGCCTCACTACAATGTACGTAAAAGAACGTTTTTTGTCTTTTTATTCATAAACAGCTAATTTAGAATAGATGAAATACATATCTTGTTAATGGAAGTACAATATCTAATAGAGAATTAATATTTACATTTTAATGGAGAAATGCCCAGCTGAAACCACTAATCTTTAAAAGTTCTAGCGTTCTCTTTTTTTCTTTTTAGATAAGGTTCAAGAAACTAAACAGTAGCCTAGAAAATTAATCATCAATTAACTTTGCTGTAGCGTTTTTTGGCACTTTGAGAATAATGTGTTAATTAATAAACAGTCACATTATTCTTACGGTGCCTTCAAACACTGCAGCATTCCCACTTCAAGTTGAATAATGTGTGATCGCAGACAAGAAAGGTGAACCTACTGAAGCCTATTATATTGGTAAGTTTGTAGACGATGTCTGATATTATACTTGTATTACAAAAAAATGTACTGCTACATTACAGGCAGCTTCGGCATTTAAACAGTGAAACACAGCTATTCCAACGGAGGAAGCGGTAATATGAGGGGACAATTCGTTCAGTTCCCTATACGTACATTTTAACGCTGCAGCAGTCAATTCCAGTGTAACCGAGAAAGAAATTAAAATGCAGTCAAGTCAACAAGCATAGCCAGACCGGAGTATCTGTCGAAACTAATTTATGATTGGCAAGTTTTGAACACCAATTATACCGAGATACCATTAATAAATTTTCTACTCCGTCATCTACAGATTTAAAATAAAATGTTGTATTTCGTTTTGTTTCAGTTTGGTACGAGTTAAGGAAGTATATTAAAGCATTCAACAAGTTTTTCTAAGTAGCGAGGATGGCGAAAACTACTATCGAAAATTCTCTGTCGTTACTACGTCTAGGCTCGCTAATATAGTAGTGAATGAACTACTGTTCATTCACTACTATATTATTATTGCTATACCGTAGATCGGTGCAGCATACGTACATACAAACTCGGATCAGCAAAGGAAGAAAATTAAACAAATGGACTGCTGTCATCTTCAGCGAGTCTGCAGTACCAGACGCAATTAAAATGGGTAAGCTCACAAATGAGACTATAGGCACTGACTGCAATATGAAAAATGTATACCATGTGACTTAACGCAAAGTTTAATTTTAGTATTGTGATTTATATTAAATTGTGTTTATTACCACCATGGCAATTGATTTGAAATAGACCGGGCAACAACATCTCCACAAGCTCTGCCGTTTCTACGTATAGCCTACCTACAATGTACGGAAAAGAACAATTTTGTCTTTTTTTTTTTCAAAAACGGCTAAGGTAGATTAAATTGATTATATATCACGTTTATGGGGGTACAATATCTAATAGAGAATTAATATTAACACTTGAATGGAGAAATGACCAGCTGCTTAGCTAATCTTTGAAAGTTCTTCATTTTTTCTTTTCGGATTAGGTTCAAGAAACATAACAGTAGCCAAGTTTACCGCCAAGCAAGGAAATAATTGTGCTGAAGTGTTTTTTGGCACTTTGGAAATGATGTGTTAATGAATAAACAGTCACATTATTCTCATTGTGCCTCTCAACACAGCAGCATTCCAACTTCAACGTGAAGAATGTGTGATCGCAGTCAAGTAAGGTGAAATTACTGAAGCCTATTGTGTTGGTAAGCTTGAAGAAGATGTTTGATATTACGATTGTATTATAAAAAATTGTTACAGGCAGCTTCTGCATTTAATTAGTGCGATATAACTATTTCAACGGAGGAAGCGGTCATATGTAGAGGACAATTCAATCAGTGTCCCTATATGTACATTTTAACGCTGCAGCAATCAATTCCGGTGTAAGCTAGAAAGAAATTAACATACAGTCAAGTCAACAAGCATAGCCAGACCGGAGTATCTGTCGAAACTAATTTATTATTGGTAAGTTTTTAACACCAATTTTATTTATTTATTTAAACTTTATGTACAGAAGTGGTACATGGGCGGACTTAATGCAACAAGGCATTCTCTACCAGTCAACCTTTGGGTTATATCTAGCTACCATCAATAAATTTTCTACTCCGTTATCTACAGACTTATGAAATGTTGTATTTCGTTTTGTTTCAGTTTGGTACGAGTTAAGGAAGTATATTAAAGCAATCAACAAGTTTTTCTAAGTAGCGAGGATGGCAACAACTTCTTTCGAAAATTGTGTGTCGTTATTACGTGAAGGCTCGCTAAAATAGTAGTGAATGAACATTTTAGTATGGCTATACCGTAGATCGGTGCAGCATACGTACATACAAACACGGATCAGCAAAGGAAGAAACTTAAATCAACGGAGTGCTGTCATTTACAGTGAGTCTGGTTACCAGACGCAATTAAAATGGGTAAGCTCGCAAATGAGACTACAGCCACTGACTGTAAGTAAAAAAATAATACCGTGTGACTTAACGCAAAGTTTAATTTTAGTTTTGTGATTTCTATTAACTTGTGTTTATTACCACCATGGCAATTGATTTGAAATAGACCGGTCAACAACATCTAACCTACAAGCTCTGCCATTTCTATGTATAGCCTCACTATAATGTACGTAAAGAACATTTTTGAGTATTTTTTTTATGAATGGCTAGTTTAGATTAAATATAAGTATCACGTTTATTGGAGTACAATATCTTGTAGAAAATAAATATTAATAAGCTTCTTTAAGCTTGTAGACGATGTCTGATATTATGCTTGCATTACAAAAAATTGTACTGCCACATTACAGGCAGCTTCTGCATTTAATCAGTGCGATATAGCTATTCCAACGGAGGAAGCGGTAATATGAGGGGACAATTCGTTCAGTGTCCCTATATGTACATTTTAACGCTGCAGCAGTCAATTCAAGTGTAACCGAGAAAGAAATTAAAATGCAGTCAAGTCAACAAGCATAGCCAGACCGGAGTATCTGTCGAAACTAATTTAATATTGGTTAGTTTTGAACACCAATTATACCTAGATACCATTAATAACTTTTCTACTCCGTCATCTACAGATTTAAAATAAAATGTTGCATTTCGTTTTGTTTCAGTTTGGTACGAGTTTAGGAAACAATTAAAGCAATCAAAATGTTTTTATAAGTTGCGAGGATGGCGACAACTTCTATCGAAAATTCTCTGTCGTTACTACGTATAGGCTCGCTAATATAGTAGTGAATGAACAGTATCGTATGGCTTTACCGTAGATCGGTGCAGCATACGTACATACAAACTCGGATCAGCAAAGGAAGAAAATTAAACAAATGGACTGCTGTCATCTTCAGCGAGTCTGCAGTACCAGACGCAATTAAAATGGGTAAGCTCACAAATGAGACTATAGGCACTGACTGCAATATGAAAAATGTATACCATGTGACTTAACGCAAAATTTAATTTTAGTTTTGTGATTTATATTAAATTGTGTTTATTACCACCATGGCAATTGATTTGAAATAGACCGGGCAACAACATCTCCACGAGCTCTGCCGTTTCTACGTATAGCCTACCTACAATGTACGGAAAAGAACAATTTTGTCTTTTTTTTCATAAACGGCTAATGTAGATTAAATTGATTATATATCACGTTTATGGGGGTACAATATCTAATAGAGAATTAATATTAACACTTGAATGGAGAAATGACCAGCTGCTTAGCTAAACTTTGAAAGTTCTTCATTTTTTCTTTTCGGATTAGGTTCAAGAAACATAACAGTAGCCAAGTTTACCGCCAAGGAAGGAAATAATTGTGCTGAAGTGTTTTTTGGCACTTTGGAAATGATGTGTTAATGAATAAACAGTCACATTATTCTCATTGTGCCTCTCAACACAGCAGCATTCCAACTTCAACGTGAAGAATGAGAGATCACAGACAAGTAAGGTGAACCTACTGAAGCCTACTGGATTGGTAAGCTTGAATACGATGTTTGATTTTAGGTTTGTATTATTAATCAAATGTTCTTCCACATAATAGGCAGCGCCGGCTGCACTACTAATCTTTGAAAGTACTTGTGTTCTTTTTTGTTATTAGATGAGGTTCAAAGAAACTAAACAGTGGCCGGGAAAATTTACCACTAAGAAAGAGATTAATTTTACTGTGGTGTTTTTTGGCACTTTAAAAATTAAGTGTTAATGAATAAACAGTAACATTATTCTAACGATGCTTTCAAACACTGCAGCATTCCCACTTCAACGTGAAGAATGTGTGATCGCAGTCAAGTAAGGTGAAATTACTGAAGCCTATTGTGTTGGTAAGCTTGAAGACGATGTTTGATATTACGATTGTATTATAAAAATTGTTACAGGCAGCTTCTGCATTTAATTAGTGCGATATAACTATTTCAACGGAGGAAGCGGTCATATGTAGAGGACAATTCAATCAGTGTCCCTATATGTACATTTTAACGCTGCAGCAATCAATTCCGGTGTAAGCTAGAAAGAAATTAACATACAGTCAAGTCAACAAGCATAGCCAGACCGGAGTATCTGTCGAAACTAATTTATTATTGGTAAGTTTTTAACACCAATTATATCTAGCTACCATCAATAAATTTTCTACTCCGTTGTCTACAGACTTATGAAATGTTGTATTTCGTTTTGTTTCAGTTTGGTACGAGTTAAGGAAGTATATTAAAGCAATCAACAAGTTTTTCTAAGTAGCGAGGATGGCGACAACTTCTATCGAAAATTCTGTGTCGTTATTACGTGAAGGCTCGCTAAAATAGTAGTGAATGAACATTTTAGTATGGCTATACCGTAGATCGGTGCAGCATACGTACATACAAACACGGATCAGCAAAGGAAGAAAATTAAATCAACGGAGTGCTGTCATTTACAGTGAGTTTGGTTACCAGACGCAATCAAAATGGGTAAGCTCGCAAATGAGACTACAGGCACTGACTGTAAATAAAAAATGAATACCGTGTGACTTAACGCAAAGTTTAATTTTAGTTTTGTGATTTCTATTAACTTGTGTTTATTACCACCATGGCAATTGATTTGAAATAGACCGGTCAACAACATCTAACCTTCAATCTCTGCCGTTTCTATGTATAGCCTCACTACAATGTACGTAAAAGAACATTTTTGAGTATTTTTTTTTTATGAGTGGCTAGTTTAGATTAGATTAAATATAAGTATCACGTTTATTGGAGTACAATATCTTGTAGAAAATAAATATTACTAATTTACACTTGAACAGAGAAATGACCTCCTGAACTCATTTCTCTTCCTTTTCTGGTCTTTCTTTTCTTATTTATTTACACTTTCAAAGATAAGCAAATCTTTGAAAGTTCTAGTGTTCTTCTTTTTTGTTTTTAGATTAGGTTCAAGAAACTAAACAGGAACCTAGAAAATTTACCACCAAGAATGAGATTACTTTTGCGGTGGTGTTTTTTGGCACTTTAAGAATAAAGTGTTAAACAATAAACAGTCACATTATTCTTAGGATGCCTTCAAACACTGCAGCATTCCCACTTCAACGTGAAGAATGTGTGATCGCAGACAAGAAAGGTGAACCTACTGAAGCCTATTATATTGGTAAGCTTGTAGACGATGTCTGATATTATGCTTGTATTACAAAAAATTGTACTGCTACATTACAGGCAGCTTCTGCATTTAATCAGTGCGATATAGCTATTCCAACGGAGGCAGCGGTAATATGAGGGGATAATTCGTTCAGTGTCCCTATATGTACATTTTAACGCTGCAGCAGTCCGTTCCAGTGTAACCGAGAAAGAAATTAAAATGCAGTCAAGTCAACAAGCATAGCCAGACCGGAGTATCTGTCGAAACTAATTTATTATTTGTAAGTTTTAAACACCAATTATACCTAGATACAATTAATAAATTTTCTACTCCGTTATCTACAGATTTATGAAATGTTGTATTTCGTTTTGTTTCAGTTTCGTACGAGGTTAGGAAGCATTTAAAGCAATCAAAATGTTTTTATAAGTAGCGAGGATGGCGACAACTTCTACCGAAAATTCTCTGTCGTTATTACTTATAGGCTCGCTACTATAGTAGTGAATGAACAGTATCGTATAGCTTAACCGTAGATCGGTGCAGCATACGTACATACAAACTCGGATCAGCAAAGGAAGAAAATTAAATCAACGGACTGCTGTCATCTTCAATGAGTCTGGAGTACCAGGCGCAATTAAAATGGGTAATCTCACAAATGAGACTATAGGCACTGACTGCAATTTAAAAAATGTATACCATGTGACTTAACGGAACGTTTAATTTTATTTTTGTGATTTCTATTAAATTGTGTTTATTACCAATATGGCAATTGATTTGAAATAGACCGGTCAACAACATCTTACCTACAAGTTCTGCCGTTTCTATGTATAGCCTCACTACAATGTACGTAAAAGAACGTTTTTGTCTTTTTATTCATAAACAGCTAATTTAGAATAGATAAAATACCTATCTTGTTTATGGAAGTACAATATCTAATAGAGAATTAATATTTACATTTTAATGGAGAAATGACCAGCTGAAACCACGAATCTTTTAAAGTTCTAGCGTTCTCTTTTTTTCTTTTTAGATAAGGTTCAAGAAACTAAACAGTAGCCTAGAAAATTAATCATCAATTAACTTTGCTGTAGCGTTTTTTGGCACTTTGAGAATAATGTGTTAATTAATAAACAGTCACATTATTCTTACGGTGCCTTCAAACACTGCAGCATTCCCACTTCAACGTGAAGAATGTGTGATCGCCGACAAGGTGAACCTACTGGAGCCTATTGGATTGGTAAGCTTGAAAACGATGTTTGAAATTATGTTTGTATTATTAATCAAATGTTCTTCCACATAATAGGCAGCCCCTGCTTTGAATCTGTGCAATATAACTTACTTGGCAAAGCAAACGGTAATGTTATATTAAACTTTTCTTCTTTAGCTTTATGCTTATCTAACACATTTGTTCTTTCAATGACTTCCCGCTAATACGAAGGTGAATATTCGTTTAGTTTCCTATACATTTTTCCGCTGCAACAACCAATTTCAGTGTTACCAAGAACGAAAATAAAATGCAATCAAGTCAGCAAGCATAGCCAGTCCGGAGCATATGTCAAGGCTAATTTATTATTGGTAAGTTTAAAACATCAATGATACTCAGATAACATTGATTCACATTCAACTTCAATTTATGAACTGTTGTCTTTCGATTTGTTTCAGTTTGGTACGTGTCTATGAAGTATTTTATAGCAATCAAAATGATATTTACCAGTAGCGAGGATGGCGACAACATCTATCGAAAATTCTCTGTCGTTATTACACGTAGGCTCGCTACAATAGCGGTAAATGAACATTATCGTATGCCTATACCGTAGATCGGAGCAGCATACATACATACAAACTCGGTTCAGCAAAGGAAGAAAATAAAATTAATGTAGTGCCGTCATCTACAGCAAGTCTGAAGTAAATGTCGAGGCTTATTTATTACCGGTAAGTTTATAAAACCAATGACACCTATCGATACGATATATTAATATTCTACTCTGTTTTCTTCGGATTTCTGAACTGTTGTTTTTGTTTTGTTTCAGTTTGGTACGTGTCTATGAAGTATTTTATAGCAATCAAAATGATATTTACCAGTAGCTAAGATGGCGACAATATCTATAGAAAATTCACTGTCGTTATTACGTATAGGCTCGCTACAATAGCGGTAAATGAACATTATCGTCTGCCTCTAACGTAGGTCGGTTCAGCATACGTACATACAAACTCGGTGCTGCAAAGGAAGAAAATAAAATCAATGGACTGCAGTCATTAGCAGCGAGTCTGGATTACCAGCCGCGGGTAAAATGGGTAAGCTTATCACAAATTAGACTATAGGCATTGACTTTAATAAAAAAATGTATAATGTGAGACTTTACGTAAAGTTTAATTTTAATTATAAAGAATTAATATTAACACTTGAATGGAGAAATGACCAGCTGCTTAGCTAATCTTTGAAAGTTCTTCATTTTTTCTTTTCGGATTAGGTTCAAGAAACATAACAGTAGCCAAGTTTACCGCCAAGGAAGGAAATAATTGTGCTGAAGTGTTTTTGGCACTTTGGAAATGATGTGTTAATGAATGAACAGTCACATTATTCTCATTGTGCCTCTCAACACAGCAGCATTCCAACTTCAACGTGAAGAATGAGAGATCACAGACAAGTAAGGTGAACCTACTGAAGCCTTTTGTACTGGTAAGCTTGAAGACGATGCTTGATATTATGTTTATATTATTAATCAAATGTTCTTCCACATATTAGGCAGCCCCTGCTTTGAATCTGTGCAATATAACTTATTTAGCAAAGCAAACGGTAATGTTATATTAAACTTTTCTTCTTAAGCTTTAAGCTTATCTAACACATTAGTTCTGTCATTGACTTCCCGCTACTACGAAGGTGAATCAATTCCAAATTAACCAAGGACTATATACTAAAATGCAATCAAGGCAGCAAGCAGTAATGTCTAATAGAAAATTATTTTTTACACTTGAATGGAGAAGTGACCAGTTGCTTAGCTAATCTTTGAAAGTTCTTCATTTTTTGTTTTAAAATTAGGTTCAAGAAACTTAACACTATCCGAGAAAAATTACCACCAAGAAAGAGATTAATTTTGCTGTGGTGGTTTTTGGCACTTTGAAAACTGGGTGTTAATGAAAAAACAGTCACATTGTTACCAGTGTGCCATTAAAAACTGCAGCATTCCCACTTCAACGTGAAGAATGTGTGATCGCAGTCAAGTAAGGTGAAACTACTGAAGCCTATTTATTGGTAAGCTTAAATACGACTATTGATGTTATGCTTGTATTATAAAAAATCGTACTGCTACATTATAGGCAGCTTCTGCATCTAATCAGTGCGATATAACTATTTCAACGGAGGAAGCGGTAATATGTAGGGGACAATTCGTTCAGTTTTCCTATACTTACACTTTAACGCTGCAGCAATCAATTCCGGTGTAACCGAGAAAGTTATTAAAATGTAGTCAACTCAACAAGCATAGCCAGACCGGAGTACCTGTCGAAACTAATTTATTGTTGGTAACTTTTTACCACCAATTATACCTAGATACCATTAATAAATTTCCTACTCCAATATCTACGGATTTAAGAACTATTGTCTTTCGTTTTGTTGCAGTTTGTTACGAGTTTAGGAAGTATGTTAAAACAATCAAAATGTTTTTATAAGAAGCGAGGATGGCGACAACTTTCATCAAAAATTCTCTGTCGTTATTACGTATAGGCTCGCTATTATGGTAGTGAATGAACAGTATCGTATGGCTATACCGCAGATCGGTGCAGCATACGTACACACAAACTCGGATCAGCAAAGGAAGAAAATAAATCAACGGACTGCTGTCATCTACAGCGAGTCTGGAGTATAAACCGCGGTTATAATGGGTAAGCTCACAAATGATACTTCAGGCACTGCCTTAAATTTAAAAATGTATAGTGTGTGACTTACCGTAAAGTTAATTTTAGTTTTTTGATTTTAAATTATTTTTTTATTACCACAATGGAGATTGATTTGAAACAGGTCGCTCAACAACATCTAACCTACAAGCTCTGCCGTTTCGACATATAGCCTCACTACAATATACCTACGCAAAAGAACATTTTTGTCTATTTTTTTTTCTTTAACGTTTAATTAAGATTAGATTAAATTAACATGTTATCATGTTTATTAGAGTGCAATATCCAATAGGGAATCAATATTTACACTTGAATAGAGAAATGACCGGCTGCACAACTAATCATTGAAAATTCTTGTGTTCTTCTTTTTTGTTTTTAGATTACGTTCAAAAAACTAAACAGATGCCGGGAAAATTTACCATCAAGAAAGAGATTTATTTTGCTGTGGTGTTTTTTGGCACTTTGAAAACAAAGTGTTTACGAAGAAACAGTAAAATTGTTACCACAGTGCCGTCAAACACTACCACATACCTACTTCAACGTGAAGAGTATGTGATCGCAGATGAGTAAGGTGAACCTGCTGAAGCCTATCGGATTGGTAAGCTTGAATACGATGTTTGATATTATGCCTGTATTATAAAAGGAATGTACTGCTACATTAAAGGCAGCTTCTGCGTTTAATCAGTGCGATATAACTATTTCAACTTAGGCCGCGGTAATATGTAGCGCAAAATTTGTCCATTTTTCCTATGTGCACATTTTAACGCTGCAGCAATCAATACGTTGTAGCCGAGGACGAAATTTAAATGCAGTCAAGTCAACAACCATAGCCAATCCGGAGTATTTGTAGAGGCTTATTTATTATTAGTTAGTTTTTACAGCAATTACACCAAGACTAGATACCATAAATTAATATTCAACTCCGTTATCAACGAACTTATAAACTGTTGAATTTAGTTTTGTTTCAGTTTGGTACGAGTTAATAAATTAAGTTAAAGCAATCAAATGATTTAACCAGTATTGAGGATGGTGACAATTTCTAACCAAAATTCTCTGCCGTTATAACATACAGGCTCGCTACAAAAGTGATAACTGAGCATTATACCTTAACGCGGATCGATGCAGCACACGTTTATACTTCGGTTCATCAACGAAACAAAATAAATTCAATGTAGTGCAGTCATCTACAGCAAGTATGGAGTGACCTTCGACGCTAATTTATTACTGGTAAGTTTTTTACACCAATGATACCTAAAGATACACTAAATTAATATTTTACTCCGTTTTCTACGGATTAATGAACTGTCTTTCGGTTTGTTTCAGTTTGGTTTGAGATTAGGAAGTGCGTTGAAGCAATCAAAATGTTTTTACCAGAAACTAAGATGGCGACAATTTCGAAAATTCACTTTCGTTATTACGTATAGGCTCGCTACAATAGTGGTACAGGAACATTATCGTCCGCCTCTAACGCAGGTCGGTGCAGCATACTTACATACAAACTCGGTGCTGCAAAGGAACAAACTAAAATCAATGGACTGCAGTCATTTACAGCGAGTGTGGAGTACCAGCCGCGGTTAAAATGGGTAAGCTTATAACAAATGAGAATATAAGCACTGACTTAAATTAAAAAATGTATACTGTTTGACTAAACGCCAAGTTTTTTTTTTAAGATTAGTGATTTCCATTTAATTATTTTTAATACTACCATTGCAATTGATTTTACATAGACCAATCAACAACATCTAACCCACAAGCTCTGCCATTTCTACGTATAGCCTCACTACAATGTACGTAAAAGAACATTTTTGACAATTTTTTTTTTCATAAACGGCTGATTTAGATTAAATTATACATAACACGTTTATTGGAGTACAATGTCTAACAGAGAATAAATATTTACACTTGAATAGGGAAATGACCGGCTGCTTAGTTCATCTTTGAAAATTCTTCTTTATTTTTTTTTAGATTAGTTTCAAGAAACTAAACAGTAGCCAAGAAAATTTACCTACAAGGAAGAAAATAATTATGCTCAAGTGTTTTATGGCACATTGGAAATCATGTGTTAATAATGAATAAACAGTCACATTATTTTCATTGTGCCTAACAACACAACAGCATTCCCACTTCAACGTGAAGAATGAGAGATCGCCGAGAAGTAAGGTGAACCTACTGAAGCCTTTTGTACTGGTAAGCTTGAAGACGATGTTTGATTTTAGGTTTGTATTATTAATCAAATGTTCTTCCACATAATAGGCAGCCCCTGCTTTGAATCAGTGCAATATAACTTATTTGGCGCAGCAAACGGTAATGTTATATTAAACTTTTCTTCTTAAGCTTTAAGCTTATCTAACACATTAGTTCTGTCATTGACTTCCCGCTACTACGAAGGTGAATCAATTCCAAATTAACCAAGGACTATATACTAAAATGCAATCAAAACAGCAAGCATAACCAGTCCGGAGCACGTGTCGAGGCTAATTTATTATTGGTAAGTTTAAAACACCAATGATACTCAGATAACATAGATTCACATCTAACTTCAATTTATGAACTGTTGTCTTTCGTTTTGTTTCAGTTTGGTACGAGTTTAACAAGTATGTTATAGCAATCAAAATCATATTACCGATGGCGACAACTTCTATCGAAAATTCTCTGCCCTTATTACGTATAGGCTCGCTAATATAGAAGTGAATGAACAGTATCGTATGGCTATACCGTAGATCGGTGCAGCGTACGTACATACAAACTCGGTTCAGCAAAGGAAGAAAATAAAATCAATGGACTGCATTCATCTACAGCGAATCTGGAGTACCAGCCGCGGTTAAAATAGGTAAGCTTATGGTAATTGATATCAAATAGACAGATCAACAGCATCTCACCCACAAGCTCTGCCGTTTCTACGTATATCCTCACTAAAATATACGTAAAAGAAAATTCTTTAGTTTTTTTCATAAGCGGCTAATTTAGATTAATTTAAATATATCACGTTAATTGGGGTGCAATATCTAAAAGACATTTAATTTTTACACTTGAATTGAGAATTGACCGGCTGCTTAGCTAATCTTTGAAAGTTCTTCTTTTTATGTTTCAGGATTAGGTTCAGGAAATTTTATAGTAGCCGAGAAAATTTACCACCAAGAATGAGATTAATAACACCGTGGTGTTTTTTGACACTCTGAAAGCAGTATGTTAATGAATAATGAGTCATATTGTTACCACAGTGCCATCAAACACTACCGCATACCAACTTCAACGTGAAGAATGTGTGATCGCAGATGAGTAAGGTGAGCCTACTGCAGCCTATTGTATTGGTAAGCTTAAATACGATGCTTGATACTATGCTTGTATTGTAAAAGAAACTTAGTGCTACATTACATGCAGCTTCTGCTTTTTATCAGTGCGATATAACTATTGCAACGTAGGCAGCGGTAATATGTAGGGGTAAATTTGGTCTATATCCCTGTACTTGTGTACATTTTAATGCTACAGCAATCAATGTCGGTATAACCGACGAAAAAATTGAAATGCCGTCAAGTCAACAAGAACAGCCAAACCGGAGTATCCGTCGAAACTGATTTATTGTTTATTTATTTATTTACGAACACCAACGACATATTTACAAAAAAAGTTACATGAATTGTACATTGCTCTGTTCTGTGCAAATATGTCACTTACAGGTGTACTCTGCTTTTACATTTTGACTGTAAACTAGACACAAATTAACATTATTATAGGTAATCACATTACATTTTTTTTAATTATTATTTAAAAAAAGTAAATTAAATTAGTTTAAATTAAATTTATTGCAATTAAGATTGAAATTGAATTGGATTCGATTGAAATTGAATGGAAATTAATTTGATTGGATTGAAATTGAATTAATTATAGAAGTTTAATACTTATATAATTAATTCAATTTCAATACATATTGACATTAAATCATTGAAAATAACAAAAAATATAAAAAATAGTGACTAGTTTTCAGATACATTGATTTGACAATATAAAAATGATACAAATAATTATACAATAATTTAAAATTTAATTTAGGTATATCACATTGGTAGGAGTTGACTACAAATCAATCAATAACATTTTTTTTAAGTTCAGCTGTGCTGTCACTGAATACGTCAATGTCGGTTTTAGTGGAGATAACTCTGTTGGTAAGAGTCATCATTCGGTTTAACGGTGCGGATCGGCCAAGATTTGTGCGAGATGATTTGACAGTAAAGATGTCGAGTTTTCGTGCTGACCTGACTGGACATTGACGGGACACACTGAAGGATTGAGAGAAGTTGGGGTGAGGATATGTGACCATTCAAAATTTTGGAGATAGTCGCGACGTCAGCCAGAATGCGACGTTGCTCGAGCGAATGCCAACCAAAGTGAGCCAGTCGCTGTGAGTAATCAGCCCTGTAAGGTCAGCTGTGTTCCTTGTATCTTAAGTACCTGGTGAAATGTTTTTGTACTCGTTCGATGCGGTTGATGTGCACTCTGTACATTGGACTCCAAACTGGAGAGGCGTATTCTAGGGTACTCCGTACGAAGGAGTTGAAAAGTACTTTCAATGCATGAGTCCCTTTGAACTCCTGACCAATCCTCTTGATAAAACCAACCATTTTACCAGCCTTGGACAACATTTTATGAATATGAGAAGTTAAAGATAGGTCACTAAGTAAGACTCCTAGACCCCGCACGACGTCGGCCCTCCGCAGCGCATTAAATGAATAAGATGATGCTACTATTCGTTTACTGCGCGTAAATGTTATGTGCTGGCATTTTTCAATGTTGAGCATCATCCTGTTCGCAATACACCACTCTTGGAGGGAATTGAGATCCGATTGCAGTAGAAAGACGTCTAACGGGGATTCAATAGTCCAATACATTTTCAAGTCATCTGCAAAAAGTGAACATTGGCTGTGCTTGATATGGCTTACTATGTCGTTGATGAATACGATGAATAAAATAGGTCCGGCATGGGAACCTTGTGGCACACCGGAGGTAGCTGTGTATTCTGGCGAATGGTAACCATTTAACACTACTCTTAGTTTTCGGCCGCTTAAGTAGGATCTAAACCATTCTAAAAGGTTCTCATGCACACCGTATCTCTCCAGCTTGGCGAGTAGTATCCGGTGATCAACTTTATCGAACGCGCTGCTGAAGTCGGTGTACAAAGAATCGACTTGGAGACCCGCGTCGACATTACAGGAGATGTCGTTGAGATATGCAGACAGATTTGTGACAGTTGATTTGTTACAACAGAAATCATGCTGTTGCTGGGCAAGTTGTATTTTGAAATGTGAGGATAGGACGGGAACCATCAATGATTCGAAAATCTTTGAAAATGTGTATAGCAAAGAGATAAGGCGATAGTTTTTAGCATTTGCTTTATCTCCTTTTTTAAAAACAGGCAATACGTTAGCTCTTTTCCATTCATGGAGGAATTGGGAAGTTTCAAAAGATTTGTTGTATATCAACGATAAGGGAAGTGAAAGGCAGCGAGCGCATCTTTTGATAAATATAGGAGGTATTTCGTCGGGACCAGCTCCCTTCGTGATATCAATTCGTGACTCAGCTTTCAAGACTTGCCTTTCAGTGAATCTCATCGAAGTAAGTGCAATCTGTGGAAACTTCTGCGTCTTTGACTCAGGTCGTGGGGACGCATTACCAGAGGAGGAAGTGGTTAGTGTCGACGAGAAATGCTGAGCAAAGATCTTGCATATGTCGTCACCTGTACTAGCGGTTAAGTTGTCGAGCTTGATTTCTGACGGGATGGTGGAAGAATTGGAGTTTTTGGCCTTCACAAATGACCAAAAAGCTTTTGGGTTGTAACTGATATTTTTTTCCATAGAATAGACACATTTACCATAGCAATCTTTGATTAATGACCGTGCTCTGTCACCAAGGAATCTATACTCTACTTCATCTCGGGGGTTTTTGTACTTTTTTAAACGTTTTCTGATCTTTTCATTTTCGTTAAGCACTCTAACAAGGGTTTTAGAATACCAAGGAGGGAATCTGTGATTCAAATGAGCGGTTTTGGGGACATTTTCCTTGATGATATTGTTCAGACATTCATAAAAAGAAGACACCATAGAATTGACATAAATATGCGATCGGAATCTATAAATTCAGTCAATTTCCCCTAATTTGTCATTAATTAGTTTGTAGTCAGCTTTTAAAACCTAAAAAAACTTGTAATTATAACTTCACTATAATTACAAGTTTTTTTAGGTTTTAAGGTGTTACAAATACCTAAGTCAAAGTAAACTTCTAAGGGTGGATGATTGTCATCCACCTTTGATATAGAAAGTGCAGATTTTGTCACCATCACATTACTTAAATTAGATAAAATTAAATCGAGTATTCTGTGTTTAAAATTCATGATAAAGTTAAATTGAGATGAGAAATTAGTTGACATAAAGTCTATCAATGAATAGCCTAAGCCACTGTTGTAGTTACTAGGTCTGGTGACAGTTGCGTGGGGGGTGTGGTCTACTGTCCACTCTATAAAGCCCAGGTTGAAGTCTCCTATAATTATTACATCGTCGCCAGTAGTTTCGACGACTCTCGATATGTTATCATCGCGTCGTGATGGTGTTGAGTGACGGGAGGGGGGAGGTAAGCGACACAAATGTTTATCTTATCTTCTTACCTTCTTTGATTTTGATGCTCACCCAAAGGTCTTCAGCAGAGGTTTCCCATTGGCAAGCTCGTATGGAATTGAATACCTTTGACACTGCTATTAAAACACCGCCGCCCTCTCTGCCGTACCGTGCACTGCACCTATCCTTCCGATAAATGTTGTACTGGTCGTTGAAGATCTCACCATCATTAATGTTTGTATTAAGCCAGGTTTCAGTAGCTGCGATACTGTCGTAATAAGATATACTAGCAGCCAGGCTTATTTCAGTGAGTTTCGTTCTCATACCTATTGTTGGTAAGTTTCTAACACCAATAAACTAATAGTCAACTTCGTTATGAACTGTTGTCTTTCGTTTTGTTTCAGTTTGATTCGAGTTTAGGAAGTGTGTTGAAGCAAACAAAATGTTTTAACAGTAGCTAGGATGGAGACAATTTCTATCGAAAATTCATCGCCGTTTTATTTTTTTTATTTTTTTTTATTTATTTAATTATGCCACTCCAACGACATATGCACTAGCACATTTATATATACATTTTTAATTAAAGTCAATACTTTCATTAAAAATGTATACTGTGTTATTTACTTTAATTTTAGTTTAGTGATTTCAATTTAATTATTTGTATTTCCAACTTGGCAACTGATTTGAAATAGACCGGTTAACAACATCTAACCTACAAGCTCTGCCGTTTCTATGCATAGCTTCACTACAATGTACGAAAATAACATTTTTGTCTTTTGTCTGTCTTTTGTGTTTTCATAAACGGCTAATTTAGATTAATTAAAATACATAACACTTTTATTGGAGTACAACATCTATTAGAGAATGAATATTTACACTTGAATAGGGAAATGACCGGCTGCTTAGTTAATCTTTGAAAGTTCTTCTTTATTTTTTTAGATTAGGTTCAAGAAACTAAACACTAGCCGAGAAAATTTACCAACAAGGAAGAAAATAATTATGCTCAAGTGTTTTATGACACATTGAAAATAATGTGTTAATGAATAAACAGTCACATTATTCTCATTGTGCCTACCAACACAACAGCATTCCAACTTCAACGTGAAGAATGAGAGATCGCCGAGAAGTAACGTGAACCTACTGAAGCCTATTGGATTGGTAAGCTCGATGTTTAATTTTATGTTTGTATTATAAATGAAATGTATTGCCACAAAAAAGCAGCACCTGCTTTTAATCAGTGAAATACTACTTTTTTGGCGCAGTATAGGGTAATGTTATATCAAAGTTTCTTCAGCTTTGTAAATTTTTAACTCCCGACCAAAAAAGAGAGGTGTTATAAGTTTGACCGCTATGTGTGTCTGTGTGTCTGTCTGTGGCACCGTGGCTCTTAAACTGGTGAACCGATTTGGATGCGGTTTTTTATATTTGAAAGCAGGTTTTCCAGCGATGGTTCTTAGACAAGTTTTATCAAAATCGGTTGAGCCATTTGAAGATCATCAATTCTTTTCTAGTTGATTAAGACATTTACCAGAACACCCTATCCAAATCGGTTCACCCGTTTAAGAGCTCCGGTGCCACAGACAGACACACAGACACACATAGCGGTCAAACTTATAACACCCCTCTTTTTTGATCGGGGTTTAAACAGAGATTACATATAGACTCGCTACAATAGCGATAAATGAACATTTTCGTATGCCTAAACCGTAGATCGGTGCAGCATAAATACAAACTCGGTTCAGCAAAGGAAGAAAATGAAATCAATGTAGTGCCGTCATCTACAGCAAGTCTGAAGTAACTGTCGAGGCTTATTTATTACTGGTAAGTTAATAACACCAATGATACCTATCAATACAATAAATTAATATTTTACTCCGTTTTTACGGATTTATGAACTGTCTTTCGTTTTGTTTCAGTATGGTTCGAGTTTAGGAAGTCTGTTGAAGCAATCAAAATGTTTTTACCGGAAGCTAAGATGGCGACAATATCTATCGAAAATTCAGTGTCGTTATTACGTATAGACTCGCTACAATAGTGGTAAAGGAACATTATCGTCCGCCTCTAACGTAGGTCGGAGCAGCATACTTACATACAAACTCGGTGCTGCAAAGGAACAAACTAAAATCAGTGGACTGCAGTCATTTACAGCGAGTCTGGAGTACCAGCCGCGGGTAAAATTGGTAAGCTTATAACAAATGAGACTATAAGCACTGACTTAAATTAAAAAATGTATTCTTTTTGACTCAACGCCAAGTTTTTTTTAGTTTAGTGATTTTCATTTAATTATTTTTAGTACCACCATGGCAATTGATTTTAAATAGATCAATCAACAACATCTTAGCCACCAGCTGTGCCATTTCTACGTATAGACTCACTACAATGTACGTAAAAGAACATTTTTGACATTTTTTTTTTCATAAACGGCTTATTTAGATTAAATTAAATTCATAACACGTTTATTGGAGTACAATATCTAATAGAGAATGAATATTTACACTTGAATAGGGAAATGACCGGCTGCTTAGTTAATCTTTGAAAGTTCTCCTGTATTTTTTTTTTAGATTGGGTTCAAGACACTAAACACTAGCCGAGAAAATTTATCAACAAGGAAGAAAATAATTATGCTCAAGTGTTTTATGACACATTGGAAATAATGTGTTAATGAATAAACAGTCACATTATTCTCACTGTGCCTACCAACACAACAGCATTCCCACATCAACATGAAGAATGAGAGATCGCCGAGAAGTAAGGTGAACCTACTGAAGCCTATTGGATTGGTAAGCTTGAATACGATGTTTGATTTTATGTTTGTATTATAAATGAAATATACTGCCACATAATAGTCAGCCCCTGCTTTTAATCAGCGCACTATAACTAATTTGGCGAAGCAAACGGTAACGTTATATTAAAGTTACTTCAGGTTTGTTATTTATGCAAAGTTTTTGCTTTTGTTCTTAAGCTTTTAGCTTATTTAACACATTTTATCTGCCGTTGACTTCCCGCTACTACGAAGGTGAATAATCGTTTAGTTTCCTATACATTTTTCGCTGCAACCATCTATTCCAAATTAAACAAGGACGATACTAAAATGCAATCAAGTCAGCAAGCATAGCCAGTCCGGAGCATCTGTCAAGGCTAATTTATTATGGGCAAGTTTAAAACACCAATGATACTCAGATAACATAGCTTCACATTTAACTTCGATTTTTGAACTGTTGTCTTTTGTTTTGTTTCAGTTTGATTTTATGTTTGTATTATAAATGAAATATACTGCCACATAATAGTCAGCCCCTGCTTTTAATCAGCGCACTATAACTTATTTGGCGCAGCAAACGGTAATGTTATATTAAACTTTTCTTCTTAAGCTTTAAGCTTATCTAACACATTAGTTCTGTCATTGACTTCCCGCTACTACGAAGGTGAATCAATTCCAAATTAACCAAAGACTATATACTAAAATACAATCAAGGCAGCAAGCATAACCAGTCCGAAGCATCTGTCAAGGCTAATTTATTATTGGTAAGTTTAAAACACCACTGATACTCAGATAACATAGCATCACATTTAACTTCGATTTTTGAACTGTTGTCTTTTGTTTTGTTTCAGTTTGGTACGAGTTTAAGAAGTATGTTATAGCAATCAAAATCATATTACCTACCAGTAGCGAAGATGGCGACAACTTCTATCGAAAATTCTCTGTCGATATTACGTATAGGCTCGCTATTATAGTAGTGAATGAACAGTATCGTATGGCTAAACCGTAGATCGGTGCAGCGTACGTACATACAAACTCGGTTCAGCAAAGGAAGAAAATAAAATCAATGGACTGCAGTCATTAACAGCGAGTCTGGAGTACCAGCCGCGGTTAAAATAGGTAAGCTTATGGCAATTGATTTCAAGTAGACAGGTCAACAGCATCTCACCCACAAGCTCTGCCGTTTCTACGTATAGCCTCACTAGAATGTACGTAAAAGAACATTTTTTCATTTTTTTTCATAAGCAGCTTATTTAGCTTAATTTAAATGTATATCACGTTAATTGGGGTGCAATTTCTAATAGAGAATTAATTTTTACACTTGAATGGAGAAGTGACCGGCTGCTTAGCTAATCTTTGAAAGTTCTTCTTTTTTTGTTTCTTTCAAGATTAGGTCCAAAAAATTTTATAGTAGCCGAGTTTACCACCAACGAAGGAAATAATCATGCTCAAGTGTTTTTTGGCACTTTGGAAACAACGTGTTAATGAGTAAACAGTCATATTGTTACCACAGTTCCATCAAACACTACCGCATACCAACATCAACGTGAAGAATGTGTGCTCGCAGATGAGTAAGGTGAGCCTACTGCAGCCTATTGTATTGGAAAGCTTAAATACGATGCTTGATATTATGCTTGTATTGTAAAAAAACTTAGTGCTACATTACATGTAGCTTCTGCATTTAATTAGTGCGAAATAACTATTTCAACGGAGGAAGCGACAATATGTAGGGGACAATTCGTTCAGTGTCCCTATATGTACATTTTAACGCTGCAGCAATCAATTCAGGTGTAACCGAGAAAGAAATTAAAATGCAGTCAAGTCGAAAAGCATAACCAGACCGGAGTATGTGTCGAAACTAATTTATTATTGGTAAGTTTTTTACACCAAATATACCTAGATACCATTAATAAACTTTCTACACCGTTATCTACAGATCTATGAAATTTTGTGTTTCAGTTTGGCACGAGTGTAGGAAGTATGTTAAAACAATCAAAATGTTTTTTATAAGAAGCGAGGATGGCGACAACTTCTATCGAAAATTCTCTGTCGTTTTTACGTATAGGCTCGCTAAAATAGTGGTGAATGAACATTATCGTATAGCTATACCGTAGATCGGTGCAGCATACGTACACACAAAACTCGGATCAGCAAAGGAAGAAAATAAAATCGATGCAGTGCAGTCATCTACAGCGAGTCTGGAGTACCAGCTGCGGTTAACACAGGTAAGCTTATCACAAATGAGACTCTGGGCGCTGAAAAAATGTATACTGTGTGACTTAACGCAACGTTTACTTTTAGTTTAGTGGTTTCTATTTAATTATTTTTACTACCACCATGGCAATTGATTTGAAGTAGACCGGTCAACAACATCTGACCCACACGCTTTGCCGTTTCTACGAATAGCCTCACTACAATATACAAAAAAGAACAATTTTGTGTTTTTTTTTTGTTTCATAAACGGCTAATTTAGATTAAATTAAATATATATCACGTTTATGGGGGTACAATATCTAATAGACAATTAATATTAACACTTGAATGGAAAAATTACAAGCTGCTCGGCTAGTCTTTTAAAGTTCTTAATTTTTTGGTTTCAGATTAGGTTCAAGAAACTTAACAGTAGCCAAGTTTACCGCCAAGGAAGGAAATAATTGTGCTCAAATGTTTTTTGGCACTTTGGAAATAATGTGTTAATGAATAAACAGTCACATTATTCTTACGGTGCCTTCAAACACTGCAGCATTCCCACTTCAACGTGAAGAATGTGTGATCGCAGTCAAGTAAGGTGAAACTACTGAAGCCTATTTATTGGTAAGCTTAAATACGACGTTTGATGTTATGCTTGTATTATAAAAAATTGTACTGCTACATTACAGGAAGCTTCTGCATTTCATCAGTGCGAAATAACTATTTCAACGGAGGAAGCGACAATATGAAGGGGACAATTCGTTCAGTGTCCCTATATGTACATTTTAACGCTGCAGCAATCAATTCAGGTGTAACCGAGAAAGAAATTAAAACGCAGTTAAGTCGAAAAGCATAGCCAGACCGGAGTATGTATCGAAACTAATTTATTATTGGTAAGTTTTTTACACCAAATATACCTAGATACCATTAATAAACTTTCTACACCGTTATCTACAGATCTATGAAATTTTGTGTTTCAGTTTGGCACGAGTGTAGGAAGTATGTTAAAACAATCTAAATGATTTTTATAAGAAGCGAGGATTGCGACAACTTCTATCGAAAATTCTCTGTCGTTATTACGTATAGGCTCGCTAAAATAGTGGTAAATGAACATTATCGTATGGCTATACCGTAGATCGGTGCAGCATACGTACACACAAACTCGGATCAGCAAAGGAAGAAAATAAATTAACGGACTGCAGTCATCTACAGCGAGACTCGAGTACCAGACGCAATTAAAATGGTTAAGCTCACAAATGAGACTATAGGCACTGACTGCAATAAAAAAAAATATACCGTGTGACTTAACACAAAGTTTTTTTTTAGTTTTGTGATTTCTATTAAATTGTGTTTATTACCACCATGGCAATTGATTTGAAATAGACCGGTCAACAACATCCAACCTACAAGCTCTGCCGTTTCTATGTATAGCCTCACTACAATGTACGTAAAATAACATTTTTTAGTATTTATCTTTTTCATGAACGGCTCATTTAGATTAGATTAAATCCAAATATCATGTTCATTGGAGTACAATATCTTGTAAAAAAATTATATTTACACTTGAACAGAGAAATGACCGGCTGCACAACTAATCTTTGAAAATTCTTCGTTTTTGTTTTCAGATTAGGTTCAAGAAACTAAACAGGAGCCTAGAAAATTAACCATCAATTAAGAACTCATTTTTCTGTGGCGTTTCTTGGCACTTTGAGAATAATGTGTTAATTAATAAACAGTCACATTGTTCTCATTGTGCTACCAAACACTGCGGCATTCCAACTTCAACGTGAAGAATGAGAGATCACAAACAAGACAAGACAAGCATTGTTCACAGACAAGGTGAACCTTCTGAAGCCTATTGGATTGGTAAGCTTGAATACGATGTTTGATTTTAGGTTTGTATTATTTATCAAATGTTCTTCCACATAATACGCAGCCCCTGCTTTTAATCTGTGAAATATCACTTATTTAGCGCAGCAAACGGTAATGTTATATTAAACTTTTCTTCTTAAGCTTTAAGCTTATCTAACACATTAGTTCTGTCATTGACTTCCCGCTACTACGAAGTTGAATCAATTCCAAATTAACCAAGGACTATATACTAAAATACAATCAAGGCAGCAAGCATAACCAGTCCGGAGCATCAGTCAAGGCTAATTTATTATTGGTAAGTTTAAAACACCAATGATACTCAGATAACATAGCAACACATTTAAGTTCGATTTTTGAACTGTTGTCTTTTGTTTTGTTTCAGTTTGGTACGAGTTTAAGAAGTATGTTATAGCAATCAAAATCATATTACCTACCAGTAGCGAAGATGGCGACAACTTCTATCGAAAATTCTCTGTCGATATTACGTATAGGCTCGCTATTATAGTAGTGAATGAACAGTATCGTATGGCTATACCGTAGATCGGTGCAGCGTACGTACATACAAACTCGGTTCAGCAAAGGAAGAAAATAAAATCAATGGACTGCAGTCATTTACAGCGAGTCTGGAGTACCAGCCGCGGTTAAAATAGGTAAGCTTATGGCAATTGATTTCAAATAGACAGGTCAACAGCATCTCACCCACAAGCTCTGCCGTTTCTACGTATAGCCTCACTAGAATGTACGTAAAAGAACATTTTTTCTTTTTTTTTCATAAGCAGCTTATTTAGCTTTATTTAAATGTATATCACGTTAATTGTGGTGCAATTTTAAATAGAGAATTAATTTTTAAACTTGAATGGAGAAGTCACCGGCTGCTTAGCTAATTTTTGAAAGTTCTTCTTTTTTTGTTTCTTTCAAGATTAGGTTCAAGAAATTTTAGTAGCCGAGTTTACCACCAACGAAGGAAATAATCATGCTCAAGTGTTTTTTTTTTATTTTTACTATATATAGGCATACGTTTGACCACAATCTCACCTGATGGTAAGCGATGATGCGGTCGAAGATGGAGCACGAAACTGTGAGTGAGTGTTTTTGGGCACTTTGGAAACAACGTGTTAATTAGTAAACAGTCATATTGTTACCACAGTTCCATCAAACACTACCGCATACCAACTTCAACGTGAAGAATGTGTGATCGCAGATGAGTAAGGTGAGCCTACTGCAGCCTATTGTATTGGAAAGCTTAAATACGATGCTTGATATTATGCTTGTATTGTAAAAAAAACTTAGTGCTACATTACATGCAGCTTCTGCATTTAATTAGTGCGAAATAACTATTTCAACAACAACAACAACAATAATATATATAAAATAATATATATATTATTATAATAATATATATTTCAACAATTCGTTCAGTGTCCCTATATGTACATTTTAACGCTGCAGCAATCAATTCAGGTGAAACCGAGAAAGAAATTAAAACGCAGTCAAGTCGAAAAGCATAGCCAGACCGGAGTATGTATCGAAACTAATTTATTATTGGTAAGTTTTTTACACCAAATATACCTAGATACCATTAATAAACTTTCTACACCGTTATCTACAGATCTATGAAATTTTGTGTTTCAGTTTGGCACGAGTGTAGGAAGTATGTTGAAACAATCTAAATGATTTTTATAAGAAGCGAGGATTGCGACAACTTCTATCGAAAATTCTCTGGCGTTATTACGTATAGGCTCGCTAAAATAGTGGTGAATGAACATTATCGTATGGCTATACCGTAGATCGGTGCAGCATACGTACACACAAACTCGGATCAGCAAAGGAAGAAAATAAATTAACGGACTGCAGTCATCTACAGCGAGACTCGAGTACCAGACGCAATTAAAATGGTTAAGCTCACAAATGAGACTATAGGCACTGACTGCAATAAAAAAAAATATACCGTGTGACTTAACACAAAGTTTATTTTTAGTTTTGTGAATTCTTTTAAATTGTGTTTATTACCACCATGGCAATTGATTTGAAATAGACCGGTCAACAACATCTAACCTACAAGCTCTGCCGTTTCTATGTATAGCCTCACTACAATGTACGTAAAATAACATTTTTTAGTATTTATCTTTTTCATGAACGGCTCATTTAGATTAGATTAAATCCAAATATCATGTTCATTGGAGTACAATATCTTGTAAAAAAATAATATTTACACTTGAACAGAGAAATGACCGGCTGCTTAGCTACTCTTTGAAAGTTCTTCTTGTTTTGTTTCTTTCAAGATTAGGTCCAAAAAATTTTATAGTAGCCGAGTTTACCACCAACGAAGGAAATAATCATGCTCAAGTGTTTTTTGGCACTTTGGAAACAACGTGTTAATGAGTAAACAGTCATATTGTTACCACAGTTCCATCAAACACTACCGCATACCAACATCAACGTGAAGAATGTGTGCTCGCAGATGAGTAAGGTGAGCCTACTGCAGCCTATTGTATTGGAAAGCTTAAATACGATGCTTGATATTATGCTTGTATTGTAAAAAAACTTAGTGCTACATTACATGTAGCTTCTGCATTTAATTAGTGCGAAATAACTATTTCAACGGAGGAAGCGACAATATGTAGGGGACAATTCGTTCAGTGTCCCTATATGTACATTTTAACGCTGCAGCAATCAATTCAGGTGAAACCGAGAAAGAAATTAAAACGCAGTCAAGTCGAAAAGCATAGCCAGACCGGAGTATGTGTCGAAACTAATTTATTATTGGTAAGTTTTTTACACCAAATATACCTAGATACCATTAATAAACTTTCTACACCGTTATCTACAGATCTATGAAATTTTGTGTTTCAGTTTGGCACGAGTGTAGGAAGTATGTTAAAACAATCAAAATGATTTTTATAAGAAGCGAGGATGGCGACAACTTCTATCGAAAATTCTCTGTCGTTTTTACGTATAGGCTCGCTAAAATAGTGGTGAATGAACATTATCGTATAGCTATACCGTAGATCGGTGCAGCATACGTACACACAAAACTCGGATCAGCAAAGGAAGAAAATAAAATCAATGTAGTGCAGTCATCTACAGCGAGTCTGGAGTACCAGCTGCGGTTAACACAGGTAAGCTTATCACAAATGAGTCTCTGGGCGCTGAAAAAATGTATACTGTGTGACTTAACGCAACGTTTACTTTTAGTTTAGTGGTTTCTATTTAATTATTTTTACTACCACCATGGCAATTGATTTGAAGTAGACCGGTCAACAACATCTGACCCACACGCTTTGCCGTTTCTACGAATAGCCTCACTACAATATACAAAAAAGAACAATTTTGTGTTTTTTTTTTTGTTTCATAAACGGCTAATTTAGATTAAATTAAATATATATCACGTTTATGGGGGTACAATATCTAATAGACAATTAATATTAACACTTGAATGGAAAAATGACAAGCTGCTTGGCTAGTCTTTTAAAGTTCTTAATTTTTTGGTTTCAGATTAGGTTCAAGAAACTTAACAGTAGCCAAGTATACCGCCAAGGAAGGAAATAATTGTGCTCAAATGTTTTTTGGCACTTTGGAAATAATGTGTTAATGAATAAACAGTCACATTATTCTTACGGTGCCTTCAAACACTGCAGCATTCCCACTTCAATGTGAAGAATGTGTGATCGCAGTCAAGTAAGGTGAAACTACTGAAGCCTATTTATTGGTAAGCTTAAATACGACGTTTGATGTTATGCTTGTATTATAAAAAATTGTACTGCTACATTACAGGAAGCTTCTGCATTTCATCAGTGCGAAATAACTATTTCAACGGAGGAAGCGACAATATGTAGGGGACAATTCGTTCAGTGTCCCTATATGTACATTTTAACGCTGCAGCAATCAATTCAGGTGTTACCGAGAAAGAAATTAAAACGCAGTCAAGTCGAAAATCATAGCCAGACCGGAGTATGTATCGAAACTAATTTATTATTGGTAAGTTTTTTACACCAAATATACCTAGATACCATTAATAAACTTTCTACACCGTTATCTACAGATCTATGAAATTTTGTGTTTCAGTTTGGCACGAGTGTAGGAAGTATGTTAAAACAATCAAAATGTTTTTTATAAGAAGCGAGGATTGCGACAACTTCTATCGAAAATTCTCTGTCGTTATTACGTATAGGCTCGCTAAAATAGTGGTGAATGAACATTATCGTATGGCTATACCGTAGATCGGTGCAGCATACGTACACACAAACTCGGATCAGCAAAGGAAGAAAATAAATTAACGGACTGCAGTCATCTACAGCGAGACTCGAGTACCAGACGCAATTAAAATGGTTAAGCTCACAAATGAGACTATAGGCACTGACTGCAATAAAAAAAAATATACCGTGTGACTTAACACAAAGTTTATTTTTAGTTTTGTGATTTCTATTAAATTGTGTTTATTACCACCATGGCAATCGATTTGAAATAGACCGGTCAACAACATCTAACCTACAAGCTCTGCCGTTTCTATGTATAGCCTCACTACAATGTACGTAAAATAACATTTTTTAGTATTTATCTTTTTCATGAACGGCTCATTTAGATTAGATTAAATCCAAATATCATGTTCATTGGAGTACAATATCTTGTAAAAAAATAATATTTACACTTGAACAGAGAAATGACCGGCTGCACTACTAATCTTTGAAAATTCTTCGTTTTTGTTTTCAGATTAGGTTCAAGAAACTAAACAGGAGCCTAGAAAATTAACCATCAATTAAGAACTCATTTTTCTGTGGCGTTTCTTGGCAATTTGAGAATAATGTGTTAATTAATAAACAGTCACATTGTTCTCATTGTGCTACCAAACACTGCGGCATTCCAACTTCAACGTGAAGAATGAGAGATCACAGACAAGTAAGGTGAACCTACTGAAGCCTACTGGATTGGTAAGCTTGAATACGATGTTTGATTTAAGGTTTGTATTATTAATCAAATGTTCTTCCACATAATAGGCAGCCCCTGCTTTGAATCTGTGAAATATAACTTTTCTTCTTAAGCTTTAAGCTTATCTAACACATTAGTTCTGTCATTGACTTCCCGCTACTACGAAGGTGAATCAATTCCAAATTAACCAAGGACTATATACTAAAATACAACCAAGTCAGCAAGCATAGCAAGTCCGGAGCATATGTCAAGGCTAATTTATTATTGGTAAGTTTAAAACACCGATGATACTCAGATAACATAGATTCACATTTAACTTCGATTTTTGAACTGTTGTCTTTTGTTTTGTTTCAGTTTGGTACGAGTTTAAGAAGTATGTTATAGCAATCAAAATCATATTACCTACCAGTAGCGAAGATGGCGACAACTTCTATCGAAAATTCTCTGTCGATATTACGTATAGGCTCGCTATTATAGTAGTGAATGAACAGTATCGTATGGCTATACCGTAGATCAGTGCAGCGTACGTACATACAAACTCTAGTTTCTCTCTGTTTCTAGGTATAGCCTCACTAGAATGTAAGTAAAAGAATTTTTTTTCTTTTTTTTTTTCATAAGCAGCTTATTTAGCTCAATTTAAATATATATCACGTTAATTGGGATGTAATTTCTAATAGAGAATTAATTTTTACTTTTGAATGGAGAAGTGACCGGCTGCTTAGCTAATCTTTGAAACTTCTTCTTTTTTTGTTTTTATATTAGGTTCAAGAAACTTAACAGTAGCCGAGTTCACCACCAACGAAGGAAATAATCATGCTCAAGTGTTTTTTGGCACTTTGGAAACAACGTGTTAATGAGTAAATAGTCATATTGTTACCACAGTTCCATCAAACACTACCGCATACCAACTTCAACGTGAAGAATGTGTGCTCGCAGATGAGTAAGGTGAGCCTATTGTATTGGTAAGCTTAAATATGATGCTTGATATTATGCTTGTATTGTAAAAAAAACTTAGTGCTACATTACATGCAGCTTCTTCTTTTAATCAGTGCGATATAACTATTTCAACGTAGGCAGCGGTAATATGTACGGGTAAATTTGGCCTATATCCCTATACTTGTGTACATTTTAATGCTACAGCAATCAATGCCGGTATAACCGACGCAGAAATTGAAATGCCGTCAAGTCAACAAGCACAGCCAAACCGGAGTATCTGTCGAAACTTATTTATTGTTGGTAAGTTTCTAACACCAATAAACTAATATTCAACTCCGTTATCTACGGATTTATGAACTGTTGTATTTCGTTTTGTTTCAGTTTGATTTAAAAATCAAACGGTAAAATAGAAATATGCCGAGCTATGTAGCTTGGCATCCACCAGTTTTACGTCACCGATGAGTCTCTTAGCTCTGCGTTCCACCGAGTCAAGCGCGGCAAGCTGATACTTAGCTGAGCCATCCCAAAGGTGGCTACAATACTCCATGCAGGATCGGACTTGTGCTTTGTACAGGGTTAAAAGCTGTCCAGGCCTAAAGTATCGCTTCACTCTATTTAGGATGCCCAGCTTTTTGGCCGCGGTTTGGGCTTTGTACTCGATGGTCGCTCCGAAGTTGAGACTGGATGTCAACTCCATGCCTAGGAGCTCTAGTCGATCAGTCACAGGAACAAATGCACCCCGAAAAGTAGGAGTTTGGTCAAAACGACTCCTTTTTGCGGTAAAAAGACACGCCTGCGTTTTGATGGCGTTAAAAGTGACCAGATTGTCGTCGGCCCACTGAGAGACAAGGCTTAAGGTCAAATTTGTCCGCTCTACCATGGCCTCTCTCAAGGAACGAACCGCCGGTTGTTGCGCTGGACAAGTATCTCTCTGAAACCGTACTGTCATCTGCGTACCCAACAAGACCAGGCTGAAGTAGGTCATTGATGTGAAGCAGGAAGAGTTGCAGAGAGAACAGACCCCTGAGGAACTCCGGCTTCAATAGCCATGAGGTTAGAGGAGCAGCCGTCAACGACTACTCGGATCGACCGTTCACTCAGGAAGTCTGACATCCAGCTACAAAAACCAGCTGGGATGCCATAACCCTGCCGTTTCTATGTATAGCTTCACTATAATGTACGGAAAATAACATTTTTGTCGTTTGTTTTAAAAAACTGCTAATTTACATTAATTTAAATATATATCACGTTTATTGCAGTACAATATCAAATAGAGAATTAATATTTACACTCGAATGGAGAAATGATCGGCTGCTTCGCTAATCTTTGAAAGTTCTTCTTTTTTTGTTTTTAGATTAGGTTCAAGAAACTTAACAGTAGCAGAGTTTACCACCAACGAAGGAAATAATTATGCTCAAGTGTTTTTTGGCACTGTAAACAGTCACATTATTCTCATGGTGCCTCCCAACACAGCAGCATTCCCAATTCATGGTGAAGAATGTGTGATCGCAGACAATTACGATGAAACTACTAAAGCCTACTAAAGGATTGGTAAGCAACGTTTGATTTTGTTTGTATTATAAATGAAAATTAAGGGACTACTCACATTTATTCAGCTCCATTCGCGTTTCGCTGAACGATTCTGGTTACACTTATACAGCTTTGCTTCTATCAGCCGCGTACAGCGTCGTAAGAATGAGAAAGACGCTGAATACGCGGCGAAGACGGTAAGATGTCCGTAACTACCGCAGGACCACTACCGCCGATCACTTCCATATTTGGTAAATAATTAGTACTCAATTGGTAATAATTATTAGAACTCGAATAAAAAAATTAGTACCTTCGTAGTTTTCGAGAAAATCGACTTTGAAGATGGTCTGGCGGTAGTCAAGCTCTTTACTCATTTAGTATTGTGCTCTGAAAATGGACATTTCTATGAGCGATATTTTTATCGTTTGGCTTCTTGCAGAAGAAATAGATAAAATTAAACGTAAAAAATTAAAACGAAGACGACAGTGGATCGACCCAGTACAGGTACAGTCCAAGAACTAGATCGAAGGATTGAGAGTTTATCTCTCTCTGACAATTCTACGGAATTTAGACCGTTAAAACTCATTGTATCTTCTAAACTAAGACCCGATTAAACCTGTGACTTGGTGAAAACTTGTGACTAATTAGCGACTATTCAGAGAGAATACAGATCTTCGCGAGGTGCCCTAGCTTTTGAGATTCAAATAAAACAAGCTGGGGTAGGCGAACCCCAGATCGGCCACCTATAAACCCTTCCAACTTTTGAACCAGTGATCGACTAATTCTGGTATTTGGCGACTAATTAGTGACATTTTTTTATGTTATCAAAATTAAAATCCCTGATGGTGGCCATGCCAGTGTCAGTCACACAAGGAGTCGAGAACCATCCGTGTACTGCGCTGTTCAGCCGCGTAAGGCCGCGTACGACGCTGAATGCAGCGGAACAGCGCTGAACTCCATACATAACACTCGGATGATAAAAACACATTTGTCCTCATTTTATACTTGTTTGCCGCGAAAGCTGAAAAGACGCGGAAAGCTGAAAGGATGCGGACGCATCTCCAAACAAAATCGTTGTTTTCTATGGGCATAAGCTGAATAGAGCTGAAAAAGTGTGAGTACTCCCTTAATGTATTGCCACAAAAAAGCAGCCCCTGCTTTTAATCAGTGAAAGACTACTTTTTTAGCGCAGTAAATGGTAATGTTATATTAAAGTTTCTTCTGCTTTGTTATTTTTAACCCCCGACCAAAAAAGAGGGGTATTATTAGTTTGACCGCTATGTGTCTGTCTGTGGCACCGTAGCTCTTAAACTGGTAAACCGATTTGTATGCGGTTTTTTTTATTTGAAAGCAGGGTTTCCAGCGATGGTTGAGCCGATTGAAGAACAGCGCTTTTCTAGTTGATGAAGGCATTTAACCAGAAGACCACATCCAAATCGGTTCTCCCGTTTAAGAGCTACGGTGCCACAGACAGACACACAGACAAACATAGCGGTCAAACTTATAACGCCCCTCATTTTTGATCGGGGGTTAAACAGAGATTACATATAGACTCGCTACAATAGCGATAAATGAACATTATCGTATGCCTAAACCGTAGATCGGTGCAGCATAAATACAAACTCGGTTTAGCAAAGGAAGAAAATGAAATCAATGTAGTGCCGTCATCTACAGCAAATCTGCATTAAATATCGAGGCTAATTTATTACTGGTAAGTTGATAACACCAATGATATCTATCAATACAATAAATTAATATTTTACTCCGTTTTCTACGGATTTATGAACTGTCTTTCGTTTTGTTTCAGTATGGTTCGAGTTTAGGAAGTCTGTTGAAGCAATCAAAATGTTTTTACCAGAAGCTAAGATGGCGACAATATCTATCGAAAATTCACTGTCGTTATTACGTATAGGCTCGCTACAATAGTGGTAAAGGAACATTATCGTCCGCCTCTAACGTAGGTCGGTGCAGCATACTTACATACAAACTCGGTGCTGCAAAGGAACAAACTAAAATCTGCTGCGAATCGACTGCAGTCATTTACAGCGAGTCTGGAGTACCAGCCGCGGTTAAAATGGGTAAGCTTATAACAAATGAGACTATAAGCACTGACTTAAATTAAAAAATGTATACTGTTTGACACAACAACAAGTTTTGTTTAGTTTAGTGATTTCCATTTAATTATTTTTAGTACCACCATGGCAATTGATTTTAAACAGACCAATCAACAACATCTAACCCACAAGCTGTGCCATTTCTATGTATAGCCTCACTACAATGTACGTAAAAGAACAATTTTGACATTTTTTTTCATAAGCGGCTAATTTAGATTAATTTAAATATACAGGGTTATTTGTAAAACACCAACAACCTCTTAGGCGGTGAAAGTACACATGATTACAAACAACTTTTACTTTGAGACCAACCCCGAAAACTCGAAAAAAATATCAGCCGTTTCATACAAAATGCGATATTAGGCCAATGAAAATGTATGAAACAGCTGATATTTGAATGGAGAAGTGACCGGCTTTTTTAGCTAATCTTTGAAAGTTCATCTTTTTTTGTTTCAAGATTAGGTTCAAGAAATTTTATAGTAGCTGAGACAATTTACCACCAAGAAAGAGATTAATAATACCGTGGTGTTTTTTGACACTCTGAAAGCAGTATGTTAATGAATAAACAGTCATATTGTTACCACAGTGCCATCAAATACTACCGCATACCAACTTCAACGTGAAGAATGTGTGCTCGCAGATGAGTAAGGTGAGCCTACTGCAGCCTATTGTATTGGTAAGCTTAAATACGATACTTGATATTATGCTTGTATTGTAAAAGAAACTTAGTGCTACATTACATGCAGCTTCTGCTTTTAATCACTGCGATATAACTATTTCAACGTAGGCAGCGGTAATATGTAGGGGTAAATTTGGTATATATCCCCATACTTGTGTACATTTTAATGCTACAGCAATCAATGCCGGTATAACCGACGAAGAAATTGAAATGCCGTCAAGTCATCAAGCACAGCCAACCGGAGTATCTGTCGAAACTTATTTATTGTTGGCAACTTTCTAACACCAATAAACTAATATTCAACTTCGTTATCTACGGATTTATGAACTGTTGTCTTTCGTTTTGTTTTAGTTTGATTCGAGTTTAGGAAGTGTGTTGAAGCAAACAAAATGTTTTAACAGTAGCTAGGATGGCGAAAATTTCTATCGAAATTTCACCGAGTTTTCTTTATTTTATTTTATTTATTTAATTATGGCACTCCAACGACATATTCACTAGCACATTTATATACACATTTTTAATTAAAGTCAATACTTTAATTTAAAACGTATATTGTGTGACTTACTTTAATTTTAGTTTAGTGATTTCAATTTAATTATTTCTATATCCAACATGGCAATTGATTTAAAATAGACCGGTTAACAAGATCTAACCCACAAGTTCTGCCGTTCCTATGTATAGCTTCACTACAATGTACGGAAAATAACATTTTTGTCTTTTGTTTTAAAAAACGGCTAATTTAAATTAAATATATATCACGTTTATTGGAGTACAATATCAAATAGAGAATGAATATTTACACTTGAATAGGGAAATGACCGGCTGCTTAGTTAATCTTTGAAAGTTCTTCTTTATTTGTTTTTAGATTAGGTTCAAGAAACTAAACACTAGCCGAGAAAATTTACGAACAAGGAAGAAAATAATTATGCTAAAGTGTTTTATGACACATTGAAAATAATGTGTTAATGAATAAACAGTCACATTATTCTCATTGTGCCTACCAACACAACAGCATTCCAACTTCAGCGTGAAGAATGAGAGATCGCCGAGAAGTAAGGTGAACCTACTGAAGCCTATTGGATTGGTAAGCTTGAATACGATGTTTGATTTTATGTTGCATTATAAATGAAATATACTGCCACATTATAAACAGCCCCTGCTTTTAATCAGTGCAATATCACTTTTTTGGCGCAGCAAACGGTAATGTTATATTAAAGTTTCTTCAGCTTTGTTATTTTTTGCAAAGTTCTTGCTTTTCTTCTGAATATTTTAGCTTATCTAACAATTTTTTTCTGCAATTGACGTCCCGCTACTATGAAGGTTTAGTTGTCTATACATTTTTGCACTGCAACAATCAATTCCAGTGAAACCAAAGACGAAAATAAACGCAATCAAGTCAGCAAGCATAGCCAGTCCGGAGCATATGTCAAGGCTAATTTATTATTGGTAAGTTTATAACACCAATGATACTCAAATAACATAGATTCACATTCAACTCCGTTATCTACGGATTTATGAACTGTTGTCTTTCGTTTTGTTTCAGTCTGGTACGAGTTTGGGAAGTAAGTTGAAGCAATCTAAATGGTTTTACCAGTAGCGAGGACAGCGACAACTTATATCGAAAATTCATAGTCGTTATTACGTATAGGCTCGCTACAATAGTAGATGAGCATTATCGTCTGCATTTACCATAGGTCGGTGCAGTATACGTACACACAAATTCGGTGCAGCAAAGGAAGAAAATAAAATCAATGGTCCTGCAGTCATCTACAGCGAGTCTGGAGTACCAGCCGCGGTTAAAATGGGTGGTCACACATGAAACTAAAGGCACTGAATTAAATTACAAAATGTATACTGCGTGACTTAACGCTTATTGTAATTATAGTTTAGTGATTTCTATTTAACTATTTTTATTACCGCCATGGCAATTTATTTGAATATTTTATTGGTTCTACGTACATTTTGTACATTGCAGTAAGGCTTATTTTGCCTTACTGCAATGTACGTAAAATAACATTTTTGACATTTTTTTGTCATAAACGGCTAATTTAGATTAAATTAAATATATATCACGTTTATTGGAGTACCTACAATATCTAATAGAGAATAAATATTTACACTTGAATAGGGAAATGACCGGCTGCTTAGCTAATCTTTTAAAGTTCTGTTTTTGTTTTCAGATTTGGTTCATGAAGGTGAACCTACTGAAGTCTATTGGATTGGTAAGATTCAATACTGTGTTTGAGATGACGCTTATTTTGTTAATATTTACTGCTATTCATATATCAAATACTGTTTTCTAACAGGTTAAAACTGACTTGAATGTTGTGATGGCCTAATATGGTTAAGGCCTAGCCTCTCATGAACGAGGTTCGAGCAAGTGATTTTCTCAATTTATTTAAAGTTAAACCTTCAGTTTTCAGGTTGGTACTTGGTTTAGACAGTGCTGGAGCTGGACCCAACTCATATTTTATGGTGACATCTTTAAATGTATGGTCATGTTTTATGGAAACTACTTTATTCAGGAACATAACTTCCGCAACGAGAAGACGCATGTACACCATCGTTCAACTGCACTCAAAACGAAAGAAAAATATAATGCTCAGATGTAACAATATGAATGAAGCCGCCGAATCAAAAACTGAGGTGATTTGGATAACCATTCAAAGGCAAATTCAAGTAGGTAAGCACAATATACTGGATACTACCATACACCTGTCTTTGGGAAATCTATAACTGAAAGAAAATGCAAGCATTTTTATACCAGGATTGCAATTGAGTTTGATCGATTGGCTTTCCTAATACTAGGAGTACATGGCCAACGGGCTATGGAGCGCAGCATAATAGGTGTTAAGCGAACAGATCGCGTTAGAAACACCACCCTGCGCTCTATAACTAAAGTCATAGATGTCGGAGAAAAAACAGCCAGGCTGAAGTGGGAGTGGGCTGGTCACGTTGCACGAATGAACCCGGAGAGGTGGACGAAGATCGTCACTCACTGGACGCCTGAAGAAGGACGTCGTCGTCGAGGTCGACCGCGGCGAAGGTGGTGTGACGATCTCATCATGTTTGCGGTACAAATTTGGCCAGAGATCGCTCAAGACTGAGAAATTTGGAAGGAGAAAGCGGAGGCCTTTGCCCAGCAGTGGGACACAAAAGCAGGCTAACAAACAAAAAATTGAAAGGAGTACATTGGCTGTGAGTACACGTAGATTACAGATTCCAACAAAACCATCTAACAAAAGTGCTCCGCCGTTCTTGTGTATAGGCTCGCTACAATGTTGGTAAAAAAAAATTGTGTGCCTATAACGTAAGCCGTTGCAGCATATGTACTTCGGTGCAGGAAAATTCGAACATAAAAGTAAGGTAGTGATGACACTAAACCAACTCCGGAGTATCAACCGCGGTTAAACGATGGTTAAAGCTCACCACACAAGTGAGACTATAGGCACTGACTTAAACAAATATAATTGCTATTTACATGTTGTATGACTTAACGCAAAGTTTAATTTCAGTTTTGTGACTCGTGTTTAACTGTTTTTATTTCTTCTTACTTCAGAGGGCCATTCAAGGTCAAACGACCCCATACAACCTATTTTTTAAGGATGGGAAATCATCAAATGACTCCTCCCGCTCTGGGTGAAGCAGAAGGGAGTGTCAGACTCTTACTGACTAAAACCCATCGCGTGTTCCTCCTAATGCCCTTCGCGTTCCAGGGCTGCGGTGACTCTTTCAAACAGTTTCCGCAACCCCGGCAGGCACTGGCCTTAGCGGGCCCCATCTTCTATGCTGACAGCTCTTTGAGGCGTTCGTGGAACACAGCGCGCCGTCGACCCAGGCCTGGTTCTGATCGGACGGCGAGCCACCCAATGCTCGCCGTCCCCAGACCCGCGGCTACGGTGGCCGAGAATCGCCTTGCGACTCCCGACGCCCGGGGCGTCTTCTTCTGTTGCGGCGGCTGGGGCATGAGGTTTCCCTCTCTGCTTCGCAAAAGGAGGTGACCGCTTCCCATGCCTCCTCGCTCCGGACCATGGATTGAACCAGCGCCGGACGCGAGAGGTCGCCGCCGCCAATCGCCTCGACGAGGACACGGCGGTGTTCCGCCCAAGCAGGGCAGACCTCCACCCCATACACCCTAGTGTTAGAGTTTCTAATATGGAAGCTGATAGTCCGATATTTATGTGAATATTATGCATTGTAACAAGAAACTAGTTTTATGACTGCTACCCTGCATCTTTACTACACAGATACAGAAGAGTGCTTGAAGAAACACAAAAAACCACACTTTTCTTAAAATGGGTAAGCATTTCCAAAATGAGACTATAGGCACTGACTTAAATTAAAAAAAATTAACGCTAAAATTTAGTTTAGTGATGGCTATTTTTTTTTAATACCACCATGGCAATTAATTTGAAATAGACCGGTCAACAACATCTAACCTACAAGTTCTGCCGTTTCTATGTATAGCCTAACTACAATGTACGAAAAATATTATTTTTGTCTTTTTTTCATAAACGGCTAATTTAGATTAATTTAAATATATAACACGTTTATTGGAGTAAAATATCTAATAGAGAATTAATATTAAAACTTGAATGGAGAAATGACCAGCTGCTTAGCTTTTTTTAAAAGTTCAAAAAAGTTCTTTGAAAGTTCTTCATTTCTGGTTTTTAGATTAGGTTCAAGAAACTAAACAGTAGAAGAAAACAATTATGCTCAAGAGTTTTATGGCACATAGGAAATAAGGTGTTAATGAATAAACAGTCACATTATTCTCATTGTGCCTCCAAACTCAGCAGCATTCCCGATTCAACGTGAAGAATGAGAGATCACAGACAAGTAAAGTGAAACTACTGAAGCAAAGTTTTTGCTTTTCGTCTTAAAATTATGTAACACATTTGTTCTGCCATTGACTTCCCGCTACTATGAAGGTGTATGTATATTAGTTTAGATGCCTATACATTTTTCAGCTGCAACAATCAATTCCAGAGTAACCAAGGACGAAAATAAAATGCACACAAGTCAGCTAGCATAGCGAGTCCGGATTATTTGTCGAGGCTAATTTATTATTGGTAAGATTTTTTTTTTAACGGTACCACTCGTAGCTCACCTCTAGAAGGGTGGTTACTACTCAACCGGGCAAGCCTGTGGTGGCCTCAGATATGACTCAAAAGCCCCCAGCCAAGGCAACTAATACTAAAAACCTACAACTCCGCTCGCTGATTGGTAAGTTTAAAACACCAATGATACTCAGATACATTCACATTCAACTCCGTTATATACGGATTTATGAACTGTTGTCTTTCGTTTGTTTCAGTTTGGTACGAGTTTAGAAATTGTGTTGAAGCCATTGATATATAAAAAACCCAAGATACACAGCATCTCAAAAACGTCCGCAAAAAACAAGCGCACAATGTGTAATTGTGCGCTAGTTTCAAACATTCTCGCAACGCTCGCCATATTGCACTGCTTTGTAAAATCAACTTTAAGCGATCCGTGTAAGGTTGAATTTGCAAAAAAAATTGCGCATCACTCGCCATACTGCACTGCTTTGTAAAAACAACTTTAAGCGATCCGTGTAAGGTTGAATTTTCAAAAAAAAATGTTTATAGTATAACACACAACTCACACATGACACTTGATACATGTCAGTTTTTGACAACAGTTTCGAGTGTTGCATTTGTTCGAGACTGTGCATCTTGGGTTTTTAATATATCAATTGTTGAAGCAATCAAAATGTTTTAACCAGTTGCGAGGATGGCGACAACTTCTATCGAAAATTCACTATCGTTATTACATTTAGGCTCGCTACAATAGCGGAAAATGAGTATTATCGTCTGCCTAGATCGGTGCAACGTACGACATACAAACTCGGTGCAGCAAAGGAAGAAAATAAAATCAATGGACTGCAGTAGTTTCGGATTTGGCCGCAATCGCAGAGGACAGACTTGTGTGGAAAGGGAGAACGAGGCCTTTTTCCAGCAGTGGGAAATAACGGGCTAATTTAGACTCGATATTATTCTGTTTTTAGATTAGGTTCAAGAAACTTAACAGTAGCCAAGAAAATTTACCAACAAGGAAGGATTGAATTATGCTCAAATGTTCTTCGACACATTCAAAATTATGTGTTAATGAATAAACAGTCACATTTCTTTCAATGTGTCTTTGAACACTGCTGCATACCGACTTCAACGTGAAGAATGTGTGATCGCAGATGAGTAAGGTGAATCTACTGAAGTCTTTTGGATTGGTAAGCTTCAATACTATGTTTAACATTATGCTTATTGTGTTAATTTTTACTGCTATACATGTATCAAATACTGTTTCCTAACAGGTTAAAACTGACTTGAATGTTGCGATGGCCTCATATGGTTAAGGCCTAGCCTCTCATGAACGAGGTTCAAGCAAGTGATATTTTCAATTTATTTAAAGTTAAACCTTCATTTTTCAGGTTGATACCAGGTCCGTGGTTAAGACAGTGCTGGACCTGGACCCAACTCATATTTTATGTTGACATCTTTAAAAATAAGGTCATGTTTTATGGAAACTACTTAATTCAGGTACATTACTTCCGCAACGAGCGAGAAGTAAACACAATCGTCCAACTGCACTAAAAATGAAAAAATAATTTAATGTCGGCTGAAAATTAAATGTTGGATTTTCGAAGGGGTTCGCCTTTTTCAAAATAAAAACCGCCGAATCAAAAACTGAATTGATTTGGACCACCATTCAAAGGCAAATTCAAGTAGGTAAGCACAATATACTGGGTTTTACCATACACCTTTCTTTGGGAAATATTTGACTGAAAGAAAATGCAAGCATATTAACGCAAACAAAATGTTTTTACCAAGATTGCAATTGAGTTTGATCGTTTGGATTTCCTGATACTAGGAGTAAGTACATGGGCTGCGAGTACACGAAGGTTGCAGATTCCAGCAATAACATCTAACAAAAGTGTTCCGCCGTTCTTATGTATAGGCTCGCTACAATGTTGGTGAAAGGACATTATTGTCTGCCTTTAACGTAGACCGTTGCAGTATACGTACTTCGGTGCAGGAAAAGTCGAATATAAAAAAATGTAGTGATGACACTAAACCAACTCCGGAGTATCAGCCGCGGTTAAACGGTTATTAAAGCTCATCACACAAATGAGACTATAGGCACTGCATTAAATAAAAATTAATGCTATTTACATGTTATATGACTTAACGCAAAGTTTAATTTCAGTTTTGTGACTCCTGTTTGACTGTTTTTTAATCGACTTCTAAAAAAGAAGGAGGTTCCTTCTCAATTCGACAGCGTATATATATTTTTTATGTGTGTTCGCGGATAACTTCGTCGTTTATGAACCGATTTCGATGAATCTTTTTTTATATGAAAGGGTATGCTTCCAAAGCGGTCCAATTGCCACCACGTCAGGATTTGATGATGGAAAGCCTGGGAAATCGAGGGCAACTCTCGAAAATTGTAGGCACGCATCTGGTAAAAACTTGATATTCGTGTGTATATCGGGTGATATACAGACGAATGAACACAACAACACTACAAACGAATGAAGGTTTGGATCAGACCTGATGATGGAGACGACAGAGAGTCAAGGGAACTCCACATCTGTATACTACCAAGTGTTTAGGCTTATCTCATTCGTATTGACGAGACCTTTACACCGAAAGCACTTAGTAAGTTTTATTTTCATAACATAACATCACGCCGGTACGCTGTGAATGGGTACGCAGGTACCACGAAAAAGTGAAAAATAAAAAACTTTTTTACAAAAAATATAACCGACTTCCAAAACAAAACACTACAAAGTATAAAATAACTTTAATTTCGGAAGTCGGTGTCAAAAACACCGGTTATATTTTTTGTAAAAAAGTTTTTTATGTCTTCTTACTTCTACTGATTTTGAGAGATTGCAAATGCGATAAGAAGAATTGGCCGTCAGAGTTGGGTTCGATGTGTTAGCCAAGATTTTTAATTTTGGCGCCTTATTGCATATTGGAGAACAATATCTAATGGTGAATTAATATTTACACTAGTACGGAGAAATAACCGGCTGCAGAGCCTCATGTTTGAAAATTCTTGTTCGTTTGTTTTTTTTAATTAGGTTCAAGAAACTACTCTGTATCCTAGAAAACTTACATAGAAGAAAATATTTATGCTCAGGTGTTTTTCGGCACGTCGTTCATAATGTGTTAATGAATAAACAGTCACATTATTCTCGTGGTGCCTCCAAACACTACAGCATGCCTACTTCAAAGTGAAGAACGTGTGATCGCGGACAAATGAACCTACTGAAGCCTATTGAATAGGTAAGCTTCAAGTTTGAGAGTATGCTTTGAAATCTGCTGCAATATTATTATTATATTCATGCAAACTTCTTTTTTACTAATTGCTTTTTTTATTAGATAAGTACTAGCGCGGCTTCGCTCCCGTCAAATGGCAACTTGCTAATTTTTTTCTTTCATACGAAACTTCTCCTGACAGTAACAACAACAAAAAAAAAGAATTAGCTAAATCGGCCCAGCCGTTCACGCGTGATGGGAAACAGAGAAAGAAGAGAAAGAAGGAAAGAAGAAAGAAAGAAGGAAATAGAGAAAGGGAAATAGAGATTCATTTTTTTTTATATATAAGACTACCTGTCCCCCGCGGCTTCGCTCCCGTCAACTGGCTACCCCGCAACTTTTTAATCATTTTTTTTTTCATAAGAACTTTCTCTTGACAACAAAAACACATCAAAAAAAGAATTAGCGTCTTCGGTCCAGCCGTCACGCGTGATGCCGTGATCAAGGGAAAAAGGAATTCATTTTTATATATAAGATAATAGGTAACTGATATCAGTGACATAATATGACTGACAACTAATACGTAATATTTTGTGTGACTTAACGCAGATTAATTTCAGTTGTACGATTGCTATTTCATTATTTTATGTTTACCATGGTGTAATAGTAACACTTGTGTATAATAGGCTAGCTATAATATTAGTGAATTAACATTTCCTACGATTTTTCGATTCTTTTTTCTTTCTTCTTCGACGGAGGTAGAGAGCTAGAGTTTGTGGGCTGAGTAGGCTTTAGAAATAATCAGTAGGTACCTACAGAACGGAACATAAACAACCAATTCAACGCTTACGTCGTACACGAATCCATTTATTCGTACTAGGGTTAAATAATGTTAACAATAGTTGCAGTTGCGTAAAGAATACAATTCAGCGTGAATCACGTTTACCAAATGATTACGTACGTGCGCAGCAGTGTCAGATATCTGTATGTATATACGTGATCTATATAGCAGTAGGTAGTAGGGGTAGTAGTGATTTTTAGATACAATGGGTATAAATAAATATAAAAATAAATTACAAAGAGTAAAGGTGTTTTTGAACGCCATATTTTTGTCATAGTAAGAAATTAAAACATATTCTGTATATATTAATCTACACTAATAATCTACACTAATATTATAAAGAGGAAAGATTTGTTTGTTTGTATGTTTGTTTGTTTGAAATGAATAGGCTCCGAAACTACTGGACCGATTTGAAAAATTCTTTTAGCTTTGGATAGCTACATTATCAGGGAGTAACATAGGCTATATATTATCCCCGTACTCCCACGGGAACGGGAACTACGCGGGTGAAACCGCGTGACGTCCACTAGTAAAATATATACAGAATATATTTTATTAAGATAAGCACACAACAAACAAGAGACTTAAAATAATTACTTTGAAACCATAACATTCAAGTCTATTTATTGCGTCAAAATGCAAATATGGAAGCTGATAGTCCGATATTTATGTGAGTATTATACATTTTAACAACGAGACTAGTTTTATGACTGCTACCCTGCATCTTTACTACACGGATACAGAAGAGTGCTTGAAGAAACACAAAAATACACACTAACTTTTCTGTCATTTCCATCCCACAGGAATCGTGCATTTTTCGGTATAAAATGGGATAAGCAAAGACTGTCAATATAGTTTTCTATCAATGAAAGAACTTTTGCAGTCGGGCCTGTGCTTCCAATACCTTAAAATATTATATAGAACTGCATACATATAAATTAATACCTAATATTACCTTTTTATGAGTTAATACTTTAGAATACTGTACCTACTTTAAATAAGACGCGATGAAAACAATTTAAAGTTCGTATAAAAATTACCCGTTAAGGTCACGGAATGTGCAGTAATAACGGCACCGCAACGGCACAGCAGCGTCGCGTCGTCCGCGAGGTGCAAGCTCGCAGTCCGCGCCGGCCGCAAGGTGCAAGCTCGCCGTCCGCGCGCCGGCCGCGAGGTGCAAACTCGCAGTCCGACGTTGTTTCGCTAGCGAGTCGGTGTCGGCGCGCTGTACTACCCGCCGTTGGCTTCTTCATATCCGAAATATATTTTATGACACACGATTTAATGCTCTAATTTGAATGACAAGTAAATTGAATTGCTGGGTGGAGCGGTGCCGTTGCGGTGCCGGCATAGTGTGTACACCGAATATAAAGCAAATGTTGTTGACTTTTTTTTTTCATTTAGCTTAACTACTCAGCCTCCGTCAGCCCTCGAGGGGCAAAATCATTTTTAAACGTTACAATCCGTAAGTCCCTATTGGGCTAAGTGAAAAGAAGCCTACAAACAATGTTTAAATCGCGCAAGCGTCGGCTTGTCCCGTAAGGGACTTACGGATTATGAAGGTTGGGGCGATTTTAGCGGATCCTGAGTGGTTAACATGATTTTGCAATTAAAGGTCATCCCAAATATATAAAATGCTTTCCGAAATAATCATGCGCTTTTATAACTACTGTGCTAATCACCTTTTAAATGAAAATCGGTGTCAGGACTGCCAGAGACAGACTAAAACCCATCCGTGTTCCTCCAGGTGCCCTTCGCGTTCCAGGGCCGCGGTGACTCTTTCGAACAAATTCCGTAACACTGGCGCCCAAGTGCATCCCTTGATGTGCAAATGTTTATTATCCTTACTAATCCTTAATTCCTTATTAAATATTATAAATGCAACAGTAACTCTGTCTGTCTGTCGCGCTTTAAATTTCATTTAAGGCTCTAGACTATCCGTGTCAGAGATAGTCTAAAGCCTGAGAAAGGACATAGGCTACTTTTCATCCCGGGAATATGTTCCCTGGGGATCACGCAGGCGGAGCCGCTGGCAGAAGCTAGTAGGTAATAAATATGTTTTAGCTCGACATCATAGTGCAAATTAAAAAATTAATGAGATGCACAATGACTCTAGGAGTTTTCAGGAGTCCTCCTGAGTTATATATTGTGCACTCCATTCTCACCTCCTCGCGAGGTTCTAAAGTGAAATACGATCTCTTGGAGATGTTCAATATATCTCTGGAAGCCTTGCGGGCTTTTGTTTGCACACCACTGCTAACAGACTACCGAGCTCATATAAAACGATTTAATTTAAGAAAGTCTCTAACCAAAGAAATACTGGAATAGTCAACGTTATTTTTACGTTGAAAAGCTAGATATAATGAGATGGGGTATACACGAACTTATAGGAAGGTACGTAGGTACCTACTACTTACATATTTTCTTGAGTATATCATATCGTTCAATAAAATAAAAGAAACCACGATTCTGGCGAAATCCAGCTGAACGTAAGGTAGCCGCATTATATTACAGCGGCGTTTTTCAATCCGGCCGCCTTTTATGTAATACGTCGTGTTAAATAGGTACGATTTGACTGCGACATACACACCGATTTTTTAATTACTCAGAATTCGGAACACTTCCAAAAATTTTCGCATCCGACATAGCTAAGTAAAACCAAACATACACACCGATTTTTATTCACTCAGAATTCGGAACACTTCCAAAAATGTTCGCATCTGACATAGCTAAGTAAAAAAAAATTGACGAAAATGTAAAAAAATTGACCTTCATCTCCGAAGTTTTCATAGAGAAAAAGTCGGCTTCTTGTCCGGTTTTTTTAGAGTTAGGCCTTCTAGAGTAGAGGGACTTTTAGCAGCGGAAGCATAGGTAGGTATAGGTCTTGGCTACCAATTTACGTCATCATAACATCCGAAAGACGTCCACTGCTGGACATAGGCCTCCCCTAAAGCCCCCTTTGGAGGAGGCCTATGTCTTTCCATAATCTCCACGCCTCATTTCCTTGCCATAATCGCCACGCTTGGCAGGCGGGTTGGCGATCGCAGTGTATGGTGTTGCGTTTTTCAGAGAACGCTGCTACCCATTCTCTGGTGAGTCCGTTAGTCGCCTCGTACGACACCCATGGGAAGTGATGGGATGGTATTATTCGTTTACGGCACCATTCCAATTTTCATGAATTATTACAATTACGGAATTTAAATTGCGCACCTACGAAGCTGCTAGTTATTCTGTAAATAACTATTTGGATATCGAGCTTCACCTGAGTGACAAAGCTCACAAAGTGAGCACAACATAAAGGTCTTATATTTATACGAATTTGATACTCACCTTGGATTCCGCTGTCGAAGCTCGAAAATGTTGTTACAGAATAGCACTACTGGGGCGAGTCGCCAATAACGGTAGGCATCAAAACAAAAAGCTCACCGTTATAACAAAAGGCAGCACATTTCTGTATTTCCGAATCATTTAATTGCATTCCCGTGTACGGTTGATAGATGCACTGGAGTGTAGACTGGAGTATTGTGCCAACAGTAACATCGTTTGTCCCATGAAACAGAGCGGACAAAATTGGCCGGCCACTCGTGTCTACTCGCGAGTCACGACAAACGACGGCATGTCCCATTCCGGTATATAAAGTTCATTTTCGGGCTACAGTTAGTGTATTAAAGAAATATACTATGGTTACTATAGGTTGGTGACCAACCAACCTATAGTAACCATAGTATATTTCTTTGGACTTCAACACAAAATACGACGAGAAAACTGGAAATCTGCCAACGTGCAATGGAAAGAAGTATGCTGAATGTTAAAAGGTCGGACCGAATAACAAACCATCTCATCAGAAAAAAAGACGAAGGTTATAGACATAACATCCAAAATCAGAAGACTCAAATGGCAATGGGTAGGGCACATGATAAGAGGCCAAGAGAAATGGAGCAAAATTGTGACAAAATAGTACCCTAGAGAAGGAAAAAAGAAAAGGAGCAGACCAGAGAAAAGGTGGGATGATGACATTAGGCAAGTAACAGGAGTAACTTGGAATAGAGTGGCCCTAGATAGACAGGAATGGAAAAGGTTGGAAAAGCCTTTGCCGATTGGCAAACAGACCTACAAAAACGAATTAAGTATAAGAATAGAATAGATTAAGATTAGTTTAGCTACAAAAATTTATCTATAAACCCGTACTCATAGTTTTTAGTTCTTAATTCTTTGTAAATAGATACTAAGTTGGTCTGAATAAAGGGCTTTCTTATTATTATTTAAGGTATGTCTTGAACAATCTCGGGACCCTGAGGTCCCGGTCCTTTGGTAGGCGTACGAGGGACTGAAGCCAACTGGCAGAGGCCCCGTTAGACATTTTTAATGGAAAGGGGCACCAACCGACGATTATCTCTATATGCACTATCAAAGCATACTTAAGGACAATCCCCGGTAGGTGCAAAACTATTGCATAATATGGAAACAAAAGCTAACAGGCTATGGGTTTGGGTGGTTTAGTGGATTCATTACCGTATACCATAAAAGAACTATTGGCCCCTGCCTGACCACTGAAAATATACACGGCTTTAAAATGGCAGGGGGTCACTTGCACACTCAATAAATGGGCCCCCGAAAACGGTCGCTAGCACAAAGTGACGTAACTCCAAGGAGGCAACATATCCTGAGGTGCTAGAGGAGTGGAGAGGTATAACACGGCTATCAGGACAAACCCGGAAGTACGGTCAAGACCCCTACCAGCATCTTACTGGATTATACATCCTTCTCCCGATCACATTTACTCTTGCGAATTTCCACTCAGACCGGCCGATTAAAGAAAGAGGTGGGAGCTCTGTTCCTCGTCAGTGTTCACTCTGGCCAGCCACTAAAGGCAAGCTTGAGATGAGGAAAAAGACTTCTCCCGTGAGATCAGGTCCGTGGGGTCGCTTATGCTCAACAGTTCGCCACAAAACTGCCTTGCGGATTGTATCTCTCTTTGTCCGGCCTCTCATCCTAAGTATGACCTAAGGTTCACTGGGGATGGCTGACCAACGTAGAGATACGGCAGTTGGGTTATTATTATTATTACTAGGTTGGTAAAATAGTGTTGATTTATAAAATTAAGATCGTTATTCTTGCCTTACTTTTTAAATTTCTTGTCAAGCGGCTAATAGTTTCGTAACGGCACCATACGACACATGATTAATATTTTTTGTGGTCAAAAGTTATCATATTGGCTACAACTGCGCTTCACAGTGACCGCAAGGTATTTGAGGCACAGACTAGTCTACAGTTACAATAGTTGCCCACCGCCAGCATATTGCTCCAAGCACCTAGTTTGCGTATAGAAAATTAGGCTGGATCTGCCAAAACATTAGTTAGTGGCACTACATCGAGCGTAACACCTTTCTCGTCTTTCTTAAATAAGAACTGTGTAAAGTCCTAACTGAAACAAATAATAATTTGATAGATAAAGATAACTAATTAATATTAACTAAGAATTCTGAGAAAAAACGTCGAGATCCGAAGACGTACGAAGGTTTTCGATATCGGAAAACGAATTGCGGAACTAAAATAAAGCTGGGCAGGACACCTGGCAAGGCGCGGTAATGATAAGTGGAGTAAGGCAGTGACCGAGTGGCGTCCAAGGACTGGAAGAAGAAGTGTTGGTCGACCAGTGGCGAGATGGACGGATGACATCGTTGCCATCGCAGGAAGAACCTGGATGAGGCTGGCACAGGAGCGTGGGAATTGGCACAAGAAAAGAGAGGCCTATGCTCAGCAGTGGGCCAAGTCAGGCTGTGGATGATGATGATGATGAAGTATTCTGAGTTGCAACAGTTTTATATAGTACGCTAGTAGGTCATTAAGTGCTCCAACGTGGTCTCACTTCAAACTGCCTCAGACTGAAAGACTCACTCATTACGAGTAGATACGAAGTCAGACATAATATTGAAATGGTACTTCCAGTCACAAGTACAACTCTGTTCTGTGTAAACTGTATTTTTACGATCGAACAAACATTGTGGCATCTTAGGGTAAGGCTAATGGAATTTTCCTGAAAGTAGATGTAGATTTTTATCAATAAAGTTGCCTGACGACGAATTCAGCACGGAGACGTTTATTTAAAAGCATATTTCTTTAAGTAGGTTACGGAACGTTGCGAGTTCCTCGTTACCTCATAAAATATTCAAAAGTGGCAACAAAAATACTGTGAAGTTGGTCTCTTGGCAATCTTTTATTTGTAGACTACTTTTCTCTGCCACTTTTCCATAATGCTTCAGAAAGATAGTTAGACCGGTTGCATTGTTAGGGTTCCGTAACTCAAAAGGAAAAACGAAACCCTTTTAGGATCACTTTTTGTCCGCCCGTCCGTCCGTCTGTCTGTCAATACCCTTTATCTCAGGAACGTTTGAAGGTATCGAGTTGAAATTACTCACCATATACTCAATTCTATAGTCAATTGAAACTTTCAAACAATCAAACTTCTAAGTTATCGTACAAAAAAGATACGGCCGTTTATGCCGCAAAAACCATATATTTCGACACTCTCAAGGGAATCAAAGTTTATAGGGTATTTTCCGTTGACCTAGACCTATGAAATTTGGCAAGTAATACCGTCTTATACTACAAGTATAGTGAAAACATGTGTAATTAAATCATAAAAAATATGTTCTTTATTTAAAGTAAAGTCGATAGATGGCGCTGTATCTAGTTTAACGCGAAAAAAGAAACGCTCTGTGTAAAAAACCTATTTAAAAATATTATTAGTGTGTGTGTATATTATTAGTGTATTATTATTTATCTTATAATATTATTTAGTATGTATTAGTGTATATTTATTTTAGTAATATTTATGTATCGTATGTTATATTAAAGTTAATTGTTTTATTTGTAAGTACTTACTTATACCTTTTACACACGGTGTCTACATATCTTTTATACAACTCTCCTTCCGCAGGTATGCTGGAAGAGATTTCTTTTGAAATAAGCATTACCTTTGTACCTATTTTTCTGTTTCCTTCTTTTTATCTTTCTATGTAATGTGTGTACCTAAATTGTTAAATAAATAAATAAATTAGTGTATCTACAAAAGTAAATAAAAATAGTCAGACTACAAAACAGTGACTAATGAATTAGTGACAGTGTTATCTACGAGTATTGTGCACAAACTGTGAAGATAAGGTCAAAATTAACAATAACAACAACAAAAACAACCAACAATAAATGGAAATCAAGTGAAATGACACCTAAACCAGTGAATGTAAAAGTAGTTTCCAAGACACAAACAGCAAAAAGTGAATAAAATAATGCAAAACAAAGTGAGCGGTTATTCTTCAGTGGAAAAATTCTTATCGCATGAGTAATTTCAACCGTTTTTGTTTCGTTCAAATATTGCAACTAAATGAATGATACTCAATTTCAACCTCAATAACCATTTAGATAAGTTCACATGGCCCGCCGGGCATTAGACGTCATTTCGTCACCACACGATTGTTCGCAGATTCGAACCTCAGCAAAGACTCGTCTATTTTTGAGAATACTAAAATTATATATATTTTCATACAAATTAACGTGTAAACCACACTTCAAATGACCTCCTTCCACAACAGAGGGCGCCACGGCAGCTACAACTGAATATGGATTCCAGCAGCAATAACATTCACCTATCGATACCATGTAGATAAAGCTCGTTAACTAACCTTAATAAAAGTATGACTAATAACAGCGAAAAACCTATACCTAACACAACAATGATGAGTATTCCTGATGGCTTCCATGATACAATTGACGACGTTCGTGAGTTAACTGAAGAAAACAAAATCCATAAGAATCAATTATTAGCCGCACATAAAGAAATCAAATATTTAAATACCTACTGAAAACTTTCGTCCCAAATCCCTTTACTAGAAAAATTTATCACATATAGTTTCAATTGCATACGGTCTTGAGCATGAACAGCAAGCTTTGCAACAGATACAGCTGCAAGAGGGCCGCAGTATTGAGCATTGTGGTTTATTCATCGATAAACTCTATCCACTTATTGCTGCTTCGCCAGATGGACTTATAGGCGATGACATGATAATGGAGTTCAAATGATCAATAACAGCTTCCATAAAAAGAATTAAAATCCTTACTAATATTAATATTTTAAATGCGAAAGTAACTCTGTCTGTCTGTCTGTCTGTCGCGCTTTCACGCCAAAACTACTGAACCGATTTAAATGAAATTTGGTACACAGATAGTTTAGAGCCTGAAAAAGGACATAGGCTACTTTTTATCCCGGGACTATGTTTCCTAGGGACCACGCGGGCGAAGCCGCTGGCGGAAGCTAGTATTACATAAGGAGGCAATTCAAGGAAATATTTTTTTTAAATTACAAAAAAAAAACTAAAGCCACAAGAATCAATAAAAGTGATTGGTACTACCAGGTACAGGAACTACTCCGTGAACGGAGAGTTTGTCTACTTGGAATCTGGGCGGTTGAATATGAACTTGTACAGATTGAACGTATTTTAAAAGATGGAAAGTTTTGAAAGACAAACATGGAGCTGGTAGGTTTAGGTTATTTAGGTAGGTTTTAGTTTTAGCTATGTTTTATTTTTATATCTAACAATAGTTTTTGCGTGCTTGTCTGCATTACAAAATTAAGTCTTCTTAACCCGTTCAAGTCACGTTCTTCGTCCCATGGTAGACTAGATATAACGTTCAGGAAGGGGGTGACTAGTGCCAACCCCAAAATACAATATTACTTACTCTCACTCTCTTACTTGACTTTGTACTATTTTATTTGTATAATGGGGAAAAATAAAGGGAAATAAAGGAATTAAATTAGACACTTTGAAGAAGTGCCTATGTGTTTGTGCTATGGCCCTCATTTTTACTTTTAGTGTGATCATCTCTTAACTAGAACTGCTACAACTTATTATTGTTATTGATTTCTATACTTGTTATACGTGTACTTGTCGGTTGTGTTTTTTTTTATATTGATCTCACATGTAGAAGCAACAATAACAGAGTAACTATAGGGATCTACGCTTCGGAACCAGTCGGTTCCAAAGGGAAATTCAAAAGTACCTGTAAATGGTGTATTGTTTTATTAAAATAAAAACATGTCCGTAAATTGTCTCGGTTTCATTTGTTAAATCATATCACTACATCACTTCATATTATAAAACTAAGACCTCGCCACGTCTGTCATGAGTTAAGGCACTAACACGAAATCGCGAAAAAAAAATCAGCTGTGCAGTACATTTTGTCGAGTTGTGCGCACATAAATGTGTGGGAAAGTCGATTTTTTAAGAGGTAGTGCGTTTATTCTGTTACGGGTTGTATTTTGTCCATTTTCAGCGAGAAAAATAGTCGATAGCTAATCGCTTTCTCGTCGGTGGTTAGACAAGTGCCCTAAAACAAATAAATTCAAAGGTACGAAAATAATAAAATCTAATAAAGAATGATGTTCGTCCTAGGGAACATTAATATTAAAAATTAAAAGTTTTTTTTTCTTATTTTGTCTTATATACCTATTTCTGCTTAAATTTGTATTGTAAAGATAAAGCCAATGATTTTAACAATATATTAGTTCAGTTGAAGCTATCTTGCTTATCGATTAGCCCACAAAATGAAATACATGCGAAAGCGCCTGAAGAAAAAAAAATCTGTTGGTAAATGCAGACTAATGACATTATCAAACAACAGGCGCTTGTGATCAGAATTTGAAAAATTATGCAAATTATACGCCATTGAACGAAAGCTTAGGGAAACTGTATAATATATTGCTTGAACTCTCACAGCAACAGATTCTATTATACTGCCATACCATACCATTCAGTCCGGAGCTATCAGTGCTGTAGTGCATGTAAAACAGATCCAAATGACAGGCTGAGAGACAACACACTGCCAGCTGTTGTCAGTGAAGATAGTAACACGGTATTATTTTAGTTATGTACTAGAAATAACGTTGATTGGGACGTAGGCATTTAAGGTACACTACTAACCGACAAATAGTTATCTATTGGAAATAAAATTTACAGTCATTTCATAAGCAAATAAACCTTGAACTGAATGTGGTGTTTTTTTTATTTTTTTATTTGTGATGGGTTTGCTCTTCACTCTAGTCTAGGTCAGAGATGACAGAGACAAAGTCTACGATGGTGTTTATTGTATTTTAACCTAATGGGAAAAGTTCTTCATCAGAAACATGAATAACCTGGTTGTGCCAAAATAAATTGACACGATTTCGCGATATGGGCGAATATCCATTGCTTAACCGTGTTTGTATCTACCTATCTTGCCCTCTGTGCTCCAAAATATGCAACCAAAGAGATCTATGTGCTGCCACCAACGTTTCCGTGGCAATGTTTTGGGCCACCCAAATCTTAAAAAAGTGTATTGTGCCAGCGACACGAAGAAGAATACAGTGTTGGTGCATCCATAATAAATGTATTTTTTTTTACAATATTTGACGTGGCTCGAATTTTACGGATTATTAAATTACGCCAACTAACACACACTGATAGCAAACTTCCTCCCAAGTACCTAACCACACCACAGTGGAACTTACAGGACAAAAGTTGTATAAAAGATTTTTTTTCACTTTTTAGTGATAATTTTCCACAACTAAATTGACATTCACATGTGCGTAGGTACCCCACCTACGCACATATGAATGTCAATCAAAGTGTACAAGCGTGATGTTATGTTGTGAACTGATGTAAACAATAGACAGACATGAAATTTCAACAATCCCGGTCCAAATTGAAATGAGACCACCCCGAGAAAGTAGTAAAGTACTCTTCGCATCAAGTGTGTCCATAAAATTTGAAGATTTCCCTCTATTTCTCCAAGATTCCAACATCAGATCCTGACCTGATGATCATGGGTCCACCTGGGAAGTCTACCCTTTCAAACAAAAAAGGAATTTTCCAAATCAGTCCAAGCATCTTCGAGTAATCGGGGAACATACATAAAAAAAAGAAACTTCTGTTTGAAGTCATTTAAAAAGGACAACTGCTGAATTTTGGAAAATGTGCAAATAAGATTTTGAGAATGCTATCATTGTGCGTGATAGAGCTGGGCAGTGGAAATCTAGTGAGATAGAGTCAAACGCGAGTCATCAATAGTAAAAAATACTATAATTATGGTTTTTGTTTAGGCAGTTTCTATTATTATTATTACCTACACATGAGTTTTGCTTTGTGGATATGCCAAAAATTTCAAAGCGTTGTTTTAGTTCACTTTTATTTGAATCATAACAATTAATTCACTCAGCACCAGAGAGAGCAATGGTTTTTAATGACTGACTGACAGAGAACGCACAGCCGAAACAACTGGTCGTAGAAAGCTGAAATTTGGCATGTAGCATCTCTACACTCCATAGGGGAACACTAAGAGAATTTCCCGAAATTCCTACGGGAACGAGAAAAACGAGATATGCACGTACGAAGTCGCGAGCAAAAGCTAGTTATTTATAAGGGATCAAAGTTCAAACGTCTCTGCCAACAACATTGGCTTTATTTATTTATTAAAAAAGGTTCACCAACAGCTTCTGTGTACAATAAATCTAAAGTTTAGAACTATACAACATAGACTTACACAGTCACCAATTACTGGTTAACCAGCAATTTAAAAAAAAATTGAAACAGTCGATATCAAACTAAGTGGGAGTGGGTATCTTTTACTTTAACACGGCTTCCTCAAAGAGCTTCAGTCCTATAACGTAAATAATAATTTTTATTGGAACAAAACGCCATTTTACAAATTGATTGCGTACGTAAATAGCTGCATTAGTTGCAAAACTGTGTCGCAGCTATTAACCTCCAAGAGGGAGACGACAGCGTTCCAGATTTCAAAAATTTAAATGAGAAAATGGAGCACTCCAAAATGACTCACCTTGCGGCCTTGGTACGACTAAGTAGGCACCAGGGGGAAGCGAAAACTTGGTGATGTTAAAATGTTTTAAGTTTGTCTCTAATGTGGATGGTATTAGGAAGCGTGGCATGGCAATTTTGCCAGGGTTGTTCTGTTCGAAAGAGTAACCGCGGCCCTGGAAAGCAAAGTGCATTAGGAGGAACACGGGTGGATTTTAGCCAGTAAGAGTCAGACTCTTGCCAAAATTGATGATATCCCACGTAACAAAAACAGGGTAATTGTACAGAAAAATAATAGGGTAATTCCAAGATAGATGCCCCACTTTTTGAAATTATATCTCACAATACAAAAAGCAATATACTTTATTTGTAAAATGGGTAGGTACTTTGGTTTACAATCTTCTTTGTGAAAATTATCGTCATCATATCAGCCGAAAGACGTCCACAGCTGGACATAGGCCTCCACCAAGCATTATCTACACTTCTACACTAATATTATAAAGAAGAAAGATTTGTTTGTTTGTCTGAATTAAACAGGCTCCGTAACTACTGGACCGATTTGAAAAATTCTTTCACCATTAGTATCCTACATTATCTCTGATGAACATTGGCTATAGAATATTTAAAAAAAAATAGGGATATAGGGATAGTTAATCCTTATCTATTTAAATTGGTTAATAATTAGGGTTGGTTATGTGCATGTAAATTACACTTTAAATTATTCAAATCGGAACTTTCGTTTAAAAGTTACAACAGTTTTAAAAATACTCTCACGTAAGAAAAATGTTGCGAGTGAGACTAAACGTCGGGCACGTTTAGTCTCATCATCATCATATCAGCCGAAAGACGTCCACTGCTGGCCTCCCCCAAGCGTGGCCACAACGACCGGTCCTGTGCGTCTCGCATCCATCGGCTACCCGCGACCTTCACCAGGTCATCGGTCCACCTTGTGGTAGGCCTTCCAACGTTACGTCTTCCGGTACGCGGTCGCCACTCCAGAACTTTTCGGCCCCATCGACCATCTGTTCTGCGAGCAATGTGCCCTGCCCACTGCCACTTTAGTTTGGCGATCCTTCGGGCTATGTCGGTAACCTTGGTTCTCTTGCGGATATCATCATACCTGATTCGATCACGGAAGGAAACTCCAAGCATTGCCCTCTCCATTGCCCTTTGTGTGACTTTGAGCCTTCTGATGAGGCCCATTGTAAGCGACCACGTTTCAGTTCCGTATGTCATCACTGGCAACACGCACTGATCATAGACTTTCGTCTTGAGACACTGTGGTATGTGGGACGAGAAGATACCGCGCAACTTCCCGAACGCTGCCCAGCCGAGTTTACGTTTAGTCTGTTAATAAGTAATTTACACATACCCTTGAAGAGGCTAGATGGGAGATAAAAGTTCGTGGAGCACCACCTAAACCCGCGCGAACGAAGTCGCGGGCGAAGTACTAGTCTTTGAAATTTCCAGAGTATTGACGGTTTTTGCGGACCTCTAAATTTTATGACAATTACTCCGTATAGGTTACATATAGGATAGATGCCCCGCCGAGAAAATGGACTTTAATGCCGCAGAAACATTGATCGCACCTTGCATTCCCATGCAATTGCACAGACACATGCAACATGGTCAACTTAGTGGTAGTTGTAGAATCTCTCGAGTAATAAATAAAATAACATGTAATTCATCCGCGAAACTAGAGTAATTAAAATCGAAGCAACTATACCCCTGGGGCAACTATCCTGGCTTACCCTACTTATCTTGCCGACATAGAAAGAAATTAATTAACGCTGAAAGGACAAACGATGGACACACACGACGAGCTAGTGAACATTGTGACTCTAGTTTGACTACTGGACATAAAGGATTAAGAGTCAAATCACTGAATATGCAAGAGCTTAACGATTTTTATCGATTCCTAGGCCGCTGATAAAACGACGTCGTTCAATGAAAAGGCTAGGAGCCAATTAAACGGCTAATACTTACATGGCACGGCACTTGCTTATACTTATATGGTGTACATAATAAAGAGTATTCTATTCTTGTTCTATTCTATTCTAATTAAGCCAGTTGGCTGAGACATATTCAAGCTGTAAAACGCTTTGGGTAATTTATTCTCTTTTATAAAAAGCGTCGATAAATTGGCGATGAATGAGCGGAAAATTATTTTGTAACTTAGGGGACTAACAATAGCGCTTCTGAAACAATGATTAATTTATGTTTTATGTAAGCTTCTGATGTCGTTGCCCGCGTGAATGTCGATAATTACCCCAAGGGAGCATATAAAAAGTGTCATTTTTACTCTTGTCACTTAATGGAATACAAGCTTATTAATTTTATCTCATGCGTCGTTACTCATCGGCTAAGAAACTAGGAAAGAGAATAATATTAAAAAAGAAAAGGTTGGAACAAATCAAAGAAAAACAACGGTATCATTCCAACACTATTTTCTCTGTACAATATCATTCCAACAATTTAATTTTATTTCTACAGTTTCTGTACTTTTCGTTTTACATCGTACAAAATTGAAATTGAGTTCCTGCATTTGACTTTTCAAGTGCATTTCCTCGTCACTTGTTTAATTTTATATGAATTTCTTTTAATAGACACATTAAAATGTCAGAGTTTGACAGTTAGCGAGTTAAATATATTATTGGATATTTTCCAATAAATTGCCTTCGAGCCACTCTGAACTTGATAGCTTTGGTCGGACTTGGAACTTTAAATTCAAATACATTTTAAACTTTATGCACATTATCCCATCGTCGTTTATTGAGAGTGAAGAAACAAGGCAAGCATCTGTGTTTGCGCACGCGCTTGTTGTTGCAATAATAATAATAAATTTATTGAGCCATTGTTACAGAAAATTCTTATTGATTCTTAATATTAAGTCGGTAATTGTAACAAGTTGAGTTTAACATAAATTATACCGTGGTCCCCGAACTAGGCAGCGCCTGTATCTCGAGGATCAGTTGCGTTAACATGTATTTAACAATACAGTGGTTATTATGATAGCTTGTCTCCGTTGAGATAACTACCGAAATCGGTCAGAAGGACAATTCTTTATAAAAAGTGCAGTTGTTTACAATTTAGTATAGAAATGGTCACTAATAAGAAAGGACGGTTTATGTTATTTAATTCAAAACTAATACACGGTAAAATGTGTTTAATTAGAAATTAATTATTTAAATACGAGTTTAATTTTTCATGCCATTGTATTAAAACCCTTTTAATCTCATAGCCGGTCTCTCTGTATTCTTCAGAAGCGTAAACATTAACGAAAGAATAGGCAGAAAATTTTCGGCTGTGATTATGATGCCCATGTAAGCATGTTTACGCTTCTGAAGAACACAAAGACACTGTCTAAGAAACTGGCCGCTATTCCTGCCCTGCTCTTGCCTGGATAAATGTTTACAAACAAATGATGTAACATTTTTTTTTAGAAAGTTTACAAATGGTGCTCCTACACTATTGATAAAAAAATTTACAAACATTAATAAACATTTTCCAAATGAACATTTGTAAATGTTGATGTTGTGTTAGACCATCTTTTTAACAGTACATTACTGCAGCGGCCAGCAAAAGAGGCATTGATGGACGAACGTGTAAATGAAAGGAAGGGCGAGGCGAAGCCGAGGCACACATACATAAGTCCATCAATGCCTAGATGTAGCCAAGGCTTGCATAGTACTTTTCTCAAATAATACGCGGAAATTAAAATTCAATTACTTTTCAAAATCAATAATGAACAACAATATATTTCCCGCGTTAAAGATATAAGTTTACTACGTAATTTATTTGGCCGCTAAACCACGACAGATATGGATTTTCATACAACTTTTGTCGGCCGCTGCTGGCCAGTACAGCAATTTCGATTTATCTGGCCGAAGTTTGAAAATAATGCTCAAATTTCCAAGCATGTTTGAGTAAATATTTTTAACAGCAGTGTGGGAACACTAATCAGAGCAACTTTTCATACTATAAATAATATTACAGCACTTTGCAGCTGTGTCGCAAACTGTTCTGCCCTCTGTAACTCAAAACAAGCAGCTTAACTGATCTCTTTGTTGCCATGTCGCGGACTACGTCATGCCAGCGACGAAGTTCTGACCCAGCTTTTGATATTATTTTATAAGCTGTCCATTTATGATGAAAATCGTCTAATCATCATCATCTACCTAGCCTTTTCCCAACTACATTGGGGTCGGCTTCTAGTCAAACTGGATTCAGCTGAATACCAGTGTTTTAGGTGGAGCGGCTGCCTAACAGACCACCACAACCCATTAACTGGGTAACACGGTACATCTTTGCAAGACTGGAGTTAGATTTACTGGCTTAAAACTTTTGACGATATTGCTTGTTAATTAATAAACCATGCAAAACGATTGAATACGGTCAATAATTATATGAATCGATAAAGAGAACATTTTCTGGATTGAATACATCAAGTTCATCGAATTATTTTTACCAGAAGCTGTCTACAGCTTCTGGTAAAAATAATTCGAGATTAAATAATGAGGATTCTTTAAGAATTAGAGAATTCGGTATAAATGCTTCAATATGGTTTATTATGCAAGCCTGAAAATATAATTATTCCTGTTTTAACATGGGCCTATTTAAAACAATAATAAATGAAAAGCCTCGTCATATCGGCTGTCGATTTCAGCGACAGAAACTCGATTAAACATCGTTGCTGTTAAATCACAAACGTCAATATTCCAAACTATTACGAGTACCTGAGGCCGACCATAATTTCCGGAGGAAACATTCCATACAGCTACACCAACTCAACACCCTGTCATAAGAGCGCTCTCCCACCAAAGATGAGCGAGCTTTCCAAAGACCATGGAGCACGGTGCGTAGCGATGCAGTGATACGGTGTGTAGCTGACGGGCGTAGCGGACACACGTTCCTCCCTCGCCTCTCTAGAACACATTCCACGAACACATCTCTCGATATTTTGTTTGTAAAAATACCTTTTTTGGATTGGAAATCATCTAAACACTCCTATCACGAGCTGTGTGGGACAAGTATCAGACTCTTACTCCCACCCGTGTCTTAAAGAGGGGACTCTAGTTCCGAGGAATTTGAAAAATAGTTATTTGGCGAAACTATTGCCGATGCGTCGCACTGCGCCCTATCAAGTAAAGTGCAAAAGTGACAACTGCAGCTCAGGCTGATTTTTACGTATAAAAACCTTGACTAAAAGACGTTTTGTATTCCGCTGTTTTCTTCTTCAAAACTGGTCTACTCTAAAAAATGATATATCAAAATTTAAAGACACACTATATCTATGCTTCTATTGTTTTCTATTTTGTTAAAACTTTTCAAATTTGTCATCTGAACATGGCGGTAAAAACGGAATGTTTTTGGATTGTCATAATTCTTTAAGTAATTATGTTTTGAAAAGAAAAAATATAGAGGCACGTATTAATTCGATCTGAATTTTTTGGAAAAAATCGTTGCTCTAGCAGCATTAACCACGAAGAAAACAGCGGAATGCGTTTGTATGAAGAAAGGCCCAAGAGTTACCGACTAGAGTACCCTCTTAAAACGACGACATACGCCAGCGAACTTGGAGGAACAAAACCCACACTCGTTTCACACCCACGCGACCCAAAATTCAGGTTTTTTTTTTGTACTTCCCTTATTATATGACTTTAAAAAAAATAGCCGTATATCAAAATGTAGATAATTAAATTGTCTGTGAGATAGTGTAAATTTCATTAAAATACGCTCTTTGGTTTTGGTCCGATGGTCGTTTTTATGTCCGTGTTAGACATAACTTTACAAATTAATTACTCTACGTTGAACAAATAAAAATCAAAATTTTCATATATCAAATAAAGAAAATATTCAAATGTAACATATTTTTTTCAAAAAATTACAGCTAAACGTTTATACGTGATGCTCATTTTAAAATCAGCTACTGAGCCGTATCTGTGCCTCAAAATGCCATTTGCATTCCGGTGAAGCATTACAGTTCTCTTTTTAACAAGAAATACCACGCTGCGCTCATAAACAGACGTGTCGAATATCCGGTAAATGACTAGTCAGCGCAAACCCCTGTAACGATGCTTTACCCCTCTTTAGCTCTTTTTGGAAGTTGCACAAGAAAAACAACAAATATTGTAAGCTTCTATTCTAATTTGTGCGAGGCAAAAAAGGCTGTGCTACGCCTCACTAGGAAAACGAAGTGATCCCATCCGTGGATTTTTTTCTCGCGTACCGCCTCGCTACCTCGCACATCTTTGGTAGAAAAACACCCTTACACAGGCATTTAAGTTTTGCATTATAAATATTTTATGAAAACGCACAACACTATTTCTTATCTACATTCTGTTTCTATTAATCGTTTGAAGATGCTCGAGACAGATTGATGTTTCAAATAGGTGTGATTGTTAAGTGGTGCAAAGGACTTAAGTCTCGCATTGTCGCGTTGCATCTCCCTGGTAAAGCCTTTTATTGAATTTAACCAAAACCTTACGTAGTAAAAAGCAGGTGATATTCTAGTCACGACTAAGTGTTTGGGTAGTTTGGTAGCTGGTAACTGAAATGTGGAAGTGTGCCAAGTTAACAAGCCGAAACTTGGCAAGTTTTCATTAACAGCTGAACGAAAATTGAGATTGCGAACCTTAAATTTCAGACTGAATTTAATATGATTTGCGCCGAAGAGCCGGTAATGGTTAATAACTACAAAGTACCTAATAGTAATAATGAAACCCATTTTTAATCAACCAATTTGGTTCTGTTCCACCCTGAAAGCCTATTCATCCCGTTTTCCAGATTATTTTGAAAATTCCCCTCGTCTCCACAATTTGCTGAAAGTTTTTTCAGACGTTTACTGACACGGCCCATTCATTACCCACCAGTCACTCGCCGCGGAAGTTCAAAATGGAAACGATAACAATAACGAGTGAGTAACACAATTAGAGTGCTTTTCCGTGTTCCATTCCGTTTTAGTTCCAATTAGCAAGTCAAAGTTTTAGCGTTGTTTCCATTTCAGACTTTCAATCATCGCGCTCCTCTAATTAACTTCCAAGCACTCTAAAAATGGAATTGCCGAAGGTTTTCTATAAAGTCTCATCATCATCATATCAATCATATCAGCTGAAAGAAGTCCACTGCTGGACAAAGGCCTCCCCTAAGTGTCGCCACTACAACCGGTCCTGTGTGTCTCGCATCCATCGGCTACCCGCGACCTTCACCAGGTCATCGGTCCACCTTGTGGGAGGCCTTCCAACGTTGCGTCTTCCGGTACGCGGCCACTCCAGAACTTTTCGGCCCCATCGACCATCTGTTCTGCGAGCAATGTACCCTGCCCACTGCCACTTTAGTTTGGCAATCCTTCGGGCTATATCAGTAACCTATATCTATACTAATATATAAAGCTGAAGAGTTTGTTTGTTAGTTTGTTTGCTTGAACGCGCTAATTTCAGGAACTACTGGTCCAATTTGAAAAATTCTTTCATTGTTAGTGTAGCCCATTTATCGCGGAAGGATATCATCACGCTAAGACCAATAGGAGCGGAGCAGACGAAGTTGCGCGGGTCAACTAGTATGTATATATGTGGTCTATAAAGTCTGCAATTGTTTAATGTTAACTAGGTAACAGATGTTTCTCAGTACCAGCGCGGAGTTTAAGAGTTGGTAGTGTGACAACGGCCAAACAAGTTTTTCAGAAAATGCTAAATCTGTTAGCATTTTTAGGGTTCCGAAAAAAAAACGGAACCCTTATAGGATCACTCGGGTGTGTCTGACAGTCCGCTGTCACAGCCAGTTTTCTTCGGATCCACTAAACCGATTCTGTTGAAATTTGGTTCAAATATGGCCTTCTCTGACCCAAACACGGAAGCGTTACGTAAATCATTAAATTTTTAGAAGGGGGTTAACTTTTGGGGGTCAAACTAGAAAATTAAAAAAATAAGTTTTTTGAACTATATTGTGTGACATATCAAATGAAAGAGATTACTGTGAGGGTTTTAATTATATTTTTCTCATAATTTTAAAATAAATGGTTTTGACGTTATTCAAGAAATTAGACGAAAAATGACCATACCCCCGTCCTATCTCCGAAACTACTGAGCCTAAAATTTTGAAAAATATGAAGATCTTTACCTAAAGATTACAGGAAAACCTATTAGAAGTCTGTAGTGTTAAAATAACTTGTTAAAACAATTAAATTCGTTCGAAACCCTTTGCACGCGAGTCCGACTCGCACTTGGCCAGTTTTTTTCCTACATGATAAGTATGCAAAGAATAGTTAGTAAAATATTGGTACGTTTTAACGAACAATTAAATGTTCATACTACTAACGAATTTAATGCTCTCACCGAATCAAAACAATTAATTTCATATTTTTACCAAAGGAGCTAATTTTTTGATTTTGAGGCCAGTCCCCTCTCTTAATCCTGCATAATAAATAATAAAGCGCATATTGATTTGTGATCTCTAGATTACAGTGGCAGTAATATTATTTTTTACCTTTCTATCGTAAAACTAAAACTCCACACGTTCAAAAGTTCATACCAGAGCCATTGGAATCTGAACTTTTTACATTTTACACCAGACCTTTCTGGGTCAACTATTTTCCTTGAACATGGCCATTTCACTTACTTAATCCTTAAAATAAACACAAAAACATAGAAATATCAAACAATTTCATGCAATTCGAAAGAAACGGCTGTCAATAATTTTATGACTTGACACATGTCCGCCTATCAGTGTCAGATAGGGAAGAGATTGAGTGGTCTCTTAAATAAGTGCTTATTGATTAAATCAATTATCTCGATCTGCAGTAAATATAAATTACTAGCTTTTGCCCGCGACTTCTTACGCGCATATCCCATGTTTCCCGTTCCCGTAGGATTACGGGAAATCCTCTCTTAGTGCTCCCCTATACTCCGCAAGGAACCTACATGCCAAAGAACAATGGTCATTTTGGACTAGGAAAAAACAGAAATTGGTAACGAGATGAAACTATCACCAATATGTAGTGCATTGTTAATGTTATTTATTAGATCTCTTCGTTTATTTTTAAAAGCTGGGGATATAGAGATGTTCTTTGTTAAATTAATACTACTTTATTTACCAGAATGCAGTATAAAATATCTAAATTCGAACGCATCCGTAATGACTTACGTTACTAGAGATGTCCATACTTTTTTTTTTAAAGTCTATGATGATTTTATTTTTTAATCTAATTTAAATCAAACGTATAAACTGACTTAAATATTATATACTAAGCTTAGCCAATAATGTAATTTGATTATGCTTCGTGCTGACTAGTTTTAATAAAGCTATGAATAAAATAAAAAAACTAATGATTAACATTTAAAATCGATTCTGTCATAAATCGATCGATTACAATTATCCCCAGTTTTGACATGTAAACAAAAATGACGGTTTCTGCACTGCCGACCACCGTGTGCGACGACTGTGTTCTATGATGCGATTTTCTGTTACTTTCCTGATTATTTTGCTTTGCTTACGGATTCCGATTGATCTTCTACTCTTGTTGACTTGGCATTCGTTTAATGGACTTGGAATTGCATCTCGTTTTGGATATGATGTTGGAAGTGGCAAAATGTCTTCACGCATTCTGTGTGTTAAGCCAGTAAAAAAATAAAAGTCTAATGAATTTTACATGATATTTCTTGTTTTTCCCTTGTACCCTTCAATTAGTTCCGGCATTAGCCACGCGCATCCTAATCTGGCATCGACTTTTCTTATCATAGAGTAGAAAACATAAATGCTACAGATTAATCATATAAACATAACCTCAAAAACATATTCCATGGTTTTTCTAGATTCTCCGTTCTTTTAAAAATATATTGAAGACCGTTCTTAGATCAAGTTACTTTTTGTTAGATTGTTCTAGTCCAATCATGTTAGCCAAGTGGCCATTGTTCTTTCACGACCAGTAGTTTCGGCTATGCGTTGTCTGTCAGTCACTCACTCAATCAGTAACGGAACATGGTTTTCCTTTCATTTAATTTATCTAGTTTGTTACAGAGATTTCATCCTTATTATTGACCCTAACGATCGATGCCGTAAAAGTACAGGGTGTAATTTTTAAACATTTTAGTCGGTTCGAATTTTCGAAAATATTTGAATGCCGTTTTATTTCTTTTCAAAAATAAAGGAATATTTTCTTTGAGTAAAACTTTCTATCCACAGTATTAGGAGTACTTTCCCTTTAGAGCATTACAAAATTCCAGCCTGTATAATGTGTAATTTACAAGTAAATCAATTATTGGCTAATCGATTTACATAACCGAGATAATCGAGTGCCTGGCCGTTAGTGATTTGACAAACACAGACTACAAAGAACTAGGAAGTCATAAAAAATTACAATCCATTTTACGTTGGTTTTTAGGGTTCCGAAAAAAAGGAACCCTTATGGGATCACTCGGGTGTCTGTCTGTCTGTCTGTCTGTCTGTCCGTCTGTCACAGCCAGTTTTCTCCGGATCCACTGAACCGATTCTGTTGAAATTTGGTACACATATGGACTTCTATGACCCAAACACGGACGTGTTACGTAAATTATTAAATTTTTAGTATGGCGGTCAATTTTGGGGGTCAAACTAGAAAATTAAAAAAAAAAGATTTTTGAACAATATCGTGTGACACATCAAATGAAAGGGCTTACAGTGAAGGTTTTAATTATATTTTTTCATAATTTTAAAATAAATGATTAAGAAGTTATTCAAGAAATTAGACGAAAAATGACCATTCCCCCACCCTTATCTCCGAAACTACTGAGCCTAAAATTTTGAAAAAAATGGAGGTAATAGATTTTTACCTAAAGATCATAGGAAAACCTATTAGTAGTCTGTAGTGTTAAAATAACATGTTAAAAAATTTAATTCGTTCGGAACCCTTTGCACGCGAGTCCGACTCGCACTTGGCCAGTTATTTAATATTTTACGAGAGTATCTCAAAAAATAGGATTTTTTAAGGTGCTTTACTCTAAAATTTGTAAACCTACTACAGCTTCAAAGCTCTTTTTGATTTATTAGTAAAAGCTTATTTGGGTACAACCCCGAATTGTAATTAGATAATAATAGATCTTTCACTTTTATATAACCGTTAAAAGCACTTCAATACATGCAGTTTCCAAAAGGCCACTTTAGGAGAATCCATTATCAATGGGAGAATCATAATATTAATCACGAACCACCTGTCAAGCATTTTCATATTTATCGCTAACGAATTGGGTTCAAGGTTGATAGGGAAAATTTGACAGTAACGGGTAGCGTGATTTGCTTTCTGATTCTGCTAAAGTGGTCATTTTAGACCCGCAGATCTGGACTAAAACTGACCATCACAATAAATGTATCACAACAGTACTTTTAATTGAACCTCGTTAAATAAATCTACTAATGTAAATCATAAAATATCTATTTTTGGGAATAATTTGAACAATAGTCGTTCCAAAACAGCGGGGCCGTAAAATATTGACTCATTAGAGGATCAAAACAAAAAGTGCGATTGCTTAATAGATTATGAATACACTAACTAATTACTAGTTAGTTGATTGAGCTTCTGTTAATTCGCCGTGGCATCGGCTACTCAGCATCGCTACAGTTTTTGACATCCCATACGCCAAAAGCTGCTATTTTGTTGATTAAATATTATCATGTAACATAATCGCTTGATAATTATCTCATTTCAAAGACAGGTTAGACCGAAATTGATGATTATGCAGCTATCTAAAGTCGTTTATCCGTGTAAACCAAGCATCCCTAGGAAGAGCTGACTCCACTTGAAGGACACTAGGTATTGGTCAATATCAGTGTGCTTCAAGTGGACTCAGCCAGTTTTAGATTCAAAACATTTGTCATGGAATTTTGCCACAGTCACCAAATGGTAGCCATTAGATACAGTACGGTAAACACATGTTTTTTGCGGAATCAAACAAAAACGTCGAAAATATGAATGTTTCATCGTTCAATCACAAAAATAAAAAAAATGTTACGGTCAAGTAAATATTAAAAAGTGGCATGGCGCGCCTCGCACAGTTTAGAGCAACATTCGTTTTTTCAGTGTTTTTCCATTCGTCGAGATCCATTCTGCATGCTCGGTATGTCGACAGTATTTAAGTGTCTCACTATTACTTAAAAAAAGTACTTTTCAGTAAACTACTTAAGTATTTGTGATCAGAATTCTTGTGTTCCTTCTAATTGATTTAATATGATCTAAAATGAGGTATAGTGTTGTTTCAACTTCATCATTTCGTTATAGATGAATTTTACAGTAAAAATCTGTTGTTATTACCCTTTATTATTTTATGAAGACTAATAAATAGATTTTTTAACGACAGCACTTTGCTTTCAGTTTATTTAATATCTTTGAAGCTTTCTAAATAATAACAATCATGCTTTTCATTACTTAAGTCGGTTAAAATAGTCTGCAAGTAAAATGGCTATGCACATGGAAGATAAGTAATTGGACAGGGCGAAACACCTCGCAACCCCGACTCATTCGCTTCGACAATTTAAATACGTACACATATTATTTTGTAAATGCAATATTTAAAAATTTTCTTACCTTTCTGTGCGTTGTCTTGCATTATCCTCTGGATTTCACCAGCTTCAGAGCCACTTTCCGACTCGGAGTACAGCGAATGTCCAGCACTGGTCACTAGCATTATGTTTCTGTTATGTCCCATATTTTTTCCACCACCCACACTAGTAGTCCGGATAGGGGGTCGTGGAGGCACTCGTGATGATAATTCACTAAGTTTATTATTGTTCGGTGGTGGCGGTCGGTTTTGCACTTTATAATCGTTCACTTTCAATTTACTATCACTTCTAACATCACTTCCAGTTTTTCCATATTGCTCTTCAAAACTGACGCGTTTCGATTGACCTAAATTTCTATCATCTTGAGGTATAGTCCCACGATAGTAAATCGGCATTTTTCGTTCTTGGAACATCGGTGACATTGTCCTTGAAATAAGTTTCTCTGGGTGCCGGTAAATGATTTCTGGATCATCAAAAGAAGTCCGCGATTTAATGAACGTGTCCGTTCGTCTCTCTGGCGCGCCTCTAGCAAACGGCATGGAGGTGTAAATTGGCTGATTCATAGAGTAACTTTTAAGATCGTTTCCACGCGGCAGACTACAACTCCTGGGCTCCATTACGTATGAGAAAGTGTTCGGGGTACTGCTATTAGAGGTAGCAGAAGTTTTTAATCTTACGGGAGATTTCAAGGAAGAGTTCAAAGACTGTCTGATTAAATATTCATCTTCTTTTTGTTTTAACTCTTTTAACTTCTGCCAGTAGAAAGCTTCGACTTTTTGCCTCGTCTTCTCTTTATCAGCCGAATCTTGTTTCAAATTCTCCTGAAGGGTTGGTGTCATCCTTTGGCTGTACTCTGACCTAGGCGAAGGCGTCGATTTGTTGCGAAGACTTGACCTACTTAACGAATTTCTTTTCTCTTCTGTCTCAATCATAGTCTTTCTTACGTGTTCATAAGGGGAAACAGTTTTTGGCATGTTCGGTATCTTATGACTAATTGGCATTGGTGACGTCGGAGCTGAATAGTTATAAGCTTTTGTAACACTGTCTTTTTTTTTGTAGATATTAGGTTTCTTGGTGTCTTCTTCATTTTCTTTATTATTATCTAAAGATAAACTGCGAGCTCTCGTAGGCTGGATTGTCCGTACTTCTGCTTCTTTTTTCGGCGATATTAAAAATTTTGTACTCACTCGTTTTATCTCCGCTCCCACTGAAGCTGGGTTGACTTGCGCTTGTGATGCTCTATAAATTTCAATTTCATCAAATGGCGATATATTATCAGCCAGTTTCTCCAAAGAATGATAGTAAACGTCCGGAAGTTGTGTGTTATCATAATTAGTTATTTGATTATTCCGATTGGGCGAATGCGGCGAATGTGCCATTTCGTTGAACGGTTTCGGCGGTACTTGAGGTCTTGCTGCGTAGTTCGTGTACGCAAAACTTTCTACCTCAGATATTTCGTTGGTGTCGATCGATTTATTTCTCGTATTCTCCGATACAAGAGTGCTGCTGGACGAGTGGTGACTTGATATATCGTTGCTTTGCGTTTCGTTATCACTCTGAGGACGATGTGTTGTTAAATTTTCATATATACGTTCACTATCTTCCAATCCTTGACCATTGTTATCAGATTTTATCGAACGAGGATTTTGATATTGATTACCTTTAGAAGATTCAGTGGCATTTTTTGCATTGGAATCTTTATTTGCATTTTTCTCTTTAGATTTGTGAGAAAAGAAAAGGTTTGGAAATAGTTTGCGAAAACTGCCAGCTCGCTTTTTATTGTTTTCTGACATTGTGTCAAGGCTCCGGCTTATAGCTTTGTTTGAAAGTTTTGATTCGTTTTTATCTGAAATAAAAAAATACATTTTATACAATTTGAATCCGAAATACCTACCTATTTAATTAGGTCAATTAAGTAGTTTGTTTATAACTGTATTTTATTTTACCTACAGACAGTCAAAGTGTTCCCTTGCAACTAACCACATCGAGAGTCCTTTCAGGAAGGTCCAGCCCGTTTATTCTGCAAACATCTCACCGTGTAAATTTAGTCGCAGAGAGCATAAAGCAAACTGTCATTCCATCTTATTTGTATCGGTTGACAGCTCACGTGTTTACAGAATTGCATTGCTGAGTGTTGAAAAAGTGAACAAAGTCGTTTTAACTCGACAGTTATTAAGAAGACGCGTGTGTAAGCACCGACGGCGGCGTTCAATTACGGATTTATAGCATAAGCGGGATTGATTTATAGGAAGCCATTAAATTAGTAAGGGAACACTTTTCGGAAATTTTTAGGGGTTCCGAACAAAAAACGGAACTCTTATAGGATCACTCGGGTGTCTGTCTGTCCGTCTGTCACAGCCAGTTTTCTCCGGATCCACTGGGCCGATTTTACTGAAATTTTCGAATGGAGATAATAGATAATCTCGTTCGGAACCCTTTGCACGCGAGTCCGACTCGCACTTGGCCAGTTTTTTTGTTCTAATTTCAATTTACCGAAAACTATTGACCGACGTCTTTTTTGCTATATGCATTATTTGAAATATATAAATAAATAATAACTTTTTGCTATTGGCCCAAGCCTCTTTTGAACTTTTTTCATTTGCGTAGTGATTTATTTGCCATATTTTCACCACACCGAAACAACATTTTACGTTGGTCACAAATTTATACCCGGTTACTTGATAGCATTTAAAATATTAAATTAAAACAGTGCCATAAAAAGTCAATATGTTGTGTTACAAAATTAAGTGACAGCAACGAATCGCTGCAAAACCGACTTCACGCAGTCTTGTCTGCTCTACCTCCAGAGTGTAGTTTAAACCCGCGTAGGTGCGGAGGGGTGGGGCAAACAATGCTTGCTGCATATTGCATGCCTGCTTGCATGTTGCATGCTTGCTTGCATGCTGCCATATGCCTGCTTGCATGCTGCATGCCTGCTTGCACGCTGCATTAAACATGCACAAACTTTCTAGGCGTTTGGAGAAAACAAACTATGGTAATTAAAACAGTGGAATAATGAATATTCGGAAACATAATAGGTACTGCGAACAAATGTTATTTCTAGTAAATGTAACTTCGGTAAAAAGTTTTTCGACCAAATGAAACGTCGGAGTCTGGATACAGTGGCGGACGTGACTTCGATGAAGTAAAAAAATCGAAACGATTATAGTTGAAAAGTTTTAGGTGAAATGATATTCTGTCAAATATTTTTCTAATTTAGTTCGAAAAATATTTGACAGAATTTCATTTCACCGTAAGGTAACAAAGTTTTAACGATGATGATTAAATTCGATTTTATTATTTCACCATTATACTTAAGTAAACGTGATCATAGTTTTGAAAGAAGCAAAAGTATAATTAAAACGATAGAATGGTGTAAATCGAAACGAGCGAAGACAAGAACACGAAGTTATTACAGAAATATAGCGAGGTTAGCGTACATAAATCGATGTCCAATCATGGGTTTGGAAGCTTGCCAACTTAACTTTCAATACACAATTAAAGAGTTGAGGATTTTCCGGAATCCGGGCATTTGCGACATTTCAAAGATAAGTAACTATTTTGATTTCTTCTATATATACACTAAACATCCGACCGACCGACCCGACCTTAACAGAAAGTTAGAAAACTGTCAACTAGCAGGTAGCCAGCAAGACATACCTACCTTGAAGTCAAAACCGAGTCTTTCCACTAAACGCCTTAGAATATTAGTGAGATATTGTCGCTCTACATTAATTTGCCCACTATGAATAGAGGTAGTTAGTTAAATACCTACCTAACATCGTAATTTCTCGTAACAAGGAGCGATAACGAGGAAATAAGGACTTAGCACGAGGATCATGTGCAGGGATTAAATGTTGCAATGCAATGATCAGGGTATTAGAGCTTAATGAAAGCAAGCTGGCCTAATAGGGAACATGCAATACTTCCATTTTTGCTTTAATTTTAAAGAACTCCATCTATAATAGACCACCACGTAAATAAGAAATGAAAACGCTTTAATTTATTGCCAAAATTGCGTATTTAAACAGACTGTTTAAATTTTCGCGCGAAAACGGACGATGACGTCACTCCTGTCTGCCACTGGTCCTAACTCAAAAGACATAAGGTTGCCTTTTCGTTGTCATAACAGCTGTGACGTCAATAAACGCTGATTATTGTTTTTAAATACGTTCCGTTTCAGGTTACTTTAATTCATTATTTTTGGTAAAAATCGATATTAACTAAAATAAAAACGTTGCAGTGGCCTTTATTTTATACTTTTATATCATATTATTAACAACATTCTTATAAATTCTGTATTTGCATGTTCCCAATTGCAATTACCGATACTCAGCGTTAAAATAAGTGTGTTGTAACCTAATACAAAAATTATCCATGATATAATAATACCTATTATCACACTAATTTCGAGAACGTGTGGCGTACTTGGACCACGTTGGACAAAGAAGTAGATAAACCTATAGACTGGAAGTCTATGTGACATGGCTAAACAGCCAATAATGTTCCTACTGCTGGGTGGGACTTCCTCTAGGCGAGGGCGAATACACCTATGTAGCCAATAAGCACTTATTGAAATTCTTTTGCAAATGATAAAAAATATGATTAAATAAAAGACGGAAATAAGGAAAAATTGCTTGCAAAGTGGTCCTTATGCTTTGCTAAGAGCCGCTAGTAGGCAATAAGACATCCTACCAGCGACAATGACTGACGGAAAGTTAAAAAATCTAGCGGGATTATCAAAAAGAAGTGAAAAATCACATGGTCCTTTTGGCATTTTGTAAATCTTTATTACCGATAGCAATTTTGTCTCGAGACCCAGACAGTATTTTCCAAAGCATCCTTCTACAGATGTTTTTTCAGTGTATACCTACGAGTTCGTAGAAGAGAAACGCACGTCCCTGTACGTATGTGAAACCACAGACGGACCGCAACTTGTCCTTCTAAGTAAAGGTTTGTCAATGCTATCTATTCGCAAACTGTATCAATATCCTGTACAGCGGCAACCATATTGAATTTCCTGGACAGGCGGGATAATAGCTAATAGCATGCATTTGTCTTTGGTCTAGTTTACTCCGATACCAGTGTTTCATATGCAGAATTTGTTCTTTGAGTAATATACCTAATACTGGACTGGAACTATGATGCCTCACAGAGGAGCTCATCTGACCACCTAGCGAAAGGGTCCCACGCTACCCATTACCTGTGTTGCGGAGGCTTGACATTGGAGCGTTTGCCAGCTTGGCGCACAACAAAATAATAATTTTGTTATGTGAGTGATAAAATGTATTTAATTTTTCATTTCGTTTACGTACACGAATTCGTATATTTTAGCGCAAGCTAGCTACAAGAATACCATCGAAATACAATCGCTTGTTCAAAAAATCTGAAAACGATTGCATTTTCTGTGGACAACACAAATGTTCGATAATTGAATAAAATTAGTGAACTTCATTTTAGTATTTATAAGTCTACAGATAACATTTTCGATAATTGCAGTTTGATTGCCAAATTGCAGAAAAGTCGGATTGCCGAAGCATTATCAACTCCGCATACCATGCAGACTTTAGCCGTAACATAAACAATCATGTAAAGATATTACGTAATATCGTATGCCTTTATGTACAGAAACGCAGTTCGCAAACATTTTATGGTTCTGTCCGAATGAAAAAACGAAACCCTCTGTTAAATGAGAAGAAAAAAAAATTGAATGACAGGAAGAATATCAAATTTTATTATAACGTGATTTAAAAAAAAATAGCCAACTCTTATCGCTGATACAACTGAGCCTAAAACTGTGAAAACGTGGTACAGAATATAGATCTTCACTTAAAGATTACAAGAAAAATTTTGAAGGATTTTTTGCCGTCTCGTTGCGCGGTCCGACTCGCACTTAGCCCGTTTTTTGTATGCATTTCTGCTCGTATCACCACAATCTGGTCATAGCGTGCACTGATAAGAAATAAGTACCTATATATCAACGGTTATCTCAGACCAAGGTGTGGCAGATAGTCTGATCAAATAAGGTCACCCATATTTACAATATTTATCTTTTTTTAGCTTGCATGTTGAGCAGTTTAGCCAATATTCGCCCGGAGTTATATTTTATTTAAGAAATTGAATTTTGACGCCTTGAGCGCGGTCAAGTTTGTACTATACTAGAATCACTAAACTTTTTTTCTGGATTTTACCTAGCCTAGACTTTTCCTAATGTTCCCCACCCCATTACAGTATGTTGACAAAAAAAGAAGAAATAAAAACATAAACACCGACTTCCGAAATTAAACTTATTTTGTAGTGTTTTTTATTTGGAAGTCGATTGTCATTTTTGTGAAAAGGTTTTAATTCGTATTTTTTTCCCTTTTAACCGACTTTTTAGTAAATCGGAACCTACTTAAAAGGTACAAAATATAATAGATGTAGAAAAAACTCCATCTAAAGCATTATATGAGCTCGTGGCTAAATAATAACATCCGCATGAGTCGATGTTCAAGTTTAAGCTACGCTTGCCACGGTCGGTCTGTGGATGGGTGACCATCTTCATATACCAAGACTCCTCCGTGCTTCGGAAAACACGTTAAGCGTCTCGACTGTCATTTGTAGAGCTTTGCCAGTCGTTACGGATTGTCAGAAGCTAGAAAATCTGACTCCAGTCTGGCCAAGAAGTACCATGTTACACAGTTCTGGATTATGGAGTTCAACAGGCAGTTGTTTTACGTAAAATACTGGTATTCAGCTAAATCAGAAGTGGTAGCCGACCTCGATATATATTTGGGAAAAGGCTAGGCAGATGATGACAACTCAGTTTAAAAAAGTACTTTTAACATAATATAAAGAGTTTTTAGGGTTCCGTACCTAAAGGGAAACCAACCCTATTACTAAGCCTCCGCTGTCCGTCCGTCTGTCTGTCAGCGGGCTGTATCTCGAGAACCGTAATAGGTAGACAGTTGAAATTTTACTTTTTTTTATTTCTATTTGATGTTATACATCAAATAATATAAATTCAGATTTATGGTACGAAACCCTTCGTGTACGAGTCCGAATCGCACTTGGCCAGTTTTTCTAATTAAAATATAAGATTACATTGATGAACGTAACTGGAGCACGTGTTGTTTGATCAGCAGCGTGTTGCGTCATGGTGAATTAAGTCACCGCTTGAGTAAGAGCCCTAAATTATTAATATCAGTGCAAACAGCGAGATATTTTTATTAAATGAGTAGACTTGGTTTTACTAAGTCTAGAAATGGTAGGTTCAAGATCCTAAATAAAATAGAATAGAAAGTACGGTATCTACCATAATTGACTACATTTTCCCACAGCTTACACAAACCCATACAAAAAAATACCTTAAATAAAAAGTAGCTCATTATGCTGTACAGTGTTCTTTCGGTAACTGAAAAACATTCGTAATGGGATGAGTAGTAGTATATGAGTACAAGAGAATGAGATTAAATACTTAACTTTTACACTAATTAATATGTAACAAACAAACAGTTTTACCGTTCCCTAATATTAAAATGACAGATGCTTTAATCTATACTAATATATCTATACTCTATATACTAATACTAGTTGACCCGCGCAACTTCGTCTGCTCCGCTCCTATTGGTCTTAGCGTGGTGATATAGCCTTCCTCGATAAATGGGCTATCTAACACTGAAAGAATTTTTCAAATCGGTTCCGTGAGATTAGCGCGTTCAAGCAAACAAACAAACTCTTCAGCTTTATGTATTAGTATATTTATAGAAGTATGGATAATAGCATATAGAAGTATAGGAATAGGAGCCGAGCAACCGAAGTTGCGCGGGTCAACTAGTTGTACCATAAATTCCAAACAATGAAACATAATGTACCCACAAAATAGTTTCGAGTTAGTAACTACTACTAGAAACCTGTCCAAATCATACATGACAGTTGAAATTGAACCGAATGAGCAATTTCGTGAAGCTTATATGTAGATTTGTACCGTGTTTGGCATAACAGGACTGAACTTTATAGACACTCCTTTATTCAGCAGTATTTACCAAAATATGTAGGTTTAACACTTCTTTTAAACCTACATATTTTGGTAGTCTTGTCATTTCAGCGTGTGTAAAATGAGTGAAGCGGTTGTAGAAATAAGTAGTGTTAATTCATCAGTTTTCTGACAATTCATGACACTCAATAAAATAATATTTTTTTCCAATTTAACGCGGCGACAAACTAATCTGATTTAGGGTTTTAAAAATAATTAAAATGGGTAACAAAAATAATAGGTTGGCAGCTACAGCGCGGGGCTCTTACTTCTGGATGGTTTATAAAAAAATAACCACGAAGGGGATAACAGGGTCTATTCGCTCGCTTCGCTCGCTCACTCGACTCCGCCATCCCCTTCTAACCTGACCGAGTCGGGGTGCACCAAGTCCAATTAAAAAATATATATATTAAAGGAAAAACCCATAGGTACAGGAAGGTCCTACAAATGAACAGCTAGAAACAGTATGTCGCCACCAAATTGCTATTGGCAGTCACTTCAGGTAAGTGAAACTCAAAAATTACATGCATCGTTCCTCGTACCAATGATCTATTACGCAATTGGTACGGGGAACGATGCAATCAAGCAGGGTACCTAATAAACAAAGGGGATTATAGATGGAAGCCGAAGGCACAACCTCCGATTTCTGTAAATCAGAGATCAATTTTTGGAGATTGGACAATACCTGCAATAGGGAATATGCATGCATTTTTTTAATTTGCAATTTGAAATACTTATTAGCTATAGTAAACAATCGTGAAATTATTTTTTTAAATACCTTCATCAGCGATGAAGTTATAAAGCTTCAAAGATTACAATTAGAAAGAGAAGTCCGATACGAACTTTGACGTCTAAGTCCATGACGCCTATACAGCTGCCATAGAAAACAGCATTTTTGCGAGAGGGACAGATATATTTGTTTAAAATAAGTATATCTCGTTTGTATTTCGAGTAATTTTCACTGTTACTATTATATTATTGTATGTTTTTTTATAAACTGTATAGATAATAAATATTTTTTTCATGCATATTCCCTATTGCTTTAGTAAGTTAATTTTCTATTTAAGATTTTTATGCTTTGTTAATATTGAATCAATATTAATTTGCTTGCTTAAATTTGGTGATAATTTAAAAAAAAATAGTGAAAATTTAATATTTTTCATTTGATAGTCATATTTTGCTTTCATAACTTTCAAGACGCAATTTTTTTGGTCTTTTTTCAGTGGTAACAGTGCTATTTTATCTTCTTAAACCTGTAGGCCAGATAACCATAACCGAAATATAATTCTTTGTGTGTTTCAAATAAAGTACAAATAAACTACTCAAACTCGGTCGTATCGCAAACGATTCTAATTCTATTCACGCGTCACATTATACAACACGTAAGTGAGCTAAAGTTTAGAAGTTGCGGTGGCGGCTGTACTCCTCGATATGCAGACAACTTACACCAACAACTTAAAATGTTTTAGATAGCAATTATCAACTTGTACAGCAAAGCGCCGTAGCAAGTGACAAGTTTACTCAAAGATATTTAATAGTACACCACTTTACTGTGAACGGTTTGCAGTTTAAGCTGTAAGAGCATTCATTTCGTGCTTGGGGATTCGGACAGTTGGTTTTAAGAGTATTACAGTGTTCAGCGAGCTGACGCAGAAGAGCGTTTAAATAAAAGATGCAGTTCTAAAGTCATTTGAAAAGGGACGAAGCCCTGACTTACTGACTATAAACCACCTTGTTCTTTCGGTCGCCCTTTGCGTTCCAGAGCTCCGGTACCCTGTTTAGAAAGTCTCGCGAACCCGGCAGTTGCGATAACTAAATTGAATAGTGTTTAGGGTAAATGCGTGCTAACTAGACTGAAGATAATCTATATATGTAGATTAACACCATACACCTTAAATAAGTTTCTAAAATAATGCATTACTTTGTACACAAAACTTAAAGAATGAAAATGGTTAAAGTGACCAACTGTTACACCGCGGCGCCATTTATGTTTTGCTGAGGATGATATTTTCAGTCGCGCGTAATTTTAATTCTGTGATATCTTCTAAATTATTCATGGAAATGATATACGATAAAGGATATTTTTAATCCATATAAAATTGTCAACATAATGAATACACTTAATTGGATAAGGATTAATGATGTATTGCTTAAAATCGCTTTGTAAATATTATTTCTCATAACAGTAAAGAATAAAAAAATGGTTATCCCGACGAGACAGACATATACCATCGCGGACTTTTTTGTAGACCTTTTGAAGGTGTACAATACTGTAGTACATTATTTTGATCTATTTCGTAGGGTTCAGCCAGCGTTTGCAATGTAAGCGCATCACATTAGAAACCTCTAAAATTATCAGTGTTTCTCTATAATGGTATGCATGTTATATACATATAAACCTTCCTCTTGAATCACTCTATCTAGTAAAAAACCCGCATCAAAATCCGTTACGTAGTTTTAAAGATCTAAGCATAGACAGGTACAGACAGACAGCGGGAAGCGACTTTGTTTTATACTATGTAGTGACAAAATATTATGATCTGCTGTGCAATTCTGTAAACATGTCAAAGTGAAGGCTTGAGTGAAGTAGCCACGAAGTGAGCTGTCAATCCAAGTAATCAAGATGAAATGCCCAGAACACAGGCAGCATTGCCGCGATGAATGGCAATACTTATTCTTTGGCCGAAGAAAAGCCCAGCCCTCTGGTCACGTGAACAGTAGTTGTAGTTGTTGTTCATAAGAGATGATTTGGTATCATGGTCACTATTGCAGATCGGTATTCATCGTTGTCTGCGTTCGAAACCAGGGAATAGCCTAAACACAGCATTTTGTTCGAAATCTTTTGTATTTAATTATTAATTTTCGTTTTTTTTACCTTCCTTAAAGTGGCAACTGATTTTGCACCACACCACCAATGTCTCACTCGTAGCTAGCCAAATATTTGCCTTCCATGTTCGAATTATTCTGTGAAAATACGTAGCCAACCTCGAGTTGGAGCGCGCCGTTGGAGCCGGCTGACACGCAAGACACTTTATTTTCACGATTAAGTACAGTCAGGGTTTCGTGAAACGACACAATACCTGTCTAAATAAAATGCGGAGCTGCATTCAGTCTATTCAGTTTTCAAAGTGTCCCAAATGGAAACTGAATACGTGTTCCTATTTCTACCAAAAGAACTGTCACTAAGAATATCTGGAGTGTAGATTTCCTAGCATACGAAATTACGAATGTGACCTCTCTTAGGGTAGTCATCTAGGCAACACGGGCCTCATCATCGAAAACGAAATTTGATGTATAAAAGTATTACATGGTAACCCTACTTATAACCAATTTGCAAAATAAATATCATGCATTTATCATTTCGAAACGTGCATTTATATAATTATATATTCTAAGTGCCGAGAGTTACCGAACTGACTGAAATTTAAGCCCCCTTTCACACGATTTGGCAGCTGGATATGTTTGGGTAAGCTGGGTAAATTGGCGTACGTTGTGAATGCATTCATGCTAACCAAACTAATCCTCTTGGCCACTGGAGTGAGAAGCGGACATCCTATAAACATAGATATGTGTGTATAATATTGTAATATGCAATTATTTTCGGGATGGTCTTATGTCTGTACCTGAAATCGCGAAAAACTGACATTCTAGAACTATTGAGTATCTTAGTGAGCTGTTTGAAAGATGATAATTGCTGGTAACGGAAAAAAGAAAAAGAATAAGATGGCAAATTTTACGTCGAATCCATATTGGGCAATAGAATTATTGTGACCAAAAGATCCATCTATGATTAATCTATGGTCTCGTCAATTACTCTCAATGACAAAAGCAACGTGACATAACAACGGAGCACCCGTCTTCATAAGCTTCTAATAAGTGTAGAATTTCGGGCTAGCCAAATTACTCCACATCGGCAAATACACGCTAGGTAAACTGGGTTTATTGGCACGGTACGCTTGATTAACCCATGTACTAGATTAATTAAATGTCAGTAAAATACAATGGCAATAGAATACAAGCTAAAACGTCATTAAAATAAAGTTGATTTTAATTCGGACCGATTCCTTTAGACATAAATAGTCAATTAAGCACTAATAACTATTTAATGGCCCAGTCTACCTAGCTGACCTCTTAAGAAATTGATTAGAATCTTGTGATTTGTATGAGTTAGTTTAGTTCTTATTCTTTGGGCTATCTAGTACCGGCTTGATTGGTTGTCTACTACCGCCACAAAACTGCAACGGTTTGTAGATTTTTGTGCCTCAACGGCGGACGAATTGACATTGGGGTAGGACCACGAGACTATTCTCGTGTCCTACCCCAATGTCAATTCGTTCGCCGTACTTAAATGTATAACTCTGGTCATAGGACCTGGAGAATACATATAAGTAGGTCAAAAGTTACAATTTTCAGTACCTATTACGTTCACACACACATTGACGCAGACATTTGTCAGAGGCCTTGGTAACAGAAGCTGCTTCATAATGAACTATTGATGCTAACATTTTTATTCTTTAAATAGGTTATCTCGGTTATCTGCCCTGTGATTTCCGGCTGGAAAGAGCGCCTCGGGCCCCCTATTTTATCTAATGTCGGAAAGGTTAACTAAGGGATTACTTGGCCAGCTTCTTTGTGTGCTCATATAATAGCAAGTTATTGACGATCATAACAATACTTTCTATGATCTTACGTTCAATGTAGAGTCACACAGTTCAGTGGCGGTCTCACCATCTGCCTATCCCAACTATGTTAGGGTCAGCTTCAAGTCTAACAAAATGCAGCTAAATTAAGTACCTACCCTACCAGTATTTAAAATGGAATGAATGCCTTATGTCCTTCACAAACAAGTTACTGGGTAACACGATACTTTTTAGTAAGACTTTTTCAAATGACACTTTAAGAGGAAATGCTGGCGGCGAGACTTTGTATGTAAAAAGTTATAATTCGAGGTTTGGCTCTCGACTGTTTTCTCCTCCAATATTGGACCGATATAAGAGATATTTCACAAACTGAATAAGGATGTATACTACCTTTTTTGATAAATAGTTACCAAATTTGCTAAACTAGGGCTCTGTTGACAGCGATTTATCGGAAAATTTTGAGCATTTTGTGAGAGTTCTAGTGCTTATACGGTTAATAAATCATCAAAAAGGAAAACATAGGGACACAGTATATATTCTTCTTATTCAGTTTGTGAAATACCTCTTAAATCGGTCCAATATTGGAGGAGAAAACAGTCGAGAACCAAACCTCAAGGTATGACTTTTTACATACAAAGTCTCGCCGCCAGCATTTCCTCCTTTCCTGCGTGTGCTTTGGTGACAGGGAGGGATCTCGGAATATATAGATCACCCACCACGGACCGACCTCGGCACTCATAGCTTAAACATACCATCTCGAACAAGGATGACCCGTGCGGCTATTCTTAGGGTTCTGTTCCCGAAGGCTAACCAACGGAACCCTAATAATAAACCTCCATAGTCCATCCGTCTATCAAGAACCGTAAAAGGTAGACAGTTCAAGTTTTTAAACAGAGTAGGTATGTATTTCTATTGCCGCTATACAACAAATAATAAAAATTAATGTAAATTATAAATTAAAGGGAGCCCCCTAACAGGAAACGTGTTTTTTTTTCGGTTTATGATACGGAAACCTTCGTGTGAGAGTCGAACTCGGACTTGGCCGATTTTTATTTGGTCACGAGCCCCTTTATCTAGAGACGGTCTGTCTTAAAATACCTACCTGATTATACGCGTTAACATAAAACGGTGGATGTTAAAAAGGCTCGTTGGGAGACTAACTGGGCTCTTACGGAAGAACCCTCAGGCTGTATTTAATTTCATGTCGGAGGCACCTTCCTCCGACATGAATGGAAATAATACACAATTCCCGAGGGACCAAAACTGCAGGACGAATAGGTAAACAAGCCTCCTAATAATAACGAACTCTATCAGATACCGGAACGAAACCACTATAGCACAAAACAGAACTATTGAAAATAAAGAAAATCAGCACGAAGGGGCAAAGGACTGTAACCTGGAAGTTAGACACAGACCTGTCAGCCTCGCAATGATAAACTGTGGTTGGGGGTAGGTACATCTTTTTCCTGCTCTTGTCCCACTATTCTTGGGGTGCCCGCAATACGTTTTTCTCTCCATTCTCTTGTGTCAACCGTCATGCTATCACTGACACCTTTTTCCATTGGATCACTCCTGACGAACCACCCATCTTTTCTTTGGCCTCCCTTTCCTTCCCTCGACATTTAAACACATTCATAACTAGCTTCTGCCAGCGGCTTTAGCCGCGTATCTATCTATCGTATATATCCCTAGGGAACATACTCCCGGGATAAAAAGTAGCCTATGTGTTATTCCAGACTATAATCTTCCTCTGTGCCAAATTTTATGAAGATCCTTTCAGGCGTTCTGACGTGAAAGAGTAACAAACATCCATACATCCATCCTCACAAACTTACGCAAATATAATATTAGTAGGAAGTAGGATTATTTCAGTAAAACGCGTGTTTCAGTGTTTTTGTCACTGGCGCCACTTTTGAACTTGTGAGAAAATAATCGGGATAGCATTCAATACCTTACCTATTACCTAAGTAAAGATAGTAGTCCTATGTTTTTTGCCAAATTGACATCCTGCGCAGTCAATTGTGACGTACAGTTCCCGTTACGCAACTTTACCTCCCCGACGAAGTACGTCGCAATCGAGTGCGCAGAATGTCAATTTGACAAATAACATAATACAGCGCATGCGCGGACAGGTCGCGCATGCGCGTGTTTGCGCAAGATGGCGGGTGGAATGGCATCTCATTCTCTCGTACACGTTCTATGCATACGTGTGACCCGCTTGCTCAATGCAATACGACTGTTGATGCGAAAAGTGTTACACGTTGTTATTGTTTATAATTAATTATTTTGGTTATTTCTTACTATTTGATTTGTTTTTTGTGTGTTTTTGTGGTGTATGTATTTGTGGTGTTACTTTTTGATATTGTTATTGTTACTGGTAGTCTTTGTAACTTATTTATAATATAATACGTATAAACAAAAAAATATTCTAGGAACGTAACACTTGTTTACGCGATCACCTGCACCTGCGCGGTCGTCACTAAAACCTAACTTCGGAGGGGTAAACAACGGTCATGCGAATTGTATGTGTTAGAAAAACACGTTAAATTCCCATTGAACAGACGTTGCATTATCGGAAGTGTAAATAATTCCTAGTACTTGTAATGCTTAGCTAACTTCATAAATATGAATACAACCGCAAACCATGGCCATGTATCTATATATAGTATGCAAACTACGAACATAAGTATATATATATTTAACGTAGAGTGGATTTCATTTTGTTTCACCTAGACACCGGTCGACCTTAAAACAAATGTTTGGTAATCATGCGAATACCTACCGTATAATTCTACTATTTGAAAAATAAGTAATATCTTTATTCTACGTTCGTCGGATAGCATGCCTACCTACATGACGTAACTAATGACCGCCTGCACCAGAGACCTAGGTACTACGATGGTTAACTGATAAATAAAGTTATTAGTGGCTGGCCTAGGTACCTAGTTAGGAACATAGTTATTTACTTTTCTAATGAAGCCACTCATCGTCTAGGTAAATAAATACGTTTATCACACACACGGATAACGGACGACAACTAAGTACCTAGGTAATTAACACAAGCATTTAAGGTTGTTTTTATGCACTTATTAGGTTCGTTTCAAAACAGGAAATAAAGCAGTAATAATGAAAAAAAAGGTGTAAGTATATAACAATCCGGCAAACAAAAGTCTTGACTTACTTTTTAAAAGTTCCTTGTACCGTTACCGTTGTAATATCATTTAGAAAAGTTTGTAGCGTTGGGATACAAATACAAGATATAGCAATAATAACATAAGTTCATGTTATAACAACAGAAACCATTGTTATCCGGATCATGACTCATACTAGAAAATTATTCCTGTAACGACCACTTGAATTTGCCGCAATTATGTCATGCAAAGAAATATCACTTTACACTTATGTTTATTCTAATCTTACTGTCATTCAAAACAATAAACACTTCGTCAAAATTATTAACAAAATTTTATCATAAACTCGAACGAAACAACACTGAACACAAGTAAATCACAACTTGGACTAAACTTTACCAACTTAGATTAAGTACGCTAACTTCCAACAACTTAAAACAACTTCGTAATATCTTCGTGTCAAAATTAGTTTTGAATTATTAGGTAATATAAATGTCTACTTTTGGCCGGAAATCGTCCGTCTACAGTGCATAATGATAGTTAACAATAAAAAAATAACCTTTTACGTTTATTCTACATCATAGCTAAAGCATTTTTTGTAAAATTGAAGGCCATTCCTCGCGTTGTAGAGTAAGCCTTTGTACAACAAGATAGAGTCGCTTTTGGTCATTGTTGTGGCTACCTTTACTGCGTTCCGTTTTACCGAGTTCCAATTGGAATTCAGCAGTTACAGATTAAATAATAAAATGTTGACATCTCAACTGATGGAAAATAATAATACTAAATAAAATTGGACATTAAATATTCAGTGTACCTTCATCGCCACCATTCGCCGCAAACCAAGTCATGACAAAATTGTTGAGATGAACACAATAAAAAAAAAACAAAACTGAACTACATAATTATGAAATTATAACAACCAACCAAAACTATAATTTGTACATTATAATAGAATAGGCTTGTCCACTGAAAAAATCTAATTAGTCCGTCAGTTAGATTATCAGAAAATATTTGACCCATTTTTTTTTATTTTCTTACGTAAACCAAAATTGACGAAGATACAACGCTTTTAAAAGTCATGCCGTGGTATAATTTTTAGTGCGTTCTGACGTCACGAGAACCCTTCCCGAGTTTTGATGCGTTTTATCTTTGTCAATATTCATTGACTTACAAAAACAAAAAATACGTGTCCATTATTTTTCAATTCTCATACTGAGGGACTTCATAGATTTGCAATTTATTGATGGTAGAAACTAGCCTATTTATGCTCTTCATTTTTTTTTCGCTCTTTGTTCAAAACCAATCCAATCATAGAGAATAGGCATTTCTCCGTAGCAGCCAGGATTTTGGAATCAGAGACTTATAAACTTAGATAAGTACTAGTTAAATATAGGTGTAGGCACTATCAGGGCCGGACTGGGACCCGAAACCAGCCCTGACATTTTAGAGGCGGTCGGCCCTCCCCTCTCAAGAGTGAGGAAAACTACTCAAGAAGCGCGAGGCCTGTGGCGAATTTTACTAAGGGGCCCCCGAAACCTAAAACCTTCATAAAATTAAAACGTAAATTTCAAATTAAAACTACTTTGACATATAAAGCTTTTGAGCGACCATTGTAATGCATAGGGCGCATGTAATGTATAGGGCGAAAAGTTGATAGCTGATATTAGGTGCGTCTTGCTGAGAGAATATCGAAAATAAACCTGAAAAAATTAGAGATGAGTCCCGTGGTAAGATGCACACTTTCAGACTTTTAAAAAAGGGCACTTTTTAATTTGATCTTCAGATCCGTACATTTTGATTTGATCGGATGCAGCTTGTCGCAAAATGACATACTAGTTATGTATGCAAATCTGATGAAGACATGGTGGGCCCAAACATGAAGACTTTGAAAACTCAGATTTGGACAATTTTTAAAAGGATGATCAGGGCGAATTAAATTTATTCTACGCAAAAGTGTTACAAAGCCTGATGTGAGGATGAAAAACGGGTCCAATCATTTTTAGAAATCTATCTGGAGGACTAATCAGATTTTTTCGGTTAATAACTAACTAATGAACTATCCAACGAGGTATTTTTTTTTAAATAACCAGGTGTTCCCATCTATTGTTTAATGAAACTGGCAAAGACGGAAAACAAAACTAACTAAAATTTGAAGACGTTCAATAAATGTATGGGGCTCGGTACTAAAATAATTGAAAATTTAAATAGCCTTCTGAGCTATATAGGCCGAAAGAGGGTTATTATTTTGATGTGTTTGGGCATTTAATTTTCTTTTACTGACTCCCATTTTTTTAAACAATTTAAAATGCTTGCAACACCATCTACAAACATTATATATATTTTAGTGCTGGCAACCCTGTGTTAAAACGTGACTCATATACCGAGAGTTTCATTTATCTGGTATAATCGAAACCCATAACTTGGGTTCAAAAAACAGAGAAAAAAGGTAGGTAGGTAGTGCGATTCGCTTGGCTCCTCTTGGCAGGGGCACTACGTGCCCCCAGGTAATCAGGGGACAGACACATTAGTAAATGTTTAAAATTCGTTCGCATGAATTACATGTCAGTCGCAAACTGTCAAAAATGTATGGAAATTGAGGCTTTTTTGACAGACTGCAGATGAGATGCGAATGCGGACGTTGCTGGTTCCAACGGAGAGCCAATTCTTCTAACGTTAAAATTAGAAGAATTGGCTCTCCGTTGAAACCAGCCTTATATAAAGAAAATGGTTGTCTGTAAAGTCGGTTTATGGACGATAATTTTACGTGATAACGTCATAAAAAAAACAACTGAATTCTTAACAAACAAGCCGAACGATTAGGCCGATCGTGCCTCTCTATCGCTTGCTCCGCACTCTCGCTTGCACGCTTGGCACAGGGGAACGTGACACTTTTCGTGTGTGCAGCCCGCGTTCATCGATTTTAAGACGTTGTCACGTCAAAATAAAAAATCAAACTCGGCACACTTCAATCCGTCTATATACAACTGAAACATTCATACCATACCCTGCAGCTACGCTAGCGCCATTCTGGAAGGTTTTTTACCTGTTACTTACAGCTTTCAGCTGGACGCTTTTCAACTTGTGCCCATTTTAGGAGGATCCTCCACGCCTATTCTCAATGAAACTTTTTTTTAAAAAAGTAGTGTGCTAACCACAGAGTAAAGTATGGTGCTGACCTTGGACCTTGAAAACTTGCCCTACTCCGTGAAACGAAAACACTCAACGTTCTGTTTCATTCCCTTCATATTTTCTATCTCTATGATTTCTTTTCACGATCACGGCGTAAGTTGCTCTTTTTCAAGTGTGACTGCGACAAAAGATATCAATTTGTCTATAGAATTCTCTGTCTATCACAAAAGTACAACGTCGGTCTTCGTACAAGTATGCAAACTGATAAACTTTTCAGGAGAGACAAAAACAGTTTACAAAGTAGGTACAATATTCTCATCTTTTAGTAATTTAATCTCTTACTCTGTTGTGACCTAGTAAGGTCTAACAAGACTAGTATAATATCTTACGAGGTTACACCAAATTCAGCTTTTTACAAGAGGTCACTGCAATTCATTCTATTATTTCAAATGAATAGTAATAGTAATCTAAGAGACATTTACGAGTTAAGCCAGAATTAATGTTTGCAACTTTTTTCACAAAAATAAAATTTTACCAAAAAATGGTAGATAAGAGGTGTCACTTCTAGATCGATGATATTCTGGCAACACTGTCCGAGAGAAACATTGATCGCTCTTCTTTTTTTTTAATTTGAAAACCTGACTACCGAGACTTTTAAGCTATCTTGAGTTTTTGATAATTTTATCAAAAAACTACAGCTACTTAGCTTTAACGTACTTAGTGCCACATTAGAATGCTAATGTGACACATCCTAATTTTTGTTGGAGCATTTGGCAATAAATATATATCGAATCACCCTTCCCAGCAAGCTTCTCTAAGGTATTCAAAATACTAGTAAATTTTTTATCCATCTTTTTGAACACTTGAGACATTAAACTACACCAATTTTACATCAAAATATCAAGCAATGATACTTCTGTGCTGCCACCTGTACTGTTCAGTCATACAACACCGTACACTGTACCTACACGTTCCCTATCGCCAACATTCTCCCACAAATCGATACATCTGGCGGATAGTGAGAAACATCTATTGAAAAAACCCAATAACACTTTTGTCCGATTTGTGGACCTAGAAAAATACAAACATCCTTACATATTTATAACAAAAGCTAATGACATGATTAGTTTACATTCTACTGCTTGGCAAATTCATAATTTTTTGAAATTTTCAACAGAGAATTAAGAACTCATAAGATGATTGGTAGAGGATGCCTAAGGGTCGTTGCTGGTGAAAACTTATATACAAAAATGTAATTATGTATCATTATTTCTTACTTGCGCCACAAGGCCACAACTAAATAATAACGAAGCGGAAGTTGTTCTTTCCTTCTTTATTTTTCTATCCTACTCCAATAACTTTTGGCGCTGTTTTTAAAATTTACCCTGACGTGATTGTAGCTTGACGCACATTTCTCATAATTATACAGACATAGTCCTCCTCGCTTCTACTCTCCATGCAAACTATGCAAAGTTTGGCTGGCGATTTGGCGTGGTAGTAGCTTCGTCTTCCCTTAAAATCTTTGGTGTTGCCAACTTTTCTGTATATTATTACCGACTATTGTAGAAAATAATAATAATGTATTCTGTAGTGCATGATTAAATATTAAAAAGCTGCATAAATTGCAGAAGAAAGTATGGTCCCATAAAATAGTAAGAGATGTCGCCGTAATCATAATATGAGATTTTTATTGATATTAGGCTGGGAAAATTAATAACTAAAATCCTTTTTCTTTTATATATTTAATTATAAAATGATATTATTGACAATAATATAAAATTTCTTAAATTATGTGACGCGCCCAAAATGCGTAACAACATACCTGGTATAGTTTCTGGGCGAGAGTTGTCATGTTGTCGAGCCATGTCACATCCAGCATTGTCAAAGCACACGTGGACGAATGACAGCTTTACTGTACCTCTCTTTCTGTATCGTTATGAGTAAAAGGGATAGATAACTATATCGAATCGGCTACTCGACCTTGATACGATTTTGAATTGATCAAGATTTCGGAAAAAGGTTCAGTTTTATAAAAATTGTGCATATATGTCAAGTGTAGAGGTGGACATTGGGGTTTCACAAAACAAAAATAGTGAGGATCAATTTTTGTTGAGTCGTTCCTTAGATAAAGGTATTGGCATAAATATTGGAATTAGAAATTAAACATAAATTGATAAGTAATTTTGAATATTCGTGTTGTATTTCACTCACAAGTTAGGACTGAAAAATCTATCTTTATTTACAGTCTCTGCGTGGCAAAGTTCCTTTGCCGAAATGCCTAAAACTCGTAGCGAATTAAGATTTCTAGTGTATGCGGGTGCAATATTCGTATGTTATTTCATTTATGGAATGTTACAAGAGAAAATAACGAGGGGTAAATATGGTGAAAACAATGAAAAGTTTACGTGTTCGCTATCCCTGGTCCTCATTCAGTGCGTGGTGAATTACGTCTTCGTACAACTTCTAATGGTAAGTCTTTTGCTCATCCCTTAGTATTTAGGCATTCGAGTCCCGTTAGATCTCTTTATTTGGGAAGAAATACTATATTTGGGGCCTTTGTTCCTTAACAAGAAATACAAACTAAAGTTCCGTCAGTACCACTTGAGGATGTCTTATGGATTGAAATAAGACAATAAAATCCTCAAGTGGTAATGACTAAAGGGATTCAACTCTGTACAGTGCTTGATCATAAAACAGGCATGGGTGAGTTTTTAATTACTATGAACCTCTTAACTCGTATTTTATGTCTTCTCTAAAAGAAATTCTATTGACTGTATGTGATTGCAAAATTAGTAGGTAGGTGCAGACAGTCTGCATCTGGGAAATGGGATTTCACCACCTATGCTTATTATGACATCTTGGAATAATATGAGAGAATCTTTTTATTATAATATTAATATCCTGTTATAAATGTGAAAACGAGTTTGTTTGTTACACTTTGTCCTAAATCACTGAACTGATTTTGATGATTTTGGTGCTGAGAGTGTAGTAGTAGATAGGACTCTGGAGACAGGTAAAGGCTATGTTGGTTTTGCGAAGATAAAGCTTTAGTGCCAGCAAAGCCACAGGAAAAAATAAATCTTGATAATAATCTGTTTATCTCCACTAAAAGATATTGTATCAAGTGGTCCGTCTCTTCCCGGGATCAAAATGACTGGAAGTAATGGTGAGAGTCTATTGCGCCACAGAAGGTTGATGCACACTTACAGAAACCACTTAAAGTAATCTTATTTGTTTATGTGCTTGACACGATTTATCAATCCTGTTTCAGTTATCATGGAAGCGGGAAGTGGACTCAACCAGAAAAATCTATTATTTCTCATCGGCGATGACATACCTCCTCGCTATGGTGTGTTCAAACATGGCTCTGCAATGGATTAACTACCCAACACAGGTAACTGTAATCAACTTGTTATAATCTAATTGTATGTTGCTTCTGGTGGTAATATAGAGTTGATATGGCTAAAGCAAACAATTGTTATCCTCAACAATTTACTATTGAAAAAATTATACTTATGTTACTTTTTGGGTTCCTATGAATGAACAGATATCAGGGAAAGGAAATCTTCTTTAGATGTTTTAGGTCCACCCTTTTTTTTTAAAGACCAAATTAAAAGAGAAAGAAATCAGAAAAAAGTACAGTTGTATGATTAAATTGTGGGGTATATTCACTATGCTATTTACTTGTACAGACAACAGCTATGGCATAGCTTGTGTTAAAAACATTAAATGCATTAAAAATGAGATGTTTGTTAACCAATAAAGAACTTAATCCACATCTATGACAGGCATTTTGTAAGATACAATGTAATACATAACATCACATCTGCTTCTGTCTATTGTTATTTGGCTTCCGCAAATGATTTATACTAATTATTTTGCTAAAAATTTCAGGTGGTTGGCAAAGCAGCTAAGCCAATCCCAGTGATGATACTTGGTGTTCTCATTGGACGTAAGTCTTACCCATTGAAGAAGTACCTGTTTGTCCTGCTGATCGTACTTGGAGTAGTCATGTTTATGTACAAAGACCAAGGCAAGAAAACTGTGGATGAGTCTTCCGGGTTGGGAATTGGGGAAATCCTGCTATTTCTTTCATTGACCATGGATGGGCTCACTGGTGCTGTACAGGTACCTATGCTTTATTTTCTTTCAAATAGCAATGGGCTCACTCCCAATGTATATTTCTTATGTAAATTCTTACATTTTATAAACAAGGTCGCTTTTAAAAGCGACTTTATAAATGGTTTGATGGATGGATTTGTTACTCTTTAACGTCAGAAAGCCTGAAAGGATCTTCATGAAATTTGGCACAGAGGCAGATTATAGGCATAATATTATATATTACACTGTGCACAACCAGAACAGACAAACTGAAAATTCTTAACATGGCTGTACACACAGCAAAATTTAATAGGGATTTTCTCAAGAGTATTGATTCAGATTTTTTTTTTGTTCATATTTCTAAACAGTAATTATTTTTCGCAATTCATGCATTTACACGAAACATAATCGAAAACATTGTAATATGATGTGAATGACATTGTGGCTAACAAGTTTTGAGCAATTTGCTACGTATTCAAACATTCATAACATCTGTGTAGGTATATCTATGCTTATTTATGCATGTTTGTACTTATGCATCATACGACATTGAAAATGACTAAGAAAGTGTACCTATTAAGTTACAATCGACTTTGTCTCTGTCATCTTTGACCTAGACAGAGTCAAGAGCAAACCCATCTCAAATAAAAAAAAAGTGCACTGTTTGTAACTTTACGGTATGAACACTTACAGTAATAATTTACGCGCGGCTTCATATCAAAAAAGTAGTTCACAGTCATAAAAAAGGTAACAAAAACTAACATGTAATCAAAGACAAGATTAATTTAAACTGAGTTCAATGAGTTCTATCACTGCAAGTGCTAGAGCGTTGATCTCTATTTTGAGAATGCATATAGGTCATTTGGTTTCTGAAACATAACACACACTAGATTTTTAAACGATGTTTCGAAACTTAGTATGGACCTCTTTAATGCAAGATTTTGATTGTGGAAGTAATAGAGGAGGATTTTATACTTCATGCGTAACATTTTTGCAGTAGATATTGTGATATTTGAATAAAGAGTACTGCTAATATATTGACAATCTTTCTGTACTACAGCTGATCTTACTATTAACTATTTTTTGTAGGTTTTGGAGCAGTTTATAAAATAATAGATAGGTAAGGCAGTTAGTGATTTTCCAACTGCCCCAGAAGGAGGGTAATATTATTGTTTACAGTTTTGAACAACTGCTGTATTAGTCAGCTCAAATATGTACTGTAACTGCTACTCTAACATACAAAATGCTCCCATTTTGTACTGCCTCCGCAGTATAATTAAAAACTCCTAATAATCCTTGCACATACAATATTATGAGAGAAATAAAATAAATGCCAATATTTTAAAAATAACAGATAATGTTTTGGATTTCAGGAACGCATAAAGAGCGAATCTGCGCCTTCTGCCTATGCTATGATGATGAATACTAACTGGTGGTATGTTGTGTCCATTTTTAACTTACTAGTAATAATAGTAATAAATGACAGCTGGGCGTAGCAACATAAGCATATTGTTATGTTATGGCGATTAATTGAACTGCAATTTGCGAAATATTCCTCCACCTTGCACATGCTAGTTCTGCTAGTGTCATGCCCAAAGCTCTGCTTGCGTATACTTAGAGACGCCTGGCCAATTATGACGTAATGTGAATGTATGCAAGTATACAACGTGTAACAGAATAAACACATTACCTCTTATGGGGTTATTGTACTCATCATTATGAACAACTTTTACTATGGGACCAATCCCGAAATCGTGAAAAAAAATCAGCTGTTCAGTACGTTTTGTCGAGTTATGCGCACATAAATGTATGGGGGAAACGATTTTTTTTTGTTAGTCCCATTGTGAAAGTTGTTTATAATGATGAGTTCAATGACCCCTTAAGAGGTAGGTATTGCGTTAATTCTGTTACAGGTTGTATATTCAAGTCTGTAGTCTGGAGATGAGAAGCACAGGTGCTTCCCATCTCAGGTAAGCAACAGTAGTAGCTCTACTGTTGCTTTTAAATGCATGTACTAGGACTAAGATAGTTCCATACATTTTCTGAATGACTTTCACAGCCTCACCTCAGTAATATTTGTGACAATTATAATTGCCGCTCTACATGCTACGATTTGATGATTATGGACAAAATTTGTCAGTTTTTAGACAATTAGGCAGATATTTTTTATTCTATATAATGAGGCATGCGTTAAGTTAGCGGCACAGCCGTCATCAGTAGGGTCTTCTTGTAGAGGGTTCATGGCGTAGATTTCAGAGTTTACACTTCTTTCAACAATCACTTTCATTTTACAGTAGTTACTCTTATAGCCCCCGTACAATGAAATCAATTGACTATCTTATTGTTGCTAAATTATCGTACGCGCCGACATATGGCCTCTGCTCGCCCTCTGCTGGGTAAAGTTCTCTCTCTCCTTTTTCCACACAACTCTGTTGTTTGCTATGTTGGGCTGGTCTTTTCGATAGGAGTCGAGCTCGTCCTGTCTGTTTTATTAATGTTTGGTAAAGCAATTTTTATGTAAATCGGTTTAGATCCGGAAAATGCACATGCAACCATTGCTCATCTATTGATCAGAGTAGCCTTTTTTTCATTGCTTGACGTGCAATCTGTTGTAAACCTTTAGCAGATCTTTTGTGTAGATATTGGCTGCTGAGGTCCATTCTTCCACCAAAGAATCTGCCTCTCAAATTGTTTCGGCTTTATTCAGTAATGTCCCATATGTGGTGGCGTTTGAGCCTTTTCATTGTTATTGGTTCATGAGGGATATGGCTAAGATGTTAGTATGTGACTTTATTTGTTGCCTGTATGACCAAATCCTGTGTTCTATTTCCAATTTTACAGTTCTGATCTGTAGATGTTCATATAATTCTGAGGTGTTCATATACCATGGAGCATTTGATATTGTTCTACGAGATTTATTTTGAAACTAGCTTTTACCCGCGACTTGGTACGCGCTTATCCCGTTTTTGCCGTCCCCGTAGGAATTTCAGGATTCCTCTCTTAGTGCTCCCCTACATTCCTCAAGGAACCTACATGCCAAATTTCAGCTTTCTACGACCAGAATTTTCAGCTGTGCGTTGTCTGTCAGTCACTCAGTAACGGAAGAACTTTATTAGAATTGCTGCGGAATTTTCACATTTCATATCCTCGCAGAGCACACGGTTTGAGTTCCTCGATTCCGTACGTGCAGACAGGCTTTAATACTGCTTTGTAGATGAGTACTCGGTATTCTAGTGATACGTGTGATGTTCTTCCTAAGAGCCAGTTCAGTTTTCGGAGTAGGATTTTAAGCTCGTCACGTTTTTTCTCTATTTAGTATCTCCACGTCTGTTTCCTGTTAAGTTGTACGCCGAGGTACTTAGCTGTTGCCCCGTGTAGAAGTGTGTCGCTGCCAAGTTTAACCGGTGGGCAGTCATCATTAATTCTGAGAGTAAATGTCACATGCGTTGACTTGTTGGCGCTAGCTTTCTCTCATCCACTTATGGACTTTGTCGAGATGATCTTGTAGCATTGGTGAAGCTATTTGAGGGTTTTTGTAGTGCACAAAGCAGCTGTATCATCAGCGAAGGTGGGAGAGATAACTTCTTCTGGCGTTGGTAAGTCTGCTGCGTATATAAGAAGCGTAGGACCTAATACGGAACCCTGAGGAACGTACGAGGTACGAGGCCGGCCTGTATGTTGTGGAATGTCGAGTACGAGTAATTTATTTTTACCCAGAAAAGTCTGTCTATTAGGTAAAATTTCAATAGCACCTATATGTTATGTAGCAGCTGTTTACCTCAAATAACCAGTCCTGGTGCCAAACATTATCGAACGCCTGCTGTACGTCCAGGAACGCAGCAGAGCAGTACTCGGTCTGGCCCCTCTCTTACCTTATTCACCACTCTATGCACCTACTCCATGGTTGAGTGCCCTATCCTGAATCCGAACTGATGTGGGATGATGCTGCCTTCTTTGAGTATTTCATTGAGCCTACGTGCAGCGACTTTCTCAAAAACTTTGGACATAACAGGCAGTATTGGTCTGTATGATGACACAAGGCTGTGTGGTTTTCCTGGCTTTGGGACTATTATGATTTCCGATACCTACTTTCCAAATTTTTGGTACATATCCAGTCCTCAAAATTCCATTAAAGAGCTGTGTTATGAAAATTATATCTTTTCTTGGCAGTTATCGTAAGATTTCGGCAGTTATAAGGCAGTATGCAGGAGCTTTATTTAATTCGAGACCTTTTATAACTCCAGATCAGTACAGATGGTGAGCAGTACTTCACTGGTAAACTGAGTTGTCTGTCTCCAAATAGTTTTGGATCTCCTTATCGCTTGATGTACCGCCGGAATTGGGATTGAATACATCGGCCAAGAAATATCCGGAGGCCTCAGCACGTTCTTCGTCCTTTTTTGCCCATGTATTATTTCTTAGCTTTAAGGGATTCTGAGCAGTTTGTGACGCATTTTTGCTATGCTTTACGGGGTTCCAAAGCGAGTATTCGTTTTTAGCTGTGGCATCCAGTTTTTCCAGTCTGTTTTTAAAGGTCTCATCTTCTATGTTCTTCAGATATTGTTTCAGATCTGCGGCCGCTCTATTAAAATGTTTCTTGTGTGAGAAGCAAGACGACTGGCATGCCAAACTCTCCTGAGCCTCCTTTTTCCAGAACTTTGCTACTTATTTCCTTGGAAGTATTTGTGTGATTGGCTTGGTGGGTGTTGGTGTGTATTTCCATGCAGCAATTTGAATAAGGTTTGTTATGCTTTTAGCAACTTCATTAATGTCATCGTTTGATTTTAATTGTACCTTCAAGTTCACGTTTGTTATTCTCTGAATCCAACCCAAACAGTTTTCTTGTTGTAGAGTTTTTCTTTAACCTTTCTTTCTATTGTTGTTGTGATTATAGTGGCTATTACAGGCGTGTGTTCTGAACTGCTATCCAGGCAACTTTCAGCACTAAGGTACATGTTAGAAAGTCCCTTAAACACAAAGAAGTCCAATAGGTCAGGGAGTATATTGGAGTTTGTTGGCCAGTATGAAGGTTCACCCGTACTCAGGACGCGTAGTTTATTTTTGTCAAGGCTTTTTTTAAGTTCTCTTCCCCCTGGTAGTGTCAGTCGAGAACCCTAGAAGACATTTTTGGCGTTCCAGTCCCCGCCGCATATATATCTTTGGCCAAGAGTTTTGAAGAACTCTGTAAAACTATCTTCCTTTAGGATGTGCTTAGGGGAGCAATATATAGCTGAAGGGTTAGTGAACTCTGCTTATTCTGTACCAATACCGTAGTAACCTGTATTTGGTCAGTTTTATACTCCTCTAGAACATTATGTTTGATGTGTTTTTTTATTATGACTGCTGTTCTTGCATGTGCAGTTGCATCAGGGTGAATTGTGGAGTACACACTGTAGTTATTGAAGGTACATAAGTGATTAGATGTTAGGCGTGCCTTAGAAACTAGAAGTACATCAATGTCATGTAGTGTAAGAAGTATCTCTACGCCTTGTTTATGTTTGACCAATCCATCAATGTTCCACGTCCCAACTCGTGAGTGTAGCCATTTTATCGGACAAGTTTACTGATAATTGTTGTGAGTAAATTCATCATCGTCGACATCTGGTCTAAAAGTTTGACTAGCTTTTCAGCATGTTGTGTGAGAAGTGTTTCTAGTTTTTTATTATTCGTTTTTCATAGCTTCTACATGTTAGTCCATTTTTGTCATAAACATAATATGTTGTGTTTATTCTCGACTTGTGGTCTATTTTGATCAATTACTGGTGAAATTTTGAGTTCTCCAAGGGAGATAGCTTGGCCTGTAGGTTTATGACGTCTCTAGTATTAAAATAACATGTTACAAAAATGAAATTGGTTCGGAACCCTTTGCAAGCGAGTCCGACTCGCACTTGGCCAAGTGTTTTTTGTAAGCCTCAATGTCCAAGCTATTAATTCTTAACTGATTTCTGTTGACGATTTTGAAGCTGAGTAATTCTCCATTATTTGCAACAGTGTGTATGTCTGTAAGTTTATTGACATCTTCAACGCCGTACAAGATAATTGGTAGAGGTTTACTAGGGCGTTTTTGTTTTGGTGCATATTCGTCTTCAGTGAGATCTATTTGTAGGCCGTTATATTTATCGGAGGTTTTGATCGCCTCTGGTGAGGGTGATTGTGAGAGCTTCTTGTGTTTATTGCTTCTGTTAGAAGGCCTTGCCATTCAGGTGGTTGAGATGTACTAGAAGCAGTAACTGATGGCTGTGTTTGTTGTTCTCTCGGTGACGAAGCTGCACTTTTAACCTCAAGCTGTTAATGTTTGTTGGCTCATGCAATGCTTTACTTGATGTGCTACCTAGGAAGTTGCGTCTAGGTCGAGATAAAAACAAGCTTGGGTTTAAGGCTTGCTGAACATATTTCTTGCTGAAGAGAAGAGTAGCCTGTGTAAAAAATATAACATTTCGAGCTATGGATAAACGATTGTGCTTCGGGTCCAGTGTCGAAAATCGAGCATATAACGTGCATCTTTAGTACTCCTTCAGACATCCGGACCAGAAACTGCTCATGTCCATCATCTGCCTAGCCTTTTCCCAACTATATTGGGGGCCGGTTCTCAGTCAAACCGGATTCAGCTGAATACCAGTATTTTACGTGGAGCGGCTAACTGCTCATGTCCGTGTGAATATAAACCATCTGAAATAGGCAGGGCTCGGAAACGTTATTTAAAATAACGTTTTTAATACGTTTAGAACAGTTCTTTGTACAAATTGTACATAATTTTGTTCGGAACGAAAACGAAATGTGTTCCCGCAAGCGCCTACCGAAAATCACATAGTTAAATGTTGAGGCAATGTGGATTATGGCTAATCGTTTTTTTTATTTTCCCGTCTGTCGACCGCCTACCTTCATATGTATTATTATGAATAGAAAACTACAAGTTAACATGAAGCAACGTATTTTTTCTTTATTCCCGTAATTATACCTGGAACAATCCCGCACATGGTCCTTCGAGCCTGGATTCTGGAGATTTGAAGAATATTAACTCCGATCAGCGAATTGTTACAAAGGGATTGAAGAGAATTGGTGAAATCAAAAATTTTAGTCGACGCCCGGTGTGGCCGGTGAATTCTGCTACGTCATTCAGAAGATTGTTGGAATTTACGTGGTCTGGATACTTAATAGCTGAGAAAAGGCGTATTTATTACTAAATTTGTGTACCCAACACTCTATTTAACAGGTATAATTAGTGTAAGTTAGCCGTTATTAGCCAGGTTAGTACGAAATACCTATTGTCATTTTTCTTTGTTCTGTGAGTGGTTACAAATTGTAACACAATTATTAACTGATCAGTAATTATTGATAATTTTGTTATTTACACATTGTTAAAGAGTAGTTCTTCGTAGTAACTGCATTATTTTGCTTTACGGTGTAATAATGTTACAGTTATTGAGACAGTTAGGTAATCACATTAGTTAGCACAAATAGACAATAGAAATCATTGCAATTGCAGTGTTATTATGAAAGTTTAGTACAGTATAACCGTCTATACGCATAGGCTATTATAAATTCATAATTATCATTTATGTAAATTCACTCAAAAGTTAGTGCATTTTAATCTTGTATGTATTTCAGTCTGCATCATTTGTCATTGTAATTTAAACGTTGCTATAACTTTATTTATATACATTCCAGGTTGATTATACCAGATTTCGCAATGCCAGAGGATAAGGAATTAAATAAAGACATTAAAGATCTCGTTAGAAAACGAGCGAGTTGCAAAGGAAAGGTGACAATGTTTGCAAACTATTTAAATTCTTTAAGTCCCTCTTCTTTGAGCCCTACCGAGGTAAGCGAATTGCAATTACGTTTTACTAGACTCGAGGCATTGTATGCCCATTATGATGAGGTGCAATTATTGCTGGAGTACAGTACTGATGACTTGGATGCTCAGATGTTGGAACGCGCAGAGTTTGAATCTCTTTATTACAAAACCCTTGCTAAAGCTCAACAAATGTTGGATGATAATAGGAAAGGAGATTCTAACGATACCTGTGACGTAATGTCGCGTTCTAGCAATCATAAGCTTGTTAAATTACCGACTATTCAATTGCCGAAATTCAGTGGTTCTTATACAAACTGGTTAGAGTTTCACGACACATTTGTTAGTCTCATCCATTCAAATGATGATATGGATGAAATAAATAAATTTCACTATTTGAGGTCATCCCTAGAAGGGTCTGCTGCTGTGGTGATCAACTCGATTCAGTTTTCTTCTGCAAATTATTCGGTAGCGTGGAATCTTCTCTGCGAGCGGTTCGATAACAAACACCTGCTTATCCAACATCATGTTTCTGCATTATTTCAAATCGACACCCTTCAGAAGGAGTCGTCAGTTAATTTAAAGGGTTTACTTGATGCTGTTAACAAAAACATACGCGCCCTAGGATCCTTAGACGAACCTGTTAACCATTGGGATACTTTACTCATTTATCTTGTCACACACAAATTAGATAGTAAAAGCTATCGTGAATGGGGTGAGTATAAGGGCCGCCTGGACAAGAATTCTAAGGTTACTTTTGAATTATTTATTACTTTTATTAAAAACCGTGCTGAGATATTAGAAACGTTCGAACTGGAAGCTTCTACGAATACTAAACACTCACACGCAGGTAAAAATTCAAACAAGGTTAGGTCAATGTTGGTACAGGATTCTAATAAAAATAATTCAGGTCAAAGTTCAAGTAAACAGGATGATAGTGTTTCAAATAAGCCTAAGAATTGTGTTATGTGTAACGGTGATCATAAGTTAAGTGGTTGTCCTCAGTTTTTATCGTTGAGCAATGAAGCTCGTTTGCAGTTATTACCTAAATACAAAGTTTGTTACAACTGTTTAAATCTGGGACATTATGCAAACAACTGCAAAAAGCCAGGTTGTAAAATATGCCGTCGTAAACACAACACTATTGTTCACGTTGATAAATCCTTGAAGTCAAACGCAAGTGGTACTTCTGCTAGCAGTGTAGTTGTTGACACGAATGGCAGTGCGACTGTCTCCACTCAGCCCACTACTATAAGTATAGGTACTGGTGTATCACTGTCCGCGAGTGTTCAACACGATGACGTGTTACTGTCCACTGCACTCGTCAAGGTCATGGGTATTAATGGTCAACAGTATGTTGCTCGTGCTGTGCTTGACAGTGGCAGCACGTCATGTCTCATGACTGAGAGGTTATACCAAAAGCTAGGTTTGATTGCCAAGACTGTAAACAATTCTATTATAGGTATCAACAACTCATCATCTTTTATCAATAAAATGTGTTTTGTATCAATCAAATCTTTAAATAACAATTTTAGTATGGATATTAATTGTTTTATTCTCCCATCCATTACAGATGAGATTCCAAGTAAACATATTAACTTGTTAAACATAAAAATTCCATCTGATGTTTGTCTCGCAGATCCAAACTATTACTCACCGGCGCCTGTCGATATGTTGCTAGGTGCTGACATCTTTTGGGATTTATTGGAATCCCAACGAATTAAGTTAGGCGATGGGCAACCAATTCTTTGTGAGACTAAACTGGGTTGGTTGGTCTCCGGTCCAATTAACAGTATTTCTTCTAAAGTTTTAAAATGTAATTTTATAAAGGTGAGTTCAGACTGTGATGAATTAAATTTCAATGTTGATCAACAACTCACAAAGTTTTGGCAACTTGAAGAAGTGTGTACTTCGTCTCCGTATTCCTCGGAGGAGAAGCTATGCGAGAAACATTTTATGAAAAACACTACTCGTTTAGAAAATGGTCAATTTTGTGTTAGGATTCCTTTAAAATGTTCCCCGGACAATTTAGGCGAATCTTTGTCAAGAGCAAAACATTGTTTTGTTTCTTTGGAACGCAGATTTAAATCTAAAACTCAATTTTGTAATATGTACAAAGAATTCATGATGGAATATGAAACTTTAGGGCATATGTCTAAATGTAAAACCATTGATGATCAAGCGTTTTACATTCCGCATCACGGAGTTCTGCGCGAAAGCAGCTCCACCACTAAGTTACGGGTGGTTTTCAATGCAAGTAGTTTAACTAATACTGGTACTTCTATTAATAATATCCAGATGGTTGGACCCGTGGTACAGGACGATCTTTTATCGATCCTGTTGCGTTTTAGACAACATAAGTACATCCTAGCTGCTGATGTTGAAAAAATGTACCGGCAGATAGTTGTTCATCCAAATGATAGGTATCTTCAACAAATTATTTGGCGTGATAATCAGTCAACTCCATTATACGCTTACCAACTTAATACCGTGACCTACGGCACGGCCAGCGCTCCTTACCTAGCAACCCGGTGTCTTCGGCAGTTAGGGCTAGAGTGTGTTGATAAGGAAATAGGTAACGTCATCATCCACGATTTTTACGTGGATGATTTGCTCACTGGAGGAGATGACATCAATGAGGTCAAAGAGTTGCGTCATAAAGTCACTTCAATTCTCGCTTCAGCGCAGATGAACCTAAGAAAGTGGAGGTCGAATGACATGCAATTGGTAATTGGTTCTGACTTTCCCCAGTCTTCATTGGATTTAAATATTGGTGGATTTGAGTCAACCAAAACCTTAGGCATCGGTTGGCAGCCACTGTCAGATTACCTTTGTTTTCCAATTAATCAGTTAGTTAATTTTAATAACACAAAACGGGACATGTTGTCCATTGTTTCACAAGTTTTTGACCCGCTTGGATTATTGGCTCCGTGTATAATTGTTATGAAAATATTACTTCAGAAGTTATGGTTGAAAAAACTGTCTTGGGATGAACAGCTATCACCGGACATTAGTAAGCTTTGGAATGAAATCATTATTAATTTACCTAAATTAAATGAAATTCATGTTCCACGTCGAGTTTTAATTGATTGTTATGAGTTTTTAGAATTTCACATTTTTACTGATGCATCAGAACGCGCCTACGGAGCTTGTCTGTATGTGCGAAGTGTTGATAAGCGGGGACAGGTTTTAGTTCGTTTATTGTTAGCCAAAAGCAGGGTTGCGCCACTCAAGCCGACGACCATACCCAGACTTGAGCTATGCGGTGCTCTTGTAGGTGTTCGCATCTTTGAAAAGGTTGTGGCAGCATTACGAGTCAGCGCGCGGCGCACTTTCTTTTGGACTGATTCCACTATTGTTTTAGGGTGGCTAACAATTTTACCAAATAAATTACAGCCGTTCGTTCGTAACAGGGTTGCTGAGATTTTAGAAAAGACTAGTGGCTGTGAGTGGAGACATGTTCCAACTGACCAAAACCCTGCTGATTATTTGTCTCGCGGAGTAGACAGTAATTTATTACCTAGTTTAGATGCTTGGTGGTCTGGTCCTAGTTTTTTAATGAATGAAATGTCTTATTGGCCTTCTAAATTAATGAATTTTAACAATGAAACTTTGCCTGAAATTAAATTAGACCACACCATACATGTTTTATTGAATAACAATGAATTTTATGAGTTGATTAATTTTACACGGTTTTCTTACCTTTTAAGACTTCAGCGAACAGTCGCCTATGTTTTACGTTTTATTGACGCATGTAGAAAACGATCTATTCGCGGTCCTCTTTCTGTGCGTGAACTAGAAAGGGCTTTAAACTTTATTATACGTTTATCTCAAATTCAATCTTTTAAAGACTATAAATTACTAATTAACAATAAAACGTTACCCAAGAAAAGTGAATTAAATAAGTTTAACGTTTTTCTAGATGAAAATAATATAATACGAATTCAGGGTAGATTACAACATTCAGATTTTCCTTATAATAAAAAGCACCCGATTCTTATTCATTCTAGTCATCATTTCTCTAAGTTACTTTTTGATTATGAGCATAAAAGATTATTCCACGCTGGACCCCAATTATTGTTGGCGTCTATACGAGATACGTACTGGCCCATTCGAGGTCGAAATTTAGCCAGGATGTGCTGTAAACAATGTGTTCGTTGCTGCCGATTTAGAGGTGAAACTGTAAGTCCCATTATGGGAGATTTACCGCAGCAGCGCCTTCTAGCAGGTTTCCCTTTTGAAAACATAGGCTTGGACTATGCAGGTCCGATTCAGTCAGCTGTTCGTCAAGGCCGTGGCTGTAAATTAGTAAAAGTTTATATTGCTATTTTCGTTTGTTTTTCTACGAAATCAATTCATCTTGAGCTAGTCGGTGATTTAACAAGTAAAACTTTCATTCTGGCATTAAAAAGATTCATGTCACGTAGAGGTAAGCCGAAAAATATTTACTCAGATAATGGCACCTCATTTGTTGGTGCATCTAATGACCTTTCTAGGTTTCTTAGGGCGAGTTGCGATTCGCTGTCTGAGGAGATGGCTAAAGAAGGAATCAATTTTCACTTTATTCCTGCATATTCTCCTCATTTCGCTGGCCTTGCGGAGGCTGGTGTTAAATCAACCAAGCATCACTTAGTCAGAGTGCTGGGCCTTTGTAACCTTACCTACGAAGAGCTATACACCATGATGGTTCAGGTTGAAGCCATTTTGAACTCCAGACCACTGACGCCGTTATCATCAAACCCTGAGGATCTGACGCCGCTGACACCCGGACACTTTTTGATTGGACGCCCTATGACATCGCTGCCGTCACCTGATTATCGAGACCAGTCCATCAATTCTCTGACTCGATTTGAGCGTATTGAGCTTCTCCGACGACATTTTTGGAGCAGATGGAGTAAAGAATATATATCGGAGCTCCAACTTCGCATGAAATGGCGAGCATGTAAGGGCTCCCTGAAGCTTAATTCTTTGGTCCTGTTAAAGGAAGACAACCTCCCTCCACTCAAGTGGAAAATGGGTCGGATCGTTGCTACGTATCCAGGGACAGACGGCGTAGTCAGAGTTGCAGACGTGAAGACTTCTAGTGGTTTGTTACGCAGATCATTTAGCAAGATTTGTCCGCTGCCTATATATCCGGAGTCTGAAGATTCTTAGTGGTTGAAAGGCATGCTTTCAACGCCCGGGGGTATGTTCCCGCAAGCGCCTACCGAAAATCACATAGTTAAATGTTGAGGCAATGTGGATTATGGCTAATCGTTTTTTTTATTTTCCCGTCTGTCGACCGCCTACCTTCATATGTATTATTATGAATAGAAAACTACAAGTTAACATGAAGCAACGTATTTTTTCTTTATTCCCGTAATTATACCTGGAACAATCCCGCACAAAATGTTTTTTAAAACCGGTTTATTTCGCAGGACGCAGCCGCGCACAGCGTGCGGCGACAAGCATGAACTTGTATTGTTAAATTGGGTACCGCATGTATTCATTTCATTGCATCATGCGCTTCTTGCGTATGTATAGGGTTGTCTTGCAACTTGCGAGTGATTATTTAGTGGTTTCTTGCTCACAAATGTATGTGTCACCGGATAATTGCAAAATACGTTAGACTACAAAATATCTTGAGAGATTGTAAACTCTCGATAAATTGTCAAGTGAAGATTTGGAATACCTACGTTTTTACGCATCAAAATTTGATAGTCTATCGAAGTCATTACGAAAAATTGTGGACTGACATAAAATGGCGACCGATCAGAGCACAAGTAGGTATACAATTTATCTATTTTGGTGTGATAGTTAAACTGAAAACTTGGCCCCTCATTGGCCTTTGTTGGTGGGAGCTCACGTGTACGCTATAGATTTACGAATTGAATGGCGTCGTTTTTAATTTCTTGAAATAAAAAGACGGGATTTTTTCGTTCATTTAGTATAAATTCTTATTTAGTATGATGTCTCGGTGTTACTATCTCACAGAGGGAACTTGTGTTTCCGAAGTACTTAGCTCTGTAATCAGCGACTACCGGGCAGCTTAGAAGCAGATGTGCTGCTGTCTTATACTCCTCCATGCAGGCTCTGCATAGTGGGCTGTCAGTGACTCCTATGACACGAAGGTGTTTATTAAAAAACGACTCGTGGCCAGTTTTTACGGCTGTGACTGTGCGCAACTGTTGTTTCGTTAGTCTTAGGGCTCGTTCCGTGAATCGGCCATTTATATGTAGAGAAAAGTGCCTCTTTGGCTTGCCTACACTCACCATGGTCAACCAATAGCTTGTGATGTTTGTCTCCGGTGCGTTTCCTAACTAGTTTGCGTAGGATCCCGAAAGGAAATGACGCGATGGGTTCAGGTCCCAACTTTGCCATACTCGAACCCCTTCTGGCGAGCTCGTTCGCTGTATCGTTGCCTTGGGATTTGCTGTGTCCTTTGATCCATTGAATGGTTACTTTGTTGTATCTACCAACCTGGTTGATACCTTGGTGACACTCAAAAATCAGCCCAGAGCTAACTGTGTGGCTGTTCAGAGTTTGCAGGACGGCCATGCTTCCTCTCACAACGGTGATCCTCATGGAATGGTCGCCTCGACAAGGACACGGCGGTGCTTCGCCCAAGCAGGGCAGAACTCCACCGTAAGCTCCACCGTGTCCTCCGGGCGATCCTCGAAATATTGACGCCCGGGCGTGTCCTCCCGCCGAATCTTAAACAGGTTGCTCCCGAAACAACTGTCTGATGAGTACCTGCGTCAAGTGGAAGGTGAGGACGCCATGGCGCCGCTCTAGCAACTCTTCAAAGAGAGGTCTTATCCCTGGATAGTGGCGTGCCCAGCGCTGGGTTGCGACAGTCGCTGTCTCCATACCGCCATAAGATCCTGCCGGAGCTCCGTCCGCCGCACTACGATTAGCCGCGGCAGAGGAGTCTCGCCCCGGCGTAGTGCCTTCACGCGCCATCCGTAAATGAGAGCGAAGGCTCTCGCCTCCAGATTCCATGATGGCAGTCCGGCAAGGAGGCACGCCGCTTCGTCAGAGACCGTGCGGTATCCCCGGGCCAGCCGGATGGCCAGGACCCTCTGGGACGCGTTGAGGTATCGGGCTGGACACTTCCTCAAAGTAAGCGCCCACACCAGCGCCCTATAATGGGCCATGGACCGCACGACTCACGCGTAGAGTCTCTGGAGCTACCCCCTAGATTGAGCAGAAGCCTCTTGAAGGTAGCCCCGGCCCGCCTCAGTCTGGGAACCAAACGTCGGAAACGCTCGACAAAGACCGTAGGGCGTTCCAGCTTCTTAATAAGGACCAGTTTCCCCGTCTTCTAGCGAAATGGGAACTGGCCCATCTCCAAACGTGCGCTTAAGAACCCTTTTAGTCAAGGCCCGAGAGCCTCCGAGGCCAGGAAGGAGGCCTTTCCCAAGTAAGCCGTTGGTTTCTGGGGCGGTATTTTTAGCCTTCAGCTTATTAACCGCCACTTTCATGTCGACCTCAATCAGACGGTAGTGGCCTCGTTTTTGAGTGAACATGACTAACTCAGTTTTAGTGGGGATTACTGACAGATCATATTGTTCGCACCATCTCTCCACGATTCATCGTGCTTGTTGAGTGAGGTTGCAGATCGTTTCAGTCACCTTTCCTGGCGCGAGGATTACTTGGTCGTCTGCATAACCTATTGTGTTGTAGAAACGATGTACCTTGAGTTTGGTGATAAGTTCATTTGCCACAGGAGCACTCCTCCCTGGCAGCCTCTAGCTATCAAGGCCAACTGTTGCTCTTCCTCAAGGCGAACCACTCTTTTGCTGAACATATTAGTAACCCAGTCAGTTAGTACCTGTTCTACATCGTGCATGGAGAAGGCGGCACTTTGCTGGAGAAGTTTGTCTTGATGAAGGCTCCTTCGATGTCTATGAAAGTGCCCAAGCAGGAACTTACCTGGTAAATTGCTTTCTCTATCTGGCTCACCACCAGATGAAGAGCTGACTCTGTCGACTTACCCGAGCTGTATGCGTGTTGGTTACCATGCAGTGATATGTTTTTAAAGCACCATCTCGTAGTTCCCTTTCACACAGTCTTTCCATCTTGCTCACAAAATGGTACTTAAGAGTAAAACCTAATTTATTCTTATTACACCTACAATGAGACTACTTGGCAAAATGGGGTTTCACTGATTCGCTTGTAAGTGTGGGCCGCGTCCAAAATATGGCCCACTTGTTGGATTGTCCCAAGTGCCCTTACGTCTGCACCATTGAGGACCTGATGAGTGCCACTGATGCCGCTATGAACGTGGCCCCTAATAATCAAAATGTAAGATGGAAGGATGCCAACAAGAAATAGTTGTTTTTGTTGTTGTAAATCTTTAGACTAGATAAAGTGCCTACTTAGCAGCACACAAAGTATCTGTCGTCAAAATTTTAGAGAGTAGGCAGGTATTGTGGAGTAAGTACAAATTACTTTTGGTCCTCTCTTATTGTAATGTACTTTGTGATTACGAATGGATTGAGGCCTCTAATGTTTGACATGAATTCATAATTAAGCCTATAAAATTAGATTTAAACTGTAATGGTAGTGGTACTCACTAGAATATACTATACTAGAATATCCATGCTTACCCTAACACTCACTATTTACCTACCTACTCGTACTCATAGAAATCACAGTTAATTTTAGTCGAAAAACAAAAAGAAGACGAAACTGAGCCACGCGGCCGTGAAATACCTGTCATCTGAATAAAATCGTAATATTTGTAGTTTGGTTACGTTTCATTTTGTACCCAAAAAATGGCAAAACATGGGAAAAAACTTTTTATACAACAAGAACGATTTAGATTTCGTTCTTCTTCAAAAACGTTTCTTTTAGCGTTCCGTTCGAACGTAACGGAAACAAATCGTTCCTTAGGTATTTAAGACGATAATGTTTTCAAAAATATACCGGTATCCGAGCCCTGGAAATAGGTCTGAGTACTGAGACTTCCTGCTACTGCTAGAGACGCTAGTGTCAAAACTATCCAAGCTAACTAAGTGTGTCAATGACTGTTACTTCATTAACCTTTTAACCGCCTACGTCGGATTAATCCGACAAATATTTTCGGGCCCATTTCGCCAGAGTCGTATATTTACGACCAAAATATCACTGCTCGTTTAATCAGCTTTTTTATTTAATTACGCTGTATTCTATCAAAAATATGTTTATATTAGGTAAATAGTTAACTAAGTAATCATTTACAGTTTAATACACTTTAGTCTCTTAATTAGAAGTCCTAAAAATAATGTCCAAAGTTAGATGAATTACTAACATAATTTTTAGAAAATTGTATTGATGTGCAACGCCCATGACGACAAAATCCGACATGAGGGACGGGACATATGCCAAGATTTACCGATACAAAAATAAACATAAATCAAAATATTTCTCGTTATACTGACTAATTAACTTTAAAACAAATACAGCAATTGTTAATAAAACATTTTTTTACAAATGTTTGTGAGTATTTCATTTAATTCCTTTAAAATTAAGTAAATTTACATATGAAATGTCAGCGATTGAATTGATGGTTCCCATCCCTAGCCTACATGTTCCGAAACTTACTTTGTTAGTACGTCCTGCGCTACGGTCGGATAAAGACGACCGCTTCTTACGTCATAAACGAGTGCCGACTTCTGGAATTTTCCATCAGTGTTGTGCTTGTGCATGAAGTTTTACGTTCGTATGTCGATAAATGTACATGATAGAAATGTATCATGACGACTACTGAAGAGTTAATACGAATTCTAGAAGGCGATGAAAATGAAGAATTTTTAGCAGACGAAGAGTTTGACATTGATGTAGAGGTAATTATTTTTTTTATTACATATCTAGATAAATGTATTTTAATTTATTGTGTAGTATGGTGGTGATGTTTGAAAGGAAATTTTAAACTTAGAGTGAGTGAGATGGCGAGAGCGCGCCGTGCGATGAGAATGCGCGCGCGGCCACTCTGGAACGGTGATTCTGATTGGTTGGAGCGCGAGTCACGTGTGGGCGCGCTGACTCGCTCGTAGATACCTACATAGGTAGAGTTTATTTTGTGCGTGCCGCCGCGCTGCCACACACCGCACTGAATCGCACTGCTAATTTTGCTTTTGTAGGCTATTCAAATTTCCTACCTTGGAGACCGATGTATTTTTATTACTCTACAATTATTTTTTTGTATTATTTCAGATTCAAGGAAACAATGTCACAACCACTAATTGGACAACGCAAATTGCTACCCCAATGTTAGAAGAATTCGACGACTTTGTTTGTGGACTGTCGCCTGATTTTAGTAATAAGAAATTATATCTGTGATTATTTGACTGATTTTATTGAAATTAGTGTTATACAAATTTTATTGTGATTGTGATATATCGTTACATCTAAGTCAATAGGTAAACTGATAATGACATTGTCAAGTAAAATTTTTATTTTTATGTTTGTTGTTAATTAGTGTGATACAAATTATTGTGATTGTGATAAATATCGTTACAGATAGTTCAATTCATCTGTGCACGAAGCGCCATGTGTGCGTGCGCTTATTTATACAGCTTTCATTTGTGTGGCAGCGTAAGCGGCAGTCGTCGTCCGAGCAAAACGTGTCCTTATCACTTTACCCACACATAGCGCCGCGCGCACAGATGAGTTGAACTATCTACAGGGTTATTGGTAAATCATTAACAACCTCTAAATAGTAAACTATGGGACCAAACCTAAAATCGTGAAAAAAAAAATCAGCTGTTCCCTACATTTATGTTCGTATAACTCGCCAAACTCTTCTCTGGACTGATTTTATTGTGAATAGTTTAAGTAATAATTAATAAATCGTTCAAATTTTTAAACACTTTTTGTTTTACTGGCTTGCGAAAAATGTCGTATAATTTCGTAAGGTACCTAAGTAGTATTCAAGTAGGTAGGTACCTATATCTCCACCAAGCTAAGTTTACACCTCGCTGGAATGCGGCGTGTACCCGTGTACCTACGTATAATATAATGTTAAAAACAACAAATACAAAGTAAAATCTAACAAACATTTGTTTACTTTTTTAAAGTCATAACGAATCCTTTTTTACAGCCCGTACCTAAGCCTCAGTGTGACGTAAACGACGCGAGGTGCAAACTTAGCTTGGTGAGATGTAGTTGTTAGTTAACCACGCTCGCAAATGCAAATGTCGTTATTAAAACGAAATATCGACATCGCAAAGTTAAGTATTGCACATCTCTCTATCTTTTAGGTATTTAATTTTCGATTCACTGTGCCGGGCGCTAGGGACACGCCAACTGTTCTGAAGTCGGGCGGTTAAAAGGTTAATAGAAATTGGAGGCCCGTGATAATTTTAGACTATGGCTATGACAGCTGACACTTATGCTTTTAGCGCACCTTGCGCAGGCTCAAATATTATTAGTAATGGAATCTGTAGTCGGTGCCAAAGCGCGTGCTCTGGGGCGTGACTAATAATTAAGGAATTCACGCATAAAGAGCTGTGTAACTGAGAAAATCATTGTTAAATTTCAGGTCATCGCTGATACTGTCAGTGGGTGTGTTCATGAGCGGCGAAATATTCAAGTTCGTCGTGTTTGTGTCAACGTATCCTGAAGTTATAATATACCTCGTCGGATTAGCTATAGTTGGCGCTTTGGGACAAATGTTCATATTCTATATGGTAAGAATTTTGCATAAGTTGTGTATGTATGTAACGCGTTATAGTGTACGCAAATCCAGATATAAGCGCGTATTTTGTATTCGAGTGGGACAAATAAGTCATTCGATCCACCCAACTCCTCACGACTAAGCGCGTATTTGCGTGCAGGTGGGACAAATGTGTCATTCGATCCACCCCAGCTCCCCAAGGAAGGCCAGCAACGCCTTGGTGTTACCAACTATCTCACAGAGGGTACCTGGGTTTCCGAAGTACTTAGCCCTGTAATCGGCGACTACAGGGCAGCTTAGAAGTAGGTGTGCTGCTGTCTCATTCTCCTCCATGCAGGCTCTGCATAGCGGGCTATCAGTGACTCCTATAGCAAAGAGGTGTTTATTATATAAAAGACCCGTGGGCAGTTATTACGGCTGTGACTACGCAACTGTTGTTTAGTCAGTCTTAGGGCTAGTTTTTTAAATCGGCCATCTATAGAGGGAAGTGCCTCTTTGACCTGCCTACACTCACCTTGGTCAACCCATAGCTTGTGATGTTTATCTCCGGTGCGTTTCCTTACCAGATTGCGTAGGTACCTGAAAGGCAGAGGTACAATGGGTTCGGGTCCCATCGCTACCATACTCGAACCCCTTCTGGCGAGTTCATCCGCTGCATCGTTGCCTCGGGATTCGCTGTGTCCCTTGATCCATTGAATGGTTACTTTATTGTGTCTACCAACCTGATTAAGACGTTGGTGACACTCGAGAATCAGCCCAGAGTTGACCGTGTGGCTGTTTAGAGCTTGCAGGACGGCCATGCTGTCCGAGAGTATGCGTATTGAGTGGTCCTTAACTTCACTGGTTAAGATGGCTGGTGCTGCCAGAGAAATGCCCATGCATTCAGCTTGGAACACTGTGTTGTGGACCCCAAATGGTGTGGCTATGTGGATGTTGAGATCCTCTGAGAAGATTCCCGCACCAGTACTTGTACCTGTCTTTGATCCATCGGTGAAGATCCGCAGCTCTGCGGGGCACAGTCCCTAGCAAAGATGATCCTCACGCAATTGAATTTTGTATTTTTTATCAAAGTTAAATTGCTTGGGTACCCGATTATTGATTGCTTTTGTTATGGGGAGTTCATTATTGAGCTCCTCGAGCAGAGCGGTGTGCCGTGTTTCTCTCTTACCCCAAAGGTCCAGTGTTTTAAGGCGTACTGCTGCCATCGCCGCTTTCTGTTGTATAAACAAGTGTAGCGGAGGGAGTTCCAGCATGGCTTCCAGCGCCGCAGTTGGAGTAGTCCTCATGCAGCCCGTCGTCTCCATGCAGGCCAGCCTTTGCATGTGTTGTAACTTGTTTACGGCTGTAGCTAGCTTTGTGCGTGGCCACCATACCACGGCCCCGTAGGTTAACATGTGCTGAATTACTGCGCTGTACAGCCATAGTTTTATTTTGGGAGATAGGCCCCACTTCTTCCCTATCATTTTCTTGCACTGCCAGAAGGTAATGCAGGCCCTGTTTAGTTTGTAGTCTAAGTGATTACTCCAGTTTAACTTACTGTCTAGGATGACGCCTAGATACTTTACCTCGTTAGACAGCTGGAGCTCTTGTGTTGAAGAGCTTAGGTAGCCGGTAGTGGCCTAGTGCTCGTTTTTGAGTGAACATGACTAATTCAGTTTTCGTGGGACTGACAGATCATATTCTTCGCACCATCTCTCCACGATGCGTAGTGCTTGTTGAGTGAGGTTGCAGATCGTTCCAGTCACCTTCCCTGGCACGAGGATTACGAGGTCGTCTGCATGACCTATTGTGTAGTAACGATGTGCGTTGAGTTTGGTGATAAGGTCATTAATCACCAGATTCCACAGAAGAGGGGAGAGCACACCTCCGTGCGGGCAGCCTCTGGCTATCAGGGCCAACTGTTGCTCTTCCTCAAGGCGAACCACCCGTTTGCTTAACATTTTTTATTTATTTATTTAGTTATTAGGTTAGCCAACAATTGTTTACACCTTAAAAATACATTACAATTGATAGAGATACATTTACAAGTGTAACAATCACTTATAGGCTAACACCGCATGTACAACAAACGGCTAAGTTACAAAATTAATCATTTGAATAATTTGAACATATTATTATTAGTAATCCAGTCAGTTAATACCTGTTCTACATCGTGTTTGGAGAGGGCGGCACTAATGCTGGAAAAGTTTGTCTTGTCGAAGGCTCCTTCGATGTCTATGAAAGTACCCAGGCAGGACCCTTTCTGATGAATCGCTTCTTCAATCTGGCTCACCACCAGATGAAGAGCGGACTCTGTCGAGTTACCCGAGCTGTATGCGTGTTGGTTACCATGCAGTGGTATTGTTTTAAAAACGCCATCTCGTAGCTCCCTTTCACACAGTCTTTCCATTGTCTTCAGTAAGAACGAGGTCTGACTTATAGGTCGATAGGATTTGGCGTTTGTGTAGTCACTTTTACCTGGCTTCAGAATGAATATGACTTTCACTTCCCTCCATCCTTTAGGAACGTATCTAAAGTCCAAGCACGCTCGTATTAAGGGCACCAGTTTTGTTGCTACAGGGGTACCTCCCCACTGTAGTAAGGCAGAAAACACAATCGGGACCTGGTGCCTTGAAAGGTTGGAAGCTTTTGATGGCTCACTGAAGTTTTTCCAGCGTAATCATCTTTTCTGCATAAAGCCAGTCATCTTCTGATGGTGTTTGGATTACGTCATGCCATTCATTTACCTGCGCGAATACGCTGCCTGGGAAGTGAGTTTCTACTAAAAGGCGTTGCGTTTCTTCAGGTGTCGTGGTCAGCGTATTATCAGGTTTCCGGAGCGTGGCGACCTCAGGTGTGTTCTGTTGCGCCAGTATTTTCCTTACCCTGTTTGCTTGTTGGCATGATTCAATGTTACCACAGAATTTACACCATCCTGTAGTTCTTCTGAATCTGATGCATTTCTTGTAGCTGGATTTGGCCATGTAATACGCGCCCCAGTCCTCATCACTACATGTGTTCATGGCTCTGTAAAGAGTCTGTCTTACCTTACCACACTGTGAAAGCGGCGGTGATGAGGTTGTCATCGGGACCGACGCAAATGCACACCATCCACTGTGGGGGATGGAGACGCAAAACGAAAGGAGTAAGGAATTAGTTGATTACCTGTTTACAACTAACCTATCCCTACTGAACACAGTTTCGGAACCAACTTTCGTAACCAGACGCAGTCGTACAATCATAGACTTTACTCTGGCAACGGAGGGAGCAGCGGAATTCATCACTGGGTGGCAGGTCCCAAATGAGGCTTCCTGCTCAGACCACATGTGGATCCGCTTCGACGTCCAGGTCTGTATACCACCCAAATAACCCAGGCGTAATCTGCGCAACACGGATATAACGGTATACACACGCAACCTTGCCTTAAGGCTTGCGCCACCAGGCGATTCGAAGTCTCTTGCGGTCACGGCACAGATCGACGCGCAAGTATCACAACTCACCGAATCGCTGATAAACAGCTACGAAATCGCCTGCTCGGAAACGATTCCGCGCGACACACCGCGACGACCTTGTCCGTCTCATCATGGTGAGACGAACAAGGTCGCTCCATGCTGTATATACAGCCTAGCTGCAGAGATATCTCTGCAACAGAAGTCGTGTAATAGCTGTGCTTTAATTAAGGTTAGACATAGATACACGATCTAGGGTGATCATGGTCCATAGTAACAAGGAGCATTGGCCGTGTGTTGAACCTCCAGCGACTTCCAGAGTTGAGCCGTCGCGGTCTGGCTGTGGTGGAGGTTAGCCTGCACGACTTTAAAGACCGACAAATGGGACGCCATCACAGGCGAGACTCTCCTCCTCACCCTCTAGTCGCAGCCCGACAAACAGGTCGCCCTCGCGAAACCGTCCCCTTCCGGGTCCGAAACCGGGGACAACATTACGTCGTTCTTTTTTACCCATGCCCTTTCCTTTTCCTTTGCGGATAGGCACCTGCCAGGCGCTTGCAAAAACGTCCTCGGTGCTGCCAACCGCCCCCGTGTGACCGGAGACGGCTGCCACAAGAGGAGTAGGAGCGTGTTTGGGAAGGCTGCTTCCGGCAGAGGTGTTAACCGTCTCCGTTTTCGCCTTTTTATGTAAAGGATCGGTACTGGTCCCATGCAGCGCCGTTCTCCTTTGCTTGGAGTGGGACTTTTTGGTCTTAGCTGCGGTTTTCGCCACAGCCGGACCGGTGCCCGCACTGGCGCCCACGGCGTGAGCCGCTGGGCATCTAGGAGCGAAGCACCAGAGGCACCTTAGGAGCTTTGCCAGTTTTCGCCGACTCGACTCCTGCGGAGTTTTTAGTTGGCTTCAATCCGTCCATACTAAAAAATGACAATCTTCATCTTCCTGGCTCCCACCCGCCATGGAGCCCGCACCTAGGAACGTCGCATTACAGTAACGTTAGGATTACAAGGAAGATATAGGTGCGCAAGGCTGGTTTATAGCGCGACATCGGGTGCTCGATCGGGTTGGCAACTAATCAACCCTCACTTACACCGTCAGCATGGCCTTTATCTACCGCTTCGGCCGCCCGAGGGCGACCTCCGCAGACCCCACGCACCTCGCCTGTGGCCCTCTGACGGGGCACTGGTCATTTCCCTACCCCTGGCTAGAGGGTAGGGCCACCTTTTCGCTTGAAATCCAGACCAAAGAGGGCGTGTTGTCTCACGGACACATTACCACCAGTGTAGGTCGGCTAACCCCCCAGGACTCCTTTATCCCCGCTTAGGGCGCTCGACTGCGCAGGTCCTAGCGCAGGTGACTAAATTCTCCCACCCGCCATCAGCTGAGTTTAGTGATGGCCGAGCCCGCAACCACTTCGTCACAGAAGGTTCACAGTTAGGAGGGGAGTTGGGAGGGATCATAGATGGGAAAAAAAGGTTAAGTGGGATTTGGGATGGGACTGAGTGGAAAGCCCGCCACTCTACGGGTCGCCCGGTGATTTCAGTTACGTCTAATTCATAAGGAATTAGACGAATAACCGGGTGGCAACCTCGAGAAGTTATATCCACTGGACTTGCCTTGAGGATCTATAGGACTGTTGCGCTCCCCCTCAAGATGGGAAGGTGGCGTGTATAGGCCTGCATCTATACTACCGAGCAAAGCAAAGCAAAGCGTGTCGTTGTGCAACCGCAAAAGCATACATACAGATCCCCCCTAATTTTGTCGTCGTTATGAGGAGTTTATTATTTAGCCCCTACAGCGGAGCGGTGTTTCTCTCTTAACCCACAGATTCAGTGTTTTAAGATACGTCTTAAAACACAATCTCTGGGGTAAGAATCCTAGTAAGGCTTCAAGCGCTACAGTCGGGTTAGTACTCAGCAGCCCGTAGTAGCCTTGTAGGCCAACTTTTGATGTGTTGTAATTTGTTCACGGCTGTAATTAGTTTAGTGTGGGGCCACCAAACCACGGCCCCGTAGTTAATCATGGGTTGAATTACTGCACTCTACTGTACTAAGGTGTTTGACCTCTTTAGATAACTGAAGTTTTAATTCAGTTTTAGTGGGGTTTGCCTACTGATATTTTTTTCTCCGCACCATCCTTCCATTACGCTTAGTGCTTGTTGAGTGAGGTTGCAGATCGTACCACTCACCTTCTCCAGTACGAGAATGTCGAAGTCTTCCACATATCCTGTGCTGAGTTTCTTGAAAAGGTTATTTATCACCAGATTACATAGTAATGAAAGTAACTAAAATAGACCAGCCTCGCGGTATCTATATCAGTAAATTGACGGTTTTTTCTGACAGCATATGCTGCTGAACTTAGCCGTCCCGCAAGAGATGTTAAATGAGGACCCCATTGTAGCCTTGAGTCAAGCGTGATCCCCAAGAAAACTGTGTCATCGACGAATTCAAGTTTCTCTTGGTTCAATACTATGTCACAATTAATACTTTTAACGTTCGGTAATGCAAATCTGATACACTTACTATGTTTTTTTTTCCATTTAAAACTAAATTATTAGCAGTAAACCAATTTTGGACCTGCTGAAGGGCGTTATTTACATCGCCAAGACTTGTGGCACGCCTATCTATATTAAAAATTAAGGACGTATCGTCAGCAAATAACACCATTTGAGTTTGATTTTTTAAAAGATGGGGTGGATCATTAATGTATACTAGAAAGAGGAACGGACCCAATATTGAGCCCATTTTAACTTTCAGGCCCCGTGAATTGACACCATTTATTTGAACTTGCTGCTGTCTGTCATTTAAATAAGACCTCACTAAACTGAGTGCAAGTTTACCCAGTCCGTAATGTTCTAGTTTTAGGAGCAAGGTTTCGTGATTTACACAATCAAATGCCTTGGAGAGGTCACAAAAGATTCCTATGGCATCTTGCGCCTCTTCCCACACTGTATAGATGTGTTTTAACAACGTGACTCCAGCGTCAGTCGTACAACGACCTTTGGTAAAACCATACTGTTGTTCGTGTAAGATTTTATTGATGTTAAAATGATCGAGCATTTGATTGAGCATTACTTTTTCAAACACTTTGCTGAAAACCGGCAATACAGATACAGGTCTATAATTATTAGTATCTTTATTATCTCCAGATTTAAAAAGTGGTATCACCTTACTATATTTCATTATATCCGGAAAGACCCCTTGGTCAACACATAAATTAAATATTAGTGCCAAGTATGGTGCTATGGTCTCAAATATGGAAATGCACACTTTGATAGACATTCCCCATATGTCGTCAGTCAATTTAATTTTGACTTGCCGGAAAGCTTTAATAACTGTCATAGAGTTGATATGTTTGAATTGGAATTCAACCGTACAACCTGGAATGTTGCTCTTAATAAATGAAATGAGACCTCGGGTGAAGAATTTAAAGCTTCAGTTGTTTTTGATGGTATATCAGTGAACAATTTTACAAATTCTTGAGCTACTTCTAAATTAGAGCTTATAGTACCATGCGCAGTCTCTAGTAAAAGGTCAGTGTTTCGTACTTTATTTCTGTTAGTTTCATTATTGATAACTTTCCAAACTGTCTTTATTTTATTATCTGCCAATTTGATCTTGTTGATTATGTACAGGGCTTTAGCTACTTTGCAAGTATTTCTGAAAACCTTAGAATATTTGTTTACATGCTTATTAAAGGATTCAGTGTTAATAAGGCCGTATAGATCATATAGTCTTTCCTTACTTATCTTTGGACTTCTTTTCAAAAGTTGCATTGAATTCTTTTAGTACCACTGAAAAGAAACCATCATAAAATTTATTCGCATCCTCAATATTGTGGCCTAGAGCATTTAACTTATTTTGTAAGGTCCCATTAAATTTTGCTAGTTTGCCAGTTGTTATTGGCCTAAATTGTATTTGAACTTTTTGCAAGGCTGCTTTATACTTAAATGTTACCAGTTGACCACTGTGATCAGATTGAAGGTAATTAACTATAGCTTTATCTAAATAATCACAATCGCAGAATACATTATCAATACATGTTGCAGAAGTTGGAGTTATTCTAGTTGGTTCTGTAAAAACATTAGACAGATTGAACGATTTAAAAAGACTTAAAAATCTGCTGCTATTTGAATTATTTTCTAAAATATTAATGATAAATGATATTTATTTTGCAAGTAGGTTACAAGTAACTCTTTTACACGTCATTTTTTTTTACATATTTATCTATGTGAGGCCGGATGTTTCCTAGCTGACTACCCTGAGAAGAAACACCGAAACAAACTAGAAGTCACAGTCTCTTTTGAAGTCCATACAATTGCCAATAACATATGAAAAACATGTAGGTTAAGGTCTGAGGTGGCCTTTTGAGGAAAGCACCACGCAGGTTTGAGTGGGCTTGTCCAGACAGTGCAAGCATTTGTCAGTTATCGTGCAGCTCAACTCAAAACTTTGAGGAGCTCAACGAACCGACGAACAATACCAAAGTAAGGACATTTGGGTAAGCCGCATAATATACTCAAACTGCCAGACAGTCACGAAATCAATCCTTAAAATAACGACCTACATAGTCCTCACACTTACAATACATCATTTTTTTTTAAGAACCATGCAGATTAGTGTCTGAGATGGTCTTTAGAAGAAAGAACCACACAGATTTGAGTGAACCTGTCCAGTCAGTGCAAGCATTTTTCAGTAGTCGTGTAGCTCAACTCAGATCCACTTAGGAGCTCAACAACTCGACGAACAATACCAAAGAAAGGACATTTGTGTAGGCCGTACAAAGCACTCAAACTGCCAGACAAACATAAAAATTACTCAATGAAATAAAAAATAATCCATATAGTCCCCATTCATAATAAAAATAATGATAATGTCAAAAGAATTATGTCAAATTGTATATGAAAAATTAAATTAAAATGTCAAATTGTATATAAAAAAAACGTATAAAAGTTAAATTGTGTATAAAAAAATGTCAAAAATATAACTAAAAAATTCATAAAAAAAATGACACTGTATAAACCAAGCAAATAAATATATATTGACAGTAATAATAAAAACAGAGACTGTGCAAGTGTATTTTATTGGAGCAGCTCAATCCCAAGCCTTTTTATCTTCAAGATAATCTTTTATGGTGTAAAAAACATTCTGGCAAGTTTACGCTTTACAAATGCTTTGAATTTATTTATGCTTAGGTCTTGAATGTGACTTGGAAGTTTATTATAAAAGCGTAGACATTGGCATCTAAATGAGCCTCCTATTTTTTTAAGCCTGGTTACAGGAACAACAAATTTGTGTTTATTCCTAGTATTAACACTATGTACATCACTGTATTTTTAATTTTTTTTATATTTTTATGGCCATACAAAATATTTTCATAAATAAACTGAGAAGGGACAGTCATTATATTTATATCTTTAAATTTATCTCTGAGGGAGTATCTAGGACTTAATTTATAAATTGAACGAATGCAAACAATATTAAAATCTCCACAAATAATCACGGATTTGTTACCTGCTGCAAGTTTCGCAAGGACATCTTCCATTGTTGTTTCAAGTAACGTAAAGTTTTGAGGGTTAGGGGGTCTATACACGCACACTATAACATGCTTATCTAGTTCAACACAGGACAGTTCGATGCAATGTTCCACTGACAAGCTAACAATGTCATTACGTTGCTTAAATTTTAAGCATTTTTTAACTAAGATGAGGAAACCACCGCGCGACATAGATTTGCGGTTAAAACAACTGCCCACACTATAATTTTCATAACTAATTAGCATCTGGTAATCCTTCAACCAGTGCTCACTAAAACATACAATGTCATTCATTGTTTTTTCTAAAAACATTTCAATTTCTAATATTTAGGAAGAGACACCTTGAATATTTTGATGAAATATTTTCAAGGCATGCTGCTTACCCCCTTTCTGACATCTAGTTAACAGAGAGCAAGAAGATACCTTGTTTTTGGTAGGCATAACTATTCTGTCATTGGTATCCTCTGTTGACTTAAGACTAAGTTTAAAAGATTATCCGGAGTTTGCCCCAAGAACTCAGTATCATCACTTGGCAGTGAGTTGCAACTACTTGTGGCCCCCACGTTAAACAATGAACAATGAATGGGCAGCCTCAGTGGGCCAACTGTTGTTCATCCTCAAGGCGAACCACTTGTTGACTTAACATGCTAGTAATCCAGTCAGTAAGTACTTGTTATTCTACACCGTGCTTGGACAGGGAGGCAATTATTCTGGAGTGAGGTTCTTAAGTTTGTCTTTTCGACGGCTCCTTCGATGTTTATGAATCTGCCCTGGCATATTGTTTTTAATGCGCCACCTTGTAGCTCGTTTTCACACAGTGTTCCCAGTTTCTTTAGTAAGAAAAAGGTCAGACTTATAAGTCGATAAGATTTGGCGTTTGTATAATCACTCTAACCTGGCTTTGGAATGAATATTACTTTCACTTCACTCCATAACAAAAATAATCATATTGTAACATCATATTTTGCCTGAACTTCTGAATTTCCGTGAGTGTCATCTTTTTCATGTTGTACTTTTTACTGGCCTTTTATATTTCACACATCAGTGCCGCAATTTTTTCAAAAAAAGTGTCACTGATCCAGTTCCAAACACGTCCCGTAGGACTTAGCGGGGTTCAAAGGCAAGCTTATTCCAATGAATTCGATGTTTATTAAAAATCTATACTAATATACAACGTGTTGTTTTGCATCCTCGTCAAATTTCAGGAGGTTGTCATAAAAGACATAAATAATCAATCGAAAGTACGGTAGCGGGCAATAACTAATAAGCGCTGCTTTTTTTTGTTGTTGAAATTTAACAGTATTTCAGAATTAAGCCCTAAAATAAAACAGATACACCCGACTACGCACACAGCGACAATGCAGCTGTGTGCGTGAGTGTCGACGTCTTACCTACGAAATGCAATGCCTACGCGCGCGAGCGATCAATGACCGGTAGCAATAATTTTACCTAATTTTATTTGGAAAATCACTTACATTATTGTCATAAATTTCGCTTGATAATTAACTCATCTTTGAGCATCATTGGAATACGGAAATCTTACTAATGACAATAATACTAGTGCGCCAAAGAAAAGTTCACTGACCTGTTATCAGATGATTAATAAAATGTTAGTTTTGCTTTTCGTAGTGATTTTGTTTTTATTTGTGGATTTCCTTCCTACTTAACGGGCTTAGGACCGGCAAGAATGCCTTAGTTAGTGTAGCGATCTACTAAGTCTAAAAATGTTTTCTACGTTTGATGGAAATGGAAAGACGTGCTAGTTAAGTGAAAGTACGTGGTGATATTTTCGACTCTTAGGTATTATTGGCGTAGTTAAAAATAAAATTTGAAATCAACTTATTTACACTAATAAAATTGATTCAGCTTACAACGTATTTACAAAATGTACAAATAAATAAATTACCTACTTAAGTTACCCGGAGGTATTGTTCAAAGTTGCCACCATCACACTCTTCGCACAATCGAGCACAACGTAGCTGGTTTTCCTTCAGCTTACGTAACACTAACACATTCGTTTTTAAAGTGTCGAAAGCACTAATGATCCTTGCATGTAATTCTGTTACACTTGTCACTTTTAACGTCTCCCCACAAATAAAAGTCTACAGGCTTCAGGTCTGGAGAACGCGGAGGCCAGGCCACAGGTCCTCCGCGACCGATCGAGTGGTCACCAACTTTTCGGTCAAGTACTCGCGTACTTGCCGACCATTTTGAGAGGGAGCGCCATCCTGCTGGAAGTAGAGGTTGTGCCTTGCGGTAGTGGAACGGGTGTTGAAGTTCACGTTTCAGTAGGCGCCACACTGTGGTGTGGTGCACTCCTAAGTGTTGACCAGCCTCCCGCGTGCTTGTCCGTGGGTCTCGCTGGAAGTATTCCAGGATGTCTTCCTGCAAGGCGACAGGCAGGCCTACGCTGCCGCGAGCATGAGCATGCCGGGGAACTTCAAACTGCCGATGATCCCACAGTCCCTGCGTAGCAGCCAGCATGACGCTCTGTGATGGGGGTTCCCGATCGGGAAACATTTCCGTGAATATCCGGTTGGCTCCACGTAGGCTGTCTCCACTGATGGCATACAGGCGGACCATCTCCACCATCTCTACATTTGAATAATAATTGTCCGTCATCTTGCACATCTTGCACTAGCGGAATTCGCGAAACAAAACGTACACACGCTTCGGCGACATCAAACACACTGTTCGTTCCGGGGCCGCGGGGGCCGGGGGCGTGGCTAGGAGCTTGCGCGGGAGAATCCCCGTACCGTGAATGGGGTGCGATTGATTACCTACGAATTTATCGAATGATCGTTGCGTGTGTATGCGTTTGTTTGTGTGTGAAAGCGCGATTATAAGGCTAGTAACAGACGGGCCGCGGCTGGTTTACACTTACGGATTTCCGTAAATAAAAAAATAAAATTTAAAAAATACCTACCCATTTTACTGTCGATTTGGGTCGAGAATCATTAGCATAATTACGTCCTTGAATTTGACTAGGATGCAAATCAACACGTTGTATAAAGCTGAAGAGTTTGTTTGTTTGTTTGTTTGTTTGTTTGTTTGCTTGAACGCGCTAATCTCAGGAACTACTGGTCCGATTTGAAAAATTCTTTCAGTGTTGGATAGCCCATTTATCGAGGAAGGCTATAGGCTATACGGGAATGGGAAATTCCTACGGGAACGGGAAAAAAACGGGATATGCGCGTACGAAGTCGCGGGCAAAAGCTAGTATATTAGAAAACTTAAAAATCTAGTTGCACTTGGCCCTCCGAAGTACGACCGAAAATGTCAAATCGACCCTTTGATGATAATATTGAGAAAATGATATTTCCTGTTTTGACTTTCACTTGCCACTAGACCTCAATATATTTTTTTCTGGGCTTAATTTCACTTGATTCACCATTTCCAAACAGCCAAAATTCGGATAACACCCCGTTAATACCGAAATGCAACAACTGCTCTGCCTTGCTTACCAGAAATAGGTATAGTAAGCAAGCAGGAACACTAAATGTATGATGTCCTATCTGGTAGTCTTCTTCTTCTTATCGTGTGGGAAGTAAGGTCTAACGACCCCACACACCCTAGTGTCAGAGTTTCTAAACCGCCTCAAGGGCCTCTCACATGGTTTATCTGGTAGTGACTTTATTTATATACAACGTGTAGCAGAATAAACGCAATACCTCCTAAGGGGTCATTGTACTCATCATTATGAACATTTTTTACTATGGGACCAACCCCGAAATCGCGAAAAAAAATCAGCTGTTCAGTACATTTTGTCGAGTTGTGCGCACATAAATGTATGGGGGAGTCGATTATATGCGCGATTTCAGTGTTGGCCCCATAGTGAAAGTTGTTCATAATGATGAGTTCTATGACCCCTTAAGAGGTTTTGCGTTTATACTGTTACAGGTTGTATATCTATCTATATTGTATAAAAAGTAGTCAAACCGCCATTTTAGTTTCTAAGAAAAAATTATCTGCCTATTGAAAACCGGCTTAGTGCGACTCGGGCTTGCACACAAAAGGTGCCATACGATAAACCGGAAAAATCACGTTTCTTGTAATGAGGCCCCCTTTTTAATTGGTTTTATAGCGGTAATAGAAACACACTCTGTAATGAGTTGAAAGCCCATTGATAAACAGACAGACAGTAGGACAGACAGCGGAGTTAGCAATAGAGGTCTGTTGTTTATCCTTCGGGACCTGGAACATAAGGTTAACGAACCTCACAACATATTTCCAGGTGGCAGAATACGGCCCACTCCCGTGCTCCGTGGTGACGACGACGAGGAAGTTCTTCACGGTGCTCATGTCCGTTATCATCTTCGGCAACGTGCTGCTGCCGCGCCAGTGGCTCGGAGCGGTCCTAGTATTTGCAGGTACGATTTTATCTTATGAAATAGGACCAGCAGTGCGATTCTGTAAACATCATCGGACCAGACGAACGGCGATACGCCAGTGGTACATGGTGGACATCCCACCCACACGCAAAAAACGTTTTGGGAACACATTCATAGTGCGTACAGCTGAGGAGTGGAATTCCCTGCCAGAGTCTGTTTCCTGATAGCTACAACCTGGGAGTTTTTAAGTCAAGAGTGAATAGGTTACATCTAGGCAAGCGTGATCTATCTTCGACCACATTATCGCTTACCATCAGGTGAGATAGTGGTCAAACGCGTACCTATCAAAAAAAAAAAAAACATCTCACTGTGTAAACTTAGGTGAAGTGAACATGATGTTAGTGGTCAATCCATACAAAAAAAGTGGAACGACAGTTCATTTAATGCTTACTCCACCTATGTTTACACTGTGAAAGGTTGTCAGAATGGACCGTAAGTTTCTTGCTTGAATTAACGAGTGAACGTTAAGTAATAACATCCATACGGGACGATCTTCTAGGTTATGTGCAAAGTGATCAACGTGTTATCCAGTTACCTTCCTTTTGAGTGAGAGTCAAAATGGCGGGTGTACCTTAACTAATCGAATCAACCTATTTACCAAAAAATTGTACCTAAAATGTACCATTTAGTACCTAGGTTTAAAAAAATTGTACCTCTTTCAGAACTAAATTATTTCGAAACTAAGGTACACCCGCCATATTGACATCAAGATGGCGGGTGTTCTATAATACTTTATTATTTAACCATTACTCATAAAATATAATTACACCAAAAAATTGTACCTAAAAAGTACCTACCCCAAGTAAAAAAAACACACTTGATATGTTGGATACTTCCTGAGAAATAAAACAACTATGTCTCGTTAACTTTTGTTTATTATTATGAATTATTGATCTCAGTACATATTCATATTTTAGGGATAATTATTCAATTATAAATCATTAATGTTAATAATGCGTTAAAGTTATTACCTCTATATTTGCGTCCATTACGTAATGCAAAAATGGCGGGTGTACCATAGCAAATTAAATTATACCAACTACCAAACAAATGTACCCAAAACATACTATTTTGTACCTAGCTCTAAAAAATCTGTACCTCCTTCAGAACGAAATTATTTCGAAATTAAGGTACACCCGCCATATTGACATCAAGATGGCGGTTGTTCTATAATATTTTATTATTTACGCATTACTCATAAAATATAATTATACCAAAAAATTGTACCTAAAAAATACTCAAGTAAAAAAAACACACACTTGATCACTTGGAGAGAAATAAAACAACCATGTCTTGTGTATAAGGAAACACGATAATTATCATGATATATTGATATAGTTATTTATACATTTATGTTTTACGGATATTTATTAATTACGAATTAAATGCACACGAATAATTATTATATTAATAAGTTACTATATAGCAACCGTCCGCAATTAGCTTCGTAAATGCACATTCATGATAAAGTATGTTGCGGGTAGTTAATAAACAATTTGCAATTTGCACTCTGTTTCCTGATTCATCATACGAGCTTCATAGTTTACAATACGCATAACTTTATTTTCATTAATATAATTTTCATCGCGATCATATAGAATTAATCACTATGAAACGCGGAAAAAAATGTTGTTGATTTAAACGAACAGAAAAAAGTGTTTTGTAAATATAAACAACATTTTCCATCAATTCATGATTTACCTTCACCCTGTAGTGCAATATTTTCAAAAATGTCTAGTAAACTTCAACGACAAATATCGCCTAAAGCACTTTATTTATCGATTAAAAGAAATTTTGAATACTTTTTTCCCGTGGAGGATGAAAACAGTGAAGATAAAAATTATGTAGGTTCAGAGAATAAAACAGAAGCCGCAGATATATTAATTACGAAAGATGTTGATACAGAAAAAGAGATTGAGGAAGAAAATAACGAAGAAAATTTTTACGTCGTGGATAAAACTACATGTACTGAAGAAGGTAAATCTTTTAATTTTTCACTTGATTTATATCAATGGAGGAGAATTCGGCCAATCTCAAAATGCTCTGTTCGTATGAGAGCCAATAATCCAGTTTAACAAAAAAAGTGGATATTACCTAAATATGAGTGGGCAGACTTGTTAAGGGAAAAAATTTGGGAAAAAACGAAATCTCCTTGCAGTTGGTGCTTTAAAACTTATTATGTTAAATGCAATGAAAGAGTGACTTTTCTCGGTGAATGTAAAGAATGCAATGCTAAAATAAAAATAGTGATTACATATCCTACAGAAAATATTGCTTATTGCAAAAGTTTAATTACAGACTTTGATAAAAATATTAAACATAATATAAGAAAAAAAATCAAATTGGAAAAAGTTAAAAACGTTAAAGAAGAACTTATATTTCCCAAATGGTCATCAGGACAGATTAGATCGCGAAAATTTGTTAGTTACATTAACAGATGATGACAGACTCCTTATCACACGAAAACTTATTTTACATGCCTACTTTTATACCAACACAAACCCGGTTAGTACAGCAACTACCGTTGTGGTCAAATGTAATGATTCCAATATATAATTCAGAAAACCAAACTGCGTCTTCATCCAACGTGGAAAGTTATTTTAAAACACTAAAGAGATACTTATGTCATATTGACGTGAAATCCAATAGATTGAGATTGGACCAATTTATCGTCAAACATGCAGATTTTATAGATGGGGAATTAAAAGAAGCTATAGGTAAAGTAGAAACTACAGAGAAGGGTGACTTGAAAAGAAGAAAAAATACGAAAGCAAAGGTAAATAAAACAGAAGATGATTTCCCAACAGACTCAATTTTTTTTAAAACTCCATCGTTTTCTGAAAATTGGAAGGGCAAAGGTGACGCTCGAAAGGCCACGAAGAAAAAAAGAGTGAAAATGCATAAACCTGTGCCACTATTGTTAAATGGAACAAGACTACGAACTGTCATGAAGGATTTACACGTATCGAATACTTGCGCATTCGACTCGGTTGCACAAGTAATTGCAGTAGGGTGTGTTGAAGGGTTTTATTTAAATACTCATGTACTCAATCATCAAAATGAATTTTGTCAGTTCATAAAAAAAATGATTGATGTCAAAACTACCAGAACAGATTTATACAAGTACCGCGCATACCTTCTTCAGTCATATTTAAAAAAAACTGATATTAATCATAAAGTTTTCATCTCTTGCGAATGCAATATAGCTTATATTTTTGAGAATATTTTGATCGACGCAATTTACAGTGCCTCTGTACAAGAATCATGTACGAATATTGAATGTGGCATTAACAAAGTACAAAAAAAAATTGCTTTTCTCCCACTTAATTTTAACATGCCAAATATATCAATGCTCAATCAATCGGCAGAGTCTATGTTATGTGAAGAAAATAATATTGTACAGTGTAGACGTAATGACTGCAACGGCATACGAACATTAAAATACGAACTAAGTAATACAATAACTTTAGAGCTGAATCAAACAGATGTAATTTGTCTTAAAGACATACCTATGGAAATAACATTAAATAATACAAAATACGAAGTTCTTGGATTAATTGAGTTTTTACCGTCCGGCGGCGATGTTACAGACATCCACAATATTGGTCACTATCGGGCTCATTGTCGTCGTAATGCTAAATGGAAATGTTTTGATGATCTTAATAATTTTATAACAAAAACTCCAAATTCACTTATCGCTAATTGCATTATGTAGGTATGGACGAAAATAAAGAGGTACTTAATAACTTTGAAGCGTTATTAAAATTCATGATTTATAATTGAATAATTATCCCTAAAATATATATAAATATGTACTGAGATCAATAATTCATAATAATAAACAAAAGTTAACGAGACATAGTTGTTTTATTTCTCAGGAAGTATCCAACATATCAAGTGTGTTTTTTTACTTGGGGCAGGTACTTTTTAGGTACAATTTTTTGGTGTAATTATATTTTATGAGTAATGGTTAAATAATAAAATATTATAGAACACCCGCCATCTTGATGTCAATATGGCGGGTGCACCTTAATTTCGAAATAATTTAGTTCTGAAAGAGGTACAATTTTTTTAAACCTAGGTACTAAATGGTACATTTTAGGTACATTTTTTTGGTAAATAGGTTGATTCGATTAGTTAAGGTACACCCGCCATTTTGACTCTCACCCTTTTGAGCATAACACTTTGATTCCGACAGAGGCTGCATGAATATGCTTGTTTGAAGGTATACATGTAGGTCTTGGCCTATATGATATTAGCTCCAACCGTCACCGTGTTCCTTCTTTAAGAAGTTTGAGCTACAGTTAACTGCTTGGAGATTCTCCCCATTAATTAGATCTGAGGATATAGATATAGTGTCATTCTATCAGCAATAATGGCTGTCGAAAGTCTTAAATGTTTGCGCATTTGTGCATCGGAACGGAATTGACGAGATTTTGCTTCGAAAATTCGCTTTGACTTGAATGCGGTGCTAAAGTTATCAATAAAATTGATGAATCTGCCTAGAGCCGTAAACAGTCGTAAGAGACAACTTGAAAAAAAAAACATTAGTACTTAGTAATGAGAATTTAATAGTTCAGACATTGATTAATTCAATATTATACATATAATATCCGGCGGGTTATAATGAAATTCAGTACAATATTATTGCCCGGAGGTCAATAATGTGATTTGAATTTGGAACTCAACATGGAGACCGACAGGAACCGCCCGTGCCCAGCAACCTTTCTTCATGACTTGCAAACAATTTTCTGGCAGTAGGTGTGAAAAGTAGAGTATGCTCCTCTTGGCTAGCTTAAATCCCTCGCTGCATTCTAAATTCTAGTATTAACTTCCTCGCTTCGCTCGAGCATTAAACTAAAATCCCTCGCTACGTTCGGGAGTTAACTTTCGAATCCTACATTAGGTTAGGGATTAAATATGACGCCCGTGACATAAGACACTGCTTTATCCCCTCAGTCCATAATCTACTGTTAATTTTCTTTGGAAAGTATTACTTAAGATATTATCACTTAACAAGTAAATGTCAGACTATCGTATCTTATAAGGTGTACGCTGACAACTACTGTGTTTTACAGCAAAGATTGAAGTTTTCTTTTGTGCCTTTTAACGATGCTACAAAACTTTAGACCCTTATATCGTAAACCACAACTGTCCTTGCAATATTGTTCTGTTACATGTCATTTCATAAGATTTTCTTTTGTTTTCAGGCTTGTTCCTCGACATGTTTTACAGCAAAGGCAAGCAGTCCCAGAGGCGAGTGGCAGGGGAATGATGACTGATAAAAGGCAGTATAGAAGCTAGCAAATTTAAATTAAGGGATAAATAATTCAATCAGACGTAGCAAAATGAAATTGTAGTACCAATATCAGGGGATCGTAACTTCCTTTCCCGATGAATTGATATACATATAATTTGTATCTAGTAATGAGTTTAGATAAATTAATTTATTTTAAAGGCTCAGTTCCCAATGACGTGTCTTCTAGTGCCTGTCATAACATATGATATCATATATACTGATTTTTTATTGTGCGTGGATGGCCAAATTGTTTTCAGGTTAAGTAATAAACAAGATTTCTTATTTATCATCCATACTGACTTCGTCTGCTTCAGTGGACATAGACATCTATTTTCTAATTAAATCGAAATTAAGAGAAATCTCTCGCTAAAATTATGGATAAAAATTCAAGTTACGATTTAATATTTTGAGATGTTTGCTATACTTAGCCACCAGTCGCCAAACCGATGTTTGATCGTTGTTTCTTTGTAACATGAAAGTTCGTAATTTTTTCCGATCGAAAATATCATTGAACACTAGAATCAATTTTAAACAATTTATAACATATATACAACGATAATTTTTAATGTTTTATGGTACAAATTATAAGGCTTTTTCTAAATAATGAAATTATAAATGGCAGCCTTTTGCTCGCAAAACATTTCCAATAATGGCTATTCTAATGCAGTTACGATTCTTTATTCCATTTTTTAATTAAACGCGTTGTCAGTACTTCCGCATATTTATTAAGAAGCAAATGACTTGATTTCCATTTTTAAAGATTGTAGATTTTTTATCTTAAGGTAAGCTGAACAGTCTTCTTGGTAAAAATGTTAAACGTTCCGTAGCTGTAATGTTATTTATATATAATATATTGAATTATAAATTCAATTATTTAAATTTTAGGGGTATCATAGACAACGCACTGTTTGTTTCTCTGTGAACATAAAAAATAACTGAAACTGTCCTTCTTGAGAAAAAAGTGTCCTCGGATAATTTATGTGATGATTCCTAAATGAAGTTCGCTGATTTTTTTTTAATTTTTTCCTAAATTATTCTGAATAATTAGTGTTTGGGTCGATTTCCCCTCGAAATCCGTGGTCACGTTTTTTTTAAGAATACACATTAAGGTAAAATCTTAGTGTGTGTAATTAATTTGTTTTGTATGAAAATGATACATTTTGTACATCTTTACTTATATTTTCTCGTGTATTTTTTTTAAATTGTGCAATTTTGATGACCGTTTCTTAAATTAGGTTTTAGTAACTTTTGTGTACCCTTTTCGTACCGTTCATGGTATAAAGTTCCATGTGACTGTTTGAGAACTTATTTCTATTCTTAATAGCTAATCTTGAATTAGGGTAGCTAATCTTGAATTGTGATTATTTTATATTATATTTTACTAGCTGACTCGGCAAACGTTGTTTTGCCATACAAAAAAAAAATACCCTACCACCTATTCTCAAACTTACCGAATACACACAAAATTTCATGAAAATCGGTCGTTTCGGAGGAGTTCGGTAACAAACATCGTGTCACGAAATTTTTATATATTAGATTTTGATAATGAATAGATTGCAACAGGTTATTCAAACTGAATTAGCCTTGTTGTCTCTTCGCATATGTTGAAAAACTTGAGTTTGTATTTCTTTGTTTTTACCTTTATTAGCGAAAGTAATAAATCCGGATAAGCCTGGTCGCTGGCTCCAAGCAACCAGCAACTGTACCTCTTGGCGACTCTTCGATGCCGGAGATCGCAGTTCACATTAAAGAGGTCCGAAGAGTATAGTGCAGCACAACAAGGCCAGCGGGCCTGACGGCATTCCAGCTTGAGTGTTGAGGCAGTGTACGCTTGAACTGTCTCCTGTGTTGTGTGCTTGTTCCGCCTGTCTCTTGTAAAAAGAACGGCGCCGAAATCCTGAAAGCTTGCAAATGTACAAACTGCCTAAAAGGGCGACCGTGCAGACCCTGCTCATTACCGTCCGATCGCCATTGCCTCCATTCTGTGTAAGGTTATGAAAGGGTAATGAACAGTAAGTTGCTGACCAACCTTAAAGACAATGATCTTCCCAGTGACCGTCAATATGGTTTTCGCCACCTCGCCGGGGACGGTCAACTGGCGATCATCTTGTTTCACGCACCGCTGGGGCGTAACCATCGACGAAGCACTTGCTGTATCGCTTTATATCTCGAAGGCCTTTGGGGTCTGGCAAGCAAGTCTACTTAGCAAGCATCCTGCTTATGGCATTTCAGCTGATTTTTGGTAACTGGGCACTTCCTAAGTGAACGGTCGATCCGAGTTGTCAGTCGTTGACGGCTGCTCCTCTGACCTCATGACAATTGATGACGGAATTAATCAGGGGTCTATTTTCTCTGCAACTCTATTCCTGACGCATATCAAGGACCTACTTCAGCCTGGTATTGTTGGGTACGCAGATGACAGTACGGTTTCGTATCAGAAAGATACTTATACAGCGCAAAAACCAGCGGGGGTGATGTTCGTTCCTTGCCAAATTTGACCTTTAACCTTGTCTCTCAGTGGGGTGATGTCATTCTGGTCTCTTTTAACGCCACCAAAACACTTTTTTCGTAAAAAGGAGCCGTTTAGGCCAAACTCCTACTTGTCGGGGTAAATCTGTTCCTGTAACTGATCGGCTCGAGCTCCTAGGAAAATGAATACTATACGTACTACTCTACATACTACTCCATTATTTGTAACACCTTTATCAACCTGCATTATGCAAATAAAAGATTTGATTTATTGATTGACTGACTATACAACCATTAAATATAATGTCTACTGAATTTGGACAAAGTGATAAATAATACAGAATTAATTAAATTATCTAGCTATTTTAGATAATATTTTGTAAGACTTGGATAAAGTAATTAATAACAAGATGAGGTGTAGGTTATAAAATTTTATTTCAAACCTAACATGGTTGGCATGACGAGAGCCAAATTCGCTCACTCTACCTCCCGTCATACCATTCGAACTTAACCTATTCGTGTCGGGGTGCGTTAAAGCTCCCTGTACCCTATATTCCATTACTTAACTAGGAAAGTCACTAAATGAGACTGTATTTATTACTTTGACGACCTTTGACTAGCTTTATTATGTATAATATCCAGAGAAAATGATTTATTTGTCACATTGTCTACACAATTTAGTCATTACATATATAATGACCAGTCAATGTATAATAAATAGCTATGTAATCACTATGACTGTAACATATATACAATTAAAATCTTTAAATCTTTATATATGTACATATAAAGATTTTAATTGCAGACACTGGTCATCAGATTGCATGGATCGGTGTGGGAGCTTGCTGGACATGACATTAAACGGCAGAATGTGATGGTGGAAAAGTGGTCATATGTATATGTAACACTTTTGAAGAGCTGCTTGCAAGATATGTTGATTTTATATAGTGTGTTTGCAACACACTCACCACCATAAGCGAACGTCTGGCTCGTGCATGTAGTAAAAATTACTTGATTTTGGGGTACCTACTATTATCCATAATAATCAAATAAGGTTAGGTTAGGTTAATGCCTTCAATTTCATTTGGCTCAATAATAGCACTTTTATAACTAATATAATACAATATTTTATTCGCGAATTATTGGTAGGGAATTAACATGACATGTGTATTAAATATGTATTTAAGTAACCAATATCAAGTTATTAAGATAGCTAAGTATCTTATTAATGTGTCATATATAGGCGAAACCCCAAAGTTAATCCAAAACTTAATTTGTAGCTTTACCTAAGGTCTAAGCCCTAAGGTACCTCGATTTTTTTACAGTACAGCCAAAAACTTTTACTGTAGGTACTATGTAAGCAGTTTGTTACCGATTTCTGTAGTAAGAATTACTTCATCAGCATCATTAGACACACTTGAATTGACGTACTTCGCCCCTTCGGTAATTATTTGGCTCGTCTCGGCGGGGGCACGGCCGAACCCCTAGATTAATGGCATCTTGGATTTAACTTAATGAGACTCCTTATGGTAGATGTCAGATACCCGTGCAATCATTGTACGACTAAACGCCGACAGACACTACGCCGACGGACTGAACACCGACAAGACTTTACTTCGACGGGACTCTTCGCCGACAGGACACTTCGCCGACAGGACTCTTCGCCGACAGGGCTCATCAGCGACGCAACTTATCTCCGATAGTCAGATTTGGAAATCGATTATGCTTTTTTTTGTAATTTAAAATTCATAAAAAATAAAGATCTTGCATTGTTTATGTATCGGTATCAAGAGCTCGACAAATGGATGTGCGATTAACGCTTATGCGAAGCGGACCGGAGCTCCCGCCTTAGCCTTCGTGGTTATTTTTTTGTTATTGCTTCGCTGATGAGCCCTGTCGGCGAAGAGTCCTGTTGGCGAAGTAGCCTGTCGGCGAAGAGTCCCGTCGAAGTAAACTTGTCGGTGTTCAGTCTGTCGGCGTAGTGTCTGTCGGCGTTTAGTCGTACACTCAATAACGGTCCCATACATTTACTGGCTTTCTTAATATCAAAAACAGAAATCATGACATAAACCAGTCGTGAATCGACTTCTCTAGTAATGAAAAACGGTTCATAATTTATTGTTCGAGTATCTACGAAGGGATATTAGGGAAACAGCAATGTACTTTATTGCATGTATATCTGGTGCCTACTCTAGTATTTGTGTGTATATTTAGCATTTTTTGCCAATAAAACATATTTTCATTTTTAACAAATCTATTTCTTCAAAAACATGAAAGTTCTTATCAGGATTTAGGCTTAACTATATCAATTTTATAGCATGTTTAGACGTATTATTTGCGCCTACTTACTGATGATGATGATGAATTGACGTCGTGGCATTTAATTAAGATGATACCCATAAGCTAAAATAGACTTTTTCAGTAAAAAGTATTTATATAATTGTGAAAATATACATTTTTAATATTTACAAACTCATTGTGTTTTCCTTTTTGGTTCTCATTGATATTTAGTGTAAGGACACTCCAATTCTCCTCTTATTTTACTTGCTGACCTGCGCCACTTCGTCTGTTCCTTTGCTATTGCCTTAGCGTGATGATATATCCTTCCTCGATAAATGGGCTATCTAACGCTGAAAGAATTTTTCAAATCGGACTAGAAGTTCCTGAGATTAGCGCGTTCAAGCAAACAAACTCTTCAGATTTATATATTAATTACTAGTTGACCCGCGCAACTTCGTCTGCTCCGCTCCTGTTGGTCTTAGCGTGAGGATATATAGCCTATACCCTTCCTCGATAAATGGACTATCTAACACAGAAAGATTTTTCAAATCGGGCCAGTAGTTCCTAAGATAACGCGTTCAAGCAAACAAACAAACCAACAAACTTCAGCTTTATATATTGGTATAGATTACATGTCTGTAGCCATTTAGTAAAGCCATACGAGGCATGCCTTTTAAGTTTTGTCGTTTGAAGAAAAAAACAACTAGAACCTTATAGTACTTTTTATTGTTTTTCAAAGTATTCACCACGTAGCTTAAGGCTGGGTCACCCGGGCCTGTTGGCAATTAAAATGCTACCTTCGCCCGCGACCCCTCATGTTTAACACGACGATGTTATACGACGTCCTGCCGATGACCGCCGACTTCTTCGCAGAATAAATACTTCACAGTGCAAAATGTTTGCAGTTGATCTACTGAATTATTTTGCTTTTAGACATGATTTCATCTATTTTACATTTTATCGTTACGTTTTACATTTTATGGCAGTAACTCATGACAGACAAGGCGGCGGACTTAGTTTTACATGTAGTGATCTAGTGTTAGTGATAGAGATGTAGTTTGGATTATGATTTTACAAATGAAAAATCCATGAGAAAAAGGTTTCCATCATCAGATCCTGACATGGTGGCAATGGGACCATCTCGGTAGCATACCCTTTGATATAAAACAAAATTCATAAACGACGAAGTTATCCGCGAAGACATAAAAAAAAATTCAAATATATATTTATATATATATACTCGGTCGAATTGAGAACCACCTTCTTTTTTAGAAGTCGATAAAAAAACCGGCCATGTGCGAGTCGGGCTCGCCCACCGAGGGTTCCGTACAAATTTGTAGTTACAAATTAGGTACTTTAAATAAAGACTATTTTTTTATGGTTTAGTTACAAATGTATAGTTTTCAGACTTTTCCCTATACTTGTACTATAAGACGGTATTACTTGCCAAATTTTATAGTTCTAGGTCAACGAGAAAATAATAAAAAACTTTTTACAACTTCCAAATACAAAAAAAAACACTACAAAGTAAAAAAAATAACTTTAATTTGGGAAGTCGGTGTCAAAATACGAAGTAACTACCAAAAAACACCCGACGGTCTTCCGAAATTAAAGTTATTTTTTTTACTTTGTAGTGTTTTTTTTATTTGGAAGTCGGTTGTATTTTTTTGATAAGTTTTTTTTTTTCAAAATTTTTCATTTCTATTATTAAAGTAATTGCCCATGCAATCGATGCATCTTTGCAGTAGCTGATTATTGATGCCCTTCTAGAAGAAATGAGACGGGACGCATCAAATTCTTCAAAAGGCATTTACAACTCTAGGATATTGTTTTTTTTCCCGCCGAAAGTTATTCGAATTTTGGAAAAAGTAGAAGTCTAGGCGCAAGGTCTGGTGAGTACGGCGGATGACGGAGAGCTTTCAACCCCAACTCTTGTAACTTGGAGACCTAACCACAGCAAGGTCTCAAACCTTGCTGTGCAGTATGACGTCGCGCTTTGTCGTACAGGAGCAGCGGAGATGAGCGATTGACCAAAGCGGTTTGGAGACGTGCAAGTTTCTCCATCATTGTGTTCAGTTCTTCACAATACACATCTGCAGTAATGCTCATTCCCTTTGGTAAAAAGCTATGATGAGCTAAATGGTTCTACTGTTACGCTTATACTGTTACCATATTTTATTGCTCTTCGGCTAATAGAGTCGTGCTGCTACAGTTATAATACAAATTTATCGATTAAAATATTCTAAAACATTTTTGGAATTGTCTCCATTGTGGCACATTTCTGTAATACCCAACATGACTATACCACGATTAGGTGAAAATAGTTGCAAACCAAATTTATAAATGATCATATATCAGCTGAAAGACATCCACTACCGAACATAGCCCTACCCTAAGTGTGCCTCATCGACCATCTGTTCTGTTCACACCACTGCAGTTTGGCGATCCTTCAGGCAATGTCGTTAACCTTGGTTCTCTTGCGAATATCGTCATTCCTGATTCGATCATGCAAGGAGACTCCAAGCGTTACCCTCTCCATTGCCCTTTGGGTGACTTTAAGCCTTTTGATGAGGCCCATTGTGATCAAGTTTCGATTCCATAAGTCACCCATCACATAGACTTTCGTCTTGAGACATTCTGGTATGTGAGAAAATAAGATACCACGCAACGTCCCGAACGCCACCTAGCCGAGTCGGATTCGACAGTTGACCTCTTTCTCGAAGTTAGCTCAACCTAACTGGACCGTTTGTCCCAGGAGTGGGTAATTGTTATAAATCTTAAACCATCATTCAAAATAAAAAAAACAAATACCTATTCAATGATATCTCACTAAATATAACTAATGGTAGAAACGTAGTTCGTCGACTTCATCGATTTTATTGCTACCCTTAGATTTGTTTTATGATTTATTGCAACGGGTCCGGGTAAGTCAGACCAGGCAAGGTCTGTCTCTAGTTAGGTATTAGATGTATCTTTATTCTGATGGCATAGCAGAGCAGCATATAGAGATGGTAAAGCTCAAAGAGGAAAGCCTACTTAAAGGCAGTCATATTTTTCTGTTTGACCGCCATTGTTTGTGCGTAATCGAGACCTGTGAGTAAGCTGATTAAGTAGTTTTTCTCTGGTCCCAAGAGGAAAAAAATCTTATAGTGTGATGGAACTCCGTAGGACCTGATCCTGTTATGACTACAGGTCATGGCACATTATGAGGGCACCGTAACGGCACGGCGTCGCCTCGAATTTAGGCTACGTCTAGCCACCAGCGCGCTAAATACGCGTCGTCTGAAAGGTGCAAGCTCATAGTCCGCACCGGCCGCAAGGTGCAAGCTCGCAGTCCGCACTAGCCGCGAGGTGCAAGCTTGCCATCCGCGCACCAGCCACGAGGTGAAAGCTCGCCGTCCGTGCACTGGCCGCGAGGTGCAAGCTCGCCGTCCGCGCGAGGGGCGATGGTGGTGCGCGGGCGACGGCGCAACGACGTTGTTTCGATAGCTACGTGCTGTCGACGCGCTGCAAGCACGCGGTCGGCTCGCTAAAGCGATTGGCACACTGCACCGCATCACGCAGCGTAGCGCGGACGTGCGTGATCTTACGTTGCTTGAAAGTATCTCTCTTTGAATTAAAAACACGCGTAGTGCAACACACTGAAAACGCATTACCGCGCAGTTTTTGACTTCGTCGCCACGCGCGCACCCCGCAGCGTGTAGCGGGGCAGTGTGTGAATCACCTAAAAGTGCGCGGGCTGATTGCCCGCTCGCGCTGCTGGCTTTTTCATATTGTCATTATGAAATATATTTTACGACATACGATAAAAAAGGCTCTAATTTGAATTACAAGTAAATTGCTGTTGGAGCGATGCCGTTACGGTGCCGGTATAGTGCTATGACATTATGAAGTCAAAAAAAAATATACTTAAATCACACAAGTAGTTGGTGGTTGATCCGCATTATCAGTCTTGAAAAATAGGAGATTGATTGGAAAGCTGTGTTTTTGTAATCTTTGTATCTAAATCATAATATTATAGAGAAATTAAAAAGGTATTGAAACTCCTTTATGTAATGTTTGAGGGGTATGAAATGAAAGTCGAGCGTTTCACTGCAGAGCTATAATGCGACTAAAATAGTTCTCACCTAAATCTACCGACATACTTATAAACTAATTATTATCAATCTACCTACATTACACTCCTCTCTACTAAATTAATACTACTATATTTACAATTAACAACTTAATAACTAACTTAACTACAATAACAATTACGAACCTTAACCCTACATTGTCTAACGGCACGTGGAGTCTGTGGCACTTGAGGCAAGGCAACCTGAGTGTCAGTTGAAGCGTGAACTTCGACCAGTGCCTCGTTAATCGGCTGAGCCGGTGACGCCACTCCGCGCGGCGACACGACGCGATCCGGCGACCCCTCCGACTGAGCCCGCTCGCCACTACCGCTGCCGTCATCCTCCTTACCCTTCGTCTGAGAATCCGTCTCTGATCGCTCCGTAATACTAGGACCACTAGATACTAACGATAATCTGTTCCCTGTTCTCCTACGTAATTGATCAATACGCCTATGGACTATTTCCCCACTTGGACCCTGGACTCGGTAGTCGCTAGGACCCCGACTCACCACTACTCGACCGGGAATCCATTTCTCCCCTTTTAAGGCCCTACCTCTGTTTTAGAGCCGTCAAAAGGCTACTTTCTAAAGGATATTCCCAATTAACGGCTGGGTCAAAAGATTAGAAAAAAATATATGTATATGGTAGATTCATAAACAACAATATGAACAATTGCTGTTTTCGTATGACGTATAGTTTTGCTGTAAAAAAATATTTAACAACATGCTATTTTTTGGATATATCTTCCAAACGGCTTCGAAGTTTAAAAATATTTTTAAATATTTTTTTTAAAAAATTGCTGGTAAAGTGTACTACAAAGTGAACATTACTCATGTAAATCAATCAATATTTTGCAAAGAAAATGATCAATATTGATTCTCCCATAGTTAACGAAGGCGGCAGTCGTGCGTTAGCACTGAGACGGGGAGGCTGTGTCTCGCTCGTTGCTCCGCTCGCGCTATCGACCGACTACGCGTATATGAATGTGTTAGTGCAAATATTTACGAACTTTTGTATTAGTGTGCGTTCATAGACTAGCTCTTTGCAGAGGAGCCAGCTTGATTGAGCGCGTGGGCGCATTGTACAGTTTCATACATCAACTTTTATCAAAATACTATCGGCGTCCCTCGGGTTTTATTTTTGCCTGCTCTTTTTTTTTCAAACGTTTCCGACGTTAATTCTTAATTTCTTTTATTACCAACAAACTTACTAATATTAAAGAAATCAATATAAGTCTATTTATTCATTTAAACTTCATGAACAGCTGTGGTACATAGGCGGACTTAATGCAACGAGGCCTTCTCTATTAGTCAACCTTTGGGTTAAAAAGAAATACACTGTGGTAGGTGTACGGCTAATCAACACAAACATAAACAAACACAAGTTCATAAACAAACATTTATTTTCATTATTCGGTCGGTCTATGCGGCGTGTCAGTCGCGTCTGTGGGGGACCGTTTGGCTAAATTGTATTGTTTTGTCAAATTATGATATCTTTAATTAAAAAATAAGTTAATTAAATTACGAATTATAATGATAAAACTGATACCAAGGTGCGAATGAAGTGGTCTGCTTTGTCGTACCCATTAATTTTTTAAATAAAAAAGTGACATGCAATAATAGTTGGGCATTTGGTATCACTGCCTTTTCTTTTTGTAGATATTGATGGGTCCTCTAAAATTCGAGTTTATTATTTAACTATATCATCAATAATTTTCGCAGCGCACGCAAAGGGACGTAATTTGCAGGGTTCCGTAGTTAAATAAGGATTTACAGCGGTAATTCTTTTCAGAGACATTTCTCCAGTGTGTCTTCACAGTCACTTGGTCGGTTTTTTCAACAATCATCATCGTATTTCCAGTTTACAAAATAAACCGATATAATAACATTATCAATTAAACACCTAAAACTTTCACAGGAATCACAGAATCTGAAGTTTTTGAGTTAATGAAATTGCTACAAAATTATTTAGCAGAGCTGAATTATGAAATAGGCTAAAAATTTATTTCGCTTAGAATATTATTCTAAGTTATTTCATTTACTTTACTTTACTTTAGAATGTACTTTTTTTAAATCTTTTTACGAGACTATAAAGTAGTATAGGTAGAAACAAAAGTAGTAGATACACTGCATACTCGAAACTCAAGGTTAAACTGTTACCAGTGCTCAAGGTCAAACTGTTACCAGTGCACTGGTAACAGTTTAACCTTGAGTTTCGAGTATCTTCATGTAGATCGTAAGCAGAAAAGACGAAACTGCTTTACAAAATTGTTTTTATCTGACCTATATTGTTTCTGTTTAACCACATTCGTATAAAAAATGAGACCATTGAATAAAAATATGCGTAACGTATGTACCTATCTAAACTAAAAATCAGCCGTGCAATCGCTATACTCTTGTAGTCGTAGGCAAAAAAGCCGACTTGGCGCGCATGTCTGCGTCCTCGCGTAATCTTTGATAATAGTTTTGAGGTAGCGCGTGCGCTACGGAAATGTTTGTGTGTGCGGCGCAGATATAAATGTGTGGCCCAGATGCTCAAGGTTATTGAGCCTACTATACACCTTAAGTATTGTCGGTACTAGTGGTGGGTCGTTGAAGGTTTTTCCGTCAACGAAACGTTAACGTGGAATTGCTTTTGTCAACTAGTTAATCAACTAGTTAATTTCGTCAACGAGTTAACGTGTTACGAACGTCAACTTGCATGAACGATAAACGCCTAAACGCTTTTATTAACGTATGCTATTGTAATGTTAATTTACGAACAATTTGATGCAGTTTGCGGGAGTTTTATTGTTAAAGAAATACAATTTACGTAAGTTGAAAATAACAAAACGGTGGGTTCATTTTCTCGTTTCGTCAAACGAGTTGAATTCATAAACGTCGTTGTATCGTAAATCGTTGACGAATTCAACGAGTTGATTTGTACACGGTCAACGTTAATCCCGTTGAAGAGACATCAACGTTGATTCAACGTCCATCACTAGTCGGTACCATACCTCTTCTCCTTCTCCCCCAATGCACCTATTCGCCCCTTGTGCAGATTCAACCTGTCGTTGTTGTGCTCGATGTACTTTGTTTTCCCTATCCGGTTTTATAGTATGCAGTCGAGTACGTATACGCCTGCCTAATAAAATCATTGCGGAGCTTTCTCCGGTTGTTGAATGTTCTACATTCCTATTAGGGATGTAACGGATGTGATGATATCGGAACAGCTATGCTATTCTCTAAAGATTCAGCCTTGTGTACAGCGCTGCTGCAGCGGTGAAACTCAGTTTCGCATTCTCTAAGCTACGTAAAGCTACACTAGCGCTCAAGGCTGTGACGGCCGTGAGTTAAAACTACCCAACGGCGAAAAAATTGACACTATTGACAGTTCTTCATACATTTTGGTATTCCCTACGAAGAAACAGCGACGAAAACGCTTACAGCCTCGCACACAGCCTCGCTTCGAACTGTCAAATCAAAAAGCTACAATAATCACGCGTTCGACTCTTACATTTTACATTTATTTTTCTTATAAGTATATAAAAATGGCAGATCGGTTGATTATAAAGCTTAATTTATTAGAAGAAGCTAAGAAAAGTGACGATTTGTCGCTCCAAAGTCGCTCTTCCAAACTCTACTAACCTAACATCTCTACTTGCACACGGGATGGAACGCACTGGCATGCTTAAATTACACAATGTTCCTTTACAACAATATATTTATAGGTAGGTACATTCATCATCTGCCTAGCCTTTTCCCAACAACATTGGGGTCGGCTACATATAGGTAGGTACATTAATATTATAAAATAATACTTAGTAACATAATTTACATAATTTTATTAATATCTCGTGGCACTTTAATGTAATAGCCATGTTTGATAACAGTGAAAATACTTATCGTAATACTCACGTTTCAGTAGGTTGATTTATTTATCCTCTTGGTCACAGAACTATCTATAAAATTCAAAGCAATAGCTGCTGATGCCGACACAAATAAAAGTTTCCAAACTTAAAACTCAGGTGGTTTTGTTAGCGTTGCGTCTTTGTTTTTTGTTTACACGTTCGTTTTCGTCGTCGTGTTGCGTTGCTCGAAATAGGCAAAGGAATCGTCATTCAGCCTTAAAATGTAACAATTTTAAGCAAAAAATTCTTATAATTATGGAATATGTGCATAGTTTTACACTATTCCTTAAAATACTTAAAGATAGACATTTATTTCAAATTTAAAACCCCTAAAATTCTCAGTCGAGATTGCTCGATTATGATTAAAATAATTTGGTTCAAGGCCCTAATTCGTCTACGAAACAGCGACGAGAGGCTACAGCTTAAAGTTCGTCGACGACCACAGCCACGCTAGTGAATACAGTTTGAATCAGTGCCACACGCTCGGGCGATCTCAAGGCTGTCTCGTCGACGAGCTCGTCGCAGCTTACAGCCACGAAATTGTCTTTTAGAGAAGTAAAAATATTTCCTGTTGTGAGTCACTCTATTTGAACTCAGTACATTGTTTTAGTGATACAAAACAAAACAGTTATGTTGCGACCCTATAAAATATGTATAAGTTATTTAAAGGTAAGATTTTTAATATTATGTATTTATTTGTAATTACTCGTCTTAGGGTCATCGCCATACCATCAACAATAATAAGTGTATCATAATTATTTGTTGTTTGTATTTTATAATTTAAAAGCAAGTACTATTAATGTGACAGCTGAAATTCATAGGATTCATATAATATAATATCACTGATACACGTTTACGGAGATCAAGGCCATTTAAAATACTATTATTTTATATAACAGAAGTTCTGATACGTAAGACGGTTGTCTTACCTAAATAAATTTTGAAAACAACAATATATAGCTCCATTTGGCTATTTACAGTTCGCATCACCGTTGTTTACCCCTCCGAAGATATGCTGCCTCCACACGCTTGGCAAACAGCGAACACCAAACAACAAACACGAACGTGTGGATAGGTGTTTGCTGTATGCGTATGTGTTCGGGAAGTGTTTGGCAGTGATCGGCATCGGTGTCGGTTTTTGTGCACAAATCAAAGGGTGTTCGTCAAACGTGTTTGCGATGTATCCACACGCTTGTTCAGTTCTATTCTGCCGTCATAAGAAAAAGGACGTATCTACATGAAACGAAATAACCGATTTCCGACTTTTATAAAATAAGTTAAGGTCGGAAATCGATTACGTTGATTTATTTAGTACGTCATTTTTTTTACTGCGGGAGTACTATTAACCCGAAAGTAATCCGGAATATACTTGCACGTTCGCCAAGCATGTGGATGCCGTGTTTGTGTTGGGTGTTTGTGGTTGGTGTTCGGGGCGTGCTCGGTGTTTGTCCTGTTTGTGGCAAACACCAAGCGTGTGGAGGCAGCATTAGGTTTTAGTGACGACCGCGCAGGTGCAATCGCGTAAACAAGTGTTACGTTCCTAGAATATTTTTTTGTTTATACGTATATATTATAAATAACTTACAAAGACTTCCAGTAACAATAACAATATCAAAAAGTGACACCACAAATACATACACCACAAAAACAAACAAAAAACAAATGAAATAGTAAGAAATAACCAAAATAATTAATTATAAACAATAACAACGTGTAACACTTTTCGCATCAACAGTCGTACGTATTGCATTGAGCAAGCGGGTCACACGTATGCATGGAACGCATAGATTTAAAATTCCGTAGATTGGGCTTGAGAGTGAATGAGAGCTCCCGCTCTTAGGGAACTTTGCTGTGTTAGAAAGAGAGAGAAAGTGACAGACGCTGTTAACAGCACTTTTTGGTGATGCGATGTCCTAATTTTTGTTGATATCGACAGCTAAGATAGCTTCATACAAATGCATAATCTTAGAAAAATAGATTATATTATGTAGGTACTTATTGTAACACACAAATTAAAATATAGAGAGATTACAATCGTATCTATACTAATGTTATAAAGCTGATGAGTTTGTTTGATTTTTAACTTGCTAAACTCTGGAACTAGTAACTACCTGATGGTTCGAATTGAAAAATCATTTTAGTGTTGGATAGTCCATTTATCAAGTAAGATTATAGGCTATATAATATCGCGCTTCGACCCACGGGAGTGAAGCAGTAAACATAAAAGATGGGTGAAGCCGTGGGAGACAGCTAGTTAAATAATATTGATAGACTTTAAAACAGATTTGTAAAATTATGAAATATTTTTCCATGGAGTTCATTTAACCAGACACATATTGTTTGCAGATTTCCCACAAATTCGGTGCTGATAAGAGAAAAGTGGTTACGAATGCTACATAGACCAAATTGGACTCCATGTAAATATTCAACAATATGCAGCAAACATTTTCATGCACACTGCTTTTCAGATACTTTGGGTCAAAAAAGAAGAAAGTTGCGAAGTGTTTCTGTTCCAACCATTTGTATGCCGGTAAAATAATATAATGTCACAATATTTATTTAGATACCACTCGGATTATCTGTTATATTTTGTTAATGCAACAATATTTTTTTTTATAAGATCTCATTCTCAAATTAGGTATAGTGCCATAATGTTGTGTTCATTTAGATACTAAATAAAATAGTCGGATTAAGCTGATAATAAGATGCTTCTTATAATATTATAAAAATGCTAGAAACACAATACGCATAACCAAATTACATTTTTTGTTGTTTAAAATTAGATAAACAACTAAATAATTATGTTTATAATTTGTTATACACTTAAGGACCATTGCATAAAATGTAAATAGGTACCTTTTAAATAAATCTTCTTTACCCATTTAAATTGTTTAAATTCCAGGTTGAACTTCAACATTCACGCCGAGCAACTACGTATCAGTACAGAGATATTGAACCTGTACCTAGTACATCTACTTCTACTAGTATACATCAGCTAGTAGTATTGAATTGACTCCTAGAAAAAAGAAAATGGTGAAGACTATAACTAAATTGAGAAGAAAAATAATGGAGAAAGAAAAAAAGTAAAAAATTTGCAGGCTCAAAAGAAACGTGAAGAATGTAAAATCATTCAACTTAGCCAAGTTATTCAGGACTTAAAGTCCCGTCCATCATTGAAAAATGATATGACGACTGTAATAGAATCTTGCCCAAATGAACTCTTGTCACACTTGGTTGGTAGGGTGAATAACAATAAAAAAAAGGTTTTACAAAGTAAGGCAAAGTAAGGGGTGGAGTTAAGAAAATTTGCCTTAACTTTACATTTTTACAGTCCACAAGCATACAATTTTATAAGAAAAAAGTTTTCTCTTTGTTTACCACATCCACGTACCCTGAGAGGTTGGTATCAAAACGTACATTGTGAACCTGGTATTACTCAAGAAGCTATCAATGCTATAAAAAAATTCAGAATAAGAGATTTTACAGAATGGGATGGCCGTAGACATTACGGATTCGTAGATGTAGGGAATAACTTAAGTGGGGACAAGGTAGAAGTAGCCAAGGAGGTTTTAGTTTTCATGGCAGTAGCTGTTAATGCATATTGGAAACTGCCTATTGCCTTTTTTTTGGGAGAGGTTTTACTGCTGTCCAAAAAGCGTCACTTCTGAAATTATGCATCGATGCATTAACAGTTACAGAGGCAAAAGTCATGTCTGTGACATTTGATGGAATCCCATCTAATATTAATATGGTCAGAATTTTGGGGGCAAATTTGGACAATGAACCAGATAAACCACCATAAAAAAATGATCCACCACCACCATATAAAAATGATAAAATCTACACAGTTTTAAATGCATGTCATTTATTAAAATTAATAAGAAATACGTTTGCTGATTTTAAGACATTCCGACAAAATGACGAAATAATATCGTTTGATTATATTAATCATTTAAACTGTTTACAAGAAAAAATTGAATTAAATTTAGCCAATAAGTTAACGCACAAACATGTTAACTATTTCAAAAATAAAATGAAAGTTAAACTTGCAGCTCAACTCCTTAGTAATTCTGTAGCTACGAGAATTGAATATTGTGCCAACCGCACAAATATTCCTGAATTTAAAGGAGCTGCAGCTACTGTAAACTTTATTAGAACCATAAATAACACTTTCGATATTTTCAATTCGAGAAATTTATTAAGTCCAGCTTTTAAAAAAACCTATTAATTCTAATAATTCACTTATGATTTTTAATGAACTAGACAGATTTACCGAATTAATAAAAAACTTAACTCTGGATAACAAAAGAAAAGTTTTATATTCAAATAGAAAGTTAGGTTTTCTAGGCTTTATTTGCAATATTGAAGCTTTGAAAATGTTGTATAATGATTACATAAATTCGGGTGTGCTGAAGTTTCTACTTCTGTACAAATTATCGCAAGACCATTTAGAAACCTTTTTTAGTTGTATAAGAGCTCGAGGCGGTTTCAATAATAACCCGTCTGCAAAAAGTTTTATGTCTGCGTATAAACGGTTATTTTGCCATGCCGAAGTACAAATAAGCGAAAACACAAATTGTTTACCGCTTGAAAATATAACTGTTTTAGGATTAAGCGATCTAAGCACCATGAGCCGGCTAAACATATCAGCCACTAAAAGAAACACTGTTCAACATACTGACGGTTCTGTTAGTGAAGGCTGCATGGAATCTTCGGTTTCTAGAGTCGATGAGGAACACGACTTTTTAGTTTCTTTACCGTGTGAGGACACACACAATAAAGAAGTTATTAAAATAATACATAGGTGGATTCATCGTTAGAGTTTTAGAAAAGAAACTTAAATGTGAAGAATGTATCACAGTTTTGCGTTCGCAGTACACTGATGTAGTCTTTAATTTTTTAAAGACAAAGGAGGATTAATTTATCCTTCAAAAGACGTGATAGAAATATGTTTGTTTTGTGAAACAGTGTTTAGAGAAAATATAAGGTCCAAAAACCTTAATAAAACTAAATTAGATCTGATTGTCACCAGGACCATATATAATTTCATGCACAAATTTTCCGCTTTAAATGACCACTGTTTCCCGTCTCTAAATGATCATATTTATGATCAAGAATAACATTTGACATTGTATAATATTGTAATTGCAATTATTTCTGTCCTATTGCATTTGGTTTCCACTTGTAAGATTGTTTTTTTTTTTAGATTTTGTTTTTGTCGTGAATTTGTACTTTTTTTGTTGTGAATTTGATCTAATTTTTATGTTGTTTTTCTATTATGCATTCTGATCTGATTATTGCTCTGATTGTTAATTTGATTTTAATTTTTTTTTTTTTCCCTCTTATTCTATTTGCAATCGGTCCTCGGACCATAAGCGAATTCGTTCCATGACAAATGGCGTTGCGGTGGAGCAGCCAGTGCTGCGCCTCCCACTTATAGAAGGTGGTTCCTCTTCAGCCTTTTTACCACCGCTGTCGGGTTTATCAGTTCATTAACTAGTGGGTTTGGATGCGAGGCTAGGCGTGCTTTGTGTTGTCTTTTGTATATCTCGATTTCAGAGTTTACTGTTGGCATTTGTAGATAGTCGTGAATTTCGTCATTCCTAGCAAACCAAGGTGCGTTAGCTATTGTTCTCAGGATACCATTTTGAACTCTTTGCAGGCAGAGTATGTTGGATTTGCTGGCAACGCCCCACAATTGAATCCCGTATGTCCATATGGGCTTGAGGACCGAGTTGTAGATGAGGAGTTTGTTGTCTACAGAGAGCACTGAGTTTCTTCCCATGAGCCAATACAGGTTGCGGAACTTGCAGTTTATCTCGTCCCTCTTACATTTAATGTGATGCTTCCATGTTAGGCGCCTATCCAAGTGGAAACCAAGATACTTTACACAATCTGTGTGTGGTAGGGTGTCAGGACCAAGTCTAACAGGTGGTGTGTTTCCGTGCCTGAGCGTGAATGTGATATGGTTAGACTTGGAAGCACTGGCACGAATTCGCCACTCACAGAGCCATTTATGAGTTTCGTCTAGTTGTTCTTGGAGTCTTTTGCTGGCCATTTCTGAGTTGTCATCAACTGATAGATAGGCTATGTCGTCAGCATATGTTGCTATTGTTATGCCATCCAATGTGGGTAGATCTGATGTAAAGATATTATACAACACTGGGCCAAGAACAGATCCCTGTGGTACACCAGCTTTCGCTTCAGTCAATCTTGATCTTGCTTCGCCTTGTTTCACTTGGAAGCAACGGTCAGATAAATACGACTGGATGAGCAGGAACATTGAGTGTGAAAGTTTTTCCTTCACTTTAGCCAGCAGTCCTTTGTGCCAGACACGGTCAAAGGCCTGCTGAACATCGAGGAATGCTGCTGAGCAGAACTTTTTACGTTCGAAAGCCTGTCTTCCTGTTTGGTAAACTCGGTGAACCTGTTCAATTGTTGAGTGAGATTTTCGAAAGCCAAACTGGTGAGACGGAACAACATCATTGGCATCCATGCACGGTTTTAGACGGTTGAGGAATATCCTCTCCCACAGTTTGGAGAGTACAGGCGTTAAGCTTATCGGCCGATAAGACGAGGCCTCATGTTCAGGTTTACCTAATTTATGGATCATGACAACTTCGGAGATTTTCCACAGGTCAGGAAAGTGAGATGTTCGAAAAATTGCGTTGAACAAACTGGCTAGGAAAGAAACGCATTTTCTGGGAAGATTTTTAAGTATGCAAGGCGTGATCAGGTCGAATCCCGGGGCTTTTCTCGAGTTTAGCATTCTGATTTCCTTCGCTATTTCTTTGGGTGTTGTGGGTATGATAGGCATACACATCTGCAAATCTTGTTCCAATATTGCGTCAATTTCATGCTCATCAACAACACTTTCGTTGGGTTTAAATACGGAGGACAGATACTTTGCGAATACCTCGGCGTTTTCCAAGTCAGTTCTGGCCCAAGAACCCCCTGATCTGATTGGAGGATAGGATTGTTGAGGCTTATCTAAGTTTTTAGTGGCCTTCCAGAGCGAGTTCCCGCCAACTCCCGAAGGGGACATCATCTGTGGGTTAGCTGTCAACGTTGTGTTAGTAGACTCTTGGATTATAGCCTTTAGCTCCTTTGCTGCTTTGTTGTAACTGATTTTATCAAGAGGATGGCGGGATTGATGCCATATTCTTCGAAGTCTGCGCTTTTCTAAGATTTTTTGCGTTATGTCTGGTGGATGAGAGTGGTTGGTGTAACGTTTGAGCCGGAAGGGTGTGTTGATCCAGGCAGCCACTTGAATGGCGTTAGTGAGATATGTGCAGGCGTTATCTACATCATTTTGGTTCTTCAGTGGAATAGTTGCAGTAAAGTTTTCATTGAGGTAGGTCTTGAAGCCGCCCCAGTCAGTATGACTATTCGTCAGAGACTCAGTTATTTCCCGAGTAAGCTCACTAGTGCTAATTGTGAGAATCACCGGTGTGTGATCTGATGACCCGTCTAGACTTGATTCGATAGTAGTGTGTAAGCTATCTATACCCTTATTGATGAAGAAATCCAAGAGATCCGGCAGTTTCCTTGGGTCGCTAGGCCAGTAGGCAGCTTCACCTGCAGATATCGGTTTTAAGCGGTTATCATCGACACAACGTTTCAAATCGCGTCCACGAGTGCTGGTACAGCGGGATCCCCAAAATGTATGTTTGGCATTCCAGTCACCTCCTGCAATAAACCTATGGCCAAGAGTATTGAAGTAGGTTTTGAACATGTCTGCAGTTATTTTGTGTCTTGGTGGGCAGTAAATTGAGGATAGAATAATTTGGCCTGCTCGGTCCTCCAATCTAACAGAAGTAGCTTGTATATGTACTGTAGAATATGATTCTATTAGTGAATGTCTCAGGTTCGCTCTGATGGCCAGCGCTGAGCCAGCATGCGCACTACCATCAGGATGGGGACAGTGGTAAACGTTATATCTTTTGATACGGAACGTGCTTCTGGACGTCCCGTGCGACTCTGAAATTAATACGGCGTCTAGTTTGTTGGCTTTTATTAAAGTCTCCAACTCTTGGATATTGGGAGCCAATCCATTGATGTTCCAGATTGCGATTCGTAGAGTAGTCATTTATGGTGTCAGTTTAGTGATGACTGTAGTCAGTAAGCCCATTAGGGTACTGATTTGTTGTAGGAGAAGGTCGATTTTTTCATTTTGCTTAAATAAGAGTTGTTCCATGGCTGTTGCATTTTGTTGAGGGTTTTCTATGTGGCTAGATGTAATGGCATTGTCTCGTGGAGGAACCTTGGGGCGATCAGCAACAATATCTGAGTACTTTTGGTCCGATCTGCGATAGGAGTTTGGCTGGGGTAGAGCGGAGCTTTCTGAGGTTATATTGGTGCAGATTACTTGAGTAGGAAAGTTTGGATTGCCGGTTGGAATATTTCTTGGTTTCTTTTTTCTAGACAGTATTTCTTTGTAAACTTTACAACCTTTGTAATTGGCAGGATGGTCGCAGGAGCAAAGAGCGCATTTGGCGGGTGTGTTTCTATCTTTTTTGGGGCATTCAGAAGTTTTGTGGCCCTCCCCACATTTGACACATCTGTATGGCCTCATACAGTTGTTTTTGCAGTGGCCATATTGTTGGCATCTTTGAAATTGTAGAACTGTCTTAGTTTTGCGTGGGTCTTCAATTTTGATGCGTTGGTGATAGATATATTCGATACTTTTAACTAGTTTGTTATTTGGGCTAGGTTCTAAATTAACAAAAAATGTGGAGGTAGGTGTTTTGTTTGGTCCATATCGGTGGTTGATGATTTCCCCTCTGACCTTGTTTCCCGATTTTTCCAACTCCTGTTTGATGGTATCATGTGGAGTAGTATGATGGAGGTCTTTTATTACTATTCTGTAGCATTTCGTATCTTTACGGGAGAAGGTGTGTCCGATTAATCCCTTCTGTCGGATCAGATCAATTACTTGCTTGTAATCATCGGTAGAGCTAATCATAATGCGCAGGAGATTTTTATTAATTATTTTATACCGAAACTCTTCTGGGCGAATTACAGACTCAATGAGTTTGGTGAGCTCGTTCAGATCCTCAATCCCATACAGAACAATAGGAGGGGGCTTATTTGGTGGCTTAGGCTCAGTGTGTGTGTCCTCTGTTAGGTCAACCGGTAGGTTTGAGAATCGGTTTTCTGACTCAACTGACGGAGGCGAGTTGTCGCATATTTTTCTTTTATTAGATGTAGGAACTCGTTGCCATGGTGGAGGTTGAGTTGCATCTGTAGATGCATGTGCGGCTGGCTTTAGTGCTGTGACTTCACCTGGGTCTTTTTCGCAGGTGAGTAGGATAGGGTTGTTGGATGAACCCGACTGCTTGGATGAAGTTTCACTTAGTGAACTAGATCGTTGCCTATTAAAAAGGCTTGGGTGGAAGACTTGTTGAACAAGTTTCTTAGGCGAGGTTATATTCTTTTGATTTTCATCAGAATAGTTATTTTGGCCTTGAGCATGATTTCCCGCTCTAGTCAAATCGATAACATTTTTGGAATTCATGGTGGTAATTATTTTCCTACAATGGCAACACTTATCCAAATGTCAGATGACATTCTGACATAGTTAAAAGGTTGATGTCAAAAAAATTAAAAATTGTGGGGTGGATTGGAAAAACTATGCAAACTTGATTGTCACTTTTGTTTTTTAATCACTGTTTTTTGTTTAAATCACTTATTATTTTAAGCTACAAACAATTGTTCACAGGTTTCACAGTTATAAGTTCACTTTCACAATGATTTTAGGCGTAAACTCGCGGTCTAACACACGAAAGTCACTATATTCTCCAACAGCGCGCCTTCGCGTGTTGACAGTTGACGACGGTCTTCTTAAATTATTAATCCATTTTTTTTTTTACTAATTTCATTAACTATTTCTTTTTTTTTTATCCATTTGTAAAAATAAATTGAACATCCAAATTTAATTATTTGTCCCCCTGTTTCTTTTTGTATAACTCTAATATCTCTAAAAGGGTCAAGTGGAAATGCATGGAAACTGGATTGTCGAGCAGGCATTCATTGGTTTTTTCACAAAACTTGGCGATGTCAAAGCTTGCGGAAGACTTGCCTATTCTCCATGTGAATAAAACCATGAACAATTTGCGAATATGTGCAAAATAACCCTCATCTCTAGAGTTCCCTAATAGGGCAAAGCAAAGACCCTCTACATACCTACTTAAGAACCATTCTTGTCCCCTCGTAGTTATATTTGCAATATACTCCACCATGTTTTCTGACTGAGATATGTTAGGGTTTTCAAGAGTCATGCTCCCAAGCATATTTATGGGAATAAACATAGAGTTGGAGACAAAAGTATTATACGCACTATCTTCTTTCATTACTGAATTTTGTCTTAGAACAATCAGAACATTTTTGCATACATAGATAATAGCTCCTTTAAGTTCCTTGCAAAATAATTCAGAGATCTCTGTCCGCTTTAATAACTCTATGGTCAGTATGCCAATCCTGTCTGTAGGCTTCCTTGCATGAGATGGAGCACGGACTACAAATCCTGAACATAACCTAATCCGCTCAATATCCTTTGCTTCTTCATTATCGTTTGATGACATTTGGGATATTATGGGAAATATGGCTATGTTCCTTCTATCTTTGTTGGTCTCTGTCACTCTATGTCCATATGCACCTCCTAATCTTGAATATAGGTTTATCATTTTAGAAGTCATTAGAGCTGCTTTTGATTGCAATATAACTTCTGTCATATCTGATACAGCATTTTCCACTATTATTGCTATTGGGTGATTGTCGGTTGGAGGAGTTACCACTAGGTCCCCCAATGGTATATGAGTCAGATACATGTCATGTTTTTCTTCAAGCCCGCATATTACTTCTTCATACCAACCAGGATAGACACATTTTCTTATGCCCTTACTTTCAGGTTGCTTCATATCCGTAGAGTACTCTTTGAATGATTTTTTCTTCTCCCCAATTCCGAGGGCTGACTCAATCCTTCTATGGCCTGGGCAATTCATGTTATTTATAAAACTAAATGTTGACTTATTTGAGCATTCCCACGCTTTCAATAAATTGGGCACTATCTCTTGGTGTAATGTGCTCTTTTCATGCATATTCTCTTCACGGACCTCCTGTAAACTCTCTAACTGTTCCCTGAGGCAATTGACCATTTTGTCTATACAAGAGGAATCCTCTCTCTCTTCTATATGGATATTTTAGACAAAATGCTCAGGCATTATCTTGCCCCTGTAGAATAGTTTTTCACATCTGTCCCTGTTCTCCTCTATTTTATCCAAATTATCCAATAATGACTTGGCAGTTATTGTTTTAGGTGCCTGCTCTCTTATATACAATTCATCCATTGACCAGTTCTCAAATTGGTCTTTCAACAAATCGTTTATCCACTCATCAAGGGATGCATTTATCCAAGGGCTGGGGAATAGGTCTTGTATCCCTCCTTCTTCCAGTTTGAAGAACTCAGTATTTATTCCCATTGATTCCAACACCATTTTCCTTTTTATTAGGAATCTTCTCACCTTCTCTTCTCCCTTTGCATGCATCCCTGGAAGATCCACCCATTCTCCTTCAGTGTCCTCCCACTTAATCAAGTATAAACCACAGTTGTTGGGAACCTCTGCCTTTGCTTGATAATATCTTTCCAGAGCTTTGCTCTTACTCCCTGCATATCGTATCATTATAAATTTTCTATTCTTTTTGTCCACTATGTCCCATACTCTAGTAGGTGGATTTATATTCCATTCCTGAGATACATGGTTAGTGGTAATCTCAACCAATGGCATGTAGTTAAGCATACTAAACCTGTAATTTTTGTCAGACTCCATAGCAGTAAGCTCGATTAATAAGTCTTCCTCTCTTGACCAATCAGATTCGTACGAACTGGTTGTGCCAGACCCTGATTGGCTGTCGGTTTTTCTTTCCTCCTCCTTCGATGTAGAAGGTAAATCGTCCCTCCCTACTTTAAATACTTTACTAGGCCCGGGTCTGCACTTTTCACTTATAGCACTCTCTTCTCTTTTTCTTTTCTTCCCCATTAGTTCTTTATTGCACATCAATATGCAAAGGTGTATATGCAGTAATAGTAATTCTCTCTCTCTCCAACTCATGTGGTGCCATTTTCTATGCCTTTCTCCCATTTCCTTTACCACTCTAAAATCATATATACCTCCTTCGTGTATGATTTTGTTGAACTTGTCCATTTTTTGTTTTTATAATTGTTTCTGTAATCTCGATTGTAGTTTTAGTGTTTATTATTTTGATTGTAAAGTTTGACAGCTCTGTTTTAATTTAATTTGAATTTCATTTTGTTAGATTTGTAACACTGATCATTAATGGGGCATGCGGTGCTAACCTTTAAGAAATTGTAATACTAACCTTAGATATAATCTTATTTTTTATGTTGTAATGTATTAGTATATACAATTGTTGGTTGGCCAGAAATAATAAATAAATAAATAAATCAAGATCCAATAAATAATCATAAATATCTACTAGTAAAGTTAAATATTGAAAAGATTTTTAATGTTAGAATTAGATATGAACACAAGTTACGAAATGTAAATAAAGATAGTATTCGACAATTCTATAACAAACTAGTTATTTTTAAGGGTACTTAAAAATGCAAACTGCATTTCATTAATAAATCATTTTTTTTAAGTAAATCTTTTGTTTCACTATTTTCCTTATAATGTTACCTTTATGGCCGCTCAGTTAGTGGCACAGCGTGGGATGACATGCCAAAGCATTAATAGAAATGTCTAGGGACGCTCGAGAATCCTTCTGGTTAACTTAGGAACCCCTGGTATACCGAGAGTTACGGGACATACTGCGTTAATTGTGAAGATGTTATTTGCCATTAAGTATATATTTTTTTAAATCTCCAATAGAAATTGCGTGTTACTCGGTAAAAGAAACAGTGTAATAAAACATATTTACGGCATCAATGTTGTTCTTAGAACACGTACCTAGTATTTTTATCTTTTACATGTACTCTGCGTTTGCTGTTCGTACATCTCACGTTTTACCGCTACCTACATGAGGCTAGTCGCATGCCGAATTGCCGACAGCATTTATTGCGTCAGACCCATATGACATTTAACATGATTAAACAGAATGACTCATAACGTCACATAAATTATCGATAGAGACCAACAAAGGAATAGACAAGTCACAACACTGTCTATGCACACACTCATTTTTCACATACTTAGATCAATGGTTTTTGGTCTCGTTTGATTGTTGACATTACCAATCTGGAACGTATACGAGCGAGTGAGATGCCATTACACCCGCCATCTTGCGCATGCGCGAGCTGCCCGCGCATGCGCTGTATTATGTTTTTTGTCAAATTGACATTCTGCGCACTCGATTGCGACGTATTTCGGGGAGGTAAAGTTGCGTGACGGGAACTGTATGTGCCCAATATTTTTATAAGTAGTGACCGTTGCTCTGACTGCATTGATAAAATTAAATTAATAGTTGTATTTTGTTTTTTCAGGTACACTTGACCAGATAAAAAAATACAAAACACTAGGTTAAATATTGATAAGATGGACGTAACTGCAGCCTCATCAATAGTAATAACAAAAGAAGTACCAACATTAAATGAAGAAAAAATAAAAGGAAGACAATTTGTGAAAAATCTTCGCCAAATAATGCTACAGATGAGACAGAAAAAGTTGCCCCTACCTCTAAATTACCACGCATGTAACTCGATATGGACTCTAAAGTATAGTGAGGCTGCTCCGGGACTTGTTGAATTAATGGAACATTCCCGTGTGTATGTTAGTGCTGACAAACTAGGGAAATGCTTGAACTTGTCAAATGATTATGCAACATTAGCTAGGATGTTATTAAGCGAAATTTTTACTACAAGTGCATTGAGTACATGTTCAGTGACTGATACAACTGCTGAGTATATTAAGCAAAATGACACAGACGTCAGACCTGTATTAAATGAACATGCGTTGTTAACATTGCTTATATTTGTCGTCGAATATGGACAGGAGAAGAATTGGAGAATGGTAAGAGATGAGCAAAGATACATTCAACACTTTATCTGTCAAAAAATACAACTCATGAGACGTGTTCAAAAGAAAACAGTAGAGGAGGATAAGCGCGATAAAGTTCTTAAGAAATACTGCTCTCTTAGACGTCCCACCAGAATATGACGCAAATGACTCAAGATGGACACTAAAGCATCGTGAGCCTGCTCCGGGACTTGTTGAATTAATGGAACATACCGGTGTGTATGTTAATGCCGAAAAACTCGCTGAATGCAAGGAAGTGTCGAAGGATTGTGTGACATTAGCTCAAAAGCTGTTAACTGAAGTCTTCATCACAAATGCATTGGCCACATGTTCATAGGCTATAAAGAACAGTGAATGTTACGAATTTTACGGGATGCAACGGGCTTTTCGTCCTAAACCTGAATTAGATGCGTATGCTGAAGTTATATTACTGAACTATGTTGATGAATATGGACTGGAGCAGGGTTGGCCAGTAATGGATTTCCAATCCATTAAAAAGGGTATGGCTGATATAATGCGTCAGATGGAGCAACAGTACGCTTTGGAGCAGAAGGCACTTGAATTACCTGCTCTAGATAAGCTTACGATTACCGACGAGAATAGCTTGACATGAAATAAATTGTTTATGGAAAATATTTTGGTCCAAGTCCATGGATAACATAGTTTAATTACCTAAAACTTGAATAAGTGGACAATTTTTCAGACAGTTTAAAGACTAAGTTTACTTTTTTAATAATTATGATTATAAATTGTAATTATGGATTATTTTCTTTATATTCACTTTAATGCATGTATAAAATATTTGTGTATTCTTTCATTATTCGTATACTATTATAATTATTTAAAAAAATAAAGTACTATGCTTCGCTTTCACTGTAAAGAATATCTGGTCTTTAAAAAGAGAGTCATCATCACTTATTTATCATATTAAAAAAAGAAACTAAAATGCAATCATTCCCAGTACATTGAGTAAGTGCAATACCAGTTTTGAATAACAAGCCTATTTTTTTATCTGGTGTAACTTAATCTTTGTACTATAATTTATTTGGTTAATTTTCTTCTCATTTCCTTGCGTACTGTTTAAATATGTATCTTTAAGGGGAAAGGGTAGAACCTTTGTCACAAAAAAAAAACAAAAAACATTTATTTCTTCAGCAAAGTAACATAAACAGAATTAGTGATTGGAGCCTCCCTTTGAGCAAATTAATGCCTGTATTGGGAGACTCCGCTCTTTCATATCAACTATCAATATTTTTATATTTACAAACAATATATGTGAGAGTGTGTGAGTATATGTTTGTGTTATTGTGGTTAAATAAAGCCGAGAACTATTATTACGTTGTATAATATTATATTAAACTAATATTTGCTAATAATAAAAAAAAGTTGGCACCAAGGGACAAATAGATAAAGTTTGAGAATTAGCATTTTACAGTTTCTAGGGGAAATCTAAAATTATAGGGTGGCAACACTAGTACACTGGCGTTCGCTGTCATTAGCCGATCGTCGGTAATTTCCATAGATATAGAATCCCTATTCACCATAAAATGCGAAAATGCATTAATGCATAATGCAGACATATAAAAGGTATGGACTGGAAATACCTACAAAAAAAAGGTGCATACCTACAATTCAAAGTGGCGCATAAAATGGCTGCCAATGCTAGGGTTGTACCAATCAGGGAATACAGTGTTACTATAACCATATTATAAAAAGTATCGATACTAATACTACATACTAGTATTACGAGTCTTACTAGATATCACGTTTGAATCATAAGTATAATTTATATTCTTACAATTTGTTGTAACAAAACAATGACAGTTAATGTAGAGTTTTTTCTGCACAGATTTTAAAAACACTTTTACTTGCATCACTTTTGCGCTTTCGCTTATTTTATATCTGGTCTGTAGCTTCTGGTAGGTATGTGGACTAGGTTTGCCAGATACAGTCATTTCATTTCCGGGACAATTCGAGGGATACTAATTTGGTGTGTACGAAAATAGATAGTGGTAAATTGCATTTCTAGTAATATTTTACAAACGTACCAATACACCTTTTTCAAAAACGAACTTACCAGCTTCCATTGCTCATACAATGCAGATTATTTTTAAAATATTAAAACACAACCATTAATTGTGTATCGCACCTCGCTTTTACTTATTCATTAAATAAAACTTCGGTAATAATCAACATAAGTGTTTTATTTATTCAATAAAGATTTGGTATGACACTTTGCACTTCATTGCACTTTAATTTTTAAACAAATGCTTCTTTGGTTAATCCCGGTTCCCAATTTACATGCTGGTACCATTTGCTCAAAGTTCTTGTGTGAGTAAGCATGTATTGTAAGTTCGCCTTATATAATTATAGGCGGGGATAAAAATGCAACGTTAATGCGAACTTTCGGATTTCTTCAGAGTATCCTTTCGTTGAAGCGCTTATTTTTTTTCTCTTTATTGACATATTTTTCAGTCTTAATTTTTCCAGTTTGTGCAACCTGAAAAAGAGAAAAAAACTACTTCAATCCTTAAGTTATATCGAAAACGCTGCTTTGTAGCCGTAGTTTAAACCTGTCTGTAGAACCTCTACAGAACAGAGAGGTCTATCCTTCATTTTTAGGAAACCTATAAAAAGGTTAATATTTTTATCAATAAATCATTTGGTTCGAGTTGTTACAATACGTAATTAAAAAATTAAAACAAATAACAAAAATATGTCTTATTTCCGGATCTTGTATAACCAATCATCATAAAAGTCTGGGGAACGATCTCTCAGTGCTGTGAACAGCGAGCCGGACCTAACAAGGTCACTCGAACCGATTAGAACACGTATTATACCGATGTTGTATCAGCGCAGCGAAGGAACTAGTATCGGAAAATATTACTGCAACGGTACTACACTATTCCATCATGACATATTATTGTAAACAAACGAATGAAACTATGAAATTAAAAAAAGGTCTGTTGGACGAGAATAAGCCCAAATATGAAAACTACAACCATAAATATGTGGTAGCTTAGCATTTTTTTCACCGAAAATGTATTACTATGTATAATATTGCATGAAAACCGGTTACTAACCTGTGCAAAGACAATTCAGGCTGATTTTCCTTCTTTCTTGCACCACACTCCAGAATACAACGCACAGGCATCTTGAATGGCTGTTTTCCATCATATACGTGCAATTTGAAAGATAAAATTCTCGTAATTTTCTCGCAAATCACAATAAATACAAAAGTAAACACTCATCTGACAGCAGAACTTCCACGAGACTTGGCGCATAAAATGGCGAAAACGGCACTTACCTACAACTGTCACAACGTCACAAGAAAATGTTGCCATTATGAGCAACAACTGAAATACTGTTGTCTCTTTTATCAAATACGATTACCACATTAGAAAGAATGAAACAAAACGATATTTCACAATCTGTTTCGTATTTCACCCATATTTGTATAAGCAAAGGTAGATATAGATTGTCGCGGCGCCTCCATATATTTTCTATCTCTATGGTATTCATTCAATGATCAACAAGTGAGTGCGTAAAACATTGTAAATTCAGTTAATTGGAACACAGTGTCGTCAGGATTCCTTAAACAAACGTAAGTTTTACTTATTATTGTATTTTGCGTTGGCTGGTGATTTGCGATTAAATAATAACAATAACGTCCATCTGTTGATAGGTGGTGACCATCCATTAGGTAAGTATATACCGAGACTTCACAGGAAAGATAGTTAAAGCCGTTGGTCCCAGCTGAAATTTGTAGGTCTTTGATAGTCAGGAGCTCGGAAATCAAACAGCCTGTGGGGTATTCTGTTACCCAATAATTTAGTTTTGAAGGTCAGCTCTATGTAAAATAGTATTTTTTCAATTTTTATCTTTTGTACAGAGTTAGTTGCAATCAGGTTTATTATTTAGAAATTTGAAAAGTCCTGGCAAAAAGCCTAACATTCCAATAAAAGTCCGGACAATTTAGTCACAAAATACAAACATTGCCCTCTTAGTTACAATACTTCAGTGGTCAGTTACATGGTATCAGACGCTCGAGAGGGGAGGGAGGTTGCGGGGGGGAAATATTATACGTTTGAACTATAGTCCCCGTCACGAGAAGCTATAAATTTTGTAAACAAAGAACTTCTACTAAGTTACATATCGACAGCAAATAATACCAAATTCAATCAACTCAAAGAAACATACGTGTAATACAATACTAACGAGCAATTTAATTTGGTCGAGTTATATTTTATCGTTACAAAGCACTCTCGTCTAATGTTTTGTGGTACTGGAACGTTTCTGGCTCATGGAACAAACATTTGAAACAATTGAATGTGTGTTTACAAAATTTATAGTTTCTCGTGACGGGGCCTATAGTTGATTGTTAAAGAAGTATTTTATTTTTAAATTAATGATAAGTTAATAAAGCTTAAAGAATTATTTTATATTACCGAGATAAATTTTATATTTCGTTATTCCATCTAAGCCCAAAAATCCGGACAAATTCAATGTTAAGACACGGCGAAGCACTTGCCGTGTCGCTCGACATCTCGAAGGCCTTTGACAGGGTTTGGCACGCAGGTCTACTGAGCAAGCTTCCTGCTTATGGCATCCCAGCTGGTTTTTGTAGCTGGATATCAGACTTCCTGAGTGAACGGTCGATCCGAGTAGTCGTTGACGGCTGCTCCTCTGACCTCATGGCTATTGATGCTGGAGTTCCTCAGGGGTCTGTTCTCTCTGCAACTCTTTTCCTGCTGCACATCAATGACCTACTTCAGCTTGGTCTTGTTGGGTACGCAGATGACAGTACGGTTTCAGAGAGATACTTGTCCAGCGCAACAACCAGCGGGGATGAAGTTCGTTCCTTGAGAGAGGCCATGGTAGAGCGGACAAATTTGACCTTAAGCCTTGTCTCCCAGTGGGGTGATGACAATGTGGTCACTTTTAACGCCACCAAAGCACAGGCGTGTCTTTTTACCGCAAAAAGGAGTCGTTTTGACCAAACGTGACTGATGGGCTCGAGCTCCTAGGCATGGAGTTGACATCCAGTCTCAACTTCGGCGCCACCATCGAGTACAAAGCCCAAACCGCGGCCAAAAAGCTGGGCATCCTAAATAGGGTGAAGCGATACTTCAGGCCTGGACAGCTTTTAACCCTATATAAAGCGCAAGTCCGATCCTGCAAGGAGTATTGTAGTCACCTTTGGGATGGCTCAGCTAAGTATCAGCTTGCCGCGCTTGACTCGGTGGAACGCAGAGCTAAGAGGCTCATCGGTGACGTAAAACTGGTGGATGCCAAGCTGCATAGCTTGACTCATCGCCGTAAGGTTGCCTGCTTGTCGGTCTTCTACAGATTGTACTTCGGTGAGTGTGCCCAAGAACTCCACGACCTCATCCCACCGGCCCCCTTCTACCATCGGACATCCAGGCGCACTGCATCTTACCATCCCTACCTTGTTGCTATTCCACCAACTCGCACTAAGCGTTTCCAAACGTCTTTTATAATGCGCACAGCAAAGGAGTGGAACTCTCTGCCTGCGTCCGTTTTTCCAAACGCTTACAACCCTAATCTCTTCAAAGTTAGAGTGAACAGGCTCCTTCTGGGTAAGCTCGCTCCATCGTAGACTTTGTCTCGGTCATCTCTGACCTAGACTGGAGTCAAGAGCAAACCCATCACAAATAAAAAAAAAATAAAAAAAAATTAAAGAGCCGAACAAAGTCCGGACAAACGTCTAGAAGTCCGGACAAACCCTTTTAAAAATTCTTTTAAAAATTAGAAAAGAAAATTCTGCCGCACTGAGATTTTTTATTTATTTATTTATTTATTTGGAAAACAAACAACTATACATTTTATCTTAACCTAATTATATAAACTTTACAAATATATTAATGTACAGTCAACTGCGTTTTCACGTATTACAAAACGATGTACAGTGACACATAATTATTGTGTTGGATGGTTTGTTAAATTTTATATACATATTTTTTTTTTCTTCTTATGGCTAATACTAAGTTATATTTATCAACAAAATAATAATAATACATAAACTTGTAACAGCTAAACCTAAATGTTAGTTGTAATTGGCTCGTTTTGCAAAATGGATCTTGACTCCCTTAAGAAACCAGAACGAGTTGAGGCAAATATATCCACTTTTAAAAAGTACTTATTATAAGTTTTGACCATTCTGTGCAGAGGCGCCCGCTGTCCTGCATTCGTACGACAGATATTGGTGGCAAAAAGAGGATATGCACGTGACTCCCGCTTAATTACAGTTCTAGGCACTATGTAAAATACATTAGATACCAGTTCTGGGCAGTTAATAGTATGGTGAATGAGTCCATAAAGCAACATAACTTGTAAGAGAAGACGTCTTGATTGCAAGGAAAGCAACTTAAACTTTTGAAGTGATTCAACATAAGAGGAACGTTGCAAGTGGCACTTAAATTGCATTCCCTTCAGATATTTACGCTGAACTCTTTCAACGGCCTTAATGTATTTATCGTAGTGTGGATCCCATGTCACGCTGGCATATTCAACCTGAGGACGGACTAGAAAGTTGAAAAGATGAAGAAATGTAGCAGGGCGTTTAAAATCCGTTGAAGCTCTCATGACAAGACTGTGCATTTGCTGCGCTTTGGTTGTTATCTTATCTATATGTAGATTCAGATGTAATTTATTATCTAAAAGAACGCCGAGGTCACAAATACATGTTTCCCTTATTAACAACTCATTGCAAAGAGAATAATTGAACTTGATTATGTTTTTGTTTTTAGTGAAGTTCATGAATTTACATTTGGGTATGCTTAACTTAAGTTTATTTTTTACGCAATATGCAGATACTCTGTTTAAGTCTTCTTGAAGTAGAGAGCAGTCATTAGAGGTAGTTATAGTTTTAAATACTTTTAAGTCGTCGGCGTATAACAGGAATTTACTGTGAAAAAAACAGTTGGCTATGTCGTTAATATATATTATAAACAAAAGGGGACCCAAAATTGACCCCTGCGGGACTCCTGAAGTAGCATGAAATGTATCTGAGCTATATCCGTTATACAGCACAGTTTGGTTTCGATTAGAAATATACGACCAAAACCAGCGCAGCAAATTTCCTCGTATTCCGTTGAATGCAATTTTATTTAGCAGAATTTCATGATCGACTCTGTCGAAGGCTTTCTGGAAGTCCGTGTACACAGCGTCTGTTTGCTTTTGTTTATCCATATTTTCAAAGATATAGTTGGTAAAAATGATAAGATTGGTAACAGTAGATTTCGCTCTAACGAAACCGTGCTGCTGAGATATTATATTGTTTTGGATAAAAGGATAGAGAGCCTGGTGTACCATTTTTTCAAAGAGTTTAGCGAGGGTATTTAAAATAGAAATTGGCCGGTAATTTTCGATATCTTGTTTAGAACCGTTCTTAAATACTGGTATGATATTTGCGTTTTTCCAGATTGTAGGGAATATGCCGCTATCTAGACATCTATTAAATAATATATGTAATGGTTTACAAATAGTCTTAGCCGTATATTTTAGAAAGTATGGAGGAATACCATCAGGCCCAGGTCCTTTGGTTATATCAAGTGCTGTCAATTGTTTATATATAGAATCCTGGCTGAAGAGCAAGTTACTTAGGAGATTGTTGTTGGTATTACTATCACCAAGACTTGGGCTCCAATTGTTCGAAAGAGTAGAGGGTTCGTACACAGATTCAAAAAACGATGAAAACAAATTACAGATCGTGCGGGGGTCACTGGCAGTATTATTTTTATAATACATACGAGATGGGATGCCCGACTTACCTTGGCGGTTGGCAATGTAAGACCAGAAGTATTTAACATTTTTTGGAATACTCTCTTCAACGCTTTGTATGTACTTGCGATAGCATGTAAGACATTCGGTAGCAAAACGAGCTCTATAAAGGGAGAATAATTCATAATCGGATTGGTTAGAATATTTTTTCCATTTAATCCAAGCTTTCTTTTTATATTTGAAAATATGTATTAAAGATTTGGAAAACCAAACGGGGAAGTTAGGGTTTTTAGCCTTTGACAGAGGTACATGCTTCTTTATAATGCCATATACCATATCATAGAAGAGATCAACTGATATTTCAGCTGAACAATTATCTAGAGCAAAGTCCCAATTAATTTTGTCGATATCCTCGTTCACGACAGTGTAGTCCGCCTTAAAGTAGTTATATTTTGGTGTTACTTGAGGCTGTATCTGGGCAAAACTTATGTTTAAAGGGACCAGTGCCAAAAACGGAGGATGATGATTATCCGCCTGTAGCAAGAGTTGAATAGGATCGAGTACACGGCAGTTGGCACTGGAAATAAGCAGATCGAGTATACGACCATTTATGTTGATCAAATTATTATATTGTTTAATGTCATGTACGGACATAAAATCTCGTAAGCGGTTGCAGATAGGAGTAGTACCAGTATGAGTTAAGGAATTTTGTGTAATGTCTAGTTGTGACCATTGAGCCGTAGGTATGTTATAATCTCCCAAAATTAGTGTATTATCATAGTTTGTCGAATTGATGATATTGCTTAAGGTTTCAAAATGTAGGTTATATACAAAGTATGGTGTATTATTGGGTATGTATACCGCACTAATAAGGGTCTGAGTTGAATTATTATTACAAGGGATAGAGATAACAATGTGTTCAATTCGATTTTCTAAGTTACCTTGCCGCGGCAGCTGGATACAAGAAGGATTATATTCACGGAGAACAGCAATTAGTACGCCACCCCCGTCAGATTTGTTTGTAGCTTCTCTGTTACGGTCGCAACGAAAAACTACGTAGCGATTGTCGATAAATTCGTTATTGTTTATAGTAGGGATGAGCCATGTTTCAGTTAATACAATTATATCATAACAGTTACAAAGAATGTTCATAAAAAGAGTGTTAAGTTTTGTTCGGATGCCTCTACTATTTTGGTAATATACACTATAATCACTTTGAGATCGAGCCATCGTTGTATAATAAGAATCAACAAATATAGACCTTTTAATTTAGTTATGCTTGGGCATTTTTAACTTACTGAGGTCGTCAGTTGATCTTATGGCTATCGTAGCAGAGGCTTCAGACTGTTTAGCTAGGATCGTGGAATGCTTCACCCATACAAATCTGAAGTTACTTCTCTTCGCAGCTTCACGTGTCTCCCGCAACAATTGTTTTCTTTGGAGTGTAAGATGCTCGTTAACATAAATTGTCTTGGGTGTACCTGATACACCCAATGCGGAGGTGGTAAGACCTTTCTTCAGGCGGAATGCGCTTACAAAGTTGTCTCTCAGTATTCGTGTTGTAAATTTTGCAATGATATTCTTAGGTCTATCGGCAGCCATCGCATGAGGGACTCTGTGAACGGCAGTGATCTCGCCTCGTGATACAGTACAATCGATGTTTTTGCCGATGTTTTCAACTAATGCTGTTAAATTCTCACCACGTTTTTCCGGTATATTCGAAATTTCTACATTACACTGCCTTGCTTGCTGCTCCAAATTTTCCAGTTTTGCTTCCAACGCTCTTATCCCATTTGTATCATTTGGTCGATTCTCAAGTTTACCAATTCTTTTCTGCTGATCATCAAATTGATTTGATATGTATTGAGTAGATTTTATGGTTTCAGCGACCTCTTCAGTTAATTTTGTAATGCGTGTTTTAATTACAGAGTTTTCAGATCGCAGATTGTCCATTTCCTTTTTTATGTCTTTTATATATGTTTCCAAATCATCTCTTATTGTTTTGATGTTATCATTAATATTAGCCAGACTAGCATCCAAGCTTACTTTCCATTCATCTAGAGTACTCTTTAGATCCGCTTTAATACTAGAAATCATTGCAGCGTGATCACACTCAGGCTGTTTACGCTTCCTGGTCGTAACATTTATCTGCCGATCTGGATGAGCAGCCGCCAGATCCGGCTCAGAAATCGATTGTTCAAGCGGTTGAGCCGACTTTGGAGGTGTACGCTTCGTCCCAAACATATCAGCTGAGTATAGGAAACGCCTAACCAGTATGAGGATTCAAATCGGATTCGGATCTCGTGAGAGCACAATTGCCAAGTGTTCCAGCGTAGGCGCCAAAAAAAAAAATGTCTCTTAAATTTCGTGCAGGCGCAGTGAAAGGTCCTGCTCAATGACACACCGGCGCGTCTTAGTAGTAGGGCGCGCTTGGTGCGGTCGTGTAATATGTCACTAGATGACTAACCTTTGTGGCGCGGTGGTAGGGCGGTCGACGGCGCAGGTTCGATTCCAGGTGGAGTCCAGATAGCAGAAGCTTCTTTAAATATATTTGTCCTTTTCTTGAGACGCCCACTGGGTGGGATTAGTCCATAAGAACACTGCACGAGCAAGCGAGTATCGTTACTGTGACCAATAAACCAATCACAAAAAAGCAATTTAAGAATTGTAATACACGTCCGCACTGTACTGAGTCGCCAGGAGATATTATAGAGTCAGAAAGTATACAGTTCAATTCCTCAGGAATACCAGAAGAGTTCGAAGCGTTATTAGCACCAGTTCGAAATTGTTCAATTCTTTAGGAAGACAAAAGAATTTGAAGCGTTATTAGCAGCAGTTCGAAATGTAGAAAATGATGAAGAAAATTGTGGCAATCGAGAAGATGCAAGAGCCTGCCCTTTAGATGAAGATTAATTGGAGGCCCAAGATATTGAAAACCAACATTGTTTGCAATTACAAAGGGAAATGGAATTACTTAATAATAAGTCAACCGACGCTCGCATTACTAAGAATGTTGAATAGTGACCAAAGAAAGTTTTGCAACTAGGAAATCTGTTCCTGCAACAATTAATGCCTCCATTTTTTATTCGTTCACTGACTGTACTGGAGTTGGTTAAAGCTTATTGATACAGGCTCTATCAATATTTAATAATCCAGGTGTCAATCCAGACGAAAAAAGAAGATTATTTCGCGCTTAGATTCACATCAATAGCATCCTGAAGGTTATTGTGGAGAAGCCAGGCTTTTTTGTTGCATTAGTCCCGTAGATATAGCTGCGGGCCCGGTGCTGAGGAAAGATATAACAAACTAATATTAATACGATATGGATGATTTCAATTTTTTTATTTATATTTTTATTGGCAAGCCCGCATTTGGTATTTGGAAGACAAACTGTTCATAACACATAATGTCTGTCGATTTCACAATGTGGTAGTTCTTTGCCGTCATTATCCAACCGGCCGGCATTGATAACACGAACCAGTAAGCTATGAAACGTTAAATTAATAATTTTAGACGAAATATGTATATTGCGAAGTAGGACTTTTAACCAGAGACCGGCCGGATACTCGTTGAAAGGGTTTTTGAACGGGTTTTTTTAAGCGCTTCAAAAATAAACCCTATGATACGTGTTACAGTCTCGAACGGGTGTTATCTAACCCCTTCCGAACGGCTTACTCTTTCAATACCCTGTAACTCTGTAACAGGGTAAGCCATTCGAACCCAACACATCGTAATATGCACTCTTCGAAATCGACATTAGTTTGAAAATTGCATAACCACGACCGCATGTGACATCATGTCGCCCGGCGCGCGCCATTGTTGCAAGTACCGAGCGACTTGTAAGCATGGAATAATTATGAGTAATATTTGACATTTTTATTAATTTATTAGATATTTGCACACCTTTTGAGGTAGAATATGGCAGAACTTTTTTTGTTTGTAACAACATATGTATGTACCCATATTCCAGCAAATAAATTATTTGTATTTGTATTTTTTTTGTAATGTTTCTTTTTCGTGTCTATTCTTGTTTATTCTCATTATTCGTCATTTAACTGTTCTTCTCCAACTTCTTTTCTAGATTTCTAAATTGAGCTAATGCTTGTGGTTTGGTTTGACCCAATTTATTTTTGTGTTCTGGTTTAAGTGGCAGTCGGACTTCATACCTTCCGTCTTCAAGCCTCTTAGTGGTTTTCATGAAGAACTGTAAACACTCATGATCGTCGGTGGTCATCTCTATCTTCTGGTTATTATCTTCGTTCTCCCAATATTTCAGAAGGTCTTCTGTGTTGTTGAGAATTACGTTGCATTGGTAGTGTGGTTTCATGGATCCACAAAGTAGCCATCCTAGTTGCGTCTGTTGAGCGATTGGTTGCGTGTCCTTGTCTCCTCTTAAGATTCCTCCTAACATTATCTTGCTATAAACATCTGCACCTAGAAGCAAGTCTACAGGTCTGCTTATGTGGAACTCTGGATCGGCTAATTGTATCCCTTGGATATGGTTCCATGTTGTTGGTCTAGTGAACGTGTTATTTGGTACTCGCTTGATCAAATTGTTCATTATGATCACGTTCGTGTCACAAGTAAATTCACTATTTGCTGACTGCAGTGTTACTTGTAACATTCCCTTCGCTTTATTTTCTTTTTCGCCAACACCGTAGATTTGACCTTTAAAATTATCCCTCTTTAATCCCAATATTTGTGCTGCGTTCTCGGTGATTAACGACAGTTGAGAACCCTGGTCAACTAAAGCTCTCATCTTGTGCTGTGTTCCATCAGCTCCCTTTACTTTTATAATTGCGGTGGCTAAAAGTACTTCAGATATGTCATCCCAAGACACGTGAGATGACCTAGTTGCGCTTCTTTTGGTTGCAACGCTCTTGTTGGAGCTTTGTTCTGCTGACGCAGTTTTTTTTTTTTAATGAAAGAATGTTTTATTCAATTACAAACAAAGTTCGTTCAACAGTATTGAGGTTGACCTCTCCTTTTTAGTGTGAAAACACTTGTGCCAGGAAAGGCCGCTCTCCCTTAACTTGATTACATTTGTATATATATTTATAACTTAAATATTAAATCTATATGGTATGCAAAAGAAAAGTAAATCTAAAAAGTCTATGTGAGCACGCATGCAATGTGCGCACATGTGTGTAGAAGCGTGACTAATGGTGCTTGTGCTTGTGTGTGCCATTGTGTCTGTGGGTGAGTTTGTCTGTGCGTGTGACTGTGACTGTGTAGTGTGTGTGAGTGTGTGAAAAAATATGGGTAGGTAACGGGATATTTATTTATTGATGTATTGATCTTTCATACATATACATACATATATTCGTATTTATTTATTTATTTAGGTTCTTTTTATTTATATATAAATACATACAAGTATATACATGACTTAACATGACATATAATACATTATTACGCCTTATCTTAGTAAGGATATTTTATTTTAAGTGTATATATTTAGTACTTTAATGCTGTACCTAGTTATTACTTAATAATACGGATAATCATATTCTCAGTTTCTTCGTAGGCTAGAGTTTTTAGCCACTCAGTCACCATCCGTTTACATTCCAAAGTAGTTTTTGTATATATTTTAAGAATTTTATTGATGGTGTTATATAGATGCGAAGATTGATTTAAATATTGATGTCTAGCAAAGTAAGTTCTACATGCGCGTGTTTTAGTTACTATATCATTTCGTCTTTTTGTTAATAAAGTGGGATCAACTGAAAGCGACTTATGTTTTTTTAGAGTGGCGTGTAAGATATACAATTTACGGATAGTTAATACATTGGCTATTGAGTAAAGAGTAGCTGTTGGGAACCTAAGTTTTTTAAAAAACATAACCTTCAAAAGTATCCTTTGAGCACGTTCCACCTCGAGGAATTTCATTTTAGATGCGCCCCCCCATGCTGGAATGCAGTAGATCATGATTGACTGAGCCAAAGCAACATAAACCTTTTTGAGTAGTTCAACGCTAGCCGAATGTCTAAGAATTTTAAATATCCAGATCAACTTCCTAATTCTACCACCGATTAGATCAATCTGAGAGTGCCAAGACAGCCTATTGTCAATCATAACTCCCAAGTATTTTGTGGTATCTATCTTGTTTATTGTAGGGCAGTTACAGCTGTTGTTAGGACCAAGGCAGTTATGTATTCTAAGACTATACTCTGGGCGAGGTTGAGTCCTACTGTCGATTGCGAAACACATATAGTTGGTCTTTGAGGTGTTCAGGGTGAGCAAATTCTTCCTCAGCCATTGGGCAGTGATAGCCAGAGCAGATTCAGCATCCCTCTTTATGATGTCCCAGGATTTTCCCGTTATTACCATAGCAGTATCGTCAGCATATGAAAAGACTTTAGTGTTGTTGAAATTCAAGTTGCAGAGCTCATTTATGTAGATGAGGAATAGTGTTGGCCCCAGGACGGAGCCCTGGGGCACCCCGAAAGTCTGTTCAGCTTCATCACTCACTAATTGCCCCACCTTAACCCTCTGAATCCTTCCTCTCAGATAATCCTGAAAAAGATCCAAGGCGGTGCCTCTTATTCCAAGATTTTCTAGTTTTTGCAAAAGAATGGGAACAGAGACGGTGTCAAACGCCTTTTTCAGGTCCAAAAATACCGTTAGACATCTACCTCCATTGTCCAATTGGTCAGATATTAAAGAAGTTAGAGCCAGTACAGCATCCTGAGTTGATTTACCTGATCGAAAACCGTACTGAGAGTCTGATAAAATTTTGTACTTCTCGAGGTAATGTGTTAATCTATTATTTATAAGTTTTTCCAGTATTTTAGACAGTGAAGGTAGGACAGATATCGGTCTATAATTATTGACATCCTCTCTGTTCCCACTCTTGTGCACAGGGGTAATGACTGCTTGTTTCAAGAGAGTAGGGAACACCCCTTTTTTAAAACATGTGTTAGCCAAATGGGAGATTATTGGAGCTAGTATGTGCCTAGCCAGTTTGAGAAAGCTAACTGGAATACGATCCCATCCAGGAGCACTATCCGTTTTCAAACTCATTAAAGTTTCGAGTACCTCATGCGGATCAGTGTCCAGTAGGACAAAGGATGAGAGCTGGGACTGGCGTGGAAAGAAGGAGTCGGATAAATTTTGCATGGGACTTAATGGTGGAATCTCACTAGCAAGGTCTGCCCCTATGCCTGCGAAAAAAATATTTACAAAGGTGACCGATTCCATTTCAGTGGTTTTGATGTTAAGAAGTTTTTCGCTATCGTTTGTAGTCTGTTTTATGTTGATCCAAAGGCATTTCGAATTTTTTACAGATTTTTCAAGCAATTGTTTTTCATAGTTATGTTTGAGTTTCTTTAGTAACTTATTGCAGTAGTTACGATAACGTCTGTAAGTAACACTAAGGATTTCATCATGAGGATTAGAACGTAACCTTTTCTGCATTTTGTTTCTATTCCCAATGCACCGTAAGACTCCTTGTGTTATCCAAGGCCTGATAACCCGATTCTTTTTTGGTATTGGTTTCTCGCGTGTGTTCTCTTTCAGTGATTCTATGATATTTGTTACTAAGCTATGACATATTATTTCAGGATCGTCGCAAAGAAGTAAGTCGGAGATGTTCTTGTGTAAAAGAGTATCTACAGCGCTCTCATAGTTAATAACAGTAGCAACTTTTGCAATATTTGATTTAATCTTTACGTTGGACAAGTGTAAAAACGTCGTTGAATGATCAGTTATTGAGGTCTCGAATACTGTCACTCGTGCAGATGTCTTGCTTTTATCTAACTTAAGCATAATGTGATCAAGACAGCTTCCATCCCGAGTTGGCAAACTGTGACCAGGCATGATACCATGGATACTTAGCATATTAAGGTATTCCAGTCTATTTTTTCTCATGTATCTTTGGTCACTAGGGTTATCAATTATATTTATGTTTATATCGCCTACAATAACCATAAGTTTAGTTAATTCATTTAATTCAATGTGGGAATTTAGTGAGTCGATAAATCTTTGTGCATTGGGATTCGAGGGTGATCTGTATATAGCCAAAATTATAAAACTGGTAGACTCAATTTGAAGACATGATGCATCATCCAGCATTATTTCCTTTACGTTAACCGATATCCCATCTTTGATATAGGCAATAACACCATCATTTTGATTAAAATGCCTGGTACTATTGTAAGAAACATAGTTAGGCAAATTTGGGATTGTTTTATCGTCATTAATCCAACATTCAGTAAGTACCACAAAGTCTGGATTAAAATTTAATTGAGCGAGTAATACTTGTAGGTCGTCAAAATTTTTATAGACACTCCTGATATTTTGTGACATCAATGTTAGATCATTAATTGTTTTAAGATTTACTGTTTTACTAAAATTCACAATGTCACCAAAGGACGCATGGGCTATATCTGACGTGTCTAGGTAATTTAGCGTGTTTAGGGCGTCATCCATTAGAACACAAGTAACATTTTTTATAGGTGTTGGCTACATATATCTGATATCTGTAATGTATTTTAAGAAATAGTGTTACGGGCGTTGTGTTACTATCAGCTCGATACAATATATAAGTTAGGAAATTGATGGTAGTAAAATTTTCATGTAAGCGGAGTAGGTAGGTGGTGAGGTAGACTAGTATAAGACAGTGATAAATATGCAAGGGCATGTATGTTTGTGGATTAGTATTATTATGAAAAATGTTATATGTGTGTGTCTGAGAAAATGTGTAGGCATATGATTGACTTGTATGTGTGTATGTGTTTATTATCATTAAGATTAATGTACATGTTAACACTTTAGCAAGAAACAACAAAAAGAAAAATAAAATACGGAACCAATAAACCAGACAGATCGCACTAGTTGATCCAAAAGAGTGTTCACTATATAGTCAGTCAACATTAAAAAGCTGCTGAACTTGAGCCTCGGATTTTATTGTTATGATTGGGGAGTTTTCTGATTTTCTAATGTAAACACGCCCATAGGCAGTCCAGCAGAACTTGTATTTACCAGCCTTGACGAGATCCCTTGCTAAGAAATGAAGCCGGGCACCTTTTGCTGTCAGCTGCTCCGACACGAAGATGGGGGTATCGCCGGCCACACGGTGACCCAGGTGTTTGGCGCATAACTTATAGGCTCTGGTAGTGTTGAAGGCTTTACAGAGTTTTAAAATTTCCGTTTTAATGAGACTCGATGCCGTCTCAACTACAATCGCAGTGTTAGAAGAATCCTTCTTTTTTCCCCGCACCCTGTAAACGTCCTTGATGTCAGCTGAACTTAGTGTGCCTCCAATAGTAGAAGATAGACATAGCACCATTTGTACTAAATCCTCTTTAGTTTCACTGGGCCCGCGAGGAACATTTTTTATTTCTAAGTTTGACTTACGGGCCCCCATTTGCAAGTTTTCCATTTTTTCTTCTAATAAAATAATGTAATCCCTTTCTTTCTTTGATTTTTCTTCTAATTCTACGATCTTTTTGCTCAGTTCTTCATTTTGAGCCGTAAGTAGCGAGATCGAGTGCTCAATATTTAGATTAATTTGCTGAATCTCCTTCAAAGTAGCTGGGATAGATACAATCTCCTGCTGCTGTGTCTTCCATAAGGTAGTAATCATCCTTTTTATCTCCTCCTTGAAGTTATTAAAATCGTCCAAACTGATAGTTTTACCGCGCGAAAAAACAAAGTTCGGCGGGGTAACATCAATAGTTGTCGTGTGCCTGGTGTCATCAAGTTCACACCCAGACATGTCGGCAGAGTGTTCCATTCTATTTGTTTACTCACGCGGCGCGGCGTAGCAGATCACCGTCGTCGAGTCGCTGCGTCACCGCGTAGCAGATCCTGGCGGCACTCGTAGCACTCGTAGCACCGTAGCACACGTAGCACTCAAAGCGAACAAGCGCGTAGCCGACCCGCAGTGACGTAACGCGTTGGTGAGCGCCCGAGTTATTTCGCACAGTGACGTAATGTTAACTTGGCGCAACGGCTACGAGCGCGGTCCCGATGCTCGATGCGTCCGAGGTTCGAAACTCACCGACTGCTTCACTTTTTCCAAGTTTATAAATTATTCTTGTAGATCGATGACATTGTTTGTGGCGACGACGACGACGACGACGCCCCTCCGATGATGGTGAGCTAAGCTGGCAGACGGGCTTGCAAGAGCGAGAAATCCGACACAGTCCAATATGGCCGCCGCACTCAATGAGCTCTCTCCCACAAGATAGAACAGGAGGGTCCGAGTTTAGAGTAGATTTCAAAAGGAATATTTGAATTATAATTAAATTTAACTACAGTACACTATCGCACAGCAAAAAACACGTCCAATCCGATCAACCGCCGAGGAGGGAGTCGAAAAGTCGGAGTTGGACTTTGTTTTGTTAATGCTTCGTGAAGTAGAGTGTTGTGTGTACCTAAGCATTTACGACATCGTTTGCTCGATTGACATGGTTTATTATTGTGACTGCATAGACAGTTTTGGCAGTAATTTAATTGCTCAATTTTGTTTGCTTTTTGCTCTGGCGTCATTTGCAAAAATTCTGGGCAACGCCACAATCCGTGTTCTGAATTGCACAATGCGCAGGTTATCGACCGCGACACGTGTAGCGCGCTCATGTTAGACTTTGAATTGTCTTTGTTGCCTGATTGATGATTATTGCGCTGAAAACTTTTCTTCTGGTTTTGGTTATTGTTCTTGCTTGATTGATACGTCGTGGTTTTTTGGTTTGATGGTTCTTGCTTGCGACGGGACGCTTCTAGCGCTGTAAATTTGGTTTCCAAGAATTCCAGGAACTCCTGCAGCTCGGGTAGCTCTCTTGGATTCTTGACCGATTCTATATATTCGGTGAAAGTATCGTCATCAAGCTTTTGCGCTAGTAAGTGCACTAAAAGCGGATCCCAAGTTGTTATATCAACTCCCAGATTCTGTATAGCGTGCAACGTCTCCTTGATTACGTCATGCAGCTTCTTTATCGTGGCTATAGCGTCTGCTGTTGTATGTTGGGAAGACCGAGCAGTATATTAATATGGAACGTGAAAATTAATTTCTTGTTACCATACCTGTGGTTTAAAATCTTCCAACATACAAGATAATTGTCTGAGCTAATCTGTAAATGGTGAATCAGACGCTCTGCTTCTCCAGACACCTTACTCTTCAAAAAATGCATTTTTGTGCATTAGACATTGACGGGTTTTTGTCGACCGCTTCGCTAAACAAGTCCTTGAACGGAACCCATTGGTTATAAGTCCCATTGAACACGGGGATGTCCATTTTTGGTGCTGACTTTTCACGGTGCTTCACTGCCCACATCTTTTTGTTGATGTTGTTTGTCAACTTACTGTACTTTTCCTCGTGCTTGCAGAATTCCATTTGGTAAGTGATATCGTCGCCTCCATCCTCTCCTTCGATTTCCCAATGAAGCTTGTCGATCTCACCCCATCGGCTATCCAGCGATTTAAGAGCGTTCTCGAATTGCCATTGATTCTCGAAATTATCTACTTGTATATTACTCACGGTTCTCATGAAGGCTTTGAAATTGATATTCTGCTTCTTTATTAACCTGTCCAGCTTGCTGGAGCCTCTATCTTTATATGGTGAATTCTCTCGCTGCGACGATTCCTCATAGCGAGACGACGTACCTGGTTGTGGCTGCGCCGCGTCACTTTCCTGTCGACGATAGTCCGCGTCTAGCTGTTGCCTAACCTTTGGGTATGCAGACGACAGCACTGTTGCTGAGAGATACGTGTCCGACGCACGAGCTGGTGGGTCGCAGATCTGGTCTCTCCGGGAGGCTATAGTTGAGCGCTTGAACGTGTCCTTACAAGCTGTCTCTGAATGGGGCGATGCCAATCTGGTCAAGTTCAATGCTGCTAAGACCCAAGCGTGTCTATGTTCCGCCAAAAGGAGCCAATTCCACCCAGCTCCATCTTACCGAGGTGCAACCGTGTCGATAACCGACCAACTGGAGCTTCTTGGGGTTACATTAACATCTATCCTCAATTTTGGCCCTTTCATAGAGGCAAAGGCTCAGGTGGCTGCCAGAAAGTTAGGGATCCTAGCAAAGGTGAGACGGTACTTCACGCCGGAAAAGCTGCTCAGACTATCAAGCGCAAGTTCGATCGTGTATGGATTACTGCTCTCATCTTTGGGACGGATCTGCCAGATACCAGCTTGATGCCCTTGAGTCAATTGAGAAACGAGCCAAGAGGATCATCGGCAATGATAGGCTTGTCGCGACGAAGCTCCAAAGTCTTGAGCATCGACGACGAGTCGCTAGCCTGTCGGTTTTCTACCGGTTGCTTTTTGGGGAATGTGCGACGGAATTGCATAATTTAATTCCGCCAAGCCCGTTCCATCATCGGACCACAAAACGAACGGTGATGCGCCACCGGTACATGGTGGACATCCCACTCACGCGCACAAAACGTTTTGCTAACACATTCATAGTGCGTACAGCTGAGGAGTGGAATTCCCTGCCGGAGTCTGTGTTTCCTGATAGCTACAACCTGGGAGTCTTTAAGTGAAGAGTGAATAGGTTACTTCTAGGCAATCGTGCTCCATCTTCGCCCACATCATCGCTTACCATCAGGTGAGATAGTGGTCAAACGCGCACCTGTAAATAGTAAAAAAAGAAATAAATAAAGAAATACAATTATAATTCAATAAAAATATATAATTCTATTAAATCATCATCATCATTATCATCATCATCATATCAGCCGAAAAATGTCCACTGCTGGACATAAGCCTGCCCGCGCGCGCGACCGGTCGTTGTGGCGCAACGACCAGTCCTGTGCGTCTCACATCCATCGGTTACCCGCGATCTTCACCAGGTCATCGGTCCACCTTGTGGGAGGCCGCGCCAACATTGCGTCTTCCGGTACGCGGTCGCCACTCCAGAACTTTTCGGCCCATCGACCATCTGTTCTGCGAGCAATGTGCCCTGCCCACTGCCACTTTAGTTTGGCGATCCTTCGGGCTATGTCGGTAACCTAGGTTCTCTTGCGGATATCATCATTCCTGATTCGATCACGCAAGGAAACTCCAAGCATTGCCCTCTCCATTGCCCTTTGAGTGACTTTGAGCCTTCTGATGAGGCCCATTGTGAGCGACCACGTTTCAATTCCGTATGTCATCACTGGCGACACGCACTGGTCATACACTTTCGTCTTGAGACACTGTGGTATGTCGTATTCGATTAAATAAATAATTTCACTTTTAATATTTTTATAACATTAGAGTTTTAATCAGTCTCAAAAGTAAAATATTGGCAAATTGAAAAATATTTCATTAGTTTATGAGTCTAATCTTAGTTCCGTTTTTAGTTTAATTAATTTGTGATTTACATTTCATTATCTTATTAAATTTACATTAAATATAATATATGTGAAAACTTGTAAATGCCATTATTACATATTGTTACTTTATATTGTTTTGTATTAGCTGTAAGTTTTCCTAAAATTAATAAAATAAATAAAACATTAAGTGTAGCTTAGAGCCCGCCGTGAGGTACCGGGTACGGAGCCTGGAAACATCGGAATAAAGCGTTATGACTTCGTGTCTTTTTCTAAAATAAAATTATTCCATATAACATCAGCTACCTGCCAGTGAAAGTCCCGTGAAAATCAGTCCAGCCGTTTCGGAGATTTGCCAGAACAAATAAACAGACAAAAAGAAATGTTTTTTTTTTGTTTAATAGGTAGGTATCGTATTTGCTTATCCCTATCCTATCTATACGTTTAGTAAAAAGCTGCTATTTTGATATTACAAACAGACCTCAACATGCTCGCGTCCGCCACGCGCAGCCGGTCTACCTTGGTATTGCGTCAACTCACATGAACAGTCCCCAGCCAGCGCTGCTTGATGAAGTCGGCGGCGCGCTCGCCGATCATGATGACGGGTGCGTTGGTGTTGCCCGACGGCACCGCCGGCATCACGCTCGCGTCCGGCACGCGCAGCCGGTCTATACCTTGCACCTAGATGGATAAAATTGGTGAATATTAGAAAGTTTAATAACACTTATGCTCCGAGGGGATAAAGCAGTGGCTCACGACTCTGACGTTGTATTAAATCCCGAACGCAATGCCTTAAGGATATGAGAGTTAACTTTCGAGCGAAGCGAAGGAATTAATACGAGAACCCTGAATGCAGCGAGGGATTTAAGCTAGCTCAAAGCAAATACACCTTTATCCCTGAGGAGCATTCTCTACTTTTTACACCTATTGCGAGAAAATTGTGCTCTAGCCATGAACAGAGATGGTGCCTTCACTGCTAGGAGCAGGACGCGCGTCGGAAGCTGTGCCTCCAGCTCACTGCCGGGGCTATAATATTGTACTAAATTTCATTATAACCCGCCGGGCAATAATGGGATATTTGGGAAATACAGGTAAATTATGAGCATAAGCTAGGCAAGCTTACCTGCAGCAAGTTATCAACGACAGCACTATCGTCCCCCCGCGGCCCCATCTTGCAGGAGCCCGCCTGGTGGTTCTCGGGCGCCGTCTGCACCCTGACGGCGCACTCCCAGTACGCGTCGCAGCCGAACTTGATTTTCTCGCAGCCCTTCACCGGCGTCTTGTCCAGCTTCACGCCGTAGCGCTTCAGGGCTTTGGTCTCCGAAAGCTTGAGGGCGAACTTGATGCCTTCCACGAGGGTTTTGACGTCGTCCGGGTGAGTTAGGTAGCTGAAATTTTGATGGAAGTTTATTTAAGTAAAATTAAACATTTTCATGCAGTTAGGATAGTTAAAAGAAGGTAAAACGGATTATCTCAAAAAAAGAAGTTTATTTGGAAGTTACTTTACCCACTTTAAAGTGGTCAAATACAACACTTCTAAAAGCGATTGGTGACTAATCGAACAAACACTTTTGTAGTAGATACCTATGTTTATGGTACCTACTTTCAGTTACTTTATAGCACGGTTGTAATCCAGAACGAGTTAGTCAAGGTAACAGGTAAAATAGGTAGTAGATAGTACACCCTTCCTTTTTGAAACCGGTCTTTGTACTCGATTGCTTTTAAGAATTATAACAAAAGACTTGGTTTGTAGCCTTTGATGTAGATGGTCATATGTCTGTCCAATATCGATCGGAATTTGAGCGTGGTGCTCACATCAACTTGAAACAAAGTTAAGGTCGCAGGAGCAATATAGACAAGCGTAGCGTGAGAACCCTCCCAACAGCCAGTCGGATCAATTTATTGCGAAGGAAAGGTGAAATTGATTGGCATAATTAATTAATTTATGCTAGTCCGTTAATATCCTAAGTAATATATGGTTGATATTATATTTGGACTGGTTGTATATTTTCAAATCGCATGGAAAACTGTGATACCGTGATGCAGCTGATTTGTTTGACGTAGTTCGTGGCTGGTGGTATAGATGTCGCTACGTTACTTTTTGTGTCGGTATAGATGTCGCTACTATACTACGAGTATAAATGCTAGAGGGAGTTTGTTTGTTTATTACGCTTTCACGAGCTGCAGGCAAAAGCCATTAATTTATATACTCACTTAGCATAAATCTTGGGGTAAGCAAAGGGGTCAGCAGACGCGATCTCGAGCCGGCCCCTGCTCTTGGGGTGCAGCACGGTGGGGATGATCTGTATGGTGCGGCTGCCGTTGTCGAGGCGCTCCCCCACCATGCCGGTCTTGGCGCAGTCTGCCAGGAAGCCGCCGAAGAACAGCTGGATGTCGGGGTTGTCCTCCAGCGGGTTCGAGTACTTCGTGTTTATGAAGGCCGTCACTTCCGATATGCCTAAAACAGCAAAATATTTTTTGCTTGTTTGTTTATTTAAGATTTTTGTTTGTTTAAATTTGATATTTGGTTTAACTTTGCATTTAGCATGATCTTATATAGAGCCAGAGGATTTTATGACAAATCGATCTCGTACATAATGATGTCAAAAACTTGTCAAAATATAGGGACATCCGAGGTGTTTTTGATGCAAATGTGCGATGCGATTAGGTATGTACAAACGCTCCTTCAAAATATGAGAATTGTCCGTCTGATGTGACGTCAAATCTGGAAGTGGATAAAAATGGATGGATGAAAGATATGGTAGAAAACTGCAGTTCTTTGTGTTCTTGCCAAAGTAGACAGAACTGCGCAGCTTGTGTATTGGCGATTTCGTTGAGAAGAACAGCAGAAGGAAGTCATGTTTGGCCAAAATGTGTAAGTGAATTAAGAAGCCCTACATTTGTGTCAAAAGGAATGATGATCATCGTAACTCATCAGTCCCAGACATAAGTCCAACTCTGAACAGCAGGTATTCCATAGCGGTCGCCCAGTTGAGCGGGGTGGTGTTGTTGTCGTTCACCCGAAAGTTAAGTCATTCCAGTAAGTGAGGACCCAAGGGACCCATTTAACGACGCAATGCTACCAGCCTTTGAACCAATATAGATTATACTCTATTAAGTAATAGTTTTATATAATTCGAACGACTGCTAAGAATCCCTAATCTTAGCACTCGTTGGAATAATGTAAATCTGCCTGGTGTATGATTTCTATGAAGTCAAATAAAAGTGTCATTGGCTTTTTCAATCAATACTTATTTAGAAGTAGCTCGAAATTGGGCTGATGGCAGGCTCGCTCGCCAGCTATTGGTCAAGTCTAAAGTTCCCAGTAAAGAATATCGCCTTAATATTCTTAGTAATTAGGTTAAACATTGGTCGACCGGGAACTTCCTCAGGTATAAATGGAAGTTTGTTCATGCTGTTGTAAAATACCTGGAAGTTGAGGAAGTGCGCAACATGGTTGTGCAGGTTGCGGCCCACGGCGGGCAGGCTGTGCACCAGCTTCACGCCCGCCTTGGACAGCACCTGCGGGTCGCCCACGCCGCTCAGCTGCAGGATCTGAGGGGATGCTACTGCGCCCGTGGGGGTTAGTCGGGTTCAGCTTGGTAGCTCCTAGATTTTAATGGAAACTTCAAGGGCAGTTGATATCCAAGATTCGAAACAACTATTTTAGAAAGTTACGCCCATGCCTGCTCCTTGCTCCTTGAAAGTAAAGAGTGAAAAGGTTACTTCTAGGCAAGCGTGCTTTATCGTCGACCACATCATCGCAAACTATCAGGTGAGTTTGATGTCAAACGCTACCAATAATATAAGAAAACTTCACTATTACGAAACTATGTACTTTTTGAATTATTTCTAAATCAAAATATCAAGCAAAAATATACAAAAAAAAAGCATGACGTGCAGGTTGGGGCGGTGCCTGGCGGGCCGCAGGAAGGCGCGCGCCACCGACAGGCGCGAGCCGTTGCGGTTCGTGGTCTGCGCGATCGAGAACCCGGTGTGTTGGACGCCGTTGAGGTCGCGTTGTTTGTAGCCTGGAATATGGCAGTTTTATTAGAGTGGTCAGAATAATAAGAAGAAGAAAGATTATTTAGATTATTGTGTAAAACCTTTTTCATGTGTTTATGGGGAATCATCAAATGACTCCTTCTGCTTTAGGCGGAGCGGAAGGGAGCGTCTGAAACTTACTGACTAAAACCCATCCATGTTCCTCCTAATGCCCTTTTCGTTCCAGGGCCGCAGTGACTCTTTCGAACGAATTCCGTAACCCTGGCTGGAACCCTAGGAAGTTTTATAGGCTTGACCTTATAAAGTCTCTAAGTTCTAAGCGAAAACTTTCAAAGCAAATCTTGAAACGGAGAATTTTCTCGAGAAAAGATCCTCTTTGCTGTTCTTAGCGCTGGCAGCATTTTGAAGTCTACCAGGACTATATGAATAACGAAGACCTTCTAGCGAGCGGACCTGAAGACGCCGCTCAATATATAGCCGGGCAAACATACGAGTACCTTTGACGGCTTACTAGAAACTTGTTTGAGGCCATTTGATTCGTTGAAACTTTGAGTAATGCTCGAGGGGGCTCAACATAAAAGTAAACTAAGCACAAAACAAAGCCCACCTAACTCCTTTCCAGCCTTAACCAAGCTGTAACTCAGCGGCGGATGGTACGGGAACTGCGCCACGGTGAGCGGGCCGCCTGTCGCGTGATAACCCTGGTCCATATCCTTCAGCTGCTTGTTGTCCTCAGACTTGAGGAAGTACGGCAACACGTCCTCGTACGACCAGCCCTCGTTGCCGGCGGCCGCCCAGCTGTCGTAGTCCTTGCGGGAGCCGCGAATGTACATCATGCTGTTCATCTACTAAACTCTGTTTTCCCTTAAAAAGAGATTGATAGAATCATCGTAGCGTCGAGTGGCAGAAAATGTCTAAGGCCCTTGTATAATTGTCAAAATTCAAATTATTTGTTTTAATAAGCCTAGAAATCAGCTCTTTATGTCAAAAATGAAAAAAATAATGATAAAATAAGCTATTTTGTACACATGGTCGATGCAGCGCAAAAATCTACAAGATTTAAATAGGATCTGACCAGCCAAAATGATATTACATTCCATTATATTACATTTTATTTTTACACGTTTTTATCCTTTCGAGTTTCAACAAGCAAGAATCCCTTTTATTAGAAGGTCTCTATCTTTTGCTGTACTTATCCAGCGACTTCCAGCGATTCACAAAATATACATTCACACACTCATAAACACACGCATAAACACACATTTTTACAAAACACACTACTAGACTGGAGACACAGGGTCCCGGTACATTTTCGTCTAACGGGCATATCTCCTTATTTATTATATCTATGGTCGTTACGGATAGTCAGAAGCCAGTAAATCTGACACCAGTCTTGCCATGAAGTACCGTGTTACCCAGTTAATGGGTTGTGGAGGTCTGGTAGGCAGCCGCTCCACGTAAATACTGGTGGTAATCAGCTAAATCCGGCTTGACTGGAAGCCGACCCCAATAACATTGGGAAAAGGCTAGGCATATGATGATGAACAACAAAACAATTACAATTTTGCTTCTGCACCTGCCTAGCCAACTATTTACCAACTATTTTGGGGTCGGACACCAGTTCCAGTCTAACCAGATGACGAGAATTTAACAAGGAGCGTCTGCTTATCTGACCTGCTAAATCTAATCTATATCTATACTAACATATAAAGCTGAAGAGTTTATTTGCTTCAACGCGCGAATCTCAGGAACTACTGGTCCGATTTGAAAAATTCTTTCAGTGTTAGATAGCCCATTTATCGAGGAAGGTATATATCATCACGTTAAGACCAATAGGAGCGGAACAGTAATGAAAAATGTGACGCAGATGAAGCTGCGCGGGTCAACTAGTAACTGGATAATTCGGTACCCCCTGGCAAGACTGGTGTCAGGTTACTGGCTTCTGACTATCCGTGACGACTACCAAAGGTCTACAAATGACAGCTAGGAACATGAAAGTGCTTTCTGAGCTTATATATATAGTCCTCCTGACCGATTTCGGAGCAGATGGCGGCCGAACTCAACAGAGACTAACCATCGTCGAGGGACATATTATAGTGCACAAGTGTGTGCGCACACACAGGTGCACTCCCTCTCCTATCAATCTCATATACAGATGGACGGCACCTTGACACGACCGGAGAGAGATCTGGCGAGGGAACAACGGTTTAAGGGCGCTATAATTAAATCAAGCGCTTTGCGACAGACCGCGTTCCCCGAGATTTATAGTGATTGTAGCGCTGTATACAACAATTGTTTAAAAATATTATTTTACATTTAAATAGACAATTTTTTTTCAAGTAAGATAACATAGTAACCTTAGTTATTAGTTACTTTTTGTTTGAATTGGATTATATGTATTTTCATAGAAAAAAATATAATTTCGGACGAAAAATTATCAGTAACTCTCTGTTTTACGGAATCCAAAGTAGAAGATACAGTTGTACCATAAACATTTTTATTAATGATTCAATTATTAAATCTTCGATGTAACAAATCAGCAAAAGATGCCTAAAGTAACATTTTATGAAACATCCTTTGCAGCAACAAGGTTTTTACTAATTTACGTAAACAAATTGAAACAATATTGAAAGCTCTCCCAAGAAAAAGAATCAAACTTTCTTGGCCATATATTGTTTGTAAATTAGTGACTATATATCTATACTAATATATAAAGCTGAAGAGTTTGTTTGTTGTTTTGTTTGTTTGTTTGCCTGAACGCGCTAATCTCAGGAACTTCTGGTCCGATTTGAAAAAATCTTACAGTTTTATATAGCCCATTTATAGAGAAAGGCTATTGGCTATATATCATCACGCTAAGACCAATAGGAGCGGAGCAGATGAAGTTGCGCGGGTCAACTAGTAAACCATAATCACACATCAAAACTCGATACAAACGCTCAAATCCAAGAAAAAATGTAATGGCCCTCTTAACGGCTTTCCGAGGCACGGGGATGTCACACCACCAACTTCCAAACTCCGGCTGTTACACAGAAATTCTTAACCGAGCTCCGATTATCTTTCTAATCATAACCAATACTTTCTCAAACGAACAGCAAACAACACCTAAGTTTAATGGTACACATACATGAAGTAGGCTTTTATGAAACAAATCTTGAGATACTATGTTGGGAAACGTCAAAATGTTTCCAAAGTTGGTATGTTACGTGCCCAATTTCTTCCGACATTTCTAAATAAATTATTGCATTTTGTTTCAGATCTAATAAGCCCGATTAAAAAGCGTCGATTAAAGCTGAAATGGAGGTGACAGCGTCCTCATCAATATACAGTACAGAAGAACTATATAAAGTTCAGAAGAAGTTAGGCCTACCTCCAGAATATGACGAATATGACTCAAGATGGACACTAAAGTATCGTGAGCCTGCTGAGGGATTTTTTGAACTAATGGAACATTCTGGTGTGTATGTCAACGCCAACAAACTCGCGGAATGCGAGAATTTGTCGTGATAGCAATAGATTGGCTCAATTATTGTTAACCGAAATCTTCACTAAAAGTGCTTTGAGTACTTGCACATGGTCTGGTACAGAGGCTAAATCTACTGATGTCGATGATGGACTTGCAACACCTGAATTAGACGCACACGCAACACATATTTTGCTAAAGTTTGTTAAAGAGTATGCTCAGACGCATGGTTGGGAATTGATAGATTGCCATTGTATTGTGAAAAATCTTCGCCGAATAATGCTGCAGATGAGACAGGAGAAGCTGGTCGAACCTCCTAAATACGACCCAAATGACTCAAGATGGACACTTAAGTATCGTGAGCCTGCTCCGGGACTTGTTGAGTTAATGGAACATTCCCGTGTGTTTGTTAGTGTTGACAAACTCGGGAAATGTTTGAACTTGTCGAAAGATTGTGTAACATTAGCTAGAATGTTATTGAGCGAAATTTTTACTACAAGTGCATTGAGTACATGTTCAATGATTGATACAACCGCCGAGTATATGAAGCAAAGTGACAAAGAGATCAGACCTGTATTAGATGAACATGCATTGTTAGTATTGCTGATGTTTGCTACCGAATATGGACGGGAAATGAATTGGAGGATGGCACTCGATGTGCAAAAAGTTATTCAAGACAGTATCTGTCAAAAAATGGAAGTCATGAGACGTGTTCAAAGGAAAACAGTAGAAGAGAATGAGCGCGATAAAGTTCTTAAGAAATATTGCTCTCTTGGACTCACGAGTGTCCCTCCAGAATATGACGCAAATGACTCAAGATGGACACTAAAGTATCGTGAGCCTGCTCCGGGACTTGTTGAACTAATGGAACATTCCGGTGTGTATGTTAATGCTAACAAAATCGCTGAATGCAAGGAAGTGTCGAAGGATTGTGTGACACTGGCTCAAAAATTGCTAACAGAAGTCTTCACCACAGGTGCATTAGGCACATGCTCATTTTCTGAAGAGAACAGCGAATTTTACGACTCTTACGGGCTACAACGGGCTTTTTGTCCAAAACCAGAATTAGATGCATATGCCGAAAATTTGTTACTGAACTATGTTGATGAGTATGGACTGGAGCAGGGTTGGCCAGTAATTCCGGTGTGTATGTTAATGCTAACAAAATCGCTGAATGCAAGGAAGTGTCGAAGGATTGTGTGACATTAGCTCAAAAGCTGTTAACTGAAGTCTTCATCACAAGTGCATTGGCCACATGTTCATTGGCTGTAAAGAACAGTGAATGTTACGAATTTTACGGGATGCAACGGGCTTTTCGTCCTAAACCTGAATTAGATGCGTATGCTGAAGTTATATTACTGAACTATGTTGATGAATATGGACTGGAGCAGGGTTGGCCAGTAATGGATTTCCGATTCATTAAAAAGGGTATGGCTGATATAATGCGTCAGATGGAGGAACAGTACGCTTTGGAGCAGAAGGCACTTGAATTACCTGCTCTAGATAAGCTTACAGTTACCGACGAGAATAGCCTGACATGAAACCATTATAAATTGTTTATGTAAAATATTTATTAGCTATCTGATACTGATAACGTAGATCAATTTATATTTACAATTTAATCTTAAAAAAATGTTATTAATAGATTAAAAATGTTCCAATTTTCATAAAGTGTTTCATTTACATGAACTTTAATTATTTTGTTTCTAAAGATTTTACTTCTGTCATTTATTTTGAGAGAACTATGCGCAAAAGCCTACGGTATTATGTTATTAACGAAGTCTGTCTGTCTAAAGCCACAGCATTGTAAGTTTTAACAATAGATAGCCAGTAAATATCGAAATACGTGATAGCTTTGTCAGCCTGACCTATAATTTGTTTGCTTACTCATATAGCGGTCATAATAAATAAAAAACAATATACTCCGCAGGGTAGTTTTGTGGCGAACAGTTGGGCGGTAGTGATCCCATGACCCTGATCAACCGGGAGAAGTCTCGTTCCTCATCTCCTTGCTTGCCTTTAAAGTCTAATACTGTCGAGGAAGAGAACTCCCACTTCGTTCTTGCCTTATTTGGCCGGTCGTGTGGAGATTCGCAAGAGCAAACTTCCTCTAAAGAAGGATGTATAATCCAGTAAGATGCTGGTAAGGATCTTGATCGTAGTTTTGGAATTGTTCTGATAGCCATAGTATACCTGTCCACTCCTCTAGCACCTCAGGATATGTTGCCCCCTTCTCGTCACTAAGGTAAGGCCGTTTTTGGGGGCAAATATATTGGTTCCCTGCCATCACAACCATGTTCTCAAAAAATACTGTTCCGGCAGGAGCCATACCTTTACCATATACCTTTCGTAGTTAGTTAGAAACCAATCCACTTCAGCCAGTCAAACCCATAGTTCAACTTCTTTGTTTTTATATCTTACAATAGTTCTGTACCAACCGACAGCTGTCCTTGGGTATATTTTCGTGAGTTTCATAGTGCATACAGGGATAATCATCGGTTGGTGGCTTCTGCAAGTTGGCTTCGGCCCGTCGTTCAGCTATCGAAGGTCTGGGACCATACGGGCCCGAGATTGTCAAAAACATACCAAGATATATTAATACATTAGAAATCAGGATAAAGTTAATATAAATCGTAAGCTCGTATTTTTTATTTAGAGGTTTAATCATTTTGAATGACAATTGTTGACAATTTTATCCAACACGAATATTTAATTTTAAACAATCGAGCTGATAACGTAGGTACCTACTACGTTACATAGTTCTACTTGGATTCAGTCAGTCACCGCTCAACCACCGAGTGGTATAGTGTTTGTTCTGACCGTTTTATGCTGGTCCCGTGGATGACTTCGCTGATGGTTTCGTGCGTCCGATTTATGCTGGTCGCAACGATTTCTTCTGCGGCATCCGGCGTTGAAGGTCCAAACTATGTTTTGGAGATGAATGAAAATCTTCTTCGATAGCAATAAGGCGTATAATCAAAAAATTACAGTTCTTTGACAAGAGTAATGCGTTTGTCGTCTGCGTGTTTTTCGAGCGATTAGTTAAGTGACCGAGGCGCCGCGCGCGGAGGATTTCGGAACCACACCCGTGACGTCTCGTAGTAGTGGTGAGCTCGTTCATGATGATGATGCGTAGACACATTCACTAGGCCAAACTTCTCTCAGATAACTCAATATTTTATGACAGTTCCGCATCTCGCATTGTTTGATGTTTAACTTCATTATAATCTAATAACAATGACTGTTGCACAAAATGCAAATGAGTTTGTTCCGGCTGTGCTGCCGTAGTTGTTTGTTTACTTGGAGCTAGCGGTAACCTTGAGAACCCGTTCGCTCCGTTTTGATCAGTGCGCACGTACTCAATGTTAAATGAGTAAGCTGATAAAATAATAGCTCATCTTTGCATTCGGCTCGCCACCATAGTCGGTATTCCTGTATTTGGACCAAATATTGACACTAACGGCTTATGATCCGTACGTAGGGTGAAATTACGGCCGTATAAATACTGGTGAAACTTATTTACACTATATATAATCGCAAGCGCCTCACTATGTATTTGACAGTATTTTTTTTCCGCTTCTGTAAGTGTTCGCGACGCGTAGGTTATCGGTCGCTCGCCCCGTTCGCCCGGCTGCGTGAGGACCCCCCCTACCCCACGCGCGCTCGCGTCACATGTCAATAATAGTGGTTTCTTAGGATCGTAATGAACCAATACATCCGCGCCCGCTAGGATTTTTTTGATTTCCGCAAAGGACTTCTCGCACTCAAACGACCAATGCCATTGTTTACTTTTCTTTAGTAATTCGTAAAGAGGTACTAATATACTACTCATATTCCTTACAAATTTTCCGTAGAAGTTTATGATTCCTAAGAACGACCTTAACTCAGTTATATTTGACGGACGAGGAATATTGACTATGGCCTCCACCTTGGTCGGATCTGTTTTAATTCCCTCGTTACTAATAACATATGGAAAAGTCAATAACTGTGTCACAATGGCAAGCAGCCCCTTCAGTCGGGGTGACCGATGTGCTCGGAGTCCACCTGCGACACCCGTGCCCACAGCTGCACCCATCGCACTCTCATCTCACTCTCAGACGCCTAACCAAAGAAACGAACTGGAAGTGATATCAACGCCGGAAATACAAAACTGGATGACGACTATTGAACAATGTCTAGGCGAAGTTTGCACTATTGCATCAGAGGGCAAATTAAATACTGACCAAAAGATGCGTATAAGTGCCTTGTGTAGAAAAAATGGTCACGGTACATCCCAGATGGCGGTCCAATACCAGTCCGTCAAAATGAGAGCAGTCATGGCTAACTCTACCGTACAAAAACTTGAAGACCAAATTGATCTGTCGCATCAACTGCAAGAGCTTAAGATGAAAGTTGGAGCCTCCAATCAAAATACGGGATCTTCCTTTGCTGATATGGTGAAGAAAGGTACCAACAAATTTATTCAGCCCTTAAATTTAAGCTCAGTGACCATCTATCCCAACGACAAACTGAAGTCTAGTGAGGAAACAAAGTCACTTGTACAAAAAAATATATGCCCAGAACAAATGAAAATACAAGTAAGAGGACTACGCAAGACAAAAAATGGCGGTGTCATCATCAGCACTGAGAGCAAGGACGACATAGAAAAGGTAAAGAAATCGATGCAGTCTTCAAATTCAGGCCTTACTCAAATTTAGAAGTAGCTCAAGAATTTGTAAATTTTTTCACTGATATACCATCAAAAACAACTGAAGCTTTAAATTCTTCACTCGAGGTCTCATTTGATTTATTAAGATCAAACATTCCAGGTTGTACGGTTGTATTCCAATTCAAACATATCAACCCTATGACAGTTATTAAAGCTTTCCGGCAAATCAAAATTAAATTGACTGAAGACATATGGGGAATCTCTATCAAAGTGTGCACGTCCTTATTTGAGACCATAGCACCATACTTGGCACTAATATTTAATTTATGTGTTGACCAAGGGGTCTTTCCGGATATAATGAAATATAGTAAGGTGATACCACTTTTTAAATCTGGAGATAATAAAGATACTAATAATTATAGACCTGTATCTGTATTGCCGGTTTTCAGCAAAGTGTTTGAAAAAGTAATGCTCAATCAAATGCTCAATCATTTTAACACCAATAAAATCTTACACGAACAACAGTATGGTTTTACCAAAGGTCGTTGTACGACTGACGCTGGAGTCACGTTGTTAAAACACATATATACAGCGTGGGAAGAGGCGCAAGATGCCATAGGAATCTTTTGTGACCTCTCCAAGGCATTTGATTGTGTAAATCACGAAAATTTGCTCCTAAAACTAGAACATTACGGACTGAGTAAACTTGCACTCAGTTTAGTGAGGTCTTATTTAAATGACAGACAGCAGCAAGTTCAAATAAATGGTGTCAATTCACGGGGTCTGAAAGTTAAAATGGGGGTACCACAAGGCTCAATATTGGGTCCGTTCCTCTTTCTAGTATACATTAATGATCTTCCCCATCTTTTAAAAAATCAAACTCAAATGGTGTTATTTGCTGACGATACGTCCTTAATTTTTAAGATAGATAGGCGTGCCAGAAGTCTTGACGATGTAAATAACGCCCTTCAGCAGGTCCAAAATTGGTTTACTGCTAATAATTTAGTTTTAAATGAGAAAAAAACAAAGTGTATCAGATTTGCATTACCGAACGTTAAAAGTATTAATTGTGACATAGTATTGAACCAAGAGAAACTTGAATTCGTCGATGAAACAGTTTTGTTGGGGATCACGCTTGACTCAAGGCTACAATGAGGTCCTCATTTAACATCTCTTGCGGGACGGCTAAGTTCAGCAGCATATACTGTCAGAAAAATCCGTCAATTTACTAATATAGATACCGCGAGGCTGGTCTATTTTAGTTACTTTCATAGTATCATGTCTTACGGTATCTTATTATGGGGACGTGCTGCAGACATCGAGTCTATATTTATTCTGCAGAAAAGAGCTATCAGAGCCATTTACAATCTCCACCGGCGCGATTCCCTAAGGGAACTGTTTAAGGATATTAACATCATGACGGTACCTTGTCAATACATATATTATATTATGATAACATTATATAACATATATTAACATTACATTATGTTCGGAAAAATCTTCATCTTTTTAGTAAAATTAGTGATAGGCATAATTTTAATACTAGAAATCGGAACAAATTAGATCAACCCCGATTCAGATTAGCTAAAGTACACACTTCTTTTATGGGGTACTGTGTTAAATTTTATAATAAAATACCACTTGATATTCTCGAACTGAATGAGAGAAATTTTAAAACATGTATAAAACGCACATTATGTAGACAAGCATATTATAAACTGAAAGATTATGTCCTTGATAAAAATGCTTGGCTAAATGCCGGTCCTGCTCCACAGCCACAGCAGCATGGGTCCACTTGTTAGGTTTTTGATAATTGGAAGAAATGCTTACCCTTTTTTTTGTTCTCCTATACAATCATTTATTTATTAGATCTTTGCATTATTGTATTAGCAAAGTATACACAATAAAGCAGCCTTCTTTTTTTTTCTTTTCTTTGTTACTTGAAACCATAGTTTTGTATAACGTAGAAGCATATTTTCAATTTTTTGTAAATGTGAGCACCATGGAGCCATTTACATATGTAATTATAGATTTCGTTATTAAATTAGTTTGACATGAACGAGCGTGCCAGTTGAGAGCTTGTCATGCTCACACAAATGTTTTGCTGATGGTGGCGTGTTTTGGATTTTTTGATTCCCTTCAAAATGGTTGAGTTAGATGGTGCTGATGCACGCGTCATGTTCGTGAACGGGCGCCGTCAGTTGAGACTGGTCATCTCTTACCTGCCACTGGCTTATTTTAATCTGTACCTGCATTTTGAATTGTTTATATATTTTCTTGTTCTTTGCATTGCCTCACATATAGAAGCAATCAAAGATAATGTTAACAAGATTTTTGTAATACATCACATGGTTTAAAAGAGTGTCCGTGGAGTTTCTTGCACGTTCTTCTCCATAGAGATCTACGCTTTGGAACGTGCAAATAGCTTCATGTTTTTGACTGACTGACTTTGACAATTCAAAAGTGCCTGTAAATGGTTTATTTGAAATATACGATTTGATTTGATTTGAATGTAATCTACTAAAAACCTGTACTAGTGCTTCTAAATGTTCTTTTTCGTTTTTCCCTCCTATTATCACATCGTCAAGGAATATTTCAACGTTAGGGATCCCCTTCAACAAATTGCACATTATTCGCTGAAAAATTCCTGGACTTGAAGATAGACCATATACTAAACGATTATACCTATAAAGTCCCCTATGTGTATTTATCACTGTAAATTTCTTAGAATCACCGAGTTCTATTTGATTATAGGCTTGGCTTAAATATATTCTCGAAAAATAATTGGCTCCGCTAAGTTTAACTATTAAATCCTCGATTCTAGACAAGGGATAACGATCAGTAAGTAAGACTGGGTTCACGGTCGTCTTATAATCGGCACAGATTCTCAGCGAACCGTCGGGTTTATTTACCGCTACGAGCGGCGAAGCCCAGTCGGAGCACTCAACGGGCGCAATGATGCCGTCGCGCAGCATGGCGTCCAGCTCGGCATCGAGCCGCTCGAGCAGCGCGTACGGCACGGGCCGCGCGCGGTGGAACACCGGCGTCGCTCCGTCGCGCACGCGCAGCGTTGCCTTGCCTCCAGTGTACAGTCCCAACCCGCCGCTGAATAATTCCTTATACCTATTTAGCGATCTTATCGGTATATAACCGATGCATTGCAGAAGGTATTTTTCCTCGAATATGGCGACAAGGCTTTATACGCATTATTCCGAAGAGTGGCGATAAGCCCCCGGATGACCCTAAGTCCTACCGGCCCATAACACTACTTCCATCTTTGGGGAAACTCTTAGAGCGACTAATCGTTCCGCGCTTGCTACCGAATGGACCTAAATTTCATATTAATCAATTTGGTTTCACTATTGGTAAATCCACCGTCGACGCGGCTCTCTCTGTCCGTAAAATTGTTAACTTATCGGAACATAAATACGTGGTTGGAATCTTTCTCGACATATCTGGCGCTTTTGATAACGCATGGTGGCCGATGCTACTACTTAAAATGAAAACCCGTGGTTGGTACAAAAATATCTATAATCTGATTCTTTCGTATTTTCTAAACGGCTCCGCGAAACTCAAACTTGGACATCATTCCATTTCTAATTCTCTAACCATGGGATGTCCTCAGGGCTCAGTTATCGGTCCATATGTATGGAATTTTGGCTACGATGATTTCCTCGCGCTTCCGCTCCCATGCGGCTGTTCATTAACCGGTTACGCGGACGATGGCTTACTGCTCATTGAGGCAAGCACTCGGGCTGGACTCGAGAACTTGGCTGACACATGTCTACGTTTAATATCACAGTGGGGCGATCGAAACCGTCTGACCTTTGCACCGCATAAAACCTATCAACTTATTTTAAAAGGGAACCTAAAATCCTGGCCTAGTATTAAATTTAATAACGTACCCGTTAAAAGAAAAGAATCCGTGTGCTACCTCGGTATGCTACTAGAAAGGAACTTTTCATTTATTGATCATATAAAAACTGTAGGTGAAAAAGCAAAAAAGAACTTCTACGCCTTGACGAGAATATCCAAAGCTACTTGGGGTCTCTCATTTCAAACCTTAAAAACTATCTATGGGGCTACTTACTTGGGTTGTATGTGCTACGGGGCACCTGTCTGGGCTGACAGGACCACTATAGGGGCGGTACGCCGTAAATTGCTGCAAAGCCAGCGTTTGGCTTTGATATTCTTATGCAAGGCGTATAGGACGGTTAGTACTGAAGCCTTACCGGTGCTGGCGGGTGTTATCCCAGTCGATCTAGAGGTGCAGCGGCGTGCTGCAATGTACTACTACGCTAGAAAGATTACGGACCCAGAGTTTTTACCGCAACGCGACCGTGCTAAGATCTGTAGATTACTAAAACCCCAGACTGACGTCTGGGAGGAACTTTTATCCGAATGGCAATGTAGGTGGGAAAATTCCATTAAAGGCCGACACCTCCACCAGTTTTTTCCATCCGTTCGTGAGCGGCTGGATAGGACATGGCTGGAGGTGGATCATTGTGTTGCCCAATTTCTCACAGGTCATGACAACTTTAAGAGTAAATTATTTTCCTTTATGCTTGTGGCCTCGCCTTTATGTCAATGTTCTACAGCCGACTATGAATACGAACAATCCGCACACCACATCTTATGGGAGTGTATTCTTTGGCAAACTGAACGCAATATTATGTTATTCAGGTTACATCTGGAGTAGTTTACTACACGGACCTTGTAGAAACCAGAACAAATTTCCGTGCTTTCAGGCGATTTTGCCATACCTATTACTGGAATCAAAAGTAGCTCACAATTTAGGACCCATTAGTTTTTAATTAATATATAATCCGTGGTGCTTGACAACTGGGCTTAACCCAGTTGTATATGTCCCTTGGTGCCTATTGGCCTAGCTCTATTCTGTCTCCTGCTTGAAAAGGAGGGAAGTGGAAATTATATATATATAACGGCGCGCGATAATTTAGTTGATTTATTTTAACACTTATTATAAGTTGTAATCGATTATTTTTACTCTGTGGTGTAAGAATTATTTCTTTATGGGTAATTTTAATTTAGAGCGGGTAACACCGAATGGAGTTGTGAGTGTCATGGCGGCGGTGACGGTCACTTTTGATTCGACCGTCAACCGAGGCACATGCACAAACCCATTGGCTCTAAAGTAAAGTTTAATTATTTTCTTTACATTATTTAATCAGTAATTATTATTGTAATCCTTAGTTATTTTGGTGAAGTTTTGTTAAAATATTAAAAGTTAAATTAAGTGAGATATTTTGTGAATATTATTTTTCAACTACCTGCACCTATACGCCCATAATGGAGGACCAACAGATGACGAATAAACAGCGACACGTGGTGTCTCAGCCGCTCGAAAATCCGTCATCAGAAGTGGGATGCAACTCAAACGCCCCACGTGGTGTAAGTGACAGTGCTAACCAAGAAAAATGCAAAGACAATGCGCACGTGTTTGAAGGTGACACAGAGACGGAAAAATGGCGTTTTCTGTTAGAGCAGCAAAACAAAAACTTTATGGCTGTTGTGCAAGCAATGAAAACCAGTGTGGAACGAAAGCAAGCAACTTCACAACAGCTGCCAGGTCAAGGAAGTTGAAGTGTGTGGAGGTGTGCGAGGATCATCACGTCAATCTGGTGAGCTATTTTCATTTTGTAATTGCTATGGAGCTGAGGCGCTCAGTAGTTAACATTTTCTATTTTGTTTACGAGTAAACGTTTTTGTTGTGGAGACCGACTCACAAAGAGCTACGGTTTCATGATTGGCAATTATCGATGTTTGATAATTGACTTGTCACTTTATAGCTCTATGCTAAAGTGAGGCTGTTATTTTCATGTTGACTATCGCCTTAGTGTAGTAGTAGTTTAGGCGCTATAGCTTTGGTGTTGCAGGTTAAGACGTTTCAAATATTGCTGATGAAGCGATATTATTCTGCCATCGCTGGTAGAGAAATAGATCGAAGTGCTTAGTGCTATTGTTGTTGGGATATTAGAGAGATATGGTCACAATATCAACATCATCACAATACCCTACCTTACACTTAATTCGGGAAATTGTGATAATTGCATAAGCAATGTTTTGACTTATCACCTTCCATAACCTGACTGCCCACTGCTGGGCGCAGGCCGCTTTCTTGTGCCAATGGTCTGATTAGATTTAGGTCTTTATTTACTTTAATACTTCTGCTACTAGGCTAACCTGAAACCTTTAGTCCCACCACAGCTTTTATTGGACTTGTACTCTCGTAGTGTTTTTCAGTTTCAGATATCGTATCATGGTGTATGAAGCGAGCAGGAGGCTAGCGGTTGGCATGCTGCCATAACTGCTGAACAGCTGCAACAACTGCTGAGCAGCTGCAACTGTTGAGCTGCTGCAACTTTTGAGCGGTTCTGAGCGTGACAGATCGAAGGTCGGCAAGCAGTTGGCAGGCTGCAGTAGCCGAGTATCATGTCAACATCTTTGGGGTTAAGAGCGTTCAAGGCTCACTGGGATACTTGGTGAGTCGCTCCAGTTTTATTTGAATAGCAAACACAGCTGTAAGGGGTTGATACCAATTCGGTGGTTGGATTGATAGTGCTAGGTAATTTTGACATACTTAGTACAAAGCGAGTACTTAAAGTGTTTCCCATTGGCGGTAAAAGTTTCAACATTTTATTCAGTGCAAACTTTAGAATGAGAGATTGCCTGACAAGGTTGCCACAAGTTCATGTTCCAACTTAGACGTTTTTAGTGAAAACTTGGACCTAAGCTTTTGAATTACCGTGACGGTAACAGATTTCCTTACATAATGACAGTTGGAATTAAAGCTTTAAAGCTACAAAGAATTCAGAGCTATCACAACCTTTTCCTAAATAGTTTTTCCATTTTTCACTACCGTGTTGCCTTCTAAGTATGCGAGTTAATACGGGTGAGATTAAAATAAGATTAATTCATTAAAACTGTACAGTGTAGCGATGACCGTTATGTTCGTGGGTTATCGTAGAGTAATTCAAAACGTAGGCTCTCCTTTACACGAACGATAGACGGGAAAATTGTCAGGCCTAGTTGTTTTGTAAGCTCCGATGATCATAACTGATGTTTTAAAATCTCCGTGTCGGGAAGATGCCAAAGGCCAAGTACCAATTGACGTTTAAAAGTAATGAAGTAGATGATGGGTTATCATCAATTTTGTTTGTGTGAACAGGTTCTGAGTTCTGTGGGTTGGTGACTGTACCAGAGTATCGAACGGTAGCACTGGATGGCATAGACGGGAGAGTGTGGACCAGGGTATCGTTGCGGTAGCTCTAGGTAGTGTTGTCAAGAGAGTTGACTCTGCATTTCCGTGGGGAAGTGCGAGTGTAGCAATTGTGTTTAACTGAGCTATGAGATAGCTGTTGACTGTGAATAAGATACCTGTTGTGTTGATTGTTTGATTTCATGTTTATTTGATGACGGTCAGTGGTACTTGGACTTGATAACCCCGAAAACTAGTGAATCGCGAATCAAATTCAAAGCATTTGTTTCAATCGAACTATTTTTCATCAGGTCGATTAGTCACAAACATGAAAATGAGTAATAGCTCAGTGTATTAAAAGAACAATTGTAGACAATCCTTTATCTCTACTTTCGCATAACAAGTAGGTAAAATACGGCTGCCAACAAAATGCGCTAAAATGGCTTTACCCATCTGTGAGTTTTTAATAAGCTAAGTTGTAAGACCGTTGTCATAAGCTGACAGTAGATGAGTAGTGATGTAGATACCATTCTACATTTATGAGGTCCAAAAAATGGCACTAGAGAACGATGTGCGGAATATGATAAAGGTCTAGTTGATAGTAGAATGGCAGCTAAAACAATTTTTTTAACGATTTCGTATTTTAAGAAAATAAAGAGCGAAAACAGATTAAGTTAGACGGAAGTTAAAAGGTTCATTTAGGATAGCAGAAGTTTTGGATGATAATTGCTACTCATTGAAAATTATGCTTACTGCAATAGAAACTAGTAGTCGCTCGTGGCAGGAGGCTTTGCCTGACGTCCAGCTGGCTCTCATCTGCACGATGAATCGAGTCACGCAAGCTTGCCCATAAGAACTTCTCATCGGGAAGGTTGCGAGGCCTTTAGATACCTTATCAAGTGGCTGAGCTGCTTGATGGTGACAGATATTTGCTTAAGGCATTGAACTCTAATCGAACGTATAAGTATGCACATGATCGTATACGATCTATGCCTGAGTGTTACGTTCCTTTAGAGTTGAATGTTGGGCTGGAAACGCCAACTAACAGTTGTTAGTTGCCAGTCAGAATGTGCCGTTAACGGCGCAGTTGCTGGTGAGTAATTTAATTTTCTGTTGCCTGTGTGGCACCTGTAAGCCTGTGTGGCACTCTGAGCTTTTGTGACATATTTATGCCTGTATGGAACCTGTGAGCCTGTGTGGCATCTATGAGCCTGAGTGGCAACCGTGAGCCTGTGTGGCACCCGTAAGCCTGTGTGGCACCCGTGAGCCTGTGTGGCACCCGTGAGCCTGTGTGGCACCCGTGAGCCTGTGTGGCACCCGTGAGCCTGTGTGGCACCCGTGAGCCTGTGTGGCACCCGTGAGCCTATGTGGCACCCGTGAGCCTTAATGGCACCCATGAGCCTGTGTGGCACCTGTTAGCTTTAGCCTGTGTGGCACGTGAAAGTCTGTGATAAGATTTGACAAACATTCTTGAAAATTTTATTGTGGTCAGAATGACCGAGTTTTGAAGTATGTGACCAACTGGTTGTTCATTCGTTCACAGATATTGAAGAGAGTACACACGAGGACGTGTGATGATGCAGGACGGCCGTAACGGCGCGCGATAATTTAGTTGATTTATTTTAACACTTATTATAAGTTGTAATCGATTATTTTTACTCTGTGGTGTAAGAATTATTTCTTTATGGGTAATTTTAATTTAGAGCGGGTAACACCGAATGGAGTTGTGAGTGTCATGGCGGCGGTGACGGTCACTTTTGATTCGACCGTCAACCGAGGCACATGCACAAACCCATTGGCTCTAAAGTAAAGTTTAATTATTTTCTTTACATTATTTAATCAGTAATTATTATTGTAATCCTTAGTTATTTTGGTGAAGTTTTGTTAAAATATTAAAAGTTAAATTAAGTGAGATATTTTGTGAATATTATTTTTCAACTACCTGCACCTATACGCCCATAATGGAGGACCAACAGATGACGAATAAACAGCGACACGTGGTGTCTCAGCCGCTCGAAAATCCGTCATATATTTATTTTCCTACTCCTCCGCTGTACTTTTCTGATTAAATTCGTTGCAGGATCCAAGACAGTTAAATCGTTTCTCCGGGACTCGTCGGGCTTCATTGGCTCGGCGTTTTTCTGGTGGTCGCCACTGTTGATTCTGGCTTTCAGGAGTTGTAGTGGTTGGGAATGTGTGGCGGGCATGTCCCATTAAAAAAAAAAATACCTATTTAACAGTACATTAATCTCATTAGAAATGTTAACTTCTTTCTAATTTACATTGTTGCAGTTGCTAAAAACGGCTATATTTATTTTTAATTCTGTTAACCACTGCCTGCCCAGTAATGAAGTGGTACCTCCCCCAGTTACAAATAATTCAAGTTCTTTACTACGATCCCCGTAAACTACGATCGGTTTAAACATTCCAAGGGGTTTAATTTTTGACCCATCGTAAAAATTTAATACTAGATTACTTGGTTCTAATTTATGACCACTGAAACACTTTTGGAACGTTGCTTTACTAATGCACGATACCGCAGTACCAGTATCGACCTCCATAGAAATATTAACGTTATCAATACATATGTATAGGCAACTTTACCGCTCGGTAATCGTTCAAGCACAGATGATGAAATTCCTCTTCTGTCGACCTCTCCTCTTCTGGTAGATGTTCCCCGGTCTCCCCGTAGTACACTGCCGAACGCCTGGGGACTGTGCCTTTGCTCGCGTTCGCCGCCTTGTCCGGGCACACGCGTCGTAGGTGTCCTGGGTGCCTGCAGCTGCTGCACACGTAGTTACGAAATTGACACTCAGAATACGAGTGTTCCGTCGCTCCGCACAACGCGACATCCGGCCGCCACTGCTTGCACCGCTACGCCCGCCAACATGTGGCCGCAAGCTAGTTGAGGCCACAGCCACTAGGGCGCACAAAATAATCTGTTAGCATTTGGAAACATTGTTGGACCGGCTGAAGATTGTAAAAAACAATATTTGCATTGTATAGACTCAATTTATTTAGCAATGTATAATTTCAACCATTTTAACGGCACATGTGTGAGTTCTGTGTACCTTAAACTTAAGCTATAGCTATCAGTTTTAGGTTTGTTTTTGACTTGAATGTACCCTGGCGGTTGGGAGTGTCATGCTCACTCAAAAGTCTTGCTGATGTTGGCGTATGCGTTGGATCATTTGGCTCCCTTCAAAATGGTTGAGCCGAATGGTGCTAGCGCATGCGTCATGTTCGTGAACGGACGCTGTCAGTTGGGATTGGTCATTTCCCATTTGCCATGGTTTATTTTAAATATTTCTTTGAATTGTTCCTTTTTTCCCGGACGCTTTTATCCTGCTCGTCTTTTACATCGTTCTCACATGTTTGTATAATTTTAACTTGATGTAAACAAAACTTTGTAACAATTTATTATTTTTAAAAGAGTGTCCGTGGAGTTTCTTGCACGTTCTTCTCCATAGAGATCTACGCTTTGGAACGTGCAAATAGCTTCATCTTTTTGGACTGACCGACCTTGACAATTCAAAAGTGCCTGTAAATGGTTTATTTGAAATATACGATTTGATTTGATTTGATTTGAGGAGCTGTGTCGCGCTCCCGCTGCGCCCCGGAAGGCGCGCGCGCCCCGCGGCGCCCGCTGTCCCGCGCCGCCGCCATCCCGGCTGCTGCCGAGCGCATGCACCGCCTGCCCCGGCAGTGTCCCGCCTCCTGTTACGTCACCTCCGCTGTTTAGCGCCTTCGACTCCACCGCAGCCGCGTCCCGTTCCGCTGCTTCCAACGAACTCGCCAACCTCACCGCGTCTGTATACGTTATTGTGTCGGATTCCGCGAAAAGTCGTTGACGAATTATGTCACTCCTTAGACCACAGACGAACTGATCCCGCAAATTCTCGTTCAACCCTTCTTTGAATTTGCAAAGTCGTGAGAGTTTCTTGAGCTCGGCCACGTACGCAGCTACGTTTTCCTCGTTAGCCTGTCTCCCTTGCCTGAACCGATAACGCTCTGCGAGTACCGACGGCGTTGGTTCCAGATGTTGACGTAATAGCTCGACCGCTGTGTCATACATTAACTCCGCTGGCTTTTTGGGACTTGCCAGATTACACAACAATTCATACGCCTCGTCCCCCATGACGGCTATTAGCGTCGCGTAGGCAATTTCGTCTCGCCATCGATTTTGTTCACTTTAAAGTACATGTCTAACCGGTCCACATACACCGACCACGAGCCGGATTTCACGTCGAATTCTTTGATTTTCCCTATCGACATCGTATTTTCTGTTCGTACACTTGCGACAGCTCGGAATTATGCACAACCCGAGTACAATAGGTACGAATCATACGCGAAATTGTTCGTATTTTGAAACCCTCGTCGCCACTGTAATGTTTGAGGGGTATGAAATGAAAGTCGAGCGTTTCACTGCACAGCTATAATGCGACTAAAATAGTTCTCACCTAAATCTACCGACATACTTATAAACTAATTATTATCAATCTACCTACATTACACTTTATGATAGCTACATTAAATTATCGATAAAAATTTGAAATGTGTCCAACCTTATTGTCAGAGGTCAAAAAAGTCAACAAATCAAATTAAAATATTTTCATTTTCAACTAAAACAATGTGTATTAAAATAATAATATACTATCAACATATTTTGCCCGAACTTATGAATTTTCCTGAGTGTCATCTTTTTATGTTGTTCCTTTTATGGGCCATTTATATTTTACACAACGGTGCCGCGATTTTTTCAAAAAAAGTGTCACAGGTCTGGCTCCAAACACGTCCCGTGGGACTCTGCGGGGTGCAAACGCAAGCTATTCTCTACTAATTCGATGTTTATTATTTTCTTAGAAAACTCAAAAATCTAGCCGCACTTGGCCCTCCAAAATACGATTACCTTTCAGTTCGTGCAATTTTCAAATAGTTTTGTGCTATAATTACGAAATGAGATTGAAAATAGTTTTTCAAACTGACCCCTTTTCAATATTTTTTTTGATCGAGAAAGTTACATTATTTCGTGTTTTCACTTCCACTTGCCACTGGAACAAGGATGTATCCCTCATATAATAATTCACATATTTGACCATTTAAAATTGATTCGAAAACAGCCAAAATTCGGATAACAGGCCGTTAATACACTTTTCCATTCGCTCAAACCAGTTATTATAACATTTATTCCACTCTAAAGTGGGGGTGTTCAAAAAGGCTGACTTGAAAGCGTCGACTGCTTCTTCACCGGACTGGAACCTTTGACCACGAAGACTTCTTAATTTTAGGAAATGTAAAGAAATCGTTAGGGCTTAGGTCAGGACTGTATGGAGGATGGTCAAGAATTTCTTCTTTTTCCTGCTTCAAATACTCAATCGTTTGACGAGTGCTGTGTGAGCTTGCGTTGTCGTGGTGCAGGATGATGCGTCGCTTTGAGTTAGATTTCCGAAGTTCGGCGATGACTTGTGGTAAACGAACTGTGGTATACCACTCTGCGTTAACCGTTCTACGATCTTCAAGTGCAATAGTCGCAACATGGCCGGTTTTCCAACGAACGTGGCCACCATTTTCTTTGAAGTGCTTCGAGAACGAACAACTTTAGTCGGCTTTGGCTCGTCTCGAAAGACCCAGATTGTAGATTGTTGTTTGGAATCAGGATTGTAGGCATAGATCCAAGATTTGTCACCACTGATGATGTCGTAGACGTGATTTGACTCTCCTAGGTTGAACCTTTGCGGAGTTTTGTTACACCATCTGACGCGGGCCGCCTTGTGATCGTCGGAAAGCAGATGCGGTATCCAACGGCAAACTAGCTTTCTCATACCAAGCGCTTCATGCAAGATCTTCTGAATTGTTGTCCCTGAGATGCCTAATAGAGCCTCTATCTCTCAATACGTCACATGACGATCTTCGAGAATTAGTTGTCTCACAGCAATGATGTTATCTTCAGTGAAGGCGGATTTTGGGTGTCCTTCGCGAGATTTGTCACTAACACTAGTATGTACACGCTGGAATTCTAAATAGCAGCGTTCGACAGTCCGCAGAATTGGGGCTTCATCACTGAACACAGATGTTAGCCCTTCAAAACACTGAAGCCGTGTCAGGCCTCTTCTAAAGTTGTAGAAAATTATTGCACGAACATTTTCCTTAGAAAGATTCATTTTCGTACCTGACAGATTCCAATCGACGCCGTGACTAAACAATAGCATTAATCCTAATACTTTCAACTGTTTTGAGATTCAAAATTTAAACACATTCGAATATAGAACAGTTCCAAATTCAAAATTGCCGGGAAATATGGAAACGACAGAACTTAAAAGGCATGCCTAGTATTATTGAAGGCTAGCTGACCCGCGCAACTTCGTCTGCGTCTCAATTTTCATTACTGCTCCGCTAACACACTAATTATTTTGATTTAAAATTATATTATACTAGCTGCTGCCCGCGACTTCGTTCGCGTGTATGTCGAAAAGTAAAATTATGTCGCTATGTAAGATCACTAAGATATACAAACAGTCAATATCTAGCATTGCTAGACCCCTTTTAGAATAAGGAATTTGGAAGACTGTTATATGCAAGGCACTGGCTGTATCATCTCCTCTGATCAAAATGCCGTCCAGTGTCGTAATTTTCGTTATGATAAACTTCTGTACACGATGTTGAAGAAAGTTGCTAGGGTTGTTAACATGTGATAGAGCTGCATAAAGTTGGCCATGGGTGTACTAACCAGAAAATAAGTCTACCCCCGCAACGGATGGAGTAGAGACTTCGTAATCCGCATTTAGACTCCCATTCGGTCCATTGCACGTAAGTGTTCTGGCTAAGTTAGCCAACCTAGCTCCACCCAAATGCATAGAAGCCTTCTGGGTGCTCCACAGGTTTCACGTAGCGACCTCACCGTTCCGAGGATTTGCTCACGTCGGGAAGCAACGGCCTCATTTCTATGATGCGATGATTTTACCACATCCTAACAATTAATAAAAACAATATGGTTGACGATTTTGAACAAAAATAAAGTATTGGTAATAAATCGTATCTTGGCTTTTTCTTATTCTTCATAATATTTAGAACGCTAGTAATATATATGTCAATGATTTAGAATCATAATTATCATATTAGTAATCGTATCTACATGTGAGTGTGTGATATTTGTGTAAAATAGAAATGTAAACAAACACAATTGGCGCGAAACTTCGACTTCATTATAAAAAAGACTTTATTACCACTACCTACTTATTAATTTAAAACATGGATAATTTCGTCAAATAATCAAATGATGAACAAAGGACTACCCCAACGGTGGAGTTTGGGTGTACAAAACCTACAATTTTCATGTTTTTTAACCTCGAACACTGCTGCCAATAAAATTGCAACGTGATTATTTTTTGTCAAGACATGATCGTATTTTTAATTAAGTTATGTATGAAAAATGCCAAAATAAGGAACGCAAACAGAAAGATTGTCTTGATTTTGCTCTTTTGCATCTTTTCTGCCAGCGAGAAGGTTGTTTACGTATTTATTTTTAGCAAATCTAAGTTGAATACTTTTTGGTAAGGTGTTGTAATTCGTACGTAAGACACATTTTTAAGTGGAATGACGCCATTTGAACAGCCATAACGTGTAATTGAAGGTATTTCTCACAAACTTATCGTACAAAATTGCTATGTGTTAACGCCTGTGAAGACGTCGTTGTCGCTTTGCTATGCAAAAGGGTCAGGCGCCCAGTACGGATATTATTTTTTACAAACACCTTCATTACCACTTTTTTAAGTCAAAATTTTCATATAGTCGCGAACTTGTGCGCTCCACATATATTTTAATGTAATTCAGTTTTTTTACTCAAATAATACACCATACCTCGATACGGGAGTTTCATTCAAGTCAGTGAAGCCCCAACATCTGGCGACCTACGACAAAACCTGCAATTTTTGCGAAAACAAGTTCGACCACTACCACCACGCGCTGCCGGTGCAGCTATTGCGCCGCAGCTACATACTTTCATCATACCTGGGATCCCTGGAGGTGCACCAGCCATTGCAGCCACCGCCGGTCAACGATCAGCATTCAGCATCGTACCGCAGCCTCGGCCAATGCAGCAATTCCTTATGAATTCCCTGATACCTAATTACCCTTACCTTTTACCCTTACCATTAATAAATCTATCTAATAACTATTTAAAATAGCTTCTATGAGTGCATTGCTGTCTGTTGTCATTGTAGTGTTTAAAATAATTACATCAATACCATACGCAGTTAATTCCTAAAGTAAATTCACATTATTGGTAAACGTTTAAACTGACGATACGATTAATAGACTATTTTGTAATTATCGTAGTTTTTATTCGTGTTTCCTAATAGGATTACAGCTGTCACTAAAGCATACCAATACATATATTTCACCCACATCGCCGAACATTCCAGGTCGATCTCTTCGTGCGACGCGACTTCGGGCCGCCTGCCGTGTCACCGTGTGACCGGAGCGGAGCCCTACCCACTGCTGCGCCGGGCCGGCCTCAGGTGACGTTAGGCGGGGAGCGTGAGCTAAGTTTTTAGTTTTTTTTTACATTATCATGACGTAGTTTGTGTCTGTATTTTTCCATAATCAAACCTACTTGGAATCAATTAGTTTATTCAATCAAGCTACAATATTGGCAAGGTTTGAGTTCACAATGGGTAATGATTATGGAGGTGAATCTAGCTAACTTAGAAGTGTCCAGCGCAAATTATGCGTGTGCTTGGAAATTATTATGTGACAGATATGACAATACACGACAGTTAATAACTCATCATATAAATTCCTTATTATACATGAAACCAATCACAAGTGAGTCTGATAAATCATTACGATTCCTTATAGACCATGTTAATAAAAACTTGCGTGCTTTAATTAGTCTCGGTCTAGGTTCACGTGACTGGGTTATTTTACTGATTCACATAATGAGCCTTAAACTTGATGGCCAAACCAAAGCCAAGTGGGAAGAATACCGGGGCACTTTGGATACTAATATACACAACAGTTTTTTAAGTTTCTCACTGATCGCGCTGATGTGCTTGAGTCAATAAATAGCAGCTTTCCTTACTCTAAACCTAAAACTCAGACAACGTCAAAGCATATAGATTCTAACACTAAAATAAAATCTCATCAGTCATACATTTCAAAGAGTGAAGTGAATACTTCTGATATATCATGCGTCATTTGTAAAGGTAATCATCGTCTTTATGATTGTCCTACCTTTTTGGCTAAGAGTGTGGATGACCATATTAGTGATGTAAGCAGATTGAAGCTTTGTCACAACTGCTTAAGATCAGGCCACTCTGCACGCAATTGTCGCATGCATCCGTGTCGCATGTGCAACACAAGGCACAATAGACTCTTGCATAAACAAGAGTTGTCAGTGTCTTCCAGTGTTGTCACCATTTCACCTGATATCACTGACAACACTATCGTTAATTTTTCTAATCAAAATAACCATCAAGTTTTACTGTCTACTGCTTATATTGAGGTAACTAATCCTACGACCAATCAAACAATGAAGGTTCGTACTCTTTTGGATTGTGGCAGTCAGTCATCATTTATTACTCAATCCCTTAAAACAAGACTGCTTCTCGAACCGACCACCACTTTACAGGTCAATATAATTGGCATAGGCAATAAAACTACCACTCAGGCAACAGAAACTTGTGTGGTTCAGTTGAAATCTCTGATGAAGCATTTCACCGTCACTTCTTCGTTTCTGGTGTTGCCAGTTTTGACCGGTAATATACCCGAATACCCGTTGACGTTAAAAACTTAATATTTCAAGTGATTACTTTTTAGCAGACTCTCACTTCCACCAACCTGCACCTGTTGATGTTGTCATCGGTGCCGATATTTTTTGGGACATTATTGGCCGCGATCAACTCTCTCTCGTTCTTAATTCACCTGTATTGAGAAGGTCTCATTTCGGTTGGTTGGTTCAGGTCCTATGTATTTTAACTTACCCACAAACAATAAGTTAAAGGACTCTGATAATAATATAGATTCAAATCATTCAGCCATTTCTTATGTGTCGTCTGTTGACAAAATACATCAAGAATTAACAAAATTCTGGGACTTAGAAAATGTTCCCCAAAACTAAACGACTTAAGAGTCATAGCGAGAAGGCGTGCGAAACACTTTTTTTTTGTCACACACCTTCCGTTTAAATACTAGTAGATTCTCAGTCAGTCTACCCTTAAAGGATACACCTGATTGTCTTGGTGAATCTTATTCACTAGCTAAAATCGTTTGTTAAATTTAGAAAGGCGATTTCGCAAACAACCACTTGTGAAATCGCAATATGTAGAATTTATGCGCAAGTACGCACACTTAGGACACCTTTCAGAATCCACTTGCCATCACGCTGTCTTCAAAGACAGTAGTGAATCTACGAAAATTAGAGTCGTGTTCGACGGCTCGGCTCCTACTTCATCGGGTCAGTCTGTCAATGACATCGTCATGGTTGGGCCTAATATGCAGGACTTACTGCTCTCCATTTTAATAAGGGCTGGACAACATAAGTTCCTCCTCACGGGTGACATTGAGAAAATGTACCGTTAAGTCCGTTTTCATGAGGAGGATCCTAATTTTCAACTTATTTTATGGAGAGAGGATGAGTCTTTGCCCATCAAAACGTTTCAGCTAAATGCTGTGACTTACGGAATGGCAAGTTCCAGCTACTTGAGCACTCGGTGTCTATGGCAGATTGGTGAAGAATCTTCTAATCCTATGGTTAAGGATATAATTCAAAATGATTTTTTTGTGGACGATCTCATCACCGGCTGTGAAAGTGAGGATACCCTATGTTATATTCACTAATCTGTAACTGAAGAATTAAAGAAAGGATGCTTTAATCTTCGTAAGTTTAAGACTAATTTACCATCATTATTCGATTCAAATATTCTAGCTGATGATAATCTTTTAGTAAGCGAGTCAACCAGTACACTAGGCATGGGATGGAACCCATCAACCGATCAGTTACATTTCCCTATCAAATGCCCACTTTCCTCTAACAATAATTTAACTAAAAGATCATTTCTATCGTCCCTGTTTAAATCTTTGACCCTTTAGGACTGATTAGTCCGTGTGTAATAAAAATGAAAATGTTGTTACAATAACTGTGGCTGCATAATTTAACTTGGGACTCCCCAGTTCCAGATGAAATTCAAAGAGAATGGAACATGTTTATGCAGTCTTTACCTTCTCTGTTAGCTCTAAAAGTTCCACGGCGTGTGCTCTGTAATGATCCAGCATCGATAGAATTACATTCATTTAGTGATGCGTCCCAACATCGCTACGGAGTTTGTATTTATTTACGTTCGGTTAATTCTGCGAACGAGGTCACAGTCAATTTGCTTTGTTCTAAATCCAAAGTAGCTCCTATTAAGGGCACGACTATCCCTCGCCTGGAATTGAGCGCTGCCCTACTGGCAGCAAGGTTATGCAAGGCTGTCAGGAAGTCACTGCGATATGAAGTTCAGCATCAAGTACATTGGTGCGATTCGTCAGTAGTATTAGCCTGGCTCCACATCAGTTTTATAAATTTGAAGACATTTGTAGCTAATAGGATTTCTGAGATCTGTGAGTTAACAGATGCCTCCTCGTGGCGCTATGTGCCCACATCTGTCAATCCTGCAGACTTCATATCTAGAGGAGTTAGTGCAGATAAGCTCGGCAGTAGTCGATGAATTGAATAATTATTTTCTTTATTTGTGTCGTCTCGCACAGCAAGAGTCATTCTTCTGTGATTATAATTTACTACGCAACAATAAGGCTTTAAGTTCTAAATCAAATATTTTATCACTGAGTCCATTCTTAAATAACGACAAGGTCATCAGAGTTGGTGGCCGACTAGGCTCGTCTGATTATGATTTTAATAAAAAACACCCTGTTCTCCTACATGCTTCGCATCATTTTACTAAATTGATTTTCGAGTACGAACATAAACGCGGACTACATGCTGGTCCACAATTATTGTTGGCCGTTGTTAGGGAATACGTTTGGCCGATTAACGGCAGAAATTTAGCTAGACGCATTTTTAATAACTGCCCCAGGTGCAGACGCTTGCAGGGCAAGACAATTACTCCAATAATGGGACATTTACCCTCACAACGTGTCACGCTAGGCTTTCCATTTCGCACAGTGGGAATTGATTTCGCTGGCCCATTCCATATAGTGAACAGAAAGGGACGTGGTGCTTCGTTAGTCAAGTGCTATCTTTGTTTTTTCATTTGCCTTCGTTATAAAATTTCTCACCTCGAAGCCGTAAGCGATTTATCTAAGAACGCTTTCGTCATGACATGCCGAAGGTTTGTGTCACGAAGAGGTAGGCCAGCGGAAGTATCCTCTTCGTTCCAGGGCCACGAGTCATCGTGGCCCTGGAACGCAAAGGGCATTAGGAGGAACACGGATGGGTTTTAGTCAGTAAGAGTCTGACAATCCCTCCTGCTTCGTCCAGAGCAGGAGGAGTCATTTGATGATTTCCCGTTCTTAAAAAAAAAGCGTGAATCCTGAAAACCCCGCGTTACTGCAAACTGCTATGTAAAATTAAGCTGTACTTCAGCATGAGCGTCATCTTTTCAGTTGGTGTGCACTTGTTGTCGTTTGTCAACCCACCCACTCGATGCTTGCCGATTTACTATCAAGGGAACGATTTCAGAAAACAAATGAAGTAATTAAATATACATAGAGAAACAGTTCTTCTTATTTTTCACTACTTTAATTGAAATCCAGTATAATACAATATTATATACAATAATATAATACACATACATACATTACACACATAGATTGTATTAGATTTTCTTGCTTGCAATAACCAAATGCTGCTATTAGAAGCAGTTGCTTCTAGTCTGAATAAAATGTTTACATAAGCGTAACTAAATTTTTGCTTACTACTTACTTTAGTTTTGCTGTTATTATTATAATTTTTAAAATTGTAAATTGTAAAATTAATTCTAGTTCGGTTACTCATTTTTTTCAGTATAGTAGCGTTTGATTATGGCCATAGCGTCAGCTTGGGCGGAATCTCCAGAGCCGGAACGGACGACAGGGCGCGCGCGGTGCGGGGTGATGTGTGCCTGATTGCCGCTGCTGCTGTCGCTGGGGCTGTAATATATTATGAAGTTCATGACTTGCGGCCTTATTTATAAAAAAAACCCTAAAGTACTTAATTAGTTTGAACATTTACAAACAAATTCAATTTTATAGTTCGCGACTTCGTACGCGCACATTCCGTTTTAGCCCGTTCCCGTAGGAAGATCTGGATATTGCATTGTTTTAGTGGTCTAATAATAACATCCAAATCTTCTTCGCATTATTGCCTTTCTATTGAAACCGGTTTGGGGCACATCGGTTGGATGGTTTCAAAGACTACAACGTCATAAAAAAAATCTAGAAACTATTTTTGTGTTTTATATATTACTAGCTCACCGGGCAAACGTTGTTTTGCCATATAAATAAAAAAACCGGCCAAGACCGAGTCGGACTCGCGCACCGAGGGTTCCGTACCATCATACAAAACGTGAAATGTTCTTAAATTTTCATCGGCGAGGTCTATATTCGCCAGAGAATTTTAACACTGCGGTGTATATTGCAGTTTTTTTGCGCCATCTCTTGACCGATAGTGGAAGTAATTAAATTTTTGTTGATGATTTCTGAAAAAGTTTGCTATTTCGAGACATCGTTTTATTTTTCCTATAATCTATACTAATATATAAAGCTAAAGAGTTTGTTTGTTTGTTTGTTTGTTTGCTTGAACGCGCTAATCTCGGGAACTACTGGTCCGATTTGAAAAATTCTTTCAGTGATAGATTGCCCATTTATTGAGGAAGGCCATAGGCTACATATCATCACGCTAAGATCAATAGGAGCGGAGCAGTAATGAAAATTGTGACGCAGTCGAAGTTGCGCGGGTCAGCTAGTTTTTACATAAACTTCTATCGCATAAAATATTCGTGCTAGGCCCTCTGTTGCCCGCGACTTCATACGTGCATTTCATATTTTTTCCCGTAAATGTGGCTATCATATGTTAACCATAATCTGTATAACCCAGTATTCTATAAAATACCTAAGCAATGTATAGAATACCTAAAACATTAAGGTTAGGTATGTATAAAATATTATCCTATACAAAACTAATTGGGTATCATTTAAGCTATCACCAATTTAATTAGTTTTGTGTTTCTTAAATAATAGGGTTTGTCCTCCAAATAGTAGATCTGTCACCAAAATGTAGTCACCAAACAATATAAAATCAATTCCACAATAAATCACCTAAAATCATGGAGATATAGGGTCTAGTACCAAATAAATGTTTTTGTATGTATTATAATAGGTTTGTCCTAATAAGTATTTAAGCAAACTAATTTAAAGAGATCACCAATAAATCATAATATTATGTCACTAGAAAATTTCATAAAGTTCCAAAAAAATTTAGGGTTGTTATCATCATCGTTTCAACCTTTTGGTTGAAACGATGGTGGAGTCTAGCATAATGTTATATGTTAATGTAATGTTATGTGTTAATGTTAAAAAATAATTAAATGTTAGTTGTTAATGTTATGTGTTAATGGGATGGCGGGGTCTATTCGCTCGCTTCGCTCGCTCACTCGACCCCGCCATCCCCTTCTAACCCAACCTGTCCGAGTCGGGGTGTCCCGGCTATAAAAATCCCGATAAAAAGGAGTCGCAGTCAGGGATCGATAATCGATTTATTTGGTGACAGATCTACCATTCTGAGCACAGAGCTATTATTTAAGTAACAAAACTGTTATTATAAGAACGAAGTTTATATTCATGTAATGCAATATAATTTTATTGGTTATCGATCTCTTATTTTACACATATATTAACATTAATTTGATAATTCATACCTGGGAACAATTTTTGTTTATCTGAGAACGAAAATATTTCGTGGCGATAGATCTATTTATTAGGTGATACAACTTGATGACAAATATAAATTTTGGTGATAGAAAATATAGTTCCCAAACTAATTTTGCAAATCCGACTGGTAGTTCCAGAGATTAGCCCGTTCAAACAAACAAACTCTTCAGCTTTAGTATACTAAGTACCTACGTATAAATATGGGTGTAGGGTTTTGATGGTGTTACTAGTAAATACTTACCCATAAACTTCGAAATGGCGTGCCTCCTCCAATGAGGATGCTCTTTTCCTACGACAAAGTATAAATTTAAATAAGATAAGGACAATTCTGCGTCTATTATTCTTAAGAACGAGTGCTATCGTTTTCATCTTGTGGGTGAGTAAAAGCCACACGGATCGATCAATCAATGTTAAGCAACGCTTTACGAGTCGATCTGTGGATGGGTGCTCAAACGACCCGTGCGTCAGTTACGAAGCACCTCTGTTCAGCTAATACTTACTTTTTCTTACCGCCGCCACATAGTAAATTTGCTATCGAAAATGTTGATTTCTTGGGTTTTCGTTGAGTCTCGCGTTTCTGTCGACGTACGGCGGCTGGGCGGTTAAAAGGCGGAATTTCATCGATAGATAGCGAGCGTAACATTCGCTCGGTATTTGAACCTGGGTCGACCGAGGGTAACACACGCCAACTGAAAAAAAAAAACCAAACCATTACAAAACCCATTTAGAGATACAAAATAGAGTAATTAAGGGGCAATTTACATCCAGAAGGAAGCGAAATGTTTATTTTATCTATTATTCCGTTACTTCTCACCAAACCCGTATGGAGTGACATCGTCTGTTCGTCCATATGGCCAGTTACAGTCTTGTTCTTCATCTCCGGCTTGCCTTTATTGACTGGCCGGAGTGAACACTGACGAGGAACAGAGCTACCTCTTTCTTGCCTTAATCGGCCGGTCTGAGTGGAGATTCTCAAGAGCAAACGTGCTCGGGAGAAGGGTATATAATCCAGTAAGATGCTGGTAGGGATCTTGACCGTACTTCCGGGATTGTCCTGATAGCCGTGGTTTACCTCTCCACTCCTCTAGCACCTCAGGATATATTGCCTCCTTGGCGCTACGTCATTTTGTGCTAACGGCCGTTTTCGAGGGCCCATTTATTTATTGAGAGTGCAAGTCACCCTTTTTTTTAAGGATGGGAAATCTTCAAATGACTCCTCCCACTCTGGGTGAAGCAGGTCGGAGTGTCAGTCTCTAACTGACTAAAACCCATCCGTGTTCCTCCTAGTGCCCTTTGCGTTCCAGGGCCGCGGTGACTCTTTCGAACAAAGTCCGCAGCCCCAGCAGGCACTGGCCCTAGCGGGCCCCATCTTTTGTGCTGACAGCTCTATGAGGAGTGCGTGGAACACAGCGCGCCGTCGACCCAGGCCTGGTTCTGATCAGACGGCGAGCCACCCAATGCTTGCCGTCCGCAGGCCCACGCCTACGGTGGCCGAGAATCGCCCTGCGACTCCCAACGCCCGGGGCGTTTTCTTCTATTGCGGCGGCTGGGGCGTGAGGTTTCCTTCTCTCTCACGCATTCGGCTTCCTCCTTCGCGAGCATTGCTGCTTCGCAGAAGGAGGTGACCGCTTCCCGTGTCTCCTCGCTCCGGACCATGGCTTGAACCAGGGCCGAACACGGCGGTGCTCCACCCAAGCAGGGCAGACCTCCACCGTATGCTTCACCGTGTCCTCCGGGCGATCCTCGCAGTGTTGACACCCGGGCGTATCCTCCCGCCGAGATCGAAACAGGTACCTCCCGAAACAACCGTGTCCGGTGAGTACCTGCGTCAAACGGAAGGTAAGGACGCCGTGGCGCCGCTCTAGCCACTCCTCAAAGAGGGGAGTTATCGCCGCAATTGTGGCGTGCCCAGCGCTGGGATGCGACAATCGTTGTCTCCATACTGCCATGAGATCCCGCCGGAGCTCCATCCGCCGTGCTGCGATTTGCCGCGGCAGAGGAGTCTTGCCCCGGCGTAGCGCCTCCACGCGCCATTCGTAAATGAGCGCGAGGGCTCTCGCCTCTAGATCCCATGGCGGTAGTCCGGCAAGGAGGCTCGCCACTTCGCCAGAGACCGTGCGGTATCCCCGGGCCAGCTGGATGGCCATGACCCTCTGGGACGCGTTGAGGTAACGGGCAGGTCGCTTCCTCAAAGTAGGTGCCCCATAAAGGGCCATGGACCGCACGACACCCGCGTAAAGCCTCCGGCAGGAGGCGTTTTGACCCCCTAGATTGGGCAGAAGCCGCTTAAAGGCAGCCCCGGCTCGCCCCAGTCTGGGAGCCAAACGTCGGAAATGCTCGACGAAGTTCCACCGGCTGTCAAGGGCGAGACCCAGGTACGTCATAGTCGATCCGACGCCGATGTGACCCCTCCTACCGTTATTTGGGATCCCGATGGTGGCCTGTTCCGAGAACCATGAAAGCACATGGCTTTGGACTTGTTGTTACCACCTCGAGACCCAGCTGCCGGATCCTCTCAACGACTATCGCAACCCCGCGTGTCATAGCGTTGGCCGCCGCCTGGTGCGACCCCCCTTGTGCCAGGACCAGAGTGTCGTCAGCGTAGCAGACCACGCTGACGCCACTAGCAGTCGGCGCGCAGCACCCAGTCGTAACCGATGTCCCACAGAAGCGGCTCCAGAACGGAACTCTGTGGAACACCGCACGACATCTCTCGCCGGTTCCATTCTCCCAGGTGACCGGTGTAGATGACGGTTCTGTCCGTCAAGTAAGTCTCGACTACGCGACGGAGGTAGGTCGGCACTCGGTGATACCGAAATGCCTCCCTGATGCAACTCCAGGGCAGGGTGTTGAAGGCAATGGCGATGTCTAGAGACGCCGCCAAGACGACTACTGTGAAGATACTACTGTGATCTTAGGCATAACTTTAGATGCTAAGCTTCAGTGGGGACCACATATAGATAAATTATCGAAAAAACTTAGCTCTGCTGCATACGCTGTCAGAAAAATTAGAAATTTAACTGATTTAGAAACAGCCCGTTTAGTTTACTTTAGTTATTTCCACAGTGTCATGTCGTATGGTATTCTATTATGGGGGAATGCTGCCGATATCCAGTAATCCAGACAATTTTTGTTTTGCAGAAAAGAGCTATTCGTTCAATTTATAAATTAAGTCCTAGATACTCCTCAGAGATAAATTTAAAAATATAAATATAATGACTGTCCCTTCTCAGTTTATTTATGAAAATATTTTGTATGCCCATAAATATATAAAAATGTTTAAAATATACAGTGATATACATAATGTTAATACTAGGAATAAACACAAATTTGTTGTTCCTGTAACCAGGCTTAAAAAAATAGGGGGCTCATTTAGATGCCAATGTATACGCTTTTATAATAAACTTCCAAGTCCCATTCAAGACCTAAGCATAAATAAATTCAAAGTATTTGTAAAGCGTAAACTTTGCCAGAAGGCTTTTTACACCATAAAAGATTATCTTGAAGACAAAAAGGCTTGGGATTGAGCTGCTCCAATAAAATACACTTGCACAGTCTCTGTTTTTATTATTATTGTCAATATATATTTATTTGCTTGGTTTATACATTGACATTTTTTTATGATTTTTTTAGTTTTACTGACATTTTTTTATTATACAAAATTTGACTTTTATACAATTTTTTTATATACAATTTGACATTTTTCTTTTTATTATATACAATTTGACATTTTTATTTTTATTATATACAATTTGACATTTTAATTTAATTTTTCATATACAATTTGACTTAAGTCTTTTGACTTTGTAAAGTATTATCATTATTTTTATTATGAATGGGGACTATGTGGATTATTTTTTATTTCATTGAGTAATTTTAATGTTTGTCTGACAGTTTGAGTGCTTTGTACGGCCTACACAAATGTCCTTTCTTTGGTATTGTTCGTCGAGTTGTTGAGCTCCTAAGTGGATCTGAGTTGAGCTACACGACTACTGACAAATGCTTGCACTGACTGGACAGGTTCACTCAAATCTGTGTGGTTCTTTCTTCTAAAGACCATCTCAGACACTAATCTGCATGGTTCTTAAAAAAATTATGTATTGTAAGTGTGAGGACTATGTAGGTCGTTATTTTAAGGATTGATTTCATGACTGTCTGGCAGTTTGAGTATATAATACGGCTTACCCAAATGTCCTTACTTTGGTATTGTTCGTCGGTTCGTTGAGCTCCTCAAAGTTTTGAGTTGAGCTGCACGATAACTGACAAATGCTTGCACTGTCTGGACAAGCCCACTCAAACCTGCGTGGTGCTTTCCTCAAAAGGCCACCTCAGACCTTAGCCTACATGTTTTTCATACATATATTATTGGCAATTGTACAAATATTGTATTGTATGGACTTCAAAAGAGACTGTGACCTCTGAGTTTGTTTCGGTGTTTCTTCTTAGGGTAGTCAGCTAGGAAACATCCGGCCTCATCTAGATAAATATGTCAAAAAAAATTGACGTGTAAAAGAGTTACTTGTAACCTATTTGCAAAATAAATATCATTAATCAATTATCACTCCACCCCGGGAAACCGCGTCCCCCGTCGAGAGGGCTCTCACGCGCATGATGGCGTCCACCGTCGTGCGGAAACCGAACTGGTTCTCCGCCAGACCCGGCCCCACCCTCACTAGGTGCTCGACGAGGCGGTTTGCAATTACTCTTTCAAAGAGCTTGCCTACCTCATCGAGCAGCACGATGGGTCGGTAAGCGGACGGAGAGTCCGCAGGGCGCCCCGGCTTCTTAATGAGGACCAGTTTCCCCGTCTTCTAACGAAGTGGGAACTGGCCCCTCTCCAAGCATGCGCTTAGGAGCCCTCTTAGTCGAGGCCCAAGAGCCTCCAAGGCCAGGACCTTTTTCAGGTAAGCCGGTGGGTCCTGGGGCGGTATTTTTGGCCTTCAGCCTGTTAACCGCCACTCTTAGGTCTACCTCAGTCACCTCAGGAGCATCGTCATCTTCGTCATCGGTGTAGTCCGCATCGGGCATCGCAGGCGGCGGAGCCATAGGCGGGGGAGTACGCTTCCCTCGCTAGGGGAACAGAGCGCTCACCACGTCCTCCACCAGCTGGGGCCGGAGACTCTGCGTCAACGGGGGGGCCCAGGTGCGAAGCTTATTCCGCGCCATTTTGTAGGGTCATTCCCACGGGTCGCCGTTCAGAGACTCCAGCATCTCCTTGCGAGCCAAATCCTTGGCCTGCAGGATCCCCGCTCGGAGGGCGGCTTTCGCCACTCTGTACTCCTCGTACAGCTCCGTCTCTCTGACCTGCGCATCCAGAGGGCGGATGCGGAGCCAGCAGTGCCTGGTGTACCGGCGCCGCGCGGCGACGCATGCCTGACACAGCGTCGCCAGCTCTTGCGACCACCAGTACACGTGGCGGCGCGCGCGTCCTGGCTTTAACCCGGGGCATTGCCACGTCACAAATATCGGACATGGCCTCCCGGAACCACTCCGCTTCGTCGATGATGTACCGCCAATGCCCTGCGTTCCCGTTCAACATCACCATCGTCTCTAAAGTTGTCAGCAAGTTATTTACACGAGATTTTAAAATAATCACACTGCTGCTTATGTCAGAGATTAGATACCATACTCTATATATCTCTACAATATATGGTTAAGATTTTATTTCTATTAAACCGGCTTTGGCCGTTTTTTCTATTAAAGATGGACCGATGATCTGGTGAGGGTCGCGGGTGGCTGTTGGATGCGACACTTTGGGGAGGTCTATGTCCAGCAGTGGACGTCTTGCGGCTGATATAATGATGATGATGTTGATGAAAACTGCTTTGATGAAAATACTAGTACGGAATCTAAATAGGTAGGCATTTTTTACTCTGGATTGTGTACTGCGCAGTACGTGTTGAAGTCCACTACTCGAATATTGCGTTGACTTCTGTAAAGTTACACAATATATAAATGATTTATTAAAAGTACAAACAGTAGGTTTAAGCATACCTGTCTACTGGGCACCTGCCTGCGTAAAGGCTAGAAATAATCTCACAAATGCACAATTCAAAGTATCTTAAGTACCTATCCAGGCGAATCCTTCAATTACGCCCACTTGAAAGGTTATATTCAATTGACGACACGGTTGGCGCAGTGGTTGAGCGATTGACTGCTGCGCTGCGTGTCGCGGGTTGGATTCCCGCACAGAACAAATATTTGAATGGCCTACAGATAGTTGTTCCGGTTCTGGCTGTTTGTGTATGTGAGTTTGTATGTTTGTAAAAGCACCTACGATACAGGAGAAATTCCTCGTGTAGGACAGTTTCTAAAAACACAATTGTAATGGAAACTAAAACTGCAGTTTTGGATTTTTGAAAATTCGACATTCTTAGCGATGAATCGCACCCGTTAATTTTATAATAACACCATAACACACCATTCAATAGTGTCGCTAGTGAGAAACAAATTCTGAGAAGTTATCATCTGCCTAGCCTTTTCCTAACTTTATTGGGGTTCGCTTCCAGTCAACGAAACGGGGTACTATGAAAAAACTTCAGGACCCTTTGGGATGTGGAAGTAGTAGGGTCAGGACACACTATGGGATACCTCAAGGGCATTGACCTTAATCTCAGGGTCATTGACCTTGAGATCAAGCTCAAGTGAGCTTAGGGTCAAAGATAAGTGATCCTGGAGGTCAAGGTCGAGTGACCTTGGGAGAATCTTTGTAATTTCCGTGCCCTGACACTACCAACCCCTTGGCTTCGAGTACAAAAACTTCTTTTGTTTATATCTCGAAAACAGTATGTCCTTTTTCAATGATAATGAATAATATAATAACCCCCTGCCGCGTAATTCTCAATATGAATCAATAAAATTATAAAATTTGTCATACTATCCATGCAAAAAATAAACACATTCGTCGTCTGAAATTGCTCAAAATTGCTGCAAGTCAATTGCAGGTACGCTGACCTTGCCGCTAGCTGTAAGTCGAAGCAAAGCTTCGTAAAATAAGGCGTAGTCCACGGAGGCCGGGAGCTAAGTTTGCTCAATCTAGCTCACGTCATACCATTCGAACCAAACCTTTCCATGTCAGGGTGCCCTAAAGGTCCCTATGCCCTATATTTCACTTGGCTTTCTTGGCTAGGCAAGTCATTAAACGAGACTGTTTTTATTACTTTGGCTACCTTTGACCAGCTATTATGAATACTATCCAGAGAAAGTGCTTAATTTATCACATTGTCTATGTCACAGGAAATGGTTTGCCATTTCCATGCCCCTTAAGATTATAAACTTGAGAGATTATAAACTCTCGATAAATTGTCAACTGAACATTTGGAATACTTTTTTACGCATCAAAATTAGATAGTCCATAATCTCTCGAAGTCCTTTCGTCAGAGCACAAGTCTACAATTTTTCCGTTTTCATGTGATAGTAAACCTGGCAATAAGGCTCTCATTGGTATGTTCAGATGTGAGCTCAAATGTACACCATAAAGTTACGAATTAAATTGACCTCCCGTTGTCCGATGTTGGTTGGGTTTACTTTGGGTGTGTAATGTAAGTTTGACTTATATTTAATATAAAACGAACGATTATAATGTTTATATTGTAACAGACTTGTTACGAACCGTCAACATAACCATATGACATACACGGAATTAATAAATGCGTCCTGTGGCCTTAGTGCGAGTTTGTTAACGTTCTCGATCGCGTTAGCGTCAATCTGTATTGTAATGTGACGATAACGGTAAACCTTTTTTTTCTATACAATTTGACATAAGCGAACGTTTACGTTAACGCGATCGAGTGCGTTAAAAACTTACACTAAGCCCTCTGCTTACTTATCAAGTTCAAGTTGCAGTCTCGAATAACTTGTGGAAATATTTAGAAATGCCGCAGATCTAATGACCACTAATTTTATCGAATACACATTCGACTTAAATTACGGTTGTGACTATGGTAAGGTGACGGAGCCCCGCTGTGCGGGGCTCCATTTTCTGCTTGCGGAGTTTAAAGGTATCTAATGAATGGGATTACGGGAGAATGTTCGTTGGAGGAAGTTCGTTCGCCTTGCTCGCTCACTCTAGCTCTCGCAGTCCCATTCGAACCCAGCCTATCCATGTCAGGGTGCCCTAAGTTCCCGAACTGGCCCGGTCGCACTTTGTTCAGCTGTTAGATCAATTGTCAATTACACAAGATGGTAATTAGATAAAAAAACGTTATACGAAATAAGAATTAAACGAACAAAAATCACATTTTTTTCAACGACATTCAATTCGTAACTCTATGGCGCACACGTGAGCTCACACCAACTAAGACAAGCCAAGTTTCCAATTTAACTATCTCAAAAACTATCTAAAAATTTAAAAAACCCCCGACAAAAAAAAAAATACTTTAAAAAGTGAAAAAAATAATAAGTATTAATTCTTATACCTTAATATGGGCACGATTCTTTGGGCTAAGTGTCTTCGCCTCCGCAGACCGCAAATTTTTGTATTTGTTAAGTACCTCTATATTATTAGCGGTCCCTCGACCCCAAAGAATCGTACCTATATTAAAGTAAAAGGATCAATACGTATTAAAGAAGGAGGTTACAATTCGACCGTGTATTTTTTTACGTGTTTTCTCGGGTAACTTCGTCGTTTATGAACCGATTTCGATTAATCTTATTTTATATGAAAGGATACACACGCAGGTTTGACGACTTCCAGCCTCCCAAACAAGCCGGATTCCGAAAAGGCTTCAGCACCATAGACCACATACATACGCTCCGACAGGTTATACAGAAGACCGAAGAGTATAATCTGCCTCTCTGCTTAGCGTTTGTGGACTACGAGAAAGCCTTTGATTCGATCGAGACTTGGGCCGTGCTGCAGTCTCTCCAGTGGTGCCAGATCGACTATCGGTACATCGAGGTGTTGAAAGGTTTGTACAAAAACGCCACCGTGTCAATCCTGACTTCAGGATCAGACCTCGAAACTTATCCTCCTGCAGCGGGGTGTGAGGCAGGGCGACGTTATTTCTCCGAAACTGTTTACAGCCGCAATGGAGGATGTCTTCAAGGTTTTGGGCTGGAGAAGGCTAGGCATTAATGTTAATGGCGAGTACACTCGATTCGAATACCTTCGATTTTCCGACGATATAGTCGTCATGGCTGAGACTACGGAGGACCTCAGTACAATGCTCGATGACCTCAGTAGAGCTTCCGAAAGAGTGGGTCTCAAAATGAACATGTACAAAACCAAGATCATGGTAAACACCCGTGTAGCACCCACTCCCATCAATATCGGAAACTCTACACTCGATGTTGTAGACGAGTACGTCTACCTAGGACAAACGGTCCAGTTAGGTAGGGCCAACTTCGAGAAAGAGGTCAACTGTCGAATCCGACTCGGCTGGGCAGCGTTCGGGAAGTTGCGCAGCAGTATCTTCTCGTCCCACATACCGACACTGTGGTAGACGAAAGTCTATGATCAGTGCGTGTTGCCAGTGGTGACATACGGAACTGAAACGTGGTCGCTTACAATGGGCTTCATCAGAAGGCTCAAAGTCACTCAAAGGGCAATGGAGAGGGCAATGCTTGGAGTTTCCTTGCATGATCGAATCAGGAATGATGATATCCGCAAGAGAACCAAGGTTACCGATATAGCCCAAAGGATCGCCAAACTAAAGTGGCAGTGGGCAGGGCACATTGCTCGCGGAACAGATGGTCGAAGGTGCCGAAAAGTTCTGAAGTGGCGACCGCGTACCGGAAGGCGTAACGTTGGAAGGCCTCCCACAAGGTGGGCCGATGACCTGGTGAAGGTCGCGGGTAGCCGACGGGAGGCCTATGTCCAGCAGTGGACGTCTTTCGGCTGATATGATGATGATGATGATGATATGAAAGGATATGCTGCTGAGGTGGTCCCATTGCCACCACGTCAGGATCTGATGATGGAAACCCTAAGAAATCTCTCTCGAAAATTGTAGGCACGCATCTGGTAAAAACTTGAAATTCGTGTGTATATCGGGTGATAATACAAAAAAATGAAGGTTTGGATCAGACCTGATGATGGAGACGACAGAGAGTCAAGGGAACTCCACATAGGTATGTAGGAACTACCAAGTTTTTGGGCTTATTTCATTCGCATTGACGAGACCTTTACACCGAAAGCATTTAGTAAGTTTTATTTTCGTAACATAACATCACGCCGGTACGCTCTGAATGGGTACGCAGGTACCACTAAAAATGAAAAATAAAAATCTTATTTACAAGAAATTTAACCGACTTCCAAAAACAAAACACTACAAAGTATAAAATAACTTTAATTTCGGAAGTCGATGTCAAAAAACGAAATAACCAATAACACCGACTTCCGAAATTAAAGTTATTTTATACTTTGTAGTGTTTTGTTTTTGGAAGTAGGTTATATAGTATTTTTTTTTGTCGGGGGTTTTTTAAATTTTATTCTTATTTCATGCTTTTTAAACTTAATTCACCTAATAGGTACTACTACAAAATTTATGATCGCATCATCTTCCTGCCCTTATCCCATGTTACTTGGGGTCGGCGCAACACGTTTTTTACTTCCATTCTGTTCTATCAGCTGTCACGCTATCACTTACTCCGTTTTCTTTCATTTTGCTCCTCACAGCATCCATCTTTATTTTGGCCTTCCTCTCCCTCTCTATCCATCCACAAATGATCTACACTCACCTAAACGGCGCTACATCCACCAATGTATTAAATCATTTCTCTTTTCTGCTTCATCATCAAACACTGATCACAATCTATTTATAACCTATTCATTGCTACCATTTAAATGAATACGAAAACGGAAAGTCTGCTGTTAGTAAGTGAGGAGTTGCGTATCCTGCAGATTTCAGGACATGCTTCAGCATCAGGTTAAGGTTACTGATCTATATAATCTGTTCAATTAAACCATTCCAGTGAGTTCAAATACGATGCCTCTGCTGTAACTTAGTGAGGAGTTGGGTATTCTGCAGATCTCAGGTTATGCTACAGCATCAGCTCAATATAAATATGTTTTTTGCAATGTCATTGAAGTAACAGAATACTAAATTTCGCATCGATCGGACCCGTTAAAGCTGGTTAAATGCCTTCATCAACTAGAAAAGAGCTGATGATCTTCAAACGGCTCAACCGATTTTGATAAAACTTGTCTAAGAACCACCGCTAGAAAACCTGTTTTAAAAATGAAATAAAACGGCATCGATATCAGTTCATCCGTTTGAGAGCTACGATGCCACAGACACACACACAGACAGATAACGACGTCAGACTTATAACACCCCTCTTTTTTGGTCGGGGGTTAAAAACAGATAACTTGTAGACCAGTTGCTGATTGGTCGCCAGTTTATGTTAGTCTACAATGTTTCAGAACGGCACGGAGATTTTATACAAGATTTAGATTGGTATAAATTGTAGAAAAAATGTTTATTTGGCAATTTATCACGAGTTTACAATCTTTCAAGATATTATGTAAATATCCGGTGACGTCTACACCGATTAGTCATTATGTATAATAGGTATTTAATCACTTTGACTAGGTATACCATAAAGGAAGTTCAACCTTGAAATATACCTACCGATCCATTTCGCCCGACTCATGCAACGCGCGCCTCCTGTAAAGATGAAAAGTTTGATCACACAACCGTTCTCTGGGTTATTTTTACTTGTTTATTAAATTTAGTAATTTGATTTTAATCAAAATTATTTATACTATAAGTCTATACTATATCATAAAGAAAATTTAACCTTGAAATATACTTACCGATCCATTTCGCCCGACTCATGCAACGCGCGCCTCCTGTAAACACACAACAGTCCTCTGGGTTATTTTGACTTGTTTATTAATTTTTATTAATTTGTTTTGTTGTAGTTTTTTCATACAAACGTTAACATTCCCAAGACCTTTGGAAAATGTTCTTTTTTTAATATTTTGGTATTTCGAACATTTTTATTTAAGTACTTAGGTATATTACCAATAACATTTTTTTCTCCTTATGAGTGGATATGAAGTGTAGCCATTCCGGTCAAAATAATGTAAGTATAACTTACATAAATTAATTAAACATTATACTAGGTTCTGCCCGCGACTTCGTCAGAGTGGAATCAGAATAGGATCCAGAGAATAGTGAGTTATCATTCTATTATTACATAAAGCTAAATGTAAATAAGTTGTATGTAATAGTTGTAGGCTTACAACTATAACTACATACAAGTTATTTACCGGTGCTTCATCATGATTCTGTGCTGCTACATTTTATTTTATTTTATTTTATTTATTCGGGAAAACAAACAATTACACATTAAAAAAAAAATTACAAAAAAAAGGTATGATACAGAAATGATACAAATGTGAAATCAACTACGTTCTCCACAGATACACAATGAGACAATTTGGTACATTTAAGACAAGCGTTGGGAACAATAAAAAAAAAGAAAAATATTAATCGTATAAAGAAGAAAAGCATCAACAAAACATAAAGCTGTCAAAAGTGCCGCATAAGTGGAACATCAGTGTCACATCAATTTTTTAATAAGCTAAGCAACATGACTCTAAACTTTCTATGTGGTAAAGCAAACAAATCCAAACTGTACAAATTCTTATTAAAATTGCTCGTAAGGCGACGAAGAGGCGCACGCAAGCCTGCATTTGTACGACTAGAAGTAGTGGCGAATACAGGTCGTGCGCGAGCCTTGCGTCCCTGGCATGTTCTGGGAACAATGTAGTACAACTTGTTACATGGTGGATATTGTGATTTCCTGCAAAATAAGGCGCGGCGCCCACTATCAGTGAACATCGGTGCGGCTCGGGTGCCACACGGTGGCTTCGGGCGGTTTCGGATGCCTGAGAGCTGCTTCGGGCGGTTTCGGGTGCCTGAGAGCTGCTTCAGGCGGTTTCGGGCTGCCTTGGCAGTCGTAAGCATACCTAAGGACGCCGAAGCGGTCTTCGGTAGCTCGGGTCAACTCGGGTGGCATTTTCGTGGCAGACACGTTGCAGAATAGTCATAACTTTCACCGCGCCTCCGTTAGCTTGGCAACACCCAGAGGAAAATAAAAGGCAACAGCCTCATTAATTATACTTATAGGTTCGTTTTAAATGACGATGACAAGAAAAGTTGATTATTTTTTGTGCATTCATCCAAAATCTTATTTTTTGCCTTAAGGTTCCAAGTTTCTCTTCTTTTTCAGCAAGATGAACAATGAGAACTAAGTCCCAATCCACCATTATAAATGCATTCACCCAACTGTTTTCACGTAACGTTACGACTTACGTGTCTGCCACTCAAACTATTCTTAGTTTTACCGAAGCTACCCGAAACCAGCCTCGGCGTCCTTATGGCCTGGCCACAGTCTTTGGCGGTGCGGGACGCGGTGCGGCGTGCGGCGCGGCGGGTGGCGCGATTTGCGATGGTATGCCACAGCTTGACTAACTGAGACCGCGGCGGCGTCAGCGGTGGACGTATTTAGAGAACCTACTAAAATGGCGCTGTCAAAAGTGGCACGGTATTGCCTTGAAACAAGTGTGTTCTTAGCTCAAGATATCATTCAGTCAAGAATAAGAGCGCACCCAGTTAACCAGAAAAGGAAAGAACTTGGCGAATTTCCAGTGGCGTAACTATACCATCTGAGGCCCGTGGCAAATTCATTGGATGGGGCCCCAGTAAAAATCGTAACATTGTTATTTAATTTTAATAAATCACTGAAGTAGAAACTTAACAGTACTTATTACTAATATTGTGCCCATTTTAGTTAAATATACAACGGACCAAGCACGAAATCGCAAAATAAATAAGCTGTTCAGTACGTTTTGTCGAGTTATTTCAGTACCAACCTATAATTTCTTCTTTTATTATAGGACCAACCTATAATAAAAGCTGTTCAAAATGATGAATATAATGATCCCTTTTCAGGTATTGCGTTTACTCTATTACACATTATATGTATAATAAACATAATTTTCAAAAGCATAGGTATTACATATTTATATGATTTTAAGTACTTAGAGGTATATACAACTTATAATAAAGAAAATATCTTCGCGCTATGCACTATAGATGCTTTCGTAAAAAATATCATACCAGTCTCTACTTAAGATTAAGAAGTACGGCCTTTTGACTTTACACTCTAGACGCACTCTTCTTGAGATGATGACGCTTTTTAACATATGTCGTAACAAGTTTGACTGTGCTAATCTGGTTCATAGTTTGTGCTACCTGATCCCTCGTATAGCACACGGGCGTGACTCTCGCTCTAAATGCTTATTCGCTGCCCCTTTCTGTCGTTCTAATTCGGGAGCTCGCTCACCACTGCGTCGCTTGGTTGATACTTATAATAAACAATTTTGTTCAGTAGATATAATTTTCCTCAGCAAGTCGTTATTTAAAAAAGAAATTTATAATATCTTAAAAGACTTACAGTAGTCAATGAGGGTACGCATGTTGGCTCTGTGAGTCGCCTGGCACACACGGGGTGGATGAAACTGATGTCGAACACCCGGATATCATTTTTCAATAAAATGAATAAAAATTATATAAGTAGATGTTGGGCGACCTATTGTGCTATTAGTACCTACATATTAATATTACGGTACTACAGAGTTCTTGAATTTGTGTCTTTCTTTCTTTTCCAACCTAATAATAACTATAATATTATATTATGTAACTATAAATTTACACTAGATTAAGTTGTATCGATGTTGCCTTTTAACAGCTAGCTATTTTGTATAATAATCTGTGGATAACGTCGTTAGCAGTGTATATGCTACTCCTATTGACTAATTGTTGAGATTTTTGTATTATATACTGCTGTTTGTTGTCCTTAATAAAATAAAATAAAAATAATTGTTACTAAATTATGTTGTAAATGTTTAGGTTACTTTGAGATCGCGGCCCTCGGTTCGAGGCCCTGTCTGGCCGGGGGCCCGTGGCATTTTGCCAGCGCCGCCACCCTATAGTTACGCCACTGCGAATTTCACACTCTTTATTATGAATATAGAAACTATCCCGATTTTATAACATACCTATATTAATGATATTTGACATCCATATTGCTGGTCTACTTAAGCTAAAGGGCATTTTTGTTTATGAAATAAAAGTAGGTAATGAATGAGCAGTTGATACTCACGAGGTATGCATGGGTACAATATGAGGGCACTGGTGTTCCACTTGTTCGCCGTGGGATGCTCGGACCCTGAAAATAAACGCGGTAAAATTATATAAATATACTTGTAGGTGGGGAAGTTGTGCATACTCTGAAAATGTATTCTGCTCTAAAAATGTTCACCATATTTATTAGGACCAGTTTTGGCGATACAGAACTAAAGGATTCGCACTTCAAGATCGAAATGAAAGCCTTGGTACTGCATTTGCTGCGCCGAGGCTGAAAATGTAACAAGGAAACCGGAATTTTATTTTTAAAATAATAGTAGGTACCTAATGAATGAGCAATCGATACTCACGAGGTATGCATGGGTACAATATGAGGGCACTGGTGTTCCACTTGTTCGTCGTGGGATGCTCGGACCCTGAAAATAAACGCGGTAAAATTATATAAATATACTTGTAGGTGGGGAAGTTGTGCATACTCTGAAAATGTACTCTGCTTTAAAAATGTTCACCATATTTATTAGGACCAGTTTTGGCGATACAGAACTAAAGGATTCGCACTTCAAGATCGAAATGAAGGCCTTGGTACGGCATTTGCTGCGCCGCCGCGCCGTCTTAAAAAGTCACACAGTTGCGTCGCGCCGTCAATGTCAAGTTTTAGTGAATATTCTGAAAGCTTACTCTTAAGAATTGACATACTTAGGTACTCATAAGGAAAAACCTAGTGTATACATGATGAACTAGGAAGATGGGATAGCGCAAGAGTATCGATACAGGTTGCGTCCCACACTAAAGGCCTACCCATCTTCTAAGGAAACAAACATGCCGTCCGGTCTGTTGCCATCGTCACGTGCCAAGCCATTGGGTTTAAATAATACAGCTGGAACGCCAACGGTGACGAGAGCTCATCGGATAATGTCATTTAAATTAGCGTGTCGTGCAAAACGGCGTGCACTGCGGCTACAAGAAAGGCCGTGGTGCCCGAGGCTGAAAATGTAACAAGGAAACCGGCATTTTATTTTTTAAATAATAGTAGGTACCTAATGAATGAGCAGTCGATACTCACGAGGTATGCATGGGGATATGATGATGGCGCTGGTGTTCCACTTGTTCGTCGTGGGATGCTCGGACCCTGAAAATAAACGCGGTAAAATTATATAAATATATTTGTAGGTGGGGAAGTTGTGCATACTCTGAAAATGTACTCTGCTTTAAAAATGTTCACCATATTTATTAGGCCCATTTTTGCGATGATTTTTTACTGAAATAAAGGATTCGGAACTTCAAGATCGTAATGAAGGCCTTGGTACAGCATTTGCTGCGCCGCCGCGCCGTCTAAAAAAGTCACACAGTTGCGTCGCGCCGTCAATGTCAAGTTTTAGTGAATATTCTGAAAGCTTACTCTTAAGAATTGACATACTTAGGTACTCATAAGGAAAAACCTAGTGTATACACGATGAACTAGGAAGATGGGATAGCGCAAGAGTATCGATACAGGTTGCGTCCCACACTAAAGGCTTACCCATCTTTCAAGGAAACACCACCACCACCACCATCGTCACGTGCCAAGCCATTGGGTAGCCATTGGGTAGCTCGTCGGATAGTGTCGTTTAAATTAGCGTGTCGTGCAAAACGGCCTGCACTGCGGTTGCAAGAAAGGCCGTGGTGAAAGTGTAACAAGGAAACCGGCATTTTATTTTTAAAATAATAGTAGGTGCCTAATGAATGAGCAATCGATACTCACGAGGTATGCATGGGAACATGATGACGGTACCGGTGTCCCACTTGCTCGTCGTAGGATGCTCGGCGCCTGAAAAGATACGCGGTAAAATTATATAAACATACTTGTAGGTGGAGAAGTTGTACATATTCTGAAAATGTACTCTGCTTTAAAAATATTCACTATATTTTAGGACTAGTTTTGGCGATACTTAGTGACAGAACTAAAGGATTCGGCACTTCATGTTCGAAATGAAGGTTTTGGTACGGCATCTGCTGCGCCGGCGCGCCGCCTAAAAAGTCACACAGTCGCGTCGCGCCGTCAATGTCAAGTTTTAGCGAATATTCTGAAAGCTTATTCTTAAGAATTGCTATACTTAGGTACTCATAAGGAAAAACCTAGTGTATACGAACTATGTTTTTTTACCTATCAAATTAATGGATTCTTAATCTTTTTGATTTCTGCGGCATGTGTGTATGTATATGTTACGAGTGTATAGCCAGCAATGTGTGTTAAAGACGATAGCAGGGATAGGGGAGACGTGTGGGGGCAGGTAGGAACGTGACGAAAATATACGTCTGTCGATACGGCTTATCGTAGAATAGGGAATATGCATGCGATTTTTTTATTTGCAAAATGAAATACTTATTAGCTCTAAACAATTACGAAATTGTATTTTAAATACCTTCATTAGAGATGAAGTTATAAAGCTTCAAAGATTATAATTAGAAAGAGATGTCCGATATGAACTTTGACGTCAAACTCCATGACGCCTAAGATACAGCTGCCATAGAAAACAGCGCTTTCGCGAGTCTCTCTCGCGCAGATTATTTGTATAAAATAATTATATCTCGTTTGTTTTTCGAGTAATTTTGATTCTATTTTCACTGTTAGTATTATATTTTTGTATATTTTTAGATAAACTGTTTAGATAATTTTTTTTTTTCATGCATATTCCCTATTGACTATTTCATAAAATGTCCACCTCAAACCTAACCTCAACGACGGAATTACGACCGATTTCTGGCTGCAGGGTATAAAGTAACCTAACATAAATGGTACGGCGGAAGCTAACCCGTCCGTGTCGGGGTGCCCCAAGTTACCTGTGTCCTAAGTTCCCAAATGAGTTGGTTAGGCAAGACAGTTAACGATATCGAACCAAGTTATTTGCCTAGCTGTTCAATTGAATGCCGGAATGTCACTTAGGCCGCTAATAAAACGGCGAAGTTCAATAATAAGGGCTAATTAAACGGCTGATTAAGCCAGTTGGCTGTGAGATATACATTGATAAATACAGGCCAAAATCACATCAATCAATCCATCATCATCAATTTCACACGTTGCCGGCGGATTTATGAAAATGTATAACATTTATCGGTACTAAGGTTGCATTATTAATAATCACCGATAAATGTAATTAATTTCCCACTTTAACCTCGACTTCGGTAATTATTAATAATAATCGAAAACTATTCATAATTTTCAATAAATCACATTTACAGTACGTATGTAAAGTAATAATATTTCATACATTGGCTAGCCGCCTTAGGTATTGTACACATTACCTAGGCATTGTATAGTATTCTATACAATGTGTCGGTAACGTGTAGAATTAAGTGAATTAAAGAGGTTTGTGCCCAAGTGCCCACAACGGTGGATCTGCTGTTATTTCGTGATGTGGTTGCGTCAATTAGGGGTCAGAGTCAGAACGCGTCATACTTTTTCTTCATTGCCGCAACGCGTTGTGGCCTTTTTCGTTAGTGCCACGACGCGATATTCGCAATATGGCCGTCTGAAAGACGCCACAACGAGATGTGAGCTATTTATTTCGCTCAATTAGTGTTTTCGATCTTTGAACTTAACAGATATACCAATAAGTACGAGAAATAGTCATTCCAATCCGGATCTGACAGACCCACCAGCCATACAGCGTTATATTTGGCAACCAGGCACGCCCAGGGTTAAGGAAATATTTTAAGTTTTCTCGTCTCGCTTTGTCGTGCTTGACACCTTTTACCTACCTACTTTGACATTTCATTATTATTTAAATTTTATTTTATTTAATTATACGTCTTTGTTTTTGAATTTGAAAATAATTCTGCAATAGAAATAGTGCGTATAAGTTTTCAGTATGAAGTAACACAGAAAAATACAATTTCTAGTTTCCATGCCTTTTTTGTTTCGATGAAAGGAAAGGTATCAATTAAAAAAAAATCTTTTCTTAACATATAGATATTAAGAATTTCAAAGAAGTTTTTTTTATAAACTACAGTATTTCGTAATACTATATAAAGAACTTAAAAATATATCTATGAAATTTTGTCGGTTCTGGACAACAGTTTATTCCTAATTCAAAACATAATTCCTGCTTTATTAAAAATAATAATCAATTAAACTTTAATACTGATGAACTTTAGTGCAACATGTGTGGCATAAATAAAAAACTTTTTTGTTCTAGTAGATATTCTGATAACAAGCTCTGTTTTTGAAAATATCCACTAGGTAAATACTTACGATTCATATTCCTGGGACGACACCGGCGTGACCTCCGAAGACCACCGGCGATGGTGTCTGGAAGGTTACAGAGTACGCCTTTAATGTAATGTTCTGTAAACTTGCTCTTTTTATAGAATTAAATCAGGACGCTCAAACGAACCCAATCGTGATGGATTTAACAGTTACTGACTAAGAGTTCCACTATCCACTTTTAACTTTGTGTTTAACCAAATGTTTCATTCTATAATGCAGTGGTGGTCTTTACTATTGCGAGGCCCCGAACGGCACACCTTTGCGATGCTCTTGTTATTTTTGAAATTTATATGAATCTATGTATTTCTGATTATTTTTGCAGCTTTTCTTAAGAACACAATCTATACTAATACTAATAATAATATTATAAAGAGGAAAAGTTTCTGAATTTGTAGGGGGTAATCTCTGGATCTACTGAATCGATACTGAAAATTCTTTTACCAATAGAAAGTCACGTCATTTATAGATATAATCTCGAAAAATACCGCCCAACGAAGTGGGCACGGGTCAGCTAGTTTTAAATAAAATCATAATGAGCGAGATTTACAAGTGAAAAAATGGCAAAGCTGAAAACCGATATTGTCATCGAATTTGAGGAATTCGTTGGCACCTCTATCTCGCTCATAACAAATCTTATTAACTATGAAATGACTTCGTTTTATTGTTAACCTTTTGAGCGCCACGGTCGGCTATAGCCGACAAACGAAAAAGTGCCCAACACGCCACCGTCGGCTATAGCCGACAAGCAAACAATATTTTTAAGTACAAAATAAATATACTTAATCAAGTTGTCTGTGATTACGTTACGAGTAATATTTTGTTAAAAAAATATGGAACGAAAAGCAATGATTACTTAATTTGTTTTCGATAAGATATTGGAATCCGTATTTTTTTTTTTAAGATATTTGCGCTGAATTTGTGCTTGGCGTGGGAGGGACGCCTTTGCGTTTACGCTCTGGCGGTCAAAAGGTTAAACATATCAAATCTCGAGTTGCCCTGCAAGCGCGAGACCCTGGGCGGCTGCCCTGCTTGCCACCCCCTAGGGCCACCACTGCTATCTACACTAAAGCTTGTTTGTTTGAACGCGCTAATTTCTGGAACTACTAGTGGAATTTGATTTTTTTTTATGTACAATTCTTTGTGATAACCACATTCATGAGGAAGGCTGTAGGCTACGCTACGGGAAAAATCGGGATAAGCGCGTACGAAGACAGAACAGTCTCGCATCGCTCGCCATATTGCACTGCTTTGTAAAAATAACTTTAAGCGATCCGTGTAAGGTTAAATTTGCAAAAAAAATTGTATATAGTGTAACTACACACAACTCCCACAGTTTTTGACGACAGTTTCGAGTGTTGCATTTGTTCGAGAGTGTGCATCTTGGGTTTTTTTATATATCAATGGTGACAGCACAAATCGACACGAGAGCGATGGTTGTTTAATCACAATTTTTTTCAGACCTGTCATCGTGTTGCCGTCAATGTTTACATTATACAAAGACAGAATAAGCGCAATACCTCTTAAGGGGTCATTGTACTCATCATTATGAACAACTTTTACTATGGGAACAACACCGAAATCACGAAAAAAATCAGCTGCTCAGTACATTTTGTCGAGTTATGCGCACATAAATGTGTGGGGGAGTCGATTTTTTTCGCGATTTCAGTGTTGATCCCATAGTGAAAGTTGTTCATGTTGATGAGTTCAATGACTCCTTAAGAGGTATTGCGTGCGAAAATATGTTTTTTGATTATTTTGATGTTTACTGAAACAAAATTATTTGAAGAAGTTTACTTACAGATTTGATTGTATTGAAAAGTATTTCTACATACAAAACTTAGCTATTTTTACAAATAGTATATTATTAACAAATACCAAATGTTTTTGAAACTCATGTATGACTTTATTTATTGCATGTATCCATTTTTGTTGTTTATCACAAAACCAAAGTGTAGTAGGTAGGTACTATTTGTGGGAAAGTAATGTAATTTTTACACCATATGACTTATTTTTATTTTTCTATATAGCACCCTGCTATCAGAAGAACTAGACAAAACATAATGTAATGAATGAAGTTCAAGATCGTATTTGTATGTGTCCTTCAAACTCGCGGCACTTCTCAGGAACTGTTTCTTAAGATGTGTGTCTTCTGAAAACTTACACAATGACGTCACACAACCGTTCACGCGTTCAGGTACGCCGATAGGGATCATAAATCTAATTTGTCAATCGATACTTACTTCGGCAGAGTATAGTGATGCGCGGGTTCCAGCTCGTATATAGGGTCGGGGAACCTGCGCCTGCGAAAGAATTACTTTATTAATTTTTTATTAATTATTTATTTTATTTGACATTAATATTTTGATTTCAATTTAAGTCTGGACATCTACATATTTATAATTTCTTATTATTATTTTTATTTTTTCAATGTTTCTTTATATTAATCAGACCTATTCTGACAATGATGTGCATGCCTGTAAGTGACTTGTTTACAGAGGATCCTCTCGAAAATTGTCTTAATAATTATGTTGATTTGTAAATAAATCGTTGGTGTGCCTATATTAAATAAATAAATAAATTACGCATAAGTAAACAGCCTTATAGTCCACCCAACGAATGGGAAATAGGGGAAATAACTCGTGTACAAGCGAAATATTTTAGGCTGAGTAGTTTTGGAGATAAGGAGGAGGGAATGGTAATTTTTCGTCCAATTTCTTGAATAACTCCAAGCTATATATTTTAAAATTATGAAAACGATATATTTAAGACCCGCACAATAAGCCATTTCATTTGATAAATGTCACACGGCACAGTTTGAAAAACCATTACACTCCCCCCGCCCCCTCCGTTAGCTTCACTCCACCCATCAGTACTTGTAGTATGTTGTTTAAAACACCATTCCCTACAACTTTGCCAAAATTCGCTTATACACGAATTATTTCCCTTATTTGGCAATATTTGGTTTTCGTTTGGTGGATTATTATATTTACAGGTATAAAAATTCTAACCAAGTATTAAGTAAAAGTATGTTTTTTTAGGTAATACATACAATTTATTTACAAATACATACGTATCTAGTATACGTTTGTATTTGTAAATAAATTGTGACTCGGCAAAAGTTATTTAGCCAAAAGAAAAGCCTTTAGCCTACGACCTACTTAATATACACACAAAATTTCATGAAAATCGATCGAGCCGTTTCGGAGGAGTTCGGTGACAAACACCGTGACATGAGATTTTTATATATTAGAAGATAATAAACAAATTAAATAACAAAATTGCGGTTGCGGAATTTGTTGCCAGGCCTGGATTTTCGACACCAGTGCGAGAAAGGAGATACAAAGAGCAGAAAGAGCTATGGAGAGAAGCTGCGTAAATATCAAACTGGGCGACAGAGCAAGTAACACTGACATTCGCAGCAAGACTAAAGTCACTGTTGCTCTCGTTTTTCACAAAGCCTTAAATGGAGGTGGGCCGGGCATGTTGCAAGGTATTGTGACGATCGATGGACTTTAAGGACAATCAAATGGAAAGGTCCTAATGGTTCCAGAAGCAGAGGCCGGCCGTGCGCCCGATGGCAAGATGAGATTGTGGTGAAGGCTGGTCATGACTGGGTCACCGCATTAGATAGAGAAACGCAGAATTTTTTGGAGGAGGCTTTTACCTGAAGGAAGTCCACACTAAACTGATCTCAGATTACTAATAATAATTAGGAATGAATGTGCATGTTTAATTTAATTTAAGTTCATAATTTCTTAAATCAATTCCACCTCATTATTTTTATTTTCTATTATTAATCAATTATTTTATGTTATCCAACTACTTTTATTATTTGAACAAGTTTTATTTTTAATCAACTATTGTTATAAATCTAAGAATCAATTTTACTTTTAACGATTGTAAGAATGCATGTCATTATAATTTTAATCGTTATTTACAATTCCAATTTTTATTTTTGTATGTTAAATTGCGTGGAATGAATAAAGCTTATTATTTATTTATCAGTATTTAAACTAAAAGAAAGCGTTTAGATCATACTACTCGTGCAAGATATTCTGATCGAACCTGTCTTTAGGAAAATAGTAGGCGAAGGTAGAGCTTTCATCGCTAACGGACTCGCTGTGCCCGCTGTACGAAGTCATCGCGTCAGCTACCTGACGCCTCGTGAAACTGGCGGACGTCGAGGCGTCTGCTACCTCGGGCCTCCTGCAAAGGTACGCGTTACGGGGCATGATACATTATCATCTGCCAAGCTTTTTCCCAACTAGGGGAGATCTTTGTACCTTGGGACACGTTGTACCTAGAGACAAGCTCATTGAGTCAGAAAAAGAATGGTAAGTAGCGACATCTAGTAACTGTAAAATCGGCCATCCTTAGATGTGGTATGCCGAGTGATTTTGATTTAAGTTTTATACACAATATTTTCAGGTAAGTAATTTAATTATGATACAAAAAGTTGTTATCTACATTAATAATCACTTATTTTAATATAATTTACTGGCTTTTCGTAATTCGCAAATTATATAACCACACTTTGTTTTATACAATTGAAATTTGTACCTTGGAACAGCGAATTTTTTGTACCTTGGGACTGTCCCAAGGTACAAGGCATTGCTTCATTCAACTATTTATTAATTTTTGTTTTTATGTTTTTAGATGCCGCGAAATAAAAATAAAGTCACACGGCCAAGTGAGTAAAATTTTAAAAATGCAATTGAAAAGTTCATTTGCATGGTCATTAAAAAACGTGTATCTATTCGGGAAGCTGCCGAAGAATTTCATGTCTCAAAATCTTTAATAGGTCGTTACGTCAAGTTGAACACAGAAAAAAATAATGTTGAGGTCGTTCGTCACCCTCAGAATGCTGTCAAAAGAATACTCTCTTGACAGCATTCTGAGGTGACGTCGATCACTAAATACTTAGTGACGATAAAGAAAAGCTATTGGTTGCAAATTGCTCTAAGACATCACAGTTTCACTTCGGAATATGTAAATATGACTTTTTAAAATTAGTTTTGGGAACACATTCATAGTGCGTGCAGCTAAGGAGTGGAATTCCCTGCCGGAGTCTGTGTTTCCTGATAGCTATAACCGGGGAGTATTTAAGTCAAGAGTGAATAGGTTGCTTCTAGGCAAGCGTGCTCCATCTTCGACCACATCGTCGCTTACCATCAGGTGAGATAGTGGTCAAACGCGAGCCTATAAATAGTAAAAAAAGTAATCGAATATGCAGTCATTTTGTTATTATTATTAAGTTTTGTTATTATTTTTGTTATTCCGAGTATCTAAAAAGTGATTGTAGGTAGTCTTGTATGTGTTGTGTAACGACTGTCTGTCTGTCTGTCACAGCTGGATATCTCAAGAACTACTAATGCCATCAACTTGAAATTTGGTATAGTTTTAGATTACGTTTGTTCAACTATTATGCGGATAAGAAAGAAATAAAAATGTATAACTTTTTTTTGCAACAGCGATTTAAAGGGGTTATTTAGGGACTACTCACACTTATTCAGCTCTATTCAGCTTATGCCCATAGAAAAAAAACGAGTTTGTATGGAGATGCGTACGCATCCATTCAACTTTCCGCGTTTATTCAGCATACGCGGCAAACAAGGATAAAATGAGGACAAATGTCTTATTATCATGCGAGTGCTATAGATAGAGATCAGCGCTGTTCTGGCGCGTTCAGGGCTGTTCCACCGCATTTAGCGTCGATCGCGGTGGAACAGCGCTGTACACGGATGGTTCTCGACTCCTTGTGTGACTGACACTGGCATGGCCACCATCAGGGATTTAAATATTGATAACATAAAAAAAATGTCTCTTATCAGTCGCCAAATATCAGAATCAGTCCGTCACTAGTTCAAAAGTTATAAGGGTTTATAGGTGGCCGATCTGCGCCTACCCCAGCTTGGTTCATTTGAATCTCAAAAGCTAGGGGACCTAGCGAAGGTCTGTTTTCTCCCAAATTTAGTCGCTAATTAGTCGCAATTTTTCGCCAAGTCACAGATTTAGTCGGGTCTTAGTTTAGAAGATCGAATGAGTTCAATTTTTAAGGTATAGTCCAAGAGAGATCGAAGAGTAATCTCTTCGATTTAAAAAAATAATAATTGAAAATCGGAATTGGAAATTCATTCGAAGAGAATACTCTTCAAATAAATTTCCAAGACAAATATTTCTATTAACATGTGTATTATGCTTCTAGTCTTATCGGTCCGTATGAATGTCAAAGAGAGATAAATTCTCAATCATTCGATCTAGCTCTTGGACTGTACCTGTACTGGGTCGACCCAGTGTCGTTTGCGTTTTAATTTTTTACGTTTAATTTTATCTATTTCTTCTGCAAGAAGCGAAACGATAAAAATATCCCAAATAGAACTGTCCATGTTAAGAGCACAATAGTAAAGAGTAAAGAGCGTGACTACCGCCAGACCACCTTCAAAGTCGATTTTCTCGAAAACTACGGAAGTACCAATTTTTTTGTTTGAGTACTTATTAGTACCATTTGAATACTAATTATTTACCAAATATGGAAGCGATTGGCGTTGGTGGTCCTGCGGTAGTCACAGACATCTTCAAATCTTAAATCGTTTATAGCAATCCATAATGTGCACATACAGGTGGTAAAATGAATAAATAGAAACAATTATGGACCCTGTCGGGCACAGTAAAACTTTATATAATTAGGAGAGAGGAAGAGCGCATTAGACAATTTTTTTTGTAAAATAGTTTTTTATTATTTCCTGTCCAACTTGTACCTATTATTGAACATTTTATGCATATTATTGTTATCTACATATCTATTTTTAGATCAAATTACATTTTTAGTTGTTTTATTGTTTATTCCCTTGCAATTTCTATTTATTTTAGATGAATTATAAGTATCTTTGTTAATTTAATAGTGGTTTTCATTTTTATAATAGTGTATTATTCATTTATTACTATTATTAATAGAATACTTTGTTATTTATTATTATAAATAGTAAAGAATGTCATTTATTTATTATTATTTCCTTTATTCATTTTATTTGCATGTTATCTTATATTTTTAAATATTTCATAAAAAAATATATAAAAAAGCATTTAAAAATAGTAGCCCACCGATATCGGGAACAGTGGGCTACCGGTGGTCAGGGCTCTGCTGCTTTCTGTATCAAGCCCTTGATCCAGCTGCCCAACGAGAGCCTCCTTAGATGTTGGCCGAGGCTCTTGGCAATTATGCCATTGGCCGTCACGACTATTGGCACAATGACTGCTGTGTTCACATCCCATATGTTGACAACCTCGCGAGCCAAGTCAAGATACTTAGTTTTTTTTATCTTTCTCAGCCTTCACGAGGTTCTCGTCATAAAGGACTGTTATATCAACAATCATTGCGCGACGCTCTAGTCGGTCTATCACCACTATATCAGGCTTATTGGTAACAACAGTCCTGTCAGTGATGATAGACCGATCCCAATATAATGTGTAATTGCATTTTCGAGAACTGGGTGGGGCACATACCTATAGTACGGTACTTCCGATTCCACGAGATTATATTTAAGAGCAAGTTGCTGGTCCTGGCTACAAGGTTGTACCTGTGTAAATAGTCTCCGTTAGCCAGACTAGAACAACCGGAAATAATGTGGCGGATGGATTCCCCGGGCCGGTGACATGCCCGACATATGTCAACCGTACCGTCCTTCACAATGTATTTTCGGTAGTTGTTTGTCATCATAACTTTATCATCATAATCGCACAGACAAAACCTTCGGTTTCCCCAAAGAGGTCACTAAAACGCAGCCAGGCTACGGATGCTAAGAGGTCTACATCAGGCGCATATAGGACCTGATAGAAGTGTCCGTGAAGCTCCTTGCTCTGCCATACCTCCCTGCGGTCATTAGTATCTAATACCACAGGTTTGCGCCAGTTCTCGTTAGCCAAGTAGAACGCGGTAAGGCCTTGTCCACTGCTACCACATATCGATGCATACTCACGTCGGCCTCAAGGAAGTATTCCCTCAGGCTGCATACCTAGCGTTTGTTTAGTGTCTTAGCATTTAAGAAGCCAAGACCCCCACACTTCCACGGGATATACAGCCTCATCACCGATGACCGTGGGTGATGCATGCGATTTGCAGTAAGCAGTGAGCGTACTCTCCTGTCCAGGGCGTCAAGTGCCGTCTGAATCCATTTGAGTATGCCGAAAGAGTACAACAAAACGGGCATGATCCACCCTTTGAAGGCGCGCACCTTGTTTCCGCCTGATAAAAGACTATTAGTAAAGGCGGGCAAAGAAATGCTCCTTCAACGATTGTTACATATCAGCAGCATTGATGCCTAACGCTTCCGACATACCCAAATACTTGCAAGTTTCGGTTGAGGAGAGGGACCTAAGGTGTATGGAATCCGAGAGTTGGGTTCCCACGGATTCCATAATCTCCCCTCGCTTTACACGATGGCGCTACTGAAGGTTTCTGTTACCTTCAGTAGCTTCATCAGTTGCAAGTTGTTAGGAGCAAAGAGTTTCAAGTCATCCATGTAAAGGAGGTGCGATATAACCTGACCACCTCTTCTCAATCGGTAGCCTTGGCCCGAACAACCCTCCAGCAATGTACTGAGAGGGTTGAGGGCCAGACAAAACCACAGTGGACTCAGACTGCCACCCTGAAATATTACACGCTCGATGCTTATCAGTTCGCTATTCGCCTGGGTCTGTCGGCACCCTGGATAGTGAAGGACCGTCTTCCACTGCCCCATACACGACATCAGGAAGGTGCGTAGAACTGCATCAACTTTGTAGCGCTCCAGCACCCTCATGAGCCATGTATGGGGCACCGAGTCATAGGCCTTCTTATAATCTATCCAGCATGTCGATAGATCCTTTTGGGAACGTCGAACCTGTTGGCTGATGGCTATGTCGATGAGGAGCAGCTACTTAGTACCGCGGGACCCGTTCCTACATCCATTCTGAGAAGAAAACATTATTGAATTACTATCAATATGATGGTTAATCTTTCCTCTCAAAATGGATGTAAGAACTTTATAGACTGTCGGTAAACACGTGATGGCACATACTGGAATTGAGATGCCAAGCGAGCGTGCAATCTTTTGAACCATTTTATCCAAAAATTGTGCAATCCGTCCGGCCCTGGAGATTTCCAGTTAGGCAACGGACAGACTGCACGAGCTACATCTTGGGGGCTGATGATAATTGCCCCCATTTCTGGCTTCAGTTCGCACGCGCGCTCGGCCTCCCGATTCCAATCACCCTCGGTGTGACTGACAGGCACCGACCAGATGCTGCGCCAGAATGAACATATGGCGTCATTATCCGGTAAGCGCGTATCAGTCACACCTTGGGCCGGTCGCTCCCAAGCACTATAAACCCACCTCTCATTGGTTTGGAATGTGCGATTCTGAGTGTATCGCTCCACTCGCCGCTTGTACCTACGAATATGGTTTGCCCATGCATACACCTTCTGCTTCAGGAAGTCGATGCGCTCTGTGACACAGGAAATATAATCTCGGGGATTGACATCAGTCCCCGAAAACGCCCGTCTCACAAAGCGTATCACTCTAGGGCGAGTGTTGCTCTCCCTGAAGTAGATATTTTTGCCGATGAGTGCTCTAGCCTCACCGATACGACGCTCGATCCTGCACTGCGAAGCTGGTGCAGCTGGTCGTGTAACTCTGGCAGGAAATTTGACATGATATAATAATAATAACAAAAAAAAAAATTGTTTCTCTAATAATTTATTTCTCATATTCAAAAACACAGTACAAAGTCATTTTATAGCATATATTACGAAACTGGTGTCTGTTGTAGGTAAAACCTGTATTATAGATCACCAGTCATTCCCTTCATCGGACTACTTACTTACGACTAATGACTGTATTAAAATAACTTAAAGGTACATAATATAACATAACAACAAAAGTGAACCAAAATGGAAAACATGAGCTACACGACATGCCGCTGCAACCGCACAGTACAAGATCGAGTGGGTATCGGCGAGTTCAAAATAACTTGATAGATGCGAATCTAGAGCACACACCGCACTCTAAATTTGTTATGCATAGGCAAACGAGGTAGCCGAGGCCTAAGCTCAGGCGGTGTGGAGCGATGCTCTCGGAAAGCATCCTCCAAAGCGCTCCTCAATCGCATTGCATTGGGTACTCACGGATATAGCCCCATGATCATCATCTTCACCGACGTAGTCGGGTCGCGGTGAAACACTTGCACTGGGTTGTATTTACACCGCGGCCGGTAGCGAATCAGATGAGACACGGCTGCTCCGTGATTCCAGATGCAGTCTATCAAGTACGGCATCATCCAACATACGGTTACGCTGGATGGGGTCATCCAGCGTACGCGCGTTAGGTGCGGGTGCACCTGCTCCGACAGTCGTTGGTCTGAAACGTTGACAGCCAGCTCAAGTACCTGAAATAGAGAGAGCATCCGACCACGGTACGCAGTCAGGTTAGTTCCCCCCTCTGTAGCCCCAAAGTATGAGCGCATGACATTTTCATTAATGGCTTGAGTCACATCACATACGCTGCACACTTCGACCGATAGCAGGGGACCCTGTCAGAGACCGGTGGGCCTCGAGGTCCCAAACTGGCCGGTGGTCGGCCTCGTCCGCGCCGACGCGCAACTGCAGCTACCGGAATCTAAGGACTCACGACTGGCGCTGGTCCCGGCGGCTGCGAGGCGGAGCTAAGCGACAAACCCGAAGATGGTGTTGATACGGCTTGTGGTTATGCCCGGCTTCTTGTCAGCATTAATTTATATTTGTTGGTGTTTCCATTCCAATACTATATGGTGTGGGATTAAAAAATCGGGATGAATTTTTTTCCTGTCAGTCAAGTTGACAGCCGGACCACAGATTATTATTATTATTAATAAAATACTATGTTATTTATTATTATTATTTGATTAACATTATATATCTTGTTATTAAGAATTGTTTTCACTTATTTAAAAAAATACTGGTTTTGTTTTCTTGCTTTATGTTTTCCGGTAGTTTATTATATATTTTACGACACATTTGCATTTACGAAGCCTGTATACATTGTTCGAAAGTTAAAAATTACGCACCATACAATGGAACGTCCGGTAAAATAGGTACTCTCACCGACGTACCTACTTTACTGGACTCTCCATACAACGGAGCGTGCGGTAAAGTAGGTACTTACGTGCCGTGCGTATCCTTTACGGTTCCTTTTTTAAATTTACAAAAAAAATATACAAGGAATTCCACGAAGGAGTATTACGATACGAAAATAAGAAAAGTTCAGAAGCTAGGAGGTGAAATAAAGCGCAGTATACTTTCCAATGCTTCCTTATATTTTTCTCAATTAATTATTAACAAAATTATATTCAACTTTTCATGGCAAGACTAGCGAATACCACAGATTAAAAATGACCGCCACATTAAACTAAAGCTCATTCATTTTAAGTAGGTAAGTACTTTAAATTCAACTAAAGTAAAAATGGAACATCCGAAAACTAACGCTTATTCATTTCAAGAATTTTGAAGTTCGGTTTTAAAAATATTATATCATCAAAATAATAAAAGGTAACAGTTAATAAGCTGAATGATCGAACCTCGTTGGAAGCGCGCTTAAGAGAAAATGAGACAAAGATGAGACGACGATGTAGTTCTAATTTTAAATTTGCAAATTCGTGCCATTTTTATACTGCAAAGCTTGTTGCGATTTTCTGACTTATATCTAAAAACAAGGAGTTCGTCTCATTACCTATTGTACTGTTTTCTCGCAAATGTTTCGTAAAACGTTGTATGATATACGTGCGGATATTGGTATTTACAAACTCGTGACTATAGTAAGCCCTCGACTTCGTCTCGGGCTTACATTGGTCTGCTCGTTTGTAAACACCAACTTACCGCACTAATATCATAAATAACTATTGATCGACATAGAATATGGACTAGTAGCATGTAATTTAAGGTGGCCTATTTTTATGGCGCAGCGAATAGTTCATATGTATATCTCCCCTTGTGTTGTAGGAATCTGGGTAATTGCGGACCAGTTTACATAACTCCAAGATATAAATACTAACCAATGTGAGAATCTTGTGTTTTTGAAAATATGACTTACAACTGTTCTACTTAGTGATTATTCGTATCAGCTTTTTCTGTAGGGTAAATATGAAGAGAGCGTCTGTGCTATCTACCGTCTACCTACTGTCTATCTATCTTACCGTCTTCGCAGCATATTCAGCGCCGTACGCAGTAGATAGAAGCATTTCAGCGGAGATAACATGCTATGACAGGTTTTCTCATTCTTACGACGCTGTACGCGGCTGATAGAAGCAGAACTATATAAGTATGACCAGAATCGTTCAGCGACACGCGAATGGAGCTGATTAAGTGTGAGTCCCTAAAAATTCGAAGTGGGGCTACTAGGGCATATGGGGTATCATTTAAAAGAGCGCTATTTGCACATTCTCAAACAACAATATTTTTTTGGCCGCATGGTTATCGACTTTTGCCGAAAAATTTAAAAAAATACTACAAAAATTACCCTTATCTCCGAAGTTTACATAGAGAAAATTCTGAAATTATTTTATGTAATAGACGTTTATCTAAAGCTTACAGGAAAAATAAAACGATGTCTCTAAATGTTCATCTGGCGGCAGTTTAGGTTTACAAATATGTGTCCCAAGGTACAAAATATAATATCAAAAGAAGGTAGTATAAAAGTTAAAAAAATAATGTAAAAAAAATATCTTAAAGTAATAAATTATCATGTGTTGCATCATAATATTGTGATGTTGCTATAGATCAAATTGAACTTATTACTATTGATCAGATCAATTTGAAATTTGAAGAAAAGTGTCCCAGGGTAAAAGGATCTCCTATCGGGGTTTGCTTCCAGTCAATCTGAATTCAGCTGAACGGGACATGATTCTAGTTAAATAATCAGTTACTTGATACTTACGAATTCATATAATAATTGTGTAGGTCCTCGAGTTTAGGAGCAGTAGGCTTGAAACCCTGAGAGCATGGTGAGCTGAAACACAAGGCCACGATCACATAAATATTTCTTGGGATACTAAATATAGTAAATACACTAATATAATAAAGAGGAAAGATTTGTATTTTTGTAACGAATAAACTCAAAAACTATTGGACCGATTTCAAAAAATCTTTCGTCATTAGAATACTACTTTATCCCTGAGTATCTAGTTTTAGAATACTACTTTATCTCTATTTTGCAATACCATTGCCAGCGCGAACGAAGTCGCGGGCGATGTGCTGGAAATTTATAATACTAATGGTCCCGGCGAACTTCGTACCGCCACAGAATTAATTTTTGCCGTGTTTTGTTTTTGTCATGTATCAGAAATGGCCTTTGATCCCGTATCGAGGTTTCATGACAGCAGACATGTATAAAGCAGTTGCTATTGATGGAATTGTCAGACCATTCCGAGTAAACCATAGGCACCAATTTGTACTGGTCGATGATAATGCGTCCGCACATTGAGTTCAACGAGTCAATGCTGCTCTCTAAGAATACGACATAACAAGGTTAGAGTGGCCTGCCTGCCCGCCTGACTTAAACCCAATAAAGCACGTGTGGGATGCTATTAAACGAGCTATTTGGAATCATCAGCCACGTCCCCAGACAGTGCCAGAGCTCAGGGAAGCCGTTATTCAAGAATGGGACAGGTTATCCCAAGAAATGCTGGATACTTGATCCTCAGCATGCCCAGGAGGATCTCCGCATGTGGTCGAGCCAGGGGAGGAGTTATATTATATTGAATATAAACCTTTTATATTAAAACATTGTTGTTTAAGTTTGGTTAAACAGTCTTTTTATTTTTATCAAATTCCTGTTACAATTACATTCTGATTAATTACTCAAGTTTTGTTAATAAAAATATTTTTATTTTTTTAATTTCAAACAGGGTTTTTCTGTTTGAAGAAAACACACAACAAAGAATTTTTCTTGATAAAGTAAAATTAAAAAAAAAATATACCAGCTTATGCTAGTGATCACAAACTTTTTTGATGTGTGTACGTAATCTACACTAATATTATAAAGAGGATTAAGTTTTGTTGTTATTTTTTTTCCTGATTATCCAAAAAGTGATTGTAGGGAGTCTTGTATTTGTGTTGTGTAACTACTGATGTTTTTATAAATACAAAATTAAGATTATCATTGGTTTTCAATGCTTTAAAAAGCATAAAATCTTTAACAAAGCATTTAAGCTGCCCATTTACCTAAATTTCCGGCATATGAAACATTAAGATACCTCCATATATTAGAACTTAATGAGACAAAATTTAAATCTTGTATTAAACGCACACTATGCAGGCAAGCATATTATAAGTTGGGGGATTATATTGAAGATAAAAATGCTTGGCTGAATGCTGGTCTTGCTCCTAGGGCGCAAAAATAAACTGTTAGTTAGCATTTGGAAAAATTGTTGGACCGGGTGAAGATTGTAAGAAACCAATATTTGCATTGTATAGACTCAATTTATTTAGCATTGTATAATTTCATCCATTTTAGCGGCACATGTGTGAGTACTGTGTATCTTAAACTTAAGCTATAACTATCAGTTTTAGGTTTGTTTTTGACTTGAATGTACCCTAGCGGTTGGGAGTGTCATGCTCACTCAAAAGTTTAGCTGATGGTGGCGTATGTGTTGGATCATTTGGCTCTCTTGAAAATGGTTGAGCCGAATGGTGCTGGCGCATGCGTCATGTTCGTGAACGGGCGCTGTCAGTTGGGACTGGTCATTTCTCAGCTGCCATGGTTTATTTTAAATATTTCTTTCAATTGTTCCTTTTTTCCAGATGCTTTTATCCTGCTCGTCTTTTACATCGTTCTCACATGTATATATGATTTCAACTTGATGTAAACAAAACTTTGTAACAATTTATTATTTTTAAAAGAGTGTCCGTGGAGTTTCTTGCACGTTCTTCTCCATAGAGATCTACGCTTTGGAACGTGCAAATGTCTTCATCTTTTTGGACCGACCGACCTTGACAATTTAAAAGTGCCTGTAAGTGGTTTATTTGAAATAAATATTTTGAGTTTGAGTGAGATATGTCTACTGATAGAGATAATAAATTGGTTTTCAATGCTTTAATATTCATCTGGCGGCAGTTTAGGTTTACAAAAATATGTATCTCAAGGTACCAAATATAATATCAAATGTAGGTAATATAAAATAAAAAAAGAATATGAAATATCTTAAAGTTATAAATTTTCATGTGTTGCATCATAATATTGTGATGTTATAAGCAACTTAATAGAAATGTCAACATTTAAAGCCAGGTTTAATCGGGTTTGGCTTTCAGTTAAACCGGATTCAGCTGAACTGGGCATAATATTATTCTAGGCAAATAATCAGTTACTTAATAGTAATACTTACGAATCAAAAATAATGGGTAGGTCGTCGAGTTTAGGAGCAGAAGGCTTGAAACCCTGAGAGCATGGTGAGCTGAAACACAGGGCCACGATCACACAAATATTTCTTGGGATGCTCAATAGTGTAATCTACACTAATATAATAAAGAGGAAAGATTTGTATTTTTGTAACGAATAAACTCAAAAACTATTGGACCGATTTCAAAAAATCTTTCATCATTAGAATACTACTTTATCCCTGAGTATCTAGTTTTAGAATACTACTTTATCTCTATTTTGCAATACCATTGCCAGCGCGAACGAAGTCGCGGGCGATGTGCTAGAAATTTATAATACTAATGGTCCCGGCGAACTTCGTACCGCCACAGAATTAATTTTTGCCGTGTTTTGTTTTTGTCATGTATCAGAAATGGCGTTGCATTTGAATAAAACTCAAGTAAGAAAAAAAAAAATTGTCTTTTTTTTCTTTAATTTTTTCAATGTTTTAATTGTTATTTTACTATTTGGAGCAAGGCCGGATTTAAGGGAGGGCAATCAGGGCAACTGCCCGGGGCCTCCAAAAGAGAGGAGCCCCCAAATAGAACAGTTTATGTGGGGGCCCTTTTCTTGTGAAGGTTTATTAAAAAAAAAACTCGCACAATGATTAAGTACCTAATATTACGATTAGAAAACTTACCTAGAATTTTAACCCTGTCAGTACCTACACTTTGTTGAGTTATGGACACATACGTATGGGGCAGTCGTGTTTTTTTCGCGATTTTAGTGTTGGTCCCGTGGTGAAAGTTGTTCACAATGATGATACAATGGCTACTTAAGAGGTACTGCGGTTATATACAGGATGGCCAGAACATTAATGTCCAAAAAGAAAATGTAGCTTTCATAATCATTAAAAAAAATAGTACTTTTACAAAGCTACTTTTTCTGAAATTGGCCTCCAAAGACGGCGAGGTTAAAAATTCTTAAAATTAGCCATTTGATAAAAAATATTTTTTTGGCCATTTTACTTAATGAAAATCCAAATGAAGTGAAAGCTTCAACGTTTCAACATCGTTTCAGCGTTAACTTGTGGTCTGGTATCCTCAATACAAACTAATTTGTCCGTCTGAACCGCCGTCCAGACTTTATGGAGAAACCTACAGAAATTTCTTGGAAAATGAACTTCCATTATTGCTGGAACAAGTAAGTCTCGAACTTAGACGAACCAAGGTGTTACAATAAAGAAAATAAAGTTTTTTAGAAAAAAATACAACCGACTTGCAAATAAAAACACTACTAATTATTTAAAAAAAAAATATTTTAATAAATAATTTAATAAATAAAATTTCAGAAGTCGATGTTATAAAACGAAGAAACAAAACCAAATCACCAAGTAAAAAAAAGTTTATTTTTTATTTTTTGTAACACCATGGTTCATCTAAGTTCGAGACACATCTACTAGCAACAATGGAAGTTCATTTTAATGATTATGAAGCTAAAAATCTGGCGCATTCTCGAGACTTAGTTAAGAACCATGAAGTCACCTGTTTAGATTTTTAATTTAAAGTTGAAAATTTAGGTCATAATAAACGAACGCAATTTCTTCACTTCAGACCAACATTTTCACAACTTTCAACACAGTTACCAAGCTGATAGTTTTTTGCATAAAAGGACAACTCATGAAGATTTAGTTGCAATAAAGTAATCTCGACAAAGTCTTCTACTTTTATTTTTAGAATTATTTTAAGTTGGTTAGGTCGATAATTCTCGAAAATTCTGAAAAAAATCCATAACCATGAAAAGTCGCGGAATACATGGGGGTGATTCGGATACCCTACGATACGAGGTACCTAAATTTGATTTTTGGACGTCAATGTTCTGGCCACCCTGTATAAATGAATCCTTGTTTCCTTTGGTCACGCCATAACTTGAGAACGACTTAAACGATTTTTTAGTAGTGTTCGTAATGGTCAGACTGAGGTTTGTATGAAAGAAAATATTGAAAAGAAAATATCCGGACAAAGCTACTACGCAAACAGTCAGTAACTTGATACTTACGAATGAGGACCGTCGGGTTGAGGAGCAGGCTCAAAATCTTGGGAGCTTCTTGTGCTGAAACACAGGGTCACGAACAAAATAGTAAATAGGTTAATAATATATTTTTTAAGGGTCCAATTTAAATGCTCACCAAAATAATTTTTAGGCTGTAAGACTAAGAACCAAGTAAAATATATTTACTTCATATAAATTCTTTTTGCTAACCAAAATAGATAAATACTCACCAAAAATTGTTTTACTGAAACAGTAACATTTGTACCAAAATAACCGCTCTAAATAAGCTTTAGTGTAATCAAATTATCCAACCTGAATTCATAATATATAATTATATTACTGTGGCACTCCGACAAGGAAAGGTTAGGTTCGTATGGTATGGTGGGAGCTAGAGTGAGCGAGCGAAGCGATCGAATTTAGCTCCCGTTATGCCATTTATGTTAGGTTCCTATAAAACCTGCATACAGAAACAGGAGCCCGCACAGTGGGGCTCCGTCGCCGAGGTTCCTATATACTTTATAATTAAATAATTTAGGCCTAATTGCAGTACTTCATGAAACACAATGTAATGAACATTTGTCCATTCTGGCAAGTATTTCTAAAAGAAAAAATGTTAGCAACATGTTACCCTAAAGTGTCACGTTGCCGAGATATTTCGAGGTAAAGTCACCATTTGACAATCATGACTATCATTATAATGACTTAGTTGAGTGCTTATATGCGTAAGTTAAATTCAAATAATAGTTCCCTGCTTGATTTCATAATTTATTGGAAGACAATAAAAATAAGAACACGTGAAAACTACTTCATTAAGAACTTCGCAAAATAATAGTGTTTTATATATAAATGGTTAAATCAAGCTGAGAACTAATTAGAATACAATCGACTGCATATAAACGCGTGATAAGTTAATTTTTAACGATTTTCATTGTTCGCAGTTGGTGACTTTACCTTCAAATATCTCGGCTACGTGACACTTTAGGGCACCATGTTGCCAACCTTTTTTGTTTGTTTAAGTGTTCTCTACCCATATATTCGAATTATGCGCACATAAATGTTTAAACAACTTTCAATATGGGACCAGCCCCGAAATCGTGAAAAAAGTCAGCTGTTCAGTACACTTTGTCGAGTCATGCGCACATAAATGTCTGGAGCAGTCGCTTCCTTTTTACGCGATTTCAGTGTTAGTCCCATACTGAAAGTTGTTCATGTTGATGAATACAATGACGTCTTAAGAGGTATTGCGATTATTCTGTTACACGTTGATTATAAATGAATCTTGTTTCCTTTTGATTGTCAGAGCGAGGTTTGTATGAAAGAAAATATTGAAAAGAAAACATCCGAACAAAGCTAGGGCGGACCACTACGCAAACAATCAGTAACTTGATACTTACGAATGAGGACCGTGGCAGGGTAGGTCCTCGGGTTGAGGAGCAGGCTCGACATCTTGGGAGCTTTTTGTGCTGAAACACAGGGTCACGATCACACAAATATTTCTTGAGATACTAAAAATAGTAAATATGTTAATAATATATTTTTATAGGGTCCAATTTAAATGCTCGCCAAAATAATTTTTAGACTGTAAGACTAAGAACCAAGTAAAATATATTTACTTCATATAAATTCTTTTTGCTAACCAAAATAAATAAATACTCACCAAAAATTTTTTTACTGAAACAGTAAAATTTATACCAAAAATAACAGTACTAAATAAGCTTTAGTGTAATCAAATTATCCAACCAGAATTCATAATATGTATATTATTGTGGCGCTCCGACAAGGAAAGGTTAGGTTCATACGAACCTAACCATACTGTATGGTGGGAGCTAGAGTGAGCGAGCGAAGCGATCGAATTTAGCTCCCGTTATGCCATTTATGTTAGGTTTCTATAAAACCTACATTTAGAAACAGGAGCCCCGCACAGTGGGGCTCTGTCGCCGAGGTTCCTATATACCTTATAATTAAATAATTTAGGCCTAATTGCAGTACTTCATGAAACACAATGTAATGAACATTTGTCCATTCTGGCAAGTATTTCTAAAAGAAAAAATGTTAGCAACATGTTACCCTAAAGTGTCACGTTGCCGAGATATTTCGAGGTAAAGTCACCATTTGACAATCATGACTTTCATTATAATGACTTAGTTGAGTGCTTATATGCGTAAGTTAAATTCAAATAATAGTTCCCTGCTTGATTTCATAATTTATTGGAAGACAATAAAAATAAGAACACGTGAAAACTACTTCATTAAGAACTTCGCAAAATAATAGTGTTTAATATAAATAAATGGTTAAATCAAGCTGAGAACTAATTAGAATACGATCTCCTGCATATAAACGCGTGATAAGTTCATTTTTAACGATTTCATTGTTCTCACTTGGTGTTTTTTTTTACCGTTTATAGGCGCGCGTTTGACCACTATCTCACCAGATGGTAAGCGATGATGTGGTCGAAGATGGAGCACGCTTGCCTAGAAGTAACCTATTCACTCTTGACTTAAAGACTCCCAGGTTGTAGCTATCAGGAAACACAGACTCCGGCAGGGAATTCCACTCCTTAGCTGTACGCTTTATGAATGTGTTCCCAAAACGTTTATTGCGTGTGGGTGGGATGTCCACCATGTACCGGTGGCGCATCGCCGTTCGTCTTGTGGTCCGATGATGGAACGGGCTTGGCGGAACTAAATTATGCAATTCCGTCGCACATTCCCCAAAATGCAACCGGTAGAAAACCGACAGGCTAGCGACTCGTCGTCGATGCTCAAGATTTTCGAGCTTCGTCGCGACGAGCCTATCATTGCCGATGATCCTCTTGGCTCGTTTTTCAATTGACTCAAGGGCATCAAGCTGGTATCTGGCAGATCCGTCCCAAAGATGAGAGCAGTACTCCATACACGATCGAACTTGCACTTTATAGAGTCTGAGCAACTGTCCGGCGTGAAGTACCGTCTCACCTTTGCTAAGATCCCCAACTTCTTTGCAGCCACTTGAGCTTTTGCCTCTATGAAAGGGCCAAAATTGAGAATAGATGTTAATGTAACCCCAAGAAGCTCAAGTTGGTCGGTTATCGGCACGGTTGCACCTCGGGAAGATGGAGCTGGGTGGAATTGGCTCCTTTTGGCGGAAAATAGACACGCTTAGGTCTTAGCAGCATTGAACTTGACCAGAATGGCATCGCCCCATTCAGAGACAGCTTGTAAGGACACGTTCAAGCGCTCAACCATAGCCTCCCGGAGAGACTGGATCTGCGACCCACCAGCTCGTGCGTCGGACATGTATCTCTCAGCAACAGTGCTGTCGTCTGCATACCCAAAGGTACCGGGTTTTAGCAGATCATTAATATGCAGCAAGAACAGTGTTGCCGAAAGCACCGACCCCTGAGGAACCCCGGCATTAATATCCAGCAGTCCAGACGAGCAGCCATCTATAACCACTCGGATAGACCGATCCCTCAGGAAATCCGCGAGCAAATCACACAATCCGGCGGGCAGACCGAAGGAAGGAAGCTTACTAATAAGGCTATCGTGCCAGACCCTGTCGAAGGCCTTCGAGATGTCAAGGGAGACCGCTAGTGCCTCCCCGTGCTTCTCTATGGCCTCACTCCAGATGTGAATGGCATACGCAAGAAGATCCCCAGTAGACCGATTTCGGCGGAACCCGTATTGTCGGTCACTAAGGACATCATTCGCTTCTAGGTATGCCAGGAGCTTATGATTCAGCACGCGTTACCGAGATAGGTCTATAATTCGACGGGTCAGCTCGACTACCTTTCTCGGGCACGGACTGCACTTTAGCTTGCTTCCAAGCCTTCGGCACTTTTCCAGTCTCAAACGAAAGGCGAAATAGGCGTGTCAAGATCGAAGACAACTCAGGCGCACAAGTCTTCAGAACAATTGCCGGTATCCCGTCGGGGCCACTAGCCTTGTTCACGTCTAGGTTACGCAGTACCCTACGGACATCCTTCTGATGAATGTTCGACAAACTCGACTCGCATCCAGCAGGAGAAGCAGGAGGCCTCGCGCCACCAGGATCTAGACGTGAAGATTCCGCAAAAAAAGAAGCAAACAAGTTTGCTTTCTCCTCAGCGGAGTGGGCCAGCGTCCCGTCGGGTCTCAGCAGTGGTGGTAGTGAGGGGCGGCAAAAGTTCGATTCGACCGACTTAGCCAGGGACCAAAAAGCCTTACTACCCGCTGGGTATGAAGAAAGTTTGTTCCCTATTCGGCTAATGTGGTCAAACCGAGCCCTCCGCAACACCTTCTTGCAGGACTTGGCAGCCCTGTTAAAGGCTCTCTTCTTCCGACTCACGTCATTTGCTTTGCGCGAACGAGCATCGACCCATGCTAGGTACGTCGAGTGCTTAAGCGCATCAGCGCGATTGCTCTCGGCACCAAACCATGGACGAGCTTCGCCAGACATGGTTACATCAGAGGACGGAATGTAGAACTCCATTCCCCTCCGCAGCACATCCGTCACGGCGTCCGCACACGACGAAGCATCTGTCGAAGAAAAGCAAGTAGGCTGCCAAGGATAACATGCGAAAAAAGATCGCATGCCATCCCAATCTGCTGACCTGTATCGCCATACCCGCTGGGTGCCTCTTGGGCTGGGATTGGGCGGCGAGTAGACGGACACAGACTTCACCAGACAGTGGTCCGAACTACCCAGTGGTGAAGAAATCGTCACCGAGTAGCGGTCTGGATCTGTTTTCAGCAAAAGGTCCAAGCAATTGGAAGTGTGCGAATCAACATCCGGCACCCTTGTTGCCCCCTGGACCAGCTGGGTAAGATTTAACGCTAGCGCTAGCTTTCGCGTCTCTCGTCCAGCATGGTCTGTGCACTGGTATGGGAAGAGCCACTCCTGATGGTGGGCGTTGAAGTCCCCCAGTAACACCAATTGGGCAGAAGGGTACCGCTGCTGAGCCGCATCCGCCGCCTCACTAAGGTGCTGTGTGAGCCCAGTTGTCTCCAAATCACCGCTGTGCGAACGATAGACACAGGCGTAAACAATTTTGTCGAGGGCTGTGTCCACTATAACCCACAGCGTTGAGAACCTGGAGTCTTCAAGGTTACGGAGACGCCGATAGCAGATGTCGTCCCGGGCGTACATACATACGCCCGCGCGTGGTTTGAAATGGTGCTCCAGGGTAAACCCTGGGTATAAAAGGTAAGACACGTCTGACGGACATCCGATCTGCGTCTCCGTGACTTTACCTTCAAATACCTCGGCTACGTGACACTTTAGGGAACCATGTTGCTAACATTTTTTGTTTGTTTAAGTGTTCTCGACCCAAATATTCAAATTATGCGCACATAAATGTTTAAACAACTTTCAATATGGGACCAGCCCCGAAATCGTGAAAAAAGTCAGCTTACTGAACAGCTGACTTTTTTCACGATTTCGGGGCTGGTCCACTTTGTCGAGTTATGCGCACATAAATGTTTAAACAACTTTTAATACGGGACAAACCACGAAATCGTGAAAAAAAGTCAGCTGTTCAGTACACTTTGTCGAGTTATGCGCGCATAAATGTATGGAGCAGTCGCTTCTTTTTTTCGCGATTTCAGTGTTAGTCCCATACTGAAAGTTGTTCATGTTGATGAATACAATGACGCCTTAAGAGGTATTGCGATTATTCTGTTACACGTTGTTTATGAATCTTGTTTCCTTTTGATTGTCAGAGCGAGGTTTGTATGAAAGAAAATATTGAAAAGAAAACATCCGGACAAAGCTAGGGCGGACCACTACGCAAACAATCAGTAACTTGATACATACGAATGAGGACCGTGGCAGGGTAGGTCCTCGGGTTGAGCAGACTCAAATTCTTGGGAGCTTTTTGTGCTGAAACACAGGGTCTCGATCAAACAAATATTTCTTGAGATACTAAATATAGTAAATAGGTAAATAATAGTCACAACATATTTTATATTTATACATTTATATACAAAAGTACTTACCTTATATTTACTTTTACATCGGTTAAATTCGTAAGGCAATCTTCCGATGCCACGCGTACCGAAATTCCTTGACGCCTGAAAAGTGAAAAGTCGTAATTTAACAATTTCTACAGATGAATCTGTGTATGAACTACACAAATTTGCATACACTCGCGACCTAACGAAAACAGCGCAGCAATTTTAAGTATTTCGCAGAACTGCAAACCAAGCAACCGCACTGCAACCATTCGTGTACCTCTAAAAAAAACCAGTCGCATTGCATATAAAATATATGCACGCATATTGTTTTAAAAATGTATCCTCATCAAAGCAAAAACCAACACCACAGCCCAGATCAAGGTGATGACACCTTCCAAACACGAGACGGAAAAAAAAAAACAGAAACGCTGTAACAGGCAGCAAAACTAGAAACACACAAATTAATATTACAGCAAGAGACGCACTGGTCCTACGTACGCAAAGTATTGGACTGCATACGTTGCGTACTCATGATATCTAGTGCAATAGAGACCCACTTATTTTATGCAACGCAACATACGATAAGTGAGTCTCTATTGCATAGTTTTTCATATAAAAATATGAGTCCAGATATCACAATGCGTTGCATACATTGCGTACGTGAGACCAGTTTGTCTCTCGCTTTACTCTTTCGTATGCCAAATGTTTTTCATTAACTGACTGACAAACAACGTACAGCTCCTGATGAGACTAGGTGGATAAGATATGAATAAATGACATTCAAGAAAAAAGGCTTTTAAGCATTTTGCGCGCGGACGAGTGTCACAGGGTTAAAGCTAAAATTAAGATCGAAATTCGATTACTGCGCGATCATTAGTAAAGTTTAAAAATATATGAACAGAGTCTTAACCGAAGCATGTTTTATAAGTAATGAGCCGCTAGCACAGATGTTCGCGTTGCTTGCAGGTATGCAGTGGCAGTCTGTCGCTAGGTATCGTCTGTCATTAGCTCCTCACATTAACATTTTCACCGCCACGACCGAGTTCGTCTACGTCATAAACGCCGCCCGCGCAGGTCCCGTGCATGACGTAGGTTTTCATCGAATTTTACTCAAACAATACTGAAATCAACACAAAATGTACATTTTATGTATTATTTACAATTTCACGTAAATGTTCTAAATTGTCTAAAATTTACTTATGCTAGGAGCGTGGGTTTCAATCAAGAGCGAATAGGTTGCTCCACCGTCGACCTCATCATCGTTTCTGCCAGGTGAGATTGTGGTCAAATGCGATTACGCTAGCCTGTCAATATTATAGGTACAAAAAAATGTACCTATTTAAAAGTTACTTTGGATTAAGTTGCGTGGCGGTCAAAAGTCCCTTTAGGAGTTGATTTTTGAAATATCAAAAAACACATATTTTTGCTGTTCAAAATTCATTGCGACGTTTAAATGATCTAAGCGATCAGAGGGAAAGAATTATAATAACATTTTTATGTAAATATTTTCATCGAATTTTACTCCCATAAAGATTGCAATAAAAAACTCTTCTCTTTCTTAGCCACCAGTACGCATCAAGACAAACACACCCTCCAGAAATGACTACGAGCAGCGGTTTAGGCTGTGCGTTGTCCGTCAGTGAATCAGTTAAGTAAAGACTTTGATTCCTAGAGTATACGACCCGAGACACCGAAAGTCAGAGCAGATCGGTAAAGGCGTTCCGTTGAGAGCTATAACGTCCTCAATCTGCTCTGGACTTGTAAGCCGCTTTTAGCAACCAGCACAATGTCATCCGTGCAAACAGCATACACCAGAGAGCCTCTTCCTGGATGTCCAACGTCAGAGCGTCTGTTATCATCAGGAAGAGGTAAGGGCTGAGGGCCGATCCTTGACGCAAACCGACTGCCAAACTGAAGCTGTCAGTGGTACATATATGACCTGGTGGCTCGAGAGGTTTTGTAGTGTGTCTTTAAGGAGGTGATGCAGTACTCGTTTTCTTAAGGACACACCACAAAACCTCCCGAGCCACCAGGTCATATGCCTTTTCGAGGTTAACGAACACCATGTGCAAGTTTTTATGCACGGCTCAGTGTTTTTCGTACAGCTGGCGAATGGCGTGACTGGCATCCGTTGTACCCCGACCAGCTATAAAACCGATCTAGTTCTGTGAGATAGTGTCTCTTCTGTTAGCCGTTTTTCAATATTTTCTTCCCAAGCTTTCTTCATTTTATCTTTCAGTTTTATTTTTCCATAGTTGTTGTACTCCAGCACATCACCTTTGTTCTTGTAGATTTGGTTTCTTCCATCCTTCCGTTCTTCAGTTATGGTTTCTTCCAGCAACAAATTATTGCATTTAGTAAAAATCTGTTTTTTTTTTATATTAAGAATAGATAATTCAATTTTATTTATTTTAATAGAAGAGGAGTAGAGTAAGTATATAACCGATATGTACAAGCTCATTTATTGGACTGACGCTGCAGTCGTTAACCAAAAACTAAGTAACTAGCCTTCCCTATTGTTATTGACAGCCTTGTTGAATATGTTCTTCTTATTTTTTGTGCCATGGTCATCTTAGCATGTGCTCATCTGAACAAGTGTTGTCGGTCTGGCAACACTATTTCACTATTCATGTCCCATCATACCACCGTGCCCATGCCGCCTCAAGCTGGTGATGTAATGTTCTTTCTTTCTTTTCTTAAATCGTCAGTCAAATCGCGCGCCCCGTACATTTGAAGCAATATCACTTGCTATGAGGATGCACACAATTCGATATCGAGGCGATCCATGCAACTGTATTTTTTTTAGGAAATAATATCGCTTACGGTACGGGGCGATCTGGTCCGATCCGACCAGATTTTTAGCGGGTTACAATTCAAACCATTGTTGTTGTCATGTTCTGATGTGATGTCATGTATCGCCTCAAATATTGATATTTTCTATTCGAGTCGTAGCCTGTCGTCGTCCCAAGCAGTCTTTGAACGAGTGAATCTCCATTCCAATTTGAAACTCCTGTAGCCCACAAATTTCTAACTAAAAAGCTTTTTGCTTGGCCGTTCTTCTCGGTTCGGGCTAGGCGACTTGACCTGATCAAATTTGTGAGGCGATTCGAATATTTTGTATGGGATTCTTGATATTGTTTTTTTTTAACTCGGAATCAATCTTAGGTGCACGCATTATATTAATCATGGAGTGCTTACTCGGAATCGAGTGTCGTCTATTATACGACGTCTTATAATTTGCGACTTTAATTTTCGTTACGTTCAATTATGTTCTATTAGTAATTCTACTGGGTAATTTGGAGCATAGCTTGAAATAGGGTACTATAGGTACTCAATACCTTTTTTTAGTTTTGGCATTTCAACCTCATCATCATCATTATCATCATATCAGCCGAAAGACGTCCACTGCTGAACATAAGCCTCCCCAAGTGTCGCCACAACAACCGATCCTGTGCGTCTCGCATTCATCGGCTTACCGCGACCCCCATCAAGTGATCGGTCCACCTTGTGCGAGGCCTTCCAACGTTGCGTCTTCCGGTACACGGTCGCCTCTCCAGAACTTTTCGGACCCATCGACCATCTGTTCTGCGAGCAATGTGCCCTGCCCACTGCCACTTCAGTTTGGCGATCCTTCGGGCTGTGTCGGTAACCTCGTTTCATAATCATTCCTGATTCGATCACGCAAGGAAACTCCAAGCATTGCGCTCGCCATTGCCCTTTGAGTGACTTTACACCTTCTGATGAGGCCCGTTGTGAGGGAGCGACCACGTTTCGGTTTCATAAGTCATCACTGGCAACATGCACACTAGACACTGTGGTATGTGAGACGAGAAGATACCTACCACGCAACTACCTATGGCATATAAATTGTCAGGAAGAAGGTACTTACACATTTGGTGCGTCTGTGGGTGGAAGAAAGCTCAAGTCGATGTCCACGGTGGACATCGCCGGCAGTTTTGACTTCTTTGACGTTGGTGGAGTGTTTTCCTTCTGGGCCATGGCTCTAAAAGAAAACATACGTTAATTTCCAATACTAAGTAAAAAATACATCGTAACTGGTATTATAATGTATGTAAAAGTGAGTTTCAGCTTTCACGCCTAAATGACTGAGCCTATTCTAATGAACTTTGTGCACATCGTCAATCAATCAATCAATGAATCAAATCGTTTATTTGTAATACATGGATTACATGGGTTATTTATACTTAATAATGTTCATGCCATGATCAGCCACTTTTTCAACCACTTATTTATCATTTGTATACCTAAATGATAAATTAATACAATTAATGATTTTAGAATTCTAATTATTTGATGTAAATTACATTGAAAATTAAAAAATCGTCTCGGATTACTTTTATTTTCTTTTCATCATTATCTAAACTCAACTTCGTTGACTGATGCAAGGGTGCAAGTAAGTTCAAGAACTAAGAGAGGGTAGAACGCAAGAGCAAGCGAAGCGAGCTCGAATATTTTTGCATCCCCCTCGGATAGGTTTTGTTCTATTTTGATCATTCATACTGAAATAGAAGTTACTTTATGGACTGATGCACGAAAGCTCATAAATTGAGAGAAGGCAGAACACAACAGCGAGCGAAGCGAGCTCGAAAATGTTTAGATTCCACCTTGGATACGTTTAATTTTCTTTGATCATTCATACTTAAATATAAATTATATTGATATTATTATTTTATTGAATGAGCGAATGCAAGAGCAAGCGAAACGAGCTCAAAAATTTTTGCATTCCACTTCCGACAGGTTTCATTGCGTCAAACGTTTTGGGGTGACAACCTACAGTGACAAAAACAGTCAACGAACGGTCGGATATCACACCTAAACGGGTATCATCTGTTGCGGGCCGTCCCCCGTGCCCCCCTCGCTACGCTACTGATCTTATAGACATGCCCACGGCAGCTGAGTTGGCATCTAATCTGGTAGACCTCTATACCAAGTATTGGATCGCCACAAAACATTCGTGTTTCTGACACGGACTGACCATCTGATCTCTATGATGTTGCCGAGGTATTTGAGATCGACATATTGTACACCAAAACAACTTGTATTACTTACAGCTATTATAAAGTTCATGGCAAAGGCGAGCTTAACTCAAAGTTGAGTTTTCTTCCAGCAAACCTTTCAGTCATAGAAAGAGATCAGCTTAGAGCATAGGATCGAGTATCCAAATAATAATACATAAATGCATTTACATACATACATACAAATACATACCTACATATTTATTAATATTATGAATTTTTAATATATTTTATACATCATTTTGTGTTCTAAAAATAGATACTTCAATGTGTTTTTATGATATAATTGTAATTATTCAGACAATTTTGACATTCTAAAAATATTTCGTCACCTGTGCAGGTTTTGTTTGTTAGGGTATATATACTATAAATAATTTTAAAAACCTATGCTGTTTTTAAAATTATTTCTGCAAAAAATGGACGATTTAGAGTCCCTAGTTTGCTTTATTATTAATAAAGCTTTATCATAGTCATAGACTAATTTCCCTGTTTTTTTTTTTATTAATATATCTGTTTAAAGGGGTCCGAACTTTTTTCTATAGGAGCTGGCATAGCCCCCCGGTCGCCATTTTAAGTTTTTTTCAAAGTTGCGGCGCACGGTCTAACATGCATATATGGGTAGAGGACACTTGAACAACAATGTTTGCAACGTGGTGCCCTAAACTGTCACGTAGCTGAGATATTTGAACGTAAAGGTATATGAGAACAATGAAAATAAATTAATATGAACTTATCACGCGCATATATGCAGTAGATTGTATGCTAATAATATTTCTAGGCTTGATTTAACCATTTATATAAATAAAGCTATTATTTTGCGAAGTTCTTAATAAAGTGGCTTTCACGTGTTTTCTGTTTACTTTTTTCCAAAAAATGATTAAATCAAGCTGGAACTATTATTTGAGTTTAATCTAATACATATAAGCACACAATTAAGTCATTTTTAATCACTTTTAATGACAGTCATGTTACATGGTGACTTTACCTTGAAATATCTCTGCAACGTGACACTTTAGGGCACCACGTTTCTAACATTTTTTGTTTGTTGAAGTGTCCTCTACCCAATATGTATGATATTGTGCGCCGCAAGTTTGAAAAATAAATCAAAATGGCGGCGGGAGTCAATGCCGCAATGGTTCTATGCCCTTTTAAGGTATACTTTTTCTCTCTTAGTTATGATAGATAGGGTATTCGATTTATTAAACTGCCATCTTAAATACAAGGTAGGTATAATAAGGCCTGTCATACACGGGCAGCTTGAAGCAGTCAGGAGTGACGAAATGTACAAGCAAGCACTCCAGCGCGCCCCAGTCAAAGATCTGCTAAAAACCTTTTAGTCAATACGATTCTGAAAGACTACACTTAAAAAAAAAAAACTGGCCAAGTGCGAGTCGGACTCGCGTGCAAAGGGTTTCGAACGATTTTTTTTTAAACATGTTATTTTAACATAATTATAGGTTTTCCTGTAATCTATAGGTAAAGATCTATTGCCTACATTTTCTTTTTTCAAAATTTTAGTCTCAGTAGTTTCGAAGATAAGGGGGGGAATGGTCATTTTTCGTCTAATTTCTCGAATAACTTCAAAACCGTTTATTTTAAAACTATGAAAAAATACACTTAAAACCGTTGACAGTAAGCCCTTTCATTTGATATGTCACACAATATTGTTCAAAAAACTTTATTTTTTAATTTTCTAGTTTGACCCCAAAAGTTATCCCCATACTAAAAATTTAATAATTTACGTAACACGTCTGTGTTTGGGTCACATACGTTCATTTGTGTACCAAATTTCAACAGAAAATCGGTCCAGTGGATCCGGAGAAAACTGGCTGTGACAGACGGACAGACAGACAGACACCCGAATGATCCTATAAGGGTTCCGTTTTTTATTCGGAACCCTAAAAAGTTAGGACCGACTGCTTCAAGCTGCGACAGCACAGTGAACTACCGGCTACTATTTGCTGACAGATATATGTACCGTTCGAGCAGTTGCGACTACTCCGGGCTGAAACAGCAGCACGGTGAAAGTGGTTCGAACTTTTTTCAAAGGGAATTCATTTTTCAAAGTGCGCCGCACGATCTAACATGCATATATGGGACACTTAGGGCCATTTTCACCAATTCAAACTGATCGCGATCAGTATATCTGGGGGGCTAAAAAGGCCACTTTAGGAGAATTATAATATTAATCACGCAACAATCTGTCAAGTTTCATTTTCATCTTTATCGCTTACGAATTAGGTTCAAAAATTATTGAGAAAATTTGACAGTCACTGTCAAATTTTAGCGGTAGTAGTTTAAGTGTAGCGTGATGTGCTTTCTGATTCTGCTAGTGGCGTTTTTAGACCCGCAGAACTGCGTTCAAGAGCTGTCAGTGTCAATATTCTACAGAAAATAACGACACTGACATCAGTTTCGTTGGTGAAATTCGCCCTAAATGAGTTTCCCTAACACACAAAAATTTTTAGCATAATATCATGCTCTAAAGAGTCACGTTGCCGAGATATTTGAAAAATCATTAAAAATTAACTTATCAGGCACTTAATTGCAGTAGATTGTATACTGATAATAGTTCTCAGCTTGATTACATCATTTATCTATGAATGCATAAAAAGAAGAAAGATTTGTTTTTTTGTAGAAACACACACACACACATTGACTGTAGAAATACTCCATATTGTGACATTTATAATTTTTATTTATTTATCATCATTAAATTCATTTTCACATATTATTTGTAATAATAAGATATAATTGTTGTACTTAATATTTACTGTTTTGTTTTCATCTTATTTCGCATGCAATTAGATTTGTACGCTTTTTTGGCATAACATAGCGAACTATGAACAAATTTAAGAACTGTATTTACCACCTATGTTACACAAATAAAAATGATTATTGATTATTACTATTTATTTGTTTGTTTGAATTAAATAGGCTCCGAAACTACTGGACCGATTTGAAAAATTCTTTAAGCATTGGATAGCTACATTATCAGGGAGTAACATAGGCTATATATTATCCCTGTACTCCCACGGGAACGGGAACTACGCGGGTGAAACCGCGTGACGTCCACTAGTATAGATTAATTAAGATTTTGCGAACTTTTTAATAAAGTGGTTTTCACGTGTTCCGATTTTTATTTTCTTCTAATAAATGATTAAATCAAGCTGGAAACTAGTGTATATAAGCACATAATTAAGTAGTTTTTAAGGTTTCGTACCATAGCATAGCATAGCATAGTCGGCCTTATAATGTTCCCACTGTTGGGACTCAGGCCTCCTCTCTAGGAGAGGGAATGGGCCGTAATCCACCACGCGGGCCCGATGCGGGTTTCGTACCAAAATGGTAAAAAGGAACCCCTATGGCGTGACTAAATCTGTCCGACTGTCACAGCTGGATATCTCAAGAACTACTAATTTTATCAACTTGAAATTGATATTGATCACGATTGCTCAACTATTTTGCAAATAAGAAAAAAAATTAAACGATTTTTTTTTGCAACAGCGGCTGACAGTGTTTCTTTAAAATTAGAAGTGGTTGCACAAGGGCATGTGGGGCATCATATAAAAGAGCGCTATTTGCAAATTCTCTACCACCTTTTCTATTGTTTTTAGGCCACATGACTTTCGACTTTTGACGAAAAAAGTAAAAATTTTACCATTCCCTTTATTAAAAAAATGTGAATGATATTTTTCCTGACTTTACTCGTTTTCCTGTCTACTAGGCTTAACATCATAGGTATACCAAATTTCAAAAATTTTGGGCAATATTTAGAGGTTGCACAAATTAAAAATTACAGCGAAAAATGAAACTCAGTTTTGATTACCACTATTTCAAAATAGCACAACTTAATGGGCACACATTATTTTCAAATAAAAAAACAAATTTACTTTAAAACACAGAATTCCTATTACAAAGAAATATAAAAATGTATGTAACGCATTCATTTGCTACGCATGCTGTAACCTCATCGTTTGTTTGCTTGGTGACGCCTTTTCTGTGATGCTCGACGACTCTCAGTAAGAATAGCTTCTGTTGGTCATCTTTGTATGTAATGCCAATGATATGGCAACGCAGATTAAGTCGGTCCACCTCTTGAGCACCTTAGCCATTTCCTCACTGGTGCCTTTACAAGCAACCGGAACGCCACGGTAAATGCTCAAAATTTTAGCAAGTTACAAGAACAGAAATTCTGTCTTCTAGAGTGTTACATGAGGCAACTGTTGTCTGTCTCAACGTAGAACTAAAGGTGGACGATGAAAATCCTCCACCTTAATTAATATTTTTCAATTTCTTTAGCTATTTGGTCTGTTGCCCAGCCGAGCCCGGTACACGGTGGATGGCGATATTAAAATGTCTGAAACATCATGACCAAGTTTTTAGCTGCCGCAATAAAAGAAGTAGTAGCTTGTAGATTGGAAAATGGTTCCCAATCCCATGTAGCTGCTCCATGAGTGTCCGATCAAGAGGTCATTGTTTTCGTCACTTGATGAAGATGAATTGATAAAGTAGAATTTTGTTCCAAGATCGCTAATGTGTTACTTTTTGCAATTTTCTTATAGTGTTTTTCTGTACTAATATTATATAAAAGAAAGATTTGTTTGTTTGAACTGAATAGGCTCCGAAACTCCTGGACCGATTTGAAAAATTCTAATAGCATTGGATAGCTACATTATCAGGGAGTAACATAGGCTATATATTATCCCCGTACTCCCACGGGAACGGGAACTACGCGAGTGAAACTGCGTAACGTCCAATAGTTAATTATAAGCCTGGATTCTTGGTTGTTTTTTAACTGTTCCTGCAATTTTTGACGGAAACTTTTTGTCTATACCACTCATTGACGAACAAATACGATCCTCTCTTTGTGATGTAAGAAAATCTTTGTATTTTTGTAATACGTCGCTCCTCATCATTACATTGTGTTGTTGTAGTGTTGGCTGGCGCTATCAAATAACTTGTAAAGATCACCTTTTATTTTTGCCATTTTATATTTGTCGCTTCCGAGTTTCTAGAGTTCTCTTTCCTTTTGATATTCCATAATTTTTCGGGTTCCGAACAAAAAACGGAACCCTTATAGGATCACTCGGGTGTCTGTATGTCTGTCTATCTGTCTGTCTGTCCGTCTGTCACAGCCAGTTTTCTCCGGATCCACTGGACCGATTCTGTTGAAATTTGGTACACAAATGGACTTTTGTGACCCAAACACAGACGTGTTACGTAAATTATGAAATTTTTAGTATGGGGATAACTTTTGGGGGTCAAACTAGAAAATTAAAAAATAAAGTTTTTTGAACAATATTGTGTGACATATCAAATGAAAGGGCTTACTGTCAACGGTTTTCATTGCATTTTTTTCATAATTTTAAAATAAATGGTTTTGAAGTTAATCGGGAAATTAGACGAAAAATGACCATTCCCCCTCTTATCCCCGAAACTACCGAGCCTAAAATTTTGAAAATAAAAAAAAAAATCGTATACATATGGACTTCAGTGACCCAAACACGGACGCGTTACGTAAATTATTAAATTTTTAGAATGGGTGTCACTTTTGGGGGTCAAACTAGAAAATTAAAAAAAAAGTTTTCTGATCAATATCGTGTGACATATAAAATGAAAGGGCTAATTATGAAGGTTTAAATTGTATTTTTGTCATAATTTTAAAATAAACGGTTTTGAAGTTATTCAAGAAATTAGACTAAAAATTACCATTCCCGCCCTTATCTGCGAAACTACTTAGCCTAAAATTTAGAAAAAAATTGAAATAATATACCTATAGATTACAGAAAAACCTATAAGAAGTCTGTAGTGTTAAAATAACTTGTTAAAAATATTAAATTCGTTCGGAACCCTTTGCACGCGAGTCCGACTCGCACTTGATCAGTTTTTTTGTATACCAGCTCAAATATCTTCTGTCGTCTTAACTAATATATTACCCTTCTTCTATATATCTTATAATTTTAAAGTTGTCGAATTGGCAGCTTCAGAAAGTGTTTTTTTTTTAAATTTGTATCTGGTGGCAAATACAAACTAATAAATCTTGTTCTGTGGATAGAAACCTAGCTCCAAACTGTATGAGGCGTTTTATTATCAAAAAAACTCCGTGTGTTTTACCAACTCATTTTCATCATTATCTTCCTGCCCTCATCCCATGTTACTTGGGGTCGGCGCAACACGTTTTTTTCTTCCATTCTGTTCTATCAGTCGTCACTCTATCACTAAGTCCCTTTTCTTTCATATCGCTCCTCACACAATCCAAACCAACTCATTTTAAAGTTACTAATTATAATAAGTGGCTTTCTGTTATAGCTGTCGCATTTGGGCTCAAAATAATCAGACGGTTGAGTAATATTCACTAAAGTAGGTAACAAGGGTCAAATAATAGAGACCTCACCTAGATTCATTTGACAAAAAAAATACGTCTAAAAAGTTATTTGTAACCTATTTACAAAAAATAAAAATCATTTATCAGAAAGGTCGATTAGTCTAGTCAACAAGTGTCTTTTTGTTCAACTTTTTCAGCAGTCTCGGAAAAACATGAATGAGGTGTCACTCGATTTGAAAGAGCATATTTGTTAAAAATAAAGTTTCGCTCGAAAAATTGCAAAAGTTATAAACAATTTACTGAATGAAAAAGGAAAGAAGTTTGGTCTTTTTTTGCAAATATCTGATAATCTGATCAATATTTAGGAAATCTAAAAAAAGTTTCAAAAAGAGGAGAAAAATTCCCAAAAATATGCTTGCACTCTCGGAACTGTAGGACCAATATTTATAACTTTCCCAGAGGGCTGAAAATACCGCAGAAAACGGGTACTTTGGTTTTCGCAAGCCACGCTCGCTTCGGCCACTTTAACAATAAAATAATAATAATAATAAGCGCTTGATCCAGAAAGCAGTACTCCTGGAAACGGCGCGTATAGTGAGGAAGTTCCTCTATCGGGAGCCCTGACCAACGGTAGCTTGGACCCTGTTCCCGATAACGGTGGGCTACTATTTTTTTATATTTTTAAGTTTTTTTTTTTTTTTAAATTATAGAAATATTTAAAAATGTAAATTAAATGTAAATACAATGAATGAATTGAATAATAATAAATTCATTTATTTGCAAACAAGTGTCACTGTTACATGAAAGCTCTGTCTTCTGAACTAGGTAGCTAACCTGTATTGCAGGAGACAGTTCCCTTCCTTATTACATTATACATTTTGTTTACATGCTAGGTACAAGTCTAATTAAAACATAAACAATAATAATCTATGAAACGTATGATATAAAAAAAGCAAATTAGATAAAATATTAACTACATGAAAAAAAATAAGAAAAATATGATTGTCGATGTAGTGTGGTGTGTTGTGCATGTTGGTGTGTTTTTGTATGTATTCGTAAGAATTACGGTGTGTGTGGTTGTGTCGGTAGTGCAGTCCTCTTTATTTGTTTGGGTTACAGGAGACTAAATTTTCTGTTTGTTCTTAGTCTTATTTGCTGAGCCAGTTTAGGACACTGTTTCCGAAAGCATGATTATTAAAATTTTGTGCATTATTAATAGTAAGTTTGTTGTATATACGTGCTGCAGTGGAGTTGTAGTGTCGTTTCGCAAAAGTTGATTTTACTGAAGTTGCTGGACATATAACGCATCTCTTGGTAAATGGTTGCACCTGGAGAAATGCGTTGCAGTGGAATCTGCAAAGTACTTGACTTACGTATAGTTTGCGGACCGATTGGACTCCAGTGCGATTGTATTAAACCGTTGTGGAGTGCCGGTACGGCAGGGACATTAGCATCTAAGAGTACACACTGAGCACATTCCAGTTCATTTATTACTGATCTGGATGCGCCACCCCAGGAGCAAATGCAATAGTTGAATACACATTCGCTTAGTGCTTTATACGTTGATAGCAGAAGCTTTGTAGGTGCAATATTTCTTAGTTGTTTAAATATACATATAAATTAATTATCGTAGTTGGGCACTTAGACTCGAAGTATGGTGATGCCAGTTTAAGTTCTCATCAACTATAATGCCTAAGTATGTTATAACATTTGATCTCGTCAAAACATCACAAGTATATTGGGCATTTCCGCGCGGGTTTCGGTAACGTGGATTTGTATACTAAATTGTGAGTCCGGGCGAGAGATAGCAGTCCTTGTAAAACATAAATATTTTGTCTTGGATGTATTTGTAGGCGTATTGTCAGGATTGGATATTTTAAAGTAAAAAGTAGGTAGTTTACTTATTAATCAATTTTATTCGATTAACTCACTTAATTTATAATAACTGTGAACTCAATTAATTATCATATCATAATTATTAACTGAAAGGTTTTAACACGATATTAGCAAATCTAGGCGCTATGACAACACGTGTATCGGACCGAGGTCTAGAATAGAATGCCCCGATCGCTCCGCGCGGTCTCCTTTTACGTCCGAGCACAAACAAGTCGAGTAGTGGGGGAGGTGGGGATGGCGACATCGCCTGATCGGTCCGGTGCACGTGCCGTGCACAACCGTACGATGACGTAGCGCCGTCACGGCCATTCTGACGTGCGTACGTCCTCGGACGCGCACTTTAGAAGCACTTAGGTATTTGTAATGAGAACCACAATTTTACTGTTCGTTCATCCTGACATTAAAATCTTATCTCATGGTCTGGTCCGGTCCTACGACCCTTCAGAGTAATAATCTTCTGGTCCGGTCCTAAGACCCTTCAGAGTAACATCTTCTGGTCCGGTCCTAAGACCCTTCAGAGTAATATCTTCTGGTCCGGTCCTATGACCCTTCAGAATTATACTACTGGTCCAGTCTGTTGACCCTTCCAATGATGTACCTACATGATCTATTAAGTTAATCAAATCAAATCGTATATTTCAAATAAACCATTTACAGGCACTTTTGAATTGTCAAAGTCGGTCAGTCAAAAACATGAAGCTATTTGCACGTTCCAAAGCGTAGATCTCTATGGAGAAGAACGTGCAAGAAACTCCACGGACACTCTTTTAAACCATGTGATGTGTTACAAAAATCTTGTTAACATTAACATTGATTGCTTCTATATGTGAGGACAATGCAAAGAACAAGAAAACATATAAACAATTCAAAATGCAGGTACAGATTAAAATAAGCCAGTGGCAGGTAAGAGATGACCAGTTTCAACTGACGGCGCCCGTTCACGAACATGACGCGTGCATCAGCACCATCTAATTCAACCATTTTGAAGGGAATCAAATGATCCAAAACACGCGCCACCATCAGCAAAACATTTGTGTGAGCATGACAAGCTCTCAACTGCCACGCTCGTTCATGTCAAACTAATTTAATAACGAAATCTATAATAACATATGTAAATGGTTCCATAGTGCTCACATTTACAAAAAATTGAAAATATGCTTCTACGTTATACAAAACTATGGTTTCAAGTTACTAAGAAAAGAAAAAAAGAAGGCTGCTTTATTGTGTATACTTTGCTAATACAATAATGCAAAGAAATGATAAATAAATGATTGTATAGGAGAACAAAAAAAGGGTAAGCATTTCTTCCAATTATCGAAAACCTAACAAGTGGACCCATGCTGCTGTAGCTGTGGAGCAGGACCGGCATTTAGCCAAGCATTTTTATCAAGGACATAATCTTCCAGTTTATAATATGATTGTCTACATAATGTGCGTTTAATACATGTTTTAAATTTTCTCTCATTCAGTTCGAGAATATTAAGTGGTATTTTATTATAAAATTTAACACAGTACCCCATACGTTAACTACTGCTACTGGCTTTTTAAGTACGAGAGTCGGCAATTTTTTTTAAAGTGTGAGCCCTAAAATAGTACCACTTAAAACTTTATTTTTATGGGAAGTTTCATGAACAAGTTCTTCATTATTATTCGCCGTCACGTCATCACTGATATTTTCTGCATCTAACGTTCATGTTCACTCACGAATTACTTTACGTTAATCTAAAATCATCAAAATCATCGCTGCGCTGTGCGGTTCGAATCAATCAATGTTATTATAATCTCACCCGTATTAAATTGCACAAAATGGAAAATCTATTTAGAACTTGTAATAGCTCAGAATTCTCTGTACCTTTAAAGCTTTTATCAATGTCATTAAAATCAAATTGCTATTCATGATAGTTTTGATACTATCAAATTTACTAACTGATGTTAGGCAAACTGCCTCCGTACGTTAATACGAAAGCCTAGATCCAAATTTTCACAAAAAAAAACGTCTAAGTTGAAACATGACCTTGTGGTACTTGCTATGCGATAACTAAACCTAAAGCTCACACTGAATAAAATTTTGACACTATTACCGCCAATGGGAAACTCTTTTAAGTACTCGCTTTGTGCTAACTATGTCAAAATTACCTAGCACTATCAATGCAACCACCGAATTGGTATCAACCCCTTTAAAGCTTCGTTTGCTATTCAAATAAAACTTGAGCGACTCACCAAGTATTCCAGTCGGCCTTGAACGCTCTTAACCCCACAGATGTTGACATGATACTTGGCTACTGCAGTTTGCCAACCTTCGGTCTGCCACGCTCAGAACCGTTCAGAAGTGGCAGCTGCTCAGCAGTTGTTGCAACTGCTCAGCAGTTATGGCAGCATGCCAACCGCTAGCCTCCTGCTGGCTTTATACACCATGATACGATGTCTGAAACCGAAAAATGCTACGACAGTACAAGTCCAATAAAAGCTGTGGTGGGCCAAAAGGTTTCAGGTAAAAGTATTAGTCACAGTATCAAAGTAAATAAAAATCTAAATTTTATCGGACCATTGGCACAAGAAAGCGGCCTATGCCTATGAATGGTGATATAAAATCAAAATATTCAAAATAAAGTGTTAGGTAACTAAATCGCTCTTATGTCCAAAAAAATAAAAGCTCTCTGGTATTTCACTTCATGACTCGATCAGCGATAGCAGAATAATATCGCTTCATCAGCATTATTTGACCAATGACCAAGGCTTTGTGCCCATTTCAAGCGAACTCCTGTGCAACCGCCACTTCCAGGTATGTGCTTCCAATTCACCAAGAGTAGATAGCGACAGCAAAAGAATGGTCTCCCTTAGGGCAGTGTGTTGGCGCCGACGCTTTTTTTAACATCTACGCGAACGAACCGCCTTCCACCTAACACACGGAGCGGTTCTTGTACGCGGATTACCTGGCCCTAGCAAACCAAGCAGCGACTTTTATGGACGTGGAGCATAAACGTACAATGGCACTCAGTGTACTGAGAGATTAGTGTGACCGCAACGCTCTACGGCCGAACCCATCTAAGAGACAGTCGTGCGCCTTCCATCTCTGCTATAGGCCCGCAAATCGAATGCTTAACATCACATGGCGTAGAGCCAAGGTCCAACACTGCTCGAATCCAAAATATCTCGGTGTGACGTTAGATATGGCCTAAGCGTAAAAGTCAAACTGTTACAATACTTAGCTCCGTCGAACCCGGAATAACTTGCTCAGTCACCTAATTTCCATCAATTGGGGAGCGGCACCCGATGTTCTCCGTACAACCGGCATGTCCCTATTTTTTTTCTGCTGGCGTGTTTGCTTGCACAGTGTGGCACCGACCTGCTCTTTCTCGTAAAGTAGACATTGCCCTAAACGAAACGTGTCAGATAATATCAGGCTGATTAAAATAGACTCCACAAAACAATCTATCCGCTTGCAGGCATCGCACCTCCTGCTGTTCGAAGGATCTGAAAACCGATTCCTGACATCCCTGTATGGCCACATGCCAACTTCGGGAAGACTAAAAAGTCGCAAGAGCTTCCTTATTTCTACACAGGCGATCCTGGATATGCCATCTAAAGGGAGAAGCAGACTGTGGGAAGAGAAGTATCCACCACCTCACGACTTCATAAAACCCAAAGAGCAATTGCCCCTGGTCGTGAATCGCAATGGCCTTTGGAAAGCGTTAAATCGCGCGCCAGCGCAATTTGCGCACCCAGGTAGGCCGCTGCAAACACAACTTGGCGAAATGAGGATGTAATGATCTGTTGTATACCCAACGTGAGTGCAGTGCCCGTTTTCAGAGCACGAGCCATATGTTACAGTGCCCCAAGTGCCCATTCTCCTGTAATTTGGAGTATCTAATGAATGCCACTGTTGCTGCAATTAACGTAACTACCTACTGGTCCAAAACAATAAAAAAGATAACGATTGAATCGAAAAGAAGAAGTATTATTGAAAATGCTATCGCTTAATCTGCAACACTTATGCTATTAATAATAGCTTCACTTTAAGATAAAGCGACAGGCCAATTATCAAACATCGATAATTGCCATCCATAAAGGCGTTGCCTTTTGTAAGTCAGTCTCCACATCATAAAAATGAACACTCTTAAACGAAATAAAAAGCAGCTCTACAGCAATTAAAAAGTTTAAACGACTCACCAGATTGGCGTAGAAATCTTCATATAAATTCACACTCCTCTCCTTGACCTGACCAGCTGTTGTGAAGTTGCTTGCCTCCGGACGGAACTGGTTTAGTTCAGGTTGATGAGGGTAGCCGCATAAAACTCGTCGAAAAGGAATTCGGCGAAAAGCTCTTCAGCGCCATATGGTAAAACAATAAACTGCTCTGCACATCACTGTATCCTCGACAAAACATACCACCACGGTGACACACTATGATCGTGTGTCGAACTTCGGCCTATCGCATTTAACTTCACGACACTTCACGGCACACATCAAGTTTTTAGCTGTTTTTAAGTTTTTTCTGGATAAACGCATGCGTTTTAAAAACAAACCGCAATTTTCACTATCACTGTCGTAACCGCCACATATTTCACTAGCATTGTCACGAATCTCCATGTGGGCCCTTTGAGTTACATCCCACTTCTGATGTAGGCGTATTGTCAGGATTGGATATTTTAAAGTAAAAAGTAGGTAGTTTACTTATTAATCAATTTTATTCGATTAACTCACTTAATTTATAATAACTGTGAACTCAATTAATTATCATATCATAATTATTAACTGAAAGGTTTTAACACGATATTAGCAAATCTAGGCGCTATGACAACACGTGTATCGGACCGAGGTCTAGAATAGAATGCCCCGATCGCTCCGCGCGGTCTCCTTTTACGTCCGAGCACAAACAAGTCGAGTAGTGGGGGAGGTGGGGATGGCGACATCGCCTGATCGGTCCGGTGCACGTGCCGTGCACAACCGTACGATGACGTAGCGCCGTCATATTCAACGACAGCAAGTTATCCTCAAGCCACTTCGTGATAATCGCAAGACCGCTTTCTGTTACCATCCGCACCTAGTCCCATGTTTTGCCATGGAACAAGATTATAGTGTCGTCTGCGAACATAATGGTTTTAGCGTTGGGAATGTCAATCTCCGCAAGACTGCTTATATAAGTCAAAAAGAGAGCCGGGCCAGTCGTATTTCCCTGGGGAATGCCAAACGTGCAAGTCTCAGCATCACTTAAGTGTTTATCTACACTGACACGCTGCTCCTTACCCGCCAGTTAGTCCTGGAACCACTGAAGAACGTGTCCCCTTACACCCATACTGCATAGTTTTGTTAGAAGAAGAGGGATCGATACAGTATGAAACGCTTTTTTTGGGTCGAGGAAAACACCAATTTCTTTCTCTCCTGCATCAACATGCTTTGTTATTGTATATGTCAGCTGTTTAGTAGGGCATCATTTCTGGATTTTCCTTTTCGGAATCCAAACTGACGATCGGTTAGCAACTTGTTTTTTTTTTAAGTAGCTGTCGAGTTTTTTTATCACAAGTTTCTCAAGAACCTTCGATAAAAACGATAGCAGTGAAATGGGTCTATAATTTGAAGGTCTTTGCTTATCATCAGTCTTGTATATAGGTGAAACTATTGCCTTTTTAAAAATCTTACGAAAAGTGCCGAGTTCCAAGCTTAGATTGCAAAGGTGGCTGATAGGTTCTGCCAGCACGTCTTTACCTAACTTAATTAACCTACTAGAGATATTATCGAGGCCAGGTGCACTATTCACCTTAAAAGACGCAATAATGCTTTCTATTTCTGCTGCGTCTGCAGGCGTAAAAGACATGGTGGTAAAATTGATTTAAACATATTAAATATCAAAAGTAAAAAAAACAGCCCGTTACTGGATAAATTAATGCACAATAATCCGCCGGAAATTTGTTTTTATCGCGATTTTTCAATAAGTTATGCAACAGTTAACTAACACATATTTTCTGCTTGATCATGAACTTTGCAGATGTGATAATTGTTAAATTACAAATCTGAGACTTTTTCCTTCAAAGACTTCTTCCTTCCGTTATTGGTAAAGTGGCCGAAGCGGGCTTGGCTTGCCAAAACCAGAGTACCCGTTTTCGGTGTCATTTCCACCCCTCTGGGAAAGTTATAAATATTGGTCCTATAGTCCGAGCATGCAAGCCTTTTTAGGGATTTTCTTCCTCTTTTTGAATCTTTTTTTAGATTTGTAAAATATTGATTAGATTATCATATATTTGCAAAAACCAAACCCTTCTTTTTTTCAGTAAAATGTTAATAACTTTTGCAAGTTCTTCGAGCGGATTTTTTTTTTCAAAAATCATCTACAAACTCTTCCGAATCGAATGACATCATATTTTTCCGAGACTGCTGAAAAAAGTTGAATAAAAAAGCACTCGTTGACTAGACTAGATAGTGGTGATCTTAGTAGATTTACTTAGTAGAAATAAAATACTATCTCGATTACATGGACAGTCCCCAAGCTTTCACTTCGACATGTTTACAGAATTGCGCTGCAGATCATTGACTTGGATTGATTTTATCGTTGATATTATTCCTTTACTGCAAATCAGAGACAGAACATCACCCTTAAATATGAGCACGCACTTCTAGAACACCCTGTACGTGTACCATGAGTTTTGTCAATCTATACTCGCTAGCGACTGTAGTTAAAACAATGTATGAAATTTAAAAAAAAATAAGTTTCTAATTTATTTGTTTTAAGTTGTTAAGCAAGCAAGCAAGTTTCAAGGAAAACTTTAGTTAACAACAAAAAAAAAATTAGAAACTTGTTTTTTAAAAGTTTTAATTTTGTTTAACTACAGTCGCTAGCGTGTATAGATTGATAAAACTCTTGGTGTACTGTATTTATGTGTTAGCCAACGATACCGAAAACAAGAAAGTATCTTTCGTTTATTTCAGACGACAAAAACTTGGATATGTCTGGTTTCTGTCTGAGTCAGATAAATTTTGTAAGTACCGTGACTGCCGTAGTGGAAATAAATTATTTTGAGTTGTGATTTATAGACCTTTCAAACGATACAGACTTTCATAAACTTTTATACAATTTTTCTGTGTAACTAAGTCTATGCAGACAATAGACTCGTGTGGACCTTTTAGATGTTTATCGATATTTTTTAATATAAACCCCACCATTAGAATGCACCGCTGGTGCTCTAAAGGGAATAAAAATATAGAATATACCACCAAAAAAATATTACAGGGTTTTTACATGGGCCCCAAACTAGGCAAACCACAGACAAATCGAGGGTTTACCATCAAAAATTATGTTTAAGTAAACATGTTTGGTATTGTAACTTAAAATAATGTACAAAATGATTTTCTTAAAAGCATAAAAAAAAATAATCAACTTACAATAATCAAAAACTAAATAATCAAAACACAGTAATCAAAAATAAAATAATCCAAATTATTCAATATGCTCTCTAAAAAAATAAAATAAAACTAAACCAAACATGATTCTATGTAATTTTTTATTTTTATTTATTTTACAATTATTTTTTATTGTATTTCCGATAAAGCACCAAGCAAAAATATTGATTGGTGCTCTTATGGGAATAGTTTAGGTGCTATAAACATTGATGCTGTCAAAAATTGGTGCGCTAACGGGAATACTTTCTTGGACGACGATGGTTTCGGACAAACAAAAATAAAAGAAACAGTAAAATTAAAATGTATTTAATTAAAAAATAATATAATTAAAATTACATAAAAAAATACAAGACACTTAACTGTTATGCGTTGCTTTCGGGAAAAAGTTCAGAACAGCGGGAACATGGCTCCAGAAACAGGAACCGTTGACAATATTATTATTAGAACTACGAATACGATGAATATATTTTAATTATTAGATTTGATTAATTTAATACTATTTTATGATTTTAATAAGCTAAAGAACAAATTACTCATAAACACTAATATATTTAAAAGTTAACACTAAAACACTAAAAGTTATTGTTAAGTATTTAAAATTTGAGAAAGATTTTTTTTTTTCAAATTATTTTTATTTTTTTAGTCGCGATACGTGCTCGATATATCTTGCCGAGCGTTGAGCACGTCTATCACGTACCAAGTATGAACGCTGACTGCCGCCCCGCAGTTACACCGCGCGCCTTCTCCCGCTCGCCCCCGCCCGTGCCCTCTTGCCCCCGCCCTCTCTTCTGTTGCCCCGCCCCGCTGGCTCACCGCACAATATTGAGTGCAGAAAACCAAGCTCTAGCTGGCCCTGTTATATTATAAGTTACCTACAGTTACCTACCCTCGAATCTAGTGAGGCTAAAACTTCATTCCGAAATAAGTGGCCTTAAATTAATAGGTAGGCAGACACGCTTATGTCGGAAACTTTTTTACTCTCGCAAATAAAATTATGACCTGATTCTCCTGCTAGAGCTGGCTCCAGACGTAGCAACTCCTCAAAGGTCAACAGCAGTACAGACATGATCATTTGCTGATCATCTGCTTTTTAGCGCGTTAAAATAACAGCTCATCATCCGGCTAGCCTTTTCCCAACTATATTGGGGTCGGCTTCCAGTCAAACCGGATTCAGCTGAATACCAGTGTTTTACGTGAAGCGGCTGCCTACCAGACCTTCGAACCCATTAACTGGGTAACACGGTACTTCTTGGTAAGACTAGAGTCAGATTTACTGGCTTCTGACAATCCGTAATGACTACCAAAGATCTACAAATGACAGCCGGGACCAACGGCTTAACGTGCTTTCCGAGGCACGGAGGAAACTCGGTATGTTAAGGACGGACCAACCTTGGCAAGCGTCGCTTTACCTTAAAGACTGGCCCGTGCGGCTGTTATTATTTAGCCACGAGCTCCTCCGTTGAAATAACAGCTCGTTTTAAAAATGATTTTCAGTATTAATTTATTAAATATCTACGTTATGCCTACGTAGGACGCTCATGCTCATTTTGAATATAACTAATTAAGTTAGTGAATTGCCTACGGGCTAAGACTGTGCCTTGATAAAAATGTTTTGAATGTCTTTTCGATCTTAAAGTTGCGCTTTAATCAAAACAGAATGAAAAGAGGGTTAAAAGTTAATTAAAACATCTTCTTAATTAACCAGCTCTTCATAAACCGCCCAAAGCAACATTGGGAAGCGTTTTTAAGTCTGTACTAGATACATTTTACACGGCTTGCTCGAATGCAACAAGTGCAGCTTTTACTGTCCGGGCACGCACGACCCTTTGTCGTGCGTTGGAAAATGAATTCTTTGAGGATCATTGCACACAGTGAGGCTCTGCTGGCGGCGAGACTTTGTATGTAAAAAGTCATAATTCGAGGTTTGACTCTCGACTGTTTTCTCCTCCAATATTGGAGCGATTTAAGAGATATTTCACAAACTGAATAAGGAGGATACGTACTGTGTCCCTATGTTTTGGAGGAGAAAACAGTCGAGAGCCAAACCTCAAATTATGGCTTTTTACATACAAAGTCTCGCCGCCAGCATTTCCTCTTAACGCACTCTCAACTCTTAACTTGAATTGACTTCACTGTGTAATTCAATTCAAAACTGATATTTTAGAACCGATATGGCTTAAGCTAAAAAGTCCGAAATACAGAGCGCTTTTTATATTCCGTTGCTAAAAGGAGTAATCTATAGCGAAAAAACCGGACAAAAGAGCGAGTCGGATTCGCGCACCGATGGTTCCGTACCATCATATAAATCGTGAAATTTGTTGATAGGTGCGATACAGTTATAAACTTTTGTAGCTATCACCGTTTTACGTGTATTGAGTCAACTGTTTATGTTCCAAATAAATAACTTTTAACTTAAAAAAAAAAAATGTTTTTTCATCGGCGAGGCCTATATTTGTTAGAGAATTTTAACACTGCGGTGTATATTGCAGTTTTAGATCAGCGTCATCTCTTAACCGCTTGTGAAACTAATTTAATGTTTGTTAATGATTTCTGAAAACGTGTGCTATTTAGAAACATTGTTTTATTTTTCCTGTAATCTATACATAAATTTCTATCACATAGAGTAATTTCAGATTTTTCTCTATGCAAACTTAGTAGATAAGGGGGAGAATGGTCAATTTTTTTTTATATTTTTCGTCAAATTTCGAAAACCATGCGGCTCAAAAAAATTTGAGAATGTGCAAACAGCGTTCTTTTATATGATACCCCACACGCTCTAGTAGCCTCACTTCGAATTTTTAAGAACATCTTTCAGTCGCTATTTAAAAAAAAAAATATATATTTCTTTCTGATTTGAAAAATAGTTGAGCAAACGTCATCTAAAACTGTTCCAAATTTCAATTTGATAGCATAAGTAGTTCTTGAGATATCCAGCTGTGACAGACGGACAGACTTAGCCATACCATAAGGGATCCTTTTTACCATTTTGGTACGGAATACCAAAAATGTTGCCTTGTGAACGCCGTACACCTACCTAGATGTGTTTCTTTCAGAACCGCATACATAAAGGAGTACTTACTCGACTTGGCTGGTTCCAGCATCGATGTCCGACACCATGTGAGTGGACGAGGGACGGGTCCAGGTTCGCAGCGGCATCGGGACCAGCTCCATGTTTTCGTTATCAGATATCGCGCTGGAAGAAGACATAATAACACAGTCATAGAACAAACTTTGGTAGCTACATGGCTTATCCCAGAAGACAATATTTTGATTCCATTTTTATTGATCGTTTTCATATTATTTAATATTTATTTATTTGCGTCCTGCAAGGTACGAAAGATGTTAAAAAAGGCATACAGCTAAGAACCGTCGTAGACCCAGTTATGACACAGCAAAAGGTATTGGTATAACATAACTACATATTATTATTCTTATATCTCTTTAAAAAATCTAATTCGTAGAAACTAATATTTAAACCCTAGTTATACATAATCGTAGTAAGTAATTGGAATAAATACTTGCTTATTATGGCCGATGAAGAAATGCAAAAGGTGATAAAGCCTAAAAATATTGGTCACCTATGTACACGATTTTTAAAGTCTTGTAATGAATACCTAAAAACGAATATATAAAAACCAACGGAGCAAATCAAAATCGCAACAAAAAGAACCGCGACGCCATCTATCCAACTAGCAGAGAACCACTATGTCGAAATCCTGCATCCCATGCGATTTGAACATATACATCAGCTCGAATATCAACTATCGGGCAGTAGCCCGCCAGGCACAACAACCGCCTGGTCGGAGGATCCTCCCTTTACGATGGAGGGCGGTGTGCGGGACTTAACTCTCTGTTTCGCATACCCTCCAAATACTCTTTGCCCGTCCAGAAATACGGTTGCGGAAATTAGACACAAGTTTTCGCGAGCGCCTGATTTTGGGTATGGCTACAGAGGCGATTTATACTCGGGGCACAGTATACGTACCTCCATAAGAAACCACACGAACTGCACTTATATATGCGCACTCGTTTTCGAAATAGAATAAATAAATACCAATATTTTCCATAAACGTAATAAATTCAGGTGGTCGTTTGTATTGTAGAATTAAAATGTGTTACAGCGTACAGGAGAAAAAAAAACTATAAAGCAAAGATCAAAAAATTATTTTTTTAATTTTTAGAGATTTTTTTCTGTCGAGGATTTCAAATCGGGGGCTCAAAATCATATAGTTAATTAGGACCATTAATTTCAGGACCTTTCAGCAGTGCGTTTCTGTAAACATGTCAAAGTGAGGGCTTGGGTGAAATAGATCGTGAAGTGAGTAGAGTAATCCGTGTAATCATGATGGAATGACAGCGCACTTCGTGATTACTTTTGGCTGGCTATTTCATTTTTTCCGTCCTTTATCCACCCTTTTCTGTCCCACAGCTGGGCAAAGAGCTCTACCAAAACCCCCATGAACATACCTGAGTTATAATTATTTCAAATGTAATTAAGTGTATGTTAAGTGTTATAATTTGCACTTACAAGACAGGACGTTGCCGAGGGTTGACGGGAGCCAGCGCTCTCTGGCGTCTCTCCAGCCAGCCGAACCTGAACCAGGTCCGTCGCTCAAACTTCTTCCTTATCGCCTTCCTGACCTACATGTTAAGTATCAGTAAATTATTATATCTATGTGTCATTTGATAAGAAAAATAACACTTATGAACTAAGTAACTAACAGTACCCCTAATCCTTACTAATATTGTAAATGCGAAAGTAACTCTGTCTGTCTGTCGGTCTGTCTGTCTGTCTGTCTGTCTGTCGCGCCAAAACTACTGAACCGATTTAAATGAAATTTGGTACACAGATAGTCTAGAGCCTGAGAAAGGAAATAGGTTACTTTTCATCCCGGGAATATGATCCCTAGGGATCACGTGAGCGAAGCCGCTGGCAGAAGCTAGTTATTCATAAAACCTATTAGTGACTCCACGTAAAGATAGAAAACTTCGGAACCTTACACTGTGCGTGGCCCGACACGCTCTTGGCCAGTTATTTTCTGTTTACTATGTCTATATAAATAATATGCTGCCTTTGATATACAAAGATAATAACTATCAACCATTTGAACTATAGAATTTTTTTTTTATCAAATCAAAGGCACAATTTTTTAAGAGGTAAACTTTTTTTAAAAATGTTTTTGGCTAACCATTAAATTTTGTTTTTTAGGGTTCCGAAAAAAAGGAACCCTTATAGGATCACTGGGGTGTCTGTCTATCTGTCTGTCTGTCTGTCCGTCTGTCACAGCCAGTTTTCTCCGGATCCACTAGACCGATTCTGTTGAAATTTGGTACACATATGGATTTCTATGACCCAAACACGAACGCGTTACGTAAATTATTAATTTTTTAGTATGGGGGTCACTTTTGGGGGTCAAACTAGAAAATTAAAAAAAAAGATTTTTGAACAATATCGTGTGACATATCAAATAAAAGGGCTTACTGTGAGGGTTTTAATTATATTTTTTTTCATAATTTTAAAATAAATGGTTTCAAGTTATTCAAGAAATTAGACGAAAAATGACCATCCCCCCCCTTATCTCCGAAACTACTGAGCGTAAATTTTTGAAAAAATTGGGGATAATAGATCTTTACCTAAAAATTACAGGAAAACCTTAGAAGTCTGTAGTGTCAAAATAACATGTTAAAAAAACTAAATTCGTTCGGAACCCTTTGCACGCGAGTCCGACTCGCACTTGGCCAGTTTTTTTTTTAAATTTCAATAACTGTAATAAAAGTCCTAGGTAAAAACCTCCAGGTACTACACCGTGTAGATTCACAACGATTTGGAAACGTTGTTATTCAATGTTAAATTGATAATATTTTAGTTTTTCTGTGAAATGTGAAATATAAAACAACACTACCTTATCGACTAGTCAAAAAATACTAGCAGGTATCTACTTATTTTGGGCATATGTTTTTATAATAAAATACATCACAATCATTTCAGTCGAAACGAGGGAAAATACGGGGAGGATGTACTAAAACACTTATTATACACACACACACACACAAACACTTATTTATGTTCCAATCTAGAAGGAAGGCATTACCATTCAACGTTACAACAAAGTTAAAACTTAGTTTTAATTTATTTTTCTGAGTAGTTGTTTATTAGATTATCTACTGTAATTATAATGATTATTAAGATTTTCTGTACGCATTTTTAAATTTGGTGTACAATAAAGTATAATATAAATAAGTAAATAATATATAGTCGCAGTAAGATGGTTGAAGCCGTGATATGCCTAGTTATAGCCCTAGTAGACGGCAAGTTCTCCCCTGCAATGATTAATGTTCTTCTACTTTCTTCATCACTATCATCATGTCAGCAGAATGACGTCCACTGCTGGACATAGGCCTCCCCAATGTGTCGCCATAACAACCGGTCCTGTGCGTCTTGCATCCATCAGCTTCCTGCGACCCTCACCAGGTCATCCGTCCAACTTGTGGGAGACCTTCCAACGCTGCGTCTTCCGGTACGCGGTCCCTACTCCAGAACTTTTGAATCTGTTCTGCGAGCAATGTGCCCTGCCACTTCGGTTTGACGATCCTTCGGGCTATGTCGGTAACCTTGGTTCTCTTCTACTTTCCTAAACAACTTTTAAAGTTTTTTTTTTATTATGAAAATCTAATATTTTAGAGCCTCACAAGAATCTCGTCATAGTACAGTTTGAAAAACCTTATTTTTATTTTTTTTCTAATTTGTCCCCCAAATTGACCTCATACTCATTTATTTACATTACTAATCCGTATTTGGATCTCAGAATTTCAAATGTGTACCAAATTTAATCTGTTTGGTTAAGTAGATGCGGAGCTAATTGGCTATGATATAACGGACAGACAAAAAGACAAACGACAAATCCGATTTTTGTATGGACGACTTTCGGTACCCTAAAAAATGTTCCAAACGAGATTACCATTCAAACCAGATACAAACAGTCACAGTGAACTTAAAAAACTGTGTCACATTGTGTGACACAGTTTTTTAAGTTCAATTCCTTTCAAGTAAGAATTTTCTTGTTCATTCGGGATTTTTTGCAAACATTTTCAACGAAGTTATCTCAAAGCAAAGAGCAGTTTCCCTTAGTGCACACTTCCAAGAATACTGCTTGGGGTAAATCAAGCATGGAGTTGGAGCCTTATTATAAAGTTCCGAGAAACTAGATCCACGTGCAGCGAGCCTGAAGAGCTGCTATACGCGGAATCTAGGCAAGCATCAGAAGTACTTGTAGCGTACAATCGGATTACGGATCGCTGCTGAAACATGTTAGAATTACATTTTGTTCGTGCATGGTTCCTCCAAGTTGTTCGGATTGGTAAACAATTTTTAAAAAAGATTTTTACAGAATTTTTATTTTATACTAGTGGACGTCACGCGGTTTCACTCGCGTAGTTCCCGTTCCCGTGGAAGTACAGGGATAATAAATATAGCCTATGTTACTCCCTGATAATGTAGCTATGCAATACTAAAATAATTTTTCAAATCGGTCCAGTAGTTTCGGAGCCTATTCGTTTCAAACAAACAAACAAATCTTTCTTCTTTAAAATATTAGTATAGATAGGTATTGAAAGGTTGAGGAACTTTTTCTGAAAAAGTGTCCACCAACACTCAATTGTGAACAGTACTGTACCTGTTAGCCGCCCAGGGCGCCGAGAGCCGGCTTTATGACAAACATAATTGAACGACACGGGGCGACACACAACAGGCTGGCTCCGTGCCAACTCCCAAACGTGACAACTGTTGCACTAGAGCTTCATCAGAGCACTACATTGTGGTTTGATTTTCAGAATTTTATTTTTATGAACTTTAAGCTAAAAATCAATTGATGAAGTTAAGCGAAAGTTCCTCTAAATAAATAGTTTTGTGGATGAGTTTGTGAATACGAATTTTTTTCTTATTTCTACAAAAATATTGGTAAGAAATCTGGATACAGAATTAAAAAATGTCAGTTATTAAGTAGAAAAAATAAAATTACCTCGCCATTTGAGAAGCAGTAGATAAAAGAAATAAATACTCCTTGGAAAGATCGGAAGAAGTGGGTGAAGTAGGCCCAGATGGCGAAGCCGGTAGAAGACCCATCCAGAGGGTAGTCGAACAAGTTGAAAATGTTGATTATACCCAAGAGCGGCAGCAGGATTAGGGTGGCACGAATTGTTTTCCTAATGAAAAAATATTAACATTAACGATGGTACAGCATCAAGAAAAATAAGTTATACTTAAAAAGATATGAATATACAACGAAAACTTACTGTATTTTCCTGAGTTCGGAGTCATTTGTGCGACGAAGTTTCATTATGATGACGCTCATTATGGTTCCTAAGAATAACATGTTGAGCTGCAACAAACAATTATATATAGGTAATGTATGTATGTTTATGTAGGTGTAAAAACAGGCCAACGAACTAACCGAACTAACGCATTGTGTTTACCAACAGATATACGGTAGTAATAGTAAAGTAGAATGATGCAACCTTAGAATAATAACGCATAGAAACCTAGTACGAGTGCAAAAAGTGAGGCAACTCAACCTTAGCCTTATCCGTAAATCCGTCAAAGTTAGCCTCCAGTACTCAAGGTCACGATCCGTCGAACACAGCTCGCGAGTAAATAATTGAAAATGACAGTTTTTTGCGTGAAAGGATGTTATAGCACTTCAGGAAAACAATAAAAAAGTGATAAAATTACATTTCACAAGTAAATATTTTCATTTTATACACTATTTTTACGTAAATCGATCATTAAAAAAAATTCTAATAACCCAACTTGACATAACACAGTGTTGCTGTTTGTGAGGAAAAAAATACCCACATTACTTTCACCTTTGCACTTATTTTTATTCAGCAAAAAGAAAATAGTTTTTGATGTATCTTTATAAATAGGATACAGGCGGCGATTCTGTATGCGTTAAACTAAACTATATTTATTTACAGCCTCTGAATTATAGTCGTTATCGACACTGCTACCACTTACCTTGTTGCTGCACAACGACAACCTACATTGTTTTTAAACTAAAAGTTAATTAGTAATTTACTGTTATTTAAAAAAACCGGACTAAATAACTAAGATTATTTATGTTTATTTGCCTGAAGTTGTTTGATTAGGTACATAAATCAAGTGTTGTATTAATTACCTGGTGTGCCTATTCTGATTGTAAAAAATAGGTATTTTTATATCTCAAAAAGAGAGGATATTATAAGAGTCATTGAGCCAAAGCGGAAACTCTTTAGGAAGCAGTTGCAACTGCAAGGTTTTTAAATGATGGTAAAATATAGATTACAATATTACTGATTAACATGTTTTTCATTTTTGTTGCAACACTGTCGAGACACGGACTAGACATGAAACTCGTCGATGCCCGGACAATGTTGCTAATTTGTTTTACGACATTTAAGGCTCAGATAGGCGAGAAGCGTTTTCACAGAAATCGATTTATTTGTATTTAGATGATTTAGAGCAATATTTAAAACAACAAAATAGCAAACTGAATTCAATAGTACCATACAAAATAAGTAAAATGCATGGACCATAATATTTATGATCCTAATACTGATAATAATTTGAAACGGCGCCGTTCAATGAAAAGGCTATGCAGGCAGTTAAACGGGTGACCAGTTGGCTGCGACGTATACACCGAGCGGTTCTGCATGAACGCGAGTGTTTTTAATTGCAAAATTTGTTGTGACACGATACACGATCATTAATGTCGCATCAGCGATTGTGTGAATACGTTTAGTGCAGGAAAATTAGCTCAATTAACGTCGATCAGAGCGAATAGTTCGTGTAGTTTTGAAAATTGGTACAGTTGGTCTTTGATGTGACCAGATGAACATGTCCCCGAGGGTGGGAGGTGAGCCGGTTGGGGGAGGGGGGGGGAAAGGTATCCTTTTAGGGTTCCGTAGTCCGATAACGGACCCTTATAGTTTCGTCATGTCCATTTGTCTGTCTGTCTGTCTGTCCGAGGTTTTGCAGAGACAGTTAGTACTAGATAGCTGTAATTTTGTAGGGTTCTGTTTATCAATTACGCCGACAGTGGTAAAATAAAATTTTGGAAAACGTTATTTTTAGGGTAGCTCCCCTACATGTGAAGTGGGGATGATTTTTGTTCGTCGTCTACCCCATCGTGTGGGGTATCGTTGAAAAGGTCTTTTAAATTGAATGAATACTAATTTTCGATGTAATGCTACATTTACGAAATTTTAAACTTTAAAGTGCAAATTTTGTTCCAGTAGGGTGTTCCCCCCTCTAAAAGCTAAACAGAATGCTGTCTTCGAAAATCTGGGAAAAACCATGATAGTGCACTTCATGCACTTTAAAGGAAAATTATAGCGGTTAAGATAACCTTATTAGTCTAAACTAATAAGGTTATCTTAACCGCTATAATCATCCAACATCAAAGTTCAACGATTATTACTGCTAACAGTAATAATCGTTGAACTTTGGTGTTGGATGATTTTGTACCAAATACAAAATCCTTAGAATAAATCCTTTAAAGTGACTAAGATGAAGTAGTTGCTTGTTTATAACGGGTAAATACTTGCATCGAAAAACAAGATCTTAAATAAAAAAAGCCATAATAATTTTTCATAAGTTTCACAAAGCTGCCGCTAGATGGCGCTGTATCAACGGTTTGTGAATCGCGCTAAACAACAGAATCGTTTGTATATTGTGATAACGGGCTACTACTAGTGATGGGTCGTTGAAGGTTTTTCCGTCAACGAAACGTTAACGTTGAATTGCGTTTGTCAACTAGTTGATCAACTAGTTAATTTCGTCAACGAGTTAACGTGTTACGAACGTCAACTTGCATGAACGATAAACGCCTAAACGCTTTTATTAACGTATGCTGTTATAATGTTAATTTACGAACAATTTGATGCAGTTTGCGGGAGTTTTATTGAAATACAATTTACGTACGTTGAAAATAATAAAACGTCGAGTTCATTTTCTCGTTTCGTCAAACGAGTTGAATTAATAAACGTCGTTTTCTCGTAACTCGTTGACGAATTCAACGAGTTGATTTGAACACGGTCAACGTTAATCCCGTTGAAGAGACATCAACGTTGATTCAACTAGTTCGTTGATTCAACGCCCATCACTAGCTACTACGGCACCATACACTGCGCGTAGCCCGACACGCAGTTCATCGTTTTTTTCAGTTTTTTGCTTATATCTCCAAAACCATTTAAAATACCTCCTTGTTCACTTCTACATTAATTATCTACATTAAATTTTCTATACGTTATGTCATATCCATTTAACTGTAAGATCAATACTTTAGGAGATAGAGGTTATCTAAAATTGAGAAAATAAACATTTCCATAAATCATGTAAAGACGAATGGTACTTCCTGACCCAGAAGCCGAATTTCTGACTTTCAAAGAATTTCTGACACAGAGTTAAGACCTATCGTATTTTTTTTGTCATCCAAATTAGAGCCAGATAATCTATTTCTTTTTTCGATTTTGATGGTTGTATATACGCATAAATGTATGACCTTGAATATGTCTTCAGCAGACAAGTCTCGAAAAGTAATTTTACATCCATTCTTACAAGTATGCTGGTCGTGTTTGAGCTCATTAGAATCGTCCCGATGGGTATTATGCACAGTTGATAAAAAGGGTCTGATGATGAAGAGCAGAAACGTGGAAAGCGGTCAAACGTGTTCGTCGCCATTTCTGAATGGCTGAATTGAGACCTATCGTACTTTTTTCGTAATTTGAAATGAAACACGATGATTATAGGAATAGTCAACTAAGAGAGCCACTACTCACCTTTATGATTTCCATTATCAGACCCTTGTTACCAACTCCAGTGAATGGTACCTAACAGTACGATTCACAGGTATACAGTGGATAAAGAATTACATTTATGTACTTTTTCTAAAGAAATACTCAAGCTTACATGATAATAATAATACCTATGTGTTAGCCATTGAAATCGAAAAAAAAATTGCATGTTCTTGCCCTCCTTTAGATGATAAAAATCTACGATAGCTCTCAACTCTGTCGGACTCTGGGTCGGAAAGTACCATTAGTCTTTGAAAAATTTTACTTTATCAATTTATATACTCTGTATCTCCTAAAAAAATGATCTTACAGTAAAATGTACAAGTCATAATTTATAGAAAATTGTATGAAGATAATTAACGTAGAAGTGAGTAAAGATATATTATATTTTTAATGGTTTTGAACAAGCAAAAAACTAAAAAAGGTACATTTCCCCCCTCCCCCTCCCACCCTCGGGGACTTTTAGTTTGGCCATCTGGACACCTCAAAGAACAACTATACCAATTTTCAAAACTACACGAATTATTCACGTGGTTGAAAAGTTTTCGAACAGGTTCGACAATTTCAATACACCGCACCGCGTTTGAATATAAAAGCACTAAAATTGAGTTTCACGTTTTATCTTTTTTATTTGTGATGGGTTTGCTCTTGACTTTAGTCTAGGTCACAGATGATAGAGACAAAGTCTACGATGGAGCGAGCTTACCCAGAAGGAGCCTGTTTACTCTAGCTTTGAAGAGATTAGGGTTGTAAGCGTTTGGAAACACAGACGCAGGCAGAAACTCCTTTGCTGTGCACATTCTAAAAGACGTTTGGAAACGCTTAGTGCGAATTGGTGGAATAGCAACAAGGTAGGGATGGTAAGATGCAGTGTTTCTGGCTGTCCGATGGTAGAAGGGGCCGGTGGGATGAGGTCGTGGAGTTCTTGGGCACACTCACCGAAGAACAATCTGTAGAAGACCGACAAGCAGGCAACCATACGGCGATGAGCCAAACTATGTAGCTTGGCATCCACCAGTTTTACGTCTTACGAGCCTCTTAGCTCTGCGTTCCACCGAGTCAAGCGCAGCAAGCTGATACTTAGCTGAGCCATCCCAAAGGTGGCTACAATACTCCATACAGGATCAGACTTGCGCTTTGTATAGGGTTAAAAGCTGTCCAGGCCTGAAGTATCGCTTCACCCTATTTAGGATGCCTAGCTTTTTGGCCCCGGTTTGGGCTTTGAACTCGATGGTGGCGCCGAAGTTGAGACTGGATGTCAACTCCATGCCTAGGAGGTCGAGCCGATCAGTTACAGGAACAGATGCACCCCGAAAAGTAGGAGTTTGGTCAAAACGACTCCTTTTTGCGGTAAAAAGACACTCCTGTGTTTTGGTGGCGTTAAAAGTGACCAGATTGTCATCACCCCACTGGGAAAAAAGGCTTATGGTCAAATTTGTCCGCTCTACCTTAGCCTCTCTCAAGGAACGAACTTCAACCGCGCCGGTTGTTGCGCTGGACAAGTATCTCTCTGAAAACGTACTGTCATCTGCGTACCCAACAAGACCAAGCTGAAGTAGGTCATTAATATGCAGCAGGAAAAGAGTTGCAGAGAGAACAGGCCCCTGAGGACTTTCGGCATCAATAGCCATGAGGTCAGAGGAGCAGCCGTCAACGACTACTCGGATCGACCGTTCACTCAGGAAGGAAACCTCGGTGCGCGAGACCGACTCGCTCTTGACCGGTTTTTTTATAACAATATAAGTAACAATAGCGGCTGCATGACTTTTACCCGTGCCGACCGTGCACTACTTACTGGAATTTGGCATTTGAACAGCTCAGACACAATTTCCGTACGCTTATAAACAGACACTAATCGGACACAAAACAACCGTAAAAGTTTGTTTCATTATGTAGATAAGAAAACCAATATGAGGAAAAAAAAATTGCTTATAACAAATTATTTATTAAATAAACCATGAAAAACTAAATAAATCCAATCTTTTTTTTATTTTGTTGAACAAGATAAATAATGATTAGAAAAAATAATGGTTCTTTAATATTAATTATAAGTTGACCAAAAAAGTTGTTACGTAACAAACACGGTTTTGAGCACTAACATTTTTTAACCTTTTTTTTTTAAACAATTATCATTGCACCAAAGATTAAGATTCCAAAAAAAAATTCAAATATCTTATAAACAATGCATTTGTTTATCTTTAAGTCTTGAATAACAGGAGATAACTTTTTACAAAAATATTTTAAATCCGCTTTGGATAGTACAAAAACGAATCATTATACTACAGTGGATCTAGCAAAAGCCTTCGATACTTTCCCGGCCCATACTGATAAGAAAACTGGAGACTTTTGGGATCAGAGACTTAGCTCTAGATTGGTTTACGTCCTATTTATGCGTGCGAAAACAGCATGTCTGTATCGGTAAGCACGTCTGTGGGTTTGTAGATGTAGATTACGGCGTACTGCAAGGCAGTGTTCTAAGCCCCACGTTGTTCCTGATCTACATAAACGAACTATGTTCTCTTGAACTTAATAATGCCAGCATAATTACTTTCGTGAATGATACCGCAATAATCTTTCATGCAAAAACCTGGAGTGATGTCGTGTGTGTGGCTCAGAAGGGACTTGGGAAGGTTGCCATTTGGCTACAAAACAACTTGCTAACCTTAAACGTCGGCAAAACTAGATTGATGTGTTTTAGTGTTACTGATCGGTCTGCGCCCGACCAGGACCTGAACTACATGATTGAAATACATAATTGAACTACATGTTTGTGGTAGTGTCGATGGTGAAGGCTGCCTCTGCTCGCAAATTGAACAAGTTACGACCATCAAATGTCTAGACTTACAAATTGATGAGCACCTAACATGGAAACCACAAATTGATGCACTCGTGAAACGCACCAGAAAACTTTCACACATTTTCAAAATATTAAAAACTATCGCAACACCTAAGCTGATCCGTATGGTGTACCTTACTCTATGCCAGCCAATATTAAGCAAACAAAACTACTTTGGTTAGGCTAGAGCGAGCTCAACGAGCTATTCTAAAGATAGCGAACAAAAATCTCTGGATGTACTCTACTGATACTTTATACTTGGAATATAAACTCCTCCGTATTAGGCAATTGTTCATCCACGGGACACTCCCACGATTTCATAGAGATCGACCAAGAGTACACTCTGCTTTTGCACGAAGATCTTTTACATTTCTTGGGCCCTTCCTGTACACAAGGCTCTACTCTGAAAATATAACTGTATTGATGCTTAGTTATAGATGTTTAAAGAAGGCTATATTTAAATGGCTACATCCCAAAAAATATAATTCAACCGAAGACCTTTTGCACATAGTCTTGAATGAATTTGCAAAAAAAATAATAATAACAAACTAGCTAACACACAAACACACCCCTTATCGACCCATTATTTTAATATTCTTTATATTTTTTTTATATAAAGTCTCAGTTAAGTACTTACTTATGACTTTTACTGTCATGTAATTAAGTATTTTATTTTTCACTACGCGATTTTTTTAGTAATTCGTTTCTTCAATAAATAAAACATTGTTGGCTAACTTGGGAAGAGACTGGACCCCCTCGACACAGGGAATCCTAGTATGGGATCCAGGGAATTTGAAGAAACATAGTAATAAAAAAATAAAAAATATCTTTTTTTTGTTTATCCGACGGGGATATATTTATTAGTTATTTATTTATTATAGAAGAACTCCATTGAAGGGAAAAGTCAATTATTATTATTATTTTTAATTATTGATTATTCATATTCTAACAATAGTCATATTTGCAATGTTCATGCCACTTCATGTCCAAGCAGAACGAACTAGATTTAAAAATAATTTGTCGTGGTTTTTAATTGAAAATTGTTTTTAAAGTGTACATGAATTTTTAGATTATAAATTAAAAGTTTTGTAAATTGCACGGTCATTTGTATTATTATTGTGAGGCGAATTTCTCCCATTATTGACATGATATTATTGACATTTATAATTATTGTTTTGATTCATTTTCATTATTAATTTGACATTTACATAATTCAGTAATGGTATTATCTGTTTAATGACTGCATGACTATAATCAAAAATTCACTCAAATAAAATAAGTAACTTTATTTATATTTGCACGCTGAAATGAAAGGCAGAATAAGAAAACAATTTTGTACATTTTACCAACCTTCTGTACCTTATTTAAGCAAATAAATGGTTTTTGTTTGTTTGTTTGAACAAAACTGTTAGTTAACTACTGTTGCATAAGTAATTGAAAAATCTCGATAAAAAAAAACTGCCGGCGGATTATTGTGCATTCATCTATCTAGTAAATTCTTATTTTTTTTTTATTTTTTATTTTGATATTTCATATGTTTAAATCAATTTTGTTGTTAAAGTGGCCGAAGCGAGCGTGGCTTGCGAAAGCCAAAAAGGTGTGAAAATGCCACCGAAAACGGGTACTTTTCGGTGGCATTTTCACACCTCCGGGAAAGTTATAAATATTGGTCCAACAGTTCCGGGATTGTAGCCTTTTTTTTAGGACATGTTTTCCTCTTTTCGAATCTTTGTTTAGGTTTCAAAAATCCTAATTTCAAATTCTTGAAGGATTTTGAGATATTTGGAAAAACAACCAACCCCTTTTTCTTTTTTCAGTAAATGTTTATAACTTTTGGAGTTTTCAGAGCGGTACTTTATTCTTTCAAAAATCATCTACACGCTCTTCCAAATCGAATGACACCTCATTCATATTTTTCCAGACTACTGAAAAAAGTTGAACAAAAAAGCACTTGTTGACTAGACTACGTGGGCTGTCTGATAAAAAAACATGCATTTAATCGGGTAAAACATAACCTACGGCATTTTGCGATAATTAAACAGCAATTTTTCGTCACAAGATCAGTATCTACTTCCCGAGTTAACCTTCAACAAACAAACCGTGTTTACCTCTTTGATAAAAATAGGGATCGTAATGAACTGATCTTTTCCAAAGGTCGGGGTCGCATTGTGTCGACTACTCGAGAGGCTGGAGAGACCCTGGCAACGAGATGCCATTACGAGGTCACGGCTAACCCTACTGTGTCTGTACAGTAACGTACACATAAGAAAACTAATACTTATCCTACAATATTTATCCTTAATGATAGCCGCATGCTACTTACTCTATCGTCGAAAATCGTTTGTTTCTATCAGAAGTGGTCAAACGCAAGCTATCAATAATAATAATTTCAAAAATAAAGGCTGACGTGCGGCTGACAACGCACTGGTAAAACAGAAAACTGAATAAATATTGATCCTGTTGATGAACTGAACTGAACAAAGGAATTTGGAGCTTCGCGGAGTTTTTAGTTGGTATGTAGTCTAATTTGTAACCCCTTACCAAAAAAGAGGGGTGTTATAAGTTTGACGTGTGTACATCGTAGCTCCTAAAAGGATGAACGACTATTTTGATTTAGGTTTTGTTGTTAGTAAGGTCATTTAATCGACAATGTTCTTAGCTATGATTCAAGAAAATCGGTTCAGCCGTTTGAATCCGCTGTTTTCTAGTTGATGAAGGGATGTGAGTGAAATTTAGTATTCTGTTACTTCAATTCGTCACGGTCGGGAGTCACTGACCTAATCCTGTACCTACATCATTTGTTGACAAGTCACTGAAGCTTACACGCACGACATAGTCTGATAAAATTGATTTAGATGCCACCAACTGCATCAGACTGCTTGAAAAGTGACTTGTTTGGAACTTTTTAGTTGTTTTTAGTGGTCGGGTCAGTAAGACAATTAGGCCCTCATCGCGCGATTTATATTCTCGCATATTAAATTCCTTGATCGGAATACCACCTTGCCCGCACTATGAAAATTTCGTACAATTTTTGTCAATTCGATGCAGTTCTCGGCTGAGACGAACGTATAAAATCATCATATACTGAGCGAAACGCGCGAATTTTATTTCGCAGTGCGGACATACCCATAGTTATGGTATGTCCGCGATTATTTCCGCGCGAATGTAAGCATAAAGCAGTTGCTTTATGTTTACATTCGCGCGGAAACAATCCGAACCGCATCGCGTTCAATTTGCATCAATTCACAGATATTTTACCGCCAGCGCGGCTACTCGTATGGGGCTCAATTTGTGTTACAGAATTGCGAGAAAAAAATCACGAGGTCAAATATCGCAGTGCGGACAGAGCCTAAACTTTTTTATAATAATATATACAAGTATTCCCCAATATATAGCCAAGAGGATCATCGGTAATGACAGGCTCGTCGAGTCGAAGCTCCAAAGTCTTGAGTATCGACGCCGAGTTGCTGGCCTGTCGATTTTCTATCGGTTGCATTTTGGGGAGTGTGCGACGGAATTACATGATTTAATTCCGCCAAGCCCGTTCCATCATCGGACCACGAGACGAACGACGATGCGCCACCGGTACATGGTGGACATCCCACCCACATGCACAAAACGTTTTGGGAACACATTCATAGTGCGTAGGTACAGCTAAGAAGTGGAGTTCCCTGTCAGAGTCTGTGTTTCCAGATAGCTACAACCTGGGAATCTTTAAGACAAGAGTGAATAGGTTGCTTCTAGGCAAACGTGCTCCATCTTCGACCACATCATCGCTTACCATCAGGTGAGATATTGTTCAAACGTATGCCTATCTACAGTTTAAAAAAAATATACAGAAAGATGCAAGTTACCAACTTCAGTTTTAAAAAAAGCGGCTAAGTGCGAGTCGGACTCGCCCATGAAGGGTTCCGTAGCAGCAAGCAACATAATATAAAAGTCCTTGTAGTTCGTTGTAACTTTATAATTATTATTTACTTAGGCACCACAGATTTATTATTAGAAAATAATGGTTCACGGTTTATGCATAAGGTTTATGTTAATGAAATTAAATGTTTTTTTTTATATTTGAGTTGATTGAATGACGGTTTACGATTTATGACGTATTAAAAAAAACTACTTGCTAGATCTCGTTCAAACCAATTTTCGGTGGAAGTTTGCATGGTAATGTACATAATATATTTTTTTTAGTTTTATCATTCTCTTATTTTAGAAGTTACAGGGGGGGGGGCACATTTTACCACTTTGGAAGTGTCTCTCGCGCAAACTATTCAGTTTAGAAAAAAGTGATATTAGAAACCTCAATATCATTTTTGAAGACCTATCCATAGATAAACCACACGTACGGGTTTGATGAAAAAAAAAATGTTGAGTTTCAGTTCTAAGTATGGGGAAACCCCAAAATTTTTTTTTTTCTATTTTTGTGCGAAAATCTTAATGCAGTTTATAGAATACACTTACCAAATTTCAACAGTTTAGTTCTTATAGTTTCGGAAAAATGTGGCTGTGACACGGACGTACATACAGACAGACAGACATGACGAATCCATAAGGGTTCTGTTTTTTTTTCCATTTGACTACGGAACCCTAAAACCTATGGATGTTGTTTATTAACAAATAATTGAGGTCATAAAAGTCGTTGAGGAAAGAGTCTACCGATTACGATCACGAAGTTACTCATTTACTGCGTGGTAATGAAGCCCGGGTGTCGATTGATATCAGTCTGGCAATATGTTGCTCGGCCGGCATTTGAACATTATTGATTTAAATTTACAATGAACAGCGTATCGCTCATTCGGCAGTTGATACCGTGTGAGTAACAATAGTATACCGGTTGAGTACTACACTATTTATTCGCCGAGTCTTTTGTTTGGTATTGAAGAAGATGTTGCAGAAATGTATGGAGCCTGGGCTAGCACTATGTACATTATATGTAAATATCGCTGTGTTAATTTTCTTTTATTTCATCTCATTTCAATGCACAGTCAATAAAGCTTAGCTTAGGTATACAGGCAAAAAAAATATTTTTACACTGCACTGCCAATATTCATTTATGTGGGCATTATAACTTTTTAAGCTTATGACGTATGTACGAGTATGGTGTACAATAATTGTCTACTCAGCACATTCACAACATTATTTAAAAGTAGTTGCAAGTTAGCTGCCTGCATTCCTAATATATTTGTTGACTGCACATACAAATTAACTTGGTCAAGGAGAGCAACACAACATAAAATTAAAAATGGCGGATTTGACATTTTGATAATGACATTTGACTGACGTGTATAAAAGACGCGATAAAAAATAATAACACAAATTCTGAAAATCTTGGGTTTCGATAAAATATGACTACAGGATATTCTACTCGATTGCGGCAGCACAAGCACAAAAGCAATCACTAAAAATTCCGAAACATCCAATTCACAGTCAAAACAAAAAAAGACTGAAAGACTTCTCTTCTTAAAACTGTTAAAGTTGTCAAACGTTATGCCAAACAAATGTCATGGCTCCCTAAAAATAGAGTTATCATATTAAAAAACCCTTTCAAATGACCATTTTGTACGCCTGAACCCTTCTTCAAATTAATTTGTTAGTATTTTTATGAAATTCCCCAATTTTTTTTCCTATTTATCTATGTGGTGTACATAGTGGTAGCTCAAAATTGAACATCTTTGTAATTTTGGCTGAAATAATAAAAAACTACGGTAGAACAGGCGTGTCGACCTTTGAAAGCTCTCCTTTATCTTCAGATTTATGTGCTGAACATGAGAATGTTCAGCATTTTATCGCATAAATACGATTCACCGAAGAAGCTGTCCATCATTTGTTTTTGATGCTTACTGGCTCATGAGGATGATATAAACTTTAAAGTAGTTACTGAAGTGGATAAATGTACCTTGGTACTTAGCAAGTAAGGTTTAAGTAAGAAACCCATTATGAGAAGAGTGTGAAATAACGCTTTTCATGTACAGACGTGTTTCTATTGAGCCATGGGCGTATATAAGGGGGGGGGGGGGAGACCAGGAGGTCTAGACACCACCCCTCCCCCCCTTAGCATATAGAAGGAAAAAAAAAATCGCGGAATATTGGACGTATTCAGACTTCATCGGGAAACCAAATATCCCGATGTTGCTATAGTTTAATCGATATTTTGACAAGAAAAAAGAACACTGTTAGGTATACACTATTATTATACCTCTTTTTTTCTTGGTAGCCATGAGGTATGGAGGTCAATAGAAACACGGCTGTACATGATAAGCGTTTATTTCACTATCTCTACACCGCAAGTAAAATTATCCACTTCATTAATATTAAGAATAAATATTGTTTGAAGTTCCAAACAGAGTGCAAAACAGCTGTAGCGAAAAGGGTTAGACCAACGTGACTTATTGAATTTGGCTGATGGTAAATTGCTTGAAGTGATATTGCATAGTGCTAGTAGTGGAAAGCGGAATGTATGAAGGGACTTTTCATCTAAAGTTTGCTATATCGAAAAACGCTTTATCTGCCATTCAACTGAAATTACAGGACGAGAATAATTGCTTAAGCTCCGAATCTCTATTTTGTGTACAGCTTTAAATGAACTTCTAATAAAATATGGCAAATGTGATGTCGGATCATACATCATGTTTGAGACTATGTGTTAAAGTTGCATTGTCTTAAGCGCCAAAAATGTGCTCAGAATTGTACGAAACTAGGCCCATCCGAAGCAGAACAAAATGTTGCATCCGAATATATATACAACTCAATATCGTCAAAAATGTCGCTTCAAACAAATAGCCTTTCACCCCTCGATATACATACAAAAAAATGCCTTTGTGCCACGCTCCTGCTATTTTCTCCCCGTCAGGAATGAAGTACGAACAATATCTGTGTTTACATTCTAATTAATTTTGCTTACAGATGTATTGTGACTTTAATCTAGCAGGCGAGGTAGTAAGCCTGACATTTTCTGTTAAAGGCCTGCCCATCGCGGGCCCAGTTCAAATTGAATATTACACAGAGCGACCACATTTGAGGTTTAAAGTTGCTGGATATTGAAAATCCATTAGCATCGAAATTATTATGGCTCATTAGTTTTCCTGTTGCATACTCTACTTAATTATATTGTGTATGCACATATTTGAAATGTCTGCTTTCGCATTTTGTTGGGTAATAATTATGAACGTCGAGTGAAATATTAATTTTGGTAAAGGCACATAATACCGTGGCATTTTCACTGAAACTCGAAAGTACATCGAAAATTAAGCCAGTGAAGGTCCGAAATGTTGGGCTATTTTATCAGGAGCTTTGGTCTTAAAATGAATTTTATAGTTTTACTATACGATCTGTACTTAAAAGTTAAAATGATATGTTTAAAATTACGGGGCACCTAATTCCGATAAAGGAAAGAACCGAACTAAGTTTATGTTGTGGGTGCAGTTTCATGGTTTCGCGAGTTCGAAAATATGCTTGAAATAAAAATCCATCTTTGATTTTTAATTTTGATTTTGGTGATAACTTCACACCGCGAAAATATCTGAACCTGGATTTCCAGTTTTTTGATAATTCGCCGAAAGCTGTCGTTTGTCACTTGACGGTTTGATAAAAAAATGTTCTTGTCAAATCGTGTGATATTTTCTTCGTGTGTGAGTGTCCTTGCTTGTTTTATTTTGTGGTCTCGTTAATAGTTGCCGCGATTAGGACAAATGGATTTATCAGTAAAATGGAATGTGTAAGCACTGCCAATTGTAGGACCGCTAGTGGTTCCAAGTCATTAGCGTTATCTTTTACAGAAATTTCGTTAAAAAGCTGTGTTCAGTTTTTTTTTGGGATTTTTAGTTGCTTTAGAGATACCGTACCAACTAGGTACCTTTTAGAGAAGTATCGTTAAAAAGCTGAGTTCAATTTTTTTTGGGATTTTTAGTTGCTTTAGAGATACCGTACCAACTAGGTACCTTTTAGAAAAGTATCGTTAAAAAGCTGAGTTCAATTTTTTTTTGGGATTTTTAGTTGCTTTAGAGATACCGTACCAACTAGGTACCTTTTAGAGAAGTATCGTTAAAAAGCTGAGTTCAATTTTTTTTTTGGGATTTTTAGTTGCTTTAGAGTTACCGTACCAACTAGGTACCTTTTAGAGAAGTATCATTAAAAAGCTGAGTTCAATTTTTTTTTGGGATTTTTAGTTGCTTTAGAGATACCGTACCAACTAGGTACCTTTTAGAGAAGTATCGTTAAAAAGCTGAGTTCAATTTTTGTTTGGGATTTTTAATTGCTTTGGAGATACCGTACCAACTAGGTACCTTTTAGAGAAGTATCGTTAAAAAGCTGAGTTCAATTTTTTTTCGTTCGTACGTTCGTATGTTTGTATGTTCATATGTTTGAATGATTGTATGTTTGTCCGTCAATCACGCAAAAACGGCTGTAGGGATCTAGATGAAAGGGGAACGCCCAGAAAATGCTTGAAATAGACAGAAACTACGAATAGTCCTTAATTTTATTTAAAACTAGTGGACGTCACGCGGTTTCACCCGCGTAGTTCCCGTTCCCGTGGGAGTACGGGGATAATATATGTTACTCCTATGTTACTCCGCCTATGTTACTCCCTGATAATGTAGCTATCCAATGCTAAAAGAATTTTTCAAATCGGTTCAGTGGTTTCGGAGCCTATTCAATTCAAACAAACAAACAAACAAATCTTTCCTCTTTATAATATTAGTGTAGATAAAATATGTATAATGAAGTAATTTTCAAGTTTGTTCATGTAGGGTAGAAATATAGCGATCTTTAAAATATTTAACTTGATATCCGTTCAATTAATCTTATTTTTTATATTGAAGGTCAGTGTTTATTTGACATTGATAGTGACATTCAGCCAAACAGGAATCGTCAAATAATCCTTAACAAACTATTTTATAGAATTAGTGCACAGTTGTCATTAATTTAATATTATTCGACCTATGTGTATCACAAGTATAGTTAAAATAATATATATAAATACACTTCGCGTGACCCAAGGGCTGGCTTTTACCTCGGACAGAGGATAAGCATTGCCATACAACGTGGCAATGCCGCCAGTCTTTTGGACTCACTTCCAGTCGACAGCGATGCGGACGAATTTTTTTACGCCATATAGTTTTATTTTGTATTATAAGTGTAAATAGTTTGTTATTTAAATATATTGAAAGTATATTATATAGATATATATAAATTCAATAAAATTATTTTCAAACTTGAAAACGTATCGTAGACTGTATGAATCACATGTCCTTTGCCTTATTGACAGTTTGACATTACTGCTTTTTTTCGATTGTTTGTTTACTTCACTTGACTCTTGGTTTTGCGACTCTTGAGTTACGAACGTATTACTTTTTTATGATATTTATAACGACGACTGTGGCCATTTTTAAAGGATTTTGATTTTATTTCTGCATACAATACCCATTTTTGAACGAGGACTTGGCTTGGATCCGCACAAACGACGACTCGGCTTTTTGAAAACGGACCTGGAACCTGCTTTAAATACGACGCTCTTGTGTGTTTTGGACTTATGCCCCGTGTACGTTTAAAAATGGATAGAAACCTACACTGTGCTAATTGTTATCTCGATATTGCAAGGATGAGACGTAACCTCTTATCAATGCAAAATGATGAAGTACGTTGTTTAATACAGGCATGGATAGCACCCCAAGCTGTAAGTATTGAGATTCCCTAGTTTTTTTGCCTATTTATATTGGACGCTCTGATGTACAACAATTAATTTATGTTTTGTCCTTTTTCTCAGGTTGAACAAGATAGTGTTATTTGTGACGCATGTCTAAGATTAGCCGTTCAAACTATCACCGAGACACCAGGAACCAGTCGACCAGATAGACAAGTAGGCCACCACCATGTGTGCGTTTGCTGTGGAAAGTCTGTTCTACGACAACGATCACATAATATAAGAAATAACACAGATCGTGAGAGGCACATAATGTATGTAGTAGCACACAGAATTCAACCACGCCAGGTTCTTACCTGGCGATCCCTGCTTTAATAATAAGTTGTTCATTCCTTGGCTTCATACCCTCAGCTGTCAGTAAAACAATACAAAGTGTTACTTTTTTCTTCTTGTAGCTACGCTCTTCAGATGTGATCTGTCACCCATGCTGGCAACAATGCAACCGGGCTGCATCACCAGTTACTACTCCTTCACCAAGTCCAAGTCAGGTACCCAGTCAGGCAGTTAGTTTGAATGTACCTCTACATGAAGAAGTACCTCAAATGAGATCCATCGTATTGTTACCTAATTATGGAAGAGCAGTCGATACTCAAGCTCATTGTTTCCATCCAGGATGTAATATGATAGACAGACATGTAGTGCCTCTTTCATTAAGGGTGTGGCTCTTCAAAAAATTCAAAAATATGTAGCCATCATTTAAATAGTGACTTATGGCACGAACTTCCCGCTTTAGAAGATATGAATCATGAATTCACTGTGGATCACATCGAAGACTTTGCATCATTCGTGAATGATGAATGTCGTGCTTTGGACTTCGAAAATGTACATTTGGTGGAAGAACACATGATGTGGTACTTTCTAGGGTTGAGTAGAAACAATTTTAGTACTCTAATGAGAGAGGTCCCCCGTTTGGCACAAATACATAGAGCTTCCACTGCTCTTGGAGCTTACCTGATGAAGTTGAGAACTGGTGATTCTGATGAAAGAATATCATCTCTTCTACAAATACCGAGAAGTATACTAGAACATCTAATGGCTCAAACAAGGGAAAAGCTGCATCAAGATTTTGTTCCTATGAACCTTGGTATTGGACATATAACAAGAGAACAAATTGCAGAAAGAAATCTTATTTTACCAAATAGGTTGTTTGGTGAAGTCAATGGAGAAAGGAAGCCTGTTGTGATTTTTGATGGAACATATATTTATGTTCAAAAAAGCTCCAACTATTTATACCAAAAAGAGACATATTCTCTTCACAAATATAGAAACCTTGTGAAGCCATTCATGCTTGTTTGCTCTGATGGGTACATTATAGATGTGTTAGGCCCTTATCCAGCAACAACGTCAGATGCTCAGACAATGAATAGTGAATTTGACGAACCCAGTAAGCCACTAAGGCAATATTTTCAACACGGTGATGTGTTCATCTTAGATAGAGGGTTCAGGGATTCCATTTCACTTTTGGAGTCATGCAATTATAACCATCAACACTGCAAGAAAACGAATTTCAATTATCCACTCTAGAAGCCAATAAAAGCAGAAGAGTCATTATTTGCCGCTGGGTGGTGGAAGTCATAAATGGGATCTTCAAGCAGCAATTTAAATTATTTCGCCAGGATTTTTTCAATAGAGCATCAAAACATTTGATGATAGATTTCTCTATAGCAGCAGCATTAATTAATAGATTCCATACAAGAGTACTTGACAGGCCAGATGCTGTTGATATACTACAAATATTTAATGAAAACATGTATCTAGAAAATAGACTAGCTGATTATGTGATTAGAAATAATTTGAATCGTCGCAGAGCGCAATTCCAAAGCATTAATGTGAATGAAAACAATGTTTCTGATTTTCGACAACTAACATACGGTGAAATGGTTTTGTTGGCATGTGGAACTTACCAAATCAAACAGGCTCGTTCATACTATGGCGAGCATAGACGAGCTAATGGTATGTGTAGGATTGAGGTATGCAGGGAAATGGATAATGCGTTGGTTGAGCATTTAGCTCTTCCGTGTGATTGTTTTTTTACTGCGAGGAAAAATACAGAGTAAACATATTTCTCAAAAAAAATTGTTAACATAATAGTCAACAATTCTTTATCTGGAAGGAGGACATCGATATTGTAACTGCTTAGTGGGACGACAAACAGTTGGTACCTGTGCCTGTGCCTGTGTTAGCATGGGCCCGGTACCAATCCAATATCTATCCACCTGCAGTTTCTTGATGATATTTTGGTAATGATTGATGAATAAAACATTTGAATGTTTTTTGTTGTTTTATAATTGCATAAATTAATCCTTAACCTAGACTTAACCTATATTTTAGAAAAAAGTGTTGAAACTAATTCCTTCCTACTTTCTTGATAATTATTGAAATTGTAATGGGTATCCTACTATTTGGAGTACAATTTGGCGCATATTTAACCGTTGTTCATGTCAGGCATTTTTTTATATGGCTGGTGGGCATTCTCCTTTGGCACACATGTAGTTAACATCCTGGTATAACATATAGGCTACCTTTTTATCCCGGTAACTTACATGGCTTAATAAAGACAGAGGAAGAAGTGGAAATCTAGAGTTGCTGCTGCCTTAGTAGGTACTCCAGATTCAAAAGTACCACGAGAACAGAAACATGTGGAAGTATTTTCGGGGCTAGAATTGTTAGCGCTAAAGATTCACCAGTACCAAGAGAAATATGTCACAGTATTTTTGAGCAAAATATTTTTTTTACCAGGTGTACAACAGTGCGATTCTGTAAACATGTCGAAGTGAAGGTTTGGGTGAAGGTATCGTAAAGTGACCTGTCGATCCATGTAATCAAGATGGAATGACAGCTCACTTCGTGGTCACTTCACCCAAGCCTTCACTTCGACATGTTTCAGAATCGACCGGCTGATACATGTCGAAGATTCTTTCAGGCTGGAATTGTGAACGCTATACAACCTGTCATTGAACTCATCGTTGTGAACAAACAACTTTCACGTTACAAGTTGTAGATCCACAAGTACCAGGTGAACAGAAACATGTCGGAAGTGTTTTCGGGGCTGGAATTATGAGCGCTATAGATTCACAAGTACCAGGAGAGCAGAAACATGTCGAAGTATTTTTGGGCCCGGAATTGTGAGCGCTAAATTCACAAGTACCAGGAGACCGGAAACATGTCAAAGTATTTTTGACCAAGATATATTTTTTTTATAAGGAGTATTGATTGATGATACATGTCGAAGATTTTTCCGGGCTGGAATTGTGAACGCTATAGATTCACAAGTACCAGGAGAGCAGAAACATGTCGAAGTATTTTTGGGCCCGGAATTGTGAGCGCTAAATTCACAAGTACCAGGAGACCGGAAACATGTCAAAGTATTTTTGACCAAGATATAATTTTTTTATAAGGAGTATTGATTGATGATACATGTCGAAGATTTTTCCGGGCTGGAATTGTGAACGCTATAGAATTACAAGAACCAGGAGAGCAGAAACATGTCGAAGTATTTTCGAGGCTGGAATTATGAACGCTATACCTACGTGTAGATTCACAAGTACCAGGATAGCAAAAACATGTCAAATTATTTTCAGGGCTGGAATTGTGAGCGCCCAAGATTCAGAGGTACTAGGAGACCAGAAACATGTCAAAGTATTTTTGAGCAAGATTTTTTTTTACCATGTGTACTGACAGATACATGTGAAAGATTCTTCCGGGCTGAAATTGTAAAAGCTATAGATTCACAAGTACCAGGAGAGCAGAAACATGCCGAAGTATTTTTTCGGCGGGAATTATGAGCGCTAAAGATTCACACGAACCAAGAAACCAGAAACATGTCGAAGTATTTCCGGCGCTGTAATTATGAGCGGTTAAGATTAAAAAGTACCAAGGGAACAGAAACATGTCGAAGTTTCTTCTGGGCTAGAATAATGAGCGCTAAAGATTCATAAGTACTAGGAGACCAAAAACATGTCAAAGTAGTTTTGGTCAAGAATTGTGAACGTTTAAGGTTCACTAGTACCAGGAGACCAGGAAAAATGTCAAAATTATTACGGGGCTGTAAGTACGAACAGCAAAGTCTCACAAACTATCAGGTTATCAGAATCATGGAGATGTATTTCCATGGATGAGAATATGAGACAAAGTAGTTGCGCGCCAAGTATAAAGTCTACGCAGACGAAGTCGCGGGCAGAAGCTAGTTGGAAATAATTAAACCTTCGTTAAAATAAAACTTAGCATTAAATCGAAACTTGCGAAGGAAAATATTTATTTCTGATTGCATGATTTATACCAACAATTACGTTGGTAACAATTTTAATAGAAACATTTAAAACTAAACTCTTAAATAAAATGCCAATTTTGTCATCTAATGATGACCCTGACATTATAATGATTTTTTCAAAATGTATTGCACAGAGTTTGAACAACATTTGTTCCCAAATGAAATGAATGAAATGAAATGAAATGAAATGAAATGAAATGATTTATTTCCAGATTTACATCCAATTAAATTAAATAGGTATTAAATAAATAAATTTAGAACGAAAACCATTTCAGTTAATAATAACACTTCCTTGAGTGATTGGGCCACCATTAGTATTTATAAAAGTAGAGAAAGGCTTTATAAGCTATATGAAGAACGGACTAACATTAATACAGTAGAATTTAATTTATATGTTAAGTAAATACTCAATAATTTAAAAAAGTTCGTTATATTGCCAAGTCTAGGTACTTGAGTTCAAAAATTTAAAATAGTAGTAATGTGATAAAAATTACTTTGAATATTATTAATAGCGAAACAGGAACCGAAGTAGTGATCATAACCTTGCTATTGACGATAGTATAATTAAATTAGATTCGCAAGTCGCCGGCATTTGAAGATTTATTTGCAGCGATTCCCGTATCGACAACTAAGTTTCTAGATTGACGAATTTTAATGAATTTTGACATGAGTGATAGTATTTGTTAATTATAATGTTTTTGGCGTGATAATATATATTTTAATTATTATTGGATATTGTACGTCCTATGGATATATTACAGCGATTTACATAATATTATTATGATTAGAACTGCTTTTGAACCTGTGACAAACAATAAATTAATGTAATTTGATTGGTTGATTTGAGAAAATCTGACGATAGTCATGCCTAGAAGTGCCGTGTTAATAAATATTATATTTCATAAAATAATTTACTTTTATCCACTAATAAGTATATTAATATTTGAGTCCTAAATATAACAAAAACTTTCAGTTTTTAAACATTTGGTATTGTTTTTTACTACATTATTGTTTTCGATAAAGTGCTTCCTTCTGTTTGTTAAATGTTTGTATAAATATTATTTTTATTAGACTTACCAAGACAATACCCAGTATAGGTCCCTGTATGATGTAATATGAGGGTAGATAGTTGTAGCCGTACCAGCATCTGAAATAACATTTTTAATGTGTATTTTATTTGTATTTTTGACGAAATTGATTTTTGAATGATATAGAAGAGAACGTTACGATTGGATACAGGATAGGGTACGTGCACGAATTCGAAACTATCGTCACTTTTTTTTTGACGGTCCCGAGTTGTCACCTTTGCATAGTTCCTTTGGGGAACTTGCGTCTTTTATAATGCGCACAGCAAAGGAATGGAAACGCTTACAACCCTAATATCTTCAAAGTTAGAGTGAACAGGCTCCTTCTGGGTAAGCTCGCTCCATCGTAGACTTTGTCCCTGTCATCTCTGACCTAGAATAAAGTCAAGAGAAAACCCATCACAAATGAAAAAATACTTGCACGGTATAGACTTTGCCATCTACCGTTGCAAATTGGATACTTCCACGTAAAAAGTACCCTGTGGTTCCTGCACGTTCCCTATAGTGCACATATGTGTGCCAAAACAAACTTCACACTTTTAACATTAATATAGTAATTGTCTTACGTGTTCAGAGGCTCTCCGGAATAGTGTTTGCCCACTACGGTTGCCCAAATCGCAATTACGATAGCGGGCACCCCCCAACCCCCGATGTAGAAGTAGTTGATGGGAATCTCGTTCCGAAGGGTGTTGGCTGAGATCAGGGTGTTGAGGAAGATCCCTTCTATGAACATCCAGCCGTACACCACCAGGCGCGAGTACTCTAGCAGGACGTAAGCTCCCTCGCAAACGTAAGGCTGAGACAAAGGAAAATTAAGTTAAATCTTGTATACATGCCAATGACCTTGTGTTGCATATAAACGGAGCTAACTACTCCTGTACGCGCCACTCCGCTATCAGCATTTTAAAAAATAACACATATTTTTAAAAAGTAACAAAACCAAATTGTTATTTTTTTTGTACTGCAAAGCAGTAGATACTTTTTTTTTACTTTTGTTAAAAAATGATGGAGTAAAATGGTTTCATCTCAACGATTTGGAGGTGACTTGGTGTTTTTTTTTCTTATTAAATTAAATTAAAATTCATTTATTTCAGGCTTTCAAACCCAAATAAACCTATACAATAATTTAAAACAAATGACAACAGCAACTATTTCACATACATTCAAATTCTCATGTGATAATTATGGTAATTATTATGTGATACTGATACATAAATTCTGTCTAAACCAAATTATGTGTCATATCATGTAGATTACTACCTATTTTTACAGATGTAATTTCTCAGTAAATGCGTGCAACCTTCAGCCGCTGAGCGTGTAAAGAAGTTTGTTGCCAATAATTTATTTGCTGAGCAATTAAGCAGTCAGTCGTGAAATGTTATACTTAGTAGGAATGACGAGTGACGAATTCATCATTTGGGGTCAACAATATTGGGGTCGGCTTCCAGGCAAACCGGACTCAGCTGAATACCAGTATTTATCGTAGAGCTGCTACTATTAGACCCAACAACCCATTAACTGGGTAGCACGGTACTACTTGGCAAAGACTGGAGTCAGTTTTACTGGCTTCTATCAATCCGTATCGACCGCCAATGTCGATCCACAGACCAACCTTAGCAGGCGCTGCTTAATCTTGAAGATCGACCCCTTGAAGAGCTGTTATTATTTAGCCACGAGCAAAACAAATTGCATTATGATATTATAACATACGAATGAATAAAACTCACTGAATTGTGTAAATACTTAAATGAAACATGGAATGTATCGTACCGGCCAGCCAATTGAGCGAACCGAATTAATTGAGCCGTATTTTGTGATGGATTCCATTGCAGATTGTTACTCTTTCAAACATGTAAAACATTGAAAAAATTTCAAGTAAAAATGTTCATAGGTGTGTGACTCAAACAGTAAATAAATAAAGGTATTATATTTATAAGTGCCACGCCGATGTAGGCTACGGTGACTGATTTCTGTTGACTGTGGCAGTGTTGCAAGCATGTGCTTTTGTTAATTTTGCTTTGCACACACATTCGCTTCAAATATGGCTAATCTATACAAATAGCCTAAGTTCGCCGTGAAAGTACGTGCACAATGCGAGCACGTTAAAATACCATTAGGGTACAAGTATTGTATGTTAGATGGCGGCTAATTTTTAGTGAGCTCTAACTTGGTGTCAAGATCATTCTTCCGCTGGTCTTCAAAAGTATAGAAATTCAGTCTCACGAAACGCCTCCAAACAGGTCTATCCTTTGCAATTCCTCCCTGCGAGAAGATTATTTATTGCATCTATTCATCCGTCTTTTCTGAACGTCTTTAAATCTGAGGAATAGGGCGCCTTGTTTTCGTTTGCCGTCCTAAAGCTCAGAAAAGAAGATGCGTTCAACCCCTTCGCCAGGCATCCTTACAACGTGTCCACACCACCGCAAATATTAGTCCTGCTCAGAACATGCGTGTTCCTAACACGGTCGGACCACTTGATGTTTAAAATATCATGGAGGCACTTAAGGTGGAAACGGTCTAATGCACGGGTGTGTCTACTGTACACGCACCACGTCTCAGAAAGGTTATACAGGAAATACAGTGAAATGATGAATGAAAATTACATTAAAAAAAAACCTGTGCGATAACTATTGCATAGTGGTTTATATTTCTCAAGTATTAGTAACACTTACGTTACTACTTAAACTTATTTAAGGTTACGACACAAAGGACCATCCTCGTATATTCATTCGTCAGGCTGTTGGTCAGTCATGTTATAACGTGGAGCCAGGCGTGAAATAATACACAGGCACTGTTCAATACCTACACAACTGTTTTCCGTTTTACTGTCCACCAACATTTACAACAAAAATATCTATCGATGCACGTGATACTTTCCGATTGTATGTAATGTAGTGAGTTTAGTAACTACGCCAGTCAACCGTTCGTCAACCTGTGCTCAATTCATTAAATGTACGACACATTAAATGAATTGAGCACAGGTTGACATTAAAAAAAATTGTGGTCTTGTCATCGAGTATCGACTAAATATACTCAAGCATTAACAGAGTAAAAAAATGAATTGAAACCAAATAAAAAATCTGTAAACTACAAATAACTACAATCAAGTAAAATTACCTGAGAATTTTAATGATCTGCAGTGCATCACATTGTCGCGTAAAGGCGGTGACATGACCGAGTGCCCTTGTGCCCGAGTTCCGTCGGGCTGTGGCCACAACGCCTCGTGGCGAGGGGGAAATCGGAGTCAGCAAGATTACGGTGACTCTTGAAGCACTCTTCAGATCCTTGTTCGAAGGTCTGGAGCCTCTCGTACGTAATAAAATAATAGGGATTTCTAACGAACTAACACAAGGCACTATTTGACTGTATGAACAGTATTAAGTAAAAGAATTGATGTTAAAGACTTACATGAATTATTTAAGTTTATACTATTAGCTTGGTCTGTTCACGCTATAGCCATTAACGCTATGAACAATAGGAGAACGTACTAAATGAAGTTTCATTAACTTTCAACAAATGTACATATGATATTATGTAGTTATAAGTACATGAAGACCAAATCTAGAACCATTTTAATTCACCGCGAGAACGAACTGTATTTACAGTCCTTGGATGATCGAACTTTTCTTAGCTTTTTTACGAAATTTAAAAAAAATTAAATCTGTCTAAAGTCACCAAAGTCTAAGAAGTCCGATTTGACAGCTGAGTAGAGAGGGATAGAAGATTGCTTTACCACTAAGTGCGAAAGAGATTTATTTTTAGGTCTCTTTCATACTTACTAGTAAAGCAATGTTGTATCCTGCTGTCAAATCGGACTTCTTAGATTTTGGTGACTTTAGATCAATTTTTGGCTCCGGAACCCCCCTCCATACTAAATTTCATTAAAATCGTTGGAGTTGTTTCCGAGATTCAGATTATATGTATATGTATATATAAAGGGTCTTTCAACAAGGACGGGTCGATGTTGAAATTAAATGTATGTGAGATATTAAATAAATATTTTTTTTATTTGAAAGGCCCATTTTATCATTGATCTGTAGCGCTCGCCGTTGACAGTAATGGCCTCACCGTCATCGTTTTCGAAGAAGTACGGACCAATGACGCCGCTGGACCAAAATCCGCACCAAACAGTAACTTTTTGTGGATGCATTACCACCTCGTCAATCTCATGTGGGTTGTGGTCGTTCCATATACGGCAAAAAAATGCGCCTCGTCGCTAAAGACGATTTTTCGGCCAAAATCGGGGTCCTCTTCCAAACGTTCTGTAGCCCAGTCAGCGATCAAACGGCGTTGTCTATGGTCATTCACTTTGAGCTTCTGGGTCAGTTGGATCTTGTACGGGTGTAGGCCCAAGTCCAGACGCAAAATTCGCTAAGTTGAAGTCTGCGAAAGACCGAGTTCTTGTGCACGGCGAGAAATCGACTGCCTTTTTTTAACTATTGATAGGCACGCGTTTGACCACTATCTCACCAGATGATGAGCGATGATGTGGTCGAAGATGCACACGCTTGCCTAGAAGTAACCTATTCACTCTTGACTTAAAGACTCCCAGGTTGTAGCGATCAGGAAACACAGACTCCGGCAGGGAATTTCACTCCTTAGCTGCACGCACTATGAATGTATTCCCAAAACGTTTTGTACGCGTGCGGTGGGATGTCCACCATGTACCGGTGGCGCATCGCCGTTCGTCTTGTGGTCGGATGATGGAACGGGCTTGGCGGAATTTAATTATGCAATTCCGTCGCACATTCCCTAAAATCCAACCGGTAGAAAACCGACAGGCTAGCAACTCGTCCATGGAGCTTCGTGGCGACGAGCCTATCATCGCCGATGATCCTCTTGGCTCGTTTCTCAATTGACTCAAGGGCATCTGGCAGATCCGTCCCAAAGATAAAAGCAGTACTCCATACATGATCGACCTTGCGCTTTATAGAGTTTGAGCAGCTGTTCTGGCGTGAAGTAACGTCTCACCTTTGCTAGGATCCCGAACTTCTTTGCAGCCACTTGAGCTTTTGCCTCTATGAAAGGGCCAAAATTCAGGGTATATGTTAATGTAACCCCAAGAAGCTCAAGTTGGTCGGTTATCGGCATGGTTGCACCTCGGAAAGATGGAGCTGGGAGGAATTGGCTCCTTTTAGCGGAAAACAGACACGCTTTAGTCTTAGCCGCATTGAACTTGACCAGATTGGCATCGCCCCATTCAGAGACAGCCTGTAAGGACACGGTCAAGCGCTCAACCATAGCCTCCCGAAGAGACCGGATCTACGACCCACTAGCTCGTGTGTCGGACACGTATTTCTCAGCAACAGTGCTGCATACCCAAAGGTTTAAGCAGATCATTGATATGCAGCAAGAACAGTGTTGCCGACAGCACCGACCCCTGAGGAACCCCGGCATTAATATCCAGCAGTCCAGACGAGCAGCCATCAATGACCACTCGGATAGACCGATCCCTCAGGAAATCCGCGATCCAATCACACAATCCGGCAGGCAGACCGAAGGAAGGAAGCTTACTAATAAGGCTATCGGGCCAGACCCTGTCGAAGGCCTTCGAGATGTCAAGGGAGATCGCTAGTGCCTCCCCGTGCTTCTCCATGGCTTCACTCCAGATGTGAATGGCATACGCAAGAAAATCCCCAGTTGACTGATTTCGGCGGAACCCGTATTGTCGGTCACTAAGGACATCATTCGCTTCTAGGTATGCCAGGAGTTTATGATTCAGCACGCGTTCCATACTCTTACAGAGTATGGACGTTACCGAGATTAGGTCTATAATTCGAAGGGTCAGCTCGACTACCTTTCTTGGGCACGGGCTGCACGTCAGCTTGCTTCCAAGCCTTCGGCACTTTTTCGGTCTCAAACGAAAGGCGAAATAGGCGTGTCAAGATCGGAGACAACACAGGTGCACAAGTCTTCACAACAATTGCCGGTATCCCGTCGGGGCCACTAGCCTTGTTCACGTCTAGGTTACGCAGTACCCTACGGACGTCCTTCTGATGAATTCGAATGTTCGACATACTCGACTCGCTTCGGTTGGGAATGTGTCAAAGTGGCAGGCTTGTCCCAAAAAAAAAATACTCGACTCGCATCCACCAGGAGCCAGACGTGAAGATTCCGCAAACAAAGAAGCAAACAAGTTCGCTTTCTCCTCAGCGGAGTAGGCCAGCGACCCGTCGGGTCTCAGCAGTAGTGGTAGTGAGGGGCGGCAGAATTTCGATTCGACCGACTTAACCAGGGACTAAAAAGCCTTACTACCTGCTGGGTATGAAGCAAGTTTGTTCCCTATTCGGCTAATGTTGTCAAACCGAGCCCTCCGCAACACCTTCTTACAGGACTTGGCAGCCCTGTTGAAGGCTCTCATCTTCTGACTCGCGTCATTTGCATTGCGCGTACGAGCGTCGACCCATGCAAGGTACGCCGCGTGCTTAAGCGCATCAGCGCGATTGCACTCGGCACCAAACCATGAACGAGCTTCGCCAGACATTGTTACGTCAGAAAACGGATTGTAGTACTCCATTCCCCTCCGCAACACATCCGTGACGGCGTCCGCGCACAACGAAGCATCAGTCGAAAAAAGCAAGTAGGCTGCGGGGGAAGGATAACATGCGAAGAAAGATCGCATGCCATCCCAATCTGCTGACCTGTATCGCCATATCCGCCGGGTGCCTCTTAGGCTGGGATCGGGCGGCGAGTAGACGGACACAGACTTCACCAGACAGTGGTCCGAACTACCCAGTGGTGAAGAAATCGTCACCGAGTAGCGGTCTGGATCTGTTGTCAGCAAAAGGTCCAAGCAATTGGCTGTGTGCGAATCAACATCCGACACCCTCGTTGCCCCCTGGACCAGCTGGGTAAGATTTAACGCTAGCGCTAGCTTTCGCGTCTCTCGTCCAGCATGGTATGTGCACTGGTATGGGAAGAGCCACTCCTGATGGTGGGCGTTGAAGTCCCCCAGTAGCGCCAATTGGGCAGAAGGGTACCGCTGCTGAGCCGCATCTGCCGCCTCACTTAGGTGCTGTGTGAGCCCAGTTGTCTCCAAATCACCGCTGTGCGAACGGTAGACACAGGCGTAGACAATTTTGTCCAGGCCTGTCCACTAAAACCCATAGCGTAGCCGATAGCAAATGTCGTCACGGGCGTACATACATACGCCCGCGCGTGGTTTGAAATGGTGCTCCAGGGTAAACCCTGGGTATAAAAGGTAAGACACGTCTGACGGACATCCGATCTGCGTCTCCGAAAGAAACAGGAGCGCTGGTTTCTCAGTCTCCAGCTGGTGATGGACTGCGGCGAGATTTGAGTGCAGACTATTGCTGAGAAATATTGCTGAGATGCACTTTGTGAGAGAGGGAGTGCTTCCGCTGTAGAGCTTTTCTTACCTTGTTCCTTTTCGTCATAAGTTTGAGTGTAGGAAGGAGAGGAGAAGGAAGTGAAATGAGGTTCCATGCTGCTAATCCTCAGGCACGCTCTGACAGGACGATATCATTGGGGGACTAGTCTGGAGACTGCGGGGATGCCCGAGCCCCCCTGGGAATGCCCATCGGGCCCTGTCGTCTGGTCGCCGACCAGCACGATGGTGCATTGCGGAATTTTTCGACAGTTGACGGGGCAGCCTTTCATGGGTGGCTAGCACGCTACTCGGGCCCCCAACTACCTGCGGTCAGCCAGCGGCGCACCGTGCCTCGGATCCCGCTACCCTCCGCGACTAGTCTCCCGATACGCACATATCAATGCGAGCCTGGTCGGTCTGCCTGCATTGGGACAACTATTTCGACCCTACTCCTCTGAATTGGCTCCACTGAGCATCATACCGGAACGCGGTTAGGCCGCTTGGCGGTACGTCTTTGCCCAGTGGGTGGTCACAAGTCATCGGCCGAAGCCCAGTTTTGTGTCACCTGATTAGCACCACCCGGGGACCACGTGTAGGGTCTAATATTGGGTATTCTCCTAAGGACGCGGGTGACTCGGCCCCCAATACTCGGTCCTCGGAGTCTCCTGCACACACACTCGATGTTCTCGGCCGATCTGGCGTTCCTTTGACGTAAGGATGTTGGTTGATTGTTTACTGAACCAGTCGTCTCGAATTTGGTCACCAAACGTTGGAAGGTCGACTTTGAAGGGCCACCGCGTCTGTCGTAAAATAGACGTAATGCGCGCAACGTTTGCACTAACGAACACTATTTTTTATAATAAAGTTTTATCATTTGGACGTGCTGCTCAATCGTGTAACTTGCCATGGTGGTTTGGCATCAGTAACTGAAGAAATAACAACGCATTTGACAGATATCGCCAAAACAACATGGCCGCCACAAACTGTCAACATCGACCCGCCCTATTTGAAAGACCCTTAACATACATATATACAAGAATAGCTCGTTTATAGGTTAGAGTTTAGATTAGATTAAGTCAGTAAAACGTCCGTTTTACAAAACTAAATCCAGATACATAAGTACTAAAACGGTTACTTACAAAGTACTCGATGCCTTTCCTTGCGTCCTCCTCACTTGGGTCCACTCCATCAAAGGCGTGTGATTGTTGAGTGTACAGGATCAACCGCACTGACACTTCCATGAGTAAAGCGTAAAACAAGTTTCTATGAATCTCAGTCCGTCTGTTTTGCAGGCTACTGTAAAAAAAAGGAATTATGAAAGAAAGTCTCTCAGGGGTGAATTTATTGGCTGTTTAATGAGTTCGGCCTGTTATCAGCGGCTGGATCAACTTACTAAACAGTTCGTCGGTTGAATGTAAGTTCCCGACGATCTAACGCACGTTGTGAAGTTGGTTTCAGGAACTTTCTTTGGAGAGGCCCTCTCCCTGCTTTAGCACTGCTCCGATGCTACAACGAGCAGAGCGGTGTTTGGGTCTTTTCACCAGCAAAGCGTTCAGTTCGGCCCTTTGGACCTTGGTGCCTTCATCATTGCTCAGCACAAGTTTATCTCTACATTCATCAGCCTCTTCTGGCCATCGGTAGGCAATTCAAAGCTGATAATGAACCGGTGACAGCGTTCTGGCTCATCGTTAAAAAACCTGTTACTTTTTGGTAAGCCAGAAGAAAACCGTACCGGCCGGTGCCGTAAAAGAATAATACCATCCCATCACTTCCCGTGGGTGTCGTAAGAGGCGACTAAGGGACTTGCGGGAGAATGGCCTTTGGGGGAGGCCTATGACCAACAGTGGACGTCTTCGGCTGACATGAAGCCAGAAGAATAGACGCTTTTATGCTAAAATCTCTACCTAGTATGGTCGATGTTTGCGAGTCCAGTAGTACTAGAAAGGTGTTAAGAATAAAGCGGTCTTTTAATTTAACTTTAATTTTCAACTAGAGCGTAATGCGTTCTTGCTGCTAGCCGTGAGCAAGCCTTATGGTACGCCAACATCTTCTGAAAGAATACGACGGCTTTGCAATGCAATGCATTGCCCCCGTGTCTAATATGGCTACCCCCTTGCGGTTATCGACCTGAACCTCTACTAGCGGTAGCGGATCGTCACTACCGCGCTACAAAAGTATACTAGTCGACGCGTGTTTGCAAATATCAAATTTGAATGTACCACTGCCAGCTGACCACATCCATAGCAACGTAGCTCGGTATTCTTATTCGAATTATCATCATGACAGTCCTTCTGTTTGTTACGGAAACTGTCTAATGTATGATCAAAATACTTGCAGTATACGAACATTTTGGTCTAACGCGTCTATGACGCGTACTTTGTATATTATTACTAGCGAAATGTGAGCTGCCATTACATCTTGATTGTATGGATTGACAGTTCTCTTCGTGATCACTTCACCCAAGCCTTCACTTCGACATGTTTACAGAATCGCACTGGAGATGACCTTGGTGAATTTTGTTTACTATCTGAATAATGTGGTTCATCTGGGGCACTAGCAGGGTTAACTTTCGTACTCGAACGCTCCTACGCGACGACGGGAAGCATATTGACGGGAACCTATCTCTCACACACGTTCGAACATGGAGCGAATAACACAAATACAATAATAACATAAAGTTACGGCCTTTTGTATGTCTTTATCTCTAGCCTCACAGAAACACAAACACACCAGAAAATATCTCGACATCCTTTGCAGTCTTTGATACACGGTCCTGGTCAAGAAAAGGCACATTCATAAACAAAAAAAAACTGGCCAAGTGCGAGTCGGACTCGCGTGTAAAGGGTTCCGAACGAATTTTAATTCTTTAACATGCTATTTTAACACTATGAACTTCTTATATGGTTTTCCTGTAATCTATAGGTAAAGATCTATTATCTCTATTTTTTTTCAAAATTTTGGGGTCGGTAGTTTCGGTAAAATGAACATTCCCACCCTTAGGTGGGAATGTTCATTTTTCGTCTAATTTCTTGAATAACTTCAAAACCATTTATTTTAAAATTATGAAAAAAATATAATTAAAACTCTCACAGTAAGCCCTTTTATTTGATATGTCATACGATATTATTCACAAATCAGTGACCCCCATGCTAACATTCAATAATTTATGTAACGAGTCCGTGTTTGGGTCACAAAAGTCCACATGTGTACTAAATTTCAACAGATTCGGTCCAGTGGATCCGGATAAAACTAGCTGTGACAGACGGACAGACAGACAGACATCCGAGTGATCCTATAACGGTTCCGTTTTTATTCGGAACCCTAAAAAAGAAAAAAAATAATACAACACTGCCATTCCATTGAAGCGCTTCTTGGGACAAATCTTACAACATACAATAATAAAAACAGTTTACACCAGTCTAACTAAACAAGTTTTGTCAATTAGCATTTATTGCAACGATTCGTGAGCGAGTAAATTTTAGAAAATAAAACGATTCGACTTATCACGAACCAGGACATACGTCGACCGCCATGTGTGAATGCGTGGTTACTGTAATAATAATAATGAAAATAAAATAGATAATAGGTAGGTCTGGTCTACAGGGTAACTGGTAATTGAGCGTGCTTCGTGAATTGGGTTCAAGGGAAGAAAAATCAGCCGGTCTAAAAACGCCACTTTAGCAGAATCAGAAAGCACATCACGCTACCCGTCACTGTCAAATTTTCTCAATCAATCTTGAACCTAATGCGTGAGCGATAAAGATGAAAATGAAATTGGACAGATTTTTGTGTGGTTAATATTATGATTCTGCTAAAGTGCCTGCCTTTTTAGACCCGCTGCTCTAATACTGATTTGCAATGATTTTGATCACGAAAACTTGGGAGTCCAAAGTGGGTCGTTTTTAACCGAATTAAAAAAAGAGGTGGTTATCAATACGGATGTTTTTTTTTGTATTTTTGGGCACAACTCCGTCTTATATGTATAGGTGGATGTGCAAAATTAGATTTTGTTCGATATTTTATTTCGAAATGGTCCCATTTAAATTTCAAAGAGATCTGATGAAGAACTTCGGAGATTCATCAGATCTTTTACATCAGATATGGACTTTTTGGAATTTTTACAAGCACTAAAAAGTGACTAAATCTTCTGCCAGCACATGAATAAATAAATCCCTCAATAAATAATTTATATAGAAAAACCTTTGGAACCTTTGGAAATCGTATAAATCGTCATAAAGTTCAAGGTATGAGAATTTCTTGATACCTCTCTTGGTTATTCAGGTAGTATGCTCGAAATAAAAGTGGCATGACACCTGACCAACAAAATACTGGAGACCCTTTCTTGTTTAGTTCCAGGCTGATCTTAAAGTGATGATAAACGGGTATTTTAAAGACAGCAATAAATTAATTTTTATTATGTTGGGATTATAGTACCTTTACCAAATATTCAATGATGTTTCTGTGATCAACGCGGTGAAAACCGGAAGTGATCACCGCATGGTAAGGGGCACATTGAATCTAAATATCAAGCTGGAAAGGTCTCAACTGATAAAGTCTACGCTCCGTCTAGTACAGATCCAGATCCATAATTCCGAAAGCTTTCAGTTCGAACTTCAAAATCGTTTCGAGTGCCTAGGGAGCACCGTGGACGAATACAATGATAGGTTCGTGGAAACTGTCCATATGGTCGGGTCTAAGTTCTTCAAGATTCGCCGTACAGATTAGAATAAGAGGCTCTCTGATCCTACTCTCAAGCTCATGAAGGAGAGGCGGTAGATGATTCAGCAGTTTTCAGAAGATGCGTGCAAATACCGGCAGCTCATTAGACGGATCTCCAAGCCCTTGAAAAGACCTTCGCCGCTTTAAAACTGAAAACATTAAAAACGCGATAGAGCGGAATAAGGACTCCAAGGTCTTTGCTAGAGATCTGTCTATTGGGCAAAGTCAGCTCACAAAACTGAAGACCGCCGATTATAGAACCATATCCGCAAAATCGGAGCTTCTGAGAGAGATCGAGACATTCGATGGACAGATATTCACGTAAATGACTAAACCCGCTACGAATCTAGCTAACGACCTAAGAGCTAGATTGACCCGGCATTATACCGAGGATATCCTGGACGACAGCCAGTGTGAGATTAGGATGGCTCTGAAGCAGCTTAAAAACAACAAGGCGTCGGGTGAGGACGGAATTACGGCCGAACTCCTGAAGGCGGGTGGAAAACCGGTCCTTAAGACCCTTCAGGAACTGTTCATTCCGTCACACTCGAGGGGAAAACGCCATAGGCAAGTAGCGGAGGTGTGGTGGTACTCTTCTTTAAAAAGGGCGACCTTTAAATTAAGAATTACAGGCCCATCTCACTTCTGAGCCATGTCTCCAAGCTGTTTTCCAGAGTCATCACGAAAGGTAAAGCTGGATTCCGAAAAGGTTTCAGCACCACATACAAACGCTGCGGCAGATATAATCTGCCCCTCTGTTTATCGTTTGTGGACTACGAGAAAGCCTTCGTTTCGATCGAAACTTGGGCTGTACTGCAATCTCTCCAACGGTGCCAGATCGACCATCGGTACATCAAAGTGCTGGAATGTTTGTACAAAAACGCCATCATGTCGGTCCGACTTCAGGATCAGACCTCGAAACTTATCCTCCTGTAGCGGGGTGTGAGGCAGGGAGGCATTTCTCCGAAACTATTCACGGCTGCAATGGAGGATATCTTCAAGGTTATAAACTGGAGAAGGCTAGGCATTAATGTCAATGGCAAGTACATCACTCACCTTCGATTTGCCGACGATATAGTCGTTGTGGCTGAGACTACGGAGGACCTCAGTATAATGCTCGATGACCTCAGTAGACCTTCCGAAAGAGTGGGTCTTAAAATGAACACGGATAAAACCAAGATCATGGTAAACACCCATGTAGCACCCACTCCTGTCAAGATCGGAGACTCTACGCTCAAAGTTGTAGACGAGTACGTATACCTGGGACAAAAGGTCCAGTTAGGTAGGGCCACCTTCGAGAAAAAGGTCAACCGTCGAATCTCACTCGGCTGGGCAGCGTTCGGGAAGTTGCGTGGTATCTTCTCGTCCCACATACCATAGCGAGGAAGATGAAAGTCTATGACCAGTGCGTGTTGCCAGTGATTGTTTATGGAACTGAAACATGGTCGCTCACAATGGGCCTCATCAAGGCCTATAGTCACTCAAAGGGCGATGGAGATGGCAATGCTTGGAGTTTCCTTACGTGATCGAATCAGGAATGATAATATCCGTAAGATAACCAAGGTTGCCGACTTAGCCCGAAGGATCACCAGACTAAAGTGGCAGTGGGCAGGGCACATTACTGTAGAACAGATAGTCGATGGGGCCGAAAATTTCTGGAGTGGCGACCGCGTAGGTACCGAAAGACGCAACGTTGGAAGGCCTCCCACAAGGTGGGCCGATGACCTGGTGAGTGAGGGTCGCGGATAGACGATGGATGCGAGGTGCACAGAACCGGTTGTTGTGGCGACACTTGGGGGAATCTATGTCCAGCAGTGGACGTTTTTTGGCTGATATGATGATGATGATGATGATAGTACCTTTTTAAATTCACAATGAAAACTTGATAATAATAAGAAACGTCAGGTGTCTATGCTCCTCCAAATGCCACGGTTGCTCGTTGGTGCATGGAGTTTAAGTTTATCAAAACCTCCATGAAAAATGAACACTGTGAAAACCACACGTCGACAACCCTTTCCGAGGATAACGTCGAAAAGTTCAAGACGTTGAGTTGGTAGGAAAACAAATAAATAAACATCAGACATTTTGCTGAGATAACAGGGGTCTCGTATGGCAGCATACTATGACACAAACGAATTGCATGTGAACAATGATTTCAACCGTAAATATTGCCTGTACACCATGTGGGTATCTGGCACACCTATAAAACTATAAAGGCATGTGACCACGGCTTTACTTTGACCATTTCTGTACCTGTCTTGATTTGCTTCTGAAATATTTTCTTGTTTCGTACTTTTCAGATCATTTTTATTTTTTCTGTAGTCGGGTCGGGTAATTTCACGGTGTATATCGATTATATCATTACTTTTGGATCAGCCTATTAAGCTTTTTACAGTGCCCACTTTTGGCACATGTTGAATTCTCAGTTGTTTCTGACAAGTTAGTATTTTGATGGTACTTGGCAGCATACTTTTATCTATGCCTGTTGGTGAAGTTAGGTGGTTGATTTACTGCAGCGTGTACTGATCGGGTAGACTAGGCATCTGTTACTACTAGCTGTCTTTAACTATGATGTTAGACAGTATAAAAGTTTGTCTTATATTTTATTTTATTAATTTTAATATATTTTTGTTTTATAGTTATCGTAAGCCATTAGGAACCCAATTTAAACGGGTCAAAATCATTGCAGATAGAGTCTAGTATTACCCATTTTAAAGAACATAAACAATAACCAATCACCCTGTATAGTAAGTTCATAATTTAGAGTAAAATCATAGATACGTTTCGTATTTGACTTCGAAGGTAAAAGTAAATAGTCGAGGCTTATAGATAGTAATAATATCAGTTTATAGCTGTCCCACGGCTGGGCAAAGACCACTTTTTATAAAAGGCCACATTTACCAAGCCTGCTAAAGTTGGTTTGGCCATTTCAGAATTGCTTGGTTCGCCAAGACATTGGTGTTTTAATTCACTGATACCAGCGGGTCTAAAAAGGCCGCTTTAGCAGAATCAGAAAGCAAATCGTGCTACCCGTCACTGTCAAATTTTCCCAATCAACCTTGAACCTAACGCGTTGGCGATAAAGATGAAATTAAATTTGACAGATTGTTGTGTGATTAATATTATGATTCCAATATGATTCTCCTAAAGTGGCCTTTTTTAATGTTTTAGAAGAAATATTTTACAAGACACTTTCAAGAACAAATAAATTGAAAAACAACATTGTTTCTTGTTCACATAATATGTGAACAAGATTCTAGAATGATATTATCATTCTAGAATCTCGTGCATACGAAGCGAATATTTCAGCAACTCATTATGACGCTGTTGCTGTCTGCTGATACGTAAGTGTTCATTTAACTTCGGTCTATTTTAAAAAGTTGTGATAACCAACTTTTTTATTATTCGATAGTAATTTTACGTCTGTCGTAATGACTTACAGGTCAAATTACCATCGAACAATTTTTAGAGAAAAGAAAATTAAAGCAATACATACGGGAAAGCGTTGAATATTATTATAGCCGCAATAATAGTTAGGAATGAAGAAACTATTCCCACCATTTCAATTGTGCGGGTGTTAACGGCTGTTTCGAATTTAAGCTGAAACAAAGAAATTAATTAAAATTGACTCATTGCAATAAACTATTTACATCAACAGCATGACTTAAGTAAACTAGCAGAGTAAGTCTAAATTGGGTACCGCTCATTTAGTATAAGCACATTTGCTATAAAATTCAAATGACACAACGTTTACTTCATCTAACAACACTTTACATAATTTTCATTTAATATAACGTACGTAACGATGGCAAAAGGTCTTTGTTTTACCATCCCATCTCTTCCTAGTACAGAGTGTTGTGCTGGTGCTGCCGCTGCGGCTGCGGAAAACCTCGGCGTAATTATTAGTTACCTTTTTGGTAACTATATTTTCGAGCCGTTTGGGGTTGAAACCCTCGGGCCGTGGGGCCCTTGTGCTCACAGTCTTTTCAAAGAAATTTCGAAACGGCTGGTTGACATTTCCCGTGACCCAAGAGCTGGCTTTTACTTTGGGCAGAGATTAAGCATTGCCATTCAACGTGGCAATGCCGCTAGTCTCTTGGGCACATTACCAGCTGACAGCGTTGAGGACGAATTTTTTGATGCTATATTTTAGTTTAATGTATTTGTTAATTTTAGTTACTATATTTTCGAGCCGTTTGGGGTTGAAACCCTCGGGCCGTGGGGCCCTTGTGCTCACAGCATTTTCAAAGAAATTTCGAAACGGCTGGTTGACACTTCCCGTGACCCAAGAGCTGGCATTTACTTTGGGCAGAGATTAAGCATTGCCATTCAACGTGGCAATGCCGCCAGTCTCTTGGGCACATTACCAGCTGACAGCGTTGAGGACGAATTTTTTTATGCTATATTTTAGTTTAGTGTATTTGTTAATTTTAGTTACTATATTTTCGAGCCGTTTGGAGTTGAAACCCTCGGGCTGTGCCTTGTGGCTCTTCTGCTCGCAGCCTTTTCAAAGAAATTTCGAAAAGTACTCTAAATGACAAATAAAATAAACTTATTTTATTTGTTATTTAGAGTACTTTTATTGACATAATTTTTATATTATCAATTTATATGACATTCAGAATATATAACAACATATGTTACACACACATTCTCTAACGTTTGTTTATATGTTCTTATTTGTATAACGTTCTTTCGATCTAATTATCATCTTGTATAATTGACATTTGATCCAACCGCTGAACACAGAGCAATTGCGCCCGCTCGGGAACTTAGGGCACCCCGACACTCCGACTCAATTCATGTTAGTTTTCTTTAAACCTTGCAGGAAGAAAGGTCCCTTGTGGACGTTCCCTAGGTCAGGAACGTAAATTAAGCCGAACGAATATACATTCGATGAAATTGTTGATCATTAGATCTGTGGCGTTTCCAAATGGCACATGTTATTCGAGACGGCAAATTGGCCATAAGTACGTCCTGTGTACGTCCTCGATTAAGTGCTTCACGCGTGCCAGTATCATCGTTAAATGACAATTAATTGAAAACTTCGACCTGAAGCTGCCACCAGAATGGTCTCCAGAAAACCCAACTCTTCGAAAACTCACAACAAAGATATCTTAATTGGGTTCAATAGATTAGTTTCAATGAGTTGGTGCCTTGCAGGTTATGAGCTTGCATCATGCACGGTTACATTGACCTGGTACTACAACCTGGATGGTCTCCAGAGAACCCAACTCCTCGAAAACTTACAGCAGACATATCGTGTTTAGATTCAATATATTGGTTTTAATGAGTAAATTTCTTGCAGGCATATCTTGCAATATGGTCGCGTTGACATGGTGTTGCAGCTATAATGATTGTAACTAAGTTTAAAAAGGTTGAAATCAAAATTAAATTAAAATAAAAAAAAACCCCAATTCAAAAAAAAAAGAAAAATGAACATTTAAAAGTCAAAAATAATAACTACCGCTGAGAACAGACAGAAGCTAGTGCAGAAAAAAATCCATCAGGGCTGCCATACCTTGCCCTGAAATGGAATTGTGATTACAATTCTACAGATTGTGTGAGAAATCATTGCATTCTGTAATTCCAGGACAGCAAATGGCAGCCCCGACGGATTTTTTTCTGCTCTAGCTTCTGTCTGTTCTCAGCGGTAGTTATTATTTTTGACGTTTTAAATGTTCGTTTTTCTTTACTTGCGTTGAGGATTTTTAAGTTTTTAATTTAATTTAATTCTACGTTTTAATTCCGTATTAATACCATATCCGTTTTAATACCATATTGATGATGAGTTATTTAAAAAAGCTGTGTTAGGTTCTCATTGAGTTGTTCCGTGCCTGGATGCTTATGCATGTGAGTTTATATGTATGTAAACGCACCTAAGATACAGGGGAAATTCCTAGTGAGGCAAAGTTTAAAAAAAATATCTAGTCACAATTAGACACATTTGGAATGAATTAACAAAGCCTATTTGTATATTGTACTAACGTATGTTGTTGATTTTTCCTTGCTTAGTTTAAATAATTACATACATTTTTGTATAATACGTTAATACATATAAGCTACAAAAACCTTAAATTGCTTGTTTCATTTCAAACAAATTTTTACATTCCTTAGAAAGACTAGACATACTGACTGTACCTGGTGCATACAATACATTTCTAGGTAAGTATATGAAGCGTTACCAAATGGGAGCGTTACCATGCAGCAGTGTGATTCTGTAAACATATCGAAGTGAACACTTGGGCGAAGTGAACGACAGGTGAGCTGTCAAACCATACAAACAAGATGGCGTGACAACTCACTTGTCGTTCACTCCACTTATGTGGTCACGGTGAGATGTCGACAGAATCGACCGGCAGGAGTGACCCGTCTAAATTAGGTGGTGTGAATAAACGTTCTCGATCATTTCTGCCGCGGAATTTACTGATTACATTTGTCTACCACCAAAATCAGCTGTTCAATACTTTTTTCACATGTTTGCAAAGTTCCAAGGTTCGAATTTTTTCACATTTTTTTAGTTGTCCCAAAGTGTTCATACTGTTGAGTCGGTACCCAATTCCAATATCGGTTCTTACATATTCATGTAACAACGGGTATTAGAATCACAATTCCACATTGAATAGATATATACTCACTTTTTTGATGATTGCGTACACCTGCGACGGCAACATGGATACAGTTAAGATGATCACGAGCAAAGATTTTTTAAAGTATGATGGTATATGGTCCTAGTCTCTGATGATTTGAGATACTCAATAATATTTAGACAATAGTCCAAAACGATAATTTAGTAGAGAAGAAAGTTATCAAAGGTAAATAATGTTTAAATAGGGCAAATTATTTCATGAATGACGTTATTTTTTTAAGTCAAGTAAAAGCTTGTAACATTTTCACGGTAAAATTGTGCTTTGAAAGAGCCTGTGAAATGAGCGCGATGCGAGATGAAATCTTTTTATTATACGACGAAGACGCTGAAGTTGAAGTAATATTATATCGGTTTTTAAGAAAGAATACTAAAAACTTCATGTCATCAGTATAAGCTTAACCTGAAAAATAATTAATGATGATTATGTTAATGATAAAATGATAATTATTTTCATGTTTAACGATGGTTCTGGTAATAAGCGTTCGATTAGTAGTTACTTTTCACACCACCTGCACGAAAGCATATTTTATATGTCATGCAAACTCAACCTAAAGTTAGTCATTATTGCCCGGCGGGTCATAATGAAATTCAGTGCAATATTATTGCCCGGAGGCCAATAATGTGATTTGAATTTGGAACTCAACTTTGAAACCGAAGGCAACCCATGTCTCTTCATGACTTGCGAATAATTTTCTCATAGTGGGTGTGAAAAGTAGAGTATCCTCATCGGGGATAAAGGTGTCTTTGCCTTGGGCTAGCTTGAATCCCTCACTGCATTCAGGATTCTTGTAATAACTCCCTCGCTTCGCTCGTGAGTTAAACTCTTATCTCCCTCGCTACGGTCGGGAATTAACTCCCGAATCCTTCATTGCGTTCGGAATTTAATATAACGCATGTGACATAAGACACTGCTTTATCCCCTCGTTGCATAATCTACTATTATTGGTTGGTTAGTGGTGACTGTGGTGATGAGCAATCGATTGTTTTTTTTTGCATGGACGGTTGACACATACCTGTGCTTCAGCTTCGTCTTCATTTACTTTATCAAGGATTTTTTGTACGAGGGTGGGGAAACAAGGCGTATAGTTGGTCCAGCCTTTAGGCGAGGTGTCGTTTAGGTGGCGGCCGAGCCACTGCCCCTCTGCGCCGCATCGCCTAAACGCGCACACTTAAAAGGCAAGCAAAATAATAATAGTTAGATAAATGTAAAATTAAATTGAACAAAAAATAATTTTGGGAAAGCGGTCGGTAAGCGGCAAACAGATAAAAGTCTTGATAAAAACAGTGAAAATTGTCAATAGATAAAAGACAAAATAAACAAACAATCGGATAGGTAAATGTTTTATGAAAACTTACTTTATAATTAGCTTTTATTGTTAGCTAAGTTTTGAATGAACAAGAAAATCAGTTAATTATTATTACTTTTAAATATTATTATTTTAGTTACTTACGTTCTAATAAATTAATCAATTCTCTATTCTCTAAAATTGTTAGTCTAGCACACGACGCACTCCAAACACAACATGCCAAACAAACTAATTTGAGAAAGGGTCGAATTTCCAATTATTTTTTTCTTTGAGATGGCTTTGCTCTTTACTCCAGTCTAGGTCAGAGATGACAGAGACAAAGTCAATTGTTAGATAACTTTTAACTGAAGAAGAAATATGGCCGTTTGACAATATTTATTGTTTTCTATACAAAAGCTGTCAAATCGCCATATTTATTCATCAGGTAAAATTTATTTGACTATTGAAAATTCTGCCCTAAAACATGTCTCGAGTCATATCCCATTGATTCCGAGTGTCCTAGATGCACAAATGATTATAATACAACTGTACTCGTGCATTATACAGGTACTGAGCTCAGACGGATTTACGGCAAATCATTGTATACTGATACCCAAGTCCTCTTATAGTTTTTCAATTCCACCTTAGCTGAAGATAAGCTGAAGCACCCACTCATAATATTGTCAAAGTTCAAAGAAGTCATGCAATCCTGTTGAATAAAATTTCCTTTCTTGTTATAAAGATATTTGCAAACTTATTTATATGTTGATAAATCTTTTGGAAATGAGATATAATAATAGTTTGGTATCATTATGATTGAGGTTACTTATGATTTTATATCTGTTGCTAAGCACATGATTTTCATACATCCAAAGCATCTTTCTGATGATTTGTCAGTCAGTAAAGCGAAAAATTTCTTTTCTGTCTTAGCTGCAATGAAATTTGCAATCTCAAAACTTGAATTAACAAAATCGATCGCAGATCCATCCCAATCCTCAACAAACTGCTGACAACTATTCAAGTGTTTTTCTAATTTAAGCTCTGAGGGGCCTTACTTGGGTCTACGAATAGGTGAGCAACTAAAATCGTCGACTTAGATAGTGAAGATGTTGTGGACACAATTGAGTTACCGAAAACTGTGAAGACCAGAGGATATGTCAGGTAAATAGAACAACGCGGGGGAGATATGGACTCGACGTATGTGCACGTAGGCGTATGATATTGACAGCTTCAAACCATGCGCGCGGAGCTGCTACGCTGTACTTACTTTTCTCGTTACTCAGCAAAGCTTTGGGGCAGTTCTGGAAGAAGGTTTCTCCGGCAGGAGTAGGAGGCCAGCAGAGGTAACCATCACAGGTTGCGTTGCAGTAAATAGCATCTGAGGAATATCACGTAAATTAAATAGCAAGCGGACGGTTTCCTCCTCAATACGACGTAGATAATGTAGAAACATGCGAGTCAGAATTATGAACCAATTTGCGCTAGCTCTCGAGAAAGCTAAGTGAGTTGAAAAAATCCGTATTCGCTGATGGCTACAAAAGTTACAGGAAGCCAGCCTGTTACCATATTTGACGATGGCCAACCCCAAGCTGTGATGGGATTTTGATGATATAATCTACACTCATATGAAGCCCATTTTGGGAATTTAACCCAGGACTGTTGCCTCCCGACGTCTGGACATACATAACGTTATATAAGGCCATTGAGTCGTCTAGGAACTATCTACAAGACGACAAAAATAGCAAGTTTTAAATGTACTGTAGCAAGTTGTGTGTTTGTATTGCTTCCTAGTTTAATTACGGCGGTATGTATTTTGTTTTTGTGCTCACACCATAAACGATTACAAACTATGTCTATACATGAGGCTTGCTGGTGACTGAGGTTTCCTTTTTTGTTTGTTTTTATTAGCTGTAAGTCCTCCAAAATTAAATAAATAATAAATAAATTACGCATGAACCTGTGAGTGCCTTTATCCTCGCAGCCGAACTTCAAGTGAAAAATATGTTTCAAGAACGTGATTAAAAGATCTTTTGTTCAGAAACTACAGAATTAGATTTATTCTCAGTGTTAGCAAATAGATTTCGGTCTGCTTTGTTAAAGAAACTTAAGGTTTCCGATGTATAGTTATTTGAACAGTCTTGTAGTCTTACTCGCATAGATTGTTCATTAGTATAGTTATATGAATTGTATATGCTGTGGATAACGGTAGGAGTTTCACATTTACATAATATCTTTGTTTATATTATTTGCGCAGATATAATGTGTTACTGTTGGTTTGTCCCAAATAAATAAATAAATAAATAAAAGACAAGTAAAAAAAAAGTTTTTATTTTAGGAAGCCCTTAAAGCCTTTGGTTTTGTAGAAAATAATTATAAACAATAAAATTTACATTAGTCAAGCGTTTACTGAGATAAATACAGACGAAGCTTTTTAGAAACCGTCCGTGCAACGTGCATGTAAAACTCATGTTATGTTATTTGACAGGTGAGGTAACGCAAGCCTGAAACCATCCGTCGCTGTTTTAGACGTGTCCATACTGCCCATAATCGAAAGTGCCAATCACTGTGTATATGTATACGAAAGAAAAATATTTTGTTATTGTTTCCCCAGAAAATTGATCATACGGTAGGTAATTAATAACGATGCTAATTGTTTTCAGGTAAGTTGGATTCCATCACTTACCTGAAAACAAATAACTTTAATTTCGGAAGTCAGTGTTTTTGGTTAGCTCGTTTTTTGACACCGACTTCCGAAATTAAAGTTATTTTATACTTTGTAGTGTTTTGGTTTTGGAAGTCGGTTATATTTTTTGTATTCACAGCGTACCGGCGTGATGTTATGCTATAAACTGGGGCCTATTTAATAAAACTAGTGATTTCGGCGTAAAGGTCTCGTCAATACGAATTAAATAAGCCCACACACTTGGTAGTTCCTACATACCGATGTGGAGTTCTGTTGACTCTCTGTCGTCTCCATCATCAGGTGTGATCCAGACCTTTATTGTTTTATAGTATCACTCGATAAACACACAAATATCAAGTTTTTACCAGATGCGTGCCTACAATTTTCGAGAGTTGCCCTCGATTTCTTAGGGTTTCCATCATCAGATCCTGATGCGGTGGCAATGGGACTACTTCGGCAGCATATCTTTTCATATAAAAAAAGATTCATTGAAATTGGTTCATAAACGACGAAGTTATCCGCGATCACACATAAAAAAAAGATTTTGAAGTCGGTTAAAAAAATATATACGCGGTCAAATTGAAAACCTCCTCCTTTTTTTGAAGTCGGTTATAAAACGCACAAGTCTCACAACGCAGTTGTTCTGCCGTAAAAACATGGTGAAATCGAATGTAAACCAAGTCGGTTAATTCAGTACTATCCATGAGTGGCAGCTATCCAACCACTTTATTATACACTAGTGGACGTCACGCGGTTTCACCCGCGTAGTTCCCGTTCCCGTGGGAATACGGGTATAATATATAGCCTATGTTACTCCCTGATAATGTAGCTATCCAATGCTAAAAGAATTTTTCAAATCGGTCCAGTAGTTTCGGAGCCTATTCAATTCAAACAAACAAACAAACAAATCTTTCCTCTTTATAATATTAGTTTAGACTAGTTGACGTCACGCGGTTTCACCCGCGTAGGTCCCGTTCCCGTGGGAGTACGGGGATAATATATAGCCTATGTTACTCCCTGGTAATGTCGCTATCCAGTGCTAAAAGAATGTTTGAAATCGGTCCAGTAGTTTCGGAGCCTATTCAATTCAAACAAACAAATCTTTCCTCTTTATAATATTAGTGTAGATTGATACCTTGTTAGTTAGCTAACAACATTTTATAGTTACCACAATATCAACATTAAATTATTAATTTCTTTATTAAATAGAATAGTGAATACATTCTTTTGCCGTGTGCAAGCCGCTTTATTTAATGAAGAAACAAAAAATAATTTATAAAATTATAGTAATCTTAAAATGTTGTAACTATTAAGGTAGGTATCAATCTACATCTACACTAATATTATAAAGAGGAAAGATTTGTTTGTTTGAATTGACTACACTCCGAAACTACTGGACCGATTTGAAAAATTCTTTCACCATTAGAATCCTACATTATCTCTGATGAACATGGGCTATAGAGTATTTTCAAAAAAGTTAGGGATCCGTATGGAAACTGGCATAATGTAATCCAAGGTGTAAAAAAAATACCAAAAAAAGTCCTTATATCGCGTACGCTGCGGAAACTATTGACAATAGAGCAAAATGATGTATGTACTACAGTTTTCTAGAAAACATCAATATCCACAAAAAAGTCCGCGAGAGTATAATATATCTAACTATTATGGTTAAGTCACAATAACCGCTTTTTGTTCAAATTATTCGATCAGATCCCGGGTGGAATGGAATAGTGGTGATTTTGGTATCATGATATTAATCCTTATCCATTTAAATGATTTGGTAACGCGCTCTTGTCGCCGTCGGCGTTCCAGCCGTACTAGAACCCAATGGCCTGGCACGCGACGACGGCAAGCGACCGGACGGTATGTCTTTGTTTCCATGGAAGATGGGTAGGCCTTTAGTGTGGGACGCTACTTGTGTCGATACTCTTGCGCCATCCCATCTCCCTAGCTCGTCGTGCTGTGCTGGTACTGCCGCTGCGGCTGCTGAGAACCTCAAGCGGCGGAAATATAATAACCTTGTTGGCAACTATATTTTTGAGCCGTTTGGGGTTGAAACTCTTGGACCGTGGGGTCCGAGTGCTCATGCCTTATTTAAAGATCTATCTGAACGCTTAGTTGACACTTCGCGTGACCCAAGGGCTGGCTTTTACCTCGGACAGAGGATAAGCATTGCCATACAACGTGGCAATGCCGCCAGTCTTTTGGGCTCACTTCCAGTGGACAGCGATGCGGACGAATTTTTTGACGCCTTATCTTAGTTAGGATATTTTATTTTAAGTGTATATATTTAGTACTTTAATGCTGTACCTAGTTAATATAAGAAACATTTCAAACAAATTAAATATCTCTTTTTTGGTAATTTAGGTTGGTTATGTAAACGTAAATTACACTTTTAATTATGCAAAGCGGACCTTTCGTTTAAAAGTTACGATGGGTATAAAAATACTCTAAGTAAGAACAATGTCGCGGATTGAGCGAACAGCCCCACGTTTAGTCTATTAATCATTGATACATAAAAAACCCAAGATGCACAGTCTCGAACAAATGCAACAATCGAAACTGTCGTCAAAAACTGACATGTATCAAGGTGTCATGTGTGCGTTGTGTGTAGTTAACTATAAACATTTTTTTTTTGCAAATTCAACCTTACACGGATCGCTTAAAGTTGTTTTTACAAAGCAGCGCAGTATGGCGAGTGATGCGCATTTTTTTTTGCAAATTCAACCTTACACGGATCGCTTAAAGTTGTTTTTACAAAGCAGTGCAGTATGGCGAGCGATGCGAGACTGTTTGAAACTAGCGCACAATTATACATTGTGTGCTTGTTTTTTGCGGAAGTTTTTGAGATGCTGAGTGTGTATCTTGGGTTTTATATATCAATGCTATTAATAAGTAATTTAAACGTTAGCCTTTATAGAGGGAGGGCAAGGAGATAAAATTCGTGGAGTACCTACTAAACCCGCGCGTTCTAGTTTATGGTAAAGTGGTTGGATAGCTGCTCTCATCGTCAAGTCGGTAAATGCATCTAAGTCTTTGTTCAGAAAATATATATTATATTTCGAAATTGCCTCCTGCGCTTCAATACAACTAAAGTTGTCATTGATTAAATGTAAACCGCCTAGATTTGTCACTCTCGAAAGTGTCACATACGCTTGACCGCATGTTAATAGTATAAAACCAATATCCATTAATGCACTATTAACACTTAGGCCTTGACCCTAATGTATCGTAAAAGCATAGGCTATACATATTGGAAACTGTTCGCGATGAACATAGGCTTTATTAATAATTTTAAATTTAGTTTTCACCGCACCAAGCTCGTAAGCGGTATGGTGTCGGCCGGTGCCGTATGGTGCCGTAAAAGAATAATACCATCCCATTACTTCCCGTGGGTGTCGTAAGAGGCGACTAAGAGACTCGTCGGAGAATGGGCAGCAGCGTTCTCTGTACAAAAATCAACACCATACACTGCTATCGCCAACCCGCTTGCCAAGCGTGGCGATTATGGCCAGCTGTGGACGTCTTTCGGCTGATATGATGATGATGATCGTTACAAGTGTCTATCTCAATCAATCAAAATAAAAAATCAAATCAATATAAAAATCCTAAAACATAAACTTACAAATTTCCGATGAGACAAATTTTCACATTATATTTTTCCTTAATTTCTAAAACTAGATGTCCTATCGAGTTGATAATTTTTGTTATAGTGTTTATATGTAAAAAACTTTCGTTTGACACTATTTTTTACACAAACAACAAAATTTTACTTGAAAATTCTCTAATAAACTATCAAAATACGGTGTTATTGGATAAAATGTATCTTACAATACAATATTCTAATAAATCACCTTACAAAACATTTAAGCTAAATGGTTCTTCCCTATTACTACTTGCACCCTGGAGCGCTGATGGGGTTTCGTCGCCGACACAATCTATTATCATTTGAAATAAATAAAATATCACTGCTCTAATATTCCATTACTAAAAGAAAATAAGACGACCCACTGACCAAATACATTGCTACTGCCATTCATATTCTTTTTTTTACTATGGATAGGCATAAGTTTGACCACTATCTCACCTGATTGTAAGCGATGATGCGGTCGAAGATGGAGCACGCTTGCCTAGAAGCAACCTATTCACTCTTGTCTTAAAGACTCCCAGGTTGTAGCTATCTGGAAGAACAGACTCTGGCAGGGAATTCCACTCCTTAGCTGTACGCACTATGAATGTGTTTCCAAAATGTTTTGTGCGTGTGGGTGGGATGTCCACCGTGTACCGGTGGCGCATCGCCGTTCGTCTTGTGGTCCGATGACGGAACGGGCTTGGCGGAATTAAATCATGCAATTCCGTCGTAAACTCCCCAAAATATAACCGATAGAAAATAGACAAGCCAGCAACTCGGCGTCGTTGCTTAAGACTTTGGAGCTTCGACTCGACGAGCCTATTATTACCGATGATCCTCTTGGATCGTTTCTCAATTGACTAAAGATTCAAACGCATAGTCGCGTTATCGGCCGATGTTGAGGGATAATGAAATGACGTTTCTAGAGTTAGCTCCGTCTGTCGGAGAGTAACTCAATTTTTTGTTGAATCGCAGGTAAGAACGACTTGTATTATTGTTGTATTATCTTAAGTAGGATATCTCTATCTTTAGACAGATAGTCAACTTGGGTAGAAATAGCTATTCGACAGTAGGTAGGACGGTCTGACCAAGTGAAAGAAGCTACGACCTCAAGCAAATTCCAGCAGGTGGTAATGGCAAATTTGGACCAGAATCGATGGAGACCGGTTTTCCGCATTGACCACGATCCTCAGTAATGACGGACCTACTGAAGAAGAAGGATAAAATGATAGGTTAGTTTAGTAGCTGGAAGAAAACATAGATCGGTTATTGAATATGGCCGTTAGTGTATTGCTTATAAGTTGATTGTTTTGCAGTCGGGTTTTTTGATTTTTCTAATTATATTAATTTTGTTTGGCATTGGAATCACAATCTTTCTTTAATATTATTATAAAGAGGTTTGGAAGGTATGCGGTACAAAGAGTAAAGTCCCGCAAACCCCGTTTGTAAAGGGAGGATCCTCCGACCAGACAGTTGTTGTGCCTGGCGGGCAACTGCCCGATAGTTGATATTCGGGCTGATGTATATGTTCAAATCGCACGGTAAACTCTTCTTGCACTATGCAGGATATCAACTTAATAGTTCGCTGCTAGTTGGATAGATGGTGTCGCGGTTCCTTTTGTTGCGATGTAGATTTGCTCCGTTGGTTTTTCTTGTGGCGGCATTGATGCCGCTACATCACTCCCCTCCGGAGACCGGAGGTCGATAGAAGATGAGTCGTCCATACATCTTGAGATGCTTGCCAGGCCAGTGGAAGGTAGGTTCCAGTGAGTCGGAACCGGAAGTCACGGAGTTCTCGGTGAGTCGGAACTGTCTGTGGTGCCCCAGTGAGTCGGGGTGATGAGATCCCAGTGAGTCGGGATGATGCTGCTATGCTCCAGTTGCTGGATCTGGCACAGCACTGTGTAATGCTCCAGTGAGTCGGACGTGGTACAGTGCTGCATTTTTGCACCAGGGCGTCGGATGTGGTGCAGCGTTGCTGTGCAACGTAGTGGCGTGACTGCTGTCGTCGACCAGGAGAGACTCTTCATGGCTCTTCATGTTACTGGCCGAAGGTGCAGTGTACTTTCCAAGGTCGCTGATGAGGATGATAGAGGCTGAGGATGCTGACCAGGAATGCGCGGCTGCTGCATGCTGGTGGTCAGGATACCCGTAGAAGCCGTGAGTACTGGCTGGCTGTATGACTCGCTGCTCGAGAGCTTGAGCTCACGATGAGGAGAAGTGATGATGACGTCACGCTGAAGTAGTTGCACGAAGGCTGCGCTGACGTTCTTTGTCGAGGGTCACCAGTTTAGAGGTGTGCGGTATAGAGAGCAAAGTCCCGCACACCATTGTAAAGGGAGGATCCTCCGACCAGACAGTTGTCGGGCATGCATGGCATGGCGGGATACTGCCCGATAGTTGATATTCGGGCTGATGTATTTGTTCAAATCGCACGGTAAACTCTGCTTGCGCGATGCAGGATTTCAACTTAATAGTTCGCTGCTAGTTGGATAGATGGCGTCGCGGTTCCTTTTGTTGCGATGTAGATTTGCTCCGTTGGTTTTTCTTGTGGCGGCATTGATGCCGCTACAGAGGTAAAGTTAGTGAGGTTGTAGGGGGTAATCTCTGGATCTACTAAACCGATTTTGAAAATTCTTTTACCAGTAGGAAGCCACGTTCTTTGTGAGTCATAGAAATTGCCTATTTGACCCGAAAAATACCGCTCAACGAAGTGGGCATGGGTCAGCTTGTATTATCTATACTTATATACTTAATATTATAAAGAAGAAATATTTTTTTGTTTGTTTGTTTGAATTGAATAGGCTCCGAAACTACTGGACCGATTTGAAAACTTCTTTTAGCATTGAATAGCTACATTATCAGGGAGTAACATAGGCTATATATTATCCCTGTACTCCCACGGAAACGGGAACTACGCGGGTGAAACCGCGTGACGTCCACTAGTATCTAATACCTTTATACGAGCAATTCTTGTATATTTGTACATTTATAATCTGAATCTCGGAAACGGCTCCAAAGATTTTTATGAAATTTAGTATGCAGGGGGTTTCGGGAGCGATAAATCGAGATAGATCGATAGAGTTTGCTGGTTTTTTCGTTTGGTTGAACGCGCTAGTCTCAGGAATTCCTGGTTCGAATTGAAAACAATCTTTTAGTGTTGTATAGCCCATTTATTGAGGAAGGCTATAGGCTATGTAACATTACGCTACAACTAATAGGAGTGGAGCATTAATCAAAATAGTGAAGCGGAAAGACGAAGTTGCGCGGTTCAGCTAGTATTTTCATAAATTCTGTTGTTGTATCTTCCCTATTTTAGGCTTCGGGCTTAGGTAGCCCGAAGGTCGTGTTATGAGCTCAAGCAGCTCTAGAATCTATCTCGAAATATGTATGTGATTAAAAGGAAACAGTGTAGTAGAAATGCTCCAATATTTTAAATCTTTACTGGGTCATCTGACGGTCTTCCTACCGCCACCCAAATTGTTTTCGTACTTTTAATAATGTAAACAACTCGCCTGATTAAGTTTCATTCAAAGTCCAAGTCAAGTCAAAGTCAAAACGTTTATTTCAATTAGGCCACTAAACGACACTTTTTAACGTCATCATTTACATCTATATCTATCTCTATACATATAACTCTTTTTTTTTAAGGATGGGAAATCATCAAATGACTCCTCCCGCACTGGTTGAAGCAGAAGGGAGTGTCAGACTCTTTCTGACTAAAAGCCATCCGTGTTCCTCCTAATGCCCTTTGAGTTCCAGGGCAGCGGTTACTCTTTCGAACAGATTCCGCTACCCCGGCAGGCACTGGCCCTAGCGGGCCCCGTCTTCTATGCTGACAGCTCTTTGAGGCGCGCGTGCCTCCGACCCGGGCCTGGTTCAGTCAGACGGCGAGCCACCCAATGCTCGCCGTCCGCGCCTACGTTGGCCGAGAATCGCCCTGCGGCTCCCGACGCCCGGGGCATCTTCTCCTGTTGCGGCGGCTGGGGCGTGAGGTATACAAAAATTTTGTTAATATATGTCAGGACCATGCACCTAGAGTACCTACGCAGAGGTAGACATTCGCCGTCTTATTACTATTTTTTCCTATTTTTAGGGTTCCGAAAAAAAAGGAACCCTTATAGGATCACTCGGGTGTTTGTCTGTCTGTCTGTCTGTCTATCCGTCTGTCACAGCCTTTTTTCTCCGGATCCACTGGACCGATTCTGTTGAAATTTAGTACACATATGGACTTCTATGACCAAAACATGGACGCGTTACGTAAATTATTAAATTTTTAGTCTGAGGGTCACTTTTGGGGGTCAAACTAGAAAATTAAAAAAATATGTTTTTTGTACAATATCTGTGACACATCAAATGGAAGGGCTTACTGTGAAAGCTTTAATTATATTTTTTCATAATTTTAAAATTAATGGTTTTGAAGTTATTCAAGAAATTAGTCGAAAAATAACCATTCCCCCCCCATTTCCTAAACTACTGCGCCTAAAAGTTTGAAAAAAATGGAGATAATATATCTTTACCTAAAGATTACAGGAAAACCTATTTGAAGTCTGTAGTGTTAAAGTAACATGCTAAAAAAAATTAATTCGCTCGGAACCCTTTGCACGCGAGTCCGACTCGCACTTGGCCAGTTTATTTTTACAAGTTCATGAGAACAACTGACGCATATATATTGCAGCTTCCACTCGAGAGGTCGAACTGAATCACACTAAATTACTCCTTGGAATCTATTACTGCCCCTCTTTACGCGTTAATTTCTTTTCATCTTTCGAGGAGCTTTTAGAAATGCTTATCCCTTCCTACAGTCATAGCATAATCATGGGTGATTTCAATACTTGTCTGCTGAAGAAAGACCATCGTTCTTTTTCCTTAAATAGTATTTCAGCTTCTATTAATCTTTCCATTCTTCCGCTAAGTGCCACTCACCATTTTCCAAACTGTACTCCTTCACTTCTTGACTTGATTTTAGTCTCTTCTTCTGATCGCGTCGCGAAGCATGGTCAAGCTCAGCTGATGCTTTCTCCTATCATGATCTAATTTTTCTCTCATATAAAATTCGTCCTCCTAAGGCTAAAGCCAAAATTCTCATGCAACGCAATTTTGGTGGTATGAACGTTGACAGTCTTTGCCAAGATGCCAGCAATATAGACTGGTCTCCGTTATATACGTCTACTTCAGTCCATGATCAAGTTAATTTTTTCACGGTTAAACTTGTTGAGCTTTAGGATCGACACGCTCCTGTTCGAGCTGTCACGGTAAAACACATGCCGGCGCCGTGGTTGACGGATGAGACTGCGTCTGTGTTTCCAAACGCTTACAACCCTAATCTCTTTAAAGTTAGAGTGAACAGGCTCCTTCTGGGTAAGCTCGCTCCATCGTAGACTTTGTCTCTGTCATCTCTGACCTAGACTAGAGTCAAGAGCAAACCCATCACAAATAAAAAAAAAAGAATGAGATTAAAGCTGCCTTGAATAAAAATGCTACGGCCAAGTCCAAATTTAAGCGTCGCCCTAATGCCACTAACAGGCAAAGATATGTCTCAATTCGGAAACACTGCAATGAGGTACGTAGGAATGCTAATCGCCATCACATCCATGACTCTGTCCAAAATGGGGACACATCCAAAGTTTGGAAATTTCTTAGATCATTAGGGGTCGGTAAAGCCCAACAAGAAACTATCCCTAAAGATATTGACATTGATGCAATGAATACACATTTTTCTGCTTCGTCTATTTTCGATAGGATAACAAAGTTGAATACTTTGAATCATCTTTTATCTCTTCCGACTCCCAGTTATTCTCCATTTGTTTTTGATCAATTTTCCGCATGTGATGTTAAGAACACACAGATACTATCGATTACTTCAAATGCAGTAGGAAGCGACTGTATCAGCCGTAAAATGTTACTCCCAGTGCTGGATTTAATCCTTCCCATCATCACCCACATCCTCAATTTTTCTGCATCTAGTGGTGTCTTTCCAAGCTCATGGAAAAATGCTCAAATAATTCCTTTACCAAAAAAGTCTAATCCCACCTCACTCTCCGAATATCGTCCAATATCCATTTTACCATTCCTTTCAAAGTCCTTGAACGGTTAATCCACAACTAAATAAGCGCTTTCCTTTCTAAAAATAATCTCCTCAACCCGTTCCAGTCTGGCTTCCGTCCGTCCCCTCCGTCCGAACCTATCTCAGTATTATAATAACGCTTATGTTTAACTAACCACCAGATCTAGTAAAATATAACGGCAAAAAACACTTTTATTGCCAAAAATAGTAAATCACTAAAAGTTACGCACGATCACGTATCCGCGCATCGATTTCTGTTAAAATGGTTACCCATCCGTTTGTGCAGAGCGCTGAGGGCTTTGACTAGTCTGTTTTTTTTTTTAATAATCTTTCTTCTCCCTCGTGTTTTAACTTCACAAATGCAATTCCTTTGCTCTGCCTAAAGTAAAAATATTCGCAAAAGAAGAACAAAAATCAGCCTCGGCCTATTTCTTCTGAATCTGATGAGTCACAGAGGAACACAGGAACTCGGTCCAGCTAAGTTGTCGTTCCATTCATAATAAAATAAATATCTACGAACAGAATTTACAAAATTCACACGCATCGAACGCAAATGCTCCTGTGTTACTAAATGTGTGTTACTAAATTCGGGGACTAGGGGTGAGAGCCGCGCGGGGCGCGGGCGCGGGCTGGAGACAACTTTGGAGTCGGTTATGTACCACAAAGCGACAAACACACTGGTCCTACGTTCACAACGTATGCAACGCTTTTGTATCGTATCGTATGTTGCGTTGCATACGATAAGTGTGTTTCTACTGCATAGTTTTTCATATAAAATTAAGAGTCCAAATATCATAATGCGTTGCATACGTTGCGTACGTGGGACCAGTTTGTCTCTAGCTTTATTATTTGGTAGTATAGCAACATTTTATGGCAATTTTACGGTGTCATCATCATCTGGCTAGCCTTTCCCCAACTATATTGGGGTCGGCTGCCAGTCAAACCGGATTCAGCTGAATACTAGTATTTTACGTGAAGCGGCTGCCTACCAGACCAGACTTCAAAAACCCATTAACTGGGTGGCAATCATACGGTGTATTTAGGTAGAAATAGCGCAATAATTTGCTCTTTATTTGGTGATCATTTACTAAATGTAGTTTCATAGTACAATTTAAAGTGCAGTCATGACTACAATAAATAGAACTATTGTAATTTTAGGTTTTCATTTTTTGGTTTAAGTTATTTTTTTTTGCTGATTGGTATACATTTAGGTGATAGAGGTTATGGTCACAAAGTTATTTCTGGTGGTCACTTATCCCCTTATGATAATAGTCTTCGCTCGCATCGCTTTTACCTTGTAGATATTGCAACAGATAAATTCACAGTTCATAGGATCAAACGCTTCAGTGTGGTCCAATTAGCGTAATTGGTGAGCTTTGCTAAATTTGTCGGTATTAAGATAATAACGCTGCCGAGCATAATTACCAATAATTAGGACCGCCGTGCTGCATGCGAATCTCAAATTCGAATTGAACTTCAGGAACCCGATATATTGGAATGATTATACTCCCTTTGATGTATTCCTAGAGCTTATTAGTGCTAAGGAAGGTACGTGCAACGTTTCTGAGGAGATACTAGATAGATACGATAATGCACGGGCGTAGCTATAGCTTCACGGTGAGGGCCCAAGGCCAAAAATTGTAGGAATGTCTCAACTAGCGTTACTAGATCCAGTGTGTCAAATAACAGGACGAAGTTTTTGTGAATCACATTTTGCTTATATCGCAGGTCAGTATGAGAGCTGGCATAGCTACCCAATAGTAAAAACTGCATGTTTATAACTCAAACATAACATTTACTATCAAGTGTCAAAAGATGGCACTCCGAATGCGCCATTTATCGTTCTCCTAAGGATGGTTTATTAAAATCGTTCAATTTCTTAAAACGACGCCCGTCTATAGGCGGAAACCCACCGCCACCCACGGAGAGGCTACGCACGTATATGATAATATGACGCTTCGCCTTGCATAAAGATATATGAGATTGTTTCCACTACATTTCACGGACACGCTACGCATCAACAGACGTCATTGGCACACGTGTGGCTGGCTCGAAAATGGCGCCCACGTAGCTCAACGCCATGCACGCTCTACACACGGTACATGCTAAACACGAATATTAACCCACGACTAAGTCAAAACCATATTCTTACAAAAAAACCGGTCAAGTGCGAGTCGGACTCGCACATGAAGGTTTCCGTACCATAAACCTCAATTTTTATTATTTGTTGTTATAGAGGCAATAGATTTACACAATCTGTAAAAATTACAACTGTCTACCTATTACGATTTTTGAGATATAGCCTGCTGACAGACGGACGGACGGACAGCGGAGGCTTAGTAATAGGGTTCCGTTGGTTATCCTTTTGGTACGGAACCCTAAAAACATGTGTAGCCTCTCCGTGTGCCGCGGTGGGCCACGCTACAGTTGTACATAGTCGTGGGTGAAACAAATGAACCAACGCAGCTCAAATACCGTGGCCGTGTTATTCTGTAAACATGTGGAAGTGAAGGCTTGGGTGAAGTGATCACGAATATCTGTCAATCCTAATAAAATGATTTTTATCAAATCCTTATTTTACGAAAATCACTGAAACCATAATTGAACCGTTAGTGCCATTCTGTAAACATGTCGAAGTGAAGGCTTGAGTGAAATGAACACGAAGCGAGCTGTCATTCCATTTTGATTACTTGTATTGACAGCTCACTTCGTGATCACTTCACCTACGACTTCACTTCGACATGCTTACAGAATCGCACTTCAGCTCACTTCTTGTTCACTTCATTTAAGTTTAGTGGTAATACCTAGTGTTGCCACCTGAAATTATGCTGAGCTGAGGCCCTTTTGGCACAATATTGTCTACATAATTATTGTATTCGATGATTGTAAGGTGTTTTTTGTTGTGCCAATAAATGCTATTTTCTTTCACTAACACAGTATTAGATATCTTTACCGTGGCACTCGGAACTTCATGGGTATGCAGGTTGAACTTTAAAACTGTGCCTGGATGGCCAAATCTGAAACTATGAGGAATATCGAAAAACGCTGAAAGGAGTCTCGAGCTCGAAACGATGAAAACTAAAACTGCATCATTGGATCTTTGAAAAATAAGTATTCCTAGCCAGGAATCAAACCAAATGATTTTGAAAAAGAACACATTATAGGGGCTAAAAAGGCCACTTTGGGACGGATCTGCCAGATACCAGATTGATGCCCTTGACTCAACTAAGAACGAGCATCAAGGACGAGTTGCTTGCCTGTCGGTTTTCTACCGGTTGCATTTTGGGGAATGTGCGACAGAATTGCATAATAATAAATACCGCCAAGCCCGTTTCATCATCGGACCACAAGATGAATAGCGATACGCCACCGGTACACGCACAAAACGTTTTGGGAACACATTCATAGTGCGTACAGCTAAGGAGTGGAATTCCCTGCCGGAGTCTGTGTTTCCTGATAGCTACAACCTGGGAGTTTTTAAGTCAAGAGTGAATAGGTTACTTCTAGGCAAGCGTGCTCCATTTTCGACCACATCATCGCTTACCATCAGGTGAGATAGTGGTCAAACGGGAGCCTATGAATAGTAAAAAAACCCGCTGCAGTGTGATTCTGTGAACATCTCACCGTGTGAACTGTGAGAAACAAACACCAGCAGCGGGTCTAAAATGGCTACTTTAGCAGAATCAGAAAGTGAAATCAAATCAATCAAATCAAATCGTATATTTCAAATAAACCATTAACAAGCACTTTTGAATTGTCAAGGTCGGTCAGTCCAAAAAGATGTAGTACGTAACTCGGGACGTGTAATATTTCCACTTATTGGCTGTACTCTCAACCTCGGATCAGTTACTTGCAATTGCTACGATGATCCGTTTTGTCTAAGTTTTGTACAAAGCTTGCGACGAATAATCAGTATTACGAAATGAGTTTATAAGCTTTCTCAGAAGTAATTAACGACTTTATAAAAAACCACCGTTACACAACTCATAGCCTTACTGACAAGTCGATGTTTAGAAGCAAGTAATTTTGTACTAAAGTTTTTATTTTTTTTTAACAACCAAAGGTGAAAACTATAGAACAATGAAAAAAATTCCCTCGAACAACGTCAATTTTGGCGCGTATCGGTCACGTAGATAGTCAGTACAAACACAATTTTTTTTTAATTGTCAGATCGCGACAGATGTGAATGCCAACGTTGCGAGCAAGCGCGGGCGGTGACACTTTGTATGTAACAAGTCATAATTCGAGGTTTGGCTCACGTGTTTCATCCTCCAATATGATTATGGATTGCAATAAACAATTTGATTTGATTTGGATCGATTTAAAAGATATTTCATAGACTGAATGAGAAGGATATAAACTGTGTCCCTATGTTTTCTTTTTCGATGATATATTAACCGTATAAGCACTAAAATCCTCAAAGAATGCTCAAAATTCTCCGATAAACCGCTGTTAACAGAGCTCTATTGTACAAATTTTGCAACTGTTAATGAAAAAAGGAAAACAGGGACACGATATACATCCTTCTTATTCAGTTTGTGAAATGTCTTTTAAATTGGTCCCATATTGGAGGAGGAAACAGGTGGGAGCCAAACGTCGAATTATGTCTATCGGCCTCATTTCCTTGGTAGAATTGGCCCACTGATCAAAAAACTGGCCAAGTGCGGGTCGGACTCGCGTGCAAAGGGTTCCGAACGAATTTAATTTTTTTAACATGTTATTTAACACTACAAACTTTTAATAGGTTTTCCTGTAATTTTTAGGTAAAGATCTATTATCTCAATTTTTTTCAGAATTTTAGGCTCAGTAGTTTCGGAGATAAGGGGGGGAATGGTCATTTTTCGTCTAATTTCTTGAATAACTTCAAATTCATTTATTTTAAAAATATGAAAAAATATAATTAACATCCTCCCCTATCAGCCCCTTCATTTGATATCTCACACGATATTTTTCAAAAAACTTTTTTTTTAATTTTCTAGTTCGACCCCCAAAAGTGACCCCCATACTAAAAATTAAATGATTTACGTAACGCGTCCGTGTTTGGGTCACAGAAGTCCATATGTGTACCAAATTTCAACAGAATCGATCCAGTGGATCCGGAAAAAGCTGGCTGTGATAGACGGACAGACAGAAAGACAGACAGACATCCGAGTGATTCTATAAGGGTTCCTTTTTTTTCGGAACCCTAAAAATCAATCACGAATTTAATCGCATCTATTACTGTTGCTATTTTGCGTAGCCTTGTTGATAGGTGTGCAGAAATGAATAACAGACAAGCTAATGGATATTTCACAAATAAAAAATATAAATAAAAAACCTTTGAACAAGATTTCTAGAAGCTTTTTCAACTAAGGACAAAAATAGCGATGCAGTCACGTGCTAATGTTCATTGATAGTTCTGTCCATCGATGCGAGTATCATCTCCTTTCTCCCACCCCAGGTGTTAACTTGCGAGCAGCTATCGAGTGTCAGAATATCCTTTTCCTCAGTGTTATAACGATTCACGTGGCTTGCACATCTCGACTTATTTATAGGAATCTTTTCAATGCTGGTGATAATAGGTTACCGGTTCAATTGATACCGAGCCACGTGAAGCGACTACCGGAATACGAAGTGGGTTGGCTGTTACGTAGCTAAACATTATGCAACCGATGTTGGTGAAATTGAGGATATAATACGATCATGTACATAATATGTCGTGTCGTAATGTAGCTTTAAATAGTTCTTGCTAAGGAGCAAAACGGCACGGAAATGAAGGGGTGCATAACAACCAGTGCGGCCTGTTTGAGTTTGCAAATAATTGCAGTGTATTCGTAAATAAAAATTTAGAGCGCTTTTAAAATTGTTCTTCCAAAGGGCGAGTATTAAAGCTTGACCGTTGGTCAAATACATAAATATTATTTAGAAGTCAAACAGGAGTCATTTATTTGAACATTTTTCAAGCTAAATATGATCGAAAAACTATCAGAAAACTTTTACCTAAGGAATAATAAGACCGGTTTAGGTTGACTCACTCACCGAGGGTTCCGTACCATCATATAAAACGTGAAATGTTTTTGAATTTGTGGGTACATATTACTTTTTTATTAAATAAGATTATTTTTTATGATTTAATTACAAATGGACCGGTCAAATTGAACCAAAAAATAGGAGTGAAGGTACAGTAATTCGCACCCAGCTCAAAATTGGTATAGTTACTATCATAAATGAAAGCTAAAAAGTACTCATCTATCCAACACCTGGAAAAAAAAAACTCGGGGTTAAAGGTAACAAACGCGGTTTTCATCAAAACGGTAAGCTCTGTCATGAAATTAGTTGATACAAAATTGTATATCAGATAATTATCTATGAAAAATGTCTGGATACTTTTTTCCTAAGAGATATAACGATTCAAAAAGTTGAAAAACGGTGGCGTGGAAACGGGTGCATATTATGATGATTACAACTCTTCCAACTTTTTGAATCATCAAGCGATGAGAGTGCTTTGCTCTCACAAGATTTTTAGTTACAAAATGAATGAAGCGATTGAAGCGCTGTTTTAATTTCAACTTGATACCTCCACGCGTTCCCGAGATAAAGTGATATTTTCCAAGCATCACTCAGTTAGCACAGGTCTTTTGAATAAATTAAATAACTACAATATTAAATTAGAAGAAAGAATCTTTGAGGGAGGTTTACGTTCAGCAGTGGTCAGTTGGGAAAAGGCTAGGCAGATGATGATGAGTGGACAGATATTGGCTGAAATGATGATGATGACAAGAATATTTATGAGGTTGGCTCACAACGCCTACAGTCTGAAATTCAGGTACAGAGGAGTCATCAAACTTTCTTTATACTAAGTATGTAATGTCTCAAAATCAAATAAAGGATAAAATCTGAAATGAAGGAAGGGGAAAGGAAGGATCCTCGCTAAAAATTAATTAGTGAATATATGCAACAAAGATACTAGACCTACAAACTAATTGCTACGGGAATCCAATCTTGACACTCTCCAACCACAGTCAACGGTGGACCTCTCCCAGTCAGGAAGTGCTCGGGATTGGAACCAGATATTGTACTTGGTTCATCGCAAGTTGTACAGATACACAGTAATTCTTTCCCTTGTAGTAGTTGCTCAATTTTCAGATAGTTTAGGGAAAAATTTAGGTATACTAAATTGAAATAACCTGATTCATTCTTCTTCTCAAAATTATTGTATGCTACAGACTTCTTGTAAACAAGTAATGTCATCCATAACTACGAATAAATATGATACAAATCACCATTTTAGTAGGTAATAGTTCTAATGTTACAAAAGATGACATCACTGACAATGTCAGCGAACTATTGAAAATTAATTGTAAGAAGATAATATTGTGTGCTTTTCCAACTTTGAGATGATAACTTGATGATGTTAACAACTGCAGGTACATAATTTATTTACTGCTAATAATTTAGTATTAAATGAAAAAAAAATACGAAGTACACTTGATTTATTTTACTAAATGTCAAAAGTAGTGATTGTGACTTAGTATTGAACAGGAAGAAACTAGAATTTGTCAGTGAAACAGTTTTCCTTACGCTTGACTAAAGGCTACAATGGGCAACAACTTTTGCAGGAAGGCTAAGTTCAGCAGCTAATGCTGTTAGAAAAATCCGCAAGCTTACAGATTTTTCCACCGCGAGACTAGTCCATTTTAGTTACTTTCATAGTCTTACGGTATCTTACTATGGGGACGGGCTGCTGATTTCGAGTCTATTTTCTCTCTGCAGTAAAGAGCCAACAGAGTCAATTATAATCTCCGCCGGCGCGATTCTCTAAGGGAATTGTTTAAAGAAATTAACACTATGACGGTTCCTTGTCAATGTATCTATGAACATTCATGCTGCTATGCCATAAGAGCAATATATCTCCGCCAGCGCGATTCTCTAAGGGAACTGTTTAAGAATAATATTAACATCATGACAGTACCTTGTCAATATACATTTCCATGAAAAAATCGAGTACGTTAGAAAAAATCGACATGTTTTTAATAAACGAGGTGAGAGACAACTATTTCACTAGAAATAGGAACCAATTAGTTCAACCAGGTTTCAAACTTGTTAAAGTAGAAACATCTTAGTACCACCTTATATAATTATAAGTGCCTGTAACTGGTCTATTTGAAATGGAGGATTTGTATTTTAAATGTTACTTCTGTTCCTATTATATTTTAATAAAATAATTTGTTTAAAACATAATATTTAGAAAACCAGTGTTAATTGATTTTAGTCGTTGACTAAGCTTATTCACGGAGTGATCATTTTTTAGTTTATGTCCTAATGCATAAGACAGCATCACTTCAAAGTACTTAATTACTTCATTTATTCATTATTTTTAAAACACATTGCAAATTAACGTATTAAAATATTTACAGTCAGATCAAACCAGCCTAGAAATAAACATTAATGAAACAAACTGTTACAAAACGAGAGTTTAATATCAAAGTATTACCAAATTTAATTTGAAATCTTATACGTAAAATATAATAATAATTTGAGGCACTGAAAATATTTTGGCAATATTGTTTAATTCAATCTATTACAATATTTTAATTGTCTGACTGAAGTCCGTAATGCTGTTCCATAAATTCCTTCGAATACCTGAAAAAATAATTAGCTATAGGTGTTGCATTTCACGAACACGAGAATCATTCCAATTTATAAGCTCCTTATTCAGTGTTTTAATTTTATTTTTGTGTATTTTTAAGTTGACATATGTGCGAATTTTAAATTTTAAATATGGAAGATTGGTATCTGAAGTAAATAAAATATTATTATTATTAAATGGATTGCGGACAACGTGCGGTGAAAAATTAAAAAAAATTGGCCATGACATGCCGCCAAAGAATCTGGACTTAGTGGACAAAAATAAAAATTAGTTGTTATTTACAATCCGAAGTTAATCATCGTAATGCTTACAGTTGTATGTTTATTTAAATAAAAAGGAGAAAGCTAGTCTGATTTCCGCTGTTTCAAATTACATAGGTTTTAAATGTCTTAAGGGTCGCCATCCATGCCTTATACGACAAGTAGCGACAGAACTTAAAAAACGTTTAAGTTGTAAGGCAATTGTCTTACCGCCGGCGATCAGTGAGTAAAGCTTCAAACTCGAAACGAGTTGGCGAGCAGCGAGTAGCGAGTGAAAAGTTTCTATAGCTTTGACGCTCGGCTTTCAGCAAGTGCTTTTGTGCGACGGGCTTTTACTCACAATATTCGCTCCAGCCCGTACTATAGGTTGAAATTATCGCTGTTTGGTGAGTTCTAACCGCCAAGCGAGCATCGCCGAGCGAGTGTCGCTGAGCGAGTACAATCTTTGATAGCTCTTGTTGCTGCGATTAACTAGAGGTAAGAGCCGCTCGCCGGCAGTAACAGCCAGATATTGACTATGAATGTATGCCTCTTTTACTCACACGAGATCTATATCTTTTGTCCCTTTTCTCAGCGAGCAAATGGACGATAGCTACTCGCTTCCTCGCCGGCGGTGAGACAAGTGCCTAAGTCATGAAATAATTAATCGTAAAAACTTAGAAGCGTTTATGGGAACCTGGCCGGAGAAGGCAATACACCAGGAAGAGTGGACAACTATGGGATTTTTGCCCAGCAGTAGGACAGTGCAGATTTAATTTTAATAGAACTTATTTTTCGAATAAACAAATGTTTCAATAAGATATCAATTGGAAACGCATCCTTTGAATAATAACATAGAATCACATAAACACTTTTTATTCAGTGACTACCTACTAATTAACCGAATTTAATTATATTGCGGTAATTAATACCACAATATAATTCAATTCGGTTAATTCATTGTAATTGTTATGTGGTTATTATTTTAATATAATTATATTAGTGTCTGACCGAAACTAATTTTAACTCTCGAAACCAAAAACCGCAACTTCCATATTGTTTTGGAAAGATAAAATAAACATATTTTTAATGATTTTACATTGATATAAAATTATAGGTAACAAAAAATACTTTGCATATAATTCATGAGTCGGCTCAAGACTGAGCGCGGATGCTACAAAATGACAGATCGTCGCTCGTAGTTCAGTGCACCGAACATGTCCGATCACAAAGTGAAGCCTCCCAAATGTCGTTTCGGTATCGGTCGTAGTTTCAGAAGGATGGCAGCCGAAGCCGAAACTAAGCCGAAACCCGATTTTTGGAAAGTAGGCCGAAACTGAAAGTTTAGTCGGAGATTAGTGAATGTACTTATAATTATTAATTATATTACGTATATCCACGATAAAGTAACTGACAAAGATGTCACTATCTATTTATAATGAGACATATTTTAATGTTAGTTTGTATCATTAGGGAACATATTCTTAACAAGACCAAATGCTTTATAATTGAAATCTTAATTATAAGTTAAACAAAGTAAGTGCTAAATTGGTGTAGAGTGTCAAGATACAATTTACTGCGCATCATTTATTTTTTGTTACACCCATACTGGAAGAGCCTTCCAAAGCGTTTTTAGACCTAAAGGTCAAAAAGAAGTTTCGATACTGCGGGATCTCCACGGGCGACTCTCCGGGCAAACCGCTGTTGGTCAGCGTTTCAATAATCTTCTCTAAATTTAAACGCTTCAATTCGCAAAGTTCAGTTATAAACACCATCCATTCGTCGAAGTTTATTTCCGATTTGCTGAAAAATAAAAAATAAAGTAACCAAACCATTGTGATGATTCTTTAGTAAAAAAATTATTCTATTTAGTCCGTCAGTTAGATTATAGAAAAATATTGGACACGTATCTTTTGTTTTATCAAATCGATAAAAAATTATGAAGATAAACGCGCGGGGCTGGTGACGTCACTTGTTTGTAAAAAGTGTATTTACAAGTGACGTCACACGAATTTCCAACGCACTGTTATGTCTTAATTTTTGTTTACGTGAAAAAAGAAAAAAATACGTGTCCAATATTATTTGGAAATCTATCTGACGGAATAATTCGATTTTTTAGTCATCTACCCTGTTTTGTGTTGCGGACTTAATATTTGAACAAGTTTCGTAAGCGCTTGGCAGAACCAACAAGTTGCCGGCGCCTGTAAACATAACTTTGATTGCTGTGCCATTTAGTGGAGTGCCTTAAGCGCCGCCGACAAATCCATTTACTGTGAAAGAGTTATTATAAAACCGAATGAATTGCTTTTGACAAAGAATACAATTTAATATTTGCTGCTTTTTATTTCACAATTAAATACAAAATACAGAAGTATACATATAATAATATTAAGCATTAATAGTAAAATGCTTGTCTCATAGAACCTTCACGACTTTAATCTCTAAAGGTGTATGCAATCTGATGTACGCAAAAGCCATAATTGGTTGCATTCGTTCTTATGATATGAAAGCGAAGTGTTTGCCAAATTCTTATCACATGAAACCTTCATGACTGTACATCTTTAAAGGGATATGCAGACACGTTCTGTAGTATGCCATAGTCACCATGAGTGCTACCGTTTTTCTACTCACTAGTTGGCGCCACTGTCGAGTAATGTTCTTAATTATAGCATTAAAGTTGTTATTACGCGCATGTGAACAAAGTTAGAAGGAAAATAAAACAAAAAAAAAACCGGCCAAGTGCGAGTCGGACTCGCGTGTGGTTCCGAACGAATTATTTTTTTAACATGTTATTTTGACACTACAGACTTCTAATCAAATGCTCGATGGGTTTTCAGTCCGAAAAACGAGATTCCGATTTTCAATTCTTCGAATCTACTGCTAAAATTAAGATTCTGATTTAGATTCAATCAGTATAATATTCAGTTCGTTACATATTTTAATATCCAAAGATATTTTAACTATTTTCGACATAGCTACGGAAAAAGAACCTACTGTTTAATATACCTAACTAATATTTTTACGCATTTTGAATCTTGAATTAAAATATTGTCTTAAACAGTCAATAAGTTTTGCTATAAAAGTAAGTGTCAGAAACCAATCGCTGTAAAACCGACTCCTACCCCTAGAGTGTAATTTAAGCCCGCGTAGGCGCGGAGGGGCGAGGCGGCCCGCGAACTGAGGAGTAGGTGTTATAACGCCCGCTGCCGCGGCTAAGGCTGGCCGGCTGAGCCGGCCAGCAAGCCCAAGCTGCGGTGGTGAGTGTTAAAACCATCTGCGACGATTAGTTCGCGGGGGACCGCCGGAGCCCCGCAGCGCCGGAGCCGTGACAGAAACCATGCCTGCTGCATGTTGCATGCTTGCTTGCATACTTGCTTGGCTTGCTTGCATGCTTGCTTGCATGTTGCATGCTGCTTGCTGCATGCTTGCTTGCTTGCATGCTTGCTTGCATACTTGCTTGCATGCTTGCTTGCATGCTTGCTTGCATGCTTGCTTGCATGCTTGCTTGCATGCTTGCTTGCATGCTTGCTTGCATGCTGCATGTTCATGTAATATTACACTTTGTTCTGATGAGCAATTGTGTACATTTGGATTGCTATTCAGTTTTACAAAGCGTTTTTTGTTTCGGAATTACAATTAATAGGTATTTTAATAATCGGAATTTGTATTTTTGATTTTTGACAAAAAGTCCGACTTAATGATAACTCGAGTTATCATTAAGTCGGACTTTTTGTTATTCGATCTATTGAAATTCGGTATTTTAATAATAGTAATAATAAACATTAGGAATATTGAAATGTCGGAATTATAAAAAAGGATGAATGATAAATGGGAGTTTTTATATTAGGAATTTTGAACCATACAGAATTATAAAAATTGGTATTTTGAAATTCGTATTTGTGACTGTCTCAATAAAGTTTTTCGTATTAATGTAGTGTACCCTTCGCAGAACAGATGGTCGATGGGGCTGAAAAGTTCTGGAGTGGCGACCACGTACCGGAAGACGCAACATTGGAAGGCCTCCCACAAGGTGGACCGATGACCTGGTGAAGGTCGCGGGTAGCCGATGGATGCGGGACGCGCAGGCCCGGTCGTTGCGGCTTGGGGGAGGCCTATGTCCAGCAGTGGACAACTTTCGGCTGATATGATGGTGATGATGAAAGAAAAATAACGCACTTTTAACTAGCTTTAAAATCATGTGTGTCTTATTCATCGATGCCACTTGGACCGGTTTCTCCAAGTGTCCTTCAGTAAAATAAACAAAAAATAACAAGTAAATAAAAAAAAATGAGTTAAAATTTTAGTATTTTGTCTGTAAACCATAATACAGAAGGTTTTACATTGATACATTCACAGTAATTAGATTACGAAGCCAAACTCCCTGGGCACTCTACTAATTGTACAACTTTAATTAACTGCCTTTGTCATTTTAACGCTGCAGGTTTGTGTCTGAATCCTAACTATTATTATAAATGCGACAGTGAGTTAGATCATCCCGGGAGTATTCCCTTGGGGTAATTATCTCCTTTCGCGCAGGTGTAGGCGCTGGCAGAAGCTAATTTGGAATAAGCTCGAGCAAAGCTTCCTCCAGGAAGATATCAAAATCTAATACCTTGAAACGAGTAATTCTTGTATTTATGTATGTATATATATAATCTGGATCTTGGAAACGGCTCCAACGATTTTCATTTAACACGATTGGGAGCGATAAATCGATCTAGCTAGGTTTAATTTTTAAAAACGTCGTAAATATCGAGCACAGCCCGCTCATCCAGGTACTTAAAACAATATGCGGGTAAAAGACTAGAAAAAAAAATGAATACCCGTATTTATTAAATATAATTCCAGTGTCAGTCATAGTGACTTTCCTGTCGTCAATGATGTTTGCTTGTCGCATCCAATAGTCGTTGTTCCACAGAGTGATGGTCTCTCCTGACCGCTTCTTTGTATCACCGAATTTGGCGAAGGCAGTGAACTGGCTGTCGATTGTGGCCTGTTCTTCATCCATCGAGGGAGATTATTGCTAAAACACCCTGTTGTTTTATTTACTTTTTATTGTTAGAAGCTGATACTGACAATCTGTGTATTTGCACGAATTTTGATAGGTACGTGTGCCGCGTGGGACGACTACCTACCAGATGAAAAGTGCAGATATGGTAGAAGACGGAGCACGCGTAGTTAGAAGTAACCTATTATTTTTGAATTAAAGACCCCCAGGTCTTAGCCATCAGGAAACACTCTCCGACTGAGTGGGAGCAACATATGACGTTGATTAAATTGTTTCTTTGTTACAACCTGTGGTTTGTTTTATAGATTGCGTTTACGAGTATAATGCATTTCAGCATAGCTTATGTTTCATTTACAAGATCAAGACACATTGTTTGTAGGTCGATACATTAATAACCGGTATGTAATGACATGGAACTCAATATTCGAGCCAAACGATGCGCCAATGTTTGTAAACCTTTAAGCTTTAAATAGCATACAATTTTGCCCGAAATAATTGAACCAGCGTGGGTGTCGATACGCGTGAGTTTGTGATGGGTATCGAACGCACCGCAGATGTATAGGTAGTGTGTTCTGTAGTACAAAACTATCTACTGTGAGCCTCGACTATTTTCGGCAATCATGTAATAGGTAGATAAAAATGTTTGTTTATCTAGGATTCACACGGTTAGTACACACACTTATCCACGAGTGTCACAGCTCTTACAGAGGTATAGGACACATTACTGAAGCCTCGTAGCTAGTGGGAATTAAGAAAGTATACCTACTTTCTTAATTCCGCGAAAAAGACATTTAGTGTTAAGATAGCTGTCACTTACGGTACTGCAAGTGCCAGCTATCTTAGCACTAAATGTCTGTGGCAGGTAGGAGAAGTAGGAGAAGAGTGTGATGACGAATTAATTAAAACCATAATACAAAAGGACTTTTTCGTTGATGACATCATTACCAGGTCAGACAATGTAGATCAATTAATATACATACAAAAAGCACTCTCTACTGCTCTAAATGCAGCTTGTTTTCCCCTACAAAAATACAAAACTAAAGACTTTTGTGCGTAATCAAACACCTTACTCCCGATTTTAATTCTCGAGGTACAATACAGTGAAGATATTACCTCCCTTAACAATCGTATTACTTTGTTACAAAACATATGGAGTGGTCTAATTGAAATGCACAATGATTGCGCCGCACTTAGATATAAGCGAGTATAAACTGTGGAGCCAGTCAACCGCGGGACTGCTTCATGTTTCATCTATCTGCCGAACTAGTACGGAAAGGTATTCGCCAGGGCAAAATTCAATATTGATTAGTTGGTTTCATATTGCGTCGCTGTTCTGCGTTGTACGTTGTACCTAGGGTTGCCAAAATTTCTTCGACGAAATATAGTATTTCTCAAAATACTAATAAAAAAAATTTGTACACTTAAAATCGACAAGCATATATTACTTATTTATATAAAAACTATAATTTGTTTGCACTTCTTGCATTTCTTAACATTTTTTTGTCTAAAATAAAAGTGTCATCTTTGTCAGTAATCATATTCAATTTTTAAATTAACGTTAATCAAAAGCTTAAGTACCTGCCCTATAGCTTATTTTCTTAAGATTCGGTATTCAATTTCTCAAAAGAAAAAACAATATTTAATTGAAAATATTTACCAAAATTCCAACACAAAAATAAAGCAGACCAATGAGCAAACATTTTTTTGACATTGACAAGTTCAAGTTTGGATACACTAGTCGAACTGGAGAAAGATTCGTTTTCTGTCGAGTGATGGTGGTGGAGGACATAGGTAGAAAATATAGTATTTTTGCGTACTATATATTTTTTCAACATTATATAGAACGCAGACCCGAAATATAGTACAATACTATATATTATGGCACGGTTGGCAACCCTAGTTGTACCTACGCTGATCCAATTTTGCGGTACCTAAATCTGATAGGACAGTTGCAATTTTTTTGCCACGAAACATCATGCTAGCTCTCGAATATACGTTGCGGAAAATATGACGTCGCAACGTCATATTTTCAGGAGTTGTTTTATATGGGATTAAAAAAATATTTGAATGAATATGGAGTTGGGATACCACTTTTGGAACAGAAATTCAAAATATTGATCAAATTATTGGAGTTTTATTTTGTATTTTAAGTAAGTGTAAATAGTTTGTTTTTTAAATATAAGAGACCTTAATTTGAATAAATTATATAAATATTTTAGAAATTTTTAAACCATAATTCAAGTAAAACAGTGCTGCAAATTGCAATAAACGAAAGGATTTGTTGATTCTGAGAACTACATTGAAAGTCGTTTGTTGTTTCCCGTGCAATTCTTCTGTAAAACCGGATTCCAGTAAATTGTTGTGTTTAGTTCGCTGCTTTAGTTAACTCATTCGAGCCACTAATTACAGTTACCTAAGCTCTCTGATATATTATCTGGCTAGTTTTAAAACTTACACGATGTTTTGAATATTACTAGTATTCATTTTCGTGTATCTAGATTCGTATCACATTTACAAGCCGAGAAATTCACGTGAATCCAATATCAAAAACTCAATAAAATTCGTTCCCTAAAAAAAAAAAACAAAATATTTCAGGATTCATGTGAATTTCAATCGTTGCTGGCGGATTATTAGTGTGCTGAATAACTCGATAACTCGAATTCCGATGATAAATCGAATTCCGATGATTGACACACCGATTGCAGAAACAATCGAATATGCATCAGTTTCGTTTCTTTTTCGGTCCGATTTTCCGAATTGCGCGTTGGGGTTTTGGTTTCTGAGCAATACGAACTGATTCTTGAAGACACAAATGGATGAAGGACCGTACGTCGTATGTTTTGTTTTTATTATAATTCGTATGTACATGGGTCTGTACCCACATATAAATTACAGTACACACATAAATACACAATAATTTAGATTGATCTTGGTTACGAGGTTTATTTATAATATTTAAGTCAAAACTTGTAACTTAAAACCATACAAGTGATCTGAGCCATTACAGGAGGGCTAAAAAGGCTAATTATATTAAAATCATAATAATTAATCACATAACATTGATCTGTCAAATTTAATTTTCATCTTTATCGCTAACGCATTAGGTTCAAGGTTGATTGGGAAAATTTGACAGTGACGTGTAGCGTGATGCTGCTCTGATTCTGCTAAAGTGACCTTTTTATACCAGCTGGAAAAAGGAGGAAGTTCTTAAGTCGGTTGGTACTTTTTTTTATGTAAGTACACCGTTCACTCCGAGGTTTCTGATTCGATTTCTATTATTCTTTTTTAGTTCGATGCGGTATACTTGCCATTTGGTTCCATAAAAATTTGATTCAATTTGGTTCAGTAGTTTTTATTTTATGAGCATTTTTGCTTATTTCAATTTCTGCGTAGACGAAGACGTCGTCCAAGTATTGCAATTAAAAGTGAAAAATAAAAAACTTTTTACAAAAAAATATAACCGACTTCCAAACAAAAAAACACTACAAAGTATAAAATAACCTTAATTTCGGAAGTCGGTGTTTTTGGTTTTGTTTCTTTGTTTTTTAACACCGACTTCCGAAATTAAGGTTATTTTATACTTTGTAGTGTTTTTACAAATTGTATCGGATTAAATCAAACATATTGTATCGGAAAATTTTAACCATAACTTCGTCCAATATTCAATATTTCATATTGCTAACACTAAAAATCGGAATACTAACTAACACATGGATTTTTTTTCACTACACGCAAATTCCATTTCCTTTGTTCTGAGTTAAATAACATATAACTCTCTTTTATAGAGCGGAGTTCTGGGAAAACTGCTACGTAACATTTACAAAGCCGTAGTTCCGCGTAATCTTTCCTTTGAAATTTAGAGAAGTGCCTGTGGAGTGCGCTTTAAAGCATAAAACTTTAAAGAGCACTCCACGGGCAACAAGAGGCGGTTGTTTAAAATTCTAAGTATAACGGTAGCATATTCTAATACAGAAATACTAATACGAAAGCTTCTGAAAAACCTTAAGCACCTTTAGCATATTTAATATTTTAAACATCGACATACATATTTCTGCTTGACTGTTAAAAAAAAATTCTAGCCTAAAAATACTTTGACATCGTTCTGTTCTCCTGGTACTTGTGAATCTGAAGCACTCATTATTCCAGCCCCGAAAATACTTCTACATGTGTCTGATCTCCTGGTGCTTTTGAATCCTAACTGCTCACAATTCCAACCCTGGAAAAACTTCGAAATGTTTCTGGTCTCCTGTGCATAATGAATCTTTAGCGGCATAATTCCTGCCCGGGAAAAACTTCCACATTTTTCTGTTGTTTTGGTACTTTTCAATCCTTACCGCTCATATTTCTAGCGCGGAAATAGTTCGACATGTTTCTGGTCTCCTGGTACTTTTAATTCTAAACGGTCACAATTCCAGCGCCGGAAATATTTCGACATGTTTATGGTCTCCTGGTAATTGTGAATCTATAGCGCTCATAATTTCAGCCAAAGAAATACTTCGACATGGTTCTGGTCTCCTGTCACATGTGAATCTATAGCGTTAAAATTCCAACCCAGAAAAAACTTCAACATACATTTGTTCGACGGTTAACAAAAAAAACAAAAAAATATTCGAGCCCAAAAATACTTTAACATCGTTCTGTTCTCTGGTACTTGTGAATCTTTAGCGCTCCCAATTTCAGCCCCGGAAATAAAGACATGTTTCTGTTCTCCTGGTACTTGCGAATTTGAAGTACTAAGGCAGCAGAAGCGCTGGGTTTCCACTTCCTCCTCAGTCTCCATTAAGCCATACCTTTTACCGGGATAAAAAGTAGCCTATGTTTGATTCCAGGGTGTGAACTATATGTGTGCCAAAAATTGGACCTAGCTATGGTTTTGTCTATACTAATGACAGTTTTGGTTTCCATGTCGGTAAAAGCAAAACAAAGTATGAAATGAGCTTTAATTTATAAATGTTATTTTTTTTGGGTCAAACCTGCCACTTTTTTTCTCAAACACTGCAACTCCTGAAATCCAAAATGAACACTGCTCTCAATGAAGTTCTGCGCTGAATTGTTTTTACGATTAAACGTTTATTCGATTTTTTGACGTCTCTAGTTTATAACGTATAGTTCGAGTCACAGTTCTATCGTTAAGGCGGATATAACTGAGAGTAGCTGATTTTAAAAGGAGAATCACGTCAAAGCGCTAGTCGTAATTTTTTGGAAAAAATGTATGTTACATTAGACTATTTTCTGCTTTCTGATTTTTAAAACCGACGGGCGTATTTTAATGGAATTTACACTATCTTTAAGACTATTTAATTATCTACATTTTGATATCCGCTTATTTTTTTAAAGTCTTAGGGTAAAGCGAGTACAAAAACTACTGAATTTTGGGTCGCGCGAGTTTTGTCAGTATGTCGTCGCCTTTAAATTCTACCATTGCACCTGTAAGCTTTGGTTTGGTTGCTTATTGGGCAATGCTTGAGTATGTATTTTTATGGCATAATGGAGTGTGCTAGCTAACAAAGTGGTAAATAATATTTAATTTTATGATTTTCACGTTTTTTTTTGTGTCATGTATTAATACTTTGCATACTATGATATAAATTCAAGTTTTGACAAATGTAACAACCACATGTGTTGCTGGGGAGTTTGTTGCGCCACTTATTCTTTCCAGCTAAAACACTGGGATGAGGTGACGGACGGGCATTTTGGGGGACTGTCTTTATGTAAAATATGAAATATGTTCAAAAAGTGCTTGCTCTCAGCCTAATTTTAATCAATGATTTTTGACTTTGCTCGACGAGTCCCGGATAAATAATACCACCTTGTTATGCATGCTCGTATATAATATAGCAAACTTTAATAATATTATAAAAAGTTGACGGTAAAAGAAGTTGGCGTTTTTTTTTTACTATCAGCGCCGCCCGCCTGGGTCTAGATTTAAGGTGGAGCGAGATTGGAATATGGTGCACGATGGCCCTCAAAAGTAGTCGCGAGTGCCATAATGAACGTTTTGCCAGCAAATATAACACATTTAGAATAAAACGAACGTAAGCTGCTCTGAGCTCGAAAGTTAAGCACATGCCTTGGATACGTTGGATCTTTTTCTTATAAAAATAAGATTAAATATTAAAACAACGTAAGCTGGGACCAGCACAGATAAATACTTCGCTCAGAAACAGGAGTTGACTATAACAATTTAAGCAAGAAGAGAAACTACGCTACAAAAATCAGCGAAGCGACCTCGTAAATTTTGGCATTTAATTTATTTTTTTAAGACTTGCTGTAGACACAGAAAAAATAAAGATGATAAGCTTAAATTGATAGCACTCTCTTTAAAATTGTATCGATCGACCGATCCAATGGAGGCACAGAACTAGAATCAGAAGGACCTCAGTGTTAAAAAATTAAAAGTAAGTCGTGTACCTTTGACTCAGAGTTTTATTGTCTTCTGCGGCACTTCCATTTTGATACCCTAGGGTGGATTCTCGGAAACGTATGACCGAGAATCCACCCTTAGCCATTGTGGATAGATGGAATCTGTGTCGAATCGATATTGTTTTTACACCCTAGGTTCAGTGGAGCACACATCAACCGAATATAATAAAACCCCCAATTTACGAGCAACTGTGATGATCATTTATCTTGTAATACCCCGGCTCAGGGTGGATTCTCGGACATAAGTTTCCGAGTATCCACCCTAGGGTGGATTCTATGGGGTGTCAAAATGGAAATGGTCTTCTGGTAATTCGATGCTAAGAGAATAGTGCTTTATGATTCTCAAATGGCGCTATTTATTGTAATTTAAGCGCTAAATTGTTTTTGCTTTTGGTATTTTGGCGCCCCGTGCCACTTGGCACCTAGAGCGAAAGCTACAGTCGAGTTACTACTATAGGGCGATTATTTATAATAATAACTGACTAATAAAAATATGTTTGTTAACTGACTAATAAACAGACAATTGATGTACCTCAGATTTCCTCAAGTTGTAATTCTTTATTACGAAGCCGGTCTTCCAATAACTTCAGTTCTACACAATACTGGTTATAATACCTAGTATTCTGATGAATACAACCCCATTTCACTGAAAACGTGTATTTTCTCAAGGAGGCAAAATACGTGACGTATTGTACCAAGACCTATTTCCGAAGGCCTGTGTCTTAGATTATAAATTTTATCCGATGATACTTTTTTAGCCTAAGTATAAAAACGAAAGTGAAATACAATACTTGGCTAATATCGACCAAGCAAGTTTTGTACGAAGTGATTGTCATAACAACGACATAAGTGACAATGAAGTTCGGTTAAAGTTGCCATTGTTAAAAAAAATATTACTATTTTTCATAAAAAAAGTATCTTATAAAAGTTTAGAGACTGAAGGACCTTACTCTGGCAACCAACGACCAACCTTCCGAATGTTGGTGTCATGTCTGTGGATATTGTTATTAAATAGTACGTAAATATTTTTAAGATAAAGAAATGCTTTCCATTTCTGTATTTAATTAAATATTAGGCTGTCGTCCACAATAATTTAGCGTGCGTCGTTACATAGGGGTGCAAGCTCGACGGGCAGCTAGGTATTATAGGTATACTATAGGTAGACGAAGCAGAGGTATCAAAATGTGAGTAACGTTACAATTTCTCTTCTGTTCACTATTATTCAAGACCAACGTTATTTCTAAATTAATACGAAAGTAACTTTGTCCGTCTGTCTGTCTGTCTGTCTGTCTGTTCTGCGTGTGGGTGGACATCCCACCCACACGCACTAAACGTTTTGGGAACACATTTATAGTGCGTACAGCTAAGGATTGGAATTCCCTGCCGGAGTCTGTGTTTCCTGATAGCTGCAACCTGGGAGTCTTTAAGTCAAGAGTGAATAGGTTACTTCTAGGCAAGCGTGCTCCATCTTCGACCACATCATCGCTTACCATAAGGTGACATAGTGGTCAAACGCGCGCCAATAAATAGTAAAAAAAAACTTCTGAATCTTTTTAATGCGAAAAAAGGGTTGAATAGGGGGATGAAAATTTGTATGGAAGTATCGTCATTTTTAGAGCTAGAAGCTTGAAACTTATTTTTTAAGCTGTTGTTTCGATATAAATGAATATGACATTTAAAGTTTGTAAAAGTTTAACCTTCAAGGGTGTAAAATAACAATAGGGAATACGGTATGAAAGTTTTGTATGGAAATATGTAAGGTTTATCTGAATGCAGTTAGCTTATTAAATTATTTATACGTATTTGTCTTATTTGTAAAATAATTAGCCTAAATAATTAAAAATGCTACCCAAAGACACTTTTTTACGCGGAAAAAGTCGCGGGCACAGCTAGTCTGACATAATTTTCAATCAGGAGGAAATTACTAAAATTCAATTTGTTTTCAAAGTGTTTGGGAAGCTGCCACTGCTTAACCCACCGAATCGCAGCTGACGTTCACAGAGCTCCATGAAACTCTTTCAACCATTGTATAAGTTCCTCCCGGGAGGAAATGTATGGCAAAATTTTAGCCAGGCTAATTAAATAAACCCTTTTTAGAAATTATTTTGGTTTTTTTTTCTATTGAGGAAACTACAAGTAACCTTTTTTAAAAAGTATACGATTTGTAGAGCGAATCCTTAAATAACTTACATATTAATAATATAACTAAAGGTATTAATAATGATGCAGCAAGAAATCAAACAAACGACAAGTACGTATCGTTAAAAAGCGAAAATCTTGAACTCAAACTCTTTAACAGACTCATCCAGCAGTGAACGCATGATATTACATTTTTGCATAATTGAACTATCGTACCGATCTAACATTTTGGAGAGTTATCGTTTGTAGCTGCAGTGGGCAGCAATAGTTTTATTCTGCAAACAGGATTGTTTACGAGGTATGATAATATCATAGTTCAGACAGCCTTAAATATGAAAACTTGGAAACGAAAAAACGCTTTTGGCTAAGTTCATATGACCGCGCGGTACCGCACGAAACTACAAACCGCGCGGAATGGCGATGCGCGCAATATCTTGACCGCGTGGTTCGTTCCGTTGATCCGTGCGGTTTGTGATAGACAGACGCACTGATTGAAGAAAAATGAGTAGCGAAGACGATGTATCACTGGAATGACCAACCAAGGACTAAGTACAGAAACTAAACCCAATACATAGATATGTAGATAGACGGCGTATCTATCGATTTGTCTTCGTCTTCTGCAACGTCTCAGCTTACAGAATCCATAGGCAATTTGCTTCGTCTACGTCCATTCTCAATCAATTTTGATGGCAGGCTGGCTCGCGTATAATTCGACACACTGTCATGTGACGCGCGGTCATGTGAACTAGCCTTAGTATATTACGAGACATGACAAACGCGTACATATAGGTTACAGACTTACATTTAAAAAGTTTTTAAGTTGGATAACTTATCGAAGAAGAGTCAAGCGGGTTGCGAGATAGAGGGAGTGATTTCAAGTGTTCTTAAAAAGAAAAGTACTTGACCAGGTTCAGTTTTTACACAAGTAATTGCTAGCCAAGATCATCTCACACAATCTTGTTTGCCTTCCAGCGTTAATATAAAAGTAGAAGGTTTTAATAAACAAGCAATTTAAAAAATTCTAATATCAAAGTTGACAACGTTGTTGTAACATCGTTATATTAAGCTGAAGCAAAGCTGAGTGGCTCGAGGATTTCCTAGAAATGTGTATTAAATAAAATACTGCAGGATTATGTTTAGCTTTATGGTACATTTTCAATCTCAACGTTGAAATACTGCATAATTAAAAAAAAAACTGTAGGTAGTTGTGGTTGCGTCATATTGGAAATGAAATACGATGTCAAAGATATTCCATATTTATTATTTTTGTTTTTGAACATTATTCATTATTCAATGCATGTTATTTTCTTTGTAAAACTGACATTTAAATGCCACCTGTTTTATTTTTTGGTGAATATATTTTAATTAGTCATCAAAATTGGATAAATTTGTAGTAGTGAGCTGCAAAAGTTAGATTTGTTTGTGTACATTCAAAGCAAGAAATTTGTAAAATAATATATTAAATAGTATTGTCATTTAAACTTAAGGTGTGTACCAAATATTAGATCAATTTATTTATTAATTAAAAAAGGTCTACCAACATCTTTTGTGTACAATAATCTTAGTATCGGATTTTACGACATGGATTTACACAGTCGCCAATTACTGGTTAACCAGCATTTACAAAAAAGTGATAATATTGGTACTAGAATAAATACAAATAAGTAAATGGGTTATGAATTAATACCACAACTCCTTTTTTGAAGTATACATTTTCTTAGCTAATAAAACTAAATACATAATAATAATCAAAATTACAAAAAAAAAATAATAACAACAATAATGCAATTAGTTACACATATAAAATAATGACATAAACAAACTTAGGAAATAAAATCTAAAATTGTTGGTAGTAAAACAAAGCAAACCCCGATAGATCAACCCCGATTCAGATTAGCTAAAGTACACACTTCTTTTATGGGGCACTGTGTTAAATTTTATAATAAAATACCACTTGATATTCTCGAACTGAATGAGAGAAAATTTAAAACATGTATAAAATGCACACTATCTATGTAGACAAGCATATTATAAACTGGAAGATTATGTCCTTGATAAAAATGCTTGACTAAATGCCGGTCCTGCTCCACAGCCACAGCAGCATGGGTCCACTAGTTAGGTTTTTGATGTTGGAAGAAATGCTTACCCTTTTTTTGTTCTCCTATACTATAATTTATTTATTATTTCTTTGCAATATTGTTATTAGCAAAGTAAGTATACAAAATAAAGCAGTTTTTTTTTCTTCTCTTAGTTACTTGAAAACCATAGTTTTGTATAATGTAGAAGCATATTTTTGTAAATGTGAGCACTATGGAGCCATTTACATATGTATTTAGTAATAGATTTTGTTATTAAATTAGATTGACATGAACGAGCGTGGCAGTTGAGAGCTTGTCATGCTCACACAAAAGTTTTGCTGATGGTGGCGCGTATATTGGGTCATTTGGTTCCCTTCAAAATGGTTGAGTTAGATGGTGCTGATGCACGCGTCATGTTCGTGAACGGGCGCCGTCAGTTGAGACTGGTCATCTCTTACCTGCCACTGGCCTATTTTAATCTGAACCTACATTTTGAATTGTTTATATATTTTCTTGTTCTTTGCATTGTCCTCACATATAGAAGCAATCAAAGATAATGCTGACAAGATTTTATAATACATCATATGGTTTAAAAGAGTGTCCGTGGAGTTTCTTGCACGTTCTTCTCCATAGAGATCTACGCTTTGGAACGTGCAAATAGCTTCATGTTTTTGACTGACCGATTTTGACAATTCAAAAGTGCCTGTAAATGGTTTATTTGAAATATACGATTTGAGTTTGAGTTTGCAAAGAAGAAGTCAAAAGTGAGTGGTATCAATTTATCATCAGATAAAATTTCAACTACTAAATAAAACTTAAACAAACAAATAAATGAACAACAAACAGGGCAAAATAAATAAAACCGTTAATATAAACAACAAACAGGAAAAGCTAATAAACCGTCTTTAAATAAACAACAAACAGGGCAAGCAAATAAAACCGTTTACAATACATAAATGTCCGTGCCGTCACTGTGATACGCACGACCGCAAAAACAGGGATTGTCATACACTTTAAACTATTTATTTGTGGACAAGTGCCACTGGAACGCACTATAAAATAGTGCTTAGTGAATTTTTACTAACATAGGCTTAAGTTTTTATATACTAAAACAAACAGTATTATAATAATATATAATGTTAGTCTATAAGGTATATTATACAGGAAGGCCAGAACATTGAAGTACAAAAATAATATTTAGGTCCCTCGTATTGTGGGGTATCCGAATCACCCCCATTTATGTTCGGCGACTTGTCATAGTTTTCGGGCTATGGATTTTTGCTGAATTTTTGACAATTTAAAAAAATCTAAAAATAACAGTAGAAGACTTTGTCGAGATTTCTTTTTAATTAAATCTTCGTGAGTTGTGCTTTTATGCATAAAATTATCAGCTTCGCAAATGTGTTGAAAGTTATGAGCATGTTGGTCTAAAGTGAAAAATTTATGTTCGCAAAATTAAGATTTAAATTTTCAACTTTAAATTAAAAATCTAAAAAGGTCAAACTTTTAGTTTTCGTAATCATTAAAAGAAGTAGTACTTTTATAGGGCTTAAATCGGCCTCCAAAGACAGTGAGGTGAAAAATTCTAAAAATTAGCTATCTGATAAAAATAAATTTTTGGCTATTTTACCATAATTACTACACGTGGGTTATTGAAAATCCACATGAAATGATAGCTTCAATGTCTCAACATCGTTTCAACGTTAACTTGTGGTCTGGTATCCTTAATACAAACTAATTGGTCCGTTTGAACCGCCGTCCAGACTTAATGGAGAAACCTACAGAAACTTCTTGAAAAATGAACTTCCATTGTTGCTGGAAGATGTGAGTCTCGAACTTAGACAAAACAAGGTATCAAAAAAAAAACTTTTTTCCAAAAAAATACAACCGACTTTCAAATAAAAACACTACAAATTATAAAAAAAGAAAAACGGAAATCGGTGTCAAAAAACGAAGAAACAAAACCAAAAACACCGAATTTCTGTTGTATTTTTTCCACCACCCCACTCAAAAATATAAATAAAAATAAAATTCCTGTTTCAACAGGATCGGACGAAACTCACCGGCCGAAAGGCCAAGTAAGCCATCAGTATTTGTGTAACCTTAATACAACGCTCAACAACCTTCAATCTCATTCTTCGCTTTCTTGGAAGTTTGCTCGTTAATGAAACTTGGTAACTTGGATAATATGCAGTTTGTTATTTGAAATATGAAGCAAGTAAGTCCTTGAAAATATGACTGCATATTGATAAAGAAAGTATTATCATTTATGTATGTTTGTAAAAGTAATCACTGAAAGTACTGATCCGTTTACCAATATGTTTGTAGTGGTAGAACGAAGAAAGGTACATTATTGCTGATTGTTTTAGGCTACAGTTAGTTTATAAAACAACGTTTAATGGTTTTAAAGCGAATATGCAAGGCAAGTCGAAGACTGCTTTGTCGACGTACGCTTTTTTTTTCATTTTTTTTTAAGGATTTGAAATCATCAAGTGACTCGTACGCTACCCAAACGTTTCGGTATAAATTAATAAAATTTTGTTTGTGCGCACCGTAATGATGTAATTATTGACAGGCGAGTTCCACTTTTTGCGTTCGTTGTTTAGTTTGTTTGTATTGTACTTAATAAAATGTGCTTTATGAAAACTTCATCAAGTTCATAATAACTTTTCAAATTGACTCGCTATAAATGGAACCAAATGAAAATGCGGTCGGAAGAAGAAGACATACCCAGGAAACTTCTGGGAAGTGACGGCATGATGACTTTTAAATGTTCATTTTATTAAAACTCTGCTCAGCACAGAGAAGGCAAAGGTTGAAGAAAATTGTGATTCTGAATGAACTTAACATAAAATAATACGAAAGATTAGTCGATGTGTATCGATATATGATAGTATGTATATAAGGTCCTATTAAAATATATGGACAAATTATAACACAGCGCACGTATCTATTATGTAGTAAGCCCACAGTTTGCTAGTTTGTAACGGGGGTGAGTTTACTGCCATTTACTAATAGGGTAATAAATAATTCAAATATGGAAGAGAAATTTCGAAAAATTTTGCCCTAATTGTGTTTCATTTTAGTTTGACCACTGGTCTGGGTTGTCCATTAGTGCAGAAAAGTATAAAAAACCGGTCAAGTACGAGTCGGACTCGCATACGAAGGGTTCCTTAATATTTATTACTAGCTTCTAACAGAATAAACGGTATACCTCTTAAGGGGTCATTTTAATCATAATTATGAACAACTTTTACTGTGGGACCAATCCCGAACTCGCGTAAAAAAAACATTTTGTCGAGTTATGCGCACAGAAATGTATGAGCGAGTTGATTTTTTTTTTCACGATTTCAGTGTTGGTCCCATAGTGAAAGTTGTTCATAATGATGAGTTCAATGACCCCTTAAGAGATATTGCGTTTATTCTGTTACAGGTTGCATGTGTCTTATAAGCCCCAAAACTCATGTGTTTTTATGCATCCTGCAATTTTGCTGTTGACTCTACTAAAACTGTTTTGGGGTTTAAGTGGAATTAAAGTATAGAAATATTTTGGGCGTTAAGGTGGAATGAATGTATGAGACCGAAGAGTTTTTTTTTTTTGATTGGGACCACTCACCTCTAGGCTAGTTCACCTCGCTAAGGGTGGTTACTACTCAACCGGGCTAGCCTGTGGTGGCCTCAGAATGATTCTAAAGCCCCCAGCCAAGGCAAACAAAACTTAAACCTACAACTTTGCTCGCTGGGGGCACCCCCTGTGGGGTACGGGCCTCGGCTCAGCGGCATCGTTATCGGGAGGGCAGCAAGGGACAGGCTGGGTCATGACTATATTATTTATGGGGTTTAAAGCTAATGGCTCAGCGGCGCGGGCTGGCTCGTTAGGCAAAAGACGGGGAGCAATAACAACATTGCTATTATTACTACTGGGACGTCGCGCGGGGCCTCGACGGCGAGGCCGGAAGGCGGCGGGTCGCGGTTTGTGTGCTTGTTTCAGAGTACTGGTTTCCCTAGAGCTCTCTTGGACAAGGGTAATTGGGTCGTCGGGTTCGAGTAAGGTGTGCCGTGGACGGCGGATCTTACTGATCTGGGAGGGAGCGTATCGGGTAGCCGATGCGATTAGAGGGTTCTGGTGTTTCTCAGCAGATTCGATGGAACGCTTTGTGAGGCGTTTCATGAACTGCTTGATGGTCGGGACTTTGAGATCGACATGGAGTCGCTCATTCCTAACGAACCACGGGGCACCCGTGGCCTTTCGGAGAAAACGGTTTTGGAGGGACTGCAACCTATGGATCCGGTATGACTTTGCGTGGGCGAATGTAGCACACGCATAGGTCATGATGGGGCGGATGCAAGTGGTGTAGATGCGCAACTTGCATTTTAGGGACAATTTGCTGTTGTGGTTCAGCACTGAGTGGAGCCTACCGAGAGCGAAGGCGGCACGCCGCCTTAATGTGCTCTTGGAAGCTGAGATTCTTATCGAGGATCACACCTAGATATTTGGCTCGCTCTTCCCAAGGGATCGGCTTACCAAACATCTTGATCGGTGGAAGGATCGGGGGGAGTCTAGCCCGCGGCCTGCGGAACAGGACCGCCTGGCTTTTCTAGGGGTTGACCTCAATCCTCCATTTCCAAAACCAACCGCCTAGGCGGTTGGCGGACCTTTGGAGGTGTTGAGATATGGATTTACCACTCTTACCAGAGTAGTAAATGGCCGTGTCGTCGGCAAAGAGCGCTAACTGCGACTGGGGATCGGGGGGAATATCGCTGGTGAACAGCGTGAAAATAAGAGGTGACAGCACACCGCCTTGCGGTACGCCGGCACGGATGGGGCGGGGGGTGGAAAGCGCACCCTCGATACGGAATCGAAAGGTGCGGTTCGACAAATAGTCTCGTAAGATGAGCACGAGACGATCTGGCACTCCGAGTTGATATAACTTGTATATCAGACCGTTGTGCCAGACCTTGTCGAAAGCTTTCGCTATGTCGAAGAACAGGGCCCCGTCATCAAGCCGCGTTGATAGCGGCCGTTGATATGCTCAACGATGCGGTATACCTTTTGGACGCACGAGTGAGTGGCTCTAAAGCCAAACTGCTCGTTGGGGATGAGGCTCTTTCGCTCGACGTAATCCCTGAGACGCTTATAAATAAGCCTCTCGTAGATCTTGCCGAGCGAGCTGAGCAGACTGATGGGGCGGTAGGAGGACGGGGAGGATCTGAGCTTACCCGGCTTGGGAATGCCGATCACGATAGCCTCTTTCCACTGCTGCGGAAACATGTTGTTGGACAGAGCGCCATTGAAGATGGCGGTCATCAACACGATCAGAGTCTTGGGAAAGAGTCGGACTACCCTGTTGGTAATGCCGTCGCGCCCAGGGGCTTTCCTGGGTCTGAGTTGGCCGATGATCTTCTCCACCTCGTCCGGAGTGACGGGAGGGAGAGGGTCGTCGGGGTCCTCGACGGGAGGGAGGGAGGTCCTTCGTTCGACCTCGGCGTCCACCTCGGCGAGGTGGGCCGGGTCGACGGGGTTCGAGCTTAGGGAACACTGGGCCTCTAGACTGTCAGCCAGGCATTCGGCCTTCTCGTCATCGTTGAACGCGAGAGTGTTGTCGGGGCGGGTGAGGGGGGGCATAGTGGTAACCTCGGAGGCGCGTAACTTCCTCTGAAGTTCCCAAAATGCGAGGTGATTGGGATGGAGATCACTGAGCATCTGATCCCATTGCTTGTCACGAAAGTCTTTGATGCGCTTGCTTACTTTACGCTGTAAGTAACGCATAAAAGCTTCAATGCAAATCTTCATATCGTTTAAGAGAAAATAGAATAGAATTTATTTTTCCAACGTAAGTGTTACATTGTATACCACAACTTAAGACTAAGTATAAATCAAAATAAGAACTTACAATAAGTTTACAAAACATACGTCTTAAAACCTGGCCAAGTGCGAGTCGGACTCGCGTGCAAAGGGTTCCGAACGAATTTAGTTTTTTTAATATGTTATTTTAATTCTACAGACTTCTAATAGGTTTTCCTGTAATCTTTAGGTAAAGACCTATTATTTCCATTTTTTTTTTCAAAATTTCAGGCGAGGCAATGGTCATTTTTCGTCTAATTTCTTGAACAACTTCAAAACCATTTATTTTAAAATTATGAAAAAAATATAATTAAAACTGTCACAGTAAGCCCTTTTATTTGATATGTCACACGATATTGCTCAAAAATTTTTTTTTTAATTTCCTATTTTGACCCCCAAAAGTGACCCCCATACTAAAAATTTAATGATTTACGTAACGCGTCCATGTTTGGGTCATAAAAGTCCATATGTGTACGAAATTTCAACAGAATCGGTCTAGTGGATCCGGAGAAAACTGGCTGTGACAGACGGATTGACAGACAGACAAACAGAGAGACAGACACCCGAGTGATAAGGGTTCCTTTTTTTCGGAACCCTAAAAATGATTTAATTATATCGCGTGCTTAAAAATGCGTTTTGGTTTGAACTTCCAACTAAACAAAAATTATGTTCGAAAACTACGTTAACATAAAATAAACTAATTGGCGGTATACAGATACAAATTCTTAACCTTGTGTTACGGCAAGGTAAGGATTCTCGCTCCAGAAATGCCAACTGTAAGTTATTTGACATAAGGACAGTTCTCCACTGTTAATGGTCATAAAGAAATACACAAAAGATGCGATAAGAGCTAATGAGTTTGGCGTAAACAAGTAGTACATGCAAAAATATCAGAAAACTCGAAGTATAACAAAACATAAATATTATTATCTGTTTATTAATCAAATACAATGTTTCTTAAAAATGACGTCAAGAACTCGCTTTTGAAAACTAAAAACTACGTCTATATTGACGGAAGTTGATAATTGGTGTGGAGGTAGCTGTTTATCAGACGTATATTATGTAAAAATCATCACATTAAGGTTTGATTTAGACCACAAAGTTGTTAATACTTTCGAAAATAATGCAAGAAACTTTTAAAAAAGACAACTTCCTATTAAATTATTATTATTGATCGATTGAACTTAAATATAATCGAGAACGTCTTTGTGTACCCGGTATCGGCTTTGTCGACTCGAATCTAGAACAGAAGCTGGACCTGAACCCGAGGAACAAGAAATATGCTTGGTAATAAGTAGTGCTATCCTACCAAAAACAAAAAATGTAATAGAATGCCAATTTCTGTAAAACGCTGCGAGTTCAACTCGCAACGTTTTACAGAACTTGGCTTGGCATTGACACACTTGACTAGATTCTTAAACACGAAATAAATATTGAAATTATTGGTGGGTTAAAACTTGCCAAGTTTTATTATTGAGTGGCAACAGAAGTCTGTAAGTTGGACGCTGTGGGGCCTCTACGCTTTCGTAGCACCTCGTAGCACTGTCTACGACGTAGCTGTTAGGTATTTTTTTAATTCATTTAATTTCAGGTACTCTGTTGAAACTTTCTCACGCCAACGCCAGGATGCAATGCTTTAACATTTCGATAGTGTGGTACCGTAACTAAACGGTATCAACAATTTTTAATTCACTGATGAATAGTTTTTTTCTTGACTAATGATCGTTTTTGTAAACGAATTTAAGAGTTTGTGGCGGGTTTTCACTCAATGTTTTGTTCTACGCACATTACTCTGGCCCTCTGACGGCAGTATAATAAACCTGCCAAATGAAGGCGTAACACGTTTGTTGCCAAAAAGATAATAGTTAAACTAGACAAGAGCGGCTCGAATAAAAAAATTGGAATCTTTAGAGTCTGTGTCATCAGGAAGATAGCTACAACTTGGGAGTATTTAAGTCAAGAGTGGATAAGTTACTTCTAGGCAAGCGTGCTCCATCTTCGACCGCATCATTGCTTACCATCAGGTGAGATAGTGGTCAAACGTATGTCGAACAATAGTAAAAATGTTTCTATTTGTTTCAATTTATTTATTTCAAATTATCTTTGTTGTTTTCATACAATCCACTTTGGCTTTCAGCTAATAAATTGTTTATAGACGGTATCGTTGCGGAAAAGTAATTGGAATCAGCTCTTTCAATTACTGCATGATGTCTGAGTGTACAAATACAACCGGTATTACTGTTAAATTCATATTTTTTTGTTTGCTTAGTTCAATATGCATTTGGCAGTCGACTTTATAAAATATCGAGCGACCAGTAGTGCTATTCTGTACCAACATTTTCGTATCTCGACAGCGGAATCCGAGGTGAGTTTCAAATGAAGACCTTTATGTTGCGTGCAATAAAGCTCACTTTGTGAGTTTTGTCACTCAGGTGAAGCTCGATATCGAAATAGTTATTTACAGAATAGACTAAGCTGCACTGGCTTTGCCCGGGGCAATTTTATTTCAGGTGATTGATTTCACTTTTTTTTTTGTTCTGCTTTGTATTGCAGTAATAAATTAACAATACACATCAGCCAATTCGGTCGAATAATTTTAATTCAATTATTTAATATATTCTTAAAAACAAAATTAACTTTACAATAAATAAATAAAAGAAGTCGGTTAAATAGACAACACCGAAAAGTAACTTAACTTGTCCATTGTTCTTTTAATTCTGTCATTCTACAATTAAATATACTCCTGCTAAAACAAAGTTTATAGTATTAAATTTCACTTCGTGTTATTTATCAATTTTAAACAATTTCAACTATTTATTCCAATTCCAATTTCAAAGAATTCCATTATTTTCACTGATAATGTTTTTCCATAAAAGGGATTATTTGTGTAGGTAATAAAGTAACGTTGTATTGACTGCTACTAACACCTACTGTGGACTAAAAGTTGTATTATTTTTAAATCTACACTAATATTATAAAGAGGGAAGATTTGTTTGTTTGTTTGTTTGAAATGAATAGGCTCCGAAACTACTGGACCGATTTGAAAAATTCTTTCAGCAATGGATAGCTACATTATCAGTAACATAGGCTATATTTTATCCCCGTACTCCCACGGGAACGGGAACTACGCGGGTGAAACCGCGTGACGTCCACTAGTAGTAAAGATATCGCAAATAAGTCTTGTGGTTTGATTTCAGTACTACTGACGAGGTACTTCATTGAGCACGCAACATGAATTTCCCGGCTGGGAGCCTCGCCGCGACCAAGGAGACTTGTCGCCGCGCAGGCTCCGGGCGGGTTTTATACTGAGTTAAGAAAACTTTTTACAAAAAAATGTTTTTGGTTTTGTTTCTTTGTATTTTAACACCGACTTCCCATATAAAGGTTATTTTATACTTTGTAGTGTTTTGTTTGGAAGTCGGTTATAGCTTTTTGTAAAAAGTTTTTTATTTTTCACTTTTAAATGAACTTGGACGACGTGTTCGTCTACGCAGAAATTGAAATAAGCAAACTTGCTCATAAAATAAAATCTCCTGAACCAAACTGAATCAAATTTTCATGAGCTCGACCAAATGACAAGTATACCGCATCGAAATAAAAAAAGATCGCACAAATCGGATCAGAAAACTCGGAGTAATCGGTGTACATACATAAAAAAAACACTCACTGAATTGGAGACTTCCTCCTTTTTTGGAAGTCAGTTAAAAAGTGGATTTCTACGTCGGGCAAACGTTGTTTTGCCATGTAACATAAAAATAGCCTACGACCTATTCTCAGACAAACAAAATATACACAAAAAAATCATAAAAATCGGTTGAGCCGTTTCGGAGGAACTCTATAACAAACACTGTGACACGAAATTTTTGTATATTAGACTAGCTGATCGGGCAAACATTGTTTTTCCAAGTAAAAAAAAGCCTACGACCTATTCTCAGACCTACCAAATCTACACAAAAAAATTCATAAAAATCAGTCGAGCCGTTTCGGAGGAGTTCGATAACAAACACTGTGACACAAGATTTGTATTTCAAAAAATAATTCGTCCTCAACGCACTTAAATGAATACCTATTGTTTGTTTTATGTCATCAAAAGCTTCAATATCCACTTGTAACCTACCTACTACTTGTTATGTGAAGTCCAATTAATTTATCATGTTACATTTAGTGATTAATTAATTACAGCCAATTAGAATGCACGGTCATGTTTTGACACCGCCCTTTCAGTGGTCAAAGCAGAGCTAATCCAATTCCGCTAATCGTTTAGCTCGAAGTACTTATGTACGACAAAGCATGGAATCAGAGCATAATTAGCCAATTAGCTTTGATATAATTAGGCTTATTGTAATTATCATAGGAAGAGCATAAATCTAGGAGGAATGTTCCCAATAATAAATCAATGTTTGCTCGATTCTCTAGCTACAGCATCCTTTGAAGGTCGCCTAAAGCGAATCTTGCAGAATCTTCGGATCGAATCTTAGCGTGCGTACCTCTACAATATTCAGCTAAAAGCTAGGATTAGGTTTCTGGCGATCTAACATTTACTACAAGTACTTCCTTTTTTACTGCTAAAATTAATTTTACAACCATCCAAAACTTTTTTTGTCTCTTGAAATATAACATAGGTACTACAATAATGACTAAATAATAATACTTTGTATGAACATTATTTAGGAAATAAATGTTGTGCTACTGGAATGCAAATAAAATATTATGTACCAAGTATCACTCCAACTGGAAAACAACTTTTTTTTTTTTAAAAATTGACTGTTTTCCAAACAAAACACTACAAAGTATAAAATAACTTTAATTTCGGAAGTCGGTGTTTTTGGTTTTGTATCTTTGTTTTTTAACACCGACTTCCGAAATAAAAGTTGTTTTTATTTTTCCCTTTTAAGTGGTGATACTTGGACGATGTCATCGTCTACCCAGACATTGAAATTAGCACTATTCTCATGAAATAAGTACTGCTGAATTAAATTTTTATGGGACGAAATGGCAAGTATGCCACAACTTAAAAATAATCACAGAAATCGGATCAGAAACCTCGGAGTAATCGGTGTACAACCTTCTCCTTTTATGGAAGTCGGTTAAAAATCATTTTTTCGTTAAATATTCTCAAAGACTTTCTACCTCGTATCGTAGAGCAGATTTTCCATGATACATTATTGAATCTACAACGACGACAACGATAAATAGAGATTTTCGAGAAACTATTAACTTCAGGAACTTCTATCAATTTCCGATGGCCAATGGAGCTTAGTTACATAAGCCTTTCGATCGACATGCAGGAACATCGGCCAGAACAATACATTTCGAGTTAAATGCTCTACCGGGTGTATGGTACGTAGCAATTACCTCTACTAAATCTAATACTTTTAAACGAGCAATTTTATATATGTATATATAAGTGTTGTTTTAAAACGTTACGAACTAAATAACTAATAAACCTAACTATATGCATATGAATATACAAAAACATATACACTCAGGCGTCGAAGAATTCCTCCGCATCGCTGTCATCCGGAAACGTGCCCAGAAGACTGGCAGCATTGCCACGTTGAATGGCAATACTAATTGCCGTACTATATATGGATCTAGGTAGGTTCCATTTTTAGAAAACGTTGTAAAAAATACCGAACCAAGCTCGGTAATCCAGGTACCAGAAATTAATCGCATCTGAATTTGACATAATTATACCCAGCAAGTTTATTTTTGCACCTACCTATATAAGGTGCTAAAAAAACTTGCTGGGTATCGATTTAAGAGTAGACCGGACTTATTTTTGAACCGTCATAAAGTGATAAGTTAAGGGCTACTCCAACCTTTGGAGGTGATACTGCGCCGTCAGCTGGGGATCACTTCAAATATTTTTTTTTTTTGCGGCGGGGGCCGGCGATGTTTGTCAAACCTGTAGAAAGGATTTTGTACGTTTTTAGACACTGAGATGTTGAATGAAAAATTGTTCGATTTGATTCAATTGACATTTATGTTGAACAAATATTTTTAATTCCTGACAGACTCAAAATCAACTTATTATATGAACGTGACATTATCTAAGGGAATAAAAATGGGTTTCATAAAATAATTGAATAAAGCCAAGAGGTTTTTAACCGTGAATAAAACGAATTCCGCAACTTTACCTCTTCCGAAATTTGCCGAGCCTAAACGGTAGCAACTGCCGCAAAACATATTATCGAGGAGCCGAGTACTACGGGATGTGCACACTGTTGTCGGCGGAAATGTGAACACAGACAACCGATTGATACACAATTGTATTGTGGATGCAGGTTACCGCAGAATTCAACTAAAAGGTAAGAAACGGACAATGCAATGCATTGATTCTGTAGATCATCGAAATAAGTAAAAGCCAATTTCCGAAGTACAAAACGTTCAAACCTAAATCGCAAAATCATCACGAAATCATTTTTTTTTTATTTGTGATGGGTTTGCTCTTGACTCTAGTCTAGGTCAAAGATGACAGAGACAAAGTCTACGATGGAACGAGCTTACCCAGAAGGAGCCTGTTCACTCTAACTTTGAAGAGATTAGGGTTATAAGCGTTTGGAAACACGGACGCAGGCAGAGAGTTCCACTCCTTTGCTGTGCGCATTATAAAAGACGTTTGGAAACGCTTAGTGCAAATTGGTGGAATAGTAACAAGGTAGGGATGGTAAGATGCAGTGCGTCTGGATGTCCGATGGTAGAAGGGGGCCGGTGGAATGAGGTCGTGGAGTTCTTGGGCACACTCACCGAAGTACATCTTAGCTCTGCGTTCCACCGATTATCAAAAAATAACTTGTTTAAGTTACTTATAAAGTAAACAAAGTATTATTTAAATGACTAAGGGAGATAGTTACCTCTAAAACACCTCAAATTCTGATTTTGACGAATTCTTGACATTGATTTCGAGAAGATTTTGCGATTAGGGTTTTAACGCTTTCTAGTTCGGAAATTGGCTTTTACTTATTTCGATGTTCTGCAGAAACAATGTATTGTCCGTTTTTACCTTTTATTTGAAATGTTGTTGTTTCAAAATTTGATAATTATGTCGAATTCTGACTTCAGACATAACAGTTTTTTATTTGACGCCGGGTGTAAACGTTCGTCATGAGCGGGAGACGAGACAGATCGATCGGTAAAACCGCAAAGGGTGGACGCACGGCGCTACAATAAAAAAAATGCAACTGGCCCGAATGAATGTCACATTTTTGAAATACGTATAGTTATAATATGTCAAGTAAGTACGTCAATGTCAAACGAGGCAAGTCACAGACGCGTTTAAGGTATTACTTCTATAGAAGCTAATAGTCAAGAGGTTGGTTCATCTGGCAAGATTTATTAAATATTAGAACTCTTATGAAAAAAAAAGCTTTCATTACAGTGATAAAAAAGTAAATATTAGAAACACTTAGAAGTTCTATTATGCAATACCTACGCGTATAGTGTTGAAATAAAATTTAAAATAATTAAATCCTACAAAATTCAATAACAGGGCCTATCATAAGTATATCATAGACACGGCGAACATTGTACCAGCGTTAGGTTTCTCTCTGATTTAGTAAAAGCTCAACTTTTACTTAATCTCCCTGAGAGAGAAACACCTTTCTATTCATTCACACATTTCTCGTAAATAAGGTGTAAGTATTAAATTCAGTTGAATTTCGGTAAAACAAAATGTACGTGTTGAATTGCGAAATGCTCTGATTAAAAAAGCTTCGCAAGAAATATGTAATTCAGGTACATTCGCTCAGTAAGATAATTTTCTAAGTAGCAAATTTTTTGGAAATCTATCAGTAAGTAAGCCATATTTCTTTGAATACCATGAGTGCGCCAGCTTTCCAGATTGGTACGTTTTTATAAACCGATCCAAAAATCTGTCACACCTACAAAAACACATATTTTTCTATACAGTGTCAATACATTTTACGCAAAACAAAAAAAATAGTAAAATTGAATATTCGAAACAGTGCAAAAGTACTTGGAATTGTTCCGCTGCAGGTGTTATTATCAAAATGTATTTTACTTTGAGCCATCGGTACAAACAGATTACTAGAAAGCTTTCGAGGCCTTGCATTGTTCATATTGAAAATTAAACTGGAATTTCTGATTAAAAGCAAAAAGGCTTTGTTGTTTCTCATATACACTTTTTCAGGTATGTGTGAATACTTTAGAGCCTATGCACAGTGCACACGGCGTACTTTTAACGCGCCTACGACGCAAGTTTTACGAACGCAAGCTCACGGCCTTGTAGATGACCAACAAAAAGCAGTAGCTACTAGTATTCTCTAAGCCTGAATTCCGCAGTTTTCTGCTCCTCATCACCTACGGACTTACGATTAGTCCCGAACCCGAACTAAAAATGAATGACAACACGATTTGACAGTAACTATCAAATCGTGGTTTCGTTAATTAGTGGTTCGGTGATACGGAGTAGAATACGCCCGCAACTAAGCCCGAAATACGCTCCCCCTGAACCGCGTCGTCGGCGCGTTATAATACGCAAAAAACCTTTTGAAAATGGAAAACATTGATACTGTCAGAACTCAATAGGCTTTTCCGGGAATTTCAAAGTAGACTGATGTATATAAAACATTCCACATAGTATCCTCAGTTACAAATAATAATTAATGGTAAATACCGAACGTTGTGAAATTAAACTATAACAATTTGGTATATATGGCTTCTTACTGATTAATTCAGCTAGCGGTAGCATTGTACGAAATTAATTTCCTTTAAGTTGGCTTCAAAGTATGTCTGTTTACGCTGATATTTTGTCCAAATGAATACATTGTTTACTGAACATTTCTATTTCCGCTGTGGCAGACAATTGAATTGTTTTCTGCAAGTGTCATTCATCCGCTACAACAGTGCCTTAACTGAGTACTGTTCCATTTAAATGATTAAATGCGATTTTGTATAGGCTTGTCTGTATTATTATTTAAGGACACTCTAAAATATCCGTCACTTTTGTGATTATATTTTTTGGTCTTAAGAGAAACTTTGTCAAATTAAACAGACTAGTTAATTTCCTTTCGTCTTTCACTTATTCAGCATTTCCAAGTATGAAGAAATTGCGGACAACTTTTAAAGTAAACTTTACAGGACTTTGTGCTTGATCAACTTTGTACACGAATTTCTACGTACAATTTTTTAACCTGAAATATCAGATAAACTAAACGTAATTATGGAATAACAATTACGCAAGATGATGCAATATATTCCATGTTCCAGGAACTCAAACACAAACGTTTGTAACAGACAAGTTTAATTAAATATTTTTCGATTGACATTTGGTTCAAATAAATGATTTACTGTAATATATTTCCATGCGCGAAAACTCAACATGTTTTATTGTTAACTGAAAATTCGTTAATACACGTTACATTATCAACATTGAACAATGGCAATGCTGTCCATTGTCCGTCCATCGGTAGGTTTTTGAGTCCGATATGAAATCCGTCGCATTCAATTTGAACAAAATATCGGGCGCGCTAACTAATTAAATTATTAAAAACTCTGTTTATATAATGTACGCATTAAATGTATCAAAACTAAATTAATTGAGAATTTCGAACTACCTCACTATTCAATAAAATAATTGATTTGGGGCTACATTGACATTAAATGAAAACAAATGGGATTCTAACGAACTCATTAGTTAGTAATTAAAATAGGTTACGTAACTAACTCAGACTAATTTTCAATATTCCTTTTTAGATAAGTAGCTATGGACGATGACGAAGAGAAGGCAACATTAGACGAGCAGTTCATGGCGTTTGCAAAATTCATGGACATGAATCGGAACGGTACCACCATCGATCTGTATCGTAGCGACTATTGGCTTCGTCAGAGCAGAGTCTTGGACGACAGGCTTCTTACTATGACGGATACAGGACTCACATGGGTGCAGTTCGGGTAACTAAAACGGGTTTATAAAGTCACTTAAAAAAGACGAGAATCACACTTTTCTCACATAATTTTGATCAGAATCTTGTAACCGAAAACCTGTTAGTTACGGATATATTAAAGTTCAAAGTTCCAACTTTCCCGGTCTTTTTTAGGGTTCCGAACAAAAAACGGAACCCTTATAGGACCACTCGGGTGTCTGCATGTCTGTCCGTCTGTTAAAACCAGTTTTCTCCAGATCCACAGGATCGATTCTGTTGTAATTTGGTACACATATGGACTTCTGTGACCCAAACACGGACGCGTTACGTAAATTATTAATTTTGTAGTATGGGGGTCACTATTGGGGGTCAAACTAAAAAAAAAATCAAAACACGTTTTTTTTTTAAATATCGTGTGACATATCAAATGAAAGGACATCTGTAAGGGTTCTATTTATATTTTTTTGATAATTTTAAAATAAATGGTATTGAAGTTATTAAATAAATTAGACGAAAAATGATCATTCCCCCCTTATCTCCGAAACTACTGAGCCTAAAATTTTGAAAAAAAAAAAAATGGAGATAAATGGATCTTTACCTATAGATTTCAGGAAAACCTATAAGAAGTCTATAGTGTTAAAATAATATATTAAAAAAGTTAAATTCGTTCAGAACCCTTTGCACGCGAGTCCGACTCGCACTTGGCCAGTTTTTTTTTTATAGAAATTTATTTTGAAATGCTATAACTTTATTAAAGCATAATATGTGAGTGCGTTACGAGCGTATTCTCGGCAGTGTTAACAACGATTTATCCACACAAAAATGTAACTCGTTTCGCAGCAATCATTTTTTTTACTAACTTTTCTAAAGTACGTAGTTTTACGTACGAAATGGGTGGGTGACGGCTTCGAAATAGGTAGCGCTTTTTCAAAGCTTTCTGCAGCTTTGATTAAATTTTCCTTGTTAGTTAGTGTGTATACTATGTTTGGGTCACATCTGAATTTTACCTCTAAATGAACTAGCTGATATTTTTAAAAAACACATTTGGTTTTGATGATAATGTGTAATTAGCTGTGACATACTAACATTCGCAAACGCTATTTCTTTCTTTCTTCTTTCTTCTTTCTAAAATCAGTTACGGACTTTCAAAGATGGCGGAAGTATTGATTTTTTTATGCACCTTCTTGAAAGAATTTGCCGAGAGGGCATTGATATATAATAAGCGTGTTAAAAAAACCCAAGATGCACAGTCTCGAACAAATGCAACACTCGAAACTGTCGTCATAAACTGACATGTATCAAGTGTCATGCGTGAGTTGTGTGTAGTTATATTACAAACATTTTTTTTTACAAATTTAACCTAACACGGATCGCTTAAAGTTGTTTTTACAAAGCAGTTCAGTATGGCGAGTGATGCGCATTTTTTATTTGCAAATTCAACCTTACACGGATCGCTTAAAGTTGTTTTTACAAAGCAGTTCAGTATGGCGAGTGATGCGCAATTTCTTTTGCAAATTCAACCTTACACGGATCGCTTAAAGTTGTTTTTACAAAGCAGTGCAGTATGGCGAGCGATACGAGACTGTTTGAAACTTGCGCACAATTATACATATTGCGCTTGTTTTTTGCGGACGTTTTTGAGATGCTGAGTGTGTATCTTGGGTTTTTTATATATCAATGCGAGAAGGATATAAAAAAAAACAAAAAAGTTTTTGCCGTGACAACGTCTAATAAATCGATGAACGCCGGCTGCACGCACGAAAAAGGATGACACATTGTCCCGTTACGCTCATTTCCTTAGAGGTTTGAAATTAATTTACTTTGAAATTAAATATATTGTATGTAATCGTATGTTTTGTTATTACATTGGCACGTTAAACTATCGTCCATAAACCGACTTTCAGACAGCCAATTTTTTTTTTTAAATTTATTCTTTTATTTTCATGGAAGGTTTGCTGCAGTAAAGCTTATTAAGATAATGTACTAATATCAAGTTTGAAACAGACTTAATAAACAATTGTGAACTTAATAAACAATATTTTGATATACCTAAATTTTTTATAGTAAAACGCCATTTCATTGTCTTTTCAGTGTCCTTTCTTAACTTCATATAATTTCAGCAAAACGGAGCTTACGTACGGCAGATGGTATGCATACCTAACTGAACTTTGTTCTATCAAAGAAATGAATCAAGCGGAAGTAGAAGATGAACTGACCTGTTGTGGCTTACCAGGAGCTGTCCTGGTGATAGTACCTCAGTATAGGACTTTCTTCGATACCTACAAATCACCAAATAAATTGGTTAACGAGTATTAGTTCAGCTTTATGTTCTGGAGGCTACTCTCTTTGCCCGAAATCCGCAGTTTCGGGCTTAGTTGGGGGCGTATTCTACTCCGTATCACCTGACCACTAAGAATTAATGACATCACAATTTGACAGTAACTGTCAAATCATGCTGTCAATAATTCTTAGTTCGGGTGCGTAACTGATCGTAAGTCCGTAGGTGATACGGACTAAGCCCGAAACTATAGACTTCGGGCTTAGAGAGTAGGCCCTGGTTCAGATATACAAGGTCAAATAAAAAGCTAACGAATGATGTGACAAAACAAATACTACATTTTGATGCAAGTGGGGATAATTTGTAATTGAAAACAGACTCGAAAACTGGCTCCTGTCCCACACTTTTTCATCACGCAATGAATTTTATTTTGCACCATTTCGAAAGAGTGCACTGGTTAGCCACTAATTAAATTGATTCTTTATCATAGCAAGCCGTGAGCCGGGCAGACTTCCCTGCAAACCGGCCAATCCCCACGAAAATCGACGTCGACGAACTAAAAATATTCGAAAGCCATTTTTAGGGTTCCGTAGTCAACAAGAAACCTTTACAGTTTCGCCATGTCAGTCTTTCTGTCTGCGGTTAAGCTCAGAGACGCTTAACACTAGAAAGTTGCAATTTGGTGTACATATTAATTATGCGATAACAATTATTTTTTCAACATTTTGTGTTACCATTTAAGTAACATAAAATGTTGAAAAAATAATTGTTCTTACGTATGTAATGTGGCGAAGTTTTTTTTTAAAGTGTGTCCCATAGTGTGGGGGATAGATCGTTTAAAAATATTGAGGGCGTGAAAAAATCCATTTTTTCCATCCAAGGACCCATTTGCGAAATATTAAGCTTTAAAGTGCTAATTTTAGTTAGAGTCAAGTGCCTCTGCCAGCTTAACGAATTTAAAAGGAAAACTATCACTAAGTAGGCTTTACAAGTTAACGAGCAATAGTCGATCAAGCTATAAAATGTACTTGGAGAAGGAAAATTTCCAACAAATTCCATTGAAAACCGGCAATTGTGGTGTACAACTACGGAATCCTACACTGCGCGTGACCCGACACGTTCTTGGCTGGTTTTTTATAATCATTTGTTTCTCGGCTCCGTAACGGCCTCGCCTCCGGCTCGGGCGTTTGTTGCGCCTGAGCTACACTGACACAATTTCCCCATTTGCATCTAAATGTACTTATCCTCATAGAAACATTTCTCAAATCATTATATTGAAAAACTGTTTTAACTTTGAAAATAATATGTATGTTACATAATATTTTCCATAAATGTTACATATTACAACAAAAAATAGAGTTTTATTTGTGGTTTGACATTTCATTAACTAACTAAAACTTACGGCAGTACGGAGTCGGAGTAGTTCGGAATAGTGTGGCGGGCTTGCCACGCTATTCCCAACCACTCCGACTCCGGACGGTCAGAATTAACAAAGGCGACAGCCAGAAAAACGCCGAATCAACGAAGCTCGACGAGTCCCGGAGAAAAGATTCAATTCTTTTGGATTCCGCGACGAATTTTTTTTTTTACTACTGATAGGCACGCGTTTGACCACTATCTCACCTGATGGTAAGCGATGATGTGGTTGAAGATGACGCTTGCGTAGAAGTAACTCTTGAATTAATTTAAAAAATAATAAAAAAAAAATCAGGTGGAGTAAGAATAACATAATTTCCATTTCTCTCCTTATCAAGGAGGCAACAGAACAGGGCAGCTCCACTTAAATGTTTTTGTTTATCGATATTTTTTGTTTTTCTGCTATAGGTATAATTTAATTAGACCCCGAGCTATTTCGACGTTGATGGACATTTTTCTGATTTACTGAGCCTAGGTGCTTTTATGATTGTTACTAAAGTTTGAATTGTTTGCAGTATTTGTTTTGCTTTAAAATTGTTTCTGAAATGTGTGTTATTTTATTTTTATATTGTGTGTTATTTTATTTTTATATCCGCGTGATCCCTAGGGAACATACTCCCGGGATATATTTTGCCTATATGTTATTCCAGACTATAATCTACCTCTGTGCCAAATTTCATGAATATCCTTTGTGAGCAGTGACAAACCTCCATTCATCCAGACATCCTCACAAACTTTCGCATCACTACATAGTATAAAACAAAGTAGCTTCCCGCTGTGTGTCTGTCTGTCTGTCCCTATGTATGCTTAGATCTTTAAAAGTATGCAACAGATTTTGATGCGGGTTTTTTTAATAGATAGAGTGGTTCTCGAGGAAGGTTTTAGTATATAATCTGTCAAGGTTTTTTTGCAAATTGGCTGATATATTAGGATTATTACTGAAGAGGACGGAAAAATTAATCTAAAAATTCTTTACATCGCGTGCGCTGCGAAAACTATTGGTGATAGAACAAAACGGTGTACTACAGTTTTAGATAACACATCAATACCTACGAAAATATGCTCAATAGCATATGTCTATCTTTTGTGGTTGACTCACAATAACCATTTTTATAATATTCAAATTTGATGTAAAATACTGCTTCATTTGCAGAGGTGTTTTCACCAATATAATATAAATCCTTATCTTAATAAATATATCAGTCGCCTTGAGTGTTTAATTTAGAGCAAAATTGCCGTTCACACCATTTAATTTGGATGAATATCTTAGGAGATATCAAAATTAAAGTAAGTCCAAATAATTATAACGTAGGTAGAGATGTCCCGAACTGGTAGACACCTGAGAGCAGATGTCGTTAACGGTTGTCTATTGCATTTTGTATTTCAGCCTGAACCACAACATTATTGATTCTGGTAATTAGATGTTCACTTTTTTACACACACACATTTACACCCGTGCGAAGCCGGGCCGGGTCGCTAGTACTTTATATGTATAACTTACTTTATGCATGAGTATAATGTGAAACATTTTGATATGTTGAAATGAATACATTTTGCGGTGTACTAAGCACTCCGCAAATTGTATTCATTCCCTAAATATGTGGGCAGTACTATTTGCATATCAATTTCAGACTCGTTTGGTGGACCAATGCTATTTAACCGAATCGTTCCGTTGAATCGTTAATTTCAACACATCCATTTATGTAGTTGCAACTACAGGAATAACTGCGATGATGGATTCCATTAAATTGGTTTAACAAGAATTTAATATCGAAGTGTAGAATGTAATTAAACATGGACGTTGCTACCAAGAGCATCCGAAACTTGCTGAAATACAGACAATAATACGATTATCATGGACTGTAGTGTTCATCAGGCACTTTAAGCCAGTAAAAGCCTGTGCTTTTACCGGCTTATAATGCCCGGTGAACAGATTGTTTCAAATAAACTACTGTGGGAGATTTGGCTAAAACTGTTTTAGTTAGGTAACTAAAACATTAGTATGTAACATGGGCATGTTTTAATATAATATGATTTATTTTTTATGAAGAAGACATTTAGCTTGAGTGAACGTCAGTGGAGATGATCTGCAAGATATGAGACAGGGTACAGTAGAATCCTTTTATTGTGACTCTGCCTATACTGACCAACCACTTTAATATGAAGTTAATACAGTGCGAAGTTTGGTTTGCGTATAAAACTCTTAATAAAAGGTTCGGGTATAGTGACTTCGTTTATTGACATGTCGGTTATTATGACGTATATTTTTAATATGTTCGATTACATGGAGTCACATGATTCGTTTGGGCTCCTTATTTTGATTGATCTCTCGGTTTTGGTTGGATTTATTTAAAGATACATACCATTTGAAGTATTTGTCTCTATTACACCAAATACTTAGAAAAAAATTAGTAAGTTATTTATTTTCTAAGACTATGATTTGTATGACGTCCGCTTAGTATGACGTCTTTGTCACTTCCTTTTGGATTTCATTGTAAGCGGATTCTTCTGTACTTAATGCCTGTTTTACCCGTTTTCTTTCAAATGCCCTTTGCGTTTCCTACTACTACTATTCCTGGGCCCCAAGTCTGCTATTACAATAGTGTCAGAATGGACAAGATTCTATGCCATTTCTTTTAATGGAGTGTCAGTGGTTGGCCACTGGATATAAAAGCGTCATTATGACTTTCCAGTATGACACTATTGTAATAGCAGACTAGGGGCCCTGGCAGGACGGCGAGCATTGGGTGGTTTGATCAGAACCAGGCCTGGGTCGACGGCGCGCTGTGTTCCACGCGCGCCTCAAAGAGCTGTCAGCATAGAAGATGGGGCCCGCTAGGGCCAGTGCCTGCCGGGGTTGCGGAAACTGTTTGAAAGAGACACCGCGGCCCTGGAACGCAAAGGGCATTGGGAGGAACATGGATGGGTTTTAGTCAGTAAGAGGCTGACACTCCCTCCTGCTTCACCCAGAGCGGGAGGAGTCATTTGATGATTTAAGGGGCCCTGGCAGGGACCAATTAGGGTGCCTGTCCATTACAGTGGAGCGAGGCAGCAGAGCGGAGAAACGGAGAAGTATTAACCAATCATGTCAGTCAAAATATCAGTAAGTCACGTGGAACCCTAAAGGTGCCATTTTAACCAATGGAATTGCATAATCTCCGCACCACGTGAGTCACTGACATTTTGACTGACATGATTGGTTAATATTTCTCCGTTTCTCCGCTCCGCTGCCTTGCTCCGCGCAAATGTACGGTACCCTTAGGGTGTCTGTCCATTACAGCGGAGCAGAGAAACGAAGAAAATTTTAACCAATGGAATTACATAAAATCTCCGCACCGTGTGAGTCACTGACAGTTTGACTGACAAGATTGGTTAATATTTCTCCGTTTCTCCGTTCCACTGTCTCGCTCCGCGCAAATGGATAGGTACCCTAAAGGTTGGAAAAAAGTTGACATGTCAGGTAAACGTACAAAACTAAATAATTATATTTTCTTTATAAAATGGATACAAAAGAGTATATAACATAAGAGTATATAATGGAACAAAGCCGATTTAATGTCATAGCACATTATAACGGCACCGCAATGGCACAGCAGCAGCACGGCTACGGCTAGCCGCCTACGCGCCGGCCGCGAGATGCAAGCTCGCCGTCCGCGCGCCGGCCGCGGCACTGTTTCGCTGGCGACTCGGTGTCGGCGCGCTGTAAGCATGCGGTCGGCTCGTTTACAGCGCGCTGACTGCCGCCGCTGGCTTTTTCATATTGACATTGTAAAATGTATTTTACGACACACGATTTAATGCTCTAATTTGAATGACAAGTAAATTGTCGTGCTGCTGCTGTGCCGTTATAATGTGCCAATTTTTATGATCTTTTTGAATACGGCTTCGCCCCGAATAGCAGAATAACTATTTAAAAACCGGAAGAACTCACAAAAAAACTGTGAAGGAAATTCTTTTTTCTTTTAAAAGGATTTCGAATGTGAAGCCCGGACAGCTACTCGTAGTAAGGGATAAAAGTTTAGAGGTTTTAAAACTCTTTAATTATGCCGATGGGCAATCCTGTCGGAAACATATTTTGTCTACTTAACGAAAATCTTAAATTCACTGAAATTGCACTGTCTATACCGCTGCTAACTTAAAGGGATAAAAGATTATACAGAAGTTCGTCGTTTTTGTCCATCGTAACGGGCGCACAGCTTGTAAAAACTAAGCTCAATTAATCAGCTTATCTCTCCTTTGAAATGACTAGTCTCATAAAGGCTCTTTGTGAACATTTCTGAGTTAATACCGTCACAAAAAAGTAATTATGAGGTATAACAAAGCTAGCGAGAAGTGTATTTTTAATTAGTCTTAATAAAAGCCAGGTATTTGAGGGGAGCAAGGAGCGAGGGGGAACTGTTTGCGAGGCCTCGCAGCTGCATCCGGGCTGCGCTACCTGTGACCTCGGGCGAGCTGCCACCCGACCCACCCCAACTACCCCCCACTGACACGAGCTGAAGCCCCCCGCCACCACCCATGCAGCTATGCAGAAGGCGAGCTGAACGTACATTTAGTTCCAATATTGTGAAACGAAAATTGTTTGCTAAAATTTTGTAGGTCTGTACTAAAACTAACTTTGTGGAAGGGTCTCGTGAGAAGCGGTTTATGTTTTACTATACGCGGTAGGTTGCATTTATTATGTCCATACCTAACATAAAATAAAATAAATGGTTAGAGAGATACAGAAACCAAAGAAAATGATGGATGGATTGTTTGAAAGTTGATTTATGGAGAATGGACAGAATCACCACTATTGAGGTGACTGCCAGTAGTGGCTGTAGGGCCGGGCGACGCGGGCGGCTGCCCGGGTGTCAACTGGAGGGCGCCAGCCGTCGCCGAGCGCCGGGACGTACAGGGCGCTGCACGCTCTAGCTTAACTTAACCACTTAATTTGAATACCTTTTTTTTAGGTCAGGGCATCACGCGTGAACGGCTGGCCGATTTCGTTTTTTTTTGTTGGTGTTTGTTATTGTCAGGAGAAGGGTCTTGGCAAGGGTTGCTGGGATCAGCAACCCTTGCCGAGGTCATATCTACTTACATCATTGTATTGTTTAAAAATAATATAGTATATCTAAACATTTAAAGTCTGTGTTTGTTATGTTATACTAGGGGTTATGTCGGAGGCTGGGTCTTGTGACTAGGTAGAAAGTACCTGTTCAAAGTGTGAAGTCTCTCTCGTGTGAATTTTTGAAGTCGGACTAAATGTCGAAATGCTGGACGTGTTAAAAGAAAAACTGTTTATTCGCGAGAACATGACGCACATACAATTGTTGTAGGTAGGTTAAACTAAACTTGTCAAACAACAACATACATGAAGAAAAAAATAGTAGATACTCATATCACGGTAATAAACTGTGCTTAGCATTTATTTTTGTATGAAAACCAAATTTTTCGATTTTAGAAAGTCGTAGAACAAACGTTATTTAGATTCATGATACGAAGTCAGGATTAAGAGGTTTTGAGAATTTTTTCAATTTTCCTGTATAATACTACGTTTCTATTACCTAGCCTAGTTGTTTATTAATGTCATTTTTAGGGTTCCGAACAAAAAACGGAACCCTTACAGGATCACTCGGGGTTTCTGTCTGTCGAGTCGGACTCGCGTGCAGAGGGTTCTGAACGATTTTTTTTATTTGTGATGGGTTTGCTCTTGACTCTAGTCTAGGTCAAAGATGACAGACAAAGTCTACGATGGAGCGAGCTTACCCAGAAGGAGCCTGTTCACTCTAACTTTGAAGAGATTAGGGTTGTAAGCGTTTGGAAACACAGACGCAGGCAGAGAGTTCCACTCCTTTGCTGTGCGCATTATAAAAGACGTTTGGAAACGCTTAGTGCGAATTGGTGGAATAGTAACAATGAACCGATGGTAGAAGGGGGCTGGTGGAATGAGGTCGTCTTTAACATGTTATTTTAATATTACAGACTTTTCATAGGTTTTCCTGTAATCTATAGGTAAAGATCTATTATCTCCATTTTTTTTTCAAAATTTTAGGCTCCGTAGTTTCGGAGATAAGGGGCCCAATGGTCATTTTTCGTCTAATTTCTTGAATAACTTCAAAACCGTTTATTTTAAAATGATGAAAAAAAAATACAATTAAAACACTCACAGTAAGCCCTTTCATCTTATATATTACACAATATTATTCAAAAAACTTTTTTTTTAATTTTCTAGTTTGACCCCCAAAAGTGACCCCCATACTAAAAATGTAATAATTTACGTAACACGTCTGTGTTTGGGTCACAGAAGTCCATTTGTGTATCAAATTTCAACAGAATCGATCCAGTGGATTCGGAGAAAACAGGCTGTGACAGACGGACAGACAGACACCCGAGTGATCCTATAAGGGTTCCGTTTTTTCTTCGGAAACCTAAAAATAAAAATAGAATTGATTGTAACAATCTTCTAAAATAGCTGAAAAGGACATGTGTACTTTTATAAAAAAGCTAAAAGGTAGTACGTGTTTTAACACAGGACTTTTACCTACTTCTTGAATCGAGTAAAGCCGGAAAAAAACCGGCCATGCATGAACTCGTGCATGAAGGGTTCCGTACCATCTTATTTTTATTATAGCGGTAATAGAAATACACAATCTGTGAAAATTTCAATAGTCTACCTATTACGGTTCATGGGATGTAAACCGCTGACAGACAGACGGACGGACGGATGGTTGGATGGACGGACGGACAGCGGAGGCTTAGTAATAGGGTTCCGATGGTTACCCTTTGGGCACGGAACCCTAAAAATATGTGTCATGTAAAAAATCTAGCTTTTATAAGTTATCAACATTATTACAATCACAAACCGCTTACAGCAGCGAATCTTGTTAATACAGTAGTTACTACAGTACTAATGTAGTTACTTTTCTAACGTAATATTATGACGAAACATGACAAAGGCATTGACACCGCCACTATGCCATTTAAACTCATTTGATTTACAGCGGTACCCAACTGATAAGGCGCGTCGTGAATCTTCGTTCGCACAGAAAAGAAAGTATGGCCCCGAACATTAACGAAAGAAAGTAAACTTACAATCATCCTTAGATCACTACTATAAGGTTCATAATACACTGCAGCTTTTAGTTCCGTCTCACTCGCAAGTCACGCGCATGCCACGCGGTGCGCGCTAACATGGCGGCAGCTGCCGACCAATAGGACAGGAAAAAAAAGCGCGTTGCTTGGAGCGTGCCGATTGGTCAATAGCATTCCCCGCGCTTTGAAATTTCATCTTCTGCGCAGGTACATCGGTAAGCCATATCAGTTGGGTACTACTGTATTGAGTACAGACAAAACGAACGAAGCGAAGTTGAAAGTGAAATGGAGCTGAAAGAAAGCAGTACGGTGGGATCTGTTATAAACGGACTTTGTAATGCATCAAATGCTGACTATGATGAAAACCCCGCCGCTTCCATATTGATACTAATATTATAAAAGAGCATTTCCATGTGCTCAGACAGACAGTCATAGCCATTTTCGCAGTACATATTGTACATTCCGTGTCGAGAGTTCAGTTGTTGTGTAACCAGTGTGTCCTAGTGTAACCTCATTTAATTAAATATTCCTTTAGCAGTAACAAAGTGTTTTTTTTTTTAAAACGACCCACGGAGCGCCATCCTAAGAAACTGGTGTCAGAAGTGGGATCCCAAGAAAATCGACAAGTACTGGGATCCATTAGGTGTAGGCGTCGCGAATATTTCCACATATCTGCACCATTATCTGTTTGCTCCGTGGTCGAAAGTCCTTTGTGTCGTGGTCGACGGTAAATCTTAGGCTTCCTAAAAACGCTTAACTCCGCGCTGCTGCTGCTGTGATCGACGATAAGCCTCCGCTGTGTAGCGTGAGCCCGCATCACCCCTGAACACATCTGCTACCACGTGGTCGACGGTCAGCCTCCACTTTTGAGTGTGAGCCCGCTTCACCTGGTCAACACAGGACCTCTGCACTGCATCAACATCTCACGTATGGGATTTGTGGCTGTCTCTCGATCCATTATCAGCCACGTGTTCTGAGCGCACCACGTGCAAGAGCTGCCTGCAATACGACTCTCTGGGTCGCCAGGCGCTGGCGCCGTGTGCTTCGTGACGTCACCTTTCCAGAATGTTCACGTGTGCGACTGCTGTACGTCTGCTAATGTGATTTTTTTCAAATATCAGTGAAGTGAAGTGCCGTTTTCCAAATATTCAAATCACTCGTACTTTCTTAAAACAAAACTAATTTAGAAGTTTCATTGTGCACGCTTTGTTTTTATCTGATGTTCTGTAAGTGCTCTAAACAATAATCATATTGTTATTTTAATGACTCTAAAGAAAGAAAAATCAGAGGCAATCGCATCTTCATCCAGTTCAGAATCAGAGAACATTTCAGTAAAACATAAAACTAAAATGTCGGACAAAATCACCCTCAATGTTCTCACTAAATTCATTAAACCCTATAACGAGGATCGCGAGTATTTACCCGCATTTTTGACAAACTGCGAGAGTGCGATATCTTTAGCAACTACAGAACAACAGAACTTTTTATGTAAATACATCATCTCGCAATTAGAAGACAAAGCTCAGTTAGCAGCTTGCTCAAAGAAATTTGACGATTGGGCTGATATCAAACAGTTCCTTAAAACTACTTTTGGGGAGAAAAAACACTCCACACATTTATTAGTTAACTTACAACAATGCCAGCAATTACCTTCTGAAGACGCGATGCAGTATGCAGTGCGTATTGAATCATGTTTAACAAGACTGCAATCCGACATCCATTACAGCTGCGATAATGATAACGAACTTTTAGGTCTATTAGCCGCTATGGAAGATCTCGCCCTCAATACATTCTTATTAGGGTTGAACTCCAATTTTTCGCATATAGTATGGTGTAGGAATCCTAAATCATTATCCGAAGCAATAACGCATTGGATCGAAGAGGAGAAAATATTTAATTTGTCTAAATTAACGACGCGTTCTAATAAACAATGCACACATTGCAACAAAAGTGGTCATACCGCATCCGAATGTTATAAAAATAAACGGTCTTCTCAAAATTTGCATCATCATTCATCAAATAGTTCTTATAATACTTCCAAGTTTGACCCCGAGAAATCATGCAAATACTGCAAAAAAACGCGGTCATTTGATAAGCGAGTTTCGGAAACTTAAGCAAAAGAACTCACAGGCTAGTAATTCTACACCACCAAGTGCAAGTGCACCGAACAACATAATCGCTCTAATGTGCATCAAGTAGATATTAATAATTCCGATAATTTAAATTAAATAAGGTTTCGGTTTCGTGTCTGCCGGAACCTACAAATCATAAAAATGACACGCAAATTTCTAAACAATGTGTTCCTACATTTTCTTTAAAATGTGAGCAAACGCTTAATATAAATTATAAAGTTTACTTACCTCATGTCTATTTGAAAACAAATTACAATAACAAGCCTTTGTGCTTTCTAATTGACACTGGTTCTTCAGTTTATATTGTTAAACTTTCAAGTTTACTTAATAAACCAGTGTTGGGCCCCGAAATTATAAAACTTAGAGGTTTAAGCGATAATGACTCATATTGCGAATCTCTTGGGTCCGTGAAACTAATTTTTGAATATGGCATTTCGTCGAAAAAAATAATAATGTTCGAGTATTTATTTCATACTATTAACAATGCGATCAATTTAAATTACGATGGTATTATCGGTAGTAATTTTATCCAACATTTTAAAATAGATATTCATTACTTTACCAACACTCTTTTAGAAAATTTCAAAATACCTATTTGTTTTAGTAAGCCATCATATGTCATACCCCCGCGGTCTGAAACTGTTATTGAGTGTTCTCTTTCCAATCTCTCCGAGATTATTAATCTAAAAGAAGGTTTGATCTTAGATCATAAAATTCGTGACGGTGTTTTCTTAGCAAACTGCATAGTGAGCTTAAAACCTAATAATAGAGTTAATCTCTCTATTCTCAACACCACGGAATATGAGGTCCCAATTGACAACTACGAAGTCAAGTTAACTCCGTTTGACCAGCTGCCTTCTAAATTAGATAACACTCATACGGAATTTATTCACCAATTAGAATTCTTAAAAACTGACCTGGCATACAGGAGTTCTTAAGCAAATAAGGTGTTCTCATTTAAATCCACAAGAACATAAGGCTTTGATGAACTGTATTTCCAAATATACGGATATATTTCATCTTGATGGCGAAAATTTAACTCATACAGATGTAATTAAACACTCAATTAACACTTCGTCGTTATTTTAAGGATTGATTTCATGACTGTCTGGCAGTTTGAGTATATTATGCGGCTTACCCAAATGTCCTTACTTTGGTATTGTTCGTCGGTTCGTTGAGCTCCTCAAAGTTTTGAGTTGAGCTGCACGATTACTGACAAAGGCTTGCACTGTCTGGACAAGCCCACTCAAACCTGCGTGGTGCTTTCCTCAAAAGGCCACCTCAGACCTTAACCTACATGTTTTTCATATGTTATTGGCAATTGTATGGACTTCAAAAGAGACTGTGACCTCTGAGTTTGTTTCGGTGTTTCTTCTCAGGGTAGTCAGCTAGGAAACATCCGGCCTCATCTAGATAAATATGTCAAAAAAAAAAAATTGACGTGTAAAACAGTTACTTGTAACCTATTTGCAAAATAAATATCATTTATCATTTACTGGGGATGCACCCCCAATTCACGTGAAATCGTATAAGTCGAAAAACAAATTACAAAAATGCTCGATCAAGACATTATTCGCCCCTCAACTTCTCCTTGGAATGCGCCTGTGTGGGTGATTCCGAAAAAAATAGATGCATCGGGTAAACAAAAGTGGCGTATTGTAATTGACTGTCGACGCTTGAACGACGTTACTGTATCCGAGGTTTGTCCTCTTCCTCTTATAACTGACATCTTGGATCAATTAAGTCATTCAAAATATTTCAGTACTCTTGACTTATCTTCAGGTTTCCACCAAGTCTTATTAAATCCTAAAGATATAGAAAAAACAGCCTTCAGCATAACGACTAACAGTATATTAGGTCAATTTGAATTTACAAGAATGCTATTCGGGCTCAAAAATGCTCCGGCGACATTCCAAAGAATGATAAATATTGTTCTCTCAGAACTTCAAGGTCTTCATTGTTACATAATATATCTCGATGATTGTATAATTTACTCACATAACCATGAATCTAACATACATAAATTAGAATTTGTATTTTCTAAACTTAGAGAGGCAAACTTAAAATTACAGCCCGATATGTGTGAATTTTTAAGACGAGAAGTGGCTTATTTGGGGCTTATTATTACGGACAACGGTGTTACGCCTAATGCAGATAAGGTAAAGGCTATATCTCAATTCCCCACACCGAAAACTCCCAAAGATGTAAAATCTTTCCTTGGTTTAACAGGTTATTATCGTCGCTTTATCGAGAATTTTTCTCATATTACTAAACCTCTCACATCTTTATTAAAAAAGGATGTTAATTTTCATTGGTCTCATGAACAAGAGCAAGCTTTCAGCATGCTTAAAGAAAAGCTCATCTCAGCTCCTTTATTACAATATCCAGATTTTTCTCAACCTTTTATTGTGACGACGGATTCTTCCAATTATGCCGTCGGTGCAGTTTTATCACAAGACGAAATAGGCAAAGATAAGCTCATAGCATATGCGTCACGCACTTTAAATAAACAAGAAGGTAATTATTCAACAACTGAGAAAGAGCTCCTTGCTATACTTTTCGCCGTAAACACATTTAGGCCCTATCTTTATGGTTATGAATTTAAAATCGTGACTGATCATCGCCCTTTAACGTGGTTATTTAACGCTAAAGACCCGGGTGGCCGTTTGTTAAGATGGCAACTAAAACTCGAAGAGTACGAGTATGAGATTGTGTATAAGCCCGGCAGAGTTAGTTGTAACGCTGACGCGTTATCGCGTTATCCAGTCAATGCTGTGACTGCTTATGAGGAATGCTTTAAAAGACAATTCACAAAAACCATTTCGGTTTGCGACACGAAAATCGTAGAACATAACGAGAGTTTACATAAAGCAAATCAAAAGTGTATTGCCTGTCCAGTTTCTTTAGACCTAAATAACTCAATGCCGCATACTGAGCAATTATTAGCGATGCTTGACAACCCCCAGGAATATCGCGCAGGCGAACGCGAACCTGACACCTCACAAACGGTTGTCTGTAAAAATAATAAGATACTTTATTTCTTATACACTAAAGTCCATCATTTCGATGAAACAACTTACAAAACTAGTTATAACTTACTACTTAAATTACGTGATGATATTATTTCAAAAACTTATTATGAAAAGGAATTAGCTTTGCCTGATATTTCTGAACCATTTTTTAAACTAGTTTATGTTAAAATATATAATATAATCTCTTACATTTTTCATGGCACTAAAATTGAGATCCATATTTATAAAAACCAAATACTTTATCCAACTCCTGCCGAGACCTGCAATATCCTTAAAGAAAATCACGGGACGATCATAGCAGGTCACCCAGGCGTTTAACGCATGTTAAGTAGAATCAAAGCCTCACACTATTGGAAAGGAATGCGTTCAGATATTGAACGATTTGTTAAAGAATGTAAGTTATGCCAAATAAATAAACCTTTAAGAGCATCAAACAAAGCACCTATGGTAATAACATCAACAAGTACTAGGCCCTTTGAAAGATTAGCCCTCGATATCGTTGGTACTTTACCCGAAGCAGGTCTTCAGAAATTTAAATATATTTTAACACTTCAGGATGATTTAACAAAATGTTCATGTGCCTATCCTATGATAACTTGTACGACTGAAGAAGTTGCACGCAGCCTCGTACATTTCTTTTCATTATTTGGTTTTCCCAAAATGTTATTGACGGATCAAGGTACAACCTTTACGTCAGAGTTATTTAGGCAGTTAACTGAAATTCTTAAAATAAAAAATCTATACTCTACTCCATATCATCCTCAAACGAATGGCGCACTAGAAGGAAGCCATGCTACTCTTAAGGAGTACTTAAGGTCTTTTGTTAATGAAAATCAAAACGACTGGCATTGCTATCTCGCAACAGCGATTTTGCCTTATAATACAACCCCTCATTGCACTATACGGTTATAAGCCGTCAATTCCCAGTAGTGTTTACGAGTCGAATGATTACGTTACCTATCAGGAGTACATTCGTGCTTTACGATATAGGATGAGATACTCCCGCGAAAAAGCTATTGAAAATATGAATAAAAGTAAAGAATCCTCAAAAACATATTACTCTACAGCCCGAGAAAAAACATATAAAACCGGTGATTTAGTTTATTTAAAGCACCATCACAGGCTCCGTAAGGCTCTGTCCCCTGTGTGGAAGGGACCATTTAAGATTTTAAAAACGCACGGTAAAAATAACGTCACTCTATGCGTCAATATGAAACATGTGAAATATCATGTTAACGAAATTAAACCAGCGTGAATTTTGTTTCAGATATTTCGTGTGTTCAAGTTTGTCCGAGCCAATTGAAATAATACAACATAGTGCAGGAATTTATTTTGATCCAACATCAATAGTCTATTTCCAAAACGACTGGAACACATATATAGACATGATTCCTATTAGACCTTATATGAAAAATATAGAAAAGTCTATTGAAAGCATATCAACTTTTTGCGAAAAAACTCGTAATTTACCTAACATTAATTTAGAGTGTAAGGATACTATTAATCCCTTAGAAATACTTATTAATTCTAATAATCTTAAGTTGGAATCGTTGTCGCATCTTATTTCCGATAACACTAGTTTACAAAAAAAAAATGTCCTTGCAGTAAATTACATATTTTTTTAATAGCTGCAATAACTCAATGCAAACATGTACATTTTTAATTTTTATCACGTCACAGATGGAAGATATCGACCCCTTTTAGTTTCGACTACCCACAAGTTTGTTCCGAAATAGCTAGTCTTCATTTTGATAAATGTTTGTTTTGAAAAGGTCAAAAAGGTTGGTTAGAGTACATTCTGGCTGTTTTTGGTGAAATTATTGTATCTAAGAAAGAATATTCTCTAAAGAAAACACTCAAATATGCCTATCTTTTATTACTTGAAAATTCCGGTCTCTCATCGGGATAAAAGTGGGTTTCTCAAGTGTTTATTGAAAAATGTAGAAGAACGCTAAGCTGCTGGAATGCAAGTTTAAATAGATTGTTGAAATTGCAAGCAAATGATAAAGGCCCACCATGCAACCACGAAACTGATTGTTACTCCTATCGCTAAAAGCATTTGGCTTTAATCATAAAACCAAGGGTTAAATTACACGTGCGGATGTCCAAGCAGCTTTTTTAATATTTCAAAGGTGCCCAAAAAAGCATTTGGTCTATTAAAAAATATCAAAAACGTCAACACTAATTCATTTTTTGTCTCGTTATCTTTGCAGAAATATATGGGGAGTATTTTCGAAATGTGACGTGTTGGACTTTTTTAATATTTTTTTCTAAACTTGCAGCACCTCATTAATTAAGAATAAACACTTTTCCGTTCCAGGACAAAAACCTTGTAAACTAGTGTAATCGTCAAAAACGCGCTCTGGAATTTGGAGGCGAAATTTTAAAATTCTTTTTCGGTACATTAGATGCTGACGACGCGAGAAAATACGACGAAGCTGTTAGCACTTGTCAACTAAATGAGCATCATATTTATTTTTTAATGAAGATAACATACCTACATGTTGTACGTTCTACGATAAAAAGCTTTAATGTCTCTATCCAAAAGATAAATAATAATGAAGTTTTACTTAATAGGCAAATTGAAAAACTTAATTATATATTTGCAAGTATTTCTAAGACAAATAACAACATATTGAATGTAGAAAAATCAATTCTATGTTTAATATTATCGAAGGTTCATTACTGTCAATTTCCAATATTTTAGACACAATACTTAACTCAATTTTATTCGCTAAAGCTAATATTTTACACCCATACGTCATAACTCCCAAGAAACGAGTTATCAAATAACAGTCAACTAAAGAGAACCACTGAGTTCCCGGTTTCGCTAACATTGCAAAACATTCACACTATAATCGAGTTATCTAAACTAACTGTATATTATTATAATAACAAACTAATGTTTATCATACAAGTACCATTAATTACCTATTAAGTTCAACCTGAACAAGAATTTGCCTCTACCTACTCCACGTGACACGAATCAATATTTAACTTATGTTTTAATTCGTCTTTCAAAGTTATATGTAGCAATAACGGATGACAGATTATCTTACGTCTTATTAGATAGCATAAGTGAATGTAAGCATGTCAATAGTGATTATATTTTATGTCCTTCATCATCAATATTGTCAACGATTAACAATCCTTCATGTGAATGTAAGTTATTAACCGAAGTCACCTTATCACTTCCTGAAATTTGTGACTCTAAAGTTATTTATGGTGATATAAATGTTTGGCAAAAGTTGAATAGCAACAGATATATTTATGTACAATCTAAACCTAATAAACTAACTATGAAATGTAACAATAACATTACTGATTATATTTTACATGGAACAGGAATTTTATCTTTAGAAAATAATTGTGTGGCATATTTTCAAACATTGCAATTTTATCCCTCAAATGTCTATAAATCCACTGTACCGAGTCAGATAATTTTGAATTTTGATCTGACCTTGGATGATTGTTGCAAGTATAATATTCTTAATTAAAGTACTCATTCTATCAATCCAATTAGCTTATCAAATATTGATTTAGAGTCATTGAAATTGGCTTCAAATAAATTGGAAAATTTAGAAACCGAAACTCGCAATAGCGAAAATCAGTCCCATATTGTTAAATATGGTAATTATTATTCAGGGCTGACTTTTGTTATAATAACAGCAGTCATTATTTTTATTATTTATAAACTGTATACCAAATGTTTCAGTTTTAGAAATTCCTCTTGTTGTATTCAGATTTATAATCAATGCTATAATACTAAGGAAACGAGGAAAAACAATAATGTTCACTCATCCATAGAACTTACTGAAATTTCTGATGATTTAGGAAATTATAACAAATCTGTAAAAAGTCTTCCAAATATAGAAATTGGTAAAAATCAAGCCTTGTTCGGTTTAAGGAAATCAAATAGAAATATCAGTAACTTTTAATATTACTTTCATCTTAAATATAAGTTTCAATTTCTATTTCTATGTTTGGGTTCAATAATTAACAATTATAGTGTCTTAAATAAGTTTTAAAATTTAAGCATACTTTGTATTTAGTTAAGACACACTCTGTAATGTAACTGAGTTTTATTTACTCATTTAATATTCTTTTTAATATTCCATCGCTTATTTTTAATCTAAATAAATTAAATAAAGCTCAGTCTAAAGAGGGGAGATGTTATAAACGGACTTTGTAATGCATCAAATGCTGACTATGATAAAAACCCCGCCGCTTCCATATTGATACCAATATTATAAAAGGGCATTTCCATGTGCTCAGACAGACAGTCATAGCCATTTCGCAGTACATATTGTACATTCCGTGTCGAGAGTTCAGTTGTTGAGTAACCAGTGTGTCCTAGTGTAACCTCATTTAATTAAATATTCTTTTAACAAAGTGTTTTTTAAAAAAGGACCCAGGAGCGCCATCCTAACCGATCGAATGGGATGGTACCTCCAGTAGTATTTAATTAATCTTATTTTAAAACAATGCTTCCCTGAAGGAAAATTTTCTGACTTTATTAAAACGCCTTTGTGATCCCAGAACACGAGGTATTTTCTAATTACTGACCAATTTGACACTTCTAAAACATTGGAAATAATAATGAACATAAGTCAATGAAGTACTAAATCGCCATCCGATCCAATAAATAATTAATTAGGTTTTCGACTAAAATAATAAACTATTGCCATTTAAAACTTAATTCGGGTATTATAACGCACGCTATGATACCGCACTCTTGTTTTCCACGAATACATTAATGAAGTTTATTCATTTGTACATCAACATTTCAACAATCTGGTAATGTAAGCACTGTAAAACACACGCTTCTCCCTACGCAATTCGAATCCATTTATTAATTACTAGTGGACGTCACGCGGTTTCACCCGCGTAGTTCCCGTTCCCGTGGGAGTACGGGGATAATATATAGCCTATGTTACTCCCTGATAATGTAGCTATCCAATGCTAAAAGAATTTTTCAAATCGGTCCAGTAGTTTCGGAGCCTATTCAAACAAACAAACAAACAAACAAATCTTTCCTCTTTATAATATTAGTGTAGACTAGCGCGCAACTTCGTTTGCGTCACAATTTTCATTACTGCTCCGCTCCTATTGGTCTTAGCGTGATGATATATAGCCTATTGCTTTCCTCGATAAATGGGCTCTCTAACACTGAACGATTTTTCAAATCGTACCAGTAGTTCCTGAGATTAGCGCGTTCAAGCAAACAAACAAACAAAATCTTCAGTTTTATATATTAGTATAGATTCCAATACAGATTTACATGCTTGTTATACAGTCACAATCCTGAAAAACTATGTAATATTTAGAAGTAATTATAGATGCAGTAGGAAGCGTCAGTTAAATGATTAATATCTAAAAAAAAAATGGCTTCACTCAATGCGTTCGTGATTCCAACGCAACAAACAAAGATATTATGTCAACCGATGATTAAACATTGCATAACTGCATATGGAGCGCGGCTTATTAAATTCTGCGTATTTTTCACCGACTCGACACAAGTGAGAGTTGGTACGCTTATTAAACATGGCGTGTCCAGACGAAATAATAAGTGTTACTAATTTTGAGGTTCACCAACTGGACACACGTGTATCCAGTCTCTCGTGTCGAGTTGGTGCAATACGTATATAAAAGGTATATTAAAACATCCACTTTACGCCCTGTTCTACTCTCAACCCACCTCATATAAAAAAAAGACAGCTGTTCAGTACATTTTGTCGAGTTATGCGCACATAAATGTTTGGGGGAGTCGATTTTTTTTCGCGATTTCAGTGTTGGTCCCATAGTGAAAGTTGTTAATGATGAGTACAATGACCCCTTAAAAGGTATTTCGTTTATTCTGTTACAGGTTGTATAAATCTTGCATAGACAGTGCGGCAGTTTTTTTTATAGTTATAATGAACACCTTAAAACGGCTATTCAAACTGCCTAGTCGTAACCCGTCACGCCTTGCAAAATGAAAAGACAAAAGTAAATAGCCGCCGTCCCACATGTGGGACGTGTGGCTTGACGGGTCATGTGCCTGTTTCACTTGTAAGTTAGGGTCCACGTGAGCGAGGCCGCGGGCACGGTTACCCTATAAAAACTGGCCAAGTGCGAGTCGGACTCGCGTGCAAAGGGTTCCGAATGAATTTTTTTTTTAACAAGTTATTTTACCACTACAGACTTCTAATAGGTTTTCCTGTAATCTTTAGGTAAAGATCTATTATCTCTATTTATTTTAGGCTCAGTAGTTTCGGAGATAAGGGGGGGAATGGTCATTTTTCGTTTAATTTCTTGAATAACTTCAAAACCGTTTATTTTAAAATTATTATAAAAATTCATTTGAAATGTCACACGATATTGTTCAAAAAACTTTTTTTTTTAATTTTCTAGTCTGACCCCCAAAAGTGACCCCCATACTAAAAATTTAATAATTTACGTAACGCGTCCGTGTTTGGGTCAAAGAAGTCCATATATGTACCAAATTTCAACAGAATCGGTCCAGTGGATCCGGAGAAAACTGGCTGTGACAGACGGACAGACAGACAGACAGACACACAGACAGACACCCGAGTGATCCTATAAGTCTCCTTTTTTTTCCGGAACCCTAAAAATGATTACAGCGAAACACTTGCACTCGTATTAGCGATTAAATGATTCGAATATAAATTGTAGATAGCGTTACCAATATTTGAGTAAGTTAGTAACAGTCTGAGAAACAAAATCAGTTGCTAGTAACATGGACATTCCAATCACAAAGCTCCTTTGTGAAATTCACACCGCCTAGCCTGATTCTATTTCCAGGAGTCCTATGTTCTAATTGTATCTTCAGATGAATGCAACACGTCCTGTGTCCAGTCGAGCCTGGCTGCGAGTGGCGTCCACTTGAGTTTAGTATCACACTGTCATTTGCACTGCACTGGAAATAGGTAACGAAATGGCGAAGTACAATCCAGTGTGTTTGTTAGAGATCGCTGCCTCTGCATTTTGGGTAGGGCATGCATTAAATGTTCTATATATATACGTATCAAATCTAATACCTTTAAACTAGCAATTATTGTATATATGTATATTTATAATCAGAATCTCGGAAACGGCTTCAACGATTTTCACGAAATTTAGCATGCAGGGAGCGGGAGCGATAAATCGATCTAGCTAGGTTTCATTTTTAGAAAAAGTCGTAAAAAAAGCAGCTTATATTTTTCACTAGCGTAACAATACAAGAAAGATCTGGCCAAGTGCGAGTCGGACTCGCGTGCAAAGGGTTCCGGACGAAATTTTTTTTAACATGTTATTTTAACACTACAGACTTCTTATAGGTTTTCCTGAAATCTTTAGGTAAAGATCTATTATCTCCATTTTTTTCAAAATTTTAGGCTCAGTAGTTTCGGAGATAAGGGGGAATGGTAATTTTTCGTTTAATTTCTTGAATAACTTCAAAACCATTTATTTTATAAAAAATATATAATTAAAACCAGTAAGCCCTTTCATTTGATATGTCGCACGATATTATTCAAAAAACTTTTTTTTTTTAATTTTCTAGTTTGACCCCCAAAAGTGACACCCATTCTAAAAATTTAATGATTTACGTAACGCGTCCGTGTTCGGGATACAGAAGTCCGTATGTATACCAAATTTCAACAGAATCGGTCCAATGGATACGGAGAAAACTGGCTGTGACAGACGGACAGAGAGACAGACAGACACCGAGTGATCCTACAAGGGTTCCGTTTTTATTCGGAACCCTAAAAACGGAATGGCGATTGACTGCTATTTAGCGTAGTTATGTGTCGACGAAAAATATTAACACGTACTCTATTTTATGAAACGGACATCCGATTCCAGCCATGCGAGAAGATTCGAGCTGGTTCGAATTTATTTGTACCTGATTAAAAACATTGGAATGCAGACTGACATCACTGAGCTGTTCATGAAATGTTATTTAGTTTTGCAGAGATTTAACGTTGAAAAAACAAAGGGATTTCTCATTTAAAATGAAATGTAATTAAACTTTCAGTTTCAATATCACGTAATGCAAAACAGATTCGTGTATTGGAAACGTTCAGTTTTAGCAATGATAACTAATAAGCTCGACAATAATCCGTAGCGTGGATTTTGTATTAGCGTAAGTACAACACTAGTGAAGCTGGTATTTTGGTTATCCTATTATGGGTGTCCCGGATGTTACATAACTCGGCTTCCCGTTGTTGTCATCTGGTTTTGATAAGAGCGTATCTACTAAAAACATACAGACAGATATAGGCAATAATTTGTTTAGAGCTGGATTTCAATTGCAGGGGTTTTAGACATGGTTTATTCATTATAGCAATGTTGAGCTGATAGGAATGCTGAGCTATTGTGATTGGCTACTGAAAGGCTTGAGTGCCTACTAAGCCTCTTCAAGACGTTGGTAATGAAGCCTCGCTGTTCTCTAGGAAAAGTATTACTTTTCCGTTCTTTTATACATCTTGTAACAGCATAAAACGCAAAACGTGAAAAGGGGAGAGAGGATTTTACTCATTATTATGAACAACTTTTGCTATGGGACCAGCACTCAAAACGCAAAAAAAAATCCCCATACATTTCTGTACGCATTCCTCAACAAAATGTACCTCTGAACAGCTGACTTTTTTTCACGTCTTCGAAATTGGCCATTGTAAAACTTGTTCGTAATGATGAGAACAATGATTCCTTTTCAGTTCAGTTCCTGTGCATTGTATACATAATTATTAATAAATAGTAGAACTTAAGTTATCATGTTTTCGTTGAGAGATACTTAACAAGTTAACTAAAAATAATGCGCGGTGGATGCATCACTACTGATTACTATTTAGAAAATATACTGTGTATTATTTAGAAAGTTTTGACGTGATAACGTCTTATAAATCGATGAACGCTGGCTGCACGCACTAAAAAGTTCCGCCTAAGCCGAGCGTGCAAGCGGGAGCGCGAAACAAGCGATTGAGAGGCACGATCGGTTGCGTTCGGCTTGTTCGTTAAGAATTCAATTGTTTTCTTATGACGTTATCACGTAAAATTATTGTTCGTAAACAGACAACCAAGTATCTTTTTTTTGAGAAGCTTTTCTATCTTGTAAACGGTTTTGCAAGACGAGTGGAATTGCTTTAAGTGAGTTGAATAAATCAAGTTAGGTATTGTTAAAGTTTTGGTAAAGATTTTTGTTTAAATTTGTTTAGTTTACGCCATAAAATAAACCTTTTTTGTATTGGGTTTAATAAACACGTTTATTAAGCAAACATGAAATGTATTTACTTTTTAGATTCTCGAGACGCAAACAAGATGAGACTGGGCAAATATTGTCAAAAAAAAAGATCACTAATTCTTTTGAACAAACTCTTGCAAAAATAATAATAAAAATTGCTTGCCCAATATCGTGTGTATTGAGTAGAATAAATCTATAATACTGGAGCCAAGGAGGAAGCTAAAAACAGGCTGACTGTTTATTGACGCGGAGCGTAGCAGTGGATTGGAGCGAGGCAGCGGAGCGGAGTGGAGCTTTCGGGTAGCGTGATGTGCTTTCTGATTCTGCCAAGGTGGCCTTAATAGACCCGCGGGTGGTCGGTTTTTTTCCACTTCCGCGTGACGGTCAGTTTTGTATGCTATTGATATTTTAAACTAGTTCGCAAATCACTGAAGCGGAGCAGAGATTTTATGCAATTCCATTGGTTAATATTGGTCAGCCTTAAACTTGGACTACCAATATTATGGACAGTATGTTAAATATATCCAGCCCTGAGGATGGAAAAGTGAAAAGCATGCATCATTGATGGGCCACAAATTCGAATCCTTGTAAAATATAGCAAACTTACAAACCATAGTATGTCCAGACTCCAGATATAATCGGAACTATATTTGTATTTGTTGCCCGTATTTATTGACAAAGTAACAGACTAGTTGCTTTAACATTTCAGTACATTATATAGCCATTTGGACGAGCAAACTGAACCATAGCTACGAAGAACAAAGAGAATGTTTCCAGTAAGGTATTTGAACAATGTAGGAAAATACGTAGCCCGTTGAAACTGCAATGCAATAAATATAGCAGTCTGTTGCGGGATCACGATTTTTATGTGCAAATCGCATTCAAAAAGGCCTACAGATTTTGTTTTCAGATGTTTCTTTAAAAAAATGTATGGTGTTGGTGATTTTAGGGTTCCGTACCTCAAAAGGAAAAAACATAACCCTTATAGGATTACTTTGTTGTCCGTCCGTCCGTCTGTCTGTCAAGACCCTTTATCTCGGGAACGCGGGGAGGTACCGAGTTGAAATTAAAACCATATACTGAGGGCTTCAGTCCCTTGCAGCTGTACTAAATCGAACTTCTCGAAAATAAAATCAAACTTCAAAATTAACGTTAAAAAAGATACGGCCGTTTATGCCGCACAAAACGTATATTTCGACACTCTCAAGGGAATCAAAATTTAGTAATATAACTATAAAATTTGGCAAGTTACTTCACAAATTTAATTTAGCCAAATTGTCTTATACTACTAGTATAGGGAAAAAAAGTCTTCATTTAAAGTACATACGTAATCAATCATCAAGGTTAAGCAATTTTTTTTTGGTTTATGGTACGGAACCCTTCGTGTAAGAGTCCGACTCGCACTTGACCGGTTTATTTAATGAATTGTTTTCTTTTTTTTCGCGACGAGACCCCGTTCTTGCCCCAGGGTGCAAGTAGTGGGAACCATAAAGTGGCAACCATCGAATGTTATTATTATGTTTTGTAAGGAGACTGAATGATTCTAAGTAGACTATGTTTTTGTTCTTTTCTTTTAGTTTTATAAGGTTTATTTGTGTATGCTAGTTATAATAAGATTGTAATATGACCGAATTTTGATAGTTTGTAAGGAATTTTTTAACCGACTGCAAAAAGGAGGAGGTTCTCAATTCGTCGGAATCTTTTTAGGGTTCCGAACAAAACACGGAACCCTTATAGGATCACTCGGGTGTTTGTCCGTCTGTCACAGCCAGTTTTCTCCGGTCCGCTGGACCGATTCTGTTGAAATTTGGTGCACATATGGACTTCTGTGACCCAAATATGGACGCGTTACGTAAAATATTATTTTTTTAGTATGGGGGTCACATTTGGGGGTCAAACTAGTAAATTAAAAAAAAGAAGATTTTTAACAATATCGTGTGACATATCAAATGGAAGGGCTTACTGTGAGGGTTTTAATGTTTTAAATTTTTAATTATATTTTTTTTTCATAATTTTAAATAAATAGTCTTGAAGTTATTCAAGAAATTTGACGAAAATGACCATTACCCCCCTTATCTCCGAAACTACTGAGCCTAAAATTTAGAAAAAAAAAGAAGATAGATCTTTACCTACAGACTACAGAAAAAACTATAAGTAGTCTATAGTGTTAAAACAACATGTTCAAAATATTAAATTCGTTCGGAACCCTTTGCACGCGAGTCCGACTCGCACTTGGCCAGATTTTTTTTAAGTTTGTTCCCCGGTTACTCGAAGACACCTGGACCGATTAGGAAAATCCTTTTTTAGTTTGAAAAGGTAGACTTCCCAGGTGGTTTCTATGATCATCAGGTCAGGGTCTGATGCTGAAATCCTGGAAAAATAGAGCCAACTCTTCAAATTTTATATGCATACTTGAAACGATTTGGGTAGTTTATGGAAGAGTATTTTCTTGAAGTGTTCCCATCCAAGTTGGTGAAGATCTGATGAAGAACTTCGGAGATAGGCATCGGAACTCTTCATTAAATGATAGAAAATGGACCTTGCTGAAATCACATGTCTGTCTATTGTTTACACCAGTTTATAACATAACGTCAATGACTAAACCCGATACGAATTTAGCTAACGACCCAAGAGCTAGCACTATACCGAGGACATCTCGGACGTCAGCCTGTATGAGATTAGGATTTTTTTTTTTTTTTTTTTACTATGTATAGGCATACGTTTGACCACAATCTCACCTGATGGTAAGCGATGATGTGGTCGAAGATGGAGCACGTTTGCCTAGAAGCAACCTATTCACTCTTGTCTTAAAGACTCCCTACCTAGGACAAACGGTCCAGCTAGGTAGGGCCAATTTCGAGAAAGAGGTCAACCGTCGAATTCGACTCGGCTGGGCAGCGTTCGGGAAGTTGCGCGGTATCTTCTCGTCCCACATACCACAGTGTCTCAAGACGAAAGTTTATGATCAGTGCGTGTTGCCAGTGATGACATACGGAACTGAAACGTGGTCGCTTACAATGGGCCTCATCAGAAGGCTCAAAGTCATTCCTTGCGTGATCGAATCAGGAATGATGATATCCGCAAGAGCCGCCAAACTAAAGTGGCAGTGGGCAGGGCACATTGCTCGCAGAACAGATGGTCGATGGGGCCGAAAAGTTCTGGAGTGGCGACCGCGTACCGGAAGACGTAACGTTGGAAGGCCTCCCACAAGGTGGACCGATGACCTGGTGAAGGTCGCGGGTAGCCGATGGATGCGAGACGCACAGGACCGGTCGTTGTGGCGACGCTTGGGGGAGGCCTATGTCCAGCAATGGACGTCTTTCAGCTGATATGATGATGATAACCATGACGTCTCGCCGGTACGCACATGTGAGAATCACCACTTTTTTACAGAACTGACAATGCAAAGTTTTATTTAAAAAAAAGTCAGTGTCAAAAACGAAGAAACAAAACCAAAAACGTCTACTTTCGAAATTAAAGTTATTTTTATGCTGTATAGTGTTTTATTTGGAAGTCGATTGTAGTTTTTGCAAAAAGCTTTTTTTTAAGTATAACTTTGCATTATAAATAATTACGTAACTTGAAAATGTAATGGTGCGTGTAGTGTGTGGTGTGTGTTGGTGTGTGTGTGTGTGTGTGTGTGGTGTGTCTTGTGTGTGTGTGTTTTGCTTGAAGATTCGTGTCAAAATATGGATTTTACCTTAAAAAACGATGATACAAAAGGAATCAAGTCGATAGGACTTGTAGATTTCAAGATATTAAGGAAAATGTATAGTGAAAATTTGTAATGCTAAAAATTTATAAGTTTTTGTTCTAGGATTCTTTTTACAATGTGAAGTTATTGATTATATTTGGGTAGTTTCCCCAACCTGACGATGGACTCCAAGTTCCTGAACATATAAGCAGACAAGTGTGGAGCCTTCGCGACGACAGAAGAGAAGATTGGATTCAAGAGGAATCATCGACAAACGGCGCATTCAACAAGGGAAAAGGACTTCAAAGAAAGGAATCCAAGACAGCCAGTAGAGAAGACTTATCCCATGTGTGAAGGTGGACACTTCTTCGTCAACTGTCAGAACTTATAGAAGGCGTCGGTGCAAGATCGGTGGACAACGGTGAAGAGAAGTCACGTTTGCTTTAAATGTTTTTAAAGAAAGGCATCGAAAGGAGAGCTGCATGAAACTACCGTGCAAGGAATGCACGAGGTGGGATCATCAGGCTGCATGTCGAGCCATAAGACAGAACCTCGGGAGAGAAAAGGACGGAAACACAAGAAGAAGTAGCAAGCGTTATGGCATCAGTGAATGCAACAGTACATACCTGAAGATAGTTCCAGTAGAAGTCTTCGGGTCGAAAGGATCAACAAAGATACTGTTCCTGATGGATGAAGGGTCAACAGTGTCACTTGTTGACGAAAAAGTGGCAGGAGAAGTTAGCGCTCAAGGAAACAAGGATGAACTGGCCATCGAGACAGTAGGAGGCAGGCTAATAAGGAAGAAGGATTCTCAGATGCTGGACCTTACTGTGAAGACTGGGATGTACAGTGAAGGGGGTTCATCAAGGAAACAAGAAGACCTTGAAGAGAGTCCGGACTCTCAACGAGTTGAAGCTTGCACCGCATTTCCTAATAGAATAATGCCAACATTTGAAGAACATCGCCGACTCTCTATATTATGAAGGCGAGTCACCACAGCCTCCCCTTCATAATATAGAGAGTCGGTGATCAGCAGTACCAGCAGGTAATCTATACAATCTCTAGGTATTGTATATGTTACCGGCAATGTGTATAATTCAGGTATTCTATAGAACACCTAGGCAATGTATAAAATACCTGGGGAGTCTAGGCAATGAATATTATTATATTATTGTCGATTATAAACTTTACCTAGGTAATGTATACAATTCCTAGGGATTGTATAGATTACCTGCTGGACCACCGGCAATGTGTAAAATAAATAGATTTTGGCCTGTATTTATCAATGAACGAGTATATGTTGCAATCAATTAGCTTCATGACCTACTACTACTCTCTAAGCCCAAAGTCCGTAGTTTCAGGCTTAGTTGCGGGTGTATTCTACTTTGTATCACCTACAGACTTACGATTAGTCCCGAACCCGAACTAAGAATTAATGAAATTGTTGTAATACGCCCGCAACTAAGCCCGAAACTTCAGACTTCGGCCTTAGAGAGTAGCTCCCCTAGTTCGATATCGTTTTATAACTTGCCTAGCCTAGTCATTTGGGAACATAGGACACATGGAACTTGGGACACTCCGACATGGATGGGTTAGGTTCGAACGGGATGGCGCGAACGCGATACCATTCATGTTAGGTTACTTTAATCCCTTTTTTAAGAATGGGAAATCATCAAACGACTCCTTCAGCTCTGGGCGGAGGAGTCACTGACTAAAACTCATCCGTGTTTTCCGCTTAGGGCCCTTGGCGTTTCAGGGCCGCGGTGACTCTTTCGAACAAATTCCGCAACGCTGGCAAGCACTTGCCCTAGCGCCCCGTCTACTATGCTGACATCTCTTTGAGGCGCGTGTGGAACACAACTCGCCGTAGACCTGGGTCTGGTCTTGATCAAATGGTGAGCCACCCAACGCTCGTCACCCACAAGCCTGCGCCTACGGTGGCCGGGAATCGCCCTGCGATTCTCAACGCCCGGGGCTCTTCTTCTGTTGCGGCGACTGCGGGCGTGAGGTTACCTTTCTCTCACACGCTCGGACTGCTCCTTTGCTAGCATTACTGCTTCGCAGAACAAGGTGGCCGCTTTCCATGCCTCCTCGCTCGGGCTGGTCTCGAGAGGTCACCACCGCCGATCCCCTCGACGAGGACACGGCGGTGTTTCGCTTAAGCAAGGGAGATCTCCACTGTATGCTCCACCATATCCTCCGAGCGATTCTCACAGTGCTGACACCCGGGCGTCTTCACCCGTCGAATCCGAAACAGGTATCTCCCAAAACATCCGTGTCCGGTGATTACCTGCCTCAGGCTCCCAGGTTTGGATGCCGTCGCGCTGATCTAGCCACTCCTCAAATAGGAAACATATCGCTGGTGGCGTGCCTAGCACTGGGTTGCGACAGTCACTGTCTCCATATCGCCATAAGATCCTGCCGGAGCTCTGTTCGCCGTGCTGCGATTTGCCGCGGCAGAGGGGTCTTGCAAGGAGGCTAGGTTACTTTAAACCCTGCAGACAGGAATAGGGCTTCGTCGTCGAGCTACAATAGACATATTTTTGCCAAGTTTCTGCCTGACCCACACGTATCCCCTTTCCCTGCTATCGTCTTTTACACACATTGCCGGCTGCGTATTCGGTATTGTAAAGAATACCCAGGCAAAGTATAAAATGAATAATATTTCGTACATTGCCTAGAAGCTCCAGGTATTATACACATTACCTAGGTATTATATAGTAATAACTTTTTGGTGATTATAACAGTGCTATATAAACCCAAGTAGCTTTAGTCTACTATCATTTATGTACAAAGTAATTAACTAGGTTGGTACTTACAAACATGATGACACGAATAGCGCAGTGGTTTAGCGATTTGCTGTTGTGGTGCTTGTCGCGGGTTTGATTACACGCAACTAAAATTGGTATGGCCTACAGATGGTTGTTCCAGGTCTGGCTGTTTGTGTGTGTTTGTGAACGCACCCACGATACAGGAGAAATTCCCACAGTGGGGCAAAACTAAAACAAAACCAGGGCGCCTGCGCAGGTATCTGGACAAAGTGTTCAAGTTTAATATTTTTACATTTTTAGACGTGCAGCGAGTTGCGATTTAAGTATGACAGACTTCAAGCAAATAATGCTGAATCAGCCTTTCAGATGCGATACATAGGCAAGTGACCAACTTTTAAACAACATCCACTTTATACTGCTTTGTTATAATATAGAACAGTAAGATTGGCGTTGGTTCGCATAAAAATTTGCCACCTGTTGTCTTGCTAGATCCATGGGGATTGGACTAGCGACTGTTGCTATCCAATACTTCTCACCACCTGTTGATCTAGTATGCTGAACTGTTTTTTAAACTTAATCGGGCTTATATTGTTACTCAAGACTACTGTGGAACTTAACGTCTGGTTTGGGGATCACGCGTCGAAATGAATAGTTACTTGTGTTGACTTGTTTATAAAAATTATACGGTTGGAGTGTTGGACTGTAAGGTTAGGTTGCTGAACTTTGCACAAAGGATGTTCTTTTTCCTATTTTGAGGTTCCAAGATATCCGGACCGATAACTTAGATATAAATAAAATTTGAAAACTTAAGTCATGCGTAAGCGCATGACGGTGGCATTCGCTTATTGATTCTATTTCCGTGTTATCGAATGTTCGTTACAATAATTACGAGCACTTGGAAGTGTAGTTATTGTGATATTGTGTTCGAAAACAAAGTTTTACATAATTATATTTATTTGCTCTATTTTCAAAAGCTTTAACGCTTAAATGACGTAACACATTTACGTTATCTAACAACACTTTATATAATTCTCAATAAATATAACGTTCAGAATATATAACAACACTAACTCTAACGTTCAGTTAATATATTCCTATTTAGTATAACGTTCTTTTAATCTAATTATCATCTTGTATAATTAACATTTGGACTAACCGCTGAACAAAAAGCGACCGCATCAGCTCGAGAAATTAGGGCACTCCGACACGTATAGATTAGGTACGAATGGGATGGTGGGGGCTATCGTATTCTCATTCATGTAAGGTTCCTTTAAACCTTGCAGGCAGAAATATGATCTCCGTGCAGTAGAGCTCTGTCAACTACCCTCGGTCACGACCGCCAGTTAAGCCGAATGAAACGGCGTTTCCAAATATCACATCACAGGATGCATTTACTAATTCCATGCCTGAGTTTCAGGACTTAGCTCCTTTGCTTTTTGACAAGTCATGTTGACGGTTATAAAATAAGCAAATTATAACGTTTTATCATTGGATAAAGTCCACCAAACGAAAACCCAAACCACTTAAAATTACACACCCGTTAAAATGTCGTCATATGATTTAATTAAGTATTGACTGCTAAATGGGAACACCCAAATACTCCGAAATATTTTATTCCGAATTTTGATATTCCGTTTTTCAAAAGTGCGAATTTCATAATACCTAAGAATTATAATATCTATTATTACAAATCACGAAACTTATTTGACCGAAAGTCATAAATGCGATTTGTTTGTTTTCAGATTTTCATACGTCCGAAGAATCAATAATCGATGGGTTTTCGGTCCGAAAAAAGACATTCCGATTTTCAATACTTCGAACAAACTCCTAAAATTAAGATTTTGATTTAGGTTCAATCAGTATTTAGTTAGTTACATATTATAATATCCAAAGATATTTTAACTATTTTCGAAATAACTACGATCAAAAGACCTACTGTTTAATATACCAAACGAATATTTTTATCAATTTGAACCTGAAATTAAAATATTGTTTTAAACAGTCAATAATTTTTGCTACAAAAGTAAGTGACAGAAACGAATCGCTGTAAAAACGAATCCACGTAGTCTTGTCTGACTTACCCCTAGAGTGTAATTTAAGCCCACGTAGACGCGGAGGGGCGAGGCTTGCATGCTGCATGCTTGCTTGCATGCTGCATGTTTGCTTATATGCTTGCTTACATGCTTGCTTGCATGCTGCATGCTTGCTTGCATCTTGCATCTATAATTGGTTTTAATTCTGGCTGGGAAAACAGGGAATGATTGATTGTTCACTCACTGATTGTAATGTATGACCACGCGTAACTTTTTACAGAGTAGTCCGATTTTGATAATTTTTGGATAGGGTATACCTCGAAAGTGGTTCCATATAAATTTGTAAAAAAAAACCTACCCTGAGGAGGGAAAATAGGGGTGATTTATTGCAGACTTGTCTAGCATTTTTTGTAGGCCTACCCATGTGGGTATGCTTGTTTTTTTTTAGTATTTATATTATACAACATGTAATAGTTAAAGTAGGGTTATATAACAGTTCATCGCTAAAGTAAGATAGGTAGCTATTTTAAAAGTAATAAAAAATTAAACATGTATTAATAAAATTTGTAGAAAGTATAAAATAAAAAGTTAAGTTTACTACAAAGCTTGGTATTTTAAGAATAGTAATTATAAATATTAGGAATATTGATATGTCGAAATTATAAGAAAAGGATTAATGATAAATCGGAGTTGTAATATTAGGAATTTTGAACCATTCGGAATTATGAAAATCAGTATTTTTAAATTCGTATTTGTGACTGTCGGAATAAAGTTTTTCGTATAAATATAGTGTACCACTGCTAAATGTGTGCGTAAAACTTTTGAATAAATCGCAACTTCTCTGTAGACTTGACTTGACTCATTGCAATTTGTAGAAACTAGGCAGTTTGAATTACATTTATTTTCGGGTTTATTATTAATTTATTTAATAAATATTTATTAAATTTTCATTTCTTATGAACTAAGGTTTATTGTGAGTGAAATTTACATTTCATTCTGTGCGTTTTAGTAGTTATTATGGATTTGAATGGGAAGGTGGTTAAGGTTATAAGATTGCTTTCAGCAATAATGTTGTCCATTACAACGGCGCGGCTTCTAGAATTTTTCTCAGTCTCCTGTTTATTGTGGTTTTATATTCTCGTTAATTCCTTTTTATTTTTGTGGCTCGTGTTAGGAAGAATAATAAGACACAATTTTACTTCTACTGCCGCGCAGCGGGATACAAATAAATAAGCATGGGCTGGCAAAGTTGGGTTTAAGAATATTTTCTTAAATCAGCGGTGAGAAGATTGTGCTAATTAATATAAAAATGTAGGTGACAGTAACATAATAGATATGGTTAATAAATACTTATTCTTTTGAATGTTTTTTTTAATTATGGCTTGGTCTGGCAAATGTGCGTTAATATTTACATAATTCTGTAAACCAATGTTCGTCATTAAAGGAAATTAATTCTTTCCTAACTGGTTGTTGCCCGCAACTTCGTTCACGTGGAAATTTTTGATGTGTAATGTGTAAGTATGGACTGCCTCATCAAAATGTGATGACTATAAAAAGTTTTCTTTTGGGCGCTATAATTCGGGCGGCAGAATTCTTAAACAAAATTAAACGGCGTTAACGCAACCCACTCGTTCTTTGGAGATTGCACTGCCCTCTCCCACAACCTGCCTTCATTGTTTATATTAATCTCCGAATTGGGATAAACGTTCATTTTCTGTAGCCAACAATTGAAATTGACAATTGAATTTTTCCATCTGTATCCGATTCCAGACTACCTTCTCCAATTTGCAGCAGCTTATTCGCAAAGACTACGGTTCAACTCCTCTAATGCATGCTTGTGCGACATTGTGCACTCGTCCCATACTATGAGCTTGCACTGCTGCAAAAGAACTTAAAAATAGAATGTGCAGTCTGACTACCGCTGAGCAAAGTTGCAGCAATGCCCGAGGAAGCCACAGCCAGAGCTATATTGCGGCCCTTGCGGAATTGGGCCAGCAGAAGATTCAGCACAAATGTCTTACCCATACCTCCTGGTACGTCAAGAAAGAACAATCCCCCCTCTCCACTATTTACGCAGCACAGAATCGTTTCGTAGACGTGACACTGTTCGAGAAGTAATCGTGGTGCCATTTCATTGACATGCACTTCTAAAACCGCGGTATAGTAGTTTAGCTTCATTACAAATTCGCTTGACAATTCCTCTCTTCGCTGCGGTGTAGAAAGGCAATATCAGCGAGACATTTTCCAGATATGGAAATCATTGTATCCTCAATCAATACCTACTGTTACATTGTTAATGATCAGGTCATTGTGAGCGCAATCGAGCCATATGCTCAATATTTTCTGATAAAGCGTCCTTGTATTTATCCTACAGCTGGGTAGGATAGTCCGCAAGTGCTAACTAAAATTGCGAACAGGTCGCTAACTTTGGCCGTTGAGCGACAAAGGACGGCTTTCGCTATAGTCACGTCCCAGTGGTTGTCAGTTTCTAATAACTCACGGGCCCCACGTGCTTCCCTGGACGGTACTCTTTCTTGACTATCTACGGTTTTAAGCACCTGGAAAGACGTCGGGCCCCGCACCTCATTAAGCAACATTCAGAAGCAATAACATTCAAAGTTGCTGACGTGCACAGTATATATCCGACCCAATGCGTCTCCTGCCTTCACATATGGCCAGTTATGAACCGGTCTTCCCTGCACACGACGCATCCATTCGTTCTTAGATGCATTCCATGTATAATACCGCGGTACTTCAGAATAGAGCAAGGTTTTTGCAAATTTGCCTTCTTCACATAGTTGGAAGAATGCAGTCAGTGTTGTTTTCGGAGACGTCGCCACTCTGTTTCTGAAATTCTTCTCAGTGAAGTACACTCACTCGTCGTTGGGTAAGTGGGCTGCTTTGTCAGTAACAGTGGGGTGGGTGTCTTTCACGCAGCGGTAAGCCTAAGATCCTCCACGCTGCTTCATTGCTGCTGACGTATCTAACTGCCCTAAACATTTGCACTTCATCTCTGGGGTTAATACCGGCGTTACCTAGTTGGACACTGAAGCCGCATTTGCAAAGGAAATGACCATCATCATCCACAGATATCAACATTTGAATGTGCGTTTTCGGGAGCTCTCCGCCTGTATAGAGGATATCCGTTGTGATTGGTTTGCGTATCCTTCAGTAGTGCCCGGGGGTACTTTTTCGTGCACTTTCGGTCCATCATGCAAGGAAAAGATGCGTTTTGTATGCGGCAGGATCCGTGAATCATGTTTTTCACAATTATTTCATGTAACTCTTTGTCTGTATTTGGGTCAGGGATCTCGGCACTCATAATGTCGTCAATGTTTTGGTTGGGACATATTTTTTCTTTTAACCGTACCCACGTGATGCGATGATCTAAGTTTCTGCCATTCAATCGAGTACAAAAAGCTTCCCCAAATGTTTGGCACACTCTAGCAATGAGATCGCGTCTGTCGTTCGATTTCTGGCCAGCCATGAACACTTCAGTTATTTCTGATTTCTGTCCAGCAAGGGTTGCACGTGAATGTATCGAAAAGGTCTGGTCGCCCGTGGTTGCAAACGTACGCAAATGCGTCGTGTGTGCTCGTGAAGGTACCTTGGGTTATTTACAAAATAATGATGAGGCATGGCCCCATGGTCATCAGGTCAGAACCTGGTGATGAAATTCTGGAGAGGTAGGTAGAAATTGATTTTTTATAAGTACACGGTTCCTGTTGGATACAATTGTTATGTATAGGAACCATGCATTTTTTTCTAGTTTATAAAAAGTAGCCTATGTTATTTTTAGACTCCTAAACTAGCACTATGCAAAAACCATGCTAATACTTTGCCAGTAAAAATTATCCCAGGGGAACCGTGCATTCTTTCGGGATAAAAAGTAGCGTGCATCGTTTTATCACCTCAAATTTACCACTATGCAAAAAATCAATTCAAACCCTTGCTCTGTAAAAAGTAAAACAGATTAGTCCCACGGGAACTGTACCTTTTTTCGGGATGGAAAAATAGGCCTACGTCATTTTCTGACCCAAAAACAACTACTGTACAAAAAATCATATCAATCCCTTGCTCTCTGAAAAACAATAATACATTTTTCCCACGGGAACGTAAACATTTTAGCAATAAAAAGTAGCCTATGTGCTATTCCAGACTATAATCAACCTCTATGCCAAATTTCAACAAGATCCTTTCAGCCGTTCCGATGTGATTGAGTAACAAACATACATCCATCTTGATTTTCGCATTTAATATAACTAGCTGTGCCCGCGACATTGTACGCGTGGAATAGTGTCTTTGGGTAGCATTTTTAATTATTTAGGCTAATTATTTTACAAGTAAGACACATACGTATAAATACTTTAATGAGCTATTTGCATTCACATAAACCTTACATATTTCCATACAAACTTTCATCCCCTATTCCCTATTGTTATTTTAAGCCTAGTAAGTTGAGGGTAAAACTTTTACAAACTTTAAATATCATATTTACTTAAAACGAATCAACAACCTAAAAAATAAGTTTCAAGCTTCTAGCTCTGAAAATGACGAAACTTCCCTCTTCACTCCCCCTTTCAACCCCTTACAACCATTTTTTCGCATTAAAAAGTAGCCTATGTCCACACAGATATTCCAGAGCCTGAGAAACTCTGGAATGTCTGTGTACTAAATTTCATTTAAATCGGTTCAGTACTTTTGGCGTGAAAGCGCGACAGAGAGACAGAGTTACTTTCGCATTTATAATATTAGTAAGGATATGTAGTTAGATTATTATCAAATTTTGTTTTAATTTACAGAGTCTTGTCACACCGTCGCCACCCAACAAACTACATTACATTGCTTTCCAGCCAAGAATAAAACATGACCGAAGTTTTAGTGTAATGTTACACTTTTTTTATAAAAAGATAAAATCACAGGTGAAAATACATTGATTAGTAACTGTACAGATAAAAATGTTCCAGGGAATGTAACCTTTGGAGTCGGTTCACTATACGCTGAACATCTGGTATAATATTTCACGCATTTAATTCTTCCAGTGTTATTACAAGTGCTCACGTAAAGAAAGATGGCTAACGCTGTATATTGTTTATTGTAAATCGAATGGTATCTTCGATTTTTCCATGTCGAACGAAGTACTGTTACATAATCTATGGATTTTGACGTATCTCGAAAAAATAAAACTTAACATCAAAAGCAATAAGTTTTTTGTTTGTTTTCAAGACCGTTTTTGTTATGAGCGAACTACAAAAACATCGGAAATGTCATCTATGAAAGAAATATCCAAAGGAGATCTTCTTTTGTGGTACTGTCGCGTTTTGGAATGTAGGTACTTTGTCTAAATTACACCCAAAGTAACACCCAAGCAAAAATAGTCCATTTAACATTTTAATGGAAGATTTAATTTGTTAAGGCAAACTCGATTCACGAAATCATAATAAAAAAGTAGGTAACGTTTTAATGCGATTTCGTTCCAATTATGATAATCAAATGTTTTCTGCTCCTACTAAACAGAAGTTGCGAATATGCTACCGCTTTACGGTAGCATATTCACAACTTCTTATATTTGATTTCAAAGTTCAGTAGTCCGTTCTTGACAGCTAGACTCTAGCGATGTCTTAGTTTGGTAGGTTACGATATTAGCTCACACTAACCGTCAGATACCAGATTGTCCCGGTTTTGTAACTCGATAACTCAAATAACAAGAAGGTATAAGGTAAAAATTCGTTCGGAACCCCTTCCACGTGAGTCCGACTCGCACTTGTCCGGTTTTATTTGTTAAAAAATCCAGTGTCGTATATTGCCTTCAGCTTTTTGGGCACACTTCCGGTCGACAGCGATGCGAGTGAATTGTTTGACGCCGTATTTTGGGGATTAATTAGAAGTTTTTATTTCTAGTGTGTATAGTTAGTTACGTATTTACTGAAATAGACTCGAAGCAGATATAGAATTTCCTATCTCACGAACAGGTGTGGGATCTTGTATGTGTGTCTGATGTAAGTGCACATTATTTCAGTGTGCGTAAAGCCTGGACTAATCCAGATCGCTTCCGAACTTGTGCACATAAAAACTAGTTACTTTAGACACACACTTTTATAATCTTGTCATGGCCTAAACGGTGTAGAAAGATTATTATTTTGCAAAATATTGGTTTTTAACGGTTTTCTAAAAAGTGTGTTAAATTTGAAGTTTTACCCGCGTAGTTCCTGGTCCCGTGGGAGTACGGGGATAAAATATAGCCTATGTTACTCCCTGATAATGTAGCATTCCATGCTGAAAGAATTTTTCAAATCGGTCCAGTAGTTTGTAAGTTTATTCGTTACATACAAAAATACAAATCTTACCTCTTTATAATATTATTAGTAATTAGTATTAGTATTGACATAGATTAAAGCAAGTTCTGCTTTAAGATATGATTGTTTATTTTTTTAATTTTACCGTATTGTTTCACTAACCACCAAATCCTTAGAAGTATGGCCAAGATTAAGATCTATTTATTCAAATAAACGCATTTGGCAATTTTTCTTATAGAGCCGATAATTTATTAGTTTTTGCTAAATGACCTTAAGATCACCCCGCTTTTATGTACTAAAACTTCTTTAAGTACGTGTAAGATAGTCTATTGTCGTTTTCACTAACACAAGATCTTGCACACGTAAATGAATGCCTAATAAACATAACTAAAAAAGCGCGTCATCGGATATGCAACGCTCGTCACAGCACCAGAAGTTGAAAATCCAACAATGCATTCATGCTTAAACGTTTATTTTAATGTTTTAGAAAACAGACTTTCCCTATTGAGATGTAAGTTGATAAACACGGATCTATCGCACTGCTAAGGATAATTTTCTTGATTATTTGGAAGCGAGTTAAGCCGCGTATCTAAGACCAGAGCTAGGTCGCCTTGTATTGTTTTAGAAAGTCACGGATTTTGCAATTACCTAAACAAATGCATGTTGTATTTGCATGTAATTTCAATTGCTCCTTCTTCTCCATTGATTACCCTTAGTTGAGATAAACTCAACATTAGTTTCCGAATTCAGTTCGAAATTGATTTACTATATTTTTTCGCTGCCATTTCATTTTGCGTTTTAATCCTATCCACGGAAAAGTAATTCCTATTTGTATGCTAATTCACTTACCTCCGGTTCTGGCGTTCGAAACCTGGTTGGGACATGCTGGTATCACTTACCCGAGTTAGGCGGAGTGACGTCACGTTGGCAGCAGCGAGTTAGGTAACTTGACGTTTTACACGAGCGACCAAACTAAGCTACCTAGTAATATATATTAAAAAACCTAACTTTTTAGGTATATGTTTTTGAAGTATCTATGTTCTAAAATGTTGGTTAGTAGCAATGTTGATGTAACAGCATCATGTTGTTATAAACCCTATGTGGTCTAATCTAATTGAATTAGTCGTTTAGACTCTCAACTAGCGAGCGACGAGCAAGTCACGTTGCAGTTGCTAGCAGATAATAAAACTCTATAAAACGATGCGAGACGCTCGCTCGTTGAAAGCCTTTTACGAAGTTCTTCGGAAAATATCAACGGTATTAACTCTTTGTGACATTCGAGCTAGTCAAGATGTGAAATTAATGACTTATTTTTTATATAATATAGTCTTCAGTTCCAAATTTATTTTCAGTGAAAGGATTTTTACTACATAATTTTTCTGTTTAAGATTTCCCGAAGAACTATAACAGTTTGTTAGTACAACTAAGAAGTGATAGATCATTTCTAGAAAACCCCTACGCATAGTCGAACAGACAGTTTTTATTATCATAGTTACTTACTGTGTCCAATTCGTTGATTCGGTCGGTCGTCCCAGTCGTCATTAGAGTCGTTGGAAGGTTTGTCGAAATTGTTAAATCGTTTACAAAACTGCTTTTCAATAGCGGTGGAATTATCAAGCTCGTTTCGATTTCGATCGCCTCCACAGCTGTGTGGAAGCAATCCCAAAAAACCGCCATCATCTGTAAAAAAGAAGACTCTAATTATACCTATTCTATTTTTAAAATTCAAGTTTTTTTTATTATTTGTGTTGGGTTTGCTCTTGACTCTAGTGAAATAAAATAATTTTATGAAACTATTTGGAAATAAAATCCAGTGTGTTTCCATACACTTATATTTATTTAGGTCTCTTTTCTATAGTTCACCAATCACCATATGCTATGTAGGTATAATATACCAATACATCTAAAGAGGTTTTGATTTTCATTTGTCGGTTTCGAATGAGGAAATATAATTCTTCGGACTTGTTTCGGAAGAAGAAACATTATTCTTGTTAAGAAACTGGTTTCGAGCCTTGGTTTCGAATGTGGCCGAAGAGGAAATAACAGTGACAAAGTCTACGATGGAGCGAGCTAACCCAGAAGGAGCCTGTTCACTCTGACTTTGAAGAGATGAGGGTTGTTAGCGTTCGGAAACACAGACGCAGGCAGAGAGTTCCACTCTTTTGCTGTTCCAGTTTCCACTGAAACCGACTATTGTGAAACCAAAAACGAAAACTGCCCGTTCGCACTATGACGGACCGTCTCTGTTTATACGGAAGACGGTGGCCGGACGTGCGCGTTCACACTTATACAGACCGTAATAAATTGTATTGCCACTGGCATATCCGTCTCTTTAGATGGTTCGGGAAAACAGACGGTCCGGCATTGTAGGAAGGGGCACTAAAAGTAGGGGAAACATTGGTCAGATCATAATCAAGGAGTTAAAATGTGTTTTTTATATCGCGTAAGTGTAGGGTATTAATTTGAGCACTTAAAAGAATCGAATGGCTTATATTTTTTTTGTTCATATATATATTTTTTTTAATAATAAATAAGTAAATGTAATGTATATGTAAATAAGAATAAATAAATAAAATAATAAGTAATATTATTTTTGTATTGCCAAATAAAAAAAATAGCCTACTACCTATTCTCATACCTACCGAATAAACACACAAATTTCATGAAAATCGGTCGAGCCGTTTCGGAGGAGTTCGGTAACAAACACCGTGACACGAGATTTGTATATACTAAATTTTTAAACATAGAATGTAACCTTAAGGCGCGGCGCCCACTTTCGGTGGGCATCGGTGTGGCTCGGTATAGCTCGGACGCCTTACAGGAGTTTCGGGTGCCTGAGGTCTGCTTCGGGCGGCTTCGGGCGCTTGAGAGCTGCCTCGGCAGTCGTAAGTATACCTAAGGACGCCGAGGCTGGTTTCGGGTAGCTTCGGCAAAACTAAGAATAGTTCGAGTGGCAGACACGTAAGTCGTAACGTTACGTGTAAATAGTTGTGTGTGTGTATTTATAATGGTGGTTTGGAACTTAGTTGTCATTGTTCATCTTGCTGAAGATGACGACTTACGACTGCCGAGGCAGCCCGAAGCCGCCCGGAGCAGCTCTTAGGCGCCCGAAGCCGTCGTAAGGCGCCCGAGCTGTACCGAGCCGCACATATACATTTTCTTGAAAAGCGAAGTTTAACACACGTGCGTAGCCTCTCCGTGCGCCAATGTGGGTCTGCCTTTGAGTTTTGAGATATCAAAAGGAACACATTGTAGGAAGCTCGAAAGCGGCACCAGTTACAGAAAAGTTGAAAGGGACCGTGTGTAAGTGTACGGGCGGGCATGTGACGAGGGGGATGACATGCATGAACAGAGATGGATATAAGTATTGTTGGATAGAAATGGACGGAAAGATCGCATTTGAAATAGATGGATTATGTGAAGCACATGAAAGAAAAGGGAATTAGTTACACCGCACTATGTGGAGGTGCCTAAGAGAGCCTGGCCAAAAATACATTTTGTAAAAATGGGCGCAGGTACTCGTATTATACCTCAAACTGTAGCTAAGAAGTTAATCTACTATATTATACATAAATTATGTATGTGGTCGGTACTGGTTTATAAAAAAGATCATCTAAACATGATCATTCCTAAACTATCACAAAACAATCACACACTCAACTACTTACAATTTTTATTTTTGAATAATTTTTTCTTCTTTTTATGCTCAAATACTTAAAAAGTCATTGTCTTGTAATGTTAGCTATGTTACTGGTGTAAACAGATTTTGTTCTTTAATGGAATCACTGGTTCCCAAGTCACAGGCTATAAACCTAGTTTGGGAGCCAGGAGATAATACCGTACGCACATTAGATTTGTATTATATAACTGTACTTGTAACCTTTGTTAACAAATTATTGGAAATAAATATATTATTATTATTATTATTACAATCTGAATTTGTATTTTTTTCAAGATTATTTTCTAGCCACCTAGCAATGAAAACTACACAAGTATTATACATTACAGAAAGCTTATACTATGTACTTTTGACTGGTATGCATAAAAATGTTATATATGTGTAAATATATTTACTAGGAATATTTATCTGGTGACATATCATTTTTGCGTACCTAAACCTTTCAATTAGAGTTTTGACAGTTGCCGCAATTTGCCGAAGGTCTGTAAATTATGTTATTTGATAGGAAATGTAATATAATAATCAAATAAGAAAAGAAAAGTTGCAATTTCGTTGCACAACATATGTTAATCTATTATAGCATAAAACAGTAAAAATCCTACAAATACGTAGGTGATGCTATTTGACTACTTGCTTATTAGAGGTCTTATTTGTGATATATTATTAATTGCGGTTTACGTTAAGATACTGTATTGAGTGTTTCCCACCATTTTTTAGTTCACATACATTATAAATTATCAATTATACATATCGTAAACCGCATAACCACATAATGATAATTCGTTCTTTCTACCACAATTTTGCACACGTTTCAAATCAATATTTTTATATAAAAAAGGGATTCTGAATACTCAATAATTACGTACTGTTTTTCGTTCGTCATTGTCGTTACTTAAAGTGTAGCAACCTAACCATCTACCTTCTCGCAACAATGAGTGAATTCAACGGTACCAGACGTGACTTATGTCTGGTTTTAATTGAAAATGACGGGAATTATGTTGTTGCTTTAACAAGTTATATACGGAATAATTTTACCAACTTTTCCGAGGCAAATATCGCTAAGATTGTAGCAAGTGTGCAAAAAATCTTATTACAAACTTTCGTCAACGTTACACAAAATCTGGCAGAAATAAGCAAATATTTTTAAATAAGAATAGCGCGTGGTTGGACGTCATATTTACTGTGAATCTGGAAGAACCTACTTGTGAATCTGAACCTTCGACATCGACAGGAAAGCGAGGACGCCCTTCGAAAACCTACGAAGACAGTTCCGATAGAACACAAAGACGAAAAAACAAGGAGTTGCTTGAAACATGTGGCCTTGATTTTATACTTTATTCATATCTTCAGGGATTGAGATCTCAAGGGGAAACCGAAGAAGCTTTCATTGTCGAAATTTTACGAGTATTGCCCATGGAAAAAAAAAGTGATATACGTCAAAATCTCTTAAACGAACTACATTTAACAGCGTACTCTAAAGACGAAGCTCTCAGTATCTTCATCGAGTTGGACCTTAATATGGCACAGTATGAAAACATGAGGAGTTACTTAATCGCGAAGCTGCTTATTATTTCTATCATACAAATCAATTCAGGAAGCTAAAGGAAAGTGTTACCCACCAAGATCAAGCATAGAAATTAATAATATTAAAGCAAAGGTGAAACTTCAAGATCTACTGGATCACACTATTGCAAGAATTTTACAAATTGATGGTGTATACAAAGTTGGCAAGACACATTTAATGCTTTATTCTAAATGGGGCTGTGATGGTTCAAGCGGACAAAGTGAATACAAGCAAGACTTAGCTGAAGAAAGTGAGTTAATTTCTGACACTAATTTATTTATAGCTTCATTAGTGCCTTTGAAACTTGTAAATATTAAGACAAATGAAACTGTGTGGGAAAACCCTGTTCCATCATCAGTAAGATTTTGCAGGCCCATTTTAATAGAGTTTTCAAAGGAGACACCTGAGAAGACAAGAAGTGTAGTTAATGAAATTGAAGCTCAAAAGGACGCTCTTACACCAACTTTAGTTAATATAAATGCAGGAGGTATCGAAATTAAACATACATTATTTTTAACCATGGTTGACGGGAAAGTGGCTCAAGTTTTGTCAGAAACTTCATCAGGTGCTGTATGCACTTTTTGTGGTGCAAGACCAACAGAGATGAATAATTTAGAAAAAGTGCAAAATAAACCAGTTGATGAAAATGCTTGTCAATTTGGGTTATCGACATTGCATTGCTGGATTCGATTTATGGAGTTAATTTTACATGTATCCTATAACCTAAGCTTCGAAAAATGGTCTGCTACAACAAATGAAAACAAAGATTTGAAAAAACAAAAGAAGGCATATGTACAAAGAAGGTTCAGAGAAGAACTTGGTTTAAATATAGATAAACCTAAACAAGGTACTGGTAACAGCAATGATGGTAATACAGCTAGAAGATTTTTTCAAAATTATCAGTGCAGTGCAGAAATTACTGGTGTGGACGAGGAATTGATTAAACGATTTTATGTTTTACTTCAAGTTATGTCAAGTGGAAAAGTTATTAATGCTACAAAATTCGGTCAGTATGCTTTGGACAAAGATATGTTAATAAATATATGTGGTATTATATGCCATCATCTGTCCATAAAGTCCTAATTCACGGGGAAAGCATCATTCGGCATTATTCAGTGTTACCCCTAGGACAACTTTCCGAAGATGCGCAGGAATCAAGGAACAAAGACTATAAACGATTCAGACTTCATCATGCTAGGAAATGCTCGAGAATAGCTACAAATGAAGATGTTCTACATACACTTTTGTATACTTCGGACCCTTACATAACAAGTTTAAGAAAACCATCTAGTAAAAAGTCTATGGAACTTATAGATGAAGCTTTAGAGCTAGTTGAATAATACATTGTTTTTTTTTTAGTTAAAGTAATGGTACATAATAATAGCAGAAATAATTTTAAGAGTTTAATTTGTGTTTATTAAGCATTTAAGGTCATATTATTTAAATATAGTCGTAAATTTCTGAACATTTTTCAACATTTCAAGTTTACTATTTTTTTTAGACAATAAACATATGATTATATTCATAAATTGTATATTATTTAAAAGAACATTTATTCAAAAATACACAAAAAAAATCAGCAGCAAATCTATGAAAACATGGAAGTTTTGGATTTATGACCCGAAACCGACGCAATCTCCACATAGTGCACCGTGATGGTTCACATAGTGGATAAGAAGAAGAAACTGTTGTAAATAAGATGGGAAGATGTTAAAAGAGGACAATGATACGAATCGAAGAGCTTCATTAAATTTTATTTCACAAGAATGCTGAAGGCTTCCTACTGTCACAACGTAAAAGATTTCTTCTAAGAAATTTCTAACAAGATTGAAAGAAAAAAGAACAAGTAATTCAAGCTTCATTTGAATAATAAAAATTATGAAAATGCTAAAATCTACGTAGTTTTAATCATTTACAAACGTTCTCAGTGCAAAATCTACAAAATGTAATCCAATGCTAATAAATATAATGACCTAGGTAAGTGAATCGTTTGTGCATTATTTTAAAGAAGTAAGTTTTACTTTGGCCAGAGGCTAAACATTCCTATACAATGCCGCCAGTCTCTTGGGCACATTAGCAGCTGACAGCGTTCAGGACGAATTTTTTTATGCTTTTATTTAATTTATAGTTAGTTCAGTTTTTTTATTACTTAATTACATACGGTGCCATTTTAGTCGTTTTACAAAGGCGGCCCAATTAATGTACCCAACATAAACTACCTCAAGGTGCGATTTTTTTTATATAATTCATTTCGATAATAATACCTACTATAAAAATATATATAACGCATTAGAATTATGAAACACCCTGTTAATAATGTTTACGTATCGAAAAAATATCGCCGTTCCAGGATAGGCTCGGAATGCGCTCGCTCCAGGATGTTTCAAAATACGCCATGCATCATGATAATAAATAATATTTTCATTTTTTTGTAAATGATATTTATTTTGCAAATAGGTTACAAGTAACTCTTTTACACGTCAATTTTTTTGTCATATTTATCTAGATGAGGCCGGTGTTTCATAGCTGATTACCCTGAGAAGAAACACCGAAACAAACTCAGAGGTCATAGTCTCTTCTGAAGTCCATACGATCGCCAATAACGTATGAAAACCATGTAGGTTAACTTCTGAGGTGGCTTTTTGAGGAAAGCACCACGCAGGTTTAAGTGGGCTTGTCCAGACAGTGCAAGTATTTGTCAGTTATCGTGTAGCTAAACTCCGAACTTTCAGGAGCTCAACGAACATTTGAGTAAGCCGCATACTAAACTCAAACTGACAGTCATGAAATCAATCCTTAAAAATAACGACCTACATAGTCCTCACGCTCACAATACATCATTATTTAAGAACCATGCAGATTAGTGTCTGAGATGGTCTTTAGAAGAAAGAACCACACAAATTTGAGTAATAATTCAAATGTTCATAAATATATTTTTTTTATGAATGTGTACTCGTAGTAGTCATTGAACAGTTGAAGTGGGTTGCCGCTGTAAGAAGACTAAATTGGCATCGTGTAGATATTAAATTAATAAACTTGGAAAAAAATTATATGTGATTAAACTTTTATAATGATGCCAGTTTTTTTTTTTAGTTTCTGCCTATTATTTTATAAAAAGAAAAGGAATGTTTCGTTCCAGCTATTCACGCTCGAGCATGGTTTCGTCGATTCACTGGAGCTTGGAAGTTCAACGGTTTGAGTTGCAATTTTTAACCCAAAGTTGTTATATTCAGTATTGTTTCGCACAGAGCGTGTAAACCGTGCTATTGGTACACGCTTACGTGCCTATCCCTTCGAGGAATAAGTGTAGAACGGTTGTGTTCCGTTATGCTTACCTACTATTTGAACAAGTTGTACAAAACTACTGGCTTTGTGTATTAATCAAAAAGAAAAAAAAAGTGCAACATTTGACTCGTCTGAAATTCAGTAAAGTACGTTTATCGCCATACTCGACTGACGCCGAGTGCTTAGCAATTATTTCAATGAAATTATTCACAAAACGTGTGTGATAGAGTCGCTTGGTCAGATAGTTATCTGTTTCAAAGCGTGGGTTCCTCCGGCGAACAAAACGGTCTACTAGGAGTTAACTGAATCTGAATAAGCAATTATGTTTGATATAAGTGTAACAGACGATTCCGGGTAACTAACGGAAGTTACTAACTGCCCGTTCGCAAGCTTTAACGGATCTGATCGTTGCGAAATTTTGTATTCTCTTACTTAAATGACATTGCAAAAACATGTTTATATTGACCTGATGCTGTAGCATAACCTGAGGTCTGCAGAATACCCAACTCATCACTAAGTTACAGCAGGGGTATCGCGTTTGAACACATTGGAATGGTTTCAATGAACAGATTACATTTAGATCAGTAACCTTAACCTGATGCTGAAGCTTGTCCTGAAGTCTGCAGGATACCCAACTTCTCACTTACCTACTTACAGCAGACCTTTCGTTGTCGTATTCATTTAAATGGTCGCAATGGATAGGTTATAAATAGATTGTGGTCAGGGTCTGATGATGAAGCAGAAAAGAGAAATGAGTGAATAAATTGGTGAGAGATGCAAAGCTACTTTCCAAGCTTTTAGGATGTAGTGTCATTTAGTTGAGTGTCATAATATATGTGGATGGATGGAGAGGGAGAGGAAGGCCAAAAAATATGGATGGATTGTGTGAGAAGCAATATGAAAGAAAAGGGAGTTAGTGATAGCGTGACGGCTGATAGTACAGATAGGAAGTAAAAAATGTGTTGCATCGACCCCAAGTAACATTATTTATTCATTTCAATTACTCTCTGCACTTACAGTAACTTCGTTAAGCGTTAAGTCTTTTGGACTCACTTCCGGTGGACAGCGATGCGGAATTTTTTGACGCTTTATCTTAGTTAGGATATTTTATTTTAAGTGTATATATTTAGTACTTTAATGCTGTACCTAGTTCATATCTAAAAAAAACCAACACATTAAGTTTTTGTTAATTTGTTGTGATAATAAAAATTAAATTAAAAATTAAAAAAAAAACCGACTGAAACATAACTTTAAAAAGTAAAAAAATAATACGTGTTGATCCTTTTAATTTAATACAGGTACGATTCTTTGGGCCAAGTGTCATCGCGTTGGGGGACCGCTAAAAATATAGAGTTACCTACTTAACAAATACAAAAATTTGCGGTCTCCCGAGGCGAAGACGCTTTGCGGGGTTTTAAAAAAAATATTAAAAAACCCTCTTTTTTTTTTTTTTATTAGTGGAATCAGACTTTTTTTTTCAGATTATTTTATTGTAACCTAAAAATGACATTATTTAACTTTGACATTTGTAATTTTGATGATCTTTATTTGTTTTGTTATTATTTTAACTTTGATTTTAATTTTGGAATTGAATATTATTTGCATGCCATGCTACGGTAGAATATGGAGGACTTTATTATGTATGTATATATATACGCGGTCGAATTGAGAACTTCCTCCTTTTTTTGAAGTCAGTTAAAAAGAACATCTATGTAACAATTACCCATGTTTGCAAATAAATAAATGATTGATTGATTGGGGTGTCTTTTAGTCAAGAGTGAATAGGTAACCTCTAGGCGAGCGTGCTCCATCCTCGACCACATCACCGCTTTTTTGGGTGATATTGTGGTCAAACGCGAGTAATAATATTAAAAAAAAATACTTACCAAATTGATCAACAAGGTGCTCTGCAGCAATTTCAATGCTGATGACGTCAACATCTTTATCCTCGCTCTTCCTTCTCCTTCTTCTTGCCTGTAACATGATCCCATGTCGTTAACCAGACTCCGAACAATATTATTTTAATAGATATAGTGGGCATAGATATAGTGGGCATATTTTGTCATTGCAATCGAGGCGGAATAGACGCAAAAGTCGAAAGCTAAATTTCGGGGTTAGGTACGTTCTGTATCTGATAATAATATTGATATATAAAAAACCCAAGATACACACTCAGCATCTCAGAAACGTCCGCAAAAAATAAGCGCAATATGTATAATTATGCGCAAGTTCCAAACAATCTCGCATCGCTCGCCATACTGCACTGCTTTGTAAAAACAACTTTAAGCGATCCTTGTAATGTTGAATTTGCAAAAAAAAAATATTTATAGTATAACTACACACAACTCACACAGACACTTGATACATGTCAGTTTTTGACGACAGTTTCGAGTGTTGCATTTGTTCGAGATTGTGCATCTTGGGTTTTTTATATATCAATGGATAATAAGTAAAGAAACAATAGCAAAAGCAAAAAGAATCGACTTATAAAAAAAACACGACCGTAAAAAATACCAAAAGTAGATTAAAAAAAAACTCTGTTTATTAATGTTGTTACCATACGTTACAGAACGGGATCCCTTCAATTTTTTTTTCTAATATTCCTTGGCATATCTTTTTTTGTACAATCATACTTTGCGATAATTGTTTTGGTCATACAGTTTATGCTGACATAACTATCTTGTTTTTTTTTTTAATTTTTATTGTCAAACATAGGTAGGTACACTATTTGTTTTTCTTACAATATTACTCGCCAAACTTATTAGTTTGATGGCAAGAAGCGCTTGTTTAATATACACATATTCTTATGAAATACCAACCTTAAAACTACGCACTATTTCGCTCAAGGATTAGTCACACCGGCACGAGTAGATCGCGGACGAGCCGCGGTCACTGGACACTGACAGACTGCGAGTACCTACACAGAGCCAGACACCAAGCCACACATCCCCAGCATAGGCCAACCTCGCATCGCATAGGATTTCCGCACAATAAGAGGCCAGCCCATACCGAAAACGCATAGCATCATATTACGTAGCCGCGAGCCCACATATGTCTGGAGGTGTCCGCGCCCGGAGCCGCGCCCGCAACCCACCCGCGCCGGTCTGACCAAACCGAATCACAGATTACCTACTTATTAATTAATGATATTTATTTATTTATTTATTTATTATGCGGTGTGAGCTTGTTCCTCGGCAATGGCAGAATCGTCGTTATCGAGCAACAAACTCCTTAATTTTGATTTTAACATACCTTTACTTAACTTAGGGCTTTGTCTTAACATATCAATTTTATTAAATACTTTTGGTACAAAATACTTTCAAGTTCTTTCTCCATAATAATTTGTTATTTTCGGTTGAACAAGTCTTCTCTCTCTCACTTCTGGTATTATATTTATTTTTACAGGTACTTTATACTCATCACTTAAATAGTGTTCTAGACTTATCAAATAATCGACCTTCTTATCTATCGGTAAGATTTTACAAATGGGAAAAAATTTTTCATAGTCTTTATTACATTTTTTCTAACTAGCACTAGCATTAGCACTAGCATTTTTTCTAGCTTTTTATGCTATTTGTTTTGGCTTTTTAATTACTTGCCTAACCAAGTAACGGGACTTACACACAGTGAGCTTTTCGAACCTTACCTATATGTGTCGGGGTGCTATAGGAGGGGGGGGGGGATAGGTAAGGTTCGAAATTTCGAATGGTATGACGGAAGCTAGAGTGAGCGCGTCATTCATGTTAGGTTCTTTAAACCCTGCAAACAGAAACGGGAACACATTGATTTATGTTATAGAATTTTTAGGCGGAGACCCACCGCGGCGCACGGAGAGGCTACGCACGTATGTGAGGCTTCGCCTTGCATAAAATGTATGAGATTGTCTCCAATGCAACCCACGAAAGAGCTCATTTTTGCCAAAAACCTTTTTTTTAATGAATTTTTATTTCCTCATATTGTTGCCTACATTGTGTGATTCCGTGTGTGCCAAATAAAGTAGTTTTCTTTCTTTCTTTCTATTAATTTTCAAAGAAAAAAAAATAGACTCAATTTATTTCAAAAATCAGTAATGCAGTTTTAGATTTCATCAACATCAGGCCCGAGAATATACAACTTCATCTATGGATTTAAAAAAAATATCAGGTAGCTTTAGTCAGAAATTTTAAAAATAATTTGTTAAAAATGAGCTCTTTCCTTTAGTTTGCCATGTATTATTACTTCCCAGAATTTGTCCTTATTAACTACACTTTCGGATGCTGTAATAATACAGGGTGTTTTGTTTTCAAAATCAACTGGTTCGATTACTGGGTAGCAAAAACGATTTTTCATAAATCCAATGATGCAGTTTTAGTTTTCTTCAAAATCGGGCTCGAGACTCCTTTCAGTGTTGTTCGATATTCCTTATAGTTTCGGATTTGGCCCTAAAGGCACACTTAAAAAATCACCCTGTATTCAGTTACACATTGTAATAAAGATAAACAAAAGTATGCCATGTTTTAAGTTGGTTGTTGGTTGTTGTTCAACCTTAAATATTGCCACGCACTCTAAAACAGCCGATATACAGCAATAACAATAAAACTGGCCAAGCGCGAGTCGGACTCGTGTGCCCGGTTCTGACCAATTCATTTTTGTAACATGTTATTTTAACACTATAGACTTCTTATAGATTTTCCTGTAATCTGTAGGTAAAGAATTGCATTTTTCTTTGAAAATCTGAATTTTTTAGAAATGTTTCGGAATCAAGAGGGGGTATGGTCATTTTTGGTCTAATTTCTTGAATAAATTCATATCTGCTTATTTTAAAATTATGAAAAAATATAATTAAAACCCTTGCAGAAAGCCCTTTCATTTGATATGTCAGTTTGAAAAACTCTTTTTTTTATTTTCGACCCCCAAAAGTGACCCCCATACTCAAACTTTATTTATTTACATAACATATCCGTATTTAGGTCACAAAAGCCCATATATGGACCAAATTTCAACAGAATCGGTTCTGTAGATCCGGAGAAAATTGGCTGCGACAGACGGACAGACAGTCAGACAGACACCAGAGTGATCTTATAAGGGTTCCGTTTCTTACGGATGTTCGGAACCTTAAAATGCCCTCGTGTAGTTAGAATACGTTTTCCAACTCACTCTCGGTAAATTAAAAAAAAAACATAAACTATTGTTTAAAATAGCTCGCAGAATTTCTTTGTTCGTCTTGGTCGTCTTTCGTGGGCGTGGATATTATACTATAAATAGGTGGCTGGCCATCGCACTTTTACGCACTAGAATAAAATGCACTTCATTGCCTGCCTAAAAGCAGAAATAGTTTGGTTTAGCCTAAATTGGATCTTACCTGTTAACTTAAGTCTTCGCTGGTTGCTAGGTCTTAGAAGCCTAGATACCTAAAACAAAACAGAAATAATTATTAGTAAAAATATGAATCTAACTATGGTGTACAATTGAAAATATAAGTTCCATTGGCTTGGCTCTAAATGCAATGTTTTGACAAAAAATTGTTTTTGCAAATGTGGAAACCTGAAAATCGATCAGGAAGATCGAAAGAAATTTGCCATACACACCCTCATAATCAGTCAAGTATATAAAAAAAACCGGCCAAGTGCGAACCGGATTCGCCCACCAAGCGCGTACAGTCGCGGGCCTGTAGACAGCGAGCATTGGGTGGCTCGCCGTGTGATCAGAACCAGGGGGGCTACTCTCTAACGAAATCCGTAGTTTCGGGCTTAGTTGCGGGCGGGCGTATTCTACTCCGTATCACCTACAGACTTACGATTAGTCCCGAACCCGAACTGAGAATGAATGACAACACAATTTCACAGTAACTGTCAAATCGTGTTATCATTAGTTCTCAGTGGTTAGGTGATACGAAGTAGAAAATGCCCGCCCGCAACTAAGCCCGAAACTACGGATTTCGTTAGAGAGTAGCCCCCCAGACCCGGGTCGACGGCGCGCTGTGTTCCACGCGCGCCTCAAAGAGCTGTCAGCATAACAGACAGATCCCGCTAGGGCCAGTGCCAGTGCTAGGGCTGCGGACTTTTTTCGAAAGAGTCACCGCGGCAATGGAACGCCTTAAAAAAAAGGTTTCCGTACAGTAGCTACAAATTACTTTAAATAAAGACTTTGTTTATAATTTAATTACAAATGTATAGTTTTCAGACTTTTCCCTAGACTTGGAGTATAAGACGGTATTATTTGCCATATTTCATAGCTATAGGTCAACGGGAAATACATTTTAATTGCATTAAGAGCAATCGCGATCGGTGAGCAGTGGTGGCCGAGTGGTAACGGCTCCGACTTACGAGTTGTAGATCGCGGGTTCAAACCCAGCCAGGCACATTACTTTGTGTAATTTATTTCATCACCACTGCTCTCAAAATGGTAAAGGATAACATCGTGAGGAAACTGGCATGTCCTATAATCAAAAATTCGAAGACATGTGACATTCACCCACCCGCATTGGGCCCGCGTGGTGGATTACGGCCCATTCCCTCTCCTAGAGAGGAGGCCTGAGTCCCAATAGTGGGAACATTATAAGGCCGACTATGCTATGCCTTAAGAGTGTCGCAATATACATTTTCTGCGGCATAAACGACCGAAACTTTTTCTCGTTAACTTAGAAGTTTTTTTTCACAGCTGCAAGGGTCCATAGACTTGAGTATATGGTTTTAATTTCAACTCGATACCCCCATACGTTCCCGAGATAAACGGTCAGACAGACGGACGGACAACAAAATGATTCTATAGGTAAGGGTTCCGTTTTCCTTTTGAGGTATGGAACCCTAAAATCAAGTTTTTACGCAATCGTTCATTAGTATCGAGAATATTGTTATTAGTAGTAAGCGACTGAGAGTTATACAAAGAAAGAAATAATTCTGTTTCCGAACTAACAATATGCCAATCTATGCCAATTTAATACATACCTTTAAATTACAACTTTGAGTTCAATTTCGCGTAACCGGTGGGGAAATTCCTACTTCACAGTTTGGGTAGGCAAACGATCTATGTATCATTATGCAGCAAAATTGCGATGCCAGTCTCAATCTGAAAATGGAATGTTTTTTACGCTGCCTAATAACTTGTCTACTCGAGCGAGTTAACTTGACATCTGGCTCGAATGACGTTTGTGCAAAGTACAGTGTGCTAAAATGATTTCGATTCCGTTTCATATTCTTTTACGAAAATCTATACTTAATTTTATAAAGCTGAAGCTTTTGTTTTTGTCGAGAAAGGATAGGCTATAACATCACGCTACGAAAAATAGGAATGGAGCATTAATGGAAAACGTAACACAGACGAAGCTGCGCGGGTCAGTTATTATTATTTATTCATTTGTTTTGACTACAAAGGTCCAATTGTTAGTAAAATAAAAAACACAAGGAAAAAACTTAATCTACAGGTTAGTAACTTAACTTATTCTTTATATATAAAATTAAATTAAATTGGTTTATTTCAGGCATTATAAACCCATAGAATTCAATAATTTAAATTAAATTAAATTAGATTTGGCACATAAAATTGAATTTTTTCACATATTATTATTATTAAATAAATACAAGAAATTACAAAATTTCATATACTAAATTAATTAAAAAATCATCATTACAGTCAATTAAAAATTCATTTACATGATATCGCTATATATTTTCAAAGAAATATTAATAGTAATCATAGAAATAAATGTTACAGTGGAATATCAAATCAGTACTGGAATTCCGAAAATGGAATCAAGATTCAATAGTGATAACGTATTCAATTTACGGCTTTCTTAGAAAAGGGATCAAGTTAGGTTACGTAATTTAAAGTTTCACTAACTTGAGTAGTACTCAAGTTAATTCATTCTCAAATTAATTGGATGTAGTAGGATCCAAACTTTATGTTGTGTAACAAATAGATCACAATTTAAAGTTTAAAACGTTATATTTAATACACCTTCTCTCGTTGGCGCGCATTTTTCCTACAATCTCCAACCATCCGAACATGCTCCGTATTCAGCGAATCGAAATAATGATGTCTTTTACGAACTTGATAAATACCTCTTTGACGGACTGTAACAGAATTTTGCGTGTAATAAACTTTTCCATGAAGTACCTTTTGAATATTCTCATAATGGACCTTCTCTTGATGATAAATATAAACGCGAAGTTATTAAGATTATGTACAGTGCAGTAAGCATTGGTGCAAATTTAGGCACTTGTCTCACCGCTGGCGATCAGCGAGTAGCGAATAAAGCTTCAAACTCGAAACGAGTTGGCGAGTAGCGAGTGAAAAGTTTCGATAGTTTTGACGCTCGGCTTTCAGTGAGAGCTTTCGTGCGACGGGCTTTTACTCGCAATACTCGCTCCGGCCCGTACTATAGGTAGAAATTACCGCTGTTTGGTGAGTTCTGACCGCCAAGCGAACATCGTCGAGCGAGTGTCGCTGAGCGAGTAGAATCTTTGATAGCTCTTGTCGCTGCGATTAACTAGAGGTAAGAGCCGCTCGCCGGCAGTATGAACAGCCAGCTATTGACAATGAATGTATGTTTCTTTTACTCACACGAGATCTGTTTGTCCCTTTCCTCAGCGAGCAAATACTCGATAGCTACTCGCTTCCTCGCTGCGCATTGTCCATAGTAAAGATGTTCATAATGATGTGTACAATGAACCCTTAAGAGGTATTTCGATTATGCTGTTACAAATCTCTCTTAAACGTTGATATGTGACGGAAAATGCGATTTCTACAATAAATGATAGAGACATAGAATCTCATGTAATGACGAATAGGTATGTAGTTCCAAAATGGACAAATAAATTAATTAATACTAAAGGATTTCACATCGAATCCAACATTGGGTGTTTAATCTTCTTTTCACCACTCTCCAGGAAATGCTAAAAGCTTTTATGATCAATCATCGAAGTGCAATATTGAATTCTATAGGTTTACACAGTGTGCGGGCACCACTTTACAGGGATCATCCAACTACTCGTTGTTTGGTCACAGACCATGGAATGCCAGTGATTGGACATTTTACTTGCATTTCTCACAACCTAGAGAAAATCCAAGACAGACTAAGTACAAAAAAAAAAACGAAGTTGTGAGCTTTTTAAAATCTATGATGAACAGAGACAGCACTTATTTCTTGTGACTCTCGAATCACTCACAAACTACGCCATAGTGCCATCTAGTACAAACGACGTTTTTCGAAGCAGGGATACAAGAATAATTTCAAAAACATATTACCTACTACTTTTTTACAGATTTCAGGTTCTATCATCATCTTCATAACAGCCGAAAGACGTCCACTGCTGGACATAGGGCTCCCCCAAAGGGGGGTTTATTTTTTTCAAATCGTACTATATATTACATTTATTTATTTTAATTTTATTTCAGACAGCCAATGATCCATTACATTTACATTTATATTGTTCGGATGAACTTAAAAACTATGTGTCCTCTGGGTGAGGCTCCATACCAGCGGGCTGTCCGACTTATTGCCTATTTATTACCTTCAACATTTTAAAAACAAGTATTCGTTCATGTAGATTTCTGATAGTACTCAAATATACTATTGGTACAACCCGTCAATTTCTACGAATTAACAGTGACATTCATTCGCACCGTGGTCACTGATTGCAATATCGGTGTAAAGTAGTACTTAGTACGGTACAGATCATTTTAAAAACAAAAAAACCCATACAAACTCAACAGTTTACGATATATCCGTGTTTTATTGAGTAGAAAGAGTTTTCAATCTCACGCGTTTTTGAAGTGAAAACTTCTTTAGCGGCGTTGAGCACTTTTTCTGTAATGGGTATAAAATCTTAAACTCGCGTCAGGACACGTGACCTGATCGAAAAAGCGTAAGACGGACTCGCGTCAGGGTCACGTGATGCTGATCGAAAAAGCGTAAGATCGAGGGGAAGGGAGAGGAACTAGTATCTCCCACTCTTTCTACCGTGCCTGAGTGTGCTGCTCCGCTTAGGCGGCACAGGGCGCTTGCGCGAATGTCCGTCTGTGTTTATGTACAGCGTGCCACGCGTATCCAAGGATACGAAATTACGGAATTACGAAATTATGGATGAAAGTTGATTTTTCTAAGAGATAAAAATTACTGTAATATATAAATAAATAACGATATAATATTATGAATAATAACATGTAAATTGTCATATTTGTGTACGATAGCGCAATAAATAAACATTGTATTCTACCTCATAAATGATAGTATTTTTGTACTTATAATTAAACACAACGTTAATACTAAAGTTTTCACTTCTGCCGGCACTCCCGGAGTGCTACCGGTGTTTTTTTTTTATAAACTCACGGTTTTTGTAAAAACCCGATGAAAGTTTTAACAATGCCGTCTCTAGCCGTGGCGGCTGGGTGGTGTCTGTGCACTAGTTTGCATTAATCTCCGTGATGTTCGTGGTCACGCAGTGCGTGGAATTTTGCAACAGAGGAGGATTTAGCCTAATTTTATCAAAATTCCAATATTGTTTTCGGCTTCCTTGCCCGCTAGATGGGATTATTTTAACGCATTTTTAAGTCAGACTAAGTATTTTGCTTATTAGATACAACAGCTTACCATGTAGTGAATCTATCAGAGCACAAATTAAGCTTTATCTCTAACTCTTGTAGAAACTAGTTGAATCCCTAGAACTGAATTGACTGTTTTGTTCTTTTAATGAAATGGTCAACTTTGTCGTGAGGTAGAGCGAACAAGTTTAATTTCCCTTTATTTACAATTTTACAAGCTTTTATTCAACTTGCTTTGTTAGTCAGAGTACGGGTTGCATCATGCAATTGAGTTTCAGAACAGGTTTCCTCAACCAATTGAGCTGAGACTTTGCATATAAGTTTGCTTTGTAAGACTATATACCTACTATAGATTCATGGTAATATAAGATATTATTCTACAATTCTACATCCATTAAGGCGGACTTTCAAAGATAGTGGGCCGGTGATCGGTCAAAATATGGAATACGAGATGAAACAGATTGACAAACATCCTATTTCGTCAACCTTTTTTTTTCTATTTCATTCCAACGTTTCGTATCGAACGCAAAAGCTTACACGCGTCACCTTATATTGCAAGCGGAGTAGTTGATTAAGTCTGTTACGCGGAAGCCTCATAACTTATTGCATATACAACCTGTAACAGAATTAACGCAATACCTCTTAAGGGGTCATTGAACTCATCATTATGAACAGCTTTCACTATGGGACCAACAATGAAATCGCGAAAAAACAAATCGACTTCCGCATACATTTCTGTGCGCTTAACTCGATAAAATGTACTGAACAGCTTTTTTTTTCGCGAGTTCGGTTTGCAAATTGCGACTATTGCAAACATATGTACCTAGTGAAAATTGTATATTTTGTATATTTGTATTTGTGAACCGATTCTTGTTAGTTTATTTTCCCATTAATACTTTTGATTAAAAACCGTGCATCAAATGAAATATATCATCCAAAACTAAACTAGATTGGATTCCGATATTGCAATATCTATGGCCGCTGCAAAAATCTGTGTGTAGATTTTTTTGTGGCCTCGTTTCGTACCCACTTCTCTCCCCCGTATTACAACCCCGTGACATTGACCTAGCAGTTTCGCGAGCGCCCTGCCATCTCCCCTAAGTAAAAGTTGTGTACTTTGAGGGAACCGTGGTATGGGGCAAGGATATTTTGCTCTCTCAATATTTTTCAATAATCCACCCTGCTGCAATGTAAATTTCATAGCTGACAATTTTCTGTTTGTCATTCGTCGTATTGTTTTCAACGAAAAGATTTGATTGAAGGAAAATACAGTGAAAGCAGTAAAGTTGCCTTGATTCACTTCCGGGCCCTGTAATATAACGGCAAGTATGTGAGATAACGACAAAATTGTCTCATTTTCACTATGAAGTGCGTTTAATAAACCCGAAAAATATGTAAATGTAAACCTTACTTGTGAACAAAGATGTAAAATGAATGGAAATACCATATGAAAGATTTGAGAGCTCAATCTTATCATATGGTGTGGACATATCTAGCGATTTAAGTCGCTTGTCTTGTCAAGATTTAAATTACTAGATGTGCCCTTGCGCGTCTGGTTAAAAAAATACTACAAAGTAAAAAAAATACTTTTTATTTCGGAAGTCGATATTTATGGAAGTTTCTTTGTATTTTGACACCGACTTCCGAAATTAAAGTTATTTTTTACTTTGTAGTGTTCTTTTTAACCGACTTCAAAAAAAGGAGGAGGTTCTCAATTCCACCGCGTAAATATATATATATGTGTGTTCGCAGATAACTTCGTCGTTTATGAACCGATTTCGATGAATCTTTTTTTATATGAAAGGATATGCTGCCGAGGTAGTCCCATTGCCACCACGTCAGGATGTGAATCATCACATCCTGACGTGGTGGCAATGGTACCATCAGGTAACCCTGAGAAATCGAGGGCAAATCTCGAAAATTGTAGGCACGCATCTGGTAATAACTTGATATTCGTGTGTATATCGGGTGATAATACAAAACAATGAAGGTATGGATCAGACCTGATGATGGAGACGATAGAGAGTCAAGGAAACTCCGCATCGGTATGTAGGAACTACCAAGTGTTTGGGCTTATTTCATTCGTATTGACGAGACCTTTACACCGAAAGCACTAAAATTTATTATATAGGCCCCAGTTCATACCATAACATCACGCCGCGGCGGTACGCTGTGAATGGGTACCGGTAAAAAGTGAAAAATTAAAAACAGTCGGTAGTTTTTGGTTATTTCGTGTTTTGACACCGACTTTCGAAATTAAATTTATTTTATACTTTGTAGTGTTTTGTTTATGGAAATCGGTTATATTTTTTGTAAATAAGTTTTTTTTTTATTTGGAAGTCGTTTGTATTTTTTTCAAAGATTTTTTGGACAGTGCTCCTGACATGCGAATGCGAACATTGTTTAAAAATTAGTAGAATAAATTGTCCCTTTGACCTCGTGCAGCGTGGCACAACCTCCTCGTTGAAGACGAGACGAAATATGACAAGATTAAAAGTAAGTACAGTCAGTGAAAAATACAGAATCCTTCCAAGAAATTTATAGAAGGCGTTTCTGCGAACGAAATTAATCGTTAATTACATAGTCCAGTTCTTATTAGTCGAAGCCAGTAAACCGTAGACGGCAAGTAATTAAATATTTCTAAAAATAAATAAATTTCCTTGAATCAAAGGCAGGTTTGTGCCAAGTGGTTACAGCATGACCTACATAGTATGAAGGAAGCGAGGCGATGTGTTTTTGATTTTGTATTTACAGTTTTCTTAGTTAGTTATAATTTATTTATTATAAATAATAATTAACTAACGGCCTCCGTGGTCGAGTGGTTTAGGCGTTTGCCTTGTGACCCACTGGTCGTGGGTCCCATGGGAAGCATACTTTGTAAAGTTGTTTTCAGTTTGGCTAGGATATTGCAGGCTTGAATCACCTGATTGGCTGATAAAAATATGATTCCGTGCTTCGGAAGGCACGTATAACCCGGTGGTCCCAGCCACCAAACGGCGGTCGTCAAATAAACCATGTCAGAGGCCCTTGAGGCGGTTCAGAAACTCTGACTCTCTCTCTCTCTCTCTCTGGTGTGTGGGGTCGGTCTTACTCACACGATAAGATTTTTTATTTATTTATTTATTCATTCATTCATTAAAATTATAACACACAACCAAGGCGATGTTATAACGTACATATAAACATATAAAACGTTACAAGACAATACATCAAACGTCACAAAAACATTACAATACATCAATCATCATGATTGATGTATTGTAATGTTTGTAATTGAATTGCGATGTTTTGTAATTGAATCATTATGATTGTGATTGTTGTGTACAAGAGCCTCGTATGTACCTACATAGGCAAAAAAAATTTTTTTTTATTTGTAAAGCGTCTTTTGAACTCAAATGTCATAAAGTGGCCGGTCTCAATTTTGTCTTCGATTTGAGTGTGCCGCCATTTTAAGCATTCTTTGATAAAAAGCCTCCTATTTAAATTTCATCAATATTTTTTATGTATTTCTGCTTTGATTATGAGACTTTTCAACTCGTTATGAATTTACTGAAAAATGTTTGTTTCAATATCAGAGTTACTTTGCTAATCAGTACGATCCAATTAATTTGTTTAACAAAGCGATGAACATTTGAGTTTGGTGTTTGATAAGCTCCAAAATGAAAACAACCCGTTTTGGAGCTTAAAATTGTCACATTACCAGGAATGTAATTTGGCTCTATTTGAACGCAACACACGTGTTCATGTTTGCGCGTATTCTAGCATTAATATACGTATGTAGTAAAACGTAAAACAAAAAATATGCCTACAAATATGCTAAAACTAGCTGCCGCCCGCGATTTCGTACGCGCGCATATACAGTTTTTTCCCGTTTCCGAAGTAATTTCGGAAAATCCTCTCTTAGTGCTTTTCTACACTCCTTGAGAAAATTTCAGCTTTCTACGGCCATAACATAAAAACATAGTGTCTGGAGTGAAAGACGATTGCGATGTAAATACTTTATTGCCAAGCTTCACCTATTTTATACAATTTATAAATTAAGTACCAGATACTCCCTCAGAGATAAATTTAAAGATATAAACATAATGACTGTCCCTTGTCAGTTTATTTATGTAAATATTTTGTATGCCCATAAAAATATTTAAAAATACAGTGATATACATAATGTTAATGCTAGGAATAAACACAAATTTGCTGTTCCTGTAACTAGGCTTAAAAAATAGGGGGCTCATTTAGATTGCAATGTATACGCTTTTATAGTAAATTTCCAAGTCACATTCAAGACCTAAGCATAAATAATTTCAAAGTATTTGTAAAGCGTAAACTTTACCAGAAGGCATTTTACACCATAAATGATTTTCTTGAAGACAAAAAAGCTTGGGATTGAGCTGCTCCAATAAAATATACTTAAACAGTTTTTGTTTTATTATTTTCATTATTTACTTATTTGGTATTTGTTTAGGTCTACACATTGACATTTTTATGAATATTTTAGTTTTACATTTTGAAATTTTTTTTTGTTTATATACAATTTGACATTTTTATTTATTTATTTTTTCTCTATACAATTTGACATAATTAATGACTTTGTAAAGTATTATAATTATTTTATTATGAATGGGGACTATGTGGATTATTTTTAAGAGTAATTTTAATGTTTGTCTTGCAGTTTGAGTGCTTTGTACGGCCTACACCAATATCCTTTCTTTGGTATTGTTCGTCGAGTTGTTGAGCTCCTAAGTGGATCTGACTTGAGCTTCACAACTACTGACAAATGCTTGCACTGACTGTGTGGTTCTTTCTTCTAAAGACCATCTTAGACACTAATCTGCATGGTTCTTAAAAAATGATATATTGTAAGTGTGAGGACTATGTAGGTCGTTATTTTAAGGATTGATTTCATGACTGTCTGGCAGTTTGAGTATACTATGCGGTTTCCCAAATGTTTTGGTCGTCGGTACGTTGAGCTCCTCAAAGTTCTGAGTTGAGCTGCACGATAACTGACAAATGCTTACACTGTCTGGACAAGCCCACTCAAACCTGCGTGGTGCTTTCCTCTAAAGGCCACCTCAGATGTTAACCTACATCATTTTCATAGCGTTATTGGCGATTGTATGGACTTCAAAAAATACTATGATCTCTGAGTTTGTTTCGGTGTTTCTTCTCAGGATAGTCAGCTAGAAAATACCGGCCTCATCTAGATTAATATGGCAAAAAAATATGCTTTCAAAATAAATAGCATTTATCATACAAGAATATTAACAATTTATTAAGTGGTTACCTACATGCTACGCCAACGACCTTGAGGGAACAAAACGTGTTTTACAACCGCGCGACCCAAAATTCAGTAGCTTTTTTTATACTTTTCTTATTTTTCTATGACTTTAAAAATATAGCCGAATATCAAAATGTAGATAGTTAAATTGTCTTTGAGATAATGCAAATTTCATTAAAATACGTCTGGCAGTTTAGGTCCGATTGTCGTTTTTATGTCCGTGTTAGTTGTTGTTATACCTTTACAAAATAATTACACTGTATTGAGCGAATTAAACTCAAATTTTTCATGGATCAAATTATTAAGAAAATAGTCTAATGTAACATATAGTTTTTCGAAAAAATTAAAACTGGCCGTTTAGACGTGATTGCCATTTTAAAATCAGCTACTGAGGGGTTAATAAAATACATCAAATAATACGTCACGGTAGGGCGAAAACGTTTGGATTTCTCGCTGACATATATTATAACTAGCTTCTGCCAGCGGCTTCGCCCGCGAGGGAACATATTCCCGGGTTAAAAAGTAGCCTATGTCCTTTCTCAGGCTCTAGACTATCTCTGTACAAAATTTCATTTAAATCGGTTCAGTAGTTTTGGCGTGAAAGCGAGACAGACAGACAGAGTTACTTTCGCATTTATAATCTATACTAATATATAAAGCTGAAGAGTTTGTTTGTTTGTTTGCTTGCGCGCAATCTCAGGAACTACTGGTCCGATTTGAAAAATTCTTTCAGTGTTAGATAGTCCATTTATCGAAGAAGGCTATAGGCTATATATCATCACGCTAAGACCAATAAGAAACGTATCAGTAATGAAAATTGTGACGCAGACGAAGTTGCGTGGGTCAGCTAGTCTTACTAATACATAAAGCTGAAGAGTTTCTTTGTATGAGTTTTTTTGTTAGTAGTATTATATACTAGCTGACCCGCGCAACAATTTGGTGCGGCGCTCACACGTTTGCCATTATACTTGTTCTATCCCGTCAGAGCCAATGTGAAAATGTCCGATACAGACTTAAATATCTCTGTGTTGATAGTAACTGTATCTGATTTATCATAAATCGGAGCAAAAAAGCTGTCCATTAGCTTATAAGCGAACCAATCCAGTTAAAATGAAAAATAATTAATTTAAAATTTAAAAAAATCGTCTGTCGATGATCCGGAACGAGTAGATTCGCAAATTTTCTTTTTACAAAGGCGATATGTGCTCATCAATGATCTTCGTTTTTTTTAAATCTTCAACTGAATAAATAAAACCCATATTTTTTGAATGGCGTACCACTCATCTGCTGATATTTTTTATTTTTATGATCCTTCCGAGACGCGTTCCATAATATTGGATGCGCCTGGTATAGTTCTATAAAACCGAAAACTTTTTCATTTGTCCATGCACGTGACGATTTTGTAGATGAGGATTACATTATCGCTCGTCGTATAGCACTCGATGCGTGTTGGAACAGGACTGAGCAAATCACCAATATGTGGACGGAACGCCAGCATTGGCTCAGATTCCTTTGATAAAACAAACACGCGCCGGCCAGCTACCAAAGCTCGCCCCAACGTTGGGGCCAATGCTATTTTCTAGATCCAAACGTTGGACGAGTGGCGTTGGGGCCAACGTGTAAAACCGGCCTGAAAGCTTACGCGGCGGGCGCCTGCTCCGACAATATTCCACTAGCCGCCGGTGCGCGCGAATGTTGTATATATGCTTGTGTTGCAGCTACAGGACTCCCCCTCAAGTGAAGTAACCAAAACGGCATATCCAGGATTCATAGAAGTGTTTTGCTTTTATTTTTGACGTCATCTCTTTTATACGGATAGCTTCGGGCCAGCGTGTCGCTCTTTTACTGCAGCTGTACGTAGTCGACTGGAGTTGGCACGTCGATTGTCTCGATCCGCTACTACGTTATCTTTACCGCTTATATGACGTCTATATCTGTAGTGAACTCGCTGATAAACAGTAGTTGGCGTGTTCGCCGCTGCGTGTCGCTAGTTGACGGCGATTTGTGGATGGTGTAAGAGAGCGTTGTATGATCGGTGTAGACTATGAGTTCGCGTCCTTCAAATATCTTTCGGAAATATTGAACAGCCATGAAGATTGCCAAGAACTCTCTGTCGAACATACAGTATCGTTGTTGTGATTCTGATAACTTCTTTGAGAAATAGCCGAGAGGTATCCGTTTGTTGTTGACTCGTTGTTAGGGTTCCGAACATCCGTAAGGAACGGAACCCATAAGGATCACTCAGCTGTCCGTCAGTCTATCCGTCTGTCACAGCTAGTTTTGTCTGGATCTACTGGACCGATTCTGTTGAAATTTAGTATACATATGGACTTCTGTGACCCAAATACGGACGCGTTACGTTAATAAATAAATTTTAAGTATGGAGGTCACTTTTGGGGGGTCAAACTAGAAAATTAAACAAAAAAACTGTTTTACGTGACACATCAAATGAAAGGGCTTACCTATTTACTGTGGGGGTTCCATTTTTTTATTATTTTAAAATAAATGGTTTTGAACTTATTAAAAAAATTACTATTCCTATTTCCAAAAATTGTAGGCTCAGTAGTTTCGGTGATAATCTCCGAAACTACTGAGCCTAAAATTTTGAAAAAAAAAAATACACACATTGCCGTGTACGCATCTGGTATTGTGTAAAATACCTAGACAAACTATAAAATAATAATATTTTATACATTACCTTAATGTTTTAGGAATTCTATACATTGCCAAAATATTGTATAGAATAACGGGTTATACAGATTACCGGTAACATATTTATTGATATGCATATTAACATAAAAAGGAACTTTATTTTGTTTCCAAAAGGTAACAAAAGAACAAAGTAGTAATTACTTAGCGATATCAAACATCGGATATTTGGATGTACCCAATATCCATAATATCTGTTTTAAAGTAATCACTGCGGTTACCTACGGATCCGAGTAAGTACCTACTCTTTTTGAGTTGTAAAATAATTGTTTTGTCTAAATAATTTTGATAGTGAATCTTTATGGTAATTTTACTAGAAGTATTAATGATGTCATAGATAAAGGATATAACCGACTTCCAAAAAAAAAACACTACAAAGTATAAAATAACTTTAATTTCGGAAGTTGCTGTTTTTGGTTTTTTTTTTTTAACTTTGGTAACTTTGCCGGTTATATTTTTTTTTGTAAAAAGTTTTTTATTTTTCGTTTTTAAGTCGTGTTATTGGATGACGTCATTGACTAATCAGAAATCGAGTGGACGTCGTTTATCCGCTCCGCTGCCTCACTCCGCTGTAATGGACAGGCACCCTTATGGTTGCCAAGCATGAACAATAACAGAACAATTAATTAACAAACTATAGTCTGTATTTTTAATCTCTGAGATTAAATTGACAAGTGCAAATGTCAAACTGACATAGATTACAATAGCACTACGCGATTACATTTGCACTTGTCAATTTAGTCTCCGGAATTAAAAAACAGACTATAAATGTCACTCAAAATAGTATAGAGTAAGAATTGAAGTTAAAAAGGCCATTTTAGCAAAATCATAATATTAACCACACAACAATCTGTCTTTCATTTTCATCTGTATCGCTAACGGTTTAAGGTTGATTGGGAAAATTTGATAGTGACGGGTAGCGTGATGTGCTTTCTGATTCTGCTTAAGAGGCCTTATTAGACCCACAAAGAGAAAGTAAAAGAAAAAAATATAAAAACACCAGTTTAGAGAAGCAAAAAAAACCGTAATCCTAAAAAGTATGTAGGTAAAACATAAAAGTGGCGAGAGATGGAAAAGGGAAATGACCAAACTAGTAACTGAGTGGCATGAAAAATAAGAAAAGTAGGACCGGTAAAACTTTGGGAGGACTTAAAAAGTTTAGCCGGTTTAGGGGGGCTACTCTCTAACGAAATCCGTAGTTTCGGGCTTAGTTGTGGGCGGGCATTTTCTACTCCGTATCACCTAACCACTGAGAACTAATGATAACACGATTTGACAGTTACTGTGAAATCGTGTTGTCATTCATTCTCAGTTCGGGTTCGGGACTAATCGTAAGTCTGTAGATGATACGGAGTAGAATACGCCCGCCCGCAACTAAGCCCGAAACTACGGATTTCGTTAGAGAGTAGCCCCCCAGAGACGATTCGGAAGGCCAAAGACAGAAACATGTAGATTTATTATTAAGAGAAGGCCTCTGTTAAAGGACTGTTTCAAATAATGGAGCGAACGTCAAATTATATTCAAATAAAGTGTACAAACACAGATAACAAAATAAAGGCTTATTTTTAGGGTTCCGTACCTATAGGGTAACCAACGGAACCCTATTACTAACCTTCCGCTGTCCATCCGTCCGTTCCTCCGTCCGTCTGTCGGTCCGCTCGTCCGTCTGTCTGTCAGCGGGCTGTATCTCAAGAACCGTAGTAGGTAGACAGTTAAAATTTTCACATGTTGTGTATTTCTATTGCCGCAATAACAACAAATAATGAAAAAAACTGGCCAAGTGCGAGTCAGACTCGCGCGCAAAGGGTTCCGAACGAATTTAATTTTTTTAACATGTCATTTTAACACTACAGTCTTCTAATAGGTTTTCCTGTAATCTTTAGGTGAAGATTTATTATATCCATTTTTTTTTAATTTTAGGCACAGTAGGTTCGGAGATAAGAGGGGGAATGGTCATTTTTCGTCTAATTTCTTGAATAACTTCTAAACCGTTTATTTTAAAATTATGAAAAAAATATAATAAAAACCCTCACAGTAGGCCCTTTCATTTGATACGTCACACAATATTGTTCAAAAAACATTTTTTTAAAGTTTCTAGTTTGACCCCCAAAAGTTACCCCATACAAAAAAAAAAAAATTTACGTAACGCGTCCGTGTTTGGGTCATAGAAGTCTATACCTATGTGTACCAAATTTCAACAGAATTGGTCTAGTGGATCCGGAGAAAACTGGCTGTGACAGACGGACAGACAGACAGACAGACACCCGAGTGATCCTATAAGGGTTCGGTTTTTTTTCGGATCCCTAAAAATAAGGTTTGTGGTACGGAACCCTTCGTGTGCGAGTCCGACTCGCACTTGGCCGGCTTTTTTTGGTAACTCACATATTTGCAGAACGTTCAATATACAGATTTTAAAACACGGTTGTCCGAATGTACTGCAAAAGTTGGGGACTAACATATGCTGACTAACTGTAAACATTTGAATAAAGAAATGCGTCGCTTTGAAAATAGACCAGTTACCGTACAGATGAATTAGATCGCAATAAATTGCACTGTCCTGTGTAAAAAGTTCGAAATTGTAATTTTAGTTTTAAAAATCGGGGGAGGTAGTATCGCTACACTACTGTGTTTTTTGCATACCATATCCAGGCCCGTTACCGTAGGCAGATTCGAAGCGATTGGTCCCATTATATTGCACTATCCTGTTTTTTTGTGATGTTGTTAAGATAAATACCAGTAGTGTACACCCAATTTTTCAACTTCGAAAGACTTGTGCTAACTTCGTGGTGCTCGGAAAACTTATTAATTTTCACTCATTTTCAAGATTTAGGCTAAATTCTTTTAAACGGTGCATTCCATGGAGAATGTCAATCAGTAAACTTTTAAAGAAGACAAAATTTGCAACAATTTGAGAGCAACTGGTAGATTTGTGGGTTTAAAAGATACTTCTTCTTCTTATCGTGTAAGCAGTAAGATCTAACGACCCCACACACCCTAGTATCAGAGTTTCTAAGCCGCCTCAAGGGCGTCTCTCTTTCTAAAAAATACTGAGGTGCTGCATTTCGAAGGTAACTTTTCCAAAATGTTCGAAATTATAGTTTAAGCTTTACAATCGGGGAGGTAGAATCGCTATATTCTAATCTTTTTTTGCATAAAACATCTGAGAGTAAAACTACTGACGTATTACTGATATAACCGTTTCAGTTGAGGAATTATCAAACATTCTTAGGTTTAAAAGTTAATTTTTTGAACCTCCTCCCCTGTCGTTGACGTGTGTACACGACAATATAAGAAGGCCTAGCTGGCCTAGCACGAATATTTTTGACGTCCATGTTGTAACGTGACGTAAAATTTTACCATACCTAAAATACGCGCTTCACACATACCTAATAGTTACCCATTTGAATTGGAAACTACCTAAATTCATATTTTTGTATGATATAAATGTGTATGTCGCATGAAATTGAAACAAAATACCATGAGATTGTAGTATTTTATATTCAAAATTCACTTAGTGTACCGTTACTATACGTCAAAATATTCGTGCTAGGCCCTATTAATACACTAACAGAAAAGGTATGTTAGTCTATTTTCAGAATATACATGTTATAGTTAAAACCCCTTCTCAGTTACAACCCGTTTTCTCTAGTTAAACCTAGTTTTCACTAAATGTCTTTGTTACAACTCGAATTTCTTAGTTATTACTAGAACTTACTGCTTCAAATGTTTAAATTTTAGAAAAAAAATAAAAAAACCCCAACACAAAGAACTTTAAAAAGTAATAATACTTATATTTGGTAAATAAAAAATATTTGCGGTCTCCCGAGGCGAAGACCGTTGGCTCAAAGAATCGTACCTATATTAAACGAAAAGGATCAATAGAAATTATTTTTTACTTTTTAAAGTTCTTTTTGTCGAGAGTTTTTAAAATTTTAATTTAATTTTTTTTTCATGCTTTTTAAACTAAATTTTCATTTCGTTTCTTCATGCTCTTTCAATATAGTGTACATTATTCTGCTAGTCAAGCCCTTTCATTTCATACCCATATTTAGGAAAATGTGAAAAAAAATGTAATTCGCCATTTTGTGATGGCGGCCATCTTGAATTTGAAATTTGCTATAGTGTACAGTATTCTACTAGTCAAGCCCTTTCATTTGATACCCATATTGAGGGAGTAGTGAAAAATAAATGTAAAACCCCATTTTGTGGCGACGGCCATCTTGGATTTGAAATTTGTCATTGTGTATAGTATTTTACTAGTCAAGCTCTTTCATTTGATACCCATATTATATAGTAGACAGGGATGTTAGTTGTGAAAAAATATGCAATCCGCCATTTTGTAGCGACGGCCATCTTGGACCGATTTTCATCAAACAGAGCTAAGAACACTCCCGACTAACGCACCTTTCAAACAAAAAAATCAAAGTCGGTTCATCCGTTCGGGAGCTACGATGCCACAGACAGACACACACACACACACACAGACACGTCAAACTTATAACACCCCGACGTTTTTGCGTCGGGGGTTAATAAAACTAGTTCTAACCTTAGTTAAAAATAGTATTAAAGAAACTTGTTGGGGATTGAAAAATTTGGTTGGGGCGTTAACCTATAGGACCGTCGACGATTATCTTGACAACATTCTGAGTATAAAGTAGTTTAAACATATACACTATACAGTTAAAATGTTAAATAACATCCCTGTCAATTTAAACGTAAGTAAAATACCAAAGTGGCTACTTTAATATAAAATGAAGTATTTAGTTGGTTAGAAAGGTCTAACTAAACTCATTGAGTAATGACAGTGTACGTTTACCGAATATTTCAGAACTGGGGCACAACTGACATTAGCTTCTTTAACGTAAAATGATTAATTTAGGAAGCTCTTTTAGAAAATACGATCCTTACTGCAGTTGGTTATGCAGTTTGTCTTAACTCATCGAATAATGTCAGTGTACGTTTACCCAAATATTTCAGAAATGGGGCACGATTGACATTAGCTATTTTTAACACAAAGTGAACTGTACCGTCAACTATACTTAAATTATACAAGTTTTCCACTTATATACATTTTTAATGTGCCTCCTACAACCTGCACAATTAGGTAATATCCAATCCATAATTTTTAGGGTTCCGAACAAAAAACGGAACCCTTATAGGATCACTCGGGTGTCTGTCTGTCTGTCCGTCTGTCACAGCCAGTTATCTTCGGATCCACTGGACCGATTCTGTTGAAATTTGGTACACATATGGACTTCTGTGACCCAAACACGGATGCGTTACGTAAATCACAATTTTTTTAGTGTGGGGTTTTGGGGGACAAACTAGAAATAAAAAAAAAAGTTTTTTGAACAATATTGTGTCTGAAAAAATTCAGATTATAGTTCTTTACCTACAGATTACAGGAAAATCTATAAGAAGTCTATAGTGTTAAAATAACATGTTACAAAAATGAAATTGGTCGGAACCCTTTGCACACGAGTCCGACTCGCACTTGGCCAGTTTTTTTCTCTAGTTACCCTGTTTGCTGCCATTCTTCACATTTTTTACCTGGAAAATGAGCTAGCTTATAAAACTCTCTCAGTATTAAATTCATATTAAAGTAACTCATTCCCTGGCTTCACCTTCGCAAAGTGAAATATCTGATGTTATTGAACATTCCCGTCTACGCGTTCCGAACGCTTGCACTATAAAATGTAAAATTCTTTATGAAGCAGAATCAAGATTGCAGATAGGTACGAGCAACAGCGCAACTACGATGCGACGACACCTTATAGAAATTGATTTATCTAAGGCTTCGTAGCTTAACGCGTATGATAACGACTATCATAGGCGTTAACCAATTTCTTTCAAAATGGTCGTCGCATGGTTGTCACATTGTCACGTTGTCGTTTTTGCTTTCAAGCGCAGAGCGCCAATTTAGCTATACGTAAACAAGTCTTGTTAAGGCTTGTTACATGCCAATGACCTTGTGCAGATAAACGGAGCTAACTACTCCTCTACGCGCCACTCCGCTATCCGCACATTTTTAATTTAGTATAAAAAAATAAAACGTATTTTAAAAAAGTAACAAAACCAAATTATTTTCGTTTGTATTGCGAAGCAGCAGATATTTTGTTTTTTGACTTTTGTTAAAAAATGAAGGAGTAAAATGGTATCATCTCAACGATTTGGAGGTGATTTGATGATTTTTTTTCTTATTATGTGATACGGATACATAAATTCTAGCTAAACCAAATTACGTTACGTATCACATCATGTAGATTACTACCTATTTTTTTCAGATGTAACTTATCTGTAAATACCAACGAAAAGTTGCTTCATCTGCACGCTGTTTTCTCGAGAGAGCAGCCTTAATTAAGTAAATCCAGTTTATGTTGTGCAACTTCATCAAAATGTAGCTTCATAAAATTGCTATTTCGCTCATCGGACCAACAAATCCACAAGCATCGATATTCGTACTGTTTACGTTATCAATTTTAAAGCTTTGGCATTTCGTATCCATGTTTAATGTTACGCTATACAAATCCGGGTGTGAACTGTGTAGTACAAACAGTATATAAGGTGTTCCATAAAGTACTCTATGATGCACAGTTAAAATAAATATCTCTGCCAGAAAAATAAATCTACACAAGTTTTATTAGGAACGTTAAATGCTTTTAAAATAACACCAGCGGTCTTGTGAACTTGTGAGTTGTAAGAGCCGATTACAGACTACTACACATTTAACTTATTACAAAGAATTTTTAAAGTAGGTACTTAACTTCCAATTGAAGTGTCAAAACTAAATACTCAAATTGAGATCAGTGTCTCTCGTCAGCAAAGGGCGACATTTTTTTTAAGGATGGGTCGTCATTCTCGTCATCAAAATAATGACTCCTCCCGCTCTGGTTGGAGCATTAGGGAGTTTCAGACTCTTACTGACTAAAATCTATCCATGTTCCTCTTAATGTCATTTACGTTCCAGGGCCGCGGTGACTCATTCGAACAAATTCCGCAACCCTCGCAGGCTCTGGACCAAGCGGGTCCCGAAGGGCGACATACCAGCCACAGTTACTTGAGTAGATGAGCTTCCGATTTTTTTTAAAGACATCTTTAGTGGCAAGTCTTTGCTTTCTTAGCTTTCTGATTTCTGAGTGATAACGTTATCAGGGGGGCTACTCTCTAACGAAATCCGTAGTTTCGGGCTTAGTTGCGGGCGGGCATTTTCTACTTCGTATCACCTAACCACTGAGAACTAATGATAACACGATTTGACAGTTACTGTGAAATCGTGTTGTCATTCATTCTCAGTTCGGGTTCGGGACTAATCGTAAGTCTGTAGGTGATACGGAGTAGAATACGCCCTCCCGCAACTAAGCCCGAAACTACGGATTTCGTTAGAGAGTAGCCCCCCAGATTCAAGTATCAAGTAAACAGCTTTCGGAATTGGAAGGCTTGGTCAACTTTTGTTATTTATGCCATCATGCCAGGTATTTTTCATCCAAGGATTCGTTTGCGAAATATTAAGCTTTAAAGTGCAAATTTTTATTACTGTCAAGTGTCCCCCCCTCTGCCAGCTAAACGGTTGTTTTTGGAGTTTATGGGTTTATGGTAACTTTTATTTTCAAAGTCAAGGAAGTAGAAGTGCAGTATATGCGATACTGCACTTTTTATTTAGTATTTTACTTACCTAGTTAATTCAGCACGAAATGTTTAAAAAAAATATTGTATGAGGAAGGTAATCCCAGTGGTTACATATACAGGGTGAATTTTTAAAGTGTCATGGCCAAATCTGAAACTATGAAGAATATCGAAAAACACTGAAAAGAGTCTCGAGCCCGATTTTGATGAAATGTATTGGATTTTTGTAAAATCGTTGTTTCTACCCAGGAATCGAACCAGTTGATTTTGATAATAGTCCACCAAACGAAAACCAAAATTGCGAAATAGGGGAAATAATTCTTGTATTTTGGCAAATTTGTAGGGAATGGCGTTTTAAACAACATACTTACTAAAAGTGCTGATAGGTGGGGGGGATTATAATGGTATTTTAAACTGTGCCGTGTGACATATCAAATGAATGCTTATTGTGAAGGTATTAAAATAATATATTTTTTCATAATTTCAATTGAAATAGTTTTGAAGTTATTCAAGAAATTAGACGAAAAATGACCATTCCCCCCTATCTCCGAAACTATTGAGACAAAAATTTTGAAAAAAATGCAGATAGTATAATAATAATATAGTTTTTACATACAATCTACATAAATGTAAATATTATTAATTTAATTTTATCTATATAGATTACAGGACTCCGATATAAAGTTTGTAGTGTTTAAATAACATGTAACAAAATTGAAATTTGTAGGCAAGTCCGACTCGCACTTGGCTCGTTTTTTAATCTTGTGCAGTAATCAATGCTACCACAAGCAAAACCAACGGAGCAAATCTAGATCGCAACAAAATATGCTATTTCGGACGAAGACTAATCCAAAAATACAAAAACCATGAAAATCGGTCCAACCGTCTCGACTTATAAGTGTTCGAACCCGACTTTGTTTTATATATAAGAAGAAGGAGATAGTAGTAGGATTAATATTTATGCCTTTGACAATTTCGAAATGTTCTGTATGGTGTTGGACGTAAAAGAATAACACCATTCCATCACTTCTCGTGGGTGTCATAAGAGGCGACTAAGGGACTCACCAGAGAATGGGCAGCAGCGTTCTCTGTAAAATGCAAGAGCTACACTGCGATCGCCAACCCGCCTGTCAAGCGTGGCGATTATGGCAAACCTCTGATATGATGAGCACAACGAAAACATACTCCCTAATGCCCGGCACCCAGTCTACCCTTGACTCTGGTAGTGGTCAAAGTTACGGCAAGGCAAGGGGTGCTAAGAATCCCCAGAGTGGATCCGGCTGCCCTCACAAACACCGACGACTAGAGCTGGCAACATTGAACACAAGAACACCGACGGGAAAATCACCGAACTTCTAGAGGAATTGAGCAGGTTGCGATTGAGTATTGTGGGAGTTTTGAAGTCCGTAGAGAGGGGAGGACACGATAATTCTCAAATCCGGCAATCTGCTCTATTTGCGGGAGGGTGGCCAGAAGTTCCAGGGTGGTGTAGGGTTTTTTGTTCACGGGTCCCTTGTGTCTATGCATACTCAGAATATCGTCAAAATATTCATTAAACATTGTGCAGGTTTACGCCCCAACCTCGACTCACCCCGACGACGTCAAAGAGACTACAACGATAAGACAAATGAACTTGGTTGGTTTCCTTCTTTTTCCTTTCCTTTTCCTTTGATAGATTATATTGGACACGCTCCTTTGCCGCGGCACAAAGGTATAGTGACATAATTAATAACCGTGACTAGCAGATTAGTAATGGAATATTTCAAATGGTAATATTGGAATTATTGAGATTTTATTATGATAGGTAAACTGCTAATCTACTGCAGTTAACTGCATGACAGGATGTTCTGGAGATAAACGACAATATTCAACTTCATGTTCATTTAATTACGTTGCAATCAACTATCCAGGTGATATAAATCAATAAAATTTGATAAAAATATGCATCATCTGGTTAGCAAATAGGTCAAGGTCGATCTTCCATCGTCTCCTCTACCACAGGCTATCAGGAGGTTTTTACTGTCGTGGAAAACATTGAGAAATGAGCCAAGAGGATCATCGGTAGACGAAGTCGAAGCTCCCAAGCCTTGAGCCGAGTTGCTGGACTGTCGGTTTTCTATCCGTTGCATTTTGGTGCGACGGAATTGTATAATTTAATTCCGCCAAACCCGTTCCATCATCGGAATGGTGAACATCCCACCCACACGCACAAAATGTTCTGGGAACACATTCATGGTGCGTACAGCTAAGGAGTGGAATTCCCTGCTAGAGTCTGTGTTTCCTGATAGCTACAACCTGGGCGTCTTTAAGTCAAGATAGAATAGGTTACTTCTAGGCAAGAGTGCTCCATCTTCGACCGCATCTTCACTCACCACCAGGTGAAATAGTGGTCAAACGTTTGCCTATCAGTGGTAAAAAAAAAATATTACCTTATGAGGCCTGACCCTGATTTCATCCTTTTTATCAAGAATAATGCATTTCCCTAACTAAATCGTTCTAATGTTCTCAATAGTTTCTTGCATACCAAAGAACATCGGCCAAATACGACCTGACCGAAATATGAAACGGACAACAATGAGTGATACGTCAAAAAATAGACACTTAAGTGCATATTAAATTACGGGGCTCAACTTATTTTACTGGAGCCGATAAAATAATTTAGCTTTTTTACAAAAATCTCATTTCCTTACTGCTTTTCATAGGTTTTGGAATGTATCTAAGCCCGTCCCGTTGTTATCTGTGGTACACGTTTTATCTGGGCACAACCATTAAGCATTCACCTCACTGTGGAGACAACATAAACTTGTACTTCTGTGTTTCTCTGTTGAATGTGCTAGTTAAAAGGAGCTACATCTGCCAACAAACTGCTTTGCAGTTTGGCAGAAGTAATAATATACTCGTAAAATGCATTTTCGTGAATAAACACTTTTTCTTATTTTTTTTGTTTTTTTTTTTACTTTTTGGAAATACTAGATTTTATTGAAGACTTTTTATTTATTTTTGTACTTTATTATCAATTACATCATTTTTAGATAGGTTGACAGTAATATAGTATGCATAGAGTGGAAAGTATTATGACATGACAGCTGTCAAAGCGTTTACCGCGAAAAGGTTTACCGCTTTACGGACTCCGACTGTTTTCATTTTGTGGTTTGGGCTGACGTTATAGTCATGGCAGTAGATTTCAGTATTATCATAACCTCAAAAGTAACGTTCTAAAATCCTCTGCTTTAAAAAAATATATTCTCCATACAGGATTAATGCTTTTGCCTAGGAGAACGAATTAATCCATTTATGTCCACGATATTTTATAGTCAGGTCGCACGATGTATGGGCCGTGACCGACCTTCTTTGAAGTTTTTATTGTCGTGGGAAACAAATAAAGCAAAATTATTATAGCTTAAGGACTGGCCCCTAATTTCAACATTTAAACTTTTTTTAAATGCCCTATTTCCGATTTTTCCTTCAATTCTAGCTATTTTCAAATTTGAAGTTTCTAGTATGACTAAAAGTGGGAAGTGCCCCATAATTTTGATGAGTCAGTCAGTAGGAAAATGTTCACTTTTTGGTTCCCTGTATCTCCTCAACGATTTAACCTTATGTTTTGAAACTTTCCAGAAATCTTTAACTTGGTAATTGTAATGTGAAGAAATGGTCCAAGTTTCATAAAGTTGTGATTATTACAAGCAATGTTATGAGGGGGGTAAAAACAGCTCGAAATCTTGCGTGTTATATATGTCGTAGTCGGATTGTATAAATAGCCTTATTACATTACGGCTAGCCGTTTCTCAAAAACAGGGACGTTTTGTATTGCGGCGGGTGAACAATTGGCCGGATTAAATACGGCTGAGTCAAAGTCCGCCAGAAAATGTTCGGCGATATACGTTATTCAATAAAGCTAGCCGTAATGTTATAGAACGGGTCATTATCCGCCTCTTTGACATATTTTTAAAGGAGCGGTTGACCTACTTCTATGTAAAGGGTTTAAAGTAACCTAACATGAATGGTATGACGTATTTTTTTTTCAAATTTATATGGGACCAACTTCGAGTTACACACTATCCAAAAAAAAAACAAAATCGAACTATTCTGTAAAAAGTAATGCGTGGTCATACATAAAAAAAAAAACAAAAAAAAGAATATATATATATATATATACGCGTCGACTTAAGAACCTCCTCCGTTTTTTCGTCGGTTAAAAAACCGCCGCGTCTTCCAAATACTTGATACGTGTGAGAATATTGTTATTGAGACTTTGAGTGTGAATAATAATTGGGTAGTATTTAAACGCAAATCAAAAAATATCTTTTTTCTATGCAATAAGATTCCGAATTCCCATCAAAATTACTGATTGCAGAGCAAAATATTCAACTCAAAATATCACTAAACACACTACAATTTATTTTCGCAGCGTACAGCGATTTTTCTTAAAGCAAAATTTGTCATCAATGCACAGCTAATAATCTTAATGCACGACAAAACTGTACTGCGACTCACCATAGTTCTGGGTGGTTTAAAAAAAAAAGTCTACGTCGGAGTGTTGTCCATAAATATGGAAAATTTGCTGTGCAGTCAGTATTTATGCTATGTATGTAGTATTTTTGTACAAAAATAAATTTAACTGTATTGCATTATGAGGAAAAAAGTAATGTCACATTGATGTATGATTTCGAATTATCTGCAGTTTGAGTTTTGTTAAACATTTAGTTTATTTGTAGTGAAGTAAATTATTTGATGTAAAAAAGAATATAAATGATGAGTATGTATTGATAGCCGATTATTTATTTGATATGCAATTTATAATATCCCATAATAATTTCATTAAAAAGCAAACGGTTTTTCTTTTGCGCAATAACCATTACTTCCCATAGTACGCCCACTTTAGTTCCAATAACCTTTGAACTGTCGCCGACAAATAGATAGATAGATTATTTTCCCTTCGTTAGGTGGACTAATTGGTTTTACCATAGGTATACCTACAATAGGTATCTACAACATGTGTATCACTATTAACCAATCAACGGTCGTCAATAACCAAGCTATATTTTTTAGATTTGGTGTATTAATCTTTTTGCAAGTAATTAATTGAAAGTAATCATTTATTTGTTGTTCTCCTATACAATCATTTATTGATTATTTCTTTACAATATTGTATTAGCAAAGTAAGTATACACAATAAAGCAGCCTTTTTTTTCTTTTCTTAGTTACCTGAAAACCATAGTTTTGTATAACGTAGAAACATATTTTCATTTTTTTGTAAATGTGAGCACTATGGAGCCATTTACATATGTAATTAGTTTTAGATTTCGTTATTAAATTAACTTGACATGAACGAGCGTGGCAGTTGAAAGCTTGTCATGCTCACACAAATGTTTTGCTGATGGTGGCTCGTGTTTTGGATCATTTGGTTCCCTTCAAAATGGTTGAGTTAGATGATGCTGATGCACGCGTCATGTTCGTGAACGGGCGCCGTCAGTTGAGACTGGTCATCTCTTACCTGCCACTGGCTTATTTTAATCTGTACCTACATTTTGAATTGTTTATATATTTTCTTGTTCTTTGCATTGTCCTCACATATAGAAGCAATCAAAGATAATGTTAACAAGATTTTTGTAATACATCACATGGTTTAAAAGAGTGTCCGTGAAGTTTCTTGCACGTTCTTCTCCATAGAGATCTACGCTTTGGAACGTGCAAATAGCTTCATGTTTTTGACTGACCGACTTTGACAATTCAAAAGTGCCTGTAAATGGTTTATTTGAAATATACGATTTGATTGATTGATTAATAGATTATTTTTACACCACAGTATACCTACCTGCAAGGAACACCGACACTTGAATTAAACTGTATTGTCAATTTGTTTACATCGTTTAGTTCTAATCATCATCATCATAACAGCCGGTGGACGTCCATTGCTGGATATAGGCCTCCCCCAAAGCGGGGGTTTGCCATAATCGCCACGCTTGGCAGGCGGGTTGGCGATCGCAGTGTATGGTGTTGCGTTTTACAGAGAACGCTACTGCTCATTCTCTGGTGAGTCCCTTAGTCGCTTCTTACGACACCCACGGGAAGTGATGGGATGGTATTATTCTTTTACGGCAGCATACGGTACCGGCTAACACCATACGGCGGCATTAGTTGTAATAATAAACTGCAACTAATTAAAATTATAAGAATGATGTTCTTACTGTCACTCGGCAGTATAAATATAAAATGGCAACACTAACCGTTGATAAAAAATTAAATATTTTCGTTTAAAATATTTTTTTAATCCGACTTTTAGTGAATGTGATACTTTAAAAAAACCTAGACGAATAATATAAATTCATTCGTATATAGGTAAGTCACTTTGAGACGCTCAAAAAGACAACTAAGATCTCGCCATTATTCTTTGTTTTTGGGTTTCCTTTTTAGGGTTCCGTTGGGTACGGAACCCTAAAAAGGAAACTCAAGGAAACCCCTATTACTAAGCCTCCGCTGTCTATCCGTCCATCCGTTCGTTCGGTAGTAATAGGTAGACAGTTGAAATTTTCACAGATTATGTATTTCTATTGCCGCTATAACAAATAGTAAAAAAAATAAGGTTTATGGTACGGAACCTATCGTGTGCGAGTCCGACTCGCACTTAACCGGTTTTTGTAAAACGTTGCTTGATACTTTTGTTATTCATTACTGTCTCTCGGCACTATAGCAGCCTCGCTGCAATCACAAAGTTGCAACAAGTGACCGACTTGCAACAAGTTGCAGGTACTATTAACAACTGGAATTCCATAACTACGAGCTTTTTCATTTTAAGGACTGGAAACGGAAATTAAAATGAGCGTCCTTTAATTTTTAACTCAATTAAATTTTTATAATCGACTAGTGGACGTCACGCGGTTTCACCCGCGTAGTTCCCGTTCCCGTGGGAGTACGGGGATAAAATATAGCCTATGTTACTCCCGGTCCAGTAGTTTCCGAGCCTATTCATTTCAAACAAACAAACAAACAAATCTTTCCTCTATATAATATTAGTGTCTTTTGGCCGGTTTTTTGACTGATAAAATGATAAAGATTATTGACCCACGATTCATTAACGTACTGCAAAATATTCATATTTTTTTTTTTTTATTATTAATTTTCATTCATTTTTTACGGACGTTATTTTTTCAAAAATTAAGTGATATGACTCATCACTGTATCCTTTATTTTCGTCGAACCAACTAGATACTAGCCGTATCGCATCGTTTGTTGCCCAGTTGTATTTACTTCCAAAACCCATAAGTCTTCTAATCTTGGAATCTGGGAGAGGTTCAAGGCCGAATCTGTCTCTGATCATTCGTTTTATAGTGACTCTTATTACTGCCGATTCCTACGTGTTTACCGAAATTATCTTATAAATTTTAACTTACACACGTACATGTTCTCGCGCCTTTTTGCATGTGAGTAGGTAGAAACTACAAAACGCCAAATACATCATTTCGCTTCTTTCACGTTTCGCGGGACTATAAAGATCACTTTAGTAGAATCATAATATTAATCATACAACAATCTGTCAAATTTAATTTTCATCTTTATCGCTAAAGCTTTAGGTTCAAGATTAATTGGGAAAATTTGATAGTGACGGGTAGTGTTGTGCTTTCTGATTCTGCTAAAGTGGCTTTTTTAGACCCGCGGAGGGCCTAGCATTAATATTTTGAATAATATATAAATTATTATATTATATTATAATTTATATTATGATTAAATTATATTATATAATAGAATTTATAATATCTTTTATTGTTATATTAATTAATTAATTATATGAATAATATATATTATTATATAATTATATTATTGTTATTAAATTATATTATTATTCGTATAATAACGTCACGTCGTTACAGTACCGTCAAAGTAAGTGAATTTTGAACGTAAAAACTACGAATTCATACTATTTTGTTTGGTTTAATTTTATGCGACGTACTTAATTTGTATCATATAAAAATATGAATATAGTATCCAATGAAATAATTATTGTATTTAAAATGAGTTTTACAGTTATAGTAAAGTTTACGTTACGTTACGTCAAAAACATTCGTGCTAGGCCCTCTTATTATACAGTTATACACGCCGGTTTTGAGTACTAGGCATTTGGCCTTTCTGAAAAACGTCCCCAATAATGTGTAAATAATAAATGTTTCCACTTACATCGCTCTTGTATATTTATAAAACTTACATTTTGTTAGTCGCCTTCCATTCAATCTCTCAATATTATCAAACCGCGTGTCTACAAATACTGTTTTACATGTTTGACTCTACATTTGCTTTTATAATTAAAAGATTAAAAAAAAAAAAACTATTCTTACAACATCATGCTTCATTTTACCAGGTATACGTAACGTTTTAGAAAACCACTTTAAAAACAATAAAATTAAAAAATAGATAGTAATAGTAAGTTACCAAGACTTTTCGGACCCGGGCTAACCGGAACGACAATTTTCTGATACCGCTATTGCCTGCGACTTTGTACGCGCAAATCCCGTTTTTCCCCGTTCCCGTAGGAATTTCCGGAAATCCTCTCTTAGTGCTCCCCTGCGGAGTGTAGGGAAACTACATGCCAAACTTTAGCTTTCTACGACCAGTAGTTTCTGCTGTGCGTTGTCTGTCAGTCACTCACTCAGTAACGGAAGAATTTTATGTAATTAGAAAACTCTGTTTTAGCACCTTGTGATGTGATATAAGCAAACGTCAATTACCGTTCTAAACAATTAAAACTACTTGTAATGAATAATAATTTCAAATGATGGCGAAAAAAAAAACAAAAAAAAAAACTAGTATAAAAACACGCTGTATAAAACAATGCCGAAACCATCCTGAAAGATGACAATAAAGATACACATACCTGAAGAACGCCTAAAGACTGCCGACTGCGAACCTACTCGAGTAGCGCTCGACACCCAACTTCTCAACCTCACGGCAAGGGAGAACGCGCGGGCTTAAAAAATATAAGTAAATATAAAGGTACGGATATGATTTTGGGGGGTAACTGGGAGCACTAGCGAGGCGACTGCTTCGCGCGGCGGACTTTTAGAGAATGAGTTTATCGGGACTGGCTTTGCCGAGTCCGGCTTCTGTGTATGACGAGCTGAAGTTGTGTATCAATATGGACACGGCAAAATTATTTTCTTACGCCCGAAGTAGTGGGTTCGATTCCGGCGCTACACAAAAAGTGATGATATAAATCTCGCTGTGTCGCATGACCGTGAAAGTGTAGTTGCCCTCCCCCTACCCCTATTCGAAGTTTTCTTTTTTTATTTATTTAGTAGCAAAGCATAGCATTGTTTTATAAGCTAGAGACAGGCTTTAGGAAGTCCGAATCCCTTTCTGTGCAGAAGCTGTATTCTGATCCTCCACATAGGCCCAGAGTGTGTAAGTTAGTGATGTCGCAAGTGTTCGAGTTTTACAGGCTTATTCATAAAAAAAAACAAACGAGTATGCTTTGCTCAATTACTGTTTAAAAATAAACAAAATTTAATTTCTGTATAGAATATTTTGAATATATGTAGAATATGCTTATCAGTCTACATTTAATTTAAACTAAGCATTGTATAAAAAGTTTTTAGGAATTTAGCTGTTAGTTTCTAGAACATGTGGGTTTATTTATTTATTTAAACTTAATGTACAACAGTGGTACATGGGCGGACTTAATGCAACAAGACATTCTCTACCAGTCAACCTTAAATAAAAATACTCTATTTTAGTTCATCCTATTCGCTGTAAAAGCTTCAATAGCTATTTTAAGTACAATTGTAATGCATTTGCGTTGCATTCTATGAAAATACTTTACTACTTAGAACTCGTTCCTCGCTCTAATAATGCATGGGATGTAAAAACTCCGGGCGTCGGGAGTCGCAGGGCGATTCCCGGTCATCGTAGGCGCGGGCCTGCAGGTGGCGAGCTTTGGGTGGCTCGCCGTCCGATCAGAACCAGGCTCGGGTCGACGGCGCTTTGTGTTCCACTCACGCCTCAAAGAGATGTCAACATTGTAGACGGGGCCCGCTAGGGCCAGTCAAAGAAAAAAGCAAAATCAAAAATCAAAAAATGTTTATTTCGATATTACACGTTGGAATGTTATACAGTTGATGGCGTCCCCTTTTAAGCATATAGATGCCTGTATCAGGAGGCGCCGCTCTTTTATATCATACGAGTGTAATAATTTACGAAACGAGAGTGGAAATGAATAATTATTAGTCTAATTCTAGTTTTGTCATAAGTCTGTTGGTGTGTGTGTGGGGTGTGTTTTTGATTGTGTGTGAGAGTGTTCGTGTGTTCATCATAACTTTACTTGTTTATCCAATTAACCAGCAACGATTTGCATTCTTTAAATGGTTTAGTATAGATATCTGTTTCTTTATTTATTCTATGATGGCGAGCGTCTGTCGTACTGAATTTTAGCAAATTCTGTTTTTACCCGAGTGGTGCAAGCAACATTGTGTTTTCTTCTTCTAGCTAGGATATTGGAATCTGATGGTAGAGTTTTATGTCTTTTTAGTACTTCTTGAATAATAAATAATTTTCGGACTGATAATAGTTTACTAATTTGGTATAGCTCAAAAGTGGGAAAGTTTCTTTTTTGCAGTACATTACTTTTATTAATGTCCGTTGTGCTCTTTCAACTTCAAGAAAACGTGTTTTACGTGCGCCTCCCCGAATAGAAAAACAATATAGTATTACTGATTGAACTAGCGAGATATACAATTCATTTAGAAGTTTTTTTTGATTGGCCACTCCTAGGGACTACGTGTCGCAATGTTTTGAAAATCCAAATAAACTTTCGAATGCTCGCAGTATTTTTTTCGATTTGAGGATACCAGGACAAGCATTGGTCCAACATTACACCACGTGATTGTATTTACTTAAGATTGGACTGTTACAATTGTGATTTGCCACACTCCTACATTCATGTATTGGATGTTGAAATCATGTTCTGTCACTGCCTGCCAGGGTTGCGGAATTTGTTCGATAGAGTCACCGCGGCCCTGGAACGCAAAGGGCACTAGGAGGAACACTGATGGGTTTTAGTCAGTAAGAGTCTGACACTCCCTTCTGCTCCACCCAGAGCGTGAGAAGTCATTTGATGATTTCCCATACTTAAAAAAAGGGTTGTAAGAACCCGTGGAGTGTGTGGGCGTTATGTGTGGGTGGTCAGAATCGTAATACCGCATCTGATTTTCGGCAATCTTTGTTCACCATTCCCTACCCGCGACCCCCTGCCCTTACCGTCCCTTATCTCTGAACTGAAAAAAATTTGATCCTCATTAATAATGTTTTCAATATTGTTACTTTCATACTGTAAATACACGCGAAGTGTAAGAGTATTATGAATTATATGCTCATCGGAAAACTAGAGACTAGAGATGCTGATGTATTCCACCAGTTTCTATGACTAGAAACTATGGTAAAAAACATTATCTCTCTCCTTAATCGTCTTAACTTGGGTTCTCTACTATTATTGTTTATATGTATTTATCTATTATGTAATTAGTGTATATATAAATATTACACCTAAGACTATCTGCAGTACTGTCACTCCTCTCTTTAAAATCCATGCAATGGTTGTCTTTAAAAGATCGCTTTTAGCGATAAGGCTGCCCATTGTGTCATCCTATGTAATGTTTTCTTCATCTATTTTTAGGGTTCCATACCCGAAGGGTGCGGAACCCTATTACTAAGCTTCCGCTGTCCGTCCGTCCGTCCGTCCCTCCGTCCGTCCGTCCGTCCCTTCGTCCGTCCCTCCGTCCGTCCATCTGTCTGTCAGCGGGCTGTATCTTAATAACCGTAATAGGTAAACAGTTGAAATTTTCTCAGATTGTGTATTTCTATTGCTACTATAACATCAAATAAAAAAAATTAAGGTTTATGGTACGGAGCCCTTCGTGTGCGAGTCCGACTCGCACTTGGCCTGTTTTTTCTGTAACTTATATGGTGTACATAATAAAGAGTATTCTATTATATTCTATATTCACATAATTCTAAGCTGTAGTAATGTAGTAAGAACAGTAATTCAGAAAAGACGTTCGTAAGAAAATTGCATGTACAGAAATTGCTTAGTGTTGAGTGTTCTGAAAAACTATATTTAGGTCATTAAATATGAAATTGTCGTTTTATATGGGAGGTACACAAAGTCGATTTTTTAATATATTCATTTAATCAAAGTATGTATTGCTATCTATGCACTTTTGCCATCTCATAGGTAGTTCATTGATCCCTTTACTAAAAAAAACCATTCGGACGGGAATCAATAAAATCTTTGAAGGCGCTTTGCACTGCCCCATCGGAGTTGATTTTTTTCCCTTGCAAGAAGTTATACAAATTTCGAAAAAATTGGTTATCTGTTGGAGCAAGGTCCGGGGAGTACGGTGGATGTCTTAGACATTCCAATTGAAGCTCCTCTAATTTGGTAACCGTCTGTTGTGCAGTGTGTGGTCTAGCGTTGTCCTGAAGCAGCAGTGGCCTAGAGCGATTGACCTGTTAAGCAGCTAGCTTTTCCATCATGGGTTTGCATTTGCTGACAATAGACATCCGCCGTAATCGTCTGGCCAGATTTAAGAAAGCTGTAGTCAACGACACCGGCACTAGTCCACCAAACGCTCACAAGTAATTTTTTTTGAGTCAATTTTCGCTTGGGGCAGGATTTGGCTGGTTTGCCAGGGTTCAGCCATTGCGATGAGCGTTTCCGATTATCGTACAGGATCCACTTTTCATCACAGGTAATGATTCGATTTAAAATCCCTTCATTATTGTGCCGGTTGAGTAATGTAACGCAGCAGTCGACGGGTGTTTTTTTTTTTTACTATATATTGGCATACGTTTGACCACAATCTCAATTCATGACGTACCCACCTTTCAAGCTTTTTCACCTTCCCAATTTGCTTCAAGTTGATTAAAACAGTTTTATCACTAACACCGCAGCCTGCAGCTAACTCGGACATGGTTTGCGATAGATCCGCTTCCACAATAGCCTTCAATTCTTCATTATTAACTTTGGTCTCTGGCCGTCCTCGGGGCTTGTTCTGCTGGTCGAAATTTCCAGAACGAAAACGTTGGAACCGAAAACGCACTGTGTTTTCTTTTGCGACACCGTCGCCATACACAACATTAATCCTTTGAGCCGTTTCTGCAGCACTGGTGCCACGATGAAACTCGTACTCGTAAATAACGCGATATTTCAAGTTTTCCATTTTGTAAACTGACTTGCGCAAAGACAAAACTAAAAGAGAAAAAAATAAATGAATTACGGTTTTCGAACACACAATAGCATGAGTAAATACCTAGCTGTACAAATTTGAAATTGGAATTCCAAACCAAAGAGGAGATATTTGAGATCAAAGTGGCCAGTACGACAAAACGCCAATTTCTTAATTATGTAATGACCTAAAACATTAATCTCATATTAAAATGCAGAATCAAGTTTAAAGTTTTATTAAAAATATTTTTTCGCCACTGTAAGCCCCATGTTGTTGTTATAAAGCAGGTGTAAGGTTAGGTTAGGTTAGAAAAACGATGGCACGATGGATGCGAGATGCACAGGACCGGTTATTGTGGCGGCACTTGGGTGAGCCTGGATAGGGCTTTAAACTGGATTCTGCATTACAATAGGTGAGCCCTATCCAGCAGTGGATGTCTTTCGGCTGTAATGATGATGATGATGATGATGATGAAACGTAGAGAAAGCCTGTGTTCCTATTATCACAACTAAAATAATGCAAACTCTTGTTCAAAATTTTGTAGTGAAAAGAACTTTTGATATATTCGATGAATGCTGTAAAATTGGTGCCAAGAAAACATTCCCCCGAGATGAAAGTAGCGTTTGGGCTCTTCCAGACTATATCTATCTTTGTGCCAATATTAATCGAGATCCGTTCAGCTGTTCTGGCGTGATTGAGTAACAAACATCCGTCCATATTTTCGCATTTATAATAGTAGTGAGATTTAAAAGTAGCCCTTTAGATAGCTTGCTGATATAGTACAAAGCACAAGTCCGACCTGCATGGAGTATTGTAGCCACCTTTGGGATGGCTCAGCTGACTCGGTAGAACGCAGAACTAAGAGGCTCATCGGTGACGTAAAACCGGTGTATGCCAAGCTACATAGCTTGGCTCATCGCCGTAGGTTTGCCTGCTTGTCGGTCTTTTACAGATTGTACTTCGGTGAGTGTGCCCAAGAACTCCACGACCTCATCCCACCGGCCCCCTTCTACCATCGGACATCCAGACGCACTGCATCTTACCATCCTTACCTTGTTCCTATTCCACCAATTCGCACTAAGCGTTTACAAACGTCTTTAATAATGCGCACAGCAAAGGAGTGGAATTCTGCCTGCGTCTGTGTTTCCAAACGCTTACAACCCTAATCTCTTCAAAGTTAGAGTGCACAGGCTCTTTCTGGGTAAGCTCGCTCCATCGTAGCCTTTGTCTCTGTATGTCAGACTAGAGTCAAGAGCAAACCCATCACAAATAATAATAATAATAATGAGTGTAAGTTATACACGAGTATTAGTCGGACCGAGGTGATATGAACGATAATTTACAAATCCAACCTAGAACTAGAATGACGACTGTTGGGGAATTTGTTCGAAAGACTCACCAAGACCCTGGAACTCAAAGGGCTTAAGGAGAGACAGATGGGGTTTAGTCAGTAAGAGTCTGACACTCCTTTCCGTGGCACCCAGGGCGGAAGGAGTCATTTGATGATGTCCCATCCCAAAAAAAGAATCCTAGAATGAACCAACCCGAATCTTTGTAGAAAACTTTATTGTAGAACAGAATAGGGCTGTACATGATTATTTTGAGGTCATAAAAGATTATTTTTCTAAGTGGAGGCTGCGAGGTCGCAAAAATAAGGACGTAAACACAAGGCTCACTTGGGAAAAGTGGAGCAACGAGTTTTGCAGAGACTAAAAGTCACAGTGGGGACAAAAACTGGCCAAGTGCGAGTCGCACTCGCGTGCAAAGGGTTCCGAAAGAATTTTATTTTTTTAACATGTTATTTTAGCACCATAGACTTCTTATAGGTTTTCCTGTTATCTATAGGTAAAGATCTATTATCTCCATTTTTTTTTAAATTTTAGACTCAGTAGTTTTAGAGATAAGGGGAGGGAATGGTCATTTTTCGTCTAATTTAACTTCAAAACCATTTATTTCAAAATTATGAAAACATTATAATTAAAACCCTTTCATTTGATATATCACACGATATTGTTCAAAAACCCAAAAGTGACCCCCACACTAAAAATTTAATCATTTACGTAATGCGTCCGTGTTTGGGTCACAGAAGTCCATATGTGTACCAAATTTCAACAGAATCGGTCCAGTGGACCCGGAGAAAACTGGCTGTGACAGATGGACAGACAGACAGACACCCAAGTGATCCTATAAGGGTTCCGTTTTTTGTTTGGAACCCTAAAAAGAGGCTTTGCCCTACAAACCTTTAGTAACGTTGTACCGTAGTATCTAAATTGTAACGTTGTATCTATAAGACAATATACAGAATAAATACAAATACAATTTTTTATTAAATTGTATTTTCTTTATTCTTCTCATAGACATTTTTGTCATAAATTAAATAAATTTGTAAAAAATAACAAATTTGGGCTTCTTCAAGTCAAGATGGCGGCTAACGCTGTGACCCCTTGGGGTCGAAAACTTATATTTTTTATGACTAGCCTATATTTAACCAATACAAATAAGAACATTTCTTACTCCACCTTTTGTGCGGCAAAAATACCTGCTTACTGTGCTATGTAGATTGAATGATAATTATGAATGATAATAACAGTATTTGTTTATGTAATGCTTGTGCTTATTCTTTTCTTATCTCATCTTATTATAAAATTAGTAGTAATCCGTGGACGAAATGGGTGTCGATGAAAAAACCGGCCAACGACGACTCACATTCAACTCGGAAAATCACGTTTCCTTTAATTTAATTTCATTTATTATAGCGGCAATAGGCTCTGTCAAAATGTCAACTGTCTACATATGAGATACCGCTGAAAACCAGACGGACGGACGGCGGAGCCTTGGTAATAGGGTGCCGTTAGTTAGTACTCGAGGACTGAACCCTAAAAAGTGTACACTATTAATTTCATGTAACAACACGTGACTTAGCGGTTACCTAACAGCCTAGGTTACGTCTTTTCCCAGTTTAGATTTATCTTGAGTCTGATCGTTATTTAAGTGGCTAGGTCAATAATTTTGATTTGACCCTGCTAATGTCGAAATATTGTTTGTTATGACAATACTAATCTGGTATCTTTGTTTTTTTTTTATTATTGATAGGCACGCGTTTGACCAATATCACACCTGATGGTAAGCGATGATGTGGTCGAAGATGGAGCTTGCCTAGAAGTAACCTTTTCACTCTTGACTTAAACACTCCCGGGTTGAAGTTATCAGGAAACACAGACTCCAGCAGGAAATTCCAATCCTTAGATGTACGCACTATGAATGTGTTCCCAAAACGTTTTGTGCGTGTAGGTGGAATGTCCACCATGTACCGGTGGCGCATCGCCGTTCGTCTTGTGGTCCGATGATGGAACGGGCTTGGCGGAATTAAATTATGCAATTCCGTCGCACATTCCCCAAAATGCAACCGGTAGAAAACCGACAGGCTAGCAACTTGTCTATGCTCAAGACTGGAGCTTCGTCGCGACTACGGTAGATATCTTTTGAATTCGTAAACAGCAAGTGATAATAATAGCGATGCCAATTTTTTACCGTATTTTGATGCTAAGTATTACTCAAGTTCTCAATCAATTAGTTCGGAAACAGTGTTTTGATTGAGGCTGATTATGAAACCAGAATATTGTTTTCTTTTACGTTTTGGTTTAAAAATCCGCATCAATCAGATGTGGATTATGAAACCAAAACGTTGGATTTATTGAGGCTTGTGACGTATTAATAAAGAGCAGGCGGCGCATGCACGTGCGCTGTATGGAGGGGGGAGGGGGCATTGCTCGGTCGGCTCGCGTACAGAGCAGACGTGTGTGTGTGTGTCATTCATAGTGCGTACAGCTAAGGAGTGTAATTCCCTGCCGGAGTATGTTTCCTGATAGCTACGACCTGGGAGTCTTTATGTCAACAGTGAATAGGTTACTTCTAGGCAAGCGTGCTCCATCTTCGACCACATCATCGCTTACAAACAGGTGAGATAGTGGTCAAACGCGTGCCTATAAATAGTAACAAAAAAAAATATTTTGACACATTGGATTGATTGAGGCTGAAAGAAGTAAAAACAAAGTGAATCGTTTGAAGCTAATAAATTAAACCAAATCAGTGCACTGATTGAGGGTAAAATATTAAAGTAATTTTTAATTAATCGAAACAACATTAAAAAAAAACTATTTGCAACTTTATTTATTTTTCTTTTCACTACTGAACCCTTTATTTAAAAAAGGAAGCTCTACAGCTTCAGCAAACTTCGTTCCCTTAGAGTTACGTATTTCTACCTACTATGTACATCTGTCTACCCTTTTACGCGAGTCACGTTTTAGGTACCCCTACCAGCCCTTACTTTGTTGCGAAACTTTTTTAATTTTCTATGCATTTATATGGTATCCTAACAGTATTATATAAAACAAAAGATGGTAACAAATGAAAAAATGTTATGCATGCCTACAAATTTTCACCAGTGTTTCTCTCTTTCTTACTGTAGATATAAGGATTTACGGCCGTTTTTAATAACGTATAAAAGTTTGCGGATAATACCTATCCCCGAAAACAAAATAGTTTCTTTCGATCCGTAATTTCCTGTGTTCTCCAATCTTTGATACTTCGTTTCCCGATTTTATTGCAGAAAATATCCAAAATTTCGATGACGTTTCGGAAAAATTGCTCCAAATCAACATGCATTCATTTCTGCTGTTTCGGCCCTAAATTGACATATTTTTTTCGTGCTTCCCGTTTATGGAAGCACATTCATCTTTTAGGCCAAATCAGATTATCCGACGCACTTTGTCATTAACTTTGAATGTGGCCTTGGACGACCGAGCTTGGGCACAAGCTTCTCTTCCCATCCGCATAGGAGGACTCGGCGTCCGCAAAATTTCTAGTATAAGTTTACCGGTATTCATATCTTCGGTCCACGGTACTGAGGAATTAATCAGGAATATCCTGGCTTCCAAACTGGTTGATTTTGATGTGCCGTGCTTCACCGATGCTATCGATGCCGGAAAACTCGCTTTTCCGAATACTGACGTACCTGACAAACCATCTTCCCAGAGGCGGTGGGACGAGCCGCTCTGCAGAGTAGTTCAGAATAACTTACTGTCCACGTCTGCTACTACTGCTGGGCGTGCGCGCCTGCTGGCTGTGGGAAAATGGGAGTCGGGTCTTTGGTTGCATGCACTACCGTCGTCGAACTTAGGCACTTTGTTCGACGACACCACTTTTCGCCTCGCTGCTTCTTTACGTTTAGGAGCCCCTTGTTGTTCTCCTCATCGCTGTCACTATGGTCAAGTTGTCAACAGCCTCGGGCACCACGGCCTTTCTTGTAGCCGCATTGCAGGCCGTTTTGCACGACACGCTAATTTAAACGACATAATCCGACGAGCTCTCGTCATCGTCGGCGTTCCAGCCTTTTTAGAGCCCAATGGCTTGGCACGTGACGATGGCAAAAGACCGGACGGCATTGTCTATTGTTTCCTTGAAAGATGGGTAGGCCTTTAGTGTGGGACGCAACCTGTGTCGATACTCTTGCTCCATCCCATATTCCTAGTTCATCGTGTTGTGCTGGCGCTGCCGCTGCGACTGTGGAAACCCTCAAGCGGCGTAAATATAGTAACCTTATTGGTAACTATATTTTCGAGCCGTTTGGGGTTGAAACCCTAGGAACGTGGGGCCCTTGTGCTCACAGCCTTTTCAAAGAAATTTCGAAACGGCTGGTTGACACGTCCCGTGAGCCAAGAGCTGGCTTTTTCTTTGGGCAGAGATTAAGCATTGCCATACAACGTGGCTATGCCGCCAGTCTTTTGGGCACATTACCAGCTGACAGCGTTGAGGACGAATTTTTTTATGCTATATTTTAGTTTGTTTTTAGTTTAGTGTATTTGTTAATTTTAGTTATTTTATAGAATTGTTTTCTCCGTAATCTGTATTTCAAAATAAAATTGCAAATAAGTGCTACCTGTGGCAAACCGACAAAATATAGCTTTTCACTCTCTTATCCAGGGTTGCAAACGTGTAGGGAATTGCCCAAACTGCGGGGAATCTCAAGTTGACTGGGGATTTATTGGGGATTGACAGGATGTGGCAAAAATGCAGGTATTTTGAATATAGGCAGTTCGCGCCAAATCACAACACTTTTTCGGGAAATATAAATTCGTGTTTTAACGTTTTTAGGGTTCCGAAAAAAAAACGAACCCTTATAGGATCACTCGGGTGTCTGTCTGTCTGTCCGTCTGTCACAGCCAGTTTTCTCCGGATCGACTGGACCGATTCTGATGAAATTTAGTTCATATATGGATTTCTGTGACCCAAACACGGACGCGTTACGTAAATCATTATTTTTTTTAAATGGGGTCAAACTAGAAAATTAAAAAAAAAAGTTTTTTGAAATATTTTTTTTTATAATTTTAAAATAAATGAATTTGAAGTTATTCAAGAAATTAGACACCCCCCCCTTATCTCCGAAACTACTGAAATTTTGAAGATAACTTTACCTATAGATTATAGGAAAACCTATAAGAAGTCGAAGAAGTTTTTTTGATTATTTTTTGCATTTTTTCTGATCTATTATTTAAATATAGATACTGTAATACTTTTTAATGTCAAGTTTACTTCATCGAGCAAAACGCTTGTTACATAAAGTGTAAAAAAATAAAAGGCAAAAAATAAATCTTATTAAATCAGTTCAGACTTATTTAAATTCTTTAAAAAAAAATTGAGGGGAGTTTGTGGGGAATCAGTTGGTTTTTTGTCCCCAAATAGCCCCCCTATTTGGGGACAAAAAACCAACTGATTTGACTTGCATTTTCGGGGAATTTGATTAACTGGTGTTAGCAACGCTGCCCTTATCAAAACTTGACAAAAAAACCTTACAATTTATACATATAGGTATAGATTTCCAAAACCATATTCTACAAAAATTCTTTAAAATAATAATAAATTCTTAACTGTAAAGAACAAAAACATAAACTAACAATTTCATTGTCCTAGCGCATATACTCACAAAATTCCGTTGTGACAAAATAACAGTATTCATTTTAATTTGTTCTTATATTTCTATAACTAGATGTCCTATCGACTTGACTCTTTTTGTGATGTTTTTATGTAACAACCTTTCATTTGACACTAATTTTGTAACAATCTTTATTAATATTATAAATGCGAAAGTATCTCTGTCTGTCTGTCTCGCTTTCACGCCAAAGCTACTGAACCGATTTAAATGAAATTTGGTACAGAGATAGTCTAGAGCCTGAGAAAGGACAAAGGCTACTTTTTATCCCGGGAGTATGTTCCCTAGGGACCACGCGGGCGAAGCCGCTGGCAGAAGCTAGTATTTCATAAAAAAAACACATTTTTAGGTTACGTAATTACTCGTATTTACACTACAAAATTTTACTTGAAAATTCTCTTATAAACTCTCAAAATACGGTTTTATTGGACTCTTGTGAGAACTTATATACACTAATTAACCTTAATTAAACAGTCAATAAAAATATCCTAGAACATAAATTTACAAAGTTCGATGTGACAAATTTTCACATTACATTTTGACGTGAAATCGTCTAATAAATCGATGATCGCCGGCTGCACGCACGAAAAAGGATGACAAATTGTCCCGTTACGCTCATTGTGACGTTACGCTCATTGTAACGTTATGCTCATTGTAACGTTACGCTCATTGTAACGTTAAATCATTTCGTCAATGTTTTGTTATGACTTTGTCACGTTAAACTATCGTCCTTAAACCAACTTTACAGACTACTATTTTTTTTTCCCCTTATATTTCTAAAACTAGATGTCCTATCGCTTTCATTCTTTTAGTTACATTCTTTTTATGTAAAAATCTTTCATCTGGCACTAATTTTGTAACAATATCTTCATAAACAAAAACCACATTTTCATGTTACGTTATTATTTACAATTCAAAATTTTACTTGAAAATTCTTTTATAAACTAACAAAATACGGTGTTATTGGATTCTTATGAGAACTAGCATACACTACTTAATCTTATAATACCATCTAGTCAATCATCTTACATAACATTTAGGTAAGCTACATAGTTCTTTTCTATCACTACTTGCATTCTAAAGCGCGGATGGGGTCTCGTCACCGACACAATCCTTACTAATATTATAAATGCGAAAGTAACTCTGTCTGTCTGTCTGTCTGTCTATCTGTCTCCCTGTCGTGCTTTCACGCCAAAACTACTGACCCGCTTTGAGCGAAATTTGGTACTCAGATAGTCTAGAGCCTGAGAAAGGACATAGGCTACTTTTTATCCCGGGAGTAAGTTCCCTAGGGACCACGCGGGTGAAGCCGCTGGCAGAAGCTAGTCTATTATAAGTATCATTTGAAATAATTGAATCATCACTGCTATAATATTTCATTATTAAAAGAAAATACATTGCTATTGCTATTCAAACACAGTTATCGCGTTATCGGCCAATGTTGACGGTTAATCAAATGACATTATTATAGTTAGCTCCGTCTACCGGAGAGTAACTTGAGTAGGCTATCCGTCCTCCCGATGACAGATGGTCAACGTGGGTAGATAATGCTATCCGTCAGTGGCTTATTGAAATGCAAGTAAGGATACAATGATAGCTTTGTTTATCTTTAGTACCTAGCTGGAAGAAAAGATAGATCGGTAATTTTACCATGCTTCATTACGAGTAAAAAATAATACAGTGACACCTGCAAGAAATAACATCGTAACTCAGTTTTAAGCAATTTCAAGTTACCATTATTTTCATGCTGTAAAAAAATGAAGATTATTTTTGCACTCACTCCTGTGTCTAAATTCCTTTGCTAGATTTTGACAGAGTAAAAACATTGTGAGAGACAATTGCAGTTAATAAAAGGGCATTTTTAGTTACACATAATCGTCATCATTCTTTAAGCTCGTCATTATTAGTATAACATTGTTATACAAGTTACACTCTTGTTCTTGAAAATTATTATTTATTGGTAAATAAGCAGTTTACAATGTTATTTTATACAGTTTACATTATGGAATGTCATTGTAAATCATAAAAAGTCTTAAAATGTCCATATATATAACAGTATAATCATATGAAAGTGTGGCTATTCCTTCATGTACTCAAATTTACAAGGTTGTTTGGCATATAGACTTAACCGAAATCTGAGAGATTTTTTAAATCTTTGACGCACTCTCCTCGAAAGTTACTGGTTTTGAGTTACATATATGTTATTCCTTGCAGGTGTCGACAATATCCTAACTAACTCAACCTACTGTGATAATGATCACGCCATAAATAAAATGGCTAATTATTTTTCAGGCGACTAACAACTTAAAGGGCGACAAACTATTTGCTACTGAAAATAAAATTGCAGCAATTAAATATTTTAGCAACAATTATATTAGATGAGCTTCAAAATGCAAAACATGCAAGGAATTATCTTACCGCTGAACAAAAAGTGACCGCGCCAGCTCGGGAACTTATAGGTTAGGTTCGAATGGGATTGCGGGAGCTACATTGAGCAAGCGAACTTAGCTACTGTGATCCCATTCATGTTTGGTTCCTTTAAACCCTGCAGGCAGAAATAACAAAATATACAAAAACACAACTCGATACCAGTTTAAATTAAAACAAAGCTTACAACTGATTATTAAACTGCTATTTTCTACTTAAAATAATCGTTCGCTGTAGCTGCCAACCAACTTTTGTTACCGGCTTTAATTATTTTTTAACGCTGGCTTGAGACCACTGGGCAAATACGTACCGCCAAGCGGCCTAGCCGCGTTCCCGTACGATGCTCAGTGTAGACAATACAGAGGAGTTGGGTCGAAATAGTAGTTCCATTGCAGGCAGACCGACTAGGCTAGCGTTAATGTCGCCAAGTAGTGTGCTAGCCACACATGAAAGGCTGTCCCGCCAACTGTCAAAAAATCCCAGAGTGCATCATCGAGCTGGTTGGCGATCAGATGTGAGGGCTCGATGGACATCCCCGGGGGCTCGGGCGTCCCCGCAGTCTCCAAACTAGTCCCCCAATGATGTCGTCCTGTCAGAGCGTGCCTGAGGGTTAGCAGCATGGAACCTCACTTCACTTCCTTCTTCGCTCCCTCCTTCACTCAAATTCATGTCCAAAAGGAACAAAATGAGTAAAACTGTATAGCGGCAGCACTCCCTCTCTCACAAAGTGCACTTCTGTAACATACGAGTGTTGTTCCTTTCCGAGACGCACATCGGATGTTCGTCAGGCGTGTCGTACCTTACTTACCCAGGGTTTACCCTGGAACACCAGTTTATACCACGCGCGGGTGTATGTATGCCCGGGACGACATCTGCTATCGGCGTCTCCACAACCTTGAGGACTCCAAGTTCTCAACGCTTTGGGTTTTAGTGGAAATTTGCCTGGATAAAATTATCTACGCCTGTGTCTAACGTTCGCACATCGGTGATTTGGAGACAACTGGGCACATACATCACCTCAGTAAGACGGCGGATGCGGCTCAGCAGCGGTACTCTTCTGCCCAATTGATATTACTAGGGGACTTCAATGCTCACCATCAGTACCAACATAAAGATTCTGCACTTAAAATGATTGAATCATACCTTTCCAATAGATACCAGACAGTTAAAATAGGTGAAGCTAAAAGCATTCCTGAATTAATTACCTATGGCGTTCCACAAGGTTCCCTTATTGGACCCTTGATCTTCTTAATATACAGGGTTATTTGTAAAACACCAACAACCTCTTAGACAGTGAAAGTACACATGATTATAAACAACTTTTACTTTGAGACCAACCCTGAAAATTCGAAAATATATCAGCTGTTTCGTACGTTTTCATTGGCTAAATAATGCATTTTGTACGAAACAGCTGATATTTTTTTCGAGTTTTCGGAGTTTTCTCAAAGTAAAAGTTGTTTATAATCATGTGTACTTTCACTGCCTAAGAGGTTGTTGGTGTTTTACAAATAACCCTGTATGTTAATAACATAAAAGATTTTTATTTATTTTATTTATTTATCACAACACTTCTATCATTACAGGATATCCCAAAGCGATAGGGTGGTACTTTGTTAGTTTACAAATTGTAACATAAATGGTAAGCAGTTATTCTTGCGAATTCATTCAATGAACAGGAAAAAATGTCAATCCTTTCGGCGACTTCATTTAGTGTACGTAAGGCGCGAGTAACTGGTGCTTTTTGAAGTAAGTTAGTCCTGCCGCGTGGCACAGCTAGCAGCTGCGGCCGTCTCTGTCTCAGCACGTAGCTGTCGGGCACGCACAGATTCACCTCCTTTAAAACCCCCTGATTTTTTATTTTAGCATTGCTTAATTTGAAAAAATAAATGGCGAGAGCCATATCCCTTCTTAATTCTAACTTGTTGTACCCAACCATGCCTAGAACAAACAATGTGGGGTACATCAATGGATAATAAGGATATACTCCATAAAGTCTCATGTCCAGATACCTTATGAATTTATTTTGAATGCGTTCCAACATGAGACTGTATTTAGTTTCATGTGGTGCCCAAATGATTGCATTGCACTCCAACTGACTCCGTATCAGAGCATTGTACAAGGTGGTAATAGCTTTAATGCCTTTGAACTCTTGAGAACGACGAAGTATGAAACCTAGACTCCTGTACGCTCTTTTGCAAACTTTGACGATGTGATCGCGAAAAGACAACTCCTTGTTTAGGTGTACTCCTAGATCACGTACAGTTTCCACCCTATTCATCGTTGCGTTGTCTAGCTCATAGTCATGGTGGAGGGGAACTCTCATGCGACTGAACGTTATGATCGAGCACTTCGACATATTGAAATGTAGCTTATTTTTCCTACTCCACTCGACTACTCTGCTCACATCATTTTGAAACCGAATACAGTCTCTTTCGTCCTTAATAGCCAAAAACAGTTTAAGATCGTCCGCGAATAACAGACAACCGGCATCCCTGACGACATCCGGCAGGTCGTTAATCATAATAATAAATTGAAGAGGTCCTACGTTACTGCCTTGGCTCACACCAGATCTGGTATAATAAGGCTCCGATTTGTAGCCAGCATACTCGACAAACTGCCGGCGGTCTCTCATGTAATCAGCAAGGACTTTAGCAATTTGGGGGTGCATCCAATAGTCGCCAGCTTTGTTAATAAGATGTCGTTGTCCACCAAATCAAACGCTTTTTTGAAATCAAAGTAGGCGACATCGACTTGCACTCCCGCATCAACATGTGGGACTACATATGTCATAAAATTTAGCAAATTGCTAGTTGTGCTGCGGGCTGGTCGAAAACCGTGCTGAGCGTCCGCCAATGAAGCAGATACTTGTTCGAATACGCATCGCTGTATGACCGACTCAAATATCTTTGCCGGTGTGGACAAAACAGCCACCGGTCTATACCCATTTACTTCCGATCCTGCATCACCCTTAGGTACTGGAATTACCCGCGTGATTTTCCAACGTTCAGGAAAAGATGATGACTCTAGACATAGATTATAAATGTGCATGAGCGGCTCCACCAGAACCGCTCGGCAATCCCTAACAACAAATGCGGGAATGCCATCCGGGCCCGCGGAACGTTTGGGTTTAAGTCGTGCGAGTGCTTCTTGTACCTGGCTCAAGTGCAGACGATCTATGTGCACACGTGAACTGCTGCTGCCACTCGCAGCCACCGCTGCGTCTATGTCTAGTCTGGCCTGTTGTGTACTGTACACCGAATGGAAAAAATGCGCAAACTCTTGAGCACATTCCGAATCTGGTAAAACACTTCCATCCCTAGTAATGTTTTTACGGTTTGCGGTTCCCCTTTTTGCTCTTACGTAGTTCCAAAAGGACTTCGGGTCTTCAGTAAGCCTAAGCTGAACCTTTTCTTGATACCGCTCATGCGCATCCTTTAACATCGTCTTTAATTTTGCCCTGCACTGAGCAAACATTTCGCGATCACTCATCAACCCACTTATTTTATACTGTTTATGAAACCTAGCCTTTACTTTTATGTCGCGAATAATATCGGCCGTGTACCACTCAGGGTAATTGTACCTAGAGTTTACCGGTTTTCGCATTTTTTTGGGAACGCAATCATTAATAATATTATTAATAGTTTCATAAAAATAATTTAACGCCTGTTCTGACTCCTGTATACCGTATATTGGACTCCAATCATTACTCATCAGCAGCGAATATAATAAAATTGAAATCCGCTTTAGCAAAATTCCACTGCGGACATGCCTCTCTCTCTCCTACGCTACCGTGAGGTGGGGAGACGGCAGCAACGGCTGGGGAACGGAAAATCCGCGCGCGGTTGCTCACCGGCACGCAGATCGTGAGAGGCGGGTGATACGAGTCGATCGGCACAAGCGCCTCGTCCGCTTCACTCACTCAATCCCCTAGACTCAAGGAACAAAGCACCAAATCCAACTGACGATTATTACAGTTTGGTACCTGATTCCGCTGAATGAATTCGCAAAAAGAAAGGAAGTATTCATAATAGTTTAAAATGTTAACATTACATGAATGTAAGTTAAAATCCCCTATTAAATTATTCTCTTATATTTAACAGATAGCTGTTCCAATATTCCAAATAGCACCATATATTCACTCTCATCACTATTTGGTGGGATATAAACAATACAACACAAAAATAAAAAAATATTATGAGCATGCACGGTAGCAGAAACTAATTCAAACGTACAAGTATTTATGTTGACGTTACCGGGAATCGTTACACTTCGTAGTTCAAGCCGGTGTGTGGCCACGAGAAGCGCGCCTCCTTGCTTCCGTCCATCTGTTCGATCGCATCGTAGTACTTGAAAACCGGGTGGTATCAACTCAGCGTCGTGTATTGACTCATTGCAACCAGTTTCTGTGATAGCGAATAAATCGACGCCCGATGCTTCTATATTTTCATAAAACACGTTTAATTTTGTACGTAAACCTCTTACATTTTGATATAAAAATTCAATATTTCTATTTGTGTTCATGAGGTTTACTTTTTGATTTCCGAAACCAGATCCATTCGCTAAACTCCGCGTTTAGAGGCCATACTTCTGGTTGGCAAATTTGTTCATAGAATCCCTCCGAAATTCCAATAATAAAAGAAGCATAGTCTCTTTCCGTCTTATGCGTTATCTTTTCAATCTTCACCATAACGTCAGAGCTGCAGACATTTTTCACATGAGCTGTTAATTTTTCAACTGTAGTTTCCGGATGCAACCGCCATACATGGAGATATTTCTTCCGCTCCGTTGCCTGTATTTCCATTTCATTTGCATTTTTGCCTCTCTTAACCACTTTAGACTGAAGATCTAAACTTAGCTGCAGATGTGACACTATACGCCTATGATACCAGTCTCTTCTACTTTGGCATGGATATTCAAGCAATTGTCAGTCGAGCCCAAGAGGCCCTTAATACCTTATTTACTTGGTTTCAATATAATCTACTAACCATAAATGTGACTAAGACCAATTTTATGATATTTAGCGCTAAAAATAAAAATGTTCCAACTTTTCAACAATTACACGTTAATAAAGAACCATTAACTAAAGTAGAATTAGAAAAATATCTTGGCCTAATCTTAGATAAACACCTAACTTGGAAGCCACACTTGGACAAAATCCGTTCAAAATTATCATTATCTTAGTATAACTTTTTCATAACACTCACTTTTACATAAATACTAATAATAAAAACTTTTAGTAACTTCGAAATTGTCCTATGCACTATGTAAATAACAAAATAAAATAAACACTTAAAAAAATACTACTCATTGAAAAAATGGCGTCAAAAAATTGGTCCTATTATAATAAAAACTAAATCACGTATCCACAACAAATACATCATAACGAATACCTAATGCAATAATAAAACTAGGTTAAAATAAATAAATTAAAAAAAAAACAAACATTATAATTAAAATTGAGACTATTATGCTTTTAATAGCAACCATGATAGAAACTGTGTTTCAATACGTAATAAGGACTCAGTCACGATAATGTTTTTAGCAGATCATCTACATAAAGTAAAAATATAACAAAAATAAAAAAAACATCTTTTAGACTCGATCTCTTTTAGCATAGTTTCAATTATTAACATAGGGATAAGTTAGTGACTAACACTATTGTACTTCTAACTTCAAAATACCGTTCCGATCCTCGTTCTAAGGAGCGTTTATGTTATGTAACCAGTGTTTCTCATTATAAGTGAATAATTGTATTCTGTTTTTTGAGAAATAAATGTCTTAAACCATTGCCTAAACCATACACCATAATCCAGTCCGTGTAGTGTGCCGTGCAGTTCATTTTCCCCTCGGTCTGCTCTGACTATAACTGCGTCGTTAATGTAGTTATCAGAAATGGACGAGTCTCCCCTATGGACTCCGGTGATCTGTAATAAGGTATATTAATTCGTTCAGCTGATGTTAATATCGTCCCCTAGTAATCACACATTAGATATTACTTTTTAATGTCATTGTATAGAACTCTCTTAATTTATTGTAATGACAGTATTATGTACACTTGGCTAACCAAACTTAGGCCAAAATTCAGATATATAGTTGTTACAGTGCCCCCGTACATTGGTTACTAATCAATAAATCCTAATATGTATATAAAATTCTTCCGTTACTGAGGGAGTGACTGACAGACAACGCACAGCCGAAACAACTGGTTTTAGGAAGCTAAAATTTGGCATGTAGGTTCCTACACTCCGAACGGAAAAAAACGGTATATGCGCGTACGAAGTCACAGGCAAAAGCTAGTAAACTAATTAGTTTATTTTGCTCAATTGTAAAGTTCGTTAAAATTACTTGAGCGGTGTTGTTTAAAGTAAAAGTAGTTATTTACTAAAATGAGGACTTTTTTTCTTATTACTTACTAGTGGGCGTCACGCGGTTTCACTCGCGTAGTTCCCGTTCCCGTGGGAGCACGGGGATAATATATAGCCTATGTTATTCCCTGATAATGTAGCTATTCAATGCTAAAAGAATTTTTCAAATCGGTCCAGTAGTTTCGGAGCCTATTCAATTCAAACAAACAAATCTTTCCTCTTTATAATATTAGTGTAGACTATTGATATCTACTTTGTATTGATTAGCTTTGTATTCCGTGATCACTGACTACAACGCTAAGTGCTGTTAGAATCAGCCAACCAGAAGCTGTAAGTATTGTCAGTATGTCAATACGTGATTCAGGTCGGCTGCACGTGAGCCGAAGACAATGCCGTTAATTAATATTCTGTAATTGTGATATGTTGCCTGATTTTGGTACATAATATGTCAATCTATATTATAAATCTATAGTTTTTAGTGCCCTGTAAGTATCTCAAGCTAGCCCAATGTTCAGACTTAGTTTCCTTATTATTACTAAGGCTAAAGAATTGTCTAGTGTCGTTCCATGAGCTAAATATTATAGTACTTAAGAATTCTGTGACTTTATACTGAAGAATGAATAAAATGGAGATCCAAATATTATTACAAATTTAAAAAAAAATGTTTTTTTTTTTTTTTTTTGATTTATTTGAATTTATTATTATAAATTCTAAGAGTGTTTTACAGGTTTGATATTTCTCATAATTTTCTACCCAGAAAAAACTTGATACCTAGTTTAAGGTTTTGTAATGATGTTCTTTTAACGCGACAACATACGCCAGCGACCTTGACGGAACAAAACGTGCACTCGTTTCACACCCATGCGACCCAAAATTCTGTAGTTTTCTGTACTTTCCTTGTTATTCTATGACTTATATCAAAATGTAGATAGTTAAATTGTCTTTGAGACAAAATTGTAGTGTAAATTTCATTAAAATACGCCCGGCGGATTTGGTCCGAATGTCGTTTTTATGTCCGTGTTAGACATAATTTTAAAAATTACTTACACTATGTTGAACGAATAAAACTCAAAATTATCATATATCAAATAATTAAGAAAATTTTCTAATATAATATATATTTATTCCAAAAAAATACGACTTGCTGTTTAAACGTGATTCTTATTTTAAAATCAGCTATTGAGGGGTATCTGCGCCTTACTATCATTTTAATACAATCACTTTTCAAGTTTGAATATTTTAATTTTGTGGGCATAATTGTTTAAATTTTTTGTGCATGCTGTGGTCTCTTCATTCATGTGGTCTTTTTTGTTGGATGCAATTCTCGTCATCTTGCGGGTAACTTTTTCAATCGAAACTATGACATTTATGGCGTAAAATGGCGTGGAGCCATTCTAGCAACATCGATTTAGGCATATCACGCAGGAAATGCCCGCGAGATGCGTGGTTATACACGCGTGATTGAACGAGTGGTTGGGGGACTGCTCGAGGCGTTTATTGATATCAACATTTCACGTCAGACACTTCTCGTGTCATTCATTATTAAATCAATTGCGTAGGCAACAATGTACATATAAACATATTTAATTAAATTAACGAGCGGTTTGAGGTTGAGTTCGTGCAATATTCTTTGTTTCAGCAGGAAAAGTACGAAGAAGACTATACGCTTGCTGAAGTTAGTAGTCAAACACTGCTTTGAGGATGTATAGGATAATATTCACCATGCTCCTATATGCGATCGGAACCACAGAATTCGAAAAAAAAAAAGAAGAGAAGAAGAAGAAGGAAGGAGAAGAAGGGAGGAGAGGCGAGGGGGAAGGAGGAAAGAGAAAAGTTAAGGTCAAACCGAAGGTTGAATATTGCTGAAGCTGTTGCAGATTGTCTCGAGCAGGAACTACTGTCATATTCCTTATATCCTTCAAGACTGAGATGATTGGCAGGTGCTGATCTACTACTAATATTATAAAGAGGAAAGATTTGTTTGTTTGTTTGTTTGAATTGAATAGGCTCCGAAACTACTGAACCGATTTCAAAAATTCTTTTAGCATTGGATAGCTACATTATCAGGGAGTAACATAGTATATATATTGTCCCCGTACTCCCACGGGAACGGGACCTATGCGGGTGAAACCGCGTGACGTCCACTAGTGTGTAATAAACAGGAAAGCATGATCAAAACTAAGCTCCAATGTGAAGTAGTGTTTTTTTGTTGTGGTTTACACTTTCTTAGTTGTGGTTTCTAAGGTATTTTCTTTTACCACCTAATTCAATGATATACGTATTTTAATGGTAATTTTATGAAAAGATCTAAAAAGAAGATTTACATAAATGCAAAATTTTCTAATATTTATATGTTATTCAGACACAAACATTTGATTTCATCTGGGCGGTAGCTGGCTCTCGCCCTGTATTCATAAATTTTGATAGAGCGTGTCGGATCCTTTCAACCACTGCTATTGATACTACGGGTACACTCGCCAATCAAAATATGCATTAAACAGTCTCATCAAAGCAGCATTTCCACTTTGTGAAATATGTCACCCGTTCAAGTATCGACAAGTTGAACGGGTGACATATTTCACAAAGTGGAACATTTGACCCCGTCATTTTGATACGCACCAATCTTTCCGATATTTTTGGTAATAGTTCGGAATTTATATTGCGATATTCTTCTTTGCAAATGCGCTCTGCTATAGGATTTAAAGAAAATCAAAGAAATGGAAAGAATAAATGTACATATAAGAATATTTGGTTTTATAACAAGAACACTTTACTAACACGCTATAAGCTAATGCTATGTTAGAAGATAAAGACGCCACCAAAAGTGTGGCGAGTTTGTAAAATTAAATAGACTGCGTTCCGTTTCTATCAGTTTTGTCCATAAAAGGATCTGTGAAGGTGTGTAACTTCGACGTAAATGATAATAATTATCACTTTTTTTTTGTTTCAGGATAGTCAGGACCCAACAGCCAATACGTTACTTAATCCGTGAAGTTATTTTGTAAAACTGCCTGGCATGTATTTTGTCAATTCAGGAGTATTATTTGCATCAGTTATAGTTTTTAAACAGAATGTAAAGCAACTTTCTCACAACGAACAAAAGATAATTTCCTGTAACCAAACTTGGTGTTGGTATCTTTAAAATGGTCCCGCAACATGAAGAAAAAATTCTGCTGGGTTTTGGCTTTTTTGGAAAAATCTAAGCCAAAGGTTCGATTTTGCTAAATTTTCGTAATCTAGACCGACTTTTTTAAAATTTTTGCTGTGAGTCCCCTCTTAGACGTGTGTCGCTGTAGCCAGACAGCGACCTACTGACTGATTTGTAGAATGCGGACCTCCCACCCCTCGTTCCACAAACCTAATGCGAGACTCGGTTGTTGGGTAATATAAGTCTGGAAGGATTTTCACATCATTTAGTGGAAATCTCGAAACTTTTTAGCGCTAACCGATTCCCGGGTCGGAAACAAAATAAATGCGTGTACTTGAAGTTCGCCTGGAGTCTAAATGTCCAAAAAGATTTAGACTCCAATAATTATATTGGATTGGATTGTTGGTTCCGCCGTATGGTGTCGGCTGGTGCCATATGGTGCCGTAAAAGAATAATACCATCCCATCACTTCCCGTGGGTGTCGTAAGAGGCGACTAAGGGACTCACCAGTGAATGGGCAGCAGCGTTCTCTGTAAAACGCAACTCCATACACTGCGATCGCCAACCCGCCTGCCAAGCGTGGCGATTATGGCAACCCCCCTTGGGGGAGGCCTATGTCCAGCAGTGGATGTCTTTCGGCTGATATGATGATGATGATGATGAATTATATTGGAAGGTTGTTGGAAACGGCACCTTGAGTATGTACTATATAATAAGCAGTCATATATTGTTATTTGCCGCAAATGAGGCAAATTTAAACGGCTTCCATTTGGCTGAAACTTCAAAATTGCTCGTTTTGTATTTATTTTATTTTCGTATTTTCTATTTGTAAGTATTTATTACCATTCAATTTATTTTTTTCTTTATAACTCGCTGATGTTCGTCGGTAAAATGAATAAATAACGTAAGAATGTTAGAGTAAGTACTTTAGACAAGGCCTCATCGCTCCATAGCAACAAAACCAGTATACGCTGACTTTGTAGTGTGCTAGGCCAGCGCAACTTCGGAGTATTACTTGCAGAGCAAGCGGCTGACTGAACAACCCATTAACGTCTTTCAGAAGGGGTACAATATTTATGAGCTCAGTCGTTCAGGAGTCTCCACTACTTCCACTTGGCTTTGAATATTACATGCTACTTTTATATTGTCAGTTGATTGAATTTGGGATTATTTGTTGTCGCTACGTAACTAAGTAGAAGTTCTTTGTTTACCGACTAAATTTAAAGCCTCACGTGAATGGGACTATAGAACAAATAGCTGTCATTCTGGCATTCTGTTAAATCAAATTAAGTTAATAATACCCTAATAATTTCCTGAAAACGATTTTTATTTTTGTTGTAAAATTAGCTGTTTACGGTAGTGTGCATGTGCAATGTAACGTACGCAGAACTTTATGCTTAGAACGTAACATGCAACGTGACGCACACGTCACACAGTGGTCGCGTTTCAAGGTAAAGAATAATATGTGAAAATTAAAAAAAAAAAGTCATAAGCTCATGTCACGCCAGTCTTCAATATTTCCGTAATCTAAAGGTTTAAGAATTATTTATTTGTGGGAAATACGGGTGTTCAGATTGTTGTATCTTTTTAACGTTGGACAACATCAAATGACTGGGAGAAGAAGGGAGTGTCAGACTCTTACTGACTATAGCCCATACGTATTCCTCTAAATGCCCTTTACATTCCAGGGCCGCGGTGACTCTTCCGAAAGGATTCTGCAACCCTGGCAGAAGATTGTTGCATCTACATTGGCATCATGGCATCTACCGTCGGTACATAGGTACATCGCGATGGTAACTATTTAACATCAGGTGTTATTGTGGCCAGCGCGTGCCGCTTAGTAATAAAAAGTTAGTCAGTTGGCTTGATATTTAACACAAAAAAAAAATCGTAGAAAAATAAGCCTTCTCGTTCTTCTTCTAATTTCTAAAGCAGTCAGTTACAAAACTCGAAAGGGTTGTTACCCGACTTCCAAGAAAGGTTATGTTTTTCGGCAAAATGGTTAATGGTTATGTTTCTTTGTAAATTTAAAACGACTGAATGGATTTCGACTATTAAGGTGGCGTTAGATTAATTTCGAAAACCCAAGTGTCCTTAGACAGGTGTTTTTTTTTTAATCAATAAGGCGGATTTTTTTTACTACCTAACCTATCGAGTAGGGTATTAAAATGAAGGAAATTAAATGGAGGTTATAAAAATATCCAACGTGTAACAGAATTAACGCAGTACCTCTTAAGGGGTCATTGTACTCATCATTATGAACAACTTTTACTACGGAACCAACCCCGAATTCGCGAAAGAAAAATCAGCTGTTCAGTTCATTTTGTCGAGTTATGCGCACACAAATGTATGGGGTAGTCCATTTATTTTTCGCGATTTCAGTGTTGGTCCCATAGTTAAAGTTGTTCATAATGATAAGGTCAATGACCCCTTAAGAGTATTGCGTTTATTCTGTTACAGGTTGTTTATAAGCTATATGTTTGAATTCAATTAGGAAACACTTTTCGTTCATCTAAGTGTCCTGGTAGACTATTTACCCGACTGCCAAAGAAGGATTATGTTTTTTGCGCGTATCTTGTATGTATGTTGGTTTGTTTGTTTGTTTGTTTGTAAATTTATTTATCACCTCGTACTTTCCAAACGGCTGAATGAATTTCGACTATTATGGTGTCGTTAAATTAATTTTAAAAACCCAAGTGTCCTTTGATAGGTGTTTAAAAAAAGCAATATGGCGGATTTTGGACGATAAATTGTAAGACGTAAATTTTTTTAACCAAACCTATCGTGTAGGGTATCAAAATGAAGGAAATTAAACGGAGGGAGCAAAAGTTTAAATTCATTTAGGAAACAGTTTTCGTTCATAGAAGTATCCCGGTTGACCTTTATGCAGTCGGGTTTTTTGATTGTTCTAATTTGCGACTTGTTTCCTTTCAGCTTTTTTCTCGTTGCGACTTAGTAGGATCATAAATCCTAGCTAATATTATAAATATGAAAGTGAGTCTGTTGGTGACATTTTCGGGACTCCGCCGTTTTTCCGATAAAAAAAAAATTGACGACATTTGATTACCCAAACTATCAAACTTTTTTATACCAATGGAATGATTTTAGTAAGCACATTTTAGTTTAGTCATATTACTCGGCAGAATATTACTAAGTATAATGTAATTATATTAACATGATATCGATACTCTTATTAACAACCTTTTTAAAGAAAGAATAAAACAAATATTCAAAGTAGACAAATAGTAAAGTTATTCGTGTTATATCATCATCTGCCTAGCCTTATCCCAACTATGTTCTGGTCGGCTTCCAGTCAAACCCGATTAAGCTGAATACGTATTTTACGTAAAGCGGCTGCCTGCCAGACTTCCACGTCCACAACCCATTAACTGGATAACACGGAACTTCTTGACAAGACAGGAGTCAAGTTTATTGGCTTCTGACTGCCAAAGATCTACAAATGACAGCCGAGACCAACGGCTTTACGTGCATTCCGAGGCATGGAGGAAACTCGGTGTGTTAAGATGGTCACTCAACCACAGACTAACCTTGGCATACATTGCTTTGCTCGTGGCTATTATTCTTTAGCCACGAGCTCCTCCATTCGTGTTTTATAAGGTAGGTAGTCAAATTGGATGTTCAACTTTATTTTGCCACCAAGCTAAGGCCAAGGATTGCAGTTCAATAGCCGCCATTTTGTTTTCGAGAGTTTTCAAGACATTGATCATTACATTAACTTCATTCGAAAGTTCTAATACAATTGAAGAACTTCCAAATCACATTCATCGCTGATTGTATGTAATAATGTAAGAGTCTATGCACACGGCGTATTTTTACCACGCCAACGACGCACGTTTTGCGAACGCGGGTCCACGGCGCTATAGGTAAAAGGACCAAAAAGTAGATCGTCGCCTTTCGCGTACAAAGCGATACAAACGTGCGCGACAAGCGCATTCAAAGCTCGTGTGTATCGAATTTGTTTATTAAGAGGGGACTCTAGTCCCGAGGAATTTGTAAAATAGGTATTTGAAGAAATTATTGCCGATGCGTCACACTGTGCCCTATCAAGTAAAGTGCGAAAACGACAACTGCAGCAGAAGCTGATTTTACCTATGAAAACCTTGACCAAAAGACTTTTTATATTCCGCTGTTTTATTCTTCAAAACTGGACTGATCTATAAAAATTATGTGTCAAAATTTAGAAGCAGACTACATCCATGCTTCGATTATTTTCTATTTTGATAAAAACTTATCAAATTTGTCTGCTAGTCGTCAGAACATGGCGGTAAAAATGGGCTGTTTTTTCGGGTTTTTGAATTGTCATAATTCTTTCAGTAATTATGTTTTGGAAAAAAAAATGATAGAGGCACGTATTAATTCGATCTAGATTTTTTTGGAATAAAAAATCATGGCTCTAGCAGCGGAATTCGTTTCTATGGAGAAAGGCCCAAGAGTAACCAACTAGAGTCCCCTCTTAACTGTCGGAGAAAGGTGTGGGGGAGAGGCACTGCATGGTTTACTTGTCACTCACACGACATCCGATAGCAGTTCGAATTTTTCTCCCATCTTTTATGTTTGGGTAATGTTTTAAAAGTTGTATAAAATGACCGTCACTCGAATCTTCTTTCGCTCGTGAATGGGTTAATCCAATAATGTCGCTTATTTTTATAAAGCCAGCATAAGCAGTGCTCTCTCACCACTCTCTTTTTTTGTACTGTTGAGGAGTCTGGTGAAAACACAGAGATTTCTGCATAAAAATACATACCGCCTATCGCTGTATCAGCGCGTTTGTATCACAAAATTTTTGTATACAAAAATTGACTATAGGCGCCTGAACTTCGTTTACAGCGCGTTAGCATCATCACGTCACATCATGCACGTCGTCGGCGCGTTAAAAAACGCGGTGTGCAAAGGCCTTAGGTCGCGGACACGAACTCATTATACATCTCTGCATTTGAACGCGCCGCTGCAGCGCTGATCGCAACAAATGCAGAGATGTATAATGTAACTGGCCGCGCCGCCCGCCGCGCCACTGAGTTCGTGTCCTCGGCTTTAAAGTCTTTTGACTTAATTGAGACAGACAGGTTCAATGGACGGACTGCTTTGGAAGTACCGGGATGGACGGGGTTTGACAAAAATGGCGAGTAGGTATATTTCATTATTGAAATAACGGGACGACATCGCAGACTTACAGCAGAAGCTGAACGGCCTACTTGATTCTTCTTTACACATCGGTCATCGGATGAACTTTGACAATACCTACATGAGTTTTGTTGTGTTTTATTCAACTTACAGTTCCACATTCCGAGAATATGAACCAGAGCATAGAAATATTATTATACATATGAACCAGAAGCTTTGAAACGGCAAGCATTGTCAATATAGTCCGGTCAATTTAGACATCCGAGGGTACAGATATTCGCACCCAGCTCAAAGTTGCTAGAATTGTTTAAAACACCATAAATGAAATCTAAAAAGTCCTCATCGATGCGATACCTGGAAAAAAAATACTCGGGGTCAAAGGTCACAAAAACGGGTTTCTCGCGATTTTCAGCAAAACGGTAGGTAAGTTTTATCATAAAATCAATTCAGACAAAAATTGTAGATCAGATAAATAATTATCTATAAAAATGGCTAGATACTTTTTTCCTAAGAGCCACCGTTTCTTTGATATATAGTCCAATCAACGAGGACAATTGTTGTATGGAGACTTCCGAAAAATTCTCCCATCTATGAAATTTAGCATGTGATGAAATTAGGTAATACAGATTACAGATGTACAATAATCCAACAAATTTTGTTACAAGAAGTTAGGTATTTTTACTTAAACATGAAAATTGCTTATAACTCTTTGGGAAAAATTCCTCTGACTGGAATACTTTCTGTATACGTACGAATGTATTAGTTAGAATAATTATGTAAAGGTATCCAACATTTTTTCGATTTCAGAGATACCTCAAATTTAACTTTTAACATTTTGCACTATAACTTCTGCTGAAAAATTGCTCTGCCAATTTTTATTTTTTTATGTATTTTTATATCCTTAACTACATAGCTTTGTTAAGTTATCCAAAAGATTTTCCTTTTTAAACTTATTTTTTTTTATTTTTGCTTAATTACATAATGTGAAAAATTTCTCCGTCCATTTTCATGCCTTTGTTAGTCATATAATTTTATATTAAAACAGATTTATCAATAATCCAACAAATTTTCGAACGTTTATTATATTTTTGAGGATAGTTCGCTGATTTAGTATGCTAGAGCGTAAGTGTTGACCTTCACTTGACCGCTCGGAGCTGCTTTGCCTCGCACTACTTTTGGAGTAGTGTACCTAAGCTAGTTTAGTTGCTACTCTGTTATTACTACAGCAGCACAGACTGTTAAATTGTATAATTCGATTTTTAAGGTTTAAAATCATTTAGATTAATTTGACAGTATTGTATAACCAGATGTGGTGTTGACTTTACAACGGCGTCACCTAGTTTTGTAAATAATATTTAATACCTATATGGATCTAAAATAAACGTTTGATACCTCCTTGAGGACTTTGTAAACTATGCAAAAAATCTGCTTAGAAAGTACCTACATATGTTCAGAAGGACACCTGTTGAAGAGATATCGAGTTAAGAATAAAAAAGTCAGTCAAGAAATCAATATCAGACAATATTTGGTTAAATAAATAACAAGGGCGGGCTGTATACATAGATAATCGACTAGGTATAATCACATTATTTTTATTGGGTTTACATATTTGGAATATAACAACACGTACCCACAAACATTTTAAATTACTTAAGCAGTTAGACAGGGTACAATAGGTAACTGTGATAGATAATCGACTAGGTATAATCACATTATTTTTATTGGGTTTACATATTTGGAATATAACAACACGTAGCCACAAACATTTTAAATTACTTAAACAGTTAGACAGGGTACAATAGGTAACTGTGATAGATAATCGACTAGGTATAATCACATTATTATTATTGGGTTTACATATTTGGAATATAACAACACGTACCCACAAACATTTTAAATTACTTAAACAGTTAGACAGGGTACAATAGGTAACTGTGATAGATAATCGACTAGGTATAATCACATTAATTTTATTTGGTTTCCAAATTTTAAATATAACACGTGCCTACAATCATTTTAAATTACTTATACAGTTAGGCAGGCTGCAGTAGGTAACTAAAATAGATAATCGACCAGGTATAATCACATTATTTTTTTTCAGTTGATTCAGTTGGGTTCAGTAGTTTTTATTTTATGAGCCTATTTGCTTATTTCAATTTGTGCGTAGACGATGACGTCGTACAAGTATCACCACTTAAAAGTGAAAAATAAAAAACTTTTACAAAAAAATATAACCGACTTCCTAACAAAACAATACAAAGTATAAAATAACTTTAATTTCGGAAGTCGGTATTAAAAAACAAAGAAACAAAACCAAAAACACCGACTTCCGAAATTAAGGTTATTTTATGCTTTGTAGTGTTTTGTTTTTAAGCAAACGTTCCTTGGACAGGTAGATAGGTACACAACAACACAACTGCTCCGTTTCGTACTTCGAGCGAGACACAATCAAGACGCCCGCGTGCGCCGCCGACGCACCGCTACGCGAGCGCCCCGAACCCCTCTTCACTACCGATCGTTGCTAAGCGACGGCAATGCTTGTACCTACTTAAGAATTATTGAGATTGTAAAAACTTTGGTATTAGGCCGAATTTCCATTGGCTTATTGGAAAATCTATTAAAACACAGTGCCTCATACTAATAAACGTTTTAAAATAACCTGAGCAAAATGAAATCAGCGAACTATCCTAAAAAATATAATAAACGTTCGAAAATTTGTTGGATTATTGATAAATCTGTTTCAATATAAAATCATATGACTAATAAAGGTATGGACATGGACGGAGAAATTTTTCACATTACGTAATTAAGCAAAAATAAAAAAAAACAAAGTTTAAATAGGAAAATCTTTTGGATAACTTAACAAAGCTATGTATTTGAGGATATAAAAACATATTAAAAAATAAAGATTAGCAGAGCAATTTTTCAGCGGTAGTTTTAGTGCAAAATGTTAAAAGTCAAATTTGAGGTACCTCCGAAATCGAAAAAATGTTGGATACCTTTACATAATTGTTCTAACTAATACATTCGAATGTATAAAGAAGGTATTTCAGTCAGAGGATTTTTTCCCAGTGAGTTATAAGCAATTTTCAGATTTAGGTAAAAATACCTAACTTCTCGAAAAAAAAAATTGTTGGATTATCGTACATCTGTAATATGCCTACCTTACTTTATCATAATACCAAGTCTCACTGGCAGAGGAATTTTTCGGGTTACATATGCCCCGTTGATTGGACTAATATCGATTCAAAAAGTTGGAAGAGTTGTAATCATCATAATATGCACACGTTTCCACGCCACCTTGAACGATCACTCAGGTCTCAAAAAGCTGAGAATCTACACTGACGGATCAAAGACTAGCACCGGAACCGGATTTGAAGTTTACTCCAATGACCTTAACATCAGAATATCCAGACCACTAGGTAAACTCAACACCGTCTACCAGGTGGAATGCGTGGGCTTTATCCTGGCGGTCCATGCCATAGAAGCCAGGGGAGTCACGGATACCCACATTCGCATACTCTCCGACAGCGCCTCAGTCCTTCAATCCCTAAAGAAGCATCACACCACCTCGAAACTCATACAAGAATGCCACAATGCACTAGAACGCATCACGGTGACCAACCGCAACACTGTGACGCTGCAGTGGAAAAGGACACAGCGGATCACAAGGAAATGACGCTGCCGATGAGCTGGCCAGGGCCAGGAGGGGATCTGATACTGTGGCTGTTGGAGGCGGACCCATAGTAACACTCCCCTTCGTCCAGCTGCGCATATGGCTACAAAAATACACCCACAAACAAGCGGAACGCTGGTGGGCCTTGGCACCCGGGTGAGTGCACAGGCGTTACCGAAATACGGAGTCAAACAATAGGGTCACAGAACTCGCTTACAGTTTTTACACACCTGGAAAATTAATCTGTTTCTGGAGGGAGGTTGGCTGTTGAAGTATTGGCTCACGCACAATGGTCCAACATAGATAGATAGATACTGTTTTGCTGAAAATCGCGAAAACACGGTTTTGTGACTTTTGACCCCAAGTAATTTTTTTTCCAGGTATCGAATCGTTGAGGCCATTTTAGATTACATATATCATAGTGTTTTGAACAATTCTACCAATTTTGAGCTGGGTGCGATTATTGCAACTTCACTCCTATTTTTTGGTCTAATTTGACCGGACTAACACCTATTGGTTGGTTTTGAAAACTAATATTTTAATTCTGTACCGCAACAACATTATAAATAAAAAAATAAACATCATATCATCTAAATAAAGGCGTCAATGTCTAATAGAATCACGAATAAGTATGTTTGGGGTTAGAATTATGAACAGTCGAGACTACAAGGAGGTCAAAATCATGAAGGAGTTAAATTTTCGGGACTGACAGCTATTTATTTACTCTTTATTTCTTTTAAAGTAGGTGTTGAGGCCTTTGACCTCATTTCCCTCTTTATGATTATGGGTTATACATTTTTTGAATTATTCTCGCTTCCCTCTTGACCTAGTTCTGAAATTCACGCAGATGAAGTCGCGAGCAGAAGCCAGTTTCTAAACTCAATTTTTTTTCGTAAGCTGGCAAGTTTAATTATTTGACACATTGATGTTTGACGTCTTTCAAAGCACGAACTAAATAAATTTATTTTAACCTGTTTCTTCAGATAAAATTTGAGATAAAAGCTATAAAAAACAGACACTCCAGTCCAGAAAAAAAATGCTGTAGCTATATTACTTTACGTGAGGGAAAAATAATGTTTGTGTATGTTCTACACACAGAAGTGAAAGTGATGATTTTATCATGATTTGCCAGTGTCATTAGCCACTATTAATTTCCTGTGATATGAATCCTCTGTTGCGTTCAGGTATGTTCCCAAATGTTGTGCTTTAGGCACTTTAAGTCTTTTATTTCATAACATTTTTATAAATAATTTCAATGTTGGTACTAATATAAAATGAATACGATTATATATTGTCCAAGGTCATAAAAATACACACTCATACGACGGAAATAATTTTATATCACTAATTTTAACAAAAACAACTTTAAGCTCCTGATCTATGTATATTGTTCAAAAAAAAAATACGAAATTCAGGTCTGATCTACAAAAAAGTGACATAGGTATTTCCTTGACAAGGCCTACGGACCATCTGAATTGATCTGAATCGACAGTGATGCAAATACTTTTAAAAAGCAAAAGGTGAGATGGCGATAGAATGAGAGCGGCTCGGAATAAATAACGTAAGTGCCAAAAGTAAATTTCTGATTTTATAACATAAAAGTATTATGAAAATAAAACCTGTTATGAATTTAGCTAGATAAAGTTTTTTTCTATGTTTAAAAGCAGATTTCAAAATACATAAAATACTGGTATTCAGCTAAATCCGGCTTGACTGGAAGCCGACCCCAATATAGTTGGGAAAAGGCTAGGCAGATGATGATGAAAAGCAGATTTCAAAACAACAGTCTAATGCATAACGTCATGAAAATGAAAATGGCAAAAGAACAGGTCGAACTTTGTATTTTTTTTTTCTATCGAGAATATTTCTTCACATCGTGTATCTCTTTAGAATTTAGGTAGATCATATAGTCAAGAAACATAAACCAAAATATCAAATCATTATTACAGGTACTTTACGAGAATAAAACATTCTCAAAACGGCCTTATTATTCGCTTAGCGCCTTAATCTAAATTTTACTATCATCCGATCTAAAATAAATCTAAGATCTGAGTCAGTGTTATTATTCTACCATCATAATATTATTGAAACACATCACTACATTTAAATAACAATGTGATTCCTTACTACACTACCCCTAATAATATTTATTATTTAAATGAACAGTTTCTGCGCAAGTATTAATGAAACACACGATAGTAAGGAAAATAATGATTAATTAACACAGGTAGGCGCACCCAAACCTAATCTAAATCCCAAATCTTAAGATCCTTGCAGATGAGCACTTTGATCAGCGTTCAGTCGCTATCTATAGAAATCTAAGCCCCTTTGTGCTTCGCAATCAATCATCTATACTAATATACATATAAAGCTGAAGAGTTTATTTGTTTGCTTGAACGCGGTAATCTCAGGAACTACTGGTCCGATTTGAACAATTCTTTCAGTGTTAGATGGCCCATTTATCAAGGAAGGCTATAGGCTATATATCATCACGCTAAGACCAATAGGAGCGGAGCAGTAATGAAAAATGTGACGCAAACGTAGTTGCGCGGGTCAGCTAGTATAATACATAAAGCTGAAGAGTTTGTTTGTTTGCTTGAACGCGCTAATCTCAGGAACTACTGGTCCGATTTGAAAAATTATTTTAGTGTTAGATAGCCCAATTATCGAGGAAGGCTATAGGCTATATATCATTACGCTAAGACCAATAGGAGCGGAGCAGACGAAGTTGCGCGGGTCAACTAGTAACCTATAAATACACGAATGTCTTGAAAATTGATTGTCGAAGTGTCGAGGAGTGTCAGAGACATTGGAACATGCGACAAGTTGCCCGAAGGCTTTGGGACTAATTAAAAGCCTTTTACAATTATTTGGAAGTCGGTTGTATTTTTTTTGTAAAAAAGCTTTTTATTTGCAGTCGAGTTTTTTGATTTTTCTAATTTGCGACTTGTGTTTAAAATGATTTTGCTCGAATGCACGTGTTACCGTTCTATAGATATTGCGGCAAGTTTAAGATTCAGTGCGGCAATAAAGTAAATTCAATTTCATAGTTAGTTTGTTTTCAGTGATTCTTGATGTGATCGAAATTATTTTTTCGACTTTCAATGTTTCTTTTGTGGAAACAAGGATTTTGTAATATTCTGTGAAATTATAAGTGAATCCGAAATGAGAATAACTGTAAGTATATACACTATGCCATTTTAGTGAACTTACAACGGTAGCTCACTTCGTCTATCCAATGACTACTACACGTTCATTAAAAAAGAAATTATATTTATGCGCATATGATAGAAAAAAAAAACCATTTTCATAACGCATGACGTAGTTTGAAACACCCAGGAGCGAGCGCAGTCCGAGCCGTGTGCTCCAAGGACGTCGTGGAATAGAACGGCGACATTGTTTTGATATGTAAATATTATAAACAGGTTGTTTCGTAATTCTAATGCAGTATTTATTTTTATTGTACCTATTATCTTAATCAATAATAAAAAAAAACGTGCCTGGGGATAGTTTATATCGGGTACATTAAGTAGGCGGCCTTTGCAAGACGGATAAAATGGCACCATCTATAGTATAGATCTATTCATACCCCAAGCCTGCCCACTCTTAAGTCATCAATGACGTCGATATTATCATCGTAGATCAAGATAGCCAAAGTCTACGAAGGTTGGCTAACCTTCGTAGACTTTGGCTATCTTGGCTATCTTTGGCTATCAGTCCATCGTCATTAGAAGCACTTCATTTTTAGTTTCTAGAAGTTTCCGTAGAACATGAACTAAAAACGGTTTTCTTGTGAGAGTTCATTGAATAATTGTACTATGGTGTTAGCAACAACGGCCTGGGGCATTGCTATTGCTTATAATATGCTATTTGATCATCATCTGCTATTTGACAAATTCCCCAACATGTACTTCCGAACAAAAAAAACAAACCATTTTGTGAAGTCACGTTTTTCTCCATTGTCAACATCTTTAACGGGTTTCTTTTAAGGTTAATTTTTCAAAGTCACATTTTTTAGACGGATGTCGGAAAATGTGAGGGAAGTTTTGTTTCTCCCCTCTCAGCAACAAAGTTTGTGCCACAGGACCTCAAATAATGGTCGAGTTCAACTAAATGTTACAGGGAAACAATAAAAGTTGGAAACTTTCATTGCTCCCTTAAATAAAAACAAACGGCCAAGAGTGAGCGGAGCTCCCGTTGTTAGTGTTCCGAAGCAAAAATACTAGTACCTACTCGACTTCACATTATATGCTAGTTAACTTAGACCAAGGTTATTTAAAAATGTATATAATTGCATACAGGATTTGCCCCAAAGAACAAAATATGAAAGAGAAGAGGACTGCAGCAGAAATACAATTTTAAATACTTACAAATATTTTTTAACACATCGATTCAATCGACGAAATAAATAATCCCATGCACAAAATGCAATCCGCCATAATTTTCGCCAAAGTACCAAAGATTTTTTGTTAATTACAAATTCGGTTACTATACAAAACTACGTCTATCATCATGGCACAAACAATTTAAAAACCATCATGGCATCACGTTTTCGTCTGTTCACCAAATTTCCATTTAAAATTAAAGTGTTGCTGTTTTCTGGTCTCAAAAATATACAATTTACTATTTATTTTTTTTCTTAATATTTTAACTTGCCTATAACATTAAAAATGCACTCTAAAACTTATCAGTATCATCGCAGTTCATGATAGATCCAATATTGAGTACCTCGCTATGACCCTCCAATATTGAGTACCTCCTCATTCATACTAATGACCGTACTTGCTCATTATTTTCAGCTTAAAATTTGCATCACATGTCTCATGCTCAAATTGGCAACATTTGCAAACATAATCGATGAAACTAAAGCTAAAAAATATGAAAATTCAATAGGACTTAGTAAAGTCGTGCGATACATAATAGATGCAAAGATGCGCTCAAGCAATAGAAGACGTATTGATGATTTCCCGAAAAACAAATACAAGAAGAATACAGCAAGAGGAGACGCAGCCGATGATCACGCGGATCTGGTTGAAAGAGAATTAAAGATTGCATTGAGTCAAAAGAAGTCGGCGCTGCATGATAGACCGTACATAGAAAAACAAGGAAGGAATGACTTCCTTGTGATACAGCCCGAAATCATCGATCCCTTTGTTACCGTAGTACCTAACCACCTCTACTACGACATAGAGAAGCCTTGTGTCAACTGGTTGGACGATTGCAGCTTAATCGGAATAAGGCAAAGGCTACTACAGGGTTCCCGTATTCGAAAATAATCTCATACCTCCCATTATCATAAGTCTGACATATAATATATCTAGTTACTTATAAAACTCTTGGAAAAGCGGAAAATCTAGCTTGGTAGATATTAACAACAACGTTTCAAGGAAATTTCTAAGCTTCGGAATTTGTTCCAGCGCAAAATGAAAAAGAATTTATTGGAGATATTTTTTCTGATGCTTTGTTCTATGGCGTCTAGGAGACGTATACTTCAAAATACCGTAGCTTTTTAGGTATCACGTTAGCCGTAAAATTTCGATCTTGAGCAATTCAAGCATAAAACTCTAACTTTATGCGACAAGCATTTATGTCAACAAGGAGAGTTTGTAAATCACCAAAGTCAGAAAGGCGAATCTGTCCAAAGAAGTAATACCTATCTACTAAATACTATCTATATATCAATAGAATGTGAGGCAAGCTTATATATTATTTGTCACCTTTGACATGCAGCACTTGTAACTTCGTGAATATTTTCGTGACAAAAGCATTGAAAATCTCTGGGAACTGCAGCGATTTTAGTGTTTACCATATTCTTTTAGATTTTAAGTAAAGTCCTTTATTTGCAATAAAAGTAGTATTATAAAAGATTAGTAAGAAGTTTCCTTGATATCCATCTACATTTTGCACTGTTACAAGTGTGAACGAAATCCTAATCCTGTTAATTTTAAGACATCTTTCAATGAAGAAACAGACAATGGAATGGAACGTCGCCCGCTTAGTATTTCGGACGACATAATCAATTATTTCTGGTACCTTTAAATTGGATTTATAGTCGCTCGTATACGTACCAAAGATTTGATTAGTCAAAATTCTGTGTTTTTTTTAAAGCAAGGATATTAGCTTATATTAAGAAGGGACCCCGAGTCCCTTCTTAATAGGTAACTCTTGGGCCTTTCTCCATACAAACGCATCCCGCTGCATTCTTCGTGGATAATGCTGCTAGAGCAATGATTTTTTTTTCCAAAAAATCTTGATCAAATTAATACGTGCTTCTATTATTTTCTTTTTTCCAAAACATAATTACTTAAAGAATTATGACAATCCAAAAACCCGAAAAAGCAACCCGTTTTTACCGCCATGTTCAGACGACTATCAGACAAATTTGATAAGTTTTTAACAAAATAGAAAATAATGGAAGCATAGATATAGTCTTCCTCTAAATTTTGATATATAATTTTTATAGATCAGTCCAGTTTTGAAGAAGAAAACAGCGGAATACAAAACGTCTTTTGGTCATGGTTTTTATAGGTAAAATCAGTTTCTGCTGCAGTTGTCGCTTTTGCACTTTCATTATAGGTAGGACACAGCGCGACGGCATCGGCAATAGTTTGTTTCGCTGGAGACAGAGTCGCCAGCGAAGCGTCGGTCGTGCTACTGCTGTGCCGTTGCGGTGCTGATATAATGTGCCATGCCGATATAATGTGCACCTTTAGTATATGGGCCACGGTCATCTCACGGATTATGGAACTCAAATGCATATGTTTACATCAGTATCCTCAATTTCCTATCCCAATAGTTTTTATTTTCATGTTAAAATAATATAATTACATATACCTAGGCCAGTCAAATTAGCTTTGAACCTTGCAAAAAAACCCTAACTCTGTTTTTTTCTTGAATTGTGTATTGGAGCCTTTCAAAAATAACCGAGTAAGGGTGCTTATTCATTACAGCGGAGCGGAGAAACGGATAAATATTACCCAAACATGTTAGTGACTCACGTGGTGCGGAGATTTTATGCAATTCCACTGGTTAAAATTTCTCCGTTTCTCCGCTCTGCTGCCTCGCTACGCTGTAATGGCATGTCCATTACAGCGTAGCGAGGCAGCAGAGCACCCCAATTTTGAAAAAAAAAAAAACTAAAACACGTTTATTTCAGTAAAGCTAGGAAAATCGAAAATCAAAATTTCTGTCATTTTTATTTTACAATATGTGAAAATAGAAAATTTCGCTCGGAGATTTATGTCGTTAAAATAGAAATAGGTACACTATAATCTCACTAATCCGGCACTTCAATAGACCGATACATCCAATAATCCGGCACCCTCCGCCCACGCCTCCGTCGCCCCTCTACGCCTATGCGCTCCGTCACCGCGTCGTCGTCTAGCAGTCTAACCTCAAAATTTATCATGTGCATGTGCGTACGTATTCATGTACCTGCTTTTTTGAAGTGATAATAGTGTGTAGTTAAAAATGTCAAATAATTATATTATTTTTATGAAATGCTTTATTTTATTTATTTTGATGTTTTCTCTATAATCCGAACATTCCAATAATCCGGCACCCTCTGGTTTTTAATAGTGCCGGATTAGTGAGATTGTACTGTACTCACAAAATTTTAAAAAATTTAATAGGTGTGTTTAATTTTTTTATAAACTCAGACGTGGCCCATAAATTAAAATTTAACCCAATTCTTTGCCTATATCGCTATCGTAAAAAAAACTAATATGAATAACTTGCGCTAACAGATTGATGGTTAGTGAATATTTAATCTAGTAATTTTATGAAAAGAAAGCAGTTCGTTTTTATAAAGGTAATAAAGTAGTTGAACGAATTAAAAATGTATAATTTTTTGAACTACTCGTAAAACTCAATCTCTTCTACATAAAAATGCTCCAAAAAAACATGTCAGTTAAAACCATTTTTCCATCGAGTTATTATCGAAACTAGCTTTTGCCCTTGACTTCGTACGCGCTTATCCCGTTTTTTCCCATTTCCGTAGGAATTTCGAGGATTCCTTCTCCCATACACTCCTCAAAGAACCTACATCCCAAATTTCAGCTTTCTACCACCAGCAGTTTTTGCTGTGCGTTATCTGTCAGTCACTCACTCACTCAGTTACGGAAGAATTTTATGTAATACTAGCTGACACGGCAAACGTTGTTTTGCCAAATTAAAAAAAAATAGCCTTCCACCTATTCTCATACCTAACGAATGTACACAGAAAATCGGTCATGAAAATCGGTCGAGCCGTTTCGGAGGAGTTCGATAACAAACTCCGTGACACGAGATTTTTACATATTAGACTAGTTTTCGCCCGTAACTTCATACGCGCATATACCGTTTTTTCCCGTTCCCGTAGGAATTTCGGGAAGTTCTCCCATAGTTCACCTACGGAGTGCAGGGATCCTACATGCCAAATTTCAGCCCTCTATGACCAGTAGTTTCGGCTGTGCGTTGTCTGTCAGTCACTCAATCAGTCAGTAACGGAAGAATTTTATATTATATTGATTGCGGGATATATTTTGACATACTTCCCTACCTATACTTTACACGTTAACGGCAAAAAATCAGAGTAAAGAATTATTGCAAAGTTAGCGTAATTTGCCTGGATACTATTCCCAGCTGTTCTTATACTAAAAGCACAACTCAAACAGCATTCAACAAGTTGAGCGTGATTATTTTAAACGTTGTTCGTTCAAAGTAAACTATTAGCAAATCACATGAAATGCGAAAACATTCATTTTACGAGCTGAAAACATGTGGATACAAATATTAATTACTAAGTGAAGTTACGTAATAATTTTCATACAAGAGTGAATTTCAATGCGCGGCTCGTGTAACGCGCAGTTGGTATCGACCCGCCCAGCCATTTCCTAGAATAGGAATTCAGTGTGGTCAGAATGTAAGCGCAGCAAATTATTAACTGCGCTGTGACGGATGAATATTAATCAGAGCAACACTCTTTTAACGGTATTTTCGGTACTTTTTACGTGCATTTTCCTACCTATAAAATATCGTTAAGTTATTTTATCTTCTTCTTCTAATATATAAAAATCTCGTGTCAGCGTTGTTTGTTATCGAACTCCTCCGAAACGACTGGACCGATTTTGATGTTTTTTTTTGTGTATATCAAGCAGTAATGGGTCGTTGAAGGTTTCTCCGTCAACGAAACGTTAACGTTGAATTGCGTTTGTCAACTAGTTGATCAACTAGTTAATTTCGTCAACGAGTTAACGTGTTACGAACGTCAACTTGCATGAACGATAAACGCCTAAACGCTTTTATTAACGTTTGCTGTTGTAATGTTAATTTACGAAAAATTTGATGCAGTTTGCGGGAGTTTTATTGAAATACAATTTACGTACGTTGAAAATAACAAAACGTTGAGTTCATTTTCTCGTTTCGTCAAACGAGTTGAATTAATAAACGTCGTTGTAACTCGTTGACGAATTCAACGAGTTGATTTGTACACGGTCAACGTTAATCCCGTTGAAGAGACATCAACGTTGATTCAACTAGTTCGTTGATTCAACGCCCATCACTAATATCAAGTAGGTCTGGTACACATATGGACTTTTGTGACCCAAACACGGACGTGTTACGTAAATGATTAAATTTTCAGTATAGGCGTCACTTTTGGGGGTCAAACTAGAAAATAAAAATAAAAAAGTTTTTTAAACAATATCGTGTGACAGACATATCAAATGAAAGGGCTTACTGTGAGGGTTTTCATTATATTTTTTTTCATAATTTTAAAATAAATGGTTTTTAAGTTATTCAAGAAATTAGGTCACCTCTTATCTCCGAAACTACTGAGCCTAAAATTTTGAAAAAAAAATGTAGATAATAGATCTTTAGATAAGAAGTCTATAGTGTAAAAATAACGTGTTCAAAAAAATTCGTTCGGAACCCTTTGCAAGCTAGTCCGACTCGCAATTGGCCAGTTTTTTACGTTAGCCTACATTTTTTTTTTTTGTAAGGATGGGAAATCGTCAAGTGACTCCTTCCGCTCTGGGCGGAGAGAGAGAAGGCAGTGTTAGACTCTTACTGACTACAGTGCGATTCAAATTAGAATAGGAACGTCAATGACATCTATCTGTCAATCTGTCTCTTCAAAATCTGTTTGCAAAGAAATCTCATTTGCATGACACTAATAATAGTGTGACATCAAAGTATTTAAATGTAAAATTTAATTATTTAAAGCCATAATTTGTTTATAAAACCATACAATAACATTTTTTATTTTCATTATTGGCGCAAAGGCCCAGAAGCCATGCCAGAATTATTAAAAAGCAGCAGTGATGATGATAGTGATGACGACGACGATGACTACTCGGACAGCAATGCCGAGTTGAGCGGAATTGAAGTGTTAGATTCTGATTTTTCTTTAAATATATATTTTTTTAATCTTGTTATGCTCACCCTACCTAACTCGTTGGAATTGACAGCTACGATGTCACAACATATACATTGTAAAACCCATCCGTGTTCCTCCTAATGTCCTTTGCATTCCGGGGCCGCGGTGACTCTTTGTAGCCTATGTGGTCTAATGCAAGATTCGGCAACCGGCAAGGAAATCCACGGTTGCTCTTTTAAAACAGAATTGATTTACTAATGCCCGTTTTCAGAGGTACCTTATCGGTGGTTTATTTTACTGTTAACGCTATTTATCATAAAGCTATTTGATATTTACATTATAAAAAACTGGATCTAAAAACAAAAAAAAAATAGCCTGTTTAAAAACTTATGACATTGTTAAATATATTGTACTTACAAATCTGAGTGTTATTTCTATAAAATTTTAAACAACGTTCGTGTCTCCGGAAAATTGCAGATTCTGTAAGATTGTAATAAATCTTTATTAGATTATGTTTTCTCGATATATTATAAAAAATCGTTTTGTGTAATCCCTTCCAAATTCAATAGTTTCCAATATGTCCGTGGCTTATTTAAGACAAAACATTTTACAATTTCACGTTATATTTTACAATTCTACGACGTTTGCAATTTTCCGGTGACATTCGCATTTCAGTCGCAAGCTGTCAAAAAAGCCTATATTTCGCTCATTGATATATAAAAAACCCAAGATACACACTCAGCATCTCAAAAACGTCCGCAAAAAATAAGCGCATTATGTATAATAGGGAATATGCATGCAATTTTGGTATCTGCACAATGAATTACTTATTAGCTCTAGTAAACAATCATGAAATTATTTTTTAAATACCTTCATCACCGATGAAGTTATAAAGCTTCAAAGATTAAAATTAGAACGAGAAGTCCGATATGAACTTTGACGTCAAAGTCCATGACGCCTATACAGTTGCCATAGAAAACAACGTTTTCGCGAGAGGAACAGATATATTTATTTAAAATAATTATATCTCGCATGTTTTTCGAGTAATGTTGATTCTATTTTCACTGTTAGTATTATATTTTTGTATATTTTTAGATAAACTGTATAGATAATAAATATTTTCAGCATGCATATTCTCTATTATGCGCAAGTTTGAAACAGTCTCGCATCGCTCGCCATATGGCACTGCTTTGTAAAAACAACTTTAAGCGATCCGTGTAAGGTTGAATTTGCAAAAAAAAAATGTTTATAGTTACTACACACAACTCCCACATGACACTTGATACATGTCAGTTTTTGACGACAGTTTCGAGTGTTGCATTTGTTCGAGACTGTGCATCTTGGGTTTTGTTTATATCAATGTTTTCAGTACATGTTTAACAGATTGCGACTGAGGTGCTAATGGTAACGTTGTTTGTAAATTAGTAGAATTATGAGCACAATATGTTTAACAATGTCATTAAATTTTAAAAATGTTTACTTTTTTGTTTTTTGATCCATTTTTTTAACACTGTTTGAAGTACATTCATGCTTTTTTTATTGAAGTAATTGAATGGAAATCGATTATTTTTTTAATGCGTGTTTCATCGACTCCTTTTATAAAGGGTTCTCCCTGATATATTAAAAAGTAGTAAACCTAGCACTCAGCAGTTTCTGCCCTTTTTTTGGTTGCTAGTTTATCCTAATTACACTTTTATTCACGTGGCTTTAATACTGTGGCTTATCCCACAGCATCCGTGCATTTTTCTGGTTAATAGCAATGGCACGGAGCAATAGTGTAAAGTTTCTATTTAAAAAATAATTTTCTAGGATCTTTAATGGGATCTGTTCTTTCAGAGATAATTTTTAACACGCTAGCCAATACCTGCGACTACTTTTGCGTAGATATTAGTTTCAAAAAACAAAGACTTTCATACAAAGTTCCTTTTAAAGTTGAACATTTCAAAACGCTTTTCTTAGTGCTCTCCTGCATCATGAAAATTAAGCCTTGTACAAAATTTCACGTTCATGATCCCAGTAATTTCAGTTGTGCGTTGTCAATGTCAGTCTTATTTTTATAGCTAAACAGGCAGACGTTTTTATATTATTAGCTTATTTATGAACTTACTAACGTAAAAAAAACTAGGTATCAAGAAACTTCAGATTTTCCGTTTACTTAATTAAATTTGATATTAAGGAAAAAATATGCTTACATTTTTGGCCAACAGAACAAAAGTGTTATTTTGCCCAGTTAAGGTTTAAACGCCAGATTGTCAAAATGACAAGTGAAGTGACCGTTTTTCTTTTCGGTACAATTATAAAAGTAAATAAAGGTATATCGACACTCAATGTACCTATACCTTCAAGTATCTGGGCCACTGGGTTTTCGAAGACCTTAAAGACACAAGACCTGGACATTGAGCGTGAGTGCAGGGCCGCAAGTCTGCTATTACAGTAGTGTCAGAATGGTCTATCATTGATTTCATAATGGTTGATTTTGACAAGATTCTATGCCATTTCTTTCAATGGAGTGTCAGTGGTTGACCACTGGATTTAAAAGCGTCATTATGACTTTCCAGTGGTCAACCACTGATACTCCATTGAAAGAACATTCTGACACTATTGTAATAGCAGACTTGGGGCCCTGAGCGTTGGCTGTCCGCTGCAATATGTTGGCCTGCAGATTTGCGAAATGCTCGACTGACGTAAAGGCTACGCTGTTTAGACCGTATTGTCAGTCGTTTTATACATGCAATCTGTGGGTCAACTTTACGCAGAGGGCATACAGCGCTCTGCGAGTCCAATATAATAATGCGTTTAGGGTGTTGATGGGGTTGCCGCGCTGCTGTAGTGCATCCGACATGTTCGCGGAGGCGGAGATTAATAGTTTTCACGCAATCATGCGCAAGCGATGCGCTACCATCATGTGCCGGGTACAAGCCAGCCCCAACAGCATCCGGAGAGCTAAGTGCGAGTCGGACTCGCGTGCGAAGTGTTCTGAACGATTTTTTTAACATGTTATTTGAACACTATAGATTTCTTATAGGTTTTCCTGTAATCTATAGGTAAAGATCTATTATCTCCTATTTTTTCAAAATTTTCGGCTCAGTAGTTTCGGAGATAAGGGGGGGGTCTAATTTCTTGAATAACTTCAAATTCTTTTATTTTAAAATTATGAAAAAAAAAACATATTTAAAACCCTCACAGTAAGACCTTTCATTTGATATGTCACACGATATTGTTCAAAAAACTTCATTTTGAAATTTTCTAGTTCGACCGCAAAAGTGCTGTTGCTGTGACAGACAGACAGACACCCGAGTGATCCTATAAGGGTTCCGTTTTTGTTCGGAACCCTAAAAACTACAAAATATCGAGAAATATATTTTTTTTTAGAACAAATAAAATTATTATTTCGTCTATTTATTTTTATAAACATATATTTTACATTTTTAAATATATCTTAAAAAACATCAAAAAAAAAATTACGTTTAAAAATATAAATCGACCATTATGAAATCATTATGAGACCATTCTGACACTATTGTAATAGCAGACTTGGGGCCCTGGTAATTTAACCAAGTAACTGGCATTCTGTGCATTACTAAACTCGGGTTCACGACCCACGGGTGCCTATGAGTTCATCTTACCCGCTGTGCTCGTTCACACAACGACGTAATTAAGTTACCTGTTGAGGTACCTGCTTATTTACCCATAACCATGTGTATCTATTGATTTACCTAAAACAAATTTCTGATACTTTCGTATCATATTACACGATAGAAAAAGTTATTTTTTCTTCCTTACGGAAATGGTACAGTGATTCATGATTTCCGATTTCAGAAAATACAATTATGGAATCGGAGAATAATGAATACCTGCCGGTGGATATTGAAGAAACGCTACAAGCAAATAATGCTTCTTGCTTAGAATCACTGCAGATGCCTGTACCTGAACCAGAGCCAGAGCTTGCTCCCCAGGTTAATCCTGAAGAGGCTGGTGTTATTGAAAAGGAGGATCAGCATCAGGAACTAGACCGAAGTGTGATGGAAATATTGGGAACTGACCCATCAACCACTACATCATTTGGTAAAGACATCCATACACTATGAATTTATAGCCATGTCTAATTTGACAAAAGAACTCCGCAAAGAGCGTTTAGAATCTCATTTGCCTCCAGCTAACTGTAAGTTGATAGATGCACCATCCCTCAACCCTGAGATTAAGGCAGCTGTCACTGACGTCATAGTGAAGCAAGATAAAGCTATACATGCAAAACAAAAACAAATGTTTAGCGCTATTTCATGTTTAAGGCGCGTCGCTCATTGGTAAGACGAGGCGAAGTTGCGTCAGCGGCGGTGCGGCGTCGCAGCACGGGCGAGGATAGGTCTCTGCGTAGAGTCGAGGCGCAGGCGGCTATGCTTCCTTCACATTTTACGTAATTCATTCACCATGTCGTCGTCAGAAGACAAAGACGTACTCGCACTGACACAAGTTCTTAATTTAAATAGAAGAAGATTTTGGGTGCATCCATATATGTTGCGACAGTGTGACAAAAGAGGTTCATTCAGAGCTACACGTGACATAAAAAGTTATCCCGACAAGTTCAAAAAGTTTTATGGAATGTCACCAGAAACATTCCATTTACTCTTGGAAAAAACGAAGAATAGTTTACAGAAGAAGGACAGTATGGAGGAAATAAATTTGCCCTGAAGAAAAGTTATTGATTACTCTAAGGTAAGTTTTTGCGCATATTAAATACGTCTAAACGCAGCTACGCACGAAACCAAATGACAAAATGGCGGTGGAGTCGTGGCTTGGGCTCACTTGAGCGCCCCTCCTGCACCTGCACCTCGCCTCCGCCCCGCCTTCACCTCGCCCGCGCTGCAACTCTTGTATATGAGCGCACTGCCATTCATTTGAAAAGAAAACCTTGTTGCGGCGTGCCTCTTATGCGCCCGCGCCTCAACTGCACCTCGACTGTTAATCGTGTGAGCGACGCTCCTAAGTGAAGCTATTACTATTCTTTTGTCTTAAGAAACCAAAGATCCAAATCCATTCAAGTTACTTGTAGACACGGCGTATTCTGTGTGACTGTCAACATAGTGATTCTATTACTATACGTAATTTTATCTTGGCAGTGCTGAAAAAAGATTTAAAAGACCAGGTACAGCTGACCAAAATTGATAGCTTACTCTTTCGACAAGAGCTTACTGAGGCATTGAAAATGGCTAAAGCTATAAATAAGTTAGGATCTGAACTGAAGTCTGCTCCTCCACCAAAGTTTATACCAAACAAGTCGAAGCCTCCATCCACAAGGAACTTAAACTAGAAGGCTCCAGCTCCGTACCGCAGACCGACGACGGGGCCTCGGAGAATGAAGGAGTCTGCGTCCTCGACGAGGCACCAGCCTCGTCGAGGACGCAGACTCCTACCACCTCCACGTACCATCATCCAGAGGGTCAGTAGACACTACGGTAAAATATGTCAGCAGGCTTTGTCATTTTTATGATTAATGGTTATAAATAACATCAAACCAAACTGTATTATCATGGATTAAGGATTATGAAATACTTTTTACCCAAACTCCCTTTCTAACTAATTTACCACTATCTAAGAAATATTCACATACTGAAGAACGTGATTTTAAACAGGCTTTACATAATTTATTGGCTATAGGTGCTATCTCAAAATGCCAACCTTGTAATGGCCAATTCCTATCTAATATATTTTTGGTACCTAAACCAAATGGTAAAACATGCCTAATACTAAATTTAAAACAATTGACTGTTTTTATTAATACAACTATTTTAAGTTAGAAGACCTTCAGACAACTATTAAGCTTATTTCAAAAGACTGTTTTATGTCAACAATAGACCTAAAAAATGCACATTTTTTTAGTTAATATCACGACAATTCTAACAAGTACTTACGATTTCAATGGAAAGATAACTTAATTGAATTTAATGTTCCACCGTTTGGTCTCAATACCGCGCCTTACGTTTTTACAAAACTAATGAAACCTGTGGTTAAATTGTTGAGTTGTACTGGTATATAATACAGTCTGACGCTATGCTAAGTAAAGTAATATTAGATTTGCCTAAATTCTGTGCTAAAAATTCACATTTTTGGTTATTGGAATAAAATTACATTTGGTTATTATGTGTTTTTTCTTCATTGAATATTTTTTTGCATGCATTGTTTATTTAAATTTAATGCCTATACCTACTTATATTTCACAAATAACTCTCAATATCTACAAGTGTATAGCTAATCTCGAGAACGAAACACAGTAGCATATTTAATGATTAAACAAACTTACCTGTAAGTGAAGTTCGATCATAATTATGCGAGGTGTTTCGTTCGAAGAGATTAGCATCCCGCCCTCCCTAATTCTAGTATTGTACCCCCGAATTTGTGAAATAAGTACTGTATCTTATCTCTGAACTAAATGACGGATTGAACAGAACGCGGGAAACATATAGACAATTGTCAAACGATTTTTTTTTGTCTTTGAACTGAGTGCAGTAGTGCCGACATTGTATGTGTGACTACAAGTGTATATCTAATCTCTTCGAACGAAACACCTCGCATAATTATGATCTAACTTTACTTACAGGTAAGTTCGTTTAATCATTAATTATTGGTACTCAGAAGGATTTAAATTGAGACATAAGAACCTTACTCGACAATGGCGCCAACTGGTGAATACAAAAACGGTAGGCCTCATTGAGTGCGACTCAATGAGGCCTACCGTCTTAGTCGAAAACTGTCAAATACACCTGTTATCCTCACATTTTGACAAGGTTTTGGCATTGAATGTCGATTGTAAATTGAATTTGAACGTTATGCGGCTTCGATTTTGCGGGTCTAAAAAGGCCACTTTAGCAGAATCAGAAAGCACTCAAATTTTCCCAATCAACCTTGAACCTAATTCGTTAACGATAAAGTTGAAAATGAAATTTGACAGATTGTTGCGTGATTAATCATTTTGATTTTCCTAAAGTGGCCTTTTTAGCCCCCCTGAATGAACCTCAATATTTCAATCGATTTACTGACGACGTTTTAGTGTGGAGTGGAAAAGATTTTGGCGTTTTGTGGGTGTATCAAACATGTTCCATAGTAGGACCCTACCATACCTGGGAATAGCTTTGTCAGTTGTTGCATCAGCGGGTCCAAAAACGCCACTTTAGCAGAATCAGAAAGCACATCACGCTACCCGTCACTGTCAAATTCCCAATTAACCTTGAACCTAATGCGTTAGAGATAAAGATGAAAATAAAATTTGACAGAATGTTGCGAGATTAATATTATGATTCTAATATGATTCTGCTAATGTGGCCTTTTTACCCCCCCCCCCCCCCTCCCTGGACTTACAAAGGGATTACACCAAGGTATCATCACATAGGTAGGTAAATATGTTGATAAGTTTACTTGCATACACGAAATTACCAATTAGTAATAAAATAATTATAATTAAAGTGTAAAATTACACGTAACACGTTTTAATCGCTTTTTGCCTATAAAGTATTTGTCCTGAATTATTAACGAACTACTTGTACAATTGAATCGATCAGAGGTACATTTTCGTTTGGTCCGGTTTTTTGTCCATTGGTAATTAATTCTGTTTAAAACCATTATTGAGAAAATGAAAACGTAAGTAATTTTAGACAAATCATTTCGTTTTATTTCAAATCTCAAATCGTTTATTGCTCCATAATGTACACATACAGGATGATGATGTATTTCATTTAAGTATTCAGTTTGTTATGAATTTAAATTATATCACGAAGTTTAATTTTTATTCTACATGAAATAGACAAGACCAACACATACAATTTAAATTGTACTTTAGATTGTCACTTTTTTCTCTGCATTATAGCTGAGTCGTTTGACCTAACTGTCCGCACGATAAGAACAAGAAGAAGCTGAGTGTCATATTAAACTTTTTACTAGGGATATTTGAACGGTTTGAACGGGTTCCAAGTCGTTTTTTTAATAATTGTAATATTTTAAGTACTCCGTTATTTATAAATTTGGTTAAATTAAAGGAATGTCTTCCAGGTATATTTTAATTCCCATGGCATTGCTGTCCTTTGCTTCTATTGGTCTAACAGAGAATAAACCTTATTTGTTGGCAACGGTATTGATTTATAATGATGCAAAAGGACAGCAAGTAGTCTGCGGAGGCCGTGTTCCAAAACAAATCATCACTGCGATCAGAAAAGACATGAAGAGTCGCCTCGGTGCCACCTCTGCTAAAGTTGTCCCACTAATCAGATATGGTAGTCATGTGCCTGCAGTCAGCGAAGTAACAGGATTTCTGAAGCAAAGATTTCCACTTGTATACTTAGCAGAAATACCAGAGTCGCTAGCTTCACAGGTAGTGCAGATGAAAAGTAAAAAAATAAAAAAGATAATAGATGACAAACTTGAAGACCTCGCTAAGGTTATGCGAGAAAACGAAAATGCAGTAGAAACAAATTCGATCGTACAGAAGAAGTTGAATGAAGCAGACATCTTGTCTAATAATAATATTGCACCGTCGCCAAAGACATACTACTACCCAAATACAGTTTTCTACGCAGTCGAAACTAAATGCAAAACTCCAACTGACTACAGTTGTTACTTCAAGAAAAGTCATCACCATGAACCTCCTAGAAACAAATCCATAAAGAAATTTTTATTCCAGAAAACCACACCTTGGTACTCACAATTTCAAACTGTCAATAAACAATAAAATATAAGATCTGGTATTTTCCAATATTAAAAATCTTGCTTGAATATTATGTTTTACTCATTTAAATATTTTTAGTTTATTGTATAAGGGGAAGGAAGTCTGAAAGTGGCACCGAAAAGTTGTGTGTAAATTGGTTGTCATGTGACACGGAGGAATGTAAAAAATTTCGTGAGATTTTTTTTAAATATGATGTATTCACATTTGTGGTCAAAATGTTTCTCAAGCTAGCAAGGGGAAACCGAATAAACGTGACCGTCAGGATGACTGGACCAAATGAGATATGTACATGAGACTATGTGCACTATTTAATACCTATTTGCTACTATTTAGTACCTATTATGAGATATTTGCTACCTTTTCGTTTAGAAAAATATCAAAGAAATAAAGTGGTCAGCCATTCTGACGTCAGGTTGGCTGACCACTTCCAAGTTCTCATAGTTTTAGCGTTGTATTAACCGCGTTGTTAATGTCAATATTTAGTACCTTTTTGCTACCTCAGCATATATTTTTTACACAATTTTAAGAAGCTCCTATAAAAAGTTATTAATAATTGCCATTAAAACGTCTTTCCATCAATTATTTACGTGTTTTCTTCTCAGAATAATTGCTAACAATGTTTTTGCAGGCGCTTAGTGGCTTATGAACAACTTGTTTCTGGATTTCAATAGTGAAGTTTATCCATTTATAAATGTTTATAATTATTTACATACCCCATTCATTCTCAGTTATATAAGTATGTACATTAAAACCTTTGCACATAAATTATTTACCCCACGTCTTATTTTCTTAAGATAGGCACTTTCTAAATTAACTTTAACTCATAACTTTATGTAGGAGCTTCTTAAAATTGTGTAAAAAATATATGTTAAATTAACAAAAAGGTACTAATTATTAACATTAACAACGCGGTTAATACAACGCTAAAACTATGAGAATTTGGAAGTGGTCAGCCAACCTGACGTCAGAATGGCTGACCACTTTATTTCTTTGATATTTTTCTAAACGCAAAGGTAGCAAATATCTCATAATAGGTACTAAATAGTAGCAAATAGGTTAAATAATGCACACAGTCTCATGTATATATCTCGTTTGGTCCAGTCATCCTGACGGTCACGAATAAACGATGGGTGAACTTTGTGAAGGATGATTGGCCTAGAAAGAGGGTGAGATGACAATTGTAGAAAAATATGGAAGAAATATATGCTGCGCCGTCTCTAGTTACTTATAATTATTAGGATTACGCTGTTGGTCCCGGCTATGATTTGTAGATCTTTGACAGTCAGAACGGATAGTCAGAAGCTCGCCATTTATAAAACTAGTGTTGAGTTAAATACGATGAAAATGTATTTGTTGCCCTAAATCGTAGGGAAAAGGTTTGGCAGATGTTGGAGCCTTAATAGGAACAGTGTAACATTGTATATTCAACATATTTACGTTCGATAAGGGTAGTTTCAAATGTTTGACCTAAGTCAAAAAGGGCAATATTGCAGCTTGTCACAACTGCCGTGTGATAAGCTGCGTTGATTGGCTGATAGTGCAATTCACCCATCAAATGTGTATCAGTCACTTAGGGCGAGTTATTGAGCGCCAATGCAGCAAGTTTAACTAGAAGTAATCTATTTACCCTTAACTTAAAAACCCTAGGTTAGCTAAAAATAAAAATGTTTGTTTCAATTACATAAAGCATTAACATACGTGATTTGGAGATCACCTTTTAAGCAAGAAGATGCTTGTGTTAGGTGACTCCGTTCTTCCACTTAACATTATACAGTATATGCAATTGAAACATTAAAGTAAAACAAAAGAAAAGAAAATACAAAAAGGAGTGCACTTGTGTGAATTACGCAAGTGGGTTTTGAGTGTGTGCGTGTATGTGAGAGCATGTTTTAGTGTTAGTGTGTGTGCGCGTGTGTATAACAGTGTGTTTGTGAATTAAATTCGTTTGAATGCAAATAGATATAAGTTTAGGTTTCTGTTAGATTAGATCTAGTTTTAGGTTAGCCCTGCGACAGTTTCTTGGGATCGGAGGAAACCAGGATTAGCTCCCTCCACTAACGATTTCGTTACTGCGGTTCTTTTAGTCACTGGACCGATTATGGAAGCGATGTTATCAAGGCCTCAATGTCGTCGTAGGTTTTAGTCTTGAGCCAGTCAGTCACAACTAATTTGCAGTCACGTAGTTTCAGAGGGTAGATATGTAATTCTTTGTTTAATAAGTTGTATAAGTGGGAAGATTGCCTTGTATACTGCCTCTTGGCAAAAGCAGATCTAACTGGGAAATTTGGAGCGACTAAGTAGCGTCTTCTGCTACTCTTATTTGGTTCTGTAGGGTCATCCGGAAGGGATTTGTGTTTTCTCAGGATAACATGGAGAATGTAAAGTTTTCTTACAGACAGAAGGTCACAGGTCAGGTAAAGGCTTTGGGTTGGGAACCTATAATAGGGTTTGAAGAGCATAACCTTAAGCAGAGAACGCTGCGCCCTCTCAAGTTCCAAAAATTTAATCTTTGTTGTCCCACCCCAACATGGCAAACAGTACGTAAGAATCGATTGGGCCAGTGAAACATAGACTTTCTGCAGAAGATTCTTTGAAGCAATGTGTCGCGATGTTTTAAAAGTCCATATTAATTTCCTAACCCTTTTCATGATTAGTTCAGTATGCATGTATGTGCCAGGACAGGCGCTGGTCAAATATGATGCCCAAGTATTTAATATACTGTAACCTGTCTATTATTGTGCAAGAACAGTCAGGAGTTAGGGGGCTGGCACAACAGTGGATCTTTATTTGAAATTCGAGTGGTGGTTGAGTGTGTGCATACTTGGTAAAGCATATGTAGTTGGATTTGGAGGCGTTTAACGTGAGGAGGTTACGATAGATCAGTTATCTTTGACAGGCCGTTTTCGGCTAACCGTCTAACTTTTGCCCAAGTCTTATCAGCAAAGACTATGGCGGTATCATCTGCGTAAGAGAAGATGCGACCCCCGTCAATAATCGTATTACATAGGTTATTAATATAGATAAGGAACAGTGTCGTACCAAGGACACTCCTTTGCCCGACGCCGTATCAAATTGTTTCTTCAGAACTAGTGAAATTCCCTATTTTTTAGGATTTGAATAGCTCGAGAGGGACCCCCCTTACACCGATGCTTTCGAGCCTGTGTAAAAGTATGGGGACTGAAACTGTGTCGAAGGCCTTTTTGACGTCAAGGAAAACTGCCAGGCATTTACTACCCTTATCCACTTTGTCAACTAAAGTTGATGTTAGTGACGATACCGCATCCTCAGTAGACCTTCCCTGACTGAATCCAAACTGGGATGAAGACAGAATGTTATATTTAGTAAGGTATTTAATTAAGCGTGAGTTTAAGAGTCTTTCTAGGATTTTCGAGATATAAGGCAGAACTGAAATTGGCCTATAGTTTGACGGGTCTGAGCTGTCTCCACTCTTGTACACAGGCGTTATTAGGGCTACTATCAAGGCATCCGGGAAAATTCCCTGCTCAAAGCATAGGTTTGTCAAGTAACTTAAGATTGGGACAATTTGATCGTGTGCAGCTTTAAGGAATTTAACTGGAATGTTATCCCAACCAGGGGCACTGTCTAGTTTTAAGCCCATTAGTGTAGCATGAACTTCGCAAGAGTCTGTGTCGAGTAGAACAAAAGATGAGGTCGGTGTACAGGATGAGTTAACATCGTTATTATTTGCCGTCGAAGACAGATGTGGCGTGATATTTTCCGCAAGAAGCTTTCCTATATTAGAGAAATAACTATTCACCTTGTTTATAGAGTTCTGTGGTGAATTGGATAGTTCTAAGAGGTCCAAGTTATTTGTTTTTTTTAGGCTTTCGCTGTGTAATGTTGTTAATCAGTTCCCACGTTTTTTTAGAATTTTTATGTACTTGAGCATGTTGGTCCCTGTCATATTTTCGTTTTTTTTTTGATGATGAAGTTACAGTAATTTCGGTACCTTTTGTAGGTCATTTTTAGTACTTCATTAGCTGGGTCAAATCTAAGTCTTTTTTGCATGTTATTACGGTTGTGTATACAGCGCAATAATCCAACAGTCATCCACGGCTTAAGCGTTCTATTTTTTATTGGGATCACCTTAGTGAAAGTACTAAGTGTGATGCAGTTTTGTAGGATTTCGATTAAATTATTAGTGAGTGTGTTAGGATTACTTAGTTTAAGCAAGTCGGCCAGATTGCTATCTTTTAAGAGGCCGAGTCCCTTCTCAAAGTTAAAAACTGATTTTATTTTTGTAGGTTTTATAACGTTTGTGTGCTTTGTAATTTTTAGGAGAGTCATGAAATGATCTGTGATATTTGTGTGAATAATTGCAATGACCGCAGTTTTAGTGGCAGGTTTGAGCTTTATAATTATATGGTCTAGACAATGTTTTTCTCTCATAGGGAGCGAGTGACCGGGGAGAAGCCCATACATAGCCAGCATGTTGAGGTAATTAAGTCTATTTGTGCGTTCATGTGACTGCTCGCCTTGATTTACTATCAGATTAATATTAATGTCTCCGGTGATAATTACATTTTTAGCTGATGCAATGTTTATAAGGTGATTATTTAAGGATTGGATAAATTCGTCAGCGTTTGTGGTTGAAGGGGACCGATAAATCGCGATTATTGTAAGGTCAGGAGAGATATGGACCTCCAAGCAAGACGCGTGAGCTAGCTTTATTTCTCTTATTTTATATTTATGTGTGTTTTTAATATAAGCGACCACTCCATCAGCTTTGTTTAGATGATTTGTAGATTGGTGAGAATTATAGTTGGATATTTGAGGTATTTGTTTATTTAGATTTAGTCTACATTCAGTTAAGATTATCAGGTCGATATCCTTTTTAAGATTTATTATGTTTAGTTGAAGGTTGTCGAAGTTAGAATAAACTGATCTAATATTTTGTGAAACAATGGTAAAACCGGGAGAGTTAGGCTTAATGTGGTAAGTAAAGTCGTTGAGTTCACAGTCGAACACTTGGGCTATTTCGTGATTGTCTATATCATTCAAAGTCTATAAGGTGCTATCCATAGTTATAGGTTTTGCGAGTGCAGAAGAACGTAGCAATACAGGCATTTCGTGTATGTGTGAATGTATGTGTGTATGTTGTAAGTGTGGTAGACAGTCTGAGTGAGTGAGGAATTGGGCGGCAAATGTGTGTAAGTGCGCGATAGATTAACATTATATATGGGTTATTATTTAACCTGTTAATAAGTTTAATGTTAATTTTAATTCTAATTAATTTTAGGCAACAACAGAGTAGAAAAATAAAATAGTGAGTACGAAAAATTATCATCAGTAACATAACATAGTATTGGTTTATAATTAACCTGATAATAAGTTTAAAAATCCTTATGCTATTTAATTTTAAACATAAATTATCCATATAGAACCGATGCAAATAGTGACAACAACATAGTAAACCGTGGACAGTACGACAATTGGTCAACCGTATTATAATATCTAGTCATTTAAGTTGCAAAAGATTATGGACCTGTGACTCACTTGTTATGATAATAGTAGGAAAGTTGTCATCCTTCTTAATATGAACTTTGCCAAAAGCTGTCCAGCAGTACTTATACTCTTTGGATTTTGCCAAATCGCGCGCGAGAAAGTGAAGTCGAGCTCCTTTTGCAGTGAGCTGTTCCGAAAAATATATTGGGGTGGACTCTTCCGTTTTAAATCCAAGATCCAAGACACTTAATTTTTCGTTATGGTTTCTGTTATAGTCTCTGGTCTTCTTCAAGAAATCGGACTTCAGAATAGTTGATGCCATCTTAACTATGATTGTACTATTTCTCGTCTTGGCACGCTTGTGTTGAACTCGGAATATGTCGCTAATGTCTGTTTTTGCTATATTACATCCAATTTCATTAGATAGGGAAGTGGTCATTTTTATAGCTATGAGAAAGTATTCCCAATTATTTTGTCCGTGTACCAAATCAACTTAAGATCTACTATGCGTAATGTATAGAAAACCAATAGGCTATGAACGGCGTCGATGTTCAAGGCTCTCGAGCGGTGATTTCATGAGAGCCAGGAGGGTTATTAATTTATTACTTTAGGCACACAAATGTACAGAGCGGACTTTTGAAACTTTAGGCATTTTCTACCACTCAAACTTTGGGGGATGAAGAGACAAATGGTGGTTGTAGCAGTGGTGATACAAAACACGATTAAGATTTATTTAATACAAAGATATACATACATCTATGAATACAACATATTATATGCTCAAACGAATACACGAATATAATGTTCATGTACTTTAGCAATTAGAATAAACCATAGCGTCTGCTACGCTGATGAAACGCTCGTCCTGGGGCTGGTCGCACGAAGCGTCGGCCGACGTAATGTCACACGGGGTTGCGAGTCTATTAGAGGATCCTAGAATTGGGTCTCGAGGTGGCCCTACACAAGTTCAAAGCCAAGTGCTTTCATGGCTCTCGGACGGAACGCACCACCATCGGGATCTTTAATAACGGTAACTCCTCATGCTCCAGCCAGCCGCCGCAACTGAGGAAGACGCCCCGGGCGTCGGGAGTCGCAGGGCGATTCCCGGTCACCGTTGGCGCGGGCTTACGGAAGGCGAGTGTTGGGTTGCTCGCCGTCCGATCAGCCGGGACCAGACCCTGAACGAGACCTTGAACGCAAAGGGAATTTGGAGGACCACGGATGGGTTTTAATCAGTAAAGCATGTTCCACACGGATGTAATCCAATGACCCATTCAAAGTGACATTGGTGGGAGTTTGGTTTCCATTCGTGAATTTTGTTCTATACGGATGGCAACAAGCCAGGTCACCTTGAATGGGACACTGGATTACATGCGTGTGAAACATGTTTAAGCATCTGACACTCCCTTCCGCACCGTCCTGAGCGGAAGGAGCCATTAAATGACTTTCAATCCTAAAAAAAAACCGTCCGCGCGCCTGCTAGAGGGCGCCAGGGTATTGATTGCATACGGGCGCTCAATAGGCTAGGCCGCCTCTGGATAAGCACATATTTTAACAAACTAGTTTACCATATAGAGAAAATTTTATTTTTTGAAAAATTACGGACTTATCTACTCGATCACGATTTCTATCCCATTTCTCCTCGCATCGTATTCTATTACTGAGGATTTTGATCCGCCAGACGATCTTTCTACGGCATTTATAAGAGCATCGTAGGGCCTTGTGTTCTAGGATGAGGGAACTTAGATCGCTCATCTAGGTATACAATGGGCTGCGACCCTTCGGGCTCTTGCTAGTAAGCTATTGTTGTTCATATTAGTTTCCCTCTTTTATCGCGATGTGTTCGAGTATCGCCAAGACCCTGGCAGGTATTAAAGTTTTATCTACAGGCGGCGGTTTAGAAGATCATTGATGCAGAATGCAGTTCAGGGAGTAAGTAACATTTTTCTCCACAACCAAATGTCAAACCGTCGATGCGGTCAAATTTACTGGTTTGTATCCGCAGAGATAGTCAATTTCAGCATTGGAGTACGTTTGTATGAATTACGTCATCGGCCAATATCATCATCTTATTGCTCTTGTCGATGATACTTGGGGTTGGCATAACACGTTTTCTCTTCTTCCATTGTTCCCTGTTAACATCACGCTACCGATTCTCCTAATGATCCTTTAAAACTATAGTAACCATACCTTTCGAAGCATCGGTTTCTTCTAGATAGTGCCAGATATCGCTGTTGTGCTAGAGAAGATGTAAAAAAGTTTAAATATTATATTGCTTACCTCGATTTCTTTTCTTGAACTGAAATAAGAGATACATAAATGAAACTTGTCGGAGTTTCGGACCAAATTGAAGCGGCTGCCAATTCGGCGTCGGTGAGATACCTTTATCCTATCCCTTCTCTATACTATCCTTCACAATCCCAATTCTCCTCAATACCTTCGTGAACGCTTTGAGTACTTCGTCCCGAGGGGCAAACCATGTCGAACTGCCACTTCTCTTCTCCGTCGTACTTCGCGTCACACTTCTAGTCGCTATTGTGGCTTCTTCTGCAGTAACAGTACTGCAGTGCGTCTGGAACTCGCTCCCATACTCCATACGCGACAGCCCTTTTCTTGATGTCTTCAAGAGGAAAGTTAAAGAGCATTTCCTTTCGGTTTTGACATAATATTCGTATACATATATGTAGGTTTATTTATTAATCATAAAATAAATTTAACAATGTGCACTGGATAGGATCCAGTGCACATTGTTACATTTATTTCCTACCCTCCATTGTCATCTTTCTCTATCACTCAAAGGTTTGCTGGAAGAAAACTCATTTCTGAGTTAAGCTTGCCTTTGTAAATGAACTTTCAACACTGTAAATTTCAGAAGCTCTTTGGTGTAAAATATAGAATTAAGAAGATGCCTCAGCGCTAGTTTTAAGCTCCAAAAAATCAGAAACCTTTGTGAGTTCAAAAATACAAAGCCATTTTGCAAAGATTTTTTTTTTCAAAGTTGTAGCAAATACGTCGTCGTTTGGATCGGGAGCGCGCGTGGACCCTGCTTGAATCTTTGAGCGAGACTAAACTGAATGGGTCCCGGGCGGGTAATCTGTTGGTGAGAGGGTGAGAACTTTTGCCTACCTACCGTCTGCGCCCTGTCTACGCCACGCCGCATCTGTGTGATCACAACTTAAGTTTTAGTAGGCTTTTGCACCTGTTGATGTAGTAATTTATTGACGATATTGTTCTCGAGCTGCTGTTTGATAATTGGGGAAATGTGATTATATGCATGGTCATCGTTTTAGGGTTTGGTCATCTACAACATCAATAGCCTACAGTAGCCCATTGCTGAGCCACTCCTATCGCACGTCATACATCTTGATTCTCAACGACTCTCATCCAGCTGCCAACAGCCGCTTGGCGAAAAGAATCGCTCCAATTAGCTTATGGGAGTTCCACCTTCCGTTGACAAATTTGCGATCTTCACTCACAAATGCATCTACTCCAACAGTAATCGATTCTATACCTAATATGACCGGTCCCGATAGCAAAATTTAGTAGTATTAAGAGAAATTCATAAAAAATCTATTTTTTATTAAAAAATTACCATAGGTTTCACAAGCTGAAAAAGATGATTGTGACATATCGAAATAAATTTTCCAAAATAACTTACAGTAATTTTTACTAAAAGTTCCACTGTAGCTTAAAATATCGATGTTATCGTAGACTGCGTAGCGACGTGCTTCTGACCCAGTGAACGAATGCGACTGGCGTTACGGGCGGGATTCGGGGGGTACGGTTTCAAGTCTGAGGGGGTGCGGAGGGTAAATTTTGCGGACGGGAAACACTCGTCGTCCCGTCATAACAACGACGAACTCGTTCATTAATCGTTTAGACCCCTCGGGGGATGGAGCTTAGTGAGGCTCCTTTAGGCGGTTAAAATTTTATTGGATGAGGTTTGGAAGCGGAACTTGAACAGACAAGATTGGAACTATGAAATGGAGAAATATAGTTTTAGCAAACTGCATTATAATCTATTTGAAAACAAGGCTTTGCTTGGTTTTTGTTCGTTGCTTTCAGGACGTTTTTTGTTTTTTTAACTACCTACTCAGCGATAGCTTTACTGGCAAGAATTTTACCCTTTTTTTAATGATTTACAGAAAATCAGCTACATATATTGTTAAGAGGCCTATTACAATTTGACTGTGTTTTTTGCGTAAAATGGTCAATTTTGCCTTTCTTATCCTTAGAAACTGAAATATTTAGACAACTTTGGCTTATTGGGTAGTCGAGAATAGTTATTAGTATATTTCGTAGCGGCCTCACTTTTCACATTTTTGTCTTATCTATTTGTAAAAACCGCCGTATGGTGCCGGCCGGTGCCGTATGGTGCCGTAAAAGAATAATACCTTCCCATCACTTCCCGTGGGTGTCGTAAGAGGCGACTAAGGGACTCACCAGAGAATGGGCAGCAGCGTTCTCTGTAAAACGCAACACCTTACACTGCGATCGCCAACCCGCCTGGCAAGCGTGGCGATTATGGCAAACTCCCCCCTTTTGGGGGAGGCCTATGTCCAGCAGTGGACGTCTTTCGGCTGATATGATGATGATGATGATATTTCGTAGCGGCCTCACTTTTCACATTTTTATCTTATCTATTTGTAAAAAGCCACAATTCTGATGTAAGTTTCTCATGAAATTCGCGACGGTACTTTTTCGAGCTTGTGGATTGAACTATTGTACTAACGAAATCAGGGGCGTAGCTACCGCCGTATCATTGATACGGGACCCCCGGACACAAAGGCCCCAACTTGTGGACGTAAAGCTATACATTTAGTTCCGCCGTCTCCTTCGTGGCCTGCCAAGACAGTTCCGTCTGAGGGCCTAGTGCGAGCTTTTTAACGTACTTCGTTTATGTCAAGTTGTTAGGGGAAAAAAAGCATTTCCGTTATTGTCACCAGATGGCGCTTATTCAGTTTCAAAACGGGGAAAAAACGGGTTTTGCGAGTACGAAGTCGCGAGCAAAGCTAGGATATATATATATTTATTTCCAAAGTACTCACAATCTACAGTTTAACTTTTGCTTAAAATATAAAACAAAAATTTTGATTCCTTTTTAATATAACGTAATCATTAATAAAAAGTAATTTACGATTAACTTTAAATTCCTAAGCTTCCCCTCTGGCACACACAAACACACACACACATTATCACACACACACACACACTATCACACACACACATTCCCATGCACACTCACTAGCACGCACCGTTTATTAGTTCTTATTATTATTATTTTTTTTGTTTTGCACCTAAACATTCCCTAATTTATTTAATTTGTTCATTTTTTGTGCTTAGTACCTATAAAAAAAGGTAAATTCAACTTATTTTCCCAATTCAACAATTAATTAAACTCATTCGTATATAATTATAATTATTGTACAAGCTAGGCACAATAACACCGGCTGTAATGTTAATAAATTAATAATCGAGGGTGAGCGCTGATACCTATAATTACAAGATATTAAGTTATCTTAGCTTAGGTATTGGCTGCAACTCAAACATACAACTTCACTTACCTGAAGGCCTATTTTTACTGTAATTCATATTCATAATCATGCAATTATGTATTTTACCTGAAGGTGCAAATAAACTATTTTATTTATTTATTTATTTAAAACAAATTGACGTTTATGCGCGCTTACGCGGGCCAGGTATTCCCAATATTTCATCACTTTGAATCAATAATGAACAAACAAATAATGATTTCTGAATACGAAAAAAAGTACATATTGTAGTTTACTTTATGTACTTTGACAATTTGTGGTTCAAAACATAGTATCGAAAACTTCACTCGATCAAAAAAAAAATCCGAAGAGGAGGCTAAATTGACTATTTTTTCATGTTTTTCTTATTGTTCTGGAAGCTTATGAAACTTTTAGTTCCAAAAACCATATGTAAGAAAGGGTAATAACATAAAGAAGAATAATTTATGGTTAATTTTTGCATAATACTTTCATTTTTAATAAACATCGAATTAGTGGAGAATAGCTTGCCTTTGAACCCCGCAGAGTCCCGCGGGACGTGTTTGGAGCCAGACCTGCGACACTTTTTTTGAAAAAATCGCGGCATATTCGGGTCAAATATAAATGGCAAATAAAAGGAACAACAGGAAAAAGATGACACTCACGAAAATTCAGAAGTTCGGGCAAAATATGTTGATAGTATATTATTGTTTTAATACACATTGTTTTAATTGAAAACGAAAATATTTTGATTTGATTTGTTGACATTTTTGACATCTGACAATAGGGTTGGACACATTTCAAATTGTTATCGATAAATTAACGTAGCTAACATAAATGAGTTTCAATAGGTACCTTTTTAATTTATTCCTAATTATTATTTAAGTATAAAGATTACAAAAAAACAACTCTCCATTCTATCTCCCATTTATTAAAACTGATAGTGCGGATCAACCAAAAACTACTTGTGTGAATTAAGATATTTTTTTTCTTTTTGACTTCATAAAGTCATGTCACACTATACCGGCACCGCAACGGCACCGCTCCAATCCAGCAATTTACTCGTAATTCAAATTAGAGCCTTAAACCGTGTGTCGTAAAATATATTTCAAAATAAAAATGACGGCAGCGGGAAGTCAACCCGCGCACTGTAAGGGACCTAACCGCGTGCTTCCAGCGCCGACCGCCTGCTTGCAGCGCGTCGACACCGAGTTGCTAGCGAAACAACTTCGTCTTTGCGCCGTCGCCGCGCACCACCATCGCCCCTTGCACCTCGTCTCGCGCGAACGGCAAACTTGCACCTCGCGGCCGGCGCCCGGACGGCGAGTTTGCACATCGCGGCCAGTGCGGACTGCGAGCTTGCACCTTGCGGCCGGTGCGGACTGTGAGCTTGCACCTTGCAGACGACGCGTATTTAGCGCGCTGGTGGCTAGACGTAGCCAAAATTCGAAGCGACGCCGTGCCGTTGCGGTGCCCTCATAATGTGCCATGACCTATAGTTATCACAAGATCAGGGCCTACGGATTTCCATCACACTATAAGATATTTTTCCTCTTGGGACCAGAGGAAAACTACTTAATCAGCTTACTCACAGGTCTCTATTATGCACAAAAAACGGCGGTCAAACAGAAAAATATGACTGCTTTTAAGTAGATACTGCTTTCTTCTTTGAGCTTTACCTATGCTATCAGAATAAAGATACATCTAGTACCTAACTAGACACAGACTTTGCCTGGTCTGACTAACCCGGACCCGTTGCAATAAATCAAAAAACAAATCTAAGGGTAGCAATAAAATCGATGAAGTCGACGAAGTACATACCTATCATTAGCTATATTTAGTTAGATATCATTGAAAAGGTATTTGTTTTTTTATTTTGAATGATGGTTTAAGATTTATAACAATTACCCACTCGTATCAAGATCAGAGACTACACTCGAAAATGTAGATAAGAACGTCTACCTGGAACAAACTGTCCAGTTAGGTTGAGCTAACTTCGAGAAAGAGGTCAACCGTCGAATGCGACTCGGCTAGGCGGCGTTCAGGAAGTTGCGTGGTATCTTATCGTCTCACATACCACAGTGTCTCAAGACGAAAGTGTATGTGATGGGTGACTTATGGAATCGAAACTTGGTCGCTCACATTGGGCCTCATCAAAAGGCTTAAAGTCACCCAAAGAGACCCACCCCACCTCACCCAATGGAGAGGGTAATGCTTGGAGTCTCCTTGCATGATCGAATCAGGAATTATGATATAGTTCAAGTTATTTATTTCATAAACAAGAGAACGAAGGTTAACGACATTGCCTGAAGGATCGCCAAACTGAAGTGCTGTGAACAGAACAGATGGTCGATGAGGCACACTTAGGGTAGGGCTATGTCCACTAGTGGATGTCTTTTGGCTGATATGATGATCATTTATAAATTTGGTTTGCAACCATTTTCACCTAAAAATTTTTGTGATATAGGTAGTCATGTTGGGTATCAAAGAAATGTGCCACAGTGGAGTCATTTCCAAAAATGTTTTAGAATATTTTAATCGATAAATTTATATTATAACTGTAGCAGCACGACTCTATCAGCCAAAAAGCAATAGAATATGGTTACAGTATAAGCTTAACAGTAGAACCAGTTAGCTCATCATAGCTTTTTACCAAAGGGGATGAGCATTACTGCAGATGTGTTCTGTGAACAACTGAACACAATGATGGAGAAACTTGCACATCTCCAAACCGCTTTGGTCAATCGCTCGTCTCCGCTGCTCCTGTACGACAACGCGTGACGTCATACTGCACAGCAGACGGTCTCCAAGCTACAAGAGCTGGGGTTGAAAGCTCTTCGTCATCCGCCGTACTCACCAGACCTTGTGCCTTGTGCCTACAGAGTACTTTTTCCAGAATTTGAATAACTCTTGGAGGGAAAAAATCAATATCCGAGAAGCATAAATGCCATTTGAAGAATTTGTTGCCTCCGGTCTCATTTCTTCAAGAAATGCCCATCAATAATCTGCCACTGCATTGGCAAAGATGCGTCGATTGCATGGGCAATTACTTTAATAATAGAAATAAAATTAAAAAAAAAAACACTTTTTACAAATAAATACAACTTTAATTTCGGAAGTCCGTGTTTTTGGTAGTTTCTTCGTATTTTGACACCGACTTCCGAAATTAAAGTTATGTTTTACTTTGTAGTGTTTTTTTTTTTGTATTTGGAAGTTGTAAATAGTTTTTGATTATTTTCCCGTTGACCTAGAACTATGAAATTTGGCAAGTAATACGGTCTTATAGTACAAGTATAGGGAAAAGTCTGAAAATTATACATTTGTAATTAAACCATAAAAAAGGCACTGATTTAAAGAGGCTTGGCTTGTAAATAGCGGTTTTGGTAAGTTAAAAAATATAAATGACACGTTTAATAACTAGTTCAGCAGTTAAAAATAAGCAGTAAAGTAAACAAAAATGAGTAATAAAAAATAATGAAATGGATCAGTGAATATATAATTTAGCAGGAAAATAATTAAATGGGCGGTAAAAATTATTGAACGAGTGGTTACGTGTGGGCTGTAATAAATCGGAATTTGTCGGTAAGAAATCTCATTCTAAGCAATTCTATAAACAATGAGCTGATTACCACCTGCCAAGGTATGATTTGCCGAACTATTTATCGAACCGCTCATTCCATCATTTTTACCGCTCATTCAGTCATTGGACTGCTCAATTATTTTTAGAATTGACATTGTATGATAAAATAACCGACAAATTGATTTTTTATTACTGTCCGTGTTTTACTGTCGCAATAATTAATCAACCGCCATTAAATTAAATAACTGCTCAATTTGTCTTTCAACTGATCATACTAACATCTCGAATATTTAAATAACAGCTCAAAAAATTAGTTACCCAAAAAAAATATAGTCTTTTTTTAATTAAAGTAATTTATGGCTACAAATTTGTACGGAACCCTCGGTGGGCGAGTCCGACTCGCACATGACCGGTTTTTTTTATATTGATTTCACATGTAGAAGCAGCAATAATAGTGTAACTAACTATAGGGATCTTCGCTTTGGAACGGACTCCCGGGATATTCAATAGTTCCTGTAAATGGTGCTGTTGTAATAAATGCTTTCGAGATTTTATGGAAAACGTTCGTTTTTTTTCTGTTATTACTTTGTCAACTTACTTTTTCTCACATAGCTATATTGTGTTATTAAAAAACATCATCACAATCCAAACTACATCACTATCACTAACACTAGATCACTACATATTATAAAACTAATTCCTTCGCCACCTCTGTCATGAGTTACTGCCATAAAATGTAAAACGTAACGATAAAATGTAACATAGATGAAATCATGTCTCAAAGAAAAACAATTCAGTAGATCAACTTCAAATATTTTGCACTGTGACGTATTTATTCTGCGAAGAAGTCGGCGGTCATCGGCAGGACGTCGTATGACATCGTCGTGTTAAACATGAGGGGTCGCGGGCGGAGGTAGCTTTTTCATTGCCAACAGGCCCGGATAACCCAGCCTTAAGGCTACTGAGCTAGTAGGACTTATTTTGTGAAAACGGCCCCCCCCAGAAATGTTTGATACACCCCTTTGAGACTAGCTACGCCACTGAACCAAATGAAATGAAAAATATACTATAATATTCCTTATATAGTAAATTAGTTCGCAGCGGCCTCAGAAATAAGAATGGAAAATCCGTAAACAAAAATCTCAAAATGAACTGTAAATTTATATTATTATACATTACTATTATTATGTAAAATTTATACCAAAATAAACCATAGTTCACAAGAATTAAAAAAAATATTCTTAAGAGGTATTGCGATTATTCTGTTACACGTTGTATAGTAGGATTTAATCTTGCTTCTTTGCCACCAACAAAAGATACTGCATCATGCTTTTAGGACATACCGCCAAGTCCAAACATGGTACGGAATGAAAAAAAAAATCACTCTCATCTACTGCATCCTTTTTTACAGTTGCAAGATTAATAAAAGTTAAAATATTTAAAAGTGCCTCGGGTGCTGCTGTCTCAGCTGTATAGAGGGGCTAAAAAGACAACTTTAGCAAACTCAGAAAGCACATCACGCTAACCGTCACTGTCAAATTTTCCCAATCAACCTTGAACCTAATGCGTTAGCGACAAAGATGAAAATTTAATTTGACAGATTTTTGTGTGCTTGACGATTCTGCTAAAGTGGCCTTTTCAGGGGGGCTACTCCCTAACGAAATCCGTAGTTTCGGGCTTAGTTGCGGGCGGGCGTATTCTACTCCGTATCATCTACAGACTAACGATTAGTCCCGAACCGGAACTGAGAATAAATGACAACACGACTTCACAGTAACTGTCAAATCGTGTTATCATTAGTTCTCAGTGGTTAGGTGATACGGAGTAGAAAATGCCCGCCCGCATCTAAGCCCGAAACTACGGATTTCGTTAGAGAGTAGCCCCCCAGACCCGCAGGAGTAAGTTCATTATTAATGTCATATCTCCAGCCCCATTCTTCTGATTATTTTTCAATTCCAATTTATTTTATAAAATAGCAACGACGTCACAGAATAAATATCTTCGGTAATCGAACCCAGAACCTCCACATTAAAAATGTATTGTTGTCGTAGCAGGAATCTCGAATCAAGTACCTCCACATAACATTTAGTCTCTATTGTGTGACCATACCGGGAATCAAAACATGAAATTAACGGACACAAATTACACTCAGACTCAGGACAACACTGTGTGATCCGCAAATTTTTGTTCTATGTGGGGATTAAACCCACGACTTTGTGTTCAGCAGTCGCGTACTACATTTTTTTTGGTTTACTCTGATGCAAGGATGCGGTCATTATATTTCCTTGTTGCCCGTTTCCTTTTTGATTATCCTGATATGAATAATAAAATTTGAAATTATTTCCAATCAGTTCCAGGATCGAAATAGATACATACCACCATATACGTAACAAACTACATCATTTATGCATATAATTTTGTTGTTGACATACTTAGGATATCGTTTCTCACTATTTTCTAGTGCAGGTAGACGCAAACATTACTGCCTCGGTACTGCAGCGCTTCCACTATGTTTGCGGAAGCGCGAATCGATGACTTTCACGCAATTCAAAGAAAAAAGACCGCTTCTTTGCTTACAAAAGTGCGTGGCAGTTCCAACAGCATTCTGAAAGCCCTAGCTGGACAGCAAGATGCTATGCTGAGGTATTTTATAAATGTACTAGCTTCTGCCAGCGGCTTCGCTCGCGTGGTCCCAAGGGAACATACTCCCGGGATAAAAAGTAGCCTAAGTCCTTTCGCAGGCTCTAAACTACCTCTGTACCAAATTTCATTTAAATCGATTCAGTAGTTTTGGCTTGTCGCTCATAAATGTATCTGTTCTGTGTGTTTCTAGTTAAGTTACTAACCCATAGATAGTTTTTCCTTGTGTTTTTTATTTTACTAACAATTGGACCTTTGTAGTCAAAACGAATAAATAAATAATAATTAATATATTATACCTACCCTCTAAGAAAACCCTCTTTCAAAGAAATGAAATGGTTTTTTTTTTACTTTTCGCAGCAACTTTACAGTATTTTTTTTTATTTAATACTTGTTTCTGCAGGTACATAAAAGGTTATACAGTGTATAGCTACATATAATGGTTAACAGTACACCCGCGGTTCTGCTGGCCTAAAATGGCCACTTTAGCAGAATCAGAAAGCAAATCACGGTACCGGTCACTGTCACATTTACCCAATCAACCTTGAACCTAATGCGTTAGCGATAAAGATGAAAATGTAATTTGACAGATTGTTGTGTGATTAATATTACGACTCTAATATGATTCTCCTAAAGTGGCCTTTTTAGCCCCTCTGACATCATTTGAAATCGTCATAAACGGTTTTTATCGTGGCTAGTTTTTTCTGTAACTTATTTTTTTATACATAAGACATACAAATATCTTTACAGACTAGACCCAATGCGATATTGTAACACACTTAAAACTTAAATAGTTCTTGTAAATTCACCCAAAGTGCAACAGAATATGTCCAAGTCCTCAGCAATGAGGTTGAGAGTGCGGAGCGCGCTCGTGAGCGGCGCCTCGCGCAGCAAGTTAGTTCGCGCGCGCGGTTCTGCCAGCAACCGCGGTCGACCACTACGCCCCACATATCCATCTGGCAAAACTAACGGAAGGGTGGACTTCGCAATATATCCACATTGTGTATCTTCCCTCTAATTATCTTAAAGATATAAGTCACTAGTGTGAGTTGCCTCCTGATCCTCAGTTCATTATATCCGACCATACCCAACGCAAATAGAGTTGGATACATCAACTATTATCATTAGAGATACCCGTGTCGCTGCTGTAGAAAAGTTTGCATAACCTACGACGTTATTTTATGTTCAATAGATTGTCGCTTCAGTGCGCTCTGACTTTGCGCCAGTGTGCCTTGACTCTAAAATATTTAACTAAATCCTACTGGAGCGACTACAGTGTAAGTTATGCTGGTAGCTGGTACCAATATAGGTATTAGTCCTACTTGTATTATCTCTATTTGTACCAGGAATGGTGGGAATTTATACCCTCGAGTTGAGGCGTAAATTTACACTACTTTTGCATTTCTTTCTCAATTGACAACTCTGCGGCTTTGGCGCGCTGTGAAATACCCGCGACTACGCTCGCGCCCTCTGCTAGCGGCTCCCAGAGTCCGGAATCGTACCCCACAATAGGCGGCAACAATTCAGGCGGTGTGTTGTGTTTGCTCAACACAGTGACTGCTCAGCATCCGGATGTAGACATAATATAATATAAATTTCATGTATCATCATCATCATAACAGCCGAAAGACGTCCACTACTAGACATAGGCCTCCCCCAAAAGGAGGGGGGGTTGCCATAATCGCCACGCTTGGCAGGCGGGTTGGCGAGATCGCAGTGTATGGTGTTGCGTTTTACAGAGAACGCTGCTGCCCATTCTCTGGTGAGTCCCTTAGTCGCCTCTTACGACACCCACGGGAAGTGATGGGATGGCATTATTCTTTTACGGCACCATTATTATATTATATCATGTATCATATAATATAATTTGTAATATATATAATAATAAGTAGCAGTAGTAATAAGTTATATGTAATATGTATTATATTATATCATTATTGATAATGCACATCAGAGTGAAATATTCACTCCGATGTGCGTCAATTCCTAAGAAGATGAAAGGATTGTTTTATTATTTAAGACTGTGTTTTTTAAGATTGATGTACATATTATCAATTTATACTAAGATTGTTGACTCTCTGTACGTGTTGGAATAGGAGTGTCAGACATAGCAAGGGTATGAAAAGAAATAAAAAAATGCACTTTCATGATATTTTATTTTTTATTGTTAGTCGAATTTGTTCACTTAGCAGCATTACACATGTAAACAGTTATAATACATAGATTGTATTTAAAATATTTAATACCTACATGTAAAGTTACACAATATTTTTATAATATCAGTACTTTTTAATTATAGGTTTATATGTCATAAAGTCTTAATAAACTAACAACGATACATTTTATGTAATAGATAAATATAATTTTGTAATTAAAATATATAACAATTATTTAAAAATCACTGACGATAATTAAGTTAAATGCAATCGTACTAGATTTAATTTAAAATAATATTTTATATTCACATAATATAGATAAGTACTTAACAATAGTATATTCGTTGCTTAAAAAGCGAAAGAAAACTTAAAAAGAAAATTAAAAGGAAAATAATGGCAGTGCTGAATTAAAAAAAAAAAGATATTTATCACGTTTGGCACAATTACATTATATCACTGGGTGCAAAAATAGAAAAGGAAGCATTGGAAATGTTTTTGAAGAGATTTTTGAAAAATGACTCGTGGACAAGCTATAACGAGAACTGGGTACTTAAATGTTATTAGTAAATACATAGATTCCTAACTACAATATTTAAAATTCTTCTTATGGCACCAAACACTCGCTCCTTAGAGCTCCGCACGCCGCGAACAGTTCTCAGCTCATCACGTGGTGTTGAACGACACACATTTAATTAGTTCGCGTTACTCTATTCATTATGCTAGCCGTATTGTCTGGTTTGTCAAAATTCCTTAATACTAATACAACATTTATTTAATCTTGAATATAATTATTGAAAAAACAAGTAGTAATCTTGTTTCGACGTGGTTTCAAACAAAATGCACCAGTCGAACGGTAAAGATTGCTCTGTCACATTGAGATTGTTTAATATTATTTTACATAGTTATGCTTGTAGAGTTGCGTTGATGCATCGAAGTCGTTCGTTGACGTTAATAATATCGGGTAGGCCTGTGAAGAGAAAAAGAAAAATAAATAATTAACAATAATGGAAGCGGAATGTACACATTTCACAATATATAATTTTGAATCCTAACAAAGGACGTCAAAAAAAACCTATCGAAAAAGAGACATCAATGTATGGTCTATGATTATGGATTGGACAACACTACTCGTACATTGCCGAGAAAGTCAAAAACAAACAGCACTGTCTACAATATCATTCAGACCTATTTAATTTTAACTCAAAGTTATTTTGTTTAAATATTGACGAAGCTTTCATCCGAAATTACATGGCTCAGAAAACCTTCCTAGCATTACCAACATTATTTACTCATTTTAATTAAATATTTTGTATTTCATCGGTAAGAGCAATATTGAGTTTAATTATTTATCTAACGGCTTTATTTGCAAAATCGCAGCAAAAACATACACCCATGGATAGCACATATGTATGTAAGTAGGTTGCATATTTTTCTGCCTTTGAAAATGTGTATACATACAGCATGTTTATACGTCCTTGTAATTGCTTTATCACCCTTAATGTACTAGTAATAACAAGCGCCCAAGGCGCGCACTTTGTTGGTAGGCTGCATTTTCAGCGTACAATATAATGTTCTGATGAATGTCTATGTAAAGAATTACACCGAGCACTACCGTCAAGGGCACGTGCCCTTAGAACGCTGCGTTTAGGGTCACCTTGACACGTGTCAAGGTGACCCTAAACGCAGCGTTCTAAGTGCCAGTCTTGGGTGCCTATTATTACTAGTCACGAAGTTTGAATTTCACATGCCATAAAATACCAGACGGCTTACTCTCGTAGTTAAGAAACGTTCAAATTTCAAGTCGCGTACGAATCTTAGCGTTGAAATCACTGATATATAAAAAACCCGAGATAAGACACTCAGCATCTCAAAAACGACCGCAAAAAACAAGCGCAATATGTATAATTGTGCGCTAGTTTCAAACAGTCTCGCATCGCTCGCCATACTGCACTGCTTTGTAAAAACAACTTTAAGCGATCTTTGTAAGGTTGAATTTGCAAAAAAATTTGCGCATCACTCGCCATACTGCACTGCTTTGTAAAAACAACTTTAAGCGATCCGTGTAAGGCTGAATTTGCAAAAAAAAATTGTTTATAGTATAACTACACACAACTCACACATGACACTTGATACATGTCAGTTTTTGACGACAGTTTCGAGTGATGCATTTGTTCGAGACCGTGCATCTTGGGTTTTTCATATATCAATGGTTGAAATAGAAGATTTCTTGACAAATTGAGCCGGATTAGTATGTGAACGTTCCTCGAAAACGCGAATAGCCCTATGATATGCAGAGGTTAGGCCAATTCTCGTACTTAAATTGGTTAAAATTTAAGTCGCAATATCAACTCTTTACAATCAATGTCACAAAAATGTCAAAATGTAGGGAAGGAAAAAATTGGAGGTGTTTTTACACACAAAAATACGAGAATTCCCCTTTTAGTGCAGTTTCAATTAGTGATAATTTAACAAAGGTACTAAGTATACCCTTCTGAATGAGAAGCATAACTTACCAAGTCAGTATCAGTTTATCCGTTCAGTATGCGTTATGTATCAGGACCGTTTAAGAAAGGAAAAGGCATATCAGGGACGGGAGGAAGAAAGTCAGGACGTTCATGGTGGGTTTCGGGTTAGTGTTGAAGAAGCCGGGGGGAGATTCGAAGACATCGAGGTCTTCGAAGAAGGGATACAGATCCGAAAACATCTGACTGTATTTCCAAAGCAGCGTGGAATGTTAGTAAAGTATGTTAGTTACCTAGATAATTATGTTAGTAAGATCAAGTTTAAATTACTAATTATCAAACGGGAAATTTACCTATCGCATTTCAACATCATTTTATTGGGCATCAATCATGCAAATCGGTATTTGAAATGCAGACCGGCTTTTGAAGACGAGTTTAAGCCACGAAGAGTTATCAACGGCCTATATTCCCAGACGGTTTGTTGGTTGTTCTGAACGATGTTTCATGTTAATCTATTCAGAGAGCCAGTTTGATCGAATCTCAGTAACACGACGGCTTTGGGCTACTTTCAGTCGACCGACTGTTTAGTTTGGTTACAACTAGGTTGACACTGACATACATTGGAATAAAAAAAAGTATATCAGACAAAGCACCTATGCTTTGTGGGTATAGTCCAAGATCCCTGAACCCCAGACCTTACTTATTAAACAGTATCAAAATGTGAAGTATAGAGGTGGAGCTCCACTTCACTCGCCATTACAACGGGAAATGACTCTTCGATTAAAGGTAAATTATAACAAGCTATAACTGGTATTGTATGTTACGAGGTGGGTCCATGAGGACATGACTGCCATTACCCTCTGTTTTTTAACCGACTTCCAAAAAAGGAGGAGGTTCTCAATTCGGTGGGTATTTTTTTTTATGTATGTACACCGATTACTCCAAGTTTTCTGATCCGATTTCTGTGATTCTTTTTTAGTTCGATGCAGTATACTTGCCATTTGGTCTCATAAAAATTTTGGTTCAGTTTGGTTCCGTAGTTTTTATTTTATGAGCATTTTTGCTTATTTCAATTTCTGCGTTAACGAAGACGTGAAAAAGTAAAAAATATTTTTTTTTTTACAAAAAAAAATATAGCCCGCTTCCAAACAAAACACTACAAAGAATAAAATAACCTTTATTTCGGAAGTCGTTGTTAAAAAACAAAGAAACAAAACCAAAAACCGCCTTCCGAAATTAAGGTTATTTTATTCTTTGTAGTTTTGTTTGGAAGTCGGTTATATTTTTTTGTAAAAAGGGTTTTAACTGCTTAGCAAGATGCTTTTTTAATCCACGATCATAATTGATTAACAAAACTCAAACCAGGTCATAAAAACTTACTCAGGGAAATTCAGGCTGAGGTTCCATAGCAGCATGAAATGAACGTGTTTTTATATTAGTTTCCTTACATATAATTCTAATTCAAATATCATTTATTTTCTCTTCACAATAGGCTTGTCCACTGAAAAAATCTAATTAATCCGTAAGTTAGATTATCAAAAAATATTTGACCCGTATAATTTTTAGTGAGTTCTGACGTCACGAGCGCCCACTCCCGAGTTTTGATGTTTTATCCTTGTCAATATGCATTTACGATTTAGAAACAAAAAATACGTGTCCATTACTCTAACTGACAGACTAAATAGATTTGCAATTTATTGATGGTGGAAACTAGCCTATTGGTTGCCTTAAACAACACTGATATAGCGTTGGATACTAATGAAACCTATTTCAAAGTTTTAAAAGACTGGTATTTTAAGTAGGTTTTTAAAAACTGCTTGAGGTACCAGGTCACCAGTGCAGTGTATTTAGGTACGTGTGTTATACGGTAGCGGACTAAAACAGTTAAAACTTACGTCCTTAGGGCCAATACTACTAACTTTTAAGAAACTTTCACATTCGCACAATGTCACATTTTTGACAGATTGCGAATCAGGCGCGAATGCGAACGTTGGTTGTTTAAAAATTAGAAGAATTGGCACTCGTGTATGTGTTCACTAACGTCTCGCCATCTAACGTGTAGTAACATAATGCCATACGTAAGCTATTCTGTCAACATAATAATTTGATTATTTATTATTTCTGATTATTTTAATTATTTGCTTATTTTTATTGATTGACATCTAATAAGTATTTTGTTATGATTGTACTTGTTTGTTAATTTTTTTAATTCTTTGTTGTTTTTATTGAATTGTGATGTTAATTATTTGTTATATTGAATCATTAATTTGAATTTACATTTAATTTGATTCTGTGTAGCCGATATATCTAATGATAATAATTAATAATATCTAGTTTGTTGACTCTCTGTACGTGTTGGAAGATTTACTGTAAGTGAACTAAGGTGGGGTGTCGTCCCCTTTCACCTTTCGTGTGTCTGGGAAGGAAAGTCGCTTGGTTTCTGCATTTCTGTTGCTCTATACAACCTTCGATTAATAGCCTGCTGCTGAAAAACCCTTGCCTAAATCTGTCTCGTAACTTTAGACAACAACCCTGTGTTTGATGAAATGTTTTCATACGCAAAATGTTTTTTTTTTATGTTATCTCTACCTTTCGACGTGTGTATGTGTTAGTGAATACTGGAAATAATCACAACAATTAACCAACTTATGTTGCAACGGGTTCATTAGTCACTGAAACGTAGGGGATTAATTATATCTGCGTCAACGTCAGTTTAACGACAGTGCAAATCAACAGGCTTAACCGTAACGCGCCAGTGCTAATGGCGTACTCCGAATGCATTATTAGTACAGACTAAGTCGATGAAATTCAATCTGGTTTCGATGAAACAGTAAGCTTAATGGAGGCCTACGTGTGAAGGCTACAATCGGCTGGGCGACACTCCCTGGAAAGGGATTATCTCACGTGGTAGTAAAACGGGGTGGATTGAAATGCAAGGGTGAATAAAAACGAAACTATTTTTGAGATTTTCGCAACGCATACATTAAAAAAAAGGATTGCTTAAAACATTGGAGATCTTCATTGCTGCAAAATAATATTTAAGTAACGCAAAAATTCTAAGCAGTTTCGTTTTATTCACCTTTTTTTTGGGATGGGAAATTATCAAATGACTCCTTCCGTTCTGGGTCGACGGAAGGGAGTGTCAGACTCTTACTGACTTAAAGTCAAACCAAAGTCAAACCCATCCGTGTTCCTCCTAATGCCTTTTGCGTTCTAGGGTCGAGGTGACGCTTTCAAACAAATTCGAACCCTGGCTTTTATTGGCTGAGAAACCGGCAGCAGGTTCGTCATGCTCCCTTAGACGTCGCTACTTGCGGTAGCGTCGGGGATCGGGTTACCTCCTTCCCTCTAATATGGCGAGGGAGGTAATGGGAGGTAATTGCTGTTAATTGCGTTATGCTCGTGAACGGGTGCTGCTTGTGGTGACTGGTCATCTTGCTGTCCGTGGTTTATTATTGTTAATTTTTTTTAAGTGTTTTATTTAACTGCGATGGTCCTAGTTCATCACTTGTGACTTTGGGTCACAGATTATGGTTAAATTGCATTGTTGCACATGTGAGCAATCACGCCATTTATTCTTGGAGGCTCATTTTGATTAGTATTGTATGCTTGAGTTTACTTATTTAATTACCTATACATGTAATTAGTTTTATCACTGTTTCATATTTAATTTTTGGGATAATATAGTGTGCCAGCTGACATGTACCATCCATTTATTTAATTTAATGATCGATATCTATCATAAAATGTTGAATAATAATGTTATATAAATTCAAGTTCTTTAAGCTTAACAGACAGTGGTGTTGCTGGGGAGTTTGTTGGCCACTTCTTCTTCCCAGCTAAAACACAAGGAAGTGGTGACGGGCTGGGCGATTTGGGGGACTGTCTTCATGTAAATTTTGACGTTCAAAAAGTGCTGATTTTCAGCCTAGTTTGAATAAATGCCTTTTGATTTTGATTAACCCCTGCATTTTTAACCACCCCCTTTTTCGGTAAAAGTAACAGTGACATCTCTAATCTCTGAAGGCAGCCTATTGTTCTGGATATTATGCATTATTTTGCGTACCAACTGCGCACCGCACGAGATGCAGAACGTAGTGTAATAAATAAAGTGACCCAAACCCCAGTTAGTGTTAAAGTCCTAAACAGATTGTGTAAAAACCTATCAGTAATTCTTCATTTTGAAACACATTCTGTACCTCAAACTAACTTTGCATACATGACATAATTGCTGAGAAATTATATAAATCAGTGAAAAAAGTGATGTTTACGAGAGCGCTATGTAAAGCCAAAAGGTTTACTGGTATGTTCTAGTACCAAAATTGTTTCACAAATCCAGTACCAAATTCGTATAACAATGTCGAAAACGTATGTGAATCTCAGTTTTGTTTTCTGTCTTTTTGCAACCATTATCAATAGGTCTCGTCGTCTCGTCCTACTACAAATTACCGCGCGAATATACACGATCGTTCCGGTAATTTGTACGGCAAATTCGCGAAGCACCCTCTGTCGGCGCGAAGAAGCGATCAGTGTTGTCGTACAAATTAGCGAATGCCGCTTTTTAGGGTTGCTGGTTCGAGTACCCCGCGAAGGGTAACCAATGGAACCCTATTACTAAGCCTCCGCTGTCCGTTCGTCCGTCTGTCTGTCAGCGGGCCGTATCTAAGTACCGTAATAGGTAGACAGTTGAAATTTTCAGTGTGTATTTCTATTGCCTCTACAACAATCATGCAACCTAACCTAAAGCACGTCATTACATCACGCAAGCGGCGCCCGTTGGATAAATAGTAAAAAATAAAATTCAAAATTAAAGGAGACTCCCATACAAGACACGTGTTTTTTTTATGGTACGGATCCTTTCTTGTGAGAGTCCAACTCGCAGTTTGCCTATTTTTATTAGGATGGCGCTGAAGGGGACGAGCCCACTGTGACGACGCTTTTCCACTTGAAAGCAACTCGCATGCAAGTTTATTTTCATTGCGGGAACGCGAAGCTTAAACCTCAGTATCCCTCAATGTAAGGCAACCTGTATTCGTATATAGATTGGTTTACGATTGAATGAACTGAGTAAATCGGTTGAAGTGGATACTTGTTCAGTGGTGCGTAATGAAACACGTGAAATAAGCGATTAAATATTTTATTTTGTAGAAGCAAATTTAATGAAATAGGTACTTTATCATCGATAGTGTTTCATGTAATTTCATGGTAATGAAATCCTACATGCTGCAGGAAATTAAACGTGTTAATGCGTCACACTAAGACTGCCTATGACTAAGCATTTATTGAATATCCAGCATGTTTTATCTTAATAGGTACGCAGCAAAGTCTTAAAGACTGTGACACATTCTTTTTTATATTTTTTCCATGATCGGTACTAATACCAATACTGAAATAATTAATGATTTTTTGCATTAGGTATGATCATAATTTGTAAAGTTCAGGTATCCTATACCTACCTACAGATCCATCTGTGTAAGGTGCGCACATTTTCTCGTTAAATTGACAACTTTTGTTTACTAATTGATAGGCACGCGTTTGACCATCATGTTATGACGTTATAAATCAAAATTAAATGTTCTTGAGAAATTGTCGTTTACTTCTAATTTCATATTGAAACGCGTGCTAGCCAGAAACTAATTTTTATTTTTAATACTGTTTTAAGTAATAACTAACTGTGGTGTCATAAGAGGGCCAAGTCAATCGCTATCTGTCAAAAAATTTAGGGTATTTTTATTTAGGGTTTTTTGATATATTGCGCCTAAGATGCGAATGCGAATGTGAAATGCTTCTAGAATTGGTCCTAAGATTATGAAAATTCTTAGTTTTCTTTCATTAAGTAACCTATCGCAATGGTTTGGCTCCAATAATATTCGGAGGAGTAGGTATTTTTTATGTTGTAGTGTCACTGTTAGTGTTGGTTTAAAGCAAATAAAGTGTTAGTAGGATGGTAAGGTTAATACATAGGTTAGATATTAGTGAGTTAACATATTTTATACCTGGATTGCATCAATTAATCTGCCAAGACCTTTTAAAATACCCAGTAACTGGCTACGTCTTGGCAAAATGTTCCGATTTTTAACAATACTCACTCCTTGCATCGCTGTGTGTTTCGTCCGGTTACGGCCAGCTGTCCCAGATTCAGTCCTCGGTCGGAGGTCATCAGCTCGACCTGGTGGATGCAGCCGGAGAAGCCAGGGTAGGCCTGATGATTGATGCTGTCGGGCATGCCGCCTAGGGAGAAAAGAACATGGTGACTTATTAATTTATTTTATTCACTTGCTGGATGACGTTTTCGGTCTACTACCGGCCCGCTAAGGATTTATTCGGGTTGAAATATTACCTATATTAAAAACCTTACATGGTTTTAGATATCCAGGGAATAAGTTGCATTACGGGTCCGTTTAAATAAAATATTTTGGACTTTTTAGTAAACGATGACCAGCAACCAAGATTAAAAATAGTAATTAACATTTAAAATGAAGGTCAATTATAATATTTTTCTAAGTAAGGATACATCTACGAAAAATGACATTTTTGACTCTGAACAACCTCTCTGAAGTATGAAATTAAATTACAAATGCTAGAGATAGACGTCGGTAAGATCGGATTGATATTATACTGATATTTTTAGATTCTTCTGGATCCGTACTAAACTGGTGTTAAGTAACCCCTGACTATCCTCATTTGGAATAATGTAGATACCTATCAAATGGTGAAAGGCTTACATAATAAATTAAAAAAATCTTGGTTACTTTTCTCTAAATACCTGTGTTCCTTTTATAATCCTTACTGTTTTTTATGTTAAAGATGAATCAAAGCATAGAAATTTCCTAGCTTATGTAGCCATGTTAATGCAGGAAGTTAACTAAATTCTAATAGCTATGTATTTTAAAATTCATCATTTACAATTTGTTCGCTTGTTTGTTTGTTTGTTCATTCGCCTTTCTGGCAAACAAGTGTTTCGGCTGTGGTATCGCATTGCATAGCATAGTCGGCCTTATAATGTTCCCACTGTTGGGACTCAGGCCTCCTCTCTAGGAGAGGGAATGGGCCGTAATCCACCACGCGGGCCCAATGCGGGTTGGTGAATGTCTGTTTTATCGGCTATGTTTCAATTAACAGTAGCATAAATTCATCTCTGTTTTTTTTTATCTGGTGGTGAGTAGATAATACTGTTTACTTACCAAGGTAGATATTCGAGTCAGCGTTCATGACGTTAGATATGCCAGTGCTGGTTCCCGAGTTCTCCCTGCCATCCACGGAGAGGGTGACGCGGCCATCTTCCAACAACTTCACGATTACCTGCGGAGATACAAAGCATTAGTACATATCTAGCACATTTGTAACTTATGTCTAGCAATTATACTAAAATTCAATTTGCCTCGCCTTTTCCGAACTACATTTCACAAATTAATAACAGTTGCAGTTCTTTGCATTTGATATCCACAATAACACAAACCCTTGTGAAAACAAAATGTACGACTTTTAAGCGTAGTGCACGCGATTTACGCGCGTATTTTGAATTCGCGCGATGCGTGTGGGCGCGATGTATTGGTGCCTAGTATCTCACTAACACGCGCGAATTCGCCCTTTCTGGATCAGCTTTTAGCCTGCCTGTCCATTTCAGCGGAGCGAGGCAGCGGAGCGGGGAAACTGAGAAATATTAACCAATCATGTCAGTGTCCGTGGAGTTTCTTGCACGTTCTTCTCCATAGAGATCTACGCTTTGGAACGTGCAAATAGCTTCATGTTTTTGACTGACCGACTTTGACAATTCAAAAGTGACTGTAAATCAGGCTCCTTCTGGGTAAGCTCGCTCCATCGTAGACTTTGTCTCTGTCATCTCTGACCTAGACTAGAGTCAAGAGCAAACCCATCACAAATAAAAAAAAAATGGTTTATTTGAAATATACGATTTGATTGATTGATTGACAGTCAAAATGTCAGTGACTTACGTGGTGCGGAGATTTTATGCAATTCCATTGGTTAAAATTTCCTCGTTTCTCCGTTCCGCTCTGTTGTAATGAACAAGCACCCTTACGCTCCTGATATACGCAGTGACTGTTATAGATCAACGAACAAAAGCCGACACCGACAGTCGGTTTACTGAGACACGAACCGAGCAAGCGTTGCTTTGACTTGAAGATCAACCTGCTGCTGTGGTTTCTCATATACAATGGTAGCTAGGATATTCTGTTGCTATTCGCAGGTGCAGTTGTATTTGATTGAATATCAATCCAATTTACCAATTCGTAGTATTAGATCGATATTCCGGGGTTAGCTATTCGAGATTGATAAACTTGTTGTTGCAAACACATCTTCGATTTAGGTGTTAATAGAGTATAGGTATCTTGTATTTGTTCTTATAAGAAGGTGAGCCATTGAAAAAAAACCAGTCTATACTAGAGAAAAGATTTAAAGAGGAAAGATTTGTTATTTTGTAACGAATAAACTTACAAACTACTGAACCGATTTGAAAAATTATTTCAGCAATGGATAGCTACATTATCAGCAAGTAACATAGGCTTTATTTTAGCCCCGTAGTCCCACGGGAACGGGAACTACGGGGGTCAAACCGCGTGACGTCCCCTAGTATAATATAACTGTGGTTGCCAATTCGCCTTCACCGGAATTCTCATATACTATCCTTATTGTATAATGTGCTCTTTTCCCCTTTCACTCCGCTTTACCTAAAGGAACGATTTTAGTTTCTTTGCGACTCTCACACTTTATTTCTTGCGTCATCGGATAACTGAGACTGAAAATGCCAAATGCATTCCACTACTTTCTTGGACAAGTCTTTTATAGTCCAAGCTGCCGTTTGTGGAATGCATTGTCAGAGTCAATTAAGCGCGCGTAAGCGCTGCCTGTTTTGAAGAGACTTGTTAGGGAACAAACACTACTTGTCACTGTGATTACTTTTTCAATGCTAATTTTAATAATTGTCACTTCTTTTCTTTTCTACCCGACTGTCTAGGAAGGGTTATGTTTTTCCCGCGTATCTTGTATGTTTGTTGTTTGTTTGTAAATTTCTTTTACCTCGTGTCTTCCAAACGGCTGGATAGATTTCGACACTTAAGGTGTCGCTAGATTTGTTTCAAATACTCAAATGTCCTTAGCTAGGTGTTTTCAAAAAATCAAAATGGCGGATTTTGGCGCTAAATTGTAAGTCGTTATTATCTTTTAACCAACCTTGTCGAGTAGGGTATCAAAATGAAGGAATTTAAAGGAGATTACAATTGTTTCGGTATATTACAATTGTATCGGTTTTAGTGCATTGCTTAAAAATTTACTATTTGCAGGGTTTTTAGATTTTTTAAATCTTTGCACTTGTTATATTTGATATTAATTTTGTATTTAATATTAATATGTATGTGTGTATCTATTTTAGTATATTGTTTACTTTATATTTGCACCAAATGCAATCCCATTTCATGTCCAGGCTATCTCTATCTATTCCAGATTGCCTGAAAGACATCGCGGAAAGCGATAAGGCCGCCAATTTTAATTTGGTGTAAAATTAAGTATTTATAAATTAATAAAATAAAAGCTGTGAAAACTCTCTTTCTCTTCAGGATTCCAGTCCATATTCTGTTTGGAAATGTGATCGGGATCCCTCCGGACCGTGCGATCAATCCACCTCCACTTACGGCGCTTGATCTGCCGGTCCATTGGGCTCTTGCAGCATTTCTCTAACAGCTCTACGATAGAGATAGTCTCGTTCCAGTAAACTCCGAGTATGCGAGGCAGGCATCGGTTGACAAAGAGCTGAATTTTGCGTTTGATGTCCTTTGTTACCTTCCGCGTTTCGCTCCCGTACTGAACTCGAAGTGAGCTTCGTAACCGCAGTTCATTTCATGTTCGCTTCACCTAACTTTTGGCAGTTAGTATTTCCCAGAATCGACTTGAAGCTAGTTTGTCAGATCAATTCAACCTCAGTTAACACGGAGAGGTTGTTTGAATATCACTGCAGTATCTAGTCGAGTTCTCTATCAAGATAACTGTAAAGTTTTAGTTTACTGAAACATTGCAAACAATTGCGTGAACGTAAACGTTTGGGTCAAAACTACGTAAACAAAGTGTATAGTAGACTTTAATTAATCATGTTCCGGAGTTGAAAATTATAAAAAAATATTCTTAATTATAAACTAAGAAACAGAAACAGCATATTTTAGCGACCTTTTTTCGCGATTTCGAGATTGGTCCCATAGTATAAGTTGCTCATAATGATGAGTACAACCCTTAAGATGATTTGCGCTTATTCTGTAACACGTTGTATATGTCGCTCCTATCTGAATAATGACGTTCGTCTTTAAATGGAGCTAATTTTATGTTACCTATACGTAACTTTTTGTTGTAATTGTTATTATATACAGACACTATAGTCTGAGTGCCATTGATGCTGCTTCAATAACTCGTTACATAAACAAACCTATATCTATGTGTATCCTTACAGACCGCAAGCAACCCCTTCATGCCTACTAATCGTAAACAGCACCGATCTATTAATAATACCAAGTCAAATACAGGAGCATTTCGGACAAGCGTCCCTCCAACAATGTCGATGAGACGGTTCAGTTGCAGCCTGCGCGCACGGAAGCGTGCTAACATTAATTAGCGTGAAATTAAATGAAGGTGTACGCGGAATTGTCCAGGTTAGAATTCTAGCGCTTTCAGCTTTGTAGTTATCTAATTGCTACGACCGCTTTCTAATTGGTATCGTGTTGATGTTGATCTTGGTGAGGGTCGTAAATGTCCACTGAATCAGAGACGAACATAACGTGTCGATATGGTGGCCTATGTCCAGCAGTGGCCTTTTTTTAATGAAATAACGATGAAGCTGCCCTTTGCCCATGACTGCTGCCATGAATCGAGGAGAATGGCATGCGATTACCAAGTGACTATGTGGAGTCCAAAGACTAGTGGAAATGTTTGTCGAATGGTAACGAGATTGACAGTCGACATTGTTGCGTACAGGAGCGTGGCAGGCAGCTGTGGGTGAAGTTGGGCTGTCGATAATAGTTACGATGTCTAACAGTTGACTGCTGTAGAACGATGACGATTTTCCTATCCTTTTTATGACAGAGACAAAGTCTGCGAAGGAGCGAGCTTACCCAGAAGGAGCCTGTGCACTATAACTTTGAAGAGATTAGGGTTGTAAGCGTTTGGAAACAGACACAGGCAGACAGTTCCACTCCTTTGATGTGCGCATTATAAGAGGCGTTTGGAAACGCTTAATGCGAATTGCTATTGCGCGATAGTGATTGCAGACGACGAATGCGGTCATTTCATAAATCCATCTGTAAATAATTTGAATCCTTGCCAAACTTGATATCTTTATGACAAATACAGTGTGAGTCTTTATATTAATGTGCACATATTAAAATGTAACTATCCTTAATTTTACTAAAGAAATTCGTATTAAAAAATATAGATTTTATTTAATACGTTTTCTGACGGTAAAATTAAGCATAGTTTCTCTCATTTTGATATGTACACATCACAAAGACTCACACTGCATATGCGCTATCATGATGTGTAAAGTATATTCTCAATAACATAGACGACCTCAGTTAAACAAGAGTCCTTCTTCGAACTCTTTCTTAGAAGCTCAGAGACACAACTTATCTCGTTAAAGGAATACCTGCCGACCCATTGCACAGAAAAAATGTAATATACCAACATAATAGCTACTCAAGGAAACTGCAATCTAGAGAGTTCGACATGCTTTGCAATAGTGAGCCCTATCTCGATTGTATTTCAAGTGATTGCCGTCTGCTTCATTGAAAAGTTTTCGATTAATACTGACTTACAAACATATAAAGGATGTCCCAAAATTAACGCAAGATTGAATTTATCACCAGTTGTGCAGTAAAGTGTTGGCAGCTCCAAAAGTATAACAGTTTGATAGCAGATAGTTTAGGGTTAGTAAAAATGGAGTACCACTCGAGAGAGCAGCATTATTTTTGGAGGTCAAAGTTCAGAAAATCTAACATTTTAGATCAAGAAGTGATTTAACAACACTGGATTTCTTTTTTTTGTAGTTCTTTGAAATCAAAGGCAAACAAATCCATAACCACCAGTGCATTGCAGGAGAACATTCAACGCTGAATCAACGATTCAGCCACGTTTATGTAAAATGGCAATGGAAAATCTCGATAAAATAGTGAGATGTAAGCAAAGCCTTGGCGACTATTTGTCGCCCTTTGTGATATACCTTACATAACCCAACCTGTGTTTATTAATATTTAATAAAAAAAAAATCTATTTTAAAAATAAAAACTACATAATATCTTGCGTTAATATTGGGACACCCTTTAGATATCCTGATAAACTAGTTGCTGCGGGCATCAACGTCTGTATTTGAAAATACGTTCGTCATTTTATGAGCTTATAGGGCTGCGGCTGTTACGACAATGGAAATACTTGTTTATTTTGAAAGAAGGAAAAATAGGGGAAATAATTCGTTTATATGCGAATTTTGGCATAGTTGTAGGGAATAGTGTTTTTAACAAGATACTAAAAGGTCCCTTTTACAGTACATAATATACAAAAAAAAATCTACAAAAAAAGATTCTGTATAATTTTTCGCTAAGATTAATATTTAATGAGGCATTGAGTAAGAAGATGGTCAATAACTAAAATAAACTTTCTTTAAGAATGGCACTAAAAATAAAATTCCGAATTATCTGGTAAAACTAAAATATCGTTATCATCATAGTGGTCGACGGTGACTTGCGGAGCCAGTTAGTGCATGAGCCGGAGCATACACCGCAGACACTGGAGCAGACAATTTCTGTTTTCCGGCAGCCGGATCGTACTCCACACCCAGTCGTGCATCGGCAAAATATGGTGTTGAAAATGGAGTCAGGTGCCACTGGGTTGTTGGTTGACACCGTTTACGAGTTATTTACGAAAAAGTAAAACAAGAGACCTTTACCTTGCCTTTTTAATCGACTTCGAAAAGGGGGAGGTTCTCAACTTGACATTTTTGGGTGCCGAAATAAAAACGGAACCCTTACGGACGCGTTACGTAAATCATTAAATTTTTAGTATGGGGGTGACTTTTGGGGGTCAAAATAGAAAATTAAAAGAAAAAGTTTTTTGAACAATATCGTGTGACATATCAAATGAAAGGGCTCACTGTGAGGGTTTTAATTATATTTTTTTTTTTCATAATTTTGAAGTTAATGGTTTTGAAGTTATTCAAGAAATTAGACGAAAAATGACCATTTAAAATAACCAATGCTCAGTAGTTTTGGAGATAAGGGGGGGGGGGCCTTATCTCCGAAACTACTGAGCCTAAAATTTTGAAAAAAATGGAGATAATAGATCTTTATCTAAAGATTACAAGAAAACCTATTAGAAGTCTGTAGTGTTAAAATAACATGTTAAAAAAAAAATTCGTTCGGAACCCTTTGCTCGCGAGTCCGACTCGCACTTGGCCAGTTCTTAAAACACTATTCGCTACAACTATGCCAAAATTCGCTTATACAGGAATTATTTCCCTATTTGGCTGTTTTTGGTTTTTGTTTGGTGGACTAAGATATGGACGTACGGTATTAGCTCTTGAAAATTCTTATGCTTATATCCTCTATGTACTCGTAGATAAATAGATTTACGCCCGCGCCATTCTAAAAACCAATCAAAGCTTTTCATGTTCGGTCGAGTCGTTCTCAAGTGTTACTCCACCATCTGCGACCGGAGTTGTGAGTTGATAACCCGACAAAGAGAATAGTTCATACACATGCGCAATGATGGGAGCATTACCTACTACAAATTGCAGTAGTGCCTACAAAACTTAGAAGCTACTCCGTGGCGAGCCGATCGTGCTAAATTGGAAACACGAATATTCCCGAAGCGCATATAGTTCCTGGAGTAACCGCACCGATCTACGTTTACGTACAGTTTGTGGTATCTACAGGCGTTGCATGGTTGTTATAGGCTTAACCAACAGTTGCCTGTTGGTTAAGCTAATAACAAGGTGTAACCCTAGCGTGTATGTTATACAACACCAAGGTTATCGGTGCATGTTATGTCGGTTAGCAATCAGCGCAAGACTTCGTGTTGCTCTCACAAAGAGGCTACATGCATTCTTCCTATCGTCTTGGACTTAGACCCCACTTGGACGCACGAGTTCATCAAAACCACAATCTCATCTTACTAGAAAATATTTAATCTGCAGTAGTGATGGGCGTTGAATCAACGAACTAGTTGAATCAACGTTGATGTCTCTTCAACGGGATTAACGTTGACCGTGTACAAATCAACTCGTTGAATTCGTCAACGAGTTACGAGACAACGACGTTTATGAATTCAACTCGTTTGATGAAACGAGAAAATGAACCCAACGTTTTGTTATTTTCAACGTACGTAAATTGTATTTCTTTAACAAAAAAACTCCCGCAAACTGCATCAAATTGTTCGTAAATTAACATTACAACAGCATACGTTAATATAAGTGTTTAGGCGTTTATCGTTCATGCAAGTTGACGTTCGTTGACGAAATTAACTAGTTAATTAACTAGTTGACAAACGCAATTCAACGTTAAGGTTTCGTTGACGGAAAAACCTTCAACGACCCATCACTAATCTGCAGTACAGACGGTTATCGCAGCAGCTTTAATCTAATTATAATCAAGTTACGTAAAAGTGAAGCTGTAGGTACCGTTATTATTAATGAAATACGAAACATACTTTACTGTTCTGGTTCCAACGAAGAAATAGAAAAAGTGGGGAACCGTTTTTTCCTTTTGAGATACGCATCCCTAAAAGGGCAGTGCTATCATGTTCTCACGAACACCGCTGAGCTATGAACGGCGTGGTTTTCATGTTTGTGCTAAATCAATTTCATGATTTCTTTTCTTTTTTCAAATTGTGAATTGCCGTTTCAACGACTTACCTGGTGCCGTTCTCCATCGCTGACGTAGGTGTTCACAGTGAGTTCTGACTTGCCGCCGCCGTTGTCCCATTCGAAGACAATGAAGCCTCTGTCAACTGAAATAAAAAAGTTGTTAGTAACTCACCGGTACAATCCTTGCCTTGCCTTTTTAATCGACTTCGAAAAGGGGGAGGTTCTCAACTTGTCATTTTTAGGGTTCCGAACAAAAAACGGAACCCTTATAGGATCACTCAGGTGTCTTTCTGTCTGTCTGTCTGTCTGTCCGTCTGTCTGTCTGTCTGTCTGTCTGTCTGTCTGTCTGTCCGTCTGTCACAGCCAGTTTTCTCCGGATCCACTGGACCGATTCTGTTGAAATTTGGTGCACATATTGATTTTTGTGACGCAAACACGGTCGCGTTACGTAAATTATTACACACGACACTGTTCAAAAAAGGTATTTGAACAATATCGTGAGACATATCAAATGAAAGGGTTTACTGTAAGGGTTTTTATATATTTTTCTTAATTTTAAAATATATGGTTTTGAAGTTATTCAAGAAATTAGACGAAAAATGACCATTCCCCCCCTTATCTCCGAAACTACAGGGCTTAAAATTTAGAAAAAAATTGGAGATAATAGATCTTTACCTATAAATTACAGGAAAACCTATAAGAAGTCTATAGCGTTAAAATTAACACTTAAAAAAAATGAATTTCGTTCGGAACCCTTTGCACGCGAGTCCAACTCGCACTTGGACAGTTTTTTTAAGTATGTTCCCCAATTACTCGAAAACGCCTGAACCGATTTGGAAAATTCTTTTTTTTTGTTTGAAAGGGTAGACTTCCCAGGTGGTCCTATGGCCATCAGGTCAGGATCTGATGATGGGATTTGGAGAAATAGAGGGAACTCTTCAAATTTTAAAGGCACACGTGAAGTGACTTGGGCTAGCTTCTGCCAGCGGCTTCGCTCGTGTGGTCCCTAGGGAACATACTCCTGGGATAAAAAGTAACCTATGTCCTTTCTCAGACTCTAGACTATCTGTGTACCAAATTTCATTTCAATCGGTTCAGTAGTTTTAAAAGAGCCTATATATTACTATGGTTTTTCTCGTTCTTGCTTCTCTTCTGCGTACTAATCAGTAATTGCGAGATAAGCAAATTTATTTAGGCACTTTTTGATAGTCCTAGTAATAAAAAAAGTTTATTTTCAGACAACATTGATCCATAGTATTAGTAACAAAGAGTTATAGTAAGACCAGCTGACTCGGCAAACGTTGTTTTGCCATTTAAAAAAAATACCCTACCTCCTATTCTCATACCTACCGAATGTACACACAAAATTTCATGAAAATCAGTCGAGCCGTTTCGGAGGAGTACGGTAACAAACACCGTGACACCACCTTTTTATATATTATTATTTTTTATATATAAACGAGCAATTCTTGTATCTTCTTCTTCTAATCTATAGAAGAAGAAGATACAAGAATTGCTCGTTTAGAGGTATTAGACAGATATGTAATGGATGATCATTCATCTCCGGGCTGACAACCTAGGCAAGCGTCGGTTAACCTCAAATATCAACCCATGCGGCTTTTATTAATCAGCCAAGAGCTCCTTGATGGTACATTTCTAAGTAATTAAAAGCAATGTAGCTTCAACTTAACCCTAAACTGCCAAACCTATACTTATGTCAATTGTAACTAATCTTCTAATAATATAAAAATCTCGTGTCACGGTGTTTGTTATCGAACTCTTCCGCAACGGCTTGACCGATTTTTATGTTTTTTTTTTTGTGTATTTGGTAGGTCTGAGAATAGGTCATAGCTAGCTATTTTTTTTTATATGGCAAAACAACGTTTGCCAGGTCAGCTAGTCTTACTATAACTATTTGTTACTAACACTATGGATCAATGTTGTCTGAAAATAAACATTTTTTTTATTACTGGGTCTATCAAAAAGTACCTAAATCAATTTGCTTATTTCACAATTACCAATTAGTACAAGAAAAGAAGCAAAGCGAGAAAAACCATAGTAACATCTAGGCATTTTCAAAACCATATACTTCTATATACATAATAGGGAACGTGGTTTATTCCATCGTTTATATTATTATATTCCTCTATCGCACGACCTTTGGACCTATAGTCAAAAGCGATGTCCACTCGAAACTTTTATTGCTAAAGTTGATGTCCACAACCGGCCAGCGTTCTGTGCAAATACATATATTCGTATGTGTATGTCCATACAATATGAAACATGGAAATATTCGATACTTTCAGACTTGCTCACACAAACCCCACTCAATGAATCACGCAGTATAACAGTGATTTATTTAGATCTACTAGGTATTTCCCGCTGCTTCATTCACGTGGCCCGCTAGACATTAATCGTTTTCCAGGATGCGACACGTGTTGTTTAGTGTAGTTATCAGTGAAATTATTTTTAAATAGGATCAGAAAATGTATTGTTTATCTTTTACAAACCTTTATTTGTAACTGTAATTCCATTCCATTGTGTTTGGTGTGCGTAGGTGTAGTAGACATGCACACAACAAACAAAATGGAATTCGTAATTCCTATTGAATTTGTAATAGTGTAAGACTCTTTATTGTATTTCTATTCTATATAAATACAAAAAGTACTTATATTCTATTCTATTTGCCATTACTAGTAACTTAGATTGAACGCGGGTCTAATTAGTAGCCTTTACAATTATGAGTTATAAAATTATTATCCTTACTTCTCAGCAGGATGTAGTCGCCATAGTAGGGTGGGCTCTGGGCTTCCTTCTGGTACAGCAGTACTCCGTCTTGGGTAGTATAAATGGCCAAAGCAATGATGCCGGGGTCAACGTCCAATCTCCCGTAGTTCAGCAGGCTAGCAGGCAGTTCCAGGTATCCGTTGCCGTTGAAAGCTACGCTAGTCTGCAGTTCCAGAGCTAATATAAAAGAAAAAATTGAGTTTTTTTTCTTATTTTGAGTAAACAGATATGCTTAATATATTCAGCTATTTAAAAAAACTGATTTTAATCTACAATCTAAAAATTGTATGTAGTAAGTAATGTAGAAAGCAATTTTCTAGGCAAACCATACGGAAGTAAAATTTAACAAAATTGGTTTGATTGACGTAAGCTTTGGCATAAAAACTCAGCCTAAATCCGTCTACACTGTTAACTTACATATCTGACAGGTAGCGCCGGCGAATCCAAGAGGGCAGTCACAGGTGTGGTTCATACGGGGGCTCAGGTCCGGTCGGCAGGTTCCTCCATTAAGGCAGACTAGTTGTGCGCAGGGGTCGCTAGGACGCTGTCGAGACGACGTCATGGAAGAGGGCACACGGTTCTCGCAGAGGGCACCTCCGAAGCCGGCGGGGCAAGTGCAGGTGGAGGAGTCAGCTGTGCAGGTTCCACCGTTGTGGCATTGGCAGCCAATCTCGATCTGTTGTGAATCGCGATTTTATTTTAATGTGTGCGTTGTGTGACAACAAGCAAGAAACTTTTGGTTCGTTCAAACACAGACGGATGAAGCATAGTCATAAATATTTCAAGTTAAAATCATGTGTTGATATATCTTTGTGGCAAAAAGGCCGTTCAAGTTTTTTTTACAAAAATGATATTGATAAGTTACCTCAGGGATATCTCCGCGGACGTAGGCGTTGCATTCCTTGACGTTGGCTGATTGGATGGTGGAGTTCACGATATCAACAGCTTCTCCATGCAGCTTGAACTGAGAATTAAGGGAAAACTAAATATCACGTTATGAGAAAGAGAGCGAACGGGAACGAATGAACTGTCCTCGGAAAAGTGCCACCACCAAACTGTGCACTGCCTATACGATTGCGATTAGAGGCTCTAGGCAAGTGACACTTTATCAGCGTCTTTTACTTTTATTTCCGTCGCTAGAACACCCTCTGTGTTTATAGCGACTTAAAAATAAAGTAAAAAATGTGCAGCGGGTCCATATAGGCAACTTTAGCAGAATCAGAAAGCACATCACGCTACCCATCACTTTCAAATTTTCCCAATCAACCTTGAACCTAATGCGTTAGCGATAAAGATGAAAATGAAATTTGACAGATTGTTGTGTGGTTATTATTATGATTTTACTAAAGTGGCCTTTTTCTACTAAAGACCCCGATTGACAAGCGCTATCGAAATGTCACCCCTTTTCATCTTGGCTAAATGCCGACAAAGCTGCTGTAAACAAAATTGCATTTTTTAGAGCGTTAAATGCTTTGCAAGGTCAAGGACTGATAAAAAAGCTGAATTCATCGCTTATTTTTAAAAGTTGTTCAGTAAATACTAAAAGATGTTAATTTCCATTGAAACAAGCATAGCATCGTCCGTTACATTTTATTGATATAAATTCGGATGACTTGAATGGTTCCAAGAAATAGCAAACCGGGAGGGAGAGCGAAACTAATTTAGTTAGTACAACCGCTAATTAACCCCCAGACTTAGTCCCAAGACAGGTTTGATATCATTTGACTTATTCTTAGTTACACAGAGTCCATGTTTAAATACGTTAGAGACTATTGATTTTACGGAAGTTCTACGAAGGCAGACTTGCAAGAACCGCTCTTATTGTTTTCACCTTATCGTAGTTTGGAAATAAGCACTTTTGACGAGTTCCTGTAACTTCCTCGACTTTGTAGAAACTTCCGCAACTTTTCAGGGGATTTAATAATAATGCAGAATGGCACATTGATGGACAGTTTGTTAAACTATTCCTTCCAAGTTGCCTAGAAGACGTCGCATAATGCAACATATTGCATGTTTTGTTTTTAATTTGAGGTTTTCTTCATGTACCTGCGTATATAATATGTATATATTTTATCTTGTTGTACAAAAAAGTATATATAAGTTAATGGTAAATGGTGAGTATCGTACTTTTGTGTAACACGTAATATCAACGGCCTCAGAGGACGAGTAATGCTTATCTTAAGAATATTGGATAGTGGTACCTATGGTTGACCAAGCTTATTGGTCAGACATGATGAGGTCTAGCATTTAATATGGCTTACGTCGGTAATGCATCCGTTGAATCCTCCAGTAACTCCAGTGTTGTTGTTCAAGGTGATTGAGTCATCCACGCCGCCGACGAATATCGGTGTGTCTAGGTTCAAGTCCTGTGAAACATTGTTACATGTAAAAAACTCTTTAAACGACAGTTCTGCTTGACAAGTCATTAAAATTTAATCTCTGGATGCAGTACATAAATGTCAAATGTACAAACCCGTTTAGAGTCGCCTGAGTCCAGTCGTTGTTCAAAGCTGTGCACTGAGTTGATCTTCAGGGATACCTGAGTTCCGACTCTGGCGATGTTTACGGTGGTCCATTCGTTGGCAGGCAGAGTCCTGTTGCTAACTAGAACGACTGGTTGGCTTCCTGTTAAAAAAATAGTCGGGATTATATACTGCACACCATGAACAGTGGAAAGTCTCATGTTGGAAAAAAGAAGTCCTACGAAGACACAAAATTTATGGAGGTAAGGGCAGAAAGTCTAAGGTGATGATAACCCACCTCCTCCGAGATCGTAACGGAATTCAAGCCTAGCATCGTGCACGGCCAATGAAGTGAATCCTCCGTAGCCCCTTGATGACTCAGCGCAATACATGATGATGCCGTCGGTGACTGGTGAAGCTGCCTTGATCTTCATCGACATTCTCAGGGTACGGGAAGGTGGTGGTGGTTTGATGGCCAAGTAAGCACTCCCGGTGAAGGCCGGGTACTCAATCGATTGCTTTTCTTCGCAGCTGAAAGGTTAAGTTAGATTAGAAAGCTGTAGGAGGATGTATGGATTTCGAAATATTTATTTTGAACGCATGGGTAGTTCTGATTCGGATTACTTACTTCCTTCCAGTGTGGGTCACGGGGCAAGCACACTTGTATCCGTCGACAGTGTCGGCACACTTGCCGGGTCCGCAGAGTCCGGGACGGCACGCCTCACCGGTACGGTCGCAGTTCAGGCCAGCGTAGCCGGAAGCACAGATGCACATGTAGCCGCGCTCGTTACGGGCTTCCTATTAGGGCCAAACATGTTTGGGTAAATTCAAGCTCCGCATTGAAGGTGTAAACAGGCGATTTGTGTACTTTTGATTGCGAGTCAAAACGTAAGTTCCAATACAGAAAAAGAAAGTAAATTGAAACTACAATTTAAATAATCAGCCTGGATTTACAGGCTGATTATTTAAATTGTGGTTGATATCTAACCTGACAAACGCCATTGTTGAGGCAGAGGTTAGGTGCGCAAGAGTTGCACTCGCTGACCCGGCTCAATTCAGTGCTGTCCATCATGATGTTCTTCTCTTCCCTTCCCAAAATCAGCATGCTTGCGCAACCAATGAATCTGAAAGCAAACGCTCTAGTTAGTACTTCACGCTGGTGGTATATCTCTTCCTCTCCTGTACTAGCAACAACAGATCACAAATAACTGTCGACTTTGTGCAGTGGTTGAGTCAGTCAGCTACTTTTAAAATCTGGCGCATAGGTGTTTATTATTTAATAGTCAATAGATTATTTAGTGTGTACCCAGATGCTCCAGCCAATTCAGCGGGTAGTTGGTTGTAGTCGGGTACTCCACCGATGTAAAGAGGTTGTTTAAGTTCCAGCAGCGCCCATTGCCCAGGAGACTCGGCTATGAATGGCCCAGTGTTGTCCACGTCCATTGTAACTGATGAAGAGAAAAAAAACAATAATATATTGCTGGCTTTCTTACCGTGGCTTTGGAGCCATGAGAAAAATAGTGAATTTTTGGAAGAACTAAAAGAGTAGTTACCCTTGGACTTAGCTCTGCTCAGTCGGATAGTGTGCCAGGTGTTTAGCTGCAGGGGGCGGTCGCCCTTCACGATCAGAGGTCCAGTTCCGGTTTCCATTACGAACTCGGGAACTCCCTCGTTGAGTTGTAGTCCGATGTAGTCGCCTTCGCGTCCTTGGTTTTCGCTGTTGTACAGAATCAGACCATTTTCGTCTGAAAGAGAAAAAACCATTGTTATGAAATCTGCCGACATTAAACTTTTTAAAATGATGGACAAGTAACTTTTGACCGTTGCAATATCCTCACCAGATGGTTTGAACGAGATCTCGATTTCGAACTGCTTGTAGGGATCCCTCAGGGTCGGCAGCGAGAGGAAGCTACTTCCATCGAAACGTGGCACAACTCCGGTGACGGTCAGGATCGCCCTAGCTTCCACTGTGGCGCGGCTGTTGCTGACTCGGCACACGTAAGTACCAGCGTCTGCTTCGGTCACTGATCCCAGGTAGAGATTGGGCTGGAAAGCAGTATTGGATTAGCTGCTTATTTACAACGAGACGTTTAAAATAACTCTTTAACACAAAAAAAAAACGTTAAAAATTTTACTCAATATTATTATCATCAGTAAAATAGCGTGAAATTGAAGTTACTTGGTTCGAGCGGAGATCAGCAGGCAGAGGTCCAAATTCCCTCCTCCATTCAATGGTGACAGGTTCTTCCAAGTTGTGGGTGCATGGTAGGTCCACGGAGTCCCGCAGACGAGCGGTGTACTGCGACACTTCTACGTCACGCGGGTTATCCGGGTAAAATGGGCCGCCTGGATAGAGGATATTTTATTTTTTAAAGGAGAGTGACTGGCTTTGTCCAGCAGTGGGTCAAAGTAGGCTAGATAGACATAGATAGATTTTTTTTTATATTTTAATAGTTTCCTTGAGAATGATGAGCTAAAGAATGACTGAAGTAAGATACCAAATACCATCATTATTGGTAAACCACTGTGACGAGCTGAGTTTTAATAATAACAATGCAAACCGGATTCAGAAGACGTGTATAGTGGTAAGTTCTCCCTCTAATATATGGAACAGATCACATATTACGGTGTAATGGTAGTGTTTGCCCTTTTTTAGGAAGTACAACGTGGAATTATAAAAATACACATACGTGAAGTTCTTTGAAGACTTACCTGATTGAACTTCAAGGGTAAAGTCATCGTAGAAAGTGCGTCCGCCATAGTCGGTTCCAATGCAGCGGTAGACGCCAGCATCAGCCGGAGTGACACTGGTGAGTGAGAGCCTAACGCCATCGCCGTACGTCTGCAAGAAATTATAGTTTAGTATCGTCAACAGGTTACTGCTGATTATAGAAAGAAAGAAAGAAAGAAATTTTATTTGCTCAAACATGTGTTTACATACAAAATTAAAATAATACATGCATGCAAGATCTTAAATAGGTGTGGCTCACGACATGTTTGCCATTTCTCATGGCGTGCAAATATCTTGGGGGATTTTTTTTTAATAATTCATTGATTTTTAAATATTACGCTTATACATTACAAAAATATTATTATATTATATGACTGAGACCAGATACTACAAGCTACCATTTTAGTCGTCTTACCACGGCAGCACACTTCATCTATCCAATGACTACTAGGTACACATTCATTAAAAAAATGATATTTATGAACATTTGGAAATATTTTTTATTATCATAACGCATGACGTAGTTTGAAATGTCCAGGAGCGAGCGCTGTCCGAGCCTGTGTTCCAAGGACGGCGCAGATGGAACGGCGACATTGTTTTCATACGTAAACGTTATTAACAAGGTGTTTCATAATTCTAATGCATTATTTATTTTTACTGTACCTACCTTTAATGTTAATGAATTATTTAAAAAATATATACGCCTAGAGGTAGTTTATATCGGGTACATTAAGTGGGCCGCCTTTGTAATACGACTAAAATGGCACTGTGGACCAAATCAACAATACAACTAATTCTTATTAGTGTCAGATTGTGTTTTTACCAAAGAAGCGACGTATTGGTTGGTTCCAAGGCGAAGCCACTGCAGTTTGATGTCTCCAGACCTTCCCTTGCAAAGCACGTCTACATTGTCTCCCACTCTGAACTGCCTGTGAGGCTGTTCGATAGCCACCAACTGTTGCGACTCAGAGGTCGGGTCGCGAGGTCCTACAACATTCAATAAAAATCAGCCTAACTCATACACACGTAGAAGCTAAATTATATTGAACCACTTCAAAATTCGAAGCAACCCAGGACACCATATAATATACTTACACAATATTACGGGTAACCTGTGGGTATTTCTACCTATAAAATATACTTAAATACAAAAATGTAATGTCAATCCAAGCAACATGCAAACCCAGCGTCATCGTTCATCGCTTCACAAAAGCTCTGAACAATGATTAATGTTATTACTTATAATAATGTCACACCGCACAATAAGCAAGACAAACTTGTTAATGAATAACTCTCGAAATACAGTTTCAGACGAGACTTGAACATCAGCGAAACAAAAAGTATACAATATAAAATAACAATACAAGTAGGTATCATACAATTTAAATTTCGTACCACAATATTCCTAAAACTACATAATATAAGGAATACAGAAATGCGTCAGACTAAACCAGGGGTTCAAACAAAACTGGCCCACAGCATACAAGATTGCCCGGTTACGAAACATCACAACACCCGCGTTTACTAGACACAACTGCTCAACACACCCGCACCCACCCTAATTGCGTAATACACTTTCTTTCACAGTCCGAACCAATTTCAATAAAAAATTACTGAACTATTGCCTCTTACGTTTCAACGTTAATCAGGCAAAGAATGTGGTTGAACAGTAAAAATTAAAGGTTTTATAATTGATTGTGTGTTACGCAATGACCGCGCTGATTTACCATCGTGTGTGAGGTAGTTGTTCCAAGTCCTGTCCAAATAACGCTTATCCCGCCACAGGCAGTTCTGCTCATCGCTATGGTCTTGACAGTGACTGTATCCATCGCATAGTAAGTGTTCGTCTACACAACCACTGGAGTCTCTACAAGGAAACTCCGTATCCAAGCACTTATAACCTTTACGAGCGAAAAATTACAACTTTATTACAACATAACTTAGAGTAAAATTCTAAAATCAATTAAAACACAACATAGAAAAGTAGAAGAGTTAGAAAATAAAAGAATAAGAGACTACAAATATTAAATGGCTAAGCATGCCTGGTTATCGTTAACGGCTGGGCGAAGCAGAAAGGGAATTGCAGCGCCACCACTGAAATGAAAGCTGTCTAATAGACCTTCTGGTGAACTCACTGACCCTGGATATGTAGATTGATGTAATTGCTAGTAACAACTCTTCCATAGAGATCTCTTATGCTGCAGACATATCTTCCGGAGTCAGATTTTTTTGCAAGTCTGATAAAGAGTGATCCATCGTTTTTCTGTCGGACGGAGCGAGGTAGGGTGCGGCCGTCCTTGCTCCAGACGATGCGCACGTTGGGCTGGGACACGTTGCAGCTGAGGTGCACGGCGGCGCCGATGTGGGCGCGCTGCTCATTGTCGTGTGACACCGACGGCGTTTGATCCGTATCTTCTATGGATGTTATTGTCATGCAGTCAACTTAACCCTTAAGCGTTACCAACCGCGTGCACAAAATCAAAAAAAAAAATTATATAATGATATATTTAGCATTTGCAAGACTTGAAGACTTGCCTCCTTGACTCCAAATTGAACACGCAGTTGGTAAAAAAATTATAAGTGATGTAAAGCATTCATTCAATGGTGTTTCCATTAGGTGTGAAGTTGATGACTTATCACACAGCACAACTGAACGGCAAATAAAATAACAGGTGCCTTAACAATAGTGCAACCTGTACATCTGTGTCGTGATTACGTGAAATTGTGAAGTTTGCTCTGTGGCAATCTTCGAAATTGATAGAACTATCCAAAATGTTAGGGAGTAATACCACAGTGTAACTAAGTGATAGCTCTTATAATTTTCTTCTATGCTGGTAGATATGTAAAAATCCGTCTTTAAATGCTTCGATCAACAAGATATTTTGTGACTATCAAGAGCCTACAAATTAGACTGTGTGATTACTATCATAGATTGAATTAAGTTATCGAACTCTTAATGGTAATTAACAGCATTCTTCACTTTAATAGTATCATTCGGTTGCTTTTAGGATTTTAATGCATGTTAAAAATGTTTCTCTGAGCATTATATTTCTATCAATTGCGAAGTTGATCTACCGTACAGTTTTGTGCTGTTGGTGTTCATGCTTCTTAGTGCTGAGAAGATTTACGTACCGCTAACGACGACTTCTGCGATAGCACTAGCGTTGGCGTAGCGACTTCTAGCAATACATTCGTAACGGCCGGCGTCCTCGACTTCAATGCGGTTGAAGATCAGTCGAGATGTACGAGTGTCTACACGGCTGGAAGAACAAGATGGTATCGAATTTCTCTCTTGTACTAACTTTTTCATTTTTTTTTGGGATTTCGTTATATAGAATTTGCTCTCTAGACTTGGCAGTTCTACCATACATCTGATCTATCACTTTTCATAAAGCAAGGTTTGTCCAACGATGACCTAAGGTAACTCTTTGTTCCATATTACTTACTTCGAAGGATTCCTGTTGTGTGGCCTCCAGGTGATATCAATAATGTCGTCTCCCTCAACGATGCATTCGACTGTAGGTGACTGTCCAGGATGCACGGTCTGTGTTGGCGGACGCAGCGTGATTTTCGGTGCAGTGATGACAACCAAGCTGGTGTATATAGCCTCTTGAACCTCATTGTACTCGTTGTAAATGTTGCACACGTACTGCCCAGAGTCAGCCTTAGTCACCTGGAGATGAAACATATATTAACAGAGTCAATATTTACGAGGTATCTTCAAATGGGATCTGAGCATGTTTGTGCATATTTGCCATAACAAAATGGTATTACTGCATCTTTTTACTTTTATTTCAAGTAGGTAACAAACAACGAGTGTGTAAAGGTTCATTTTTGTTCAATCTATCAAGGGTGTACTTACATTGTAGATGATAAGTCGAGAGCGATCCGGGTAAGCGTTGCGTTGTAGTGGCTGTCTGTCAGCGCGGTCCCATCTCACATTGTAGCCTGATTGACGGCAGCTGTAATCACATTATAGATTAGTATACTGCGTTACAGACCCTGTTATCTCGCTTGATAGATCACAACTCTATAATTGCGAAAAACCGAAGTTTGTTCTTTTATTTTTTAAGTTTAGAAATCTTAAATGTAACAATTACTTACTAGATAATGGTCTCGGGTTGTCCTTCAATAGTGAAATATGGCTGATCAGGTTGTTGCGGGTTCTGATCCGGAGTGATATCACCGTCTCCGCTTCCTGTACAATCAACATTTTTATTTAGAATCTGAAGTCATATTATTTTGTGTATAGCATAATTTTTATGTTATCTCTACGTCTACACAAACAGATATTTATGACAAACAGGCTTTCAGGACAAATGAGCGTGCAATCAATAGATCAGTCTTCTGTTTATTTGCCTCATGAGAAAACTACGTCATTTACTAACCGTAGTCGAAGCCATCGTTGTTACCACCATCTCCTCGGTCTACCACGACTTTGAATTGCTCCTTGGTGGTACCGGCGGCGTTAGTAGCCGTGCAGGTGTAGTACCCACTGTCATTTTCACTCGCCGATTGCACGCGCAGGGAGGCGTGGCCTGGTGTTGGTGCTACGACCTCGCGGTAATCTCCGACTAAATAATAAAAGGACATTAAAAATATAAGGAATTAACACTTTTAGTGCCAAGTGCAAAAGTGTTTTTACATTTTTAGTGGCAAGCACTCAACACATAGGCCGAACATCAATTCGTTCATGTGCCCACAACCCGCGCATAAATACAAGTCACATAGGGATAATATATAGCCTTATAGCTACTTAAAACGACGACTCAGATGCGGGTTGTGGTCACACGAACGAATCACGCTCGATCCATACGCTGAGTTCTTGGCACTAAAAGTGCTTAAAAACTAACAGACATGTCGGTACAATTTACAACTGTAGATATGACAAATCGATGTTAAACCGTCTGATTGATAAAGCTATTACAAAGAGATACCAAAAGGATCAATACTATGTCCTGTGCTGCTATTACTCCTTTGCCTATGGCTTTATCAGCCATACTTTTGTAGCTGTCATTTTCTATAGCTCGGAAGTACCATTACTGTCAGCTAGAGACTAGATAGTCAAAAACAATTTCGGCCAAACATGATCGATAATATCCACTGTCATATTCAATAAATGAACATGAAAACAAAACTACTCACATTGAATAGATACAACGGGTTCAGGGTAACCACTGGCTCTGCACTCAATGTTGAGGGGTTCTCCACTGGACACTTGAACGTAAGCGTTGGGTGTGATAGTGATCTCAGGAATGGCCCGCACTTTGATGACGGCGCTGGCGCTTGCAGACCCGGCGTCGTTACGAGCCGTGCAAGTATATTCGCCTTCGTCGTTCACTTCGATCTTGTTGAATCTGTAATACGGATTACATTATATTTATTGGGATGTAAATGAGCAGTTTTTTTGATGCGAAAGCGGATCTACTTTCCATTGATAGTATGCTGGTTATATGGAACTACCAGGCTATAAAGCTGACAAATTTATTGGAACTAGGTTGTTATTTAAAACATTAACTTACTTAAGTTCATGATGAGGCATCAACTCAGTGAATCTCGACAGTGGACGGCCTCCGTTCCTGTTCCATGTGACATCAGGTTCAGGGAATCCTCCAGTGACGCGGCAGATCAAAGTGTGTTCACCTCCTAATGGCACGGCCTGTACCTTGCCTTCTGGTGGCCAGATCTCTACTTTAGGAGGCTCACGTCCTAAAAGAAATGTTAAAATAATTAGTCTTAGATAAAAATAACGTAACTTTCATGTGTTTAATTAAAACCTCTGAAAAGTTGAATGCGAGAAAGAAAGAATCAATACTTACTTTCAATTTCTACGAACACATAGATGTTCGCTACTGGGTTGTTGTTGACGGTACCTTCGCAGAGGTAGTATCCTTGGTCGGTGTCGCGAGCGTTGTTGATGATCAAAGTGTTATCGCGTTGGCTTGAGTCGGGGCCGAGTGCACCGTCGTGCTGAAAAGAACAAACAGATTACATTGAATAAAAAAATACTAAAAAGAAGAAATCGTTTTCTTCTCATAGTAAAACCTGCGAAACCGACCCTTTACGCCGATCTCAACGTTTTTTACCTAATTTACTTTTTGTAAAACAATTTCCAGTCTTTACCTTAGTCCACCTAATCAGTGGTGTGGGTCTTCCAACGACGTTACATTCGACGGTTCCACTGCCTCCGGTTGGGATCTTCAGCCGGTCTACCGATACCGAAATATTATAGGACTCAGGGGTAGGAGGAGCCTGTCCGTTTACGGTGACCAGAACCGGCACTGAAGCGACGTCAGAAAGTGGCGACTGGCAAATGTAGACGCCTTGGTTTTCAGGTATAGCGTATTCGATGTACAAAACACCGTTGTCTGATCTTACGTTTGAGGGGAATATAGCGTTATCTTGCCTGTAAAATCATGAGCATTTAAAGTATTAATAGATAGCCACTTAAAAATAAAAATGATTTCAGTAACATTCTATTAACTTATTCTTACCTAACCCAGTCAATGGATCCAGCTGGAATGTTGGTAGTTCCTGTGCAGGCAATCCTGATGCTCTGTCCTTCGTCTACGTATGGGTTTGGTATGGAAACAGTGAGCTTGTCTCTGGGTGGGTATGATGGTCGAGGACGAACAGTGATCACGGCGGTGCGGTCGGCAGAACCTACCGTGTTGGACGCGATGCATCTAAACAAAAATAATTATTAACACAATTTCTGATTGAGATCATTCTTAAAGAAATGGATTTGCTTCGTGTTGGCTAAATTCTTAATATCGTTATGAACATTTAAAAGCAAAAAGATTTTTCTCATTTAAAAAATATCAAAATAATGATGTGTACCTGTATTCTCCGGAGTCTTCAACCCTTGCGCTTTCAATAACGAGTCGGCTGTCAACGTATGAGATGGACAAGGGTAAAGGCCTATTGGATGCCCTCTGCCACCTGATGGCGGGGGTGGGGTTTCCTCGCACGCGGCACTCCAGCTCGATCAGGTCACCTTCGTAGAAGTCCTTCACTGACGGCGAAATTTCCACGCTTGGCATGGTCATTGCATTTCCTAAAAGGATATATTAATATAATGAATACGAAGACCACGTCAAATATTCATGGGGGGTATTTTATAGCCATTCCTAAGAGACATTCGTAGTTGACAAGTTTTACTTACCTCGAGCGTAAAAAATCCAAGCTGGTACAACTGTTCCAAGAATGTTAGCAAGGAGTTAGGTAAATAAAATAAGTAATGCTCCATTAGCATTCAAACAAAAATCTATGACAGTTTTATCTTTTATGTGACAAAAATATTAAAAACAATCCGAGATTTTTAATGAACTTACCAGGTACTTTAAGAGTAGCAATGGCTTGCGCAGTGTTGATTCCATCACTGGTCTCGCAGATGTATTTTCCACTGTCAGAAACTTGGAGGTTTGTGATTAGAAGAAGGCCGACGTTCTCATCCACTTGGGTCCTATCCAGAGGCAGGATACCATCACTCTTGGTCCATCTGACTGGCAAACGAATCCTGGAATTGAGGCTTTGAGCTTGGCAGGTGAAGTTGACACTGCTGCCCACTTCCTGGATCTTGATGGTCGGGCTAGTGATCTGGACGACAACGGTCGGCTCTGGTGGCGGTGTCCTAGGTGGCTCGGTCACAGATGAATCTCCTCCTACATAATTGCATAGATTGTATAAGACTGCAGATAAAAATCAGTGGGCAAAAGAAACATTGAAGATTTTTTCTGATCTTTTGATCATTCCTGAGTACTATACCTAACATAATTTATTTTGACCATAATAATTTTTATATCTGGTATTAACGAGGGAAAGGCCCAGTTTGTGAAACGAAAATATTCATTAATTGAATGAGAATTCTGTTAAAAATTGGGACTCGTTGAAATTTCTTTCCATAAACTGATATAACAAAATAAAAATTTTAACAACAATATGATTAGACAATACGAAACGACACATCATGAATGGGTTTCTTTGTACGAAATATAAATATTTACGACACGATAGACTTTCACAACATACATGATATCGTAGATAACGGCACATTTTACATTGAATATTCTGATTACTATGAAAGTTACAACGATGAAGGACGAATACATTGTTATTGTTTAATTGTTATTATGTCGTGACTGATTAAACTTGAGCCACACGTAGCGAATTAAGCCTAACATTTGAAGCATGACATGTGCGGACATAAGACGGAGACACCCGAAGCACCTTCGGTTGTGATCGGCTACCTGGCTCCGGCAGGCTGGTGGTCAGTATACCGAGGGTGTATCCCTTTTCGGTGATCGTGTGGCATTCATAAGTCTCGCCTTGTCTTCTGGTGTCCCACTTCGTGTGCCAGACATGTGTCGAGTGCCACCCATCCTTGTGGAGTCTCGCTTCGCGATAGGACTTTGCAGGGCGTTGTTCTTGGCCCTCATGGTAGAACTTTATAGTCAGGGGTTCCGGCGCACGGTATTTGCAAGTAAATGTCACTCTCCTCGAGTAAGAGAAATAGTCATCTCCGTCGTGGATTTTCGGATGCAGTTCCATTATCAACCCTAGTCGCCGTTTAGCAAAATTGGATTCGTAAATTGTTAGTTAAAAAAATAAGTCCTACTGATAAATAAAGACTACACAATGATAAAAAATGTCTTTCAGAATCATTAAAAGAATCGAACGAAACGATATTTATTTTATTATGCTAACTAAGTACTTCTGTAATACAACGCAGTGTCTTTGTCTTGACTTAAATGTATATAGTCCTCAATATTTTTGAATTCAACATAACTTAATAATATCTGTGAAATTTTACAGTGCTAGATTACTTACCGATAGTTGAACAATCGTATCCAGTGTAGGGTGCTCGGCAGTTACAGACGACTTGACCTGCGCTGTCGAGTTGGCAATTGTGTCCATTGCAGGAACACTGTTGGCAGTAGCCTTTCTGGTCTTTGTAGTAGCCAGCCTGGCAGGTCTCACAACTGGTTCCCGAGTAGCCAGGCGGGCACATACAGATCTGTAATATTACGGGTGTTATTTTTAGGGTACCGAACAAAAAACGGAACCCGCATAGGATCACTCGGGTGTCTGTCTGTCTGTCCGTCTGTCACAGCTAGTTTTCTCCGAATCCACTGGACCGATTCTGTTGAAATTTGGTACACATATGGACATCTGTGACCCAAACACGTGTTACGTAAATTATGAAATTTTTAGTATGGGGGTGACTATTGGGCGAAATTAGAAAATTAAAAAAAGAAGTTTGTTGAACAATAACGTGTGACATATCAAATGAAAGGGCTTACTGTGAGGGTTTTAACTATATTTTTTCACAATTTTTATATAAATGTTTTTGAAGTTATTCAAGAAATTAGACGAAAAATTAGCATTCCCCCCTTATCTCCGAAACTACTGAGCCTAAAATTTTGAAAAAGAAATGGAGATAATAGATAGATCCATAGATTACAGGAAAACCTATAAAAAGTCTATAGTGTTAAAATAACATGTTAAATAAATTAAATTCGTTCGCTCTTGACCGGATTTTTTATTGTAAGTTTATGAAATATTTAATCCACTTCTTTGGTCACACTTTTTGGTTATACAAGGTAATTAGGTGTTTTCCTTGAAATTAAATGTTCGAGAGTTAATTTCTAACGATTTTCAACCGAAAAGTTATCAAACATATTTTTTTAAAGCAAATCGCCTTGGTCAATTTCCAGTTACGTATTTATTTTTGGTACTTTTTTATTTGAGTCGTTCATATTATGTCAGAAAATTATCAGTAAATCATGCAGAATGGACTTGATTTCTCATAGTTAGCCATTTTTGGTCGTGAGTCGAGTCGAGTCGAGTATTTGAACTTTCTAAGTTATTTTGGCAACGACATCAAAAAACTTGAAAAGTTCGAAATCTCGACTAAGTAAATACCTAATTTAGACTGCAAACTCTCGCGGTCAAAAGTGAAAAGTCCACAAAATGGTGAATTGAACTTGCATACATTTCTCATATTATAGCAATCGTATACGTCCTGTCTTCTAATATTTACGATTTCTTACCTCAATTCCTTTGGCAGATGGGAGGACAGCATCATAGTTCTGTGTGGCTGTGTCCATGGAAACGTCAGCAATAGTGGTGTCATAGATGTCAGGAACCACAGTGGCTCGCACAAGTACTCTCTTCAGATTCCTAAGCACGCTCATGAAGTTGCTACGAGTGGCTGGGTTGACGGTGTTAAGGATGAACCAGCCATCTTCCTTTAGCGGCACTTGGTAGCTCTGTAAAAAGAAAATAGAAACAAATCAGAATAAATATTGGTACTTTTGATGCTAAAAGTTTCAGAAGTCAGCTTCTAAATTACTGTATTTATTCTGAGCTGTTTTCTGCAATCTCTTGAAATCTATTTAAGCTCTGGAAATAACGAGTAATTATCAGGGTTGTAGGAAACTAAATACTTACGTATGATGTGCCAGCCGGGAACTGGTTGGGGTTGGTCCAGTAGATGGAGATGTCTCCACCATCAAGGACTACGTCTGTGCCTCGTTGTGACTTGTCGTACGCATCCGAATTGAACTTCTGTCGCAGCGACAAGGTACCGCCGTAAGACAGGACTCGGTTACCTTTTGAAAAAAATAACATAATATCGTTCAAAAGCTATACGGGTTTTAATAAGATCAGAAGAAATTATATGACTGGTCATTTTTTTTTTTTTCGATGGTTTTTACTGAAAATGTATTACTTACCAGGGAAGATAGGTAAAGACCAGTACAGTTCAATTTCAGGTCGGAAACCGAAGGTGTACATGAGCTCGCTCTGTTGGAACATCGGAACGAAGTTGTCCTTCAAGACTCTTTCAGCGTTCAAGTCGGTAATGGCGTATCCGCCGTAGTTCTCCCCTAAGACTGGTGCAGCCATCGGCACCCTAGTGTAGTGGTTGCCCTGGAGACAGAAGAGGGGTTTAATATTTTTCAGCTGGTTCTTAATTTTTACACATACAAGACTGACATCACGTTAGTAATAACGGCTTATCGTGCTTTGATTAACTTTCGGGGAAGTAAGAGTTGAACTAGTAGTAGAGCTGTCTGAATACTTACCTCATGACAGTCCGTTGTAACTCCAGAGCAGTAGCATGACAGACATCCATCAGGGTTATTGGAATCCAGGCCAAATGTACCAGGGCGGCAGCGGTCGCAGGAGTCACCTTCAACGTTTTGCTTGCAGTAGCATTCACCAGAATCATCACAAGGAGCTGTAGTACCTCGAGGATCGCAACTGAAATTTTAGTAAAATATTTAGGTACATGAAGAAATTAAGGAGACATTAACGATTGCTAGCCAATTAAGACTACTGCTAGAATACGCCGTATGGTGTCGGCCGATGCCGCCGTATGGGTGCCGTAAAAGAATAATACCATCCCATCCCTTCCCGTGGGTGTCGTAAGAGGCTACTAAGGGACTCGCCAGAGAATGGGCAGCAGCGTTCTTTGTAAAACGCAACAACATACACTGCGATCGCCAACCCGCCTGCCAAGCGTGGCGATTATGGCAAACCTCCCCAATTTGGGGGAGGCCTATGTCCAGCAGTAGACGTCTATCGGCTGATATGGTGATGGATGATGATGAGCCAATTAAGACTAATCAAAACTATTCTTAGTAGCGTGATGCCTTACCGACAGGGTTGAACAGTGCTGGCTCTATATTCCACGCAGTTGCCGTAGGGATCGCGTTCATATCCTGGCTTGCACAGCTCACATTCTTCACCATCGGTGTTGTCAGTGCAGTCCTGTTTCAAGACCAAAATTTAAGTTTTTAATATTTTTTAATTTATTTAATTTCAATGTGTGTTGTCCAAAACTGTAGTAGGTTTAGTAAATGCATTAGGATTTAGAATCCTGTCTTACTTAATAATTATGACATTGTGCCAGATTGATAGATCTGATGGATGGATGTTTGTAATACTATCACGCAAAAATTGCTGGAAAGATTTGGATGAAATTTTGCACTTTGATTTGATTTTTTGTTTGTTTGTTACGATTTAACTTTAAAAAAACTCTTCAACCGATATAAAAAAATCCTTACTTGAGTTTCTTAAGAAAATTGCAATAATTTAACCCGAAGAGCAAAATTTTGCCTATAAAATTCATTATTTGGCGTGCGCTGAGAGAACTATCGATGATAGGTACATTAAAATAATGTACTACATTGTTGAAGTACTCATTATTACTTACAAAAAAAGTCCGGGTAATTGTGACTTAACCATAATAGTCAGACATATACCCGTCTAACTATTATGGTTAAGTCACAATTACAGCTTTTTTGGAAATAATTCAATCAAAACCCGGGTGGAATGGAATAGTGGTGATTTTGGTATCATTAAATTAACCCATATCCATTTTACCGGTGATTTTTCATTGGCACAAGTGTGTGCCATTGAGCGTCAACTGGCAACTCACATGCCATACCAAATCACGCGGTTTAAACTTCTTTTTTAAAAAAGCGAGGTGTTTAATATCCTATGACCCCCGATCGACCAAAAAACATGGCGGCCGCCGATTTTTTTACAATAATTTATTCAATTGTTGTTGCGTCGCGACGGCTATTGCGACCGGGTGTTCACAGGTTAAATGGTTTCAAAATTAAAGTTGATAATGTACATGTAAATTACACTTTAAATTATTTAAATCTGACCTTTCGTTTAAAAGTAACGACGGGTATTATTTGCTCTAAGTAAGAAAACTGTTGCGGTTAGAGCGAACTCCTCTACGTCGAGTCTATTAATAAGTAATTTACACATTTCCCTATAAAGAGGGTGATATAGGAGCTGAAGTTCGTGGAGTAGGTACCTACTAAACCTGCGTATATGAAGTCGCGGGCAAAGTGCTAGTAGTTTATTACCTGCATTAACACACAGAGCACTTTTATTCCGTGAGTATGATAAATAGGTAGGCATATTCCCTTGGGATTATTTCCGTCTTCCAAGCAGGTGGAGCCGCGGACGTTAGCTAGTTGTACCATAAACTTTTCGAATATATAACTTGATGGGACAAACGTTACACTTAGTAGTAATTAAAATAATCTTACGTAGCAGACTCCAGTCTCAGGGTTGCACATGGTAGATTTGCCGTTGCATTCGCAAGGTTCACAGAGTTCCAGGTAGAGGCCGCTTGAGCTCCTGCGAAATATTGTTTTTATATTTGTTTTAAAGAGATTTTTTGTACTCAGTTATAATTCATTATGAATTTTTTATCTTTTTCTATCATTCGAACTTTGAAAAATGTCACTAAACGAGAAATAAATAAATAACCAACTGACCTCTTGAAACCAGGCGCGCAGTCTTCACATGAGGTTCCGATGTAGCCTGGTGGGCACGTACATTGCTCCACATGGAAGGCCGTGGATCCGTAGCCGTCCGCTTCAGCGGTCTCAATGCTGGCACTGACCGGAGAAGCCAGTTCCGAGCCCGGGGAGTAGGTAGCCTTGATCAAGATCGTCTTTACGTCGGCCAGCGCTAAGAGGAAATGCTCTCGTGATACCTCTTTGCCGTCGGGTCTGTTTGGAAAAAATTAAGCGTTTCAGTCTTGACTTTGATGTTAATAGACACTCTTAAGGTTTTTGTAAGAATAAATATTAAATTTGAAAATTTTGAAGATTTTTTTTTTGGACATGGAAAGAACATAATTAGATTTTTTTTCTTTCTTGTATTTTTGGAATACTTTAATAATCAAGTTTGGATAACACTTACCTCTGCCATCCCTTTTCAAGGAATTGAACGCTTGCGTTCAGGATGCCCTCATGAGTAGCTTGGAAGTCTCCAAAGTAGTGGAAAGTGAGACGGTTGTCCTGTTAAACACAAAATTTTGCGACCGTTACAATTTATATGTTTATGATAGGTATGTATATCTTGTAATGAAACATTTGCGTAGCAAAATACTTACACTAATGAGTTGGACATCAGCGGCGCTGTTCCTGAATCTCGGGTCGGGTGAGCCTGGCACATTCTTGAGTAAGTAGCTCAAAGAACCACCATACGATGTGACCTTATCACCAGCAAAACTAGCGGGCAGACTCCAGTAATAAATCGTAGATTGGGAGCGATCGATGTCATTCAGTGAGATGTCTCCTCGGTACAGCTGGGGTCTGAGTTCAGTTTCACCTGGCGCAGTGTATCTGACGGAGCCAGGGGGACCAGTAGGAGAGATCTTGTAGATCTTCACTTGGTCTACTATTTGCGGTACGTTGAACTGTACACTGGTTGTCTTGCGGCGGAGGCTGCTGCTCATACATTGTTGCGAGACGCCCGAGCAGAAGCAAAGGGCACATCCGTGTCTGAAATAATATCGTATTGTAAAAATTTGCGTTTTCGACGACTTGTTCTTTAACAAATTCTTTGTCGAAAACATACGGCTTTTGGTATACCTTTATAAGTTAAAATTACCTGAAGTCAGCAGACAGGTAGAATGAATCGTTCTTGCACTGGTCACAGTAGCGTCCCTGTACGTTATCCTTGCAAACGCATTCATCCGGAGGACGGATCAGCTTGGTACCGGTCGGGTTGCAGTTGTCTCTGGCTACAGGTTTGCAGGCGTTGCCAGGGACCAACGGGTTACCTTCATAGCCAGGGGCGCACACCTCGCAGTGTTTGCCTTCGTAGCTGTAAAAAAAATATTTACCTCATCAAAAATACCGTTACATAAAGCTGATACAAATTCGTCGTTTTGTGTAATAGAGGGAACTTACCCAGGGAAGCAGTCACAGAAAACAGATCCGTCTCTTCCGAGTGAGCAAGTTCTGGCAAACTGGTTTTCGCGGTTGGTGAGTGGGCAAGGGCATTGCTTGCAAGGCAAGCCGCTAGATGGATCGCCATAGGTACCCGGCGGGCATTCTTCAGGCATGCAGTCTCCGAGCCAAGGTCCGACCTTCTTGCGGACGTAGCCTGAAGCGCATTTCTAGAAAAAAGGGGTTGTTGTATTTTACTGTATAAAAATATAATTTCCTAAAAAAGTAAAGATGTAGTTAGATATGTCAATATATACCTGGCAGGAAAGTCCTTCGTATTCCTTGGGGCACGTACACTCTTCCACCAGACTAGCAGCTCCAAGTCCACTATTGATGTGTTCAGCAGACTCCATCGCAAAATCTGTAATATTTACTCCCGCGTTGTTCAGGTCGGCGCGCAGAAGAATCATTTCGATCTCATCCAAACTGTAACATGTCGAATTCCGTTTTAAAACCAGAAAGGCTAAATTAAAGCGCAATAAACTGACAATGAACAAGTACTTACGCCATCATTATGTCTTCCCTGGAGGCCGATGTGTAGCCACTGGTGCTGTTCTTCGTCCAGTCTTCAGGAGTCAGACGAGCTTCTATGTTGATGTCACGAGAACCACCAGCACGGCTGATGTGGAATAAGTTACCGTATTTTCCCTGTAACCCAAAAATTTTATTGTGTATCACCAAAGCAATAAAAACTCATAGGAATAGAGAATCAAGTTCAGGATTTTTTTGTTATTGCTTTCAGTTTTAAATACCTTAATAATGATAGTCGGAGTGCTGTAGTCGAATCTATAGGACTGCGTGTGTGGAGACACAGTGTATTTGATGTGTCCACCGTAAGATTTGAGCTGGTTTCCGTTGTAGGACTCTGGCAGGGTCAGGTAAGGATGTGAGCTCGCCCATAATGGTGAGCCGCCGAATTTCGTAACCTGAAGTAGAAAATGTCATGAGCTACGCAGAAAAAAAAGTAGAGAAATGAAAAATGAAAGCTACAACTGAAAAAGACTCATTATTACATGTATCAAACAAAATATACGTGACTCACCGTAGCACCATTTCTCAAAGGCTGGTAATAATACTGGTTCGAGATCGGTTGTGTGGAATCAATGCTGACGTCTCCTGTCGAGGAAAACTTGATGCCAAGAAGCCTGGTGCCGCCTTCTCCAAGAGGAGTCGGCATGTTGTAGGTGAACAGATCAGCGCTGCGGCATTGGTTCGATTTGCCGAAACAGAAGCAACGGATGCACTCGTTTTCTGAACGGGCCTCACTATTGTGGAAACGAAAAATATTATTCAAGTATGGTTGAGTAGGTATCTACTAAAAAAGTACACTTCGATGCATGGAATAGAGAATTAAGAAGTTTATTCACAAAAAAACATGTAGACATTTTTTTATTTCATATTTATTTACTACAAATAAATAAATATGAAATATTTAAAAAAACTCGATGAAGTCATGGTCAGCTTCAAAAGTTGACAATTGGAAAGAAAACGTTAAACTTCATGACGCCCATACAGAGCCATAGAAAACGGCGTTCGCGGGACAGACATTTGTTTAAAACAGTTACAAGTATATCTTGTTTTTTTTTTCGATCAATATTGATTCTGTTTATTACTGTTTGAAAGAAAATCTTACTTATTAAAGTATCCGCGAGGGCAAAGGTCGGTCTTGTTGACGAAAACGATGGCATCAGGTGCGGCGAAGGTCGTTCCTCTGTTGTTGATAGCCTCGCAAGAGTATGCTCCGCTGTCTTCCGGCTTAAGAGAAACATCACATAATTTTTAGTGAAATATATAAGCATGCAAAAATCTATTAAAATGTTGAGTTTTTTTAGACAGTCTTTATAAAAACTTATAATAGTAAAGCTGCAATAAAAAGAATAGCATAGGTTTTGTATTTAAGCAAATACCATTTAAAAAAATGTCAGACAGCGGTAAGAGAAGCTTCCTTAAAAGTTAAAATGAAATGTCAGTCCGTTGGAAATGTAAAAATAACCACAAACCTGCATGTTAGGGCAAGTGATAACACCAATACCCTTGTCGCTAGTCCAGGTACACTTGGGTGGGACATGGCCCCAGTTCAAACGCCATGAAATCAGTGGGACGGGGACACCGACAGCCTCGCACTTCAGGGTCAGCGTCTCGCCAGGGTTCAGCTTCACGTTCGTTGGTTTTGGTGGGTTGGTCACGTGAACAGGCACTGGGGAAACAAGCGTCTCTTTTAGGTAACTGCTTGTTGATTTGGACAACACCGAGTTTCATTCTTTTTGCCGATTGTGGTTGTGAATATTTTAAATGGAGAGTTGGAGAACCTTCCGACACTTAGAGATAAGTCCAATCAGGTTAATAAGAAACACATCAACTTTCTTTAACCAGGCTTACGTAGGTATTTAATAAATTAATAGTTATACTTACTGCATCCATATTCATCGGAGCCGTCTTGACAGTCAGGTTGGCCGTCGCAATGGAAACTCTTAGGGATGCATTGATCTTCAGATTTGCAAGTGAATTCAACCGGTGAGCATTTGCCTACTTCACTGGAGTATACACAGTTCTGTTCGTCAGATCTATCTCCACAGTCGTCTTCAGAGTCGCAAATCCAGGTCTTGAGGACGCATTTACGGTTGTTACATTTGAATTGGTTCGGCTCGCACATGCCGTCGTGGTCTGAAAAATATTTTAAATAATTTCTGGTTTCGTTTTTCCATTAAATTTAATGATATTGAGGAAGAAAATTAAAAAATGTATTTTTTTTTTAAACTGTAACACGTGGTACGTCATTAATAAAACAGCTTGTGTGGCTTGGGTCTCGAATTTTATTTTTTTCGTAACCGTTATTTTATTTAAGAAAATAGCTTAATTGACTCTATCTCCAAAACCACAGAGCCTTTTTTTCGTAATAATATATAGCATGATCAAAACAAAGGAAGCTGAAGATACTCACGGCAATTCTCTTCGTCGGAACGATCAGCACAGTCATAGTTGTTGTCGCAAACAGCTGCTTTAGGGATACACTGTCCATTGCCACAGGTGGCCTCGTAAGGCTGGCACGCGGGGAACGGAGGCCTGTAGGTTACGGCTGGAAACATTGGACCAGTGTTGTTAACCATTTTATAGATAGATCGATACAATGAAGCAACGTAGAAAGTGAGGATTTTATGACTATCAAGTGGATGTGGATACTGAGATATACATATACTGAGATATATATATATAGTATATATCATATACTGAGATGATGATGGATAGAAAAGTCTGTAAAAAAAAGTGAAGTCGGTTTATGGACGATAATTTTACGTGATAACGTCATAAGAAAACAACTGAATTCTTAACAAACAAGCCGAACGCTTAGGCCGATCGTGCCTCTCTATCGCTTGTTCCGCGCTCACGCTAGCACGCTCGGCACAGGCGGGACGTGACACTTTTTCGTGCGTACAGGTTTTGGATTTATAAGACGTTAGCACTTCAAAATAACGAATATATGCTACTTCAATAAATTGATTGGATTGGAGGATGTGTTTTGATTTGATTACGATTGTAGTACTTGTGATATACTTACGAGCGCTGTCCACTTGCAGGGTGACACGGACTTGAGCACCAGGGTACCTTAGGTAGTCGTCTGCCTGACAAATGTAAGTGCCGCTGTCGGCTTCCTACAAGAAACAAGTAGGTAAATGTTAAAAAATGTGATGCTTTTATTGATGATGAATAAGGTCTAGTCATAGAGTTCGTAGAGAAAAACACTGAAGAAACCATGAGCTCAATTGTATAGAGTGGTATTAAAACCCCTTCTACACGGATTTAATCCAGCGTTCTATCCAAGGTGACCTTGGTGGGAGCTTGATTTCCATCCGCGAATTTTGTATGAATTTGGATTATATCTGCCGTCTACACGGATGCAATACAGCAAGGTCACCTTGGATAGGATTGGATGGAACGCTAGATTACATCCATGTAGAAGGGGTTTTAAATAAGATATATTAATTTCGTAGGCACCTTTCAACAATCAGTCTTTACGTCAAATTAAAAACTAAAACACTCATAGTCTAAGGTTGATATCTAAAATATTAAATTTCATTTACATTGAACATGATCTAATAAATTGTTCCAACTGGCCACCATTTTGTTCTATGCACACAGTTGAACACTTTTATGAATTGGTCGTGCCAATCAAAAAAATATTGTACTTTAGTTTTCCTTCAGATAGATGAAATGTTGCATTATGAGTGATAGTGGCTCATCATCATCATCATCATATCAGCCGAAAGACGTCCACTGCAGGACATAGGCCTCCCCCAAGCGTCGCCACAACGACCGGTCCTGTGTGTCTCGCATCCATCGGCTACCCGCGACCTTCACCAGGTCATCGGTCCACCTTGTGGGAGGCCTTCCAACGTTGCGTCTTCCGGTACGCGGTCGCCACAGAACTTTTGGCCCCATCGACCATCTGTTTTGCGAACAATGTGCCCCGCCCACTGCCACTTTTGTTTGGCGATCCTTCCGGCAATGTCGGTAACCTTGGTTCTCTTGCTGATATCATCATTCCTGATTCGATCACGCAAGGAAACTCCAAGCATTGCCTCTCCATTGCCCTTTGAGTGACTTCTAGCCTTCTGAGTCATCACTGGCAACACGCACTGATCATAGACTTTCGTCTTGAGACACGGTGGATAGCGGCTCAGTTGAGAGTAAATTAGCTGTCATGGTAAGTGACCCGATGTGGAAGAATGAGATAATTGTCGTAAGGACACGAACGAATGAATTTAGATGGCTATAAGAGCAGGCGAAGACCAAAGGATCTATGAACTGACTGAAAGATGATGACTAGAAAAGGGTTGACTAGTGTGGTGGTACTACGACTAATAACCAAGTATAAAAAAGGAATGAAATAAATAGATGATGATGCGCCAATCCCAAAAAGTTGGGATGAAAGCAAAATTGTGAAAAGTCATTTACTTTTTTTCAATTTCGCTTCCATTTGTTTTCTTTAATAGTTCAAAGAACTAGCTATTCTATTTTTTAAGGAAAGTTTTCAGCGTTTTACTCTAGAACCTATATAATAAAATCTAGGTAACCGGATTTAATGTACCACAATGTTTTTTTGCGTTCACTGACTACAGTAGGCTTGTCCACTGAAAAAATCTAATTAGTCTGTCAGTTCGATTATCAAAAAAACCGGCCATTTGCGAGTCGGACTCGCCCATGAAGGGTTCCGTAGCAGCAAGTAACATAGTATAAAAGTTCTTGTAGTTCCTTGTAACTTTATAATTATTATTTACTTAGGCACCTATTACAGATTTATTATTAGAAAATAAATCTGTAATAGGTGCCTAAACATGAATCATATCATTTTTGAAGACCTATCCATAGATACCCCACACGTATGGGGTTGAGGAAAAAAAACTGAGTTTCAGTTCTAAGTATGGGGAACCCCCAATTTTTTTTTCTATTTTTGTGTGAAAATCTTAATGCGGTTTACAGAATACATCTACTCACCAAGTTTCAACAGTATAGTTCTTATAGTTTCGGAAAAAAGTGGCTGTGACATAGGGACGGACAGACAGACAGACAGTCATGACGAATCCATAATGGTTCCGTTTTTTGCCATTTGGCTACGGAACCCTAAAAATGTTTGACCCGTAAACCAATATTGACGAAGATACGGCGCTTTTAAAATTCTCCATACGTCACGGCCTGGTAAAATTCTTACTGCGTTCTGACGTCACGAGCCCCCACTCCCGAGTTTTAATACATTTTATCTTTTTCATTATTCATTGATTTACAAAAATAAAAAAATACTTGTCCATTATTTTTCAATACTCTAACTGACGGACTAAATAGATTTCTAATTTATTGATTGGTGGAGACTAGCCTATTCCACTAGACATTCTAGTACCACTATAATTATAGTGAATGACATTTATAGTCGTGTTTGGTGCCACGCTACCTTAGGTACCTATAACTAGTTCTATCAGATTTTTTTTTCCCAATACGGAGAGTCCAACATTGACTAGGTTTTACACTAAATTACTTACGGTAACTTTGAACATTTCTAATCTTCCTCGAACATCGGTGGAACCAGGTTTCAGGCCGCCGTCTCGCGTCCATCTGACTTTAGCTCTTAGAGGTCCCTCGTCACGACATTGGAACACCACATCGCCACCTATACGGAACCCATTGAGAATATACTGATGTTGATGAAAAAAACGAGACCCAGAATATTAACGATCCTACCCAACATATGCAGCATTCAATGATTATATTTCTGTTTTATGAAGTGATCTTCCCTTTTTGTAATACTTACATTAATTAATACATGCTTTTCGTGTGTAGATACATATTATTGTAATACAAAACCAATGTGAATGCTTAATATACAGAGGGTTTCATAATTTTTTTTTTTTTGTTTTAGATGGTCTTGATTTTTTATGAATCCGATGAATGGATGACACCTACGTGTTAGTATATCGGCGAATAACGTGCATAATTTTTATTGCTATACCCATAACTGTTGACGTAGAGTTATCATGTTAAATTACTATCAAGGTGCGATGGAATGCAGTGGAAAAGTTATTCTGAATTCTGTAAAGTTAATTTCAATACTGTCTGACAGAATAATATTTCCGCTTATTCATTTTTCACCTTAATTCGAAAAAAGAAACCAAAAGAAGTTCGACACCAAGTGAAGTCCAGACAAATTACGCTGAAAATTAGGCTGACTTTGCAGTAGTTCTTATTAACTCTGTTTTTTTTACGTGTAGAGTAAGTTTAAACAGCGAAGTACAATGTATTCCGCGAAAAAAAATCCCCCATTTAATAAAACGTCTAATTTCAATTATTAATTTGTTAAGCGCAAATTATTAATATCAATTATTTTTGCGATAGCGATTCAAGCAAAAACGTATCTGAATAAAATTGGGTTTAATTTTAATTAATATCTGACTTAATATTAAAAAATTGAACACTTTTTTTTCTTAATTCCGCTTTTATTTTTTTGACGACATTTTAGGACAAAGATATGATTTAATTATGACAAAAAAACGCGTTATTTAAATTTTTGTAGATTGAACTGGTTATGGAAAATGTTCAATTTTATGATATTCTTAGAAGAGCCTAAGATCAAATACACGTTTCAAGGAAAAAAATTTTAGGAGAAAAAGAGTTAGGAATTTTTGCAAGGTTCAAAGCTAATTTGACTGGCCTACACATTTTATCACCAATAATAGGCATGAAGCTTATATATTCCAAAGTGAGGGGCATTGACATGCGCTACCAAAATATGGTATCGCATATATTTTGGATTTTAAGATTAGCTGATAGAATGTTTCTTCGTCAAGAGCCCCCGAAACTAACTCTGAAAAAATACATCTATCGGTACCAAATGCTTTTTTTAAACCTTTTCAGATATTTCCATTAATATAATCAAGAATGAAGTTATAGTTTAACATCAGTTGTAATGAAAAAAAAAAACAAGTGGTAAACCATATTATTTTGGAAACAATTTTCGGGGTAAAAACCCAGAAACCCAGAAAATTGTTTATAAGTTAAACCCTAAGTTACTTAAAGAAGTAACTCCGGGTTAACATATAATATTTTTTTTATAAAATGTAAGACAACTTGACGCGACTTGCGTTTGATGTTTTATCCAATTATGTCATAATTATAATCTCAATGTTGAATTTAATATAAGGTAACTCAAATTATTTTTAAATGTTAATAAACATACTCAAAACCCCTGCCGCTACCTTATCAAACTTCCAATTACAAAATACTTACTATAAGTTTCTATGACTTCATAGAAAGTAGATATATATCTACTTTCTATAAAAATAAATAAATAATAATATATCTAAAATTTAAATATAATTTCCCGTTACATAAACATATTCAAATAAATTAAAAATTATTTAGCATGCTGTCAAACCCTTATTAAAAAATAGCAATAAAAACATTATGTCAAACTCTCAATTAATACATAATTATTTTATAAAAATAGCATTTTAGTATTAAATTAATGCTCCCTCTGTTATGCCAATTGTTCCAATAGGCAGATATAGCCATTAAAAGAAAAATATAAAGGTTATAACTACATATTTTCGACTAAACCCAAAATGAATGATTATTGTAAAAAGCCTGAAAATCATAAAATAACACTATGTGAAAATAAAATTAAGTTACGCATACTATTTTGATCATGAAGCCGTAAAATGAAAATGTTATGTAAAACCCAATACATGATGGTTGCCCAAAAATATTATCAGGCAAACCGACTCACCAGAGTTCACTGTTCCACCACCATGAAAGAAATAACAAGAAGATAGTATTATTAATTAATTCTAGTAAAACACTTTACAATACCTACCTAACTCAAAAATCTGTGTTACCTCCACCTTAAGTACAATAAAATAATAAAAAGTGGAAAAACTTTCGTCATGACTCTTCAGTAACAGTTTCGTTTTCGTATATTATCTTTCGTATTTAATTAATACAAATATTAATAAACGGCCGATTTTCATTAATCAGATAACTATTTTTGAAGGAATAAATAAATGGAATTTTGTCAGCTTTTGTGTAGAAAATATGTCTAATGCTGTATTTATTCTTTAATTAAAAATTATCTGGCTATTGAAATATCAGCCCTAAATTGTAATGCCATTGGTGATACAACACGATGAATACTAAATAAATACCTGTAAAATTAACGTAAACAGTAATCACTTAATTTTCGTTAATGGCGACTATTTCAATAATATTTGTTTTTAATCAAGCTGCTACTTTGATATCAAATCTAAGGAAAAGAACGCCTGAAAATAGATTCGTAAAAAGTAACTAGTCATATATGTGAAATGGGTGACAAGCAAATAATCTCAAAATTGATCTGTTTAAAAAAAACCACTTCAGTTATGACGAATCCCTTTGCTACGTACCTAGATACAAAGCTCGCCTAAGGATCAAAACCATTCACGCCTGACGGGCGTCATAGCGCGTATTCTTGCGTAACGCGTATTCTCGAATAACCATGAGTATCCTCATGTAACCGTGTGTGTTCTTGCGTAATTACGCAGGTATCCAATGGTAACTGCACGTCCGTCAGGGATGAATTACGTTAAGGTACTGAATTATACCTCTATAAATAGCACTACAGTATTTTATTTTACTATCCTGTAACTGTCGGCTTTGTAGCTTACCTGATTCTCCTTGCCTCTTGTAAGGAAGATGTAATCATTTTACACAAATATAATTGCAGGCATTTATTCGAGTCTTTCCTTTATCGTCATTATGTACTAATGTGACTACTCTAATTCTGAGGAAAACGGGTTCATACTATACATATTGCGATATTGGAAGGGAATTTAACTGAGGTATGGGGGTTGCATCGAAGCAATCAACTTAATCTAGTGAATTCTGGAGTTATTTTACGTAATCAATTCTACCATAATTAGCATTTCTTCGTGAATATTTTCTGATTTTCCGATGCGAAGATAAATACATTACTGTGTCTGAAAATACCTAGTCCAAGGTTTGTTTTAATTCCGTAGTGCTGTTAAATTCATTTTTATAATTCGTAAAGGGAGCCAAATTGAGGACTCACAATTCAGCTTCACTAAACAAATTATTACACAATGTTTCATGTGAAAAGACCTGACAAATAACTCACCGTGTCTGACGGACTGCTCCAGAGGGTAGGTCTTCAGGTTCAGAGCAGGGGGGCCTGTAACGAAGTAAGTGTTAAACATGACGGATTTTTAAATGGTTCATATTTTTATAGTGTGTTTTAAAAATTCTTTGTTATGGAGTTTTTTTTTTTGAGTATGCACAAAAATACATTTTGCAATCACCCGTAAATAATTTTTAACAGTTCTTAAAAATAAACATTCTGTACAGTTTCTGTAAAATGTATACACCGTGCGTCATGAGAAAAGTTAGTTTTATTATTATAACTGTACAAAAACTTACACGACGTAAGTATTAATTATCATCTTCACCTGACTTTACACAATTATTAGTTTTTTTTATTATTTATATGTTATATATTATCGAATTAATAAGTTACACTAACTAACGACTTTAGTCTTTAGGAGTCGCTTAGTGAAATTACTAGTGATAGTACTATACTTTTGTTACTAGTACTAAAAGAAAATAAGAAATTAATTTGTTAGTTTTTCCTACAACTTGCAACGTCAGTAAATTCAAATAAATGAAATACGTTTCATCGAATCATTCAAAACGTTTAAAAAAAAAACACTTCCTCAATACGGAGTAGGTAGTCTTTGTTGGAAGATAATAAAATTGAGAATAGAAAAAACTAGCTCAAATACTAGACATTTAGTTTTAAATGTGAAGCAATTTGTTGGCGAAAATTTTTTAACAAGAATTTAATTGAATCCAACTATATTGATGTAACGTATTTCGTGAAAAAGATTTTTTTGCTAATGTAGCGCTTTATACAAAAGATTTTTAATTAGGAGAAATTATTGAGCAATGATCAGTGTGTCTGTGAGTCTAGATTATTTTAAAGTTTCCTTTTTTGTTGCTAACTTTCGTTGCATCGCTAGGTAAAAAGACACTTTTCCATGTCGAAAATATCATAACGCTCTGTTGCGTCGTGAAACAACAACACATTTGAAAAACGACTTACACGCAAAAAGACGCACACTTTATGTAATTTAGAAACTGAACTGTCTCCTTGTTTCAAGCGGGACTGGGGAGCTACTCTCTAAGCCCGAAATCCGTAGTTTCGGACTTAGTTGCGGGCGCATTCTACTCTGTATCACCTAACCACTAAGAATGAATGACAACACGATTTTACAATTACTGTAAAACCATGTTGTCTTTCATTCTTAGTTCGGGTTCGGAACTAATCGTAAGTTCGTAGGTGACACGGAGTAGAAGACGCCCGCAACTAAACCCGAAACTACGGACTTCGGGCTTAGAGAGTAGCCTCCCTATTTCTGAGCCCAAATATCTCACCAAACGGCTCAAGAAGCAGAAAACGACATAAAAACGAACTCACTTTCACATTTACAATATTAGTAAGGGTAAATCAGAATCCGTTAAATAAGGAAAAGGGGTCTGTCCCTGTTAACTCTATGTTAATGATGAACAACGTCGACTAAAAGATACAGTATTATGACATCATTCAGTCGATTTATTTCTTACTGTTGTAGGGACAGTCAAATTCGTCACTGTAGTCAAATGGACAGTCGATGTGACCATCACAACGCCGATTGACGTGAATGCACGGACCATTCTCACAACGCCATTGATGTGGGTGCCTGCATCCTTCGCCTAGTAAACGGAATTGTCTGTTTAAACTCGAAAGTCTTGTGAAGATATTGAACATATTACTACACAGAACACAGACAACTTCTTTAGAAGACAGTTCTCAACTGCCTAGCTCGTAGGCTACTTCTTTGATAAAAAAAATTATCGTATCGAAGACGATTGTGTTCAAACAGTCAACCATAGGTGGCTTGATGTTTGCAAAATTCAAATTCGCTGAAATTATATCAAACGTCCGTTAGAAATTATGGACAGCAAAAACCATCTCTGTGACGGTAACTGTTTACCTAGGTTAAGTAGCTGTAACTTACCGCTAGGATATCCACTGCCGGTACCACTGGTGCTACTACCACTGCTAGGGTATCCTCCACTGCCGCCAGTCGAACTGCTAGGGTATCTTCCACTGCCGCCGGTCCCACTGCCAGGGTATCCTCCACTGCCACCGGTCCCACTGCCGGGGTATCCTCCACTGCCGCCGGTCCCACTGCCAGGGTATCCTCCACTGCCACCAGTCCCACTGCCAGGGTATCCTCCACTGCCACCGGTCCCACTGCCAGGGTATCCTCCACTGCCACCGGTCCCACTGCCAGGGTATCCTCCACTGCCACCGGTCCCACTGCCAGGGTATCCTCCACTGCCGCCGGTCCCACTGCCCGGATAGCCTCCACTTCCGCCGGTCTCACTGCCAGGGTATCTTCCACTGCCACCGGTTCCACTTCCCGGAGAGCCTCCACTTCCACCAGTTCCACTACCGGGATAGCCTCCACTTCCCCCAGTTCCACTACCCGGATAGCCTCCACTTCCACCTGTTCCACTACCCGGATAGCCTCCACTTCCACCTGTTCCACTACCGGGGTAGTTTCCACTGCCGGGATACCCGGCACCGCCACCGCTACCGCCACTGCCAGGTCTATTACCACCACTGCTGCCTCCTGAAGGATATCCAGATGGATAGTTCGGCTGGTATCGTTCCGTGGTGAAGTAGTCTATTATCTTAGAGGTAGTAGATATTGGGCAGTTAAGTTCGTCAGTTCCATCTTGGCAGTCGCGATTGCCATCGCAGAACGCTGAAGTTGGGAGGCACTCGCCGCTACGACATTCGAAGCTGTCAGCCGGGCAAGCTAGCGTGGGAAAAATTGACTGATTAATTATGAGCCTTTTTAATTGAATTCGGTGGTTATGTTAATATCAAAGGATTAAAAATATCTCGAAACGTGCAGAAACGTCATAACACTATAACTAGTAACTAAAAATTAAAAAAAAACCTACGATTGTAAGAGATTATTACGTAATAATTATGTCGTTTGACAATTCTGCTCATGGGCAAACAAAAATTGCTATCTGTTACAATCGTAGTCAATAAAACAATTACAGGATTTAAGCAGGAGTGAAAACGTGCAAGAAATCATGTGAATTTCATAAAGAATGAAAACTTTGTGGCTAGGCCGGGAAGCATACCGACCGAATTCGGTCGTTAATTCCTAAGGCTACAGTGCACAGTCAATCTCGAACGCGATCTACGGATCTGATCATTGATTTTGAACTAAGCCGAAACTTCCCGCCCTGGTCGACCACTAAATAGGGGCCTATTTAGTGGTCGACCAGGGCGGGAAGTTTTTTTTCAATTCGTTCTCGACCGAGACCATTCATGTTTAGTTTATTTATTATTGGTCTGATAAACATTTTTATGCCATTATTTAAAAATCTGGTATCTTACCATCAGGTGCCCTACCTGGGGCCCTAGACAAAATGCAATTCTATTAGCGACTGCGATTGTCGAAATTCCAAAATGAGGGATTGATCACGTGACTTTTCGACAGCTTTTGTCAATCCCATACATTTTTGACGTTTTGACAATCGCATTCGCCACGCTACCGCTTCAAGAATGTCACTTGTCTAGAGCCTCTGATAGTAAGATACCCGATGTGATGGTGAGTTAACATCGCAGCTTATGGATATCTGCATTACCCGGGGTACCACAGGGGCGTTGGTTAGTTTTTATAGTCCTCCTTGCCGATTTCGACAACGGTGACCCCATGACACTATTTCTTACCGTGTGCCCAACATAACTCGCTAGACCAATTTGGTATAAAATACCCGATCAAAACTAAAAAACATGCACAGACATTCATTCTAGCATAGGTTCCTACAAAGTTTAAAGGGAACGAATGCGAACGGTAAAAAAATTTTGTAAAAGAATCGTTGATAAGTATGCAAGTTCTAAATGGAACTAACCTACAAACATATTTATTATTTAACAATATGAGTTAAATGATTAAATTAATATAGATACGGTTGGCCTGGAAGGAATAAACAATAAATTGGGGTAAACTATTTTTTTTTCAATCAAACCGCATTCCAAAATTTCTGTTTTTGAGTACTTCCACGTCTGAGTGTAATATTACGCCGTCATGTAAATTGTATTTTTAATAAAATATCTATACAATTAGTGAACTCAACTTGTAAAATGAATGTTAAATTAAAAGATTAGAAATAGACAACGTCACGACACGTTGTATTAAATAGGCCCCCAAAACCGACAGGCGACGGGTGACAAGCGACAATCTGATAATCTGACAATTCGACATTTTTTTAAGAGTCATTCATTCTCTGCTTTATTAAATAATACCAGTCGCGAAATTGTAACAATTATGTCAGTTTTTGACAAATTTGTCGCATTGTCATTTATATTAAACAGGGCCCTGGATGCATTAGACATTATTTTAATCGTCCAAGATCTTCAGAACTTAGTTTTATTCTCAGTAACAAAAATTTTATTTCTGAAAACATAAGTATTGTGGAATCTTGCTCTTCAAGAAACGAGTCAAAGGCTCCTAAAAATCCACAAAAACAGTGGTGTCAGCGGTCGTTACACTCAGTCGTGGCAGTACAAAAGTGAGAGAGATACCAGTGTTTAAACAGTTCTGTTCATCGGAAAAATCGTGGCAGTCGTAAAAATTGTCACAGCGCCTCAAATGTGGAATGCACCGGCCGTCGAAGCAGGTGAACTCAGACTCGTGACAGTCCGCCATCGCTGGCGACCGCGATGCCCTCGTTATGTACCAAGCTGGACACCCATCATGAACATCAATCTTCCAATTACGACATTATACCTAGTTCTATCCTACATTTCACTGACAAGTACTCTGCTCACGCAATTCCCAGCCAAGTATTACCAATTGATATTGTAACCATTTTTAAAACCAAATTCTTCCCATCTGACTCAAAATTCTATATGGCGTAGCATCAGCGATGCTCCGTCTATTTCATTGATTTTCTACATGAAAACTTTTACTTATTCACTTTTTAGTGGATTTCGTTTTCCATAACAGCTTGCTAGCCGGCTCTCATGTTAAATTCCTCGGCAAAGTTTTTTTGTGTTTGTGCAGTTACGAGAGAAGAAGAAGTACCAATCTAAAGAAGGTACAGATAGCATTTAAAGGTGCATAGTGCGCTATTAGTATTAACAAAGAAAGTGCTATAAAGTGTTGATTCGTTAAGTGCAGCAATTAAATTGTTAGTGCTTCTTTTGAGTACTAAAAGCGTGTTAGTGCCCTGTGTTAGCCAATTTTGAAAAATACCCATAAATGTTCACTGATAGTCGTTCTTGATAACACGTCTTATTTTACAATATCTTAGTATTGTTACATACTAACTCATTTTTTCATATATTCTTCAAAATACATAGAATGTCAAGAACAAGCATTAGCGATTCCCATAATTTTAAACAAAAGATTTGTTTTAATGTAATTATATCCCTAGCTATAATAATTTATTTACTATTCATGAATTTAAAACTATCCATAAGAATCTACTAGTGACAGATAAATTTGACAAACAAGTTACTTATGAGTAACAATTGAATAAGCTAATTGAGTTACTAATTAGAAGAAGTCTAGAAAAAGTTATTTCTCTAATATTAATTAATAATCATTTGTTTGTAATATCTCTGCTTTCATGAAACACTACCTATCTAATTCCTCGATATGGGCAAGTATTTTGTGCCAAAAATGTTTTGGTACTTACGGCAGTTGGCTTCATCAGAACCGTCTTCACAGTCTTGATGACCATCGCAGAAGAAATCCTGGTCGATGCAAGCGTAATTCGATTGACACTTGAATTGCTCCAATGTGCACGGTTCTGGAATAATACAATTATGTGAAACAAATGAAGCTAATGGTGGGACGATGACTGATAGCTTTGGTAACTAAGGGCCGGGCAACGATGGTTCTTGCTGTGCCTCCGTTTCCCACCGTTGCGCGTGCTAAGACTTGGTACGCTCAACGATGGCTACATTCAACATGATCTCCTTGGATTCCAATCCATTAATGGTTTGTTTAAGGAAGAAGATTTTACTGGCTTGTCAGAAATACTGTAGGAGTTTACGTAGAACTAATTAATAAAATGGAATAATGTAAACAATAACTAATTTCAAAAGGGGCTAAAATATAGGAGGGTGTAACAATGAGCGGTAACTATTATACTTACGGTCAGGGCTGGTGATCATAGTTTTGTTGCAATTTTTCTCATCACTGCCGTCATAACATTCGGGTATACCGTTGCACCTCTGCAAATACGTAATGCATTCGTCGGAGTCGCATCTAAAAGAAAAACATTAGTTTACAAAAACCTGAAGATGAGACTACAAATAAGCGTAAATTCTAACTTTCGCATAACGCAAATTTCGCTGTAGGCATTGACATAGCATTTCGCAATAAAGACTAACAGACACATTTAAAAATACACGAAATAAAGGCAAATGATTAAAGAACTCTAATGCGTAAGTTACCTGAAGTCACCAGGGCGGTCACAGTGATAGCAGCCATCCTCGTCTGATCCGTCCGAACAGTCGGGCTGGCCGTCGCAAATCTGATCGGCCGCTAAACACGTGCCGTCGCATTGGTGACCACACGCTTTAAAAACAATACGATTCATTTGAATACAATTAACTTAAAAAGCAAACATTCAAAGCAGTCAACGAAAGAGTCACAAGAAACACAGGTATTCGCAAATGAACGCAAAGCCATTTGCCATGGCACCGACTGCGCTTGCATAGAAAATCGCAATAATATTTAACATGGTTAAATTAAAACAAACAAGTCAAAAAAAATGTGGGAACGGATCCCGATAAAAATATCCTGAGTTGATGAAATGTTCATATTGTAAAATTTGAGATATGTCATCGACATCCGTTTCCCGTACAATGTGAGCCAGCCTTATAAGTAATCACAAAATATAATACTTATAGTATCAATTGTTTGAATTACGTTCACATACAATTTCAGATAAATTAATTAAATAGAGAAAAGCAGCACTTCCCCAAGTTACTTTAACTTACTTGCAGTTTGTAGTACCTTTTTTCTGTTTACCTAACTCTTAACCTTTTGATGTGACTCAAGATGCTTAACTTCGGGATAGCGCTGTATTTCAGGGGTCTTACCATAAACCTTATAATTTGTTTTGGTCTTATCTCTGCTAGTAACTTGCATTCAAAAAGCATTTTATTTTTTTTCAGAGCACAAAAAAACTTGTAAATTTGTTAAACTGCATGAAGGTTTCTGATACGGCCTCTGAATGAGTTTAGTAAGCTTTTGTAACAAAATTAAACGGATAATCTGAACTTAAAGTACCTTCACAGCCTTCTTCATCTTCTCCACCGTCACATTCGCGTACACCATTACACTTCTCAGCGCACTGTACTCGAGAGCCATAATTGCAGCTAAAACGATCGGCAGGACACGCGCCTGAAAACATCACCATGTTATAACTATTCATCGTCACTTCTCTCATCCCCCAGTGCGATTAACACATTGCGAATAACTACTGATGTTACAAGTTGACAACAAAATAATTACATAATTTATTCCATTAAATTCAATATGTTCAAACATATAACGACTGAAATAGAAATAGAAAAACGACCTGAATGTAGAACTAACTACGATTATAATAACAAATATAAAGATAATGCTAGAATTGGATCGAAAATAGAGGAGTATTCATGCGATATACATGCGCATGCTTCTAGCTACTACAATTGAAATGTGGACCTTTTAACACATTCGACGGTTCACAGTTTTTCTCGTCAGTATGATCGGGACAGTCGTATTTACCGTCGCAACGCCTCCGAAAACTTACATATACGCCGTCGTTACATTTCCAAAGATCCTTTCCATGGTCCCCTAAATATTTACATAAATATTATGATGATTCTTAGAGAAAAATAGTTCTTGTTATCGTCCATCAATCGTTTTAGGTTTATTTTTGATGTCCAATTAAGATTATGGACATTAAGTCCATAAAGAAGTTCAAATTCTAAATAATACCACCCACTTTAATATTGCTACAATTATTATAAGTTTTAGGAACATAGCCAAGGATCTATAAGATAAAACAATTTCATGAAAACGATAAGTGTACGATAATAATTTAGAACGGTGTAGTGGTAATCAAATAAATACGAGGGCATTTGACAAGCGTTACTTACCGCAATTGTACTCGTCTTCGCCATTGCTGCAATCGTCCTGACCATTACAAAGATAGGCTATATTTATACAAGAACCATCCCGACACGGATATTGGTCCCTTTTGCAAGGACAGTTGGTCTCGTCGGTGCCGTCATCACACTCCACTGTTCCATTGCATCTGGCATCGGCTTGCACGCACTTTCCACTCGTGCATTCATATTCATAAGCCATGCAAACAGGGCCTGCCGTAATAGTGCGCCATAACCACATTAATACACTCGAAAGGGAGTCATTTCAAATAAGAGCCCCTTTCGAGTGTCATTAAATTAAAATATTAAATTGAAGCAATCTTTAAATGACTAAGAACTGTTAAGTTAAATCTTAGTAATCCAAAACAATAAACTTGAAGCGAATGCCAGGTAGAAAGTTCAAATTTAATAATTTTCTTCAGTTTCAAGGGTAACGTCATGTTCAGCACCTGTACGCATGTCTAGCAGCTGGCTAGTCGTGTCAAGTTTATACTCATTAAATCAATGTTACGAATATTAATCTTGTAAAGTGCAGCTGTAATGCTGTGCATATAAATAAGCGACTGAATGTAAAATTAGTTCGAAATAAAACATGCTAAAGGGAGGTATAAGAGTATCACCATCACCTATTTAAATTTATCAAATTTACAAAAATCATTGTAAAAAATTTGGAAAAAGGTCAAACCATATGAGCAATCGCGTTCGTCAGAACCGTCCTGACAATCGTGCGTGCGATCGCAATGCTTGGATGCAGGGATGCAATGTCCATTATCACATTTGAAGTCACTCGAGCCACATGCTAGCCGGTAAAAGAAATATACTGTGTTCATATTGATTATATAAAGGAGCTGACAAATCACCAGCAATTTGAAAATAAAAGATTGAAAGAAATGAAAATAATGAAAAAGAAGAACAAAAATCTGTTTGAGAAATTGAAATGATATAACCAATCACCATGAAATCTCATTGGAAAGAGGAAAATATGAAAATAAAGTCAGAATAAAACAGATTTAGAAGTGAAATAAGACAGTAAGCTAAGTAGCAAGAACCCTTTACGATAAAATAACTTACGACAATTTTGTTCATCGGAAAAATCTTCAGGCGTACAATCATAGTGGCGATTGCACCTGAGAGTCTCGGATATTATCTTGCCATTTCTGCATTTAAAGTAACCAGTGGCTGGAAATACATGCAAAGCCATACATGTAAACTGATCATTGTGATTAATGTCTTAATAAATGTTGGGTGTTAATTTTGAAACTGTATCATGCATGAGGTAAGACATAGTTTCAGTGATAATTATATGAATTATAATGTAGCTTGAAACGTTATCATTATGAAGTCGATGAGATCTATTGGGGGTGGGCTAAAAATTGTTTTGTTTAATCTTTATGGATAAGGGTGTCTTACCGATGCAGTTCCTTTCGTCGGACCTATCTGTGGGGCAATCAACCCGTCCATCGCATCGCTTACTCCGTTTGATACAGCTTCCGTGATCGCATTGCCATTGGTCTGGTCTGCATGCTTTTAGAATGATATGGTTTATTGTACACGTTGTTATTGGGTTAGTATTTAGTATCCGCACCAAAATTTTCTATGTGGTTTTGTTTATTGACTTTCGTATTTTTTTATATTAAAAAATAGTCGTAAATTTCAAGATATTGTACAAAAATGACGGTTAAATCTCAGTTTTTAAATCAGAAAAGGAGAGTTTTTCCTGTCTCACAGTACAAGATGCTTTGTATCTCAAAAAAGCCTTCAGTTTAAGTAATTTTAAAGTAGGTGATAGACGTACGAACTTAAAGTACGCGTTTTAAAGTTCGTGAATTTACTCGGCTCGACGTCGGTGACACACGTAAAGCTTACTCAGTACTTTGGTACTAGGGGGACCGCGATGTCGTCAATGCAGGAAACATTTTGTTATTTAGGAATAAAATTTTATTAAAGCCAGACAGGATACTAGTACGAGAGTAACAATTTCACATTGAATTGAAGTTGGGTTTAGTGCCATAATATTTGTCCGACTCCTGAACCTGTTCGTTTACTATCCTACACTTTATAACCGACTTCAAAAAAGGAAGAGGTTCTCAATTCAGTTGTATATTTTTTTATGTTTGTTACCTCATAACTCCGTTATTTATGAACCGATTTGAAAAATTCTTGTTTTATCTGGAAGGATATAGGTAGGTACTTCCCGATTGGTCCCATAGAAATTTTATCAAAATCGGTTAGGAAGTTTAGCTTTCTTTTTAATTGGAAGTCTTTTTTTTTGTAAAAAGTTTTTTCTTTTCTTTTCAGTACCCAGCCTTCAATGAATTAATTTTATTATTAACAGAATCAACAGTTGCATCACGGTCCATCTTACGAATTATTTTAAATAACTGGGAGTATCCTTGCATCTTCTATTTTTTTATCAGGAATTATGTTAATTAGTGTGAATAGCTTCGAAAATCATAGCACTAGACGTGTCACATAGCAAAATGGTGGCTTACGGCTTGAACCTCGCGGCGTTGACAGACGTGCGAGTCGAGGCGAGCTACGAGAAAAATTTCAAACCTTTTGGATCGCCAAAGAACTTGTTCGAAGGTTTTAAAGTACGCGTACTTAGGGTGACACACGAGCGATAAAAGTGGTCGAGCTATAAGTACGCGTACTTGCTCGTACGTCTATCACCCACTTAAGAAAAAAACTATCTTTTAATCGACGTAAATGCCTTTAAGGAGTAGTTACAACATTCAATTAATGTCACAAATATAAACAAAACCACAATATCGGTTAGTTGCATTCAAGCCAATACTTACGACAACCTATTTCATCACTGCGATCTTTCTTGCAGTCCTTAAAACCATCACAGCGGAGTAGCATGGATATGCAGGAGCCATCGTGGCACCTGAACTGGCCGGTGTCCTTACACACATGGTGACCAGCCCACCACACAGACGTTGAGACTTACCGTACAAATTATCCACGAAAGCAGCGTGTGAATATACCACGTTAATTACCTTGTCTTTGGAATTGGTACGAGGCATTATGAGCTAACACAAGAATTCTGATAAAAACAAGATTTTTATCAACAGTTTTAGCGTCTGTTCTACTTTGACGTGATTCTTGACATAGTCCTCACCATTTGTGATTTTCCCTTTTGCATCAGATATGCCTTGAACGTTAGTTTTTATGCGATAAATTGCAGTACTCATGTATATTTTTCAAAGGATTTTTTCCCCATATGCAGCCAGAGCTATGTCAGAAGCATGCACTTGCCAATCTTCTTCAATGATTTGATGTGTTGTTGTGTTGCTCATAGTCTCTCGTTGGTTATCTGGTTTCCTACTACAAGGTACTTACCACAGTCTTGTTCGTCGGATGAGTCCGCGCAGTGATATTCGCCATCACACCTCTTGCGTTCTTCAATGCAGACGCCGTCACTCTCACAACGGAACTCATCGGGGCGGCATTCTAAAGATGCATGAAAGGAAATCATTTAAATCCCGTTAATAATGTATGAATTAATGTGAAAGCCTGAATACTTATGTACGTATACACTACAGTTCCTATTTGTTTCATAGTTTATAATTTTCCAAACCGTTTTTATTTTATTGACCATTTACACCCCTTATCTCCGAAACTACTGAGCCTAAAATTTTGAAAAAAAAAAAAATACAGATAATAGTTCTAAGATCACTCGGGTGTCTGTCTGTCTGCCTCTCTGTCTGTCTATCCGTCTGTCACAGCCAGTTTTCTCCGGATCCACTGGACCGATTCTATTGAAATTTGATATACATATGGACTTCTGTGACGCAAACACGGACGTGTTACGTAGATTATAAAAATTTTTGGTCACTACTGCTGAACAGATTTGGTTGAAATTTAGTGCACGGGTAGATCGTGACCTAGTTTTTTTCTCCCGGTAGTACTTATCTATGTTCGAAGCTACTCGCAACAGTTACCTAGTACTACCGAATTTAAAATGGCTGACATTCACATCCTCATAAATTATTTCGGAAAGTTCGATCTGTACAAATTATTTTGAAACTTTATTTACTATCTATTCATATTTAGGTTACACATTTTATAGGTTATACATTCTTCCGATTAATCACTCTCGCTTGCAGTGGTTTAATCAAAGATCTGCCGAAATCTAGAAGCTGTATGTGCTGTGTGTATGTGTTGAATATGTCGGAAATTCCTTTTAATCGTAAAATCTGCTAAGTAGGTATCTAGATGACAGTATGCTGTATCAAAACAAGAAGTGGTTAGGTATTTACCGCAACCAAGTTCGTCACTTTGATCCGGGCAGTCGTATACGTTATTGCAGCGACGGCTAGACTCGATGCAGTTGCCGCTCCGGCACTGGAAATCGTCAGCGCCACATGCTCCTGTTAACAAACGGAAACAAACATTTTATTTGGTGAATACGAACTAGCAGCGCCATCTAGGGACGTTGCGAGGTGTTGGACTACGTTGTTGCGTTGAACAGTCACGGTTACATAGATGGCAGCACTAGATAAAACTAGTCATAATTTAATGTTACAACAGAGTATTTTTCGTAATAACACCACCAACTTAATTTTATGTGAAACCTTAAGTTATAAAACAATATTTTCAATTAGTAAACTAATTCCAAAGGTTTGTTTGCAACGTTTACCTGGGAAGGTTACCTTGTAACCAGCAGCGCCATCTACCCACTAATGGACGAACATTAATAAGACCTATGCTCTCACGTAAGGATATTTTTTGATTGAAAAAAAAAAAATTCTTTAACCGACTTTAAAGAAAAGGGTGAGGTTCTGTATACGTGCGTATGTATTTAAGAAACAGTAATACTTATTGAATGTTTCAGGACATTAACTCTTCAGTTAAATTTAATTTCAGAATAAACTTTTAGTTCCGCAGAGGGAGTAAGATGGCGCTGCAGTGCCTTCATTGAAAGCTGCAAAGGTATCCGACTGCGTTGATCAAACAGTTTGACTTTTCCGAAGTTAAAGTTTCAAAGCGATGCAAGACTGTGGTTGCTTATACGAGTATTTCAGCACCAATTTCTGTGACAGACTTTAGGAAGATAAATTGACGTTTCTTGAGGCTGTGTACTTAACGTATTTTGAGTGTTTGAACAAGACATTGCTAGAACTTCCAGATCTGTTAATGATAGGTACAGAGATAATTGGTTGGAACTACGGAACATAGTCGTCTGATTTAGTTAGTAGGTCACTGGTGTTTTTTATTCCTTAACAAAGTCAACCACACATTTGCACTACCTCGATAGTTATGGTATCCTTGTATAGATTGCAAGATAACTTTGACCTTTTTACGCCTTATCGTATTGAACATAAATAGGATATCACTCCAAGCAAAGCTCATCAAATCTAACTACGCAACACTTACAACGACGCTCACGTAAGCCCACGGTTAACAAGTGCGAACGACACAACTCTAGTTAGCATAAATCGACAATAAAAAGAAAAAAAAGGAGCGTAGTCCCGACAAATTTTCCACATCTTTTGTTCTATAAACATTGTCAGTAACACCTATGCGTATTTAAAATTCCGAAGTTGTTCGTCGGGGCCTACTACGTGGTATACTTAAGACTGCATAAATAGGCAAGTACCCGCGAGTATTACGGGTTCAGAGTTTGCGCGTACGCCTGTGAAAATCGCAAAGTTCGCCGTGCTTCGCCATTATGTATCGCGACCACGTGGCGGTGTTTAACAGTCTGGAGACGCGCGAGTCGCGAGAAATCAAGTTGGTTATAAGTTTTTTTATTTTTACACTGAGTTATCAGGTACTTTGAATATCTTACGCGTACCTATATTACTAAGGTTCGTTTGCAATGGAATTTGAATACTATGATCAATTTATGTGTTTGCTGGACTATAGCCAATCACGTGGACATTTGAAACATCTTGAGCTTTTTAATATGGTTGATCATGAGGAAATCTGATTCCAGTCTTGCCATGAAGTACCGTGTTACCCAGTTAATGGGTTGTAGAGGTCTGGTAGGCATCCGCTCCATGTAAAATACTGGTATTTAGCTAAATCCAGCTTGACTGGAAGCCGACCCCAATATAGTTGGGAAAAGGCTAGGCAGATGATGATCATGAGGAAATCAGGGTGTGGCCAGCTAAGAAGAGGCTTTGCGTAATCAACTAATCATACTCGTTCAAGAAAGTGTGCCATAGGAAACTAAATTGTAGTCCCGAAATAATAAGAACCACAAGGCTTCCGGCTTCCCGCGACCCTCATCTGGTCATCGGTCCACCGATGACCAGGTGAGGGTCGCGGGAAGCCGATGGATGCGAAACGCACAGGACCAGCTGTTGTGGCGACATTTGGGGAGGCTTATGTCCAGCAGTGGGCTTAATAGGCGATTCGGCCGCTGAGTTTCGCCCGATCCGGTCGAAACAGGAATTTCATTATTATTATTTTTTTTGTGGTATTTCGGACGACACTTTTTTTTAAGCAAATTTGTACAGTCAGAATGAAAAACCTTAGGTAGGGTTATATTTTATTTAAGTAAAAGTCAGAGAATTTTTGGTAAAAGATAAAATTTACAAGAAAAGTTCTTTACCCTTTTTTTTTCTTTATCAATCGCATGTAAGAAAGAGACAGCAATACTTTGTAATGATAGTTTTTTGTTTTGTTATGTTTATGTATCAATGTGCGTGCAACATGCCAAAAGTCGAAAACAAACCGACCCGTGGGAGATCACTCATTAATGTTTTTTTTTTATTTATAATTAATCATTTATCAGTGGCCTCAAAGTAAAATAGGTATTATTCAATTATGTTTCTGACGTTACTTTGCGTCTAAAAAAGGATTCGGCCGAAACACCACTAAAAATATTAATAATAATGAAATTCCTGTTTCGACCGGATCGGACAAAACTCAGCGGCCGAATCGCCTACTAAGCCCAGCAGTGGACGTCTTTCGGCTGATATGATGCTGAAACTAATCAGAGGATATTTTTTTCAAAAAAAGAACTTTGTTTTTGTACGCCTTCAAATTGCGTCAGAATCTGATACATATATAACAATCCTGAGAGCTATTCCTCAATACAGCAACAATTAGCATTTACTAATGACGTCAGTTCCTTGCAATTTAGGCCACCGGGCTGGTCAGGTATGCATTTACATTTATCGAAAGATTTATGTAACACGCTTTGGACAGTTTAAACGTTTAATAGTAAAAGCAATGCCATTAGGTGTGTGCCTTTTAGATGTATAATTTACCAGAATAATTAATTTACCGGGACTAGACGAAGTGACATTCTACTATGGTTGGTGCCAGATAAACTTGCAATAAAGTACATTGACCATCCCTAATATCCCTTCGTAGATACCCGAACAATAAATATTATGAGTTCATTACTAGTATAGAGAAAGTACCTAAAAGATCGCGATAGAAGTCGATTCAGGACAGCTTTCTTTATTTCGGTTTTTGATATTAAGAAAGTTATTGCACATTTATCTGGTGTCTAGGTACGATTATAGCGATGAGTCTATTTGTCAAGAGTCAGGAATGGTTGGGGTGGTGACTTTTTGGGAGAGCACATCTACATCAAACGGTTATAAGTATCTTCCAACAAGGCGGGCCGGTAACCTGGTGAAGACCGTAGAAAATGGGTGGATGTGATACGCACAGGACCGGCTGGTGTCGCGATACTTGGGGGCTATGTCCAGCAGTGGACGCCTTTCAGCTGTTAAGACGATGATAACAATACCATGTGTGTTTTCCGAAATATAAAACAGTACACTGTCCAATGATCATGACGTCATGGATCGACGCCATACTGTTGAGTCGTTCCGAAATATACTGACCAGTTGATGTCATAAATTGTCGCCATATTGAAAAATTCCTCAAAGTCTGATGCACACACGCCCGTTTGACGTTTGATTTACTACTTACGTCTTAGGTACGTCACATTTGACATTTGTCTCACCAGTGCACTATGGTGGCACACCAGTACAATATGGCGTCGAGTTCATGACGTCATGAGCACTGGCCAGTTTACTGGGTTATATTCGGAACACACACCATATATTTTGGCTAGGAAAATGAAGTGATTCTTTTGGTTCTTAACAAACACATGACATCCGCCCCTACGCATCCTGGCACATTTAGGACCCATTAGTTTTAGTGGTAATATATAATCCGTGGTGCTTGGCAACTGGGCTTAACCCAGTTGTATATGTCCCTTGGTGCCTATTGGCCTAGCTCTATTCTGCCTCCTGCTTGATAAGGAGGGAAGTGGAAATTATTTTTTTTTTTTCCTACTCCTCCGGTGTACTTTTCGTTTGGTCGCCACTGTTGATTCTGGCTTTCAGGAGTTGTAGTGGTTGGGAACATGTGGCGAGCTTGTCCCAAAAAAAAAACCTCACACTTTTTTGATGGAAACGCACCCTTATAGAACCAACGACAAAAAGGAAGTGTAAGTTAATTAGTCTTTAATTTCGAGGAAGAGAGCTGCGTTTTGTTTTTTGCATTTCACTTACGCGGTGCATTTTTAATATTCCGTGCCTGTAATTATGGTTCCGTATCTCGAAATGAAAAAACGGAACTCTTATAGGATCACTTTGTTGTCCGACCGTCTGTCTGTCAAGACCCTTTATCTCGGGAACGCGTGGAGGTATCGAATTGAAATTAGAATTATATTCTCAGGTCTACAGTCCGTTGAAGCTGTGAACAAACAAACTTCTAAGTTAATGCCGCACAAAACTTATATTTCGACACTGTCAAGGGAATCAAAATGAACAGGGTATTTTTATTTATTGATTTATTTATTTATTAAAACTTGATGCACTAGTAATAACACTGTACAAAGGCGGACTTAATGCCTTAGGCATTTCCCGTTGACCTAGAACTATGAAATTTGGCAAGTAATACTGTCTTATACTACAAGTGTAGGAAAAACACTGAAAACTACACATTTGTAATTAAATCATTAAAAAAAATATAGTCACTATTTAAGGTGTCATTATGTACCTACGGAACCCTCGGTGGGCGAGTCAGACTCGTACTTGGCCGGCTTTCTTTTTTTTTTTTAACTGGGTGGTATGAAACACATAATTAAAAAGACCCAGTATAAAAATTAGTTTTTCCGGACTTTTTAGGTATCTTATTATAACGTGTACCAAGAAGGTATTTAATTAGTTGTCTACGTAATTAATATAGACTTGAAAAAAGTTTTACTTTTCTAGGGAAAGGAAAATTTAGAAGTTAATTTACCGGGCACTATTCTGAGCGATGGCCGTTTTGCGCGGAAGTGACGAGTTTGAGTAAGTTAGTTTTCTTTTTTACTGTTGATAGGCACGCGTTTGAACACTATCTCACCTGATGGTAAGCGATGATTTGTGGTCGAAGATGGAGCACACTTGCTTAGAAGTAACCTATTATTTCTCTTATTCTAGCATTAGGGCACTCCATGAAGTAAATATTTGACCTTTATTAGAAAACTAGCCGACCCGTGCAACTTCGTATACGTCACATTTTTCATTAATGCTCCACTCCTATTGGTCGTAGCGTAATGATATATAGCCTTTCTCGATAAATGGGCTATCGAGCACTGAAATATTTTTTTAAATCGAACCAGCAGTTCCTGAGATTAGCGCGTTCAAGCAAACAAACAAACTCTTCAGCTTTATACATTAGTACTAGTTAACACGCGCAACTTTGTCTGCTCCGCTCCTATTGGTCGTAGCGTAATGATATATAGCCTATAGCCTTCCTCGATAAATGAGCTATCGAGCACTGAAAGAATTTTTTAAATCGAACCAGCAGTTCCTGAGATTAGCGCGTTCAAGCAAACAAACAAACTCTTCAGCTTTATATATTAGTATAGATAGATAGTCAAATCAACGACTAGCATCTAGTATTCAAGAATGTAACCATAATAAACATTTGCGATCCACTCACTTTGTACGAAACTTCATAGCGTTCGTGAAAACCTCAAATAAGGTTTTCTCGACGTTCATATGAGGGTAATAATATTTTATTAAAAGCTTTCTGGCGTAAGGGGGCGTAAGGGGCGTACGGCGACTAGTCGACGACGCATCACTCTCTGAACGTAACTTAATGTTCCACAATTACTTAAACTCCCATTTTGTACTTTAAAGACTTGCTTGTTCATTAAATTGTTTATACAATAAACATCAATATTATTATTACTCTGCTTGTACATTTATATATATTTTCTAACAGCCTGTATATTATAAAATTGGTATTTTTATGATTACTTAGTGTTCAAAAATTTTTTTTGGCTCTTGATGACTAATTATTAACCTACAAATGTTTTTGACAAATAAACATATCTTATCTTATCTTAAAAAATACCCTAAAATGCTACACCATAACTGAGTGACATTAGCCTACTTTTATCCAAAAAATACATGATTTCTGAGGTATGGGATACGGAAACGAAGACGCGGGAATAATGTTAAGTCTTTGTTTTGATAAAACAATCACAATAAAGTAGAAGCTGGTTGTAAACATTCCTACAAGTAGGTTGGTTACTGTATTCCGAATGATTTCTCATTAAGTACTTGTATCTAGTAGTCGTAAAGTAGAATGCGTTGGTGGTTGGTTAGTTGTAGCTATACAACTCGGGCATAAATAAGGTATTAAGAGGAAATGCTAGCGGCGAAACTTTGTATGTAAAAAGTCATAATTCGAGGTTTGGCTCTCGACTATTTTCTCCTCCAATATTGGACCGATTTAAGAGATATTTCACAAATTGAATATAAAGAATATATACTGTGTCGCTATGTTTTACTTTTTCAGTTGATCCTTCTTATTCAGTTTGTGGAATATCTCTTATATCGGTCCAATATTGGAGGAGAAAACAGTCGAGAGCCTAACCTCGAATTATGACATTTTACATACAAAGTCTCGCTGCCAGCATTTCCTCTTAACTACCTAATACCGTTTTCTAAAATGTGTGTCACAGTGCTAATTAGACCTATTAAACCTTAAGACTCCCACCACATCAACTCAACTATCTTCCTAAAAAAGTGTATCCAGAATTTTAGAGGTATCTAGACTATAAATAGACTACTTTCGCCAACAGCCGCTCGATTCTGTAAACATGTCGAAGTGAAGGATTGGGTGAATAGATCAAGAAGTGAACTGCAGTGCGATTCTGTAAACATATCGAAGTGAACACTTGGGCGAAGTGAACGACAGGTGAGCTGTCAAACAAGATGGCGTGACAACTCACTTGTCGTTCACTCCACTTATGTGGTCACGGTGAGATGTCGACAGAATTGACCGGCTGTCATTCCTTTTGATTACATTGATTGACAGCCCACCTCGCGTTCACTTCACCCAAGCCTTCACTTCGAAATGTTTACAGAATCGCACTGATGTTCAGAGGGCCGCACGAATGTTTTGACGTAAAGTAACGTTACAGAATCGTTAACGTAAGTGGATTTTGAATATAAAAACCTACAACCCCATAGTATTTTGGTTTGATTTTGTGCGACATACAATTTGTATATGTATATGTGAATATCTATAGAGTCCAATTAAAATAAATATTATGTGCAAACGAGTATTAAGCTAGAGACAAACTGGTCTCACGTATGCAACGCATTATGATATCTGGAGTCTTGATTTTATATGAAAAACTATGCAGTAGAAACACACTCATCGTATGCAACGCAACATACGATACGATACAAAAGCGTTGCATACGTTACGTACGTAGGACCACTGTGTTTCTCGCTTTGTACTCGTAACTATAGTAAAATTTTAAGTGACGTTGCTATCCCTCAAAAAAAAAAATTCGTGCTAGTTCTTCTGTCGATATTGAAAGTGTTCAACAATATTGCGCCTGTGTTTGCTTTGCACAAAGGGCCGCGGTTCGGGCAGGTCTTGGCATGGAGACCACAACAGTGACAGTAGGTAAACAGTGTGACCATATACTGAATAACTAGCAGATTTCCGACACTAGGTAGATGTCAACGCAAACAATTTACGCATGCAATTTAAAGAGGGAATGTTGGGGAATAAAATATAACGAGCATAAGGAGGCAGCGGACCGGAGAAACGGAGAAATATTAACCAATCATGTCAGTCAAAATGTCAGTGACTCACGTGGTGAGGAGATTTTATGCAATTCCATTGGTTAAAATTTCTCCGTATCTCCGCATCGCTGCCTCGCTCCGCTGTAATGGAGGCTCAGGCCTAAACGTAATTTTTTTTTTTGTTGTTATAAATTGTTACCTTACCCCTCTGTATCCAGCAGAGGGGTAAGCCTCTTCTTTCTCAACAACTCTTATTTCTCCTCTACAATAATGGGTTTAGAATGCTGGTGGGGTAGCTGCGATACTGTAATGCTTCAGGGATGTTTGCGGAGGCCAACACAGACTGCTTTAGAGCATTAGTACGCACGAGCAGCTCCAACGACTTTCTATGCTTGCGTGAGGCACTGGAATAAAGTACATAGTTTGGTGGTGTCCTTTTTAATGTAAGGTAATTGGATAACCTGAATAACTAGGTGTAAGACAATATCATAGTTTTAAGCTTCACTTACAATTTTATATGGAATTCTGTTCGGAAATCTAAACTAATATTATAAAGAGGTAAACTTTGTCAGTTTGTGAGGCTGTAGGTGTAATCTCTGAATCTACTGAACCGACTTTGAAAATTATTTATCAATAGAAAGCCACGTTATTTTTGAGTGTCATAGGCTTATATGTTAACCCAAAATATACCGCCTAACGAAATGGGCACGGGTCAGCTAGTAAATTATAAATTAAATTATAATAATATATATTATATTATTCCTACGGACTTTTCTCAAACTGAAAAAAAAAACTCTAATTTCCCTACATTTTGGCAAGTTTTTGACATTGGTTGTCACTGAAATTAGTGTCCGACATGCATTTGAACTTCTTTAATTTTTTTAAAAGTTTTTTAGTACGATTTTAAGTTTTTAAACTGTGCTGAAAATCGTACCTGCTAAAGAAATGGTTATGCTTGTTTGCGTAATATAAAAAAATAATAATAATTAAACACGCAATTATTAACAACATTTCATTTCAACAACTGTTCGTATTTTACTTCAGGAACTGACCGAAAGTTTCCAATTTGCCAGACAGATCCTGGTGCTGAAACTTGGTTTATCAAGATGATAGTCTGTTCAGGAAACTGTGCCTAAGTTAGGCAACATCTTCGGAATTAGGCTCTATTCACACGCACCAACAAAACAAGTTAGTAACAAAAAACTCTTTTGAAAGTTACCTTTTTTTGAGAAAAAAATCTTTATACAAAATAATATAACCGACTTCCATAAAGTATAAAATAACCTTAATTTCGGATTCGGTGTTTTTTGTTTCATTGTTTTTAACACCGACTTCCGAAATTAAGGTTATTTTATACTTTGTAGTGTTTTGTTTGGAAGTCGGTTATATTTTTTTGTAAAAGGCTTTTTTTTCACTTTTGAGTGGTGATATATGGACGACGTCTTCGTCTACGCAGAAATTGAAATAAGCAAAAATGCTCATAAAATAAAACTACTGCACCAAACTGATTTACGGGACCAAATGGCAAGTATACCGCATCGAATTAAAAAAGAATCCCAGAAATCGGATCAGAAACCTCGGAGGAATCGGTGTACATGCATAAAAAAAATACCCACCGAATTGAGAACCTCCTCCGTTTTTGGAAGTCGATTAAAAAAGTAATACTGTGTTCTAAAAATACTCAGTCAACTAAGAATAGCAGCCTTATTCTAACAACCGTAAAAGACAACTAAAATAGGAAATGTTTGTAAAAATCAATCCAAGTTATCAGTTACCATAGTGAAGTTCTGGTTAGCGACGATTGACGACGTTCTCTATAAAAGCTTTATTTATAAGTCAAGGAAAGAATTATATCAATTTCTTTACTTCTGGGCTTGGGGGAACCAATCCGTACACTGGGGCTCTGTTGACAACGGTTTATCGGACAATTTTGAGGGCTCTAGTGCTTGTATGGTTAATATATTGGTTGACAGTATATATCCTTCTTATTTAGTTTATGAAATATCTTTTAAATCGGTCTAATATTGGACTTTTCACATACAAAGTCTCTCCGCCCGCCTCTTAAGGAATAGCATACTCTGCCGGAGCCTGTGCTTCTAGCGAGCCTATTTTGTAAATAACTATTCTGTAAATAACTATTTTCATATCGAGCTTCACCTGAGTGACAAAACTTGCAAAATGAGCTTTATTGCACACAACATAAAGGTCTTAAATTGAAACTCACCTCGGATTCCGCTGTCGAGATACGAAAATGTTGTTACAGAATAGCACTACTGATAGCTACAACCTAAGGTCAAGAGTGAATAGGTTACTTTTAGGCTTTTATCGTCCACATCATCGCAATTCATCCGGTGAGATTGTAAACAAACAACAACAATAACATCATCCAAAACAACAACAACATATAGTTTACACGAACCTATCAATAATATTAATTGAAAAAACCGGCCAGGTGTGAGTCGGACTCGTGCTAAAGTATTCCGTACCATCGTACTTTTATTATTTGTTATTTTAGCGGCAACAGAAACACACACTCTGTGAAAATTTCAACCGTCTACCTATTACGGTTCATGAGATATAGCCCGCTAACGTACGGACGGACGGACTGCCAGCGGAGGCTTAGTAACAGGCTTACGTTGGTTACCCTTTAGGTACGGGACCCTAGACAGGAGTAGTCTGTTATCGAGCTTAGTATTTAAGATTCCAATTCTGCATAATAAAAAAAGTGTTTTATCGTAAAGCAGAAAATCCTAAACTCAAGTAGATACAGATCATTCATACAAAATATTTACATAGGACTAGGTCGCAGTCGAAACAGTTTTTTTTTAACAAAAATGTCTATAGATAAGGTAAAAAATTACTAGTCTCTTTTATTATACTGGTTAAGCAAATACCACAATATAAGTATCAAGGTTAGGTAAGCATTTATTTATAAAGCACGAAAGCAAGATTCGCGAATTTAGAAAAGTTAGAAAAGTCGTGGACGCGGTAATAACTAGTTGACTAGGAAAATACGACTAAAGTAAAGAAACTCTACTTTAGTCTAGGAAACATATTTATCCTTTTAAATGCTAGCTAGTACAAAATACAATAACATTGGCTCTCATGTTAACTATTTATCTTGATGGTAAACCAATAAGAATAAATCAGAAAATATTCACAGCTACTTAAAAACTGGCCAAGTGCGAGTCGGACTCGCACACGAAGGGTTCCGTAACATAAACCTTAATTTGTATTATTTGTTTCTGTAGCAGCAATAGAAACAATATACAGAATCTGTGAAAATTTGATTTCTCTACCTATTACGGTTCTTGAGATACAGCCCGCTGACAGACAGACGGACGGAGAGCGGAGGCTTAATAATAGGGTTCCATTAGTTGGGTAACTAATGGAACCCTATTATTAAGCCTCCGCTCTTTGGATACGGAATCCTAAGAAATCAGGAAATTGAAGATTTTTTCCGCGATATGCCGCATCCATTCCTAGTACATTCACGGTGCTAACGTAATAGGTTCCAGACAGGGTGAACCGGCAAATAAATTAAACTGTGTAATAAGTAGACGCTAGTCTGCACCAGGTACAGGGTAACCCTTATTACAAAATTGTCCCCGCGCCGATTCGTGAGCAGGCCACTTCTTTACCCCCTTTATTATGAAAAGGTTGTAAAAGACCCGTGATTCGTTGCGACAACCCACGACAGTTATTTATTTTGTTAAACATGCCAGTGGTGATATTTCAAACAATTTTCCAATTTCGTGTAAGACTAAGCGCATAATAAGTAAACAGTTTTGGGTATTGTTGATTTTTTTTTAAATATTCTGTCATCTTTGGATCAAAACTTTTTGGGAATACTTACATTGTGCGTACAGCTAAGGGGTGGAATTCTCTTCCCTGACCATCTATCCTGATAGCTATACTCCGGGGATTTTTAAGGCCCTTGTCTCATCGCCGGCGATCAGCGAGTAGCGAGTAAAGCTTGAAACTCGAAACGAGTTGGCGAGCAGCGAGTGAAAAGTTTCGATACTTTTGTCGCTCGGCTTTAAGCAAGTGCTTTTATGCGACGGGCGATTACTCGCAATACTCGCTCCGGCTCCGCTGGTTAGTGAGTTCTGACCGCCAAGCGAGCATCGTCGAGCGAGTGTCGCTGAGCGAGTACAGTCTCTGAAGGGTCTTATCGCTTCGATTAACTAGTGGTAAGAGCCGGCTTGCCGGCATTGTGAACTGCCAGCTATCGACTATAAATGTATGTGTCTCTTTTACTCACGCGAGATCTATATATTTTGTCCCTTTCTTCAACAAGCAAATAGTCGATAGCTAATCGCTTCCTCGCCGATGGTAAAACAAGTGCTTAAGTGAAGAGTGAATGATTACTTCTAGGCAAGCGTGATCCATCATTGACCACATCATTACTTTCCCTCAGGTGAGATTGTGATTATACGCGAGCCTTTCAATAATAATAAACGTTTTTTCGGAGCTAGTTTTGTAGTTTGGTTGTGAGTGTCCACGCTATTCTGTGTATCTAATAGCCAGTCTTGATTTGATTCAGTCTGCTCTCACCCTAGGAGTGTTATGGTCCTTGATCTCTAAGGCTGCATTAATAAAGTTTCCACTATTGTCTAAACGTTCTAAAGTCCAGCTGGTCATTCTGTAAATAACTATTTCGATATCGAGTAAGTGAGCTTTATCATACAAAATTTATAGGTCTTATATTTATACGAATTTGATACTCACTTCGGATTCTGCTGCCGAGACACGAAAATGTTGTTACAGAATAACACTACAGGGCACCCTATCGTTTTAAGCCCGCTGCCACCTTACTATCTGAGTTTTTACCGCGGCTTGAACTATTCTTCGTCCATCCAACTACGCGATAAGTTTTAAGACAATGTAACATCTATGAATAAAGTACCATTATTGGCACACATAGTGTCAGACACGTCAGCGGGCTAGGTGTTAGTTTAAGTTAACTATTCATAATTGACATCACAATAGAATTTCTGAATCTCATTATAGTCAGAAAATGCCAAATGCTGCATTTACGAGTAAGGCCTTACGCTAGCCATACATTGCGACAGTAGGGTCTGTGCGTCACTGTAGTATGATTTATTTATAATTTTGTCCTTGGCATTAACGATAGTGATGCCACAATGCTCTAAAAAGCGTTGCAATGGCTACTGTATTTTCAATAATTACTTTCTACTAATCTCATAAGTACTATACAAGTGAGTGTTCGATATAATCAGACTTTTGTTAATCAATAATGCAACCATAGAACGTATTTGGATGACAATTTTCACAGGTAGCCCATGACTTAGGCTTGGATAAAAACACAAACTTTCGTTTAATCCCGTTAGGACGTTCTTGTAAGATAATTTTTTACTTTTATTTATTATCTGAGTTCTAAAATTACCGTGTGATTCAATTCAATAATCAAAGGTTTCACTTCAGTTCATAAAGCCATTGTTATTTATCGTAAACAATCAAAACAAAGTATCAGTATACACCAATGTAAACTAGATGTTTGCACACACGTGACAATATCATCAACTAGTTTTTATTCGTGCCTCGTCCCTGCGTATTCGCACGTTCCATCGCGGTTGTTTGACGTACATTGAACGTCAATAGGACAATTTATTATATCTCGTGTTGATTTACGTCCCATTTCGCGGATGTCACATTAGTATGTAGCCAGAAATGTATTTGATGCGAATGTTTCTGTTGCTGTAACATTGTAGGATTTCAATCAATGCTTTAAGCGTGTTACTGGGATAGCTGTTTTGGAATTTCGCCCTTTGTGTGATTTGACTTTGTCAATTTAGATCTACCTCTAAAGTCTAGTAATTCGATTACTCATACTATGGAAGTAGCGTTGCCAGGCGTCCGGATAAAGCCGGATACAAGCTTTTTGGTTGTGAGTCCGGCCAAATTAAACGGTGTCCGGCCTGTCCGGCTTTTGTTAGGCTTTTTGAATTTGAACATTTGTTTTACATTTGTCATTTGTTAAATACTCCTAACCTTGTATCGCTAGCGACGCTAGTTACTATTCCAATGATAGAAATTAATATAGGTAAGTAGTAGGTTATTAATATTATATGATTAATAATAAAGAAGACTGATTCGTTCGATTCTATTGTTTCTTTAGAATAAGGTAAAAAAGCCTTGTTTCACTTTAAATAAAATAGTAGGTTATACTTAGACAAAAAATTATGGGTATCCGGCCTTTTTACCCAAATGTCCGGCTAAACTGGCTGGTCTGTCCGGCCCTTTAACCCAAATGTCCGGCTAAACAGGCTGCTCTGTCCGGCTTTTCGGTTATAAGACCTGGCAACCCTATATGGTAGTATGGACAAAAGGACTTTTTGTGTAAACGTTTGCCTGATTTTACCACTTTATATGTTTTCAAAAATCGAAATAAGTTTAAAATAATAGATATTATTAACTATTTAAAAATGAAAGTTTAATTATGAATAAAGCTCATTCATTTACTCCGTATTTTGAGATAAAAAAGGAAAAAGTTTATTATGCCAAAAATTACACATACAATAAAAAATAAACAAAATGTTTGGTGTCTTTCTATAGTCTACCTAAGCTGTAGGTAGATATTTAATACTTTTATTTCAAATTTATTTCTATTATATTTATTTCTAAAACGTTTATATCGCTGTTTCAATCAGACAGTGCCTGACTATTATGTCGGCACTAGCTATCTAAACACTCCATTATTACACTTTGTGCTCTAAAAACAGGTGTACAGCTGTTTTGAGCCACACTGCATTGTCATGTCAATCGTTTGAATAATTCTCCGTGACGGCTCTATTCCATTGTATACAACAAAAAGCTCTCGAATGCTATCTCAGTAGACCCAGTGCAGGGTAATGACCGAACCAGCGTACAGCTGAATTATAAAGAACGCCTTCAAACGCCGGTCTTAGTAAAGAGACACATTTCACATTTGTACATCGTTAGACGACACAATGGCGATTGATGAAATATGCAAAACATGGGATAAACTTAATCCTATTATGTATGGTATGCTTTGAAAGAGACGACGCTTACGGAATTCTGTGTCGAGCTATAGGCGTCCCGGTCAGATGTCCCATCACTATTTTGGTATAAATTGCGATAGCGTGACCATATCCAATACATTACCGACGTACTGATTGAATGTATTGGTACATTATAACTATATTCATGTACCTATAAACTTAATTTTATAAAGAGGTGAAATGGTTATGTCTGTAAAAGGTTGTACTGAGGCTCTAAATGATGAAATTTTGACGTTCTATCAGTGGCTTAAAAAATCAAAGTTTTGACGGTTGTTGCTGTCAACTTGACTTACTTTTACGTACCACAACCACAACACGTGGGCGGGCGCTAATTTTTATGAAATTGAATCGTTAAATTCACACGGACCACATTTTGCCGTCATTATCGACCACTTGTGTGATATTGACCACGTCGCAGCCACGTCGCTAGCGGCCACAGCACCACCAGCGACACTGCGAACTAGCGGCCGGCAATATTGCAAACACAACCACATTTTGTAGGTACTCGACGCAACCGCAAGAAGCAGCAGCGACACTTTTCACACGTAACCACAGCTTGACTTTTGTAGCGATGGTGTGGTATGGTTGTGGTAGGTACGTGTGAAACAAGCCTTACATTTGACTTTTGGACAATGAAATAGGGAAATATGCATGAAAAAATTATTTATTATATAAACAGTTTATGCTATTATGGTTGTTCTTTAATTTTATTAGGTACTTCACAAGAATTTGTTTAAAATTATTTGTGTTTTTTATGTAATTATCTTGCTTTCATCCCATTTTGTTTTCCTTTTAATTTCTAATTTATTGTAACGTATTTTTGTTTATTTTAATGTTTTCGTCCTTGTCAAACTTGATGTACATACCTAGATAATAAGTGAATGCTGTGGTCGCCTATAATTGGAAGCGCACTCTTGTATTTGTCCCTGTCTATATTGTAATGCATGTGATTGTGTAGCCTCTTTTGGCGATCCTAAATAAATAAATACAAAATATAACACTAACTGTTGAAATTTGTTGCAAGTATTAATAGAAATAATAACTTCAGAAATATTGTTAAATATTTATCAATTAAATATTTATTAACTAAATAACAGCCGAACGGGTAGACTCCCCTACACCACTCAAGGAACCTACATGTCAAATTTCAGCTTTCTACGGCCAGTAGTTTCGGCTATGCGTTGTATGTCAGTCACTCAGTAACGGAAGAATTTCATATATATTGATGATGATTGATAATGATTTTGTTGCTAATAACACAGGTTTGATTGACGAGCAGATAATCCGTATGTTCGTTTAAAAATCAATCAATACTCAATATCTTTATTGCATTCCACATGTATTCTTAGGTGGTAAAAACAAGTTTAGTTCATGTGGACCCTGTCGGGCACAGCAAGATAAGTAGGTAAGAGGAAGCATTTTTTTAATTATGTAAAATTATTAGCAAACTTAATTATATTATCTATTGAGAGATGTAATGACAATCAACCGGATGAGATTTTAAGACTTGGGCTTGGATGTACTCAAGTTATGATTTTATAAGTCTATCACTTAGGAATTCGCAGTATTTCACTAACACAAACGACTATATATATTTTCTATCAAAATGTTCCGTCAGTGTCATGTAAATATCGTGCTTAACATCGGTGGTTAATCTTTCGTGAACTGAAAGAGGGTCATTTAGTAAAAATTAGGGATGAATAAAAATGCACTCTTCTTACCATAATAATATGGCCATTAGCTGGTATATACATATTTACTCGTAAACTTGATTTACATACTAATTTGCTTAATAATAAACGTTTTAATAGTTTTGTTAGGTCTGATCTGCCAAAGTCTGTATTCTCAGCCACATTCAGACCGTTTGGTATCCTTCAAAGCAAGATTTAAGGCGTGTGTACATGACAATGACCTTGTGCATATAAACATGGCCCCAAGTCTGCTATTTTTTATAAATTCGTCATTCCAACACGATCCCATTGTCATTTTGCTAAAAGTTCGTAATCTGCTAAATTCATAATGGTTGATCATTGGTCGGTCAATGGTTTGGAATAGAATGGTGGTAGAATGACATTTTCGTATTGCCATTATTATGAAACCTGTTAGTAGAAATAATTTTCGAAAAACTACTACTAAATTTGAACATTAAGTTATGCCAAATTTCTTTTTATTTATATTTTTACATATTATTTATTCATTTGTCATTATGTACGAGATTACCATTCTATGCCATTCCTTTCAATGGAGTGCCAGTGGTTGACCATAGGAAAGTCATAATGACGCTTTCATATTAGTAAATTACCAAACTTGTCAAAATCAACAATTATGAAATCAATGATAGACCATTCTGACACTAATGTAATAGCAGACTTGAGGCCCTGAGCTAACTAATAACTTCTACGCGCCACTCCGGTAGCCGCATTTATTTTTTTTTAATAAAAATAAGACATGTATTAAAAGTAACAAAACCAAATAATTGTTGTATGTGTTGCAAAACAATAAATATATTTTTTATACAGTTATGATAAAAAATGTAGGAGTAAAATGGTTTCATCTTAACGATTTGGAGGTGATTTGGTGTTTTTTTGTTTCTTATTTTGTAATACCGATAGATAAATTCTAGCTAAACCAAATTATGTGTCATATTATGTAGATTAATAACTATTTTTTTCAGATGTAATTTCTGTTAGTGTCGACGAAAAAATACTTCATTTGCACGCTGTTTTTAAGCATTTCTCGAGAGAGCAGCCTTAATCTTCTGGAGACAGTCATCCCATCGTGGATCTCACCCATCGCTTTTCATCAGGCGACGTCAAGGTCAAGAGCTGACTCATCACAAGAAACAATAATTCTGAAGAGTTTTGAGGGTTCCGATCCACAAACCGATAAAACACGTTTCTTTTTTTGGAACCCTTTAATTATTAATTTATTTTAATTCAATCATTTGTTGTTATAGAAATATGTGCTGTATGAAAATTTCAACTGTCTACCTTTTACGGTTATTGAGATACAGTACAACTCGCTGACAGACAGACGCACAGATAGACGGACCGTTCCGTTGGTTACCCTTTGGGATAGGTACCCTAAAAAAACATAGTTTTTACCCAAAATGACTTATTCAAAACCGTAACAAGACTTCGGAAATGGTGAATGATGAAAACATTAAAGTATAATTAAAATCAATTTTACAAATTCCCTACGATAAAGTTCCACCGGTTCTACCCCTTAATTCCAGTGACCAAAAACCCGCAAACATCCGACAAAAAACTTCGGAAGTAACAAGTGCATTCAAGAACTTTACCTATTGAAAAAGCAGTGTCTTTGTGGTCCACCGGTTACAAAGAGGGCATGAATATTGAGTAGGCGCCTCACCCTATCAATTAGCAAAGAGTTGTGTGACGCAGAACCGAACAGGCTGAGCTTCGGACATATTGGAACTCACTTGTGGCTTGTGACGAGAACCGAGATCAGGGTAAACAATGACAGGTTTCCTCTTACCTGTAGAACCAAAATTGCGTCACCAGTTATTGCCCCAAAATGATTGACAGTATTTTGGTCTCCATACTGAAATTACTAATACAACAGTAGCACTATATATCTGTTTCTTAGCTCTTACGCTTTACAGCTGAACAGATATGGTCCCTTGCGATAATTTCCAATTTTACGCAGGCGAACAATTATTCAAGAACTACTTCCATCGACTAGTGTTTGCCGTCAGGAACCTTGAACTCGGTTGCCTGGATGTGTCTCTGCACTATGATAGCTCCTATGCGCTTGACTTATTTTTTTTGAGGACCGAAATATGGTCAGGGGATAAAATGTGGTTGTAGCCTCTGTTTACTCATTCAGGAAGAGTAGATGTGCAATTGACAACTTGTATCAACGACTTGGTTGCAGCTGACCACCCATCAGCACAAAGGTGGTGACACTGTGACACTGAAACTTAAGACTGAGTGACACGGTTTGCACGACAGCACAAATAACCGTGACTCGATGAGTAGTCGATCATTGTAGAGCCAATGTGCTATTCCGGGCGGGTGAGCAGGTGACCGGGCATAATTAGAACCAGGCCAAGAAACGAACGGTCAAAATTCCATCAAGTATTAAAAGGTTTTTAGGTGGTTAGGATTAAGAGGTTTTTAAACTGAGGACCTTAATTGGATAGAGCACAGATTGGATGGTATTTAAGGTATTTCGAGGGCCGACTGTAGGTTTTCTTATTTAATAGATCGTGTTAAAGTGAACGTACGTTAATTTTTATCCACTTTGTGAGGGGAATAGGAGGTACCAGATACCTTAACGCGATCGAGTACATCAGAGATTTAAAACATCGCATTACGGACACCTTTTTATTTTTCTTTCTTGGATTCCCATCGGCGGAAAGAAAGGGAGTGTCAGACTCTTCCTGACTAAAACCTACCCGTGTTCGTCCAAATGCCCTTTGCGTTCCAGGGCCGCGGTGACTCTTTCGAACAAGTTCCGCAAGTCTGGCAGGCACTGGCCCTAGCGGGCCCTGTCTATTATGCTGACATCTCTTTGAGGCGCGCGTGGAACAAAACGCGCCGTGACCCGGGACCGACACCCTTACGAGTGTTTACTAGAACTACAGCGAGACTAATATTGAACTGTTAGCAATATTTTACATCAGAGAAACATAAGGTCATGCCTGTATTCCCCAAAGGGCTTAGATACAGTATTTCCTATACTATACCCACATTGAAACTGGTATTTAATAAGTATTTAGTTAATAGAATGAACTTGAGTTAAAAAAAAAACTTGCAAGAAGGGGAAGTCCTTGCAATTTTTTTTTTAGCTTTTCATTCTTTTCTTTCTTTCATTCCGACTCGAGTTCCTCAAATCCTCCTCATCTTTATTATTAGAAATTAAAATCACTGACGCCTGAAACGTTTCTGTCGAAACATAATAACAATTAAAAATCACAAATGACCAGTGTGGTAAATGAGGAGCACTTTTCTGGTGTAATTAAAATTATAGCGTACTTTTCATTGTTTAATCAATTGTATTACGTTGAACTCTATAAATTATGTGGTTCCAATATGTTCTCTGCAACGCTATGGTAGGCGTTGGCCCTTCATTCGGATTTAATAAGAGCGGCAATCTGTCCGTTTGTCTGTCTGTCATAACGAGCCGATATACGAACAATGAACTCCTTGTAACTATCAAAGCGGAGATAGGTCAATGAAATGTCTGTTCTTCTCAAGTGCAGTTATTAATTCTAATGAGTTTTTATCATTCTCAATTAGTTCTCACGCGTCTGTGGGGGATCCGTCCGGAGTTGCATACCATAAAGATAAAGAAATTAATTACAAATCCGGTAAGTAGTAGTAGGATTAATTTGATATTCATCAATTTGAATTTGGAAAGATGACGTTGATATACACGGGTTTTGTTTTTTTTTTGGGATCCGAACATCCCATTAATAAATAAAAAACCCAAGATGCACAGTCTCGAACAAATGCAACACTCGAAACTGTCGTCAAAAACTGACATGTAACAAGTGTCATGTGTGAGTTGTGTGTAGTTATCCTATAAACATTTTTTTTTGCAAATTCAACCTTACATGGATCGCTTAAAGTTGTTTTTACAAAGCAGTGCAGTATGGCGAGTGATGCGCAATTTTTTTTGTAAATTCAACCTTACACGGATCGCTTAAAGTTGTTTTTACAAAGCAGTGAAGTATGGCGAGCGATGTGAGACTGTTTGAAACTTGCGCACAATTAATCATTATGCGCTTGTTTTTTTGCGGACGTTTTTGAGATGCTGAGTGTGTATCTTGGGTTTTTTATATATCAATGGAACATCCGTAAAAATCGGAACCCTTACAGGATCACTTTGTTGTCAGTCCGTTTGTCTGTCAAGACCGTTTATTTCTAGAACGCGTGGTGTAATAGAAAAAACGGGCCAAGTGCGAGTCGGACTTTACTTTTATTATTTGTTGTTATAGCGGCAATAGAAATACACAATCTGTGAAAATTTCAGCTGTCTACCTATTACGGTTCTTGAGATACAGCCCACTGACAGACAGACGGACGGACACCGGAGGCTTAATAATAGGGTTCCGTTGGTTGCCCGTTGGGTACAGAACCCTAAAAATGAAAGTGTTGTCATTGGCACAGAACAACAATTCACTTATGTACAAACAAAGGTGGGCCATTCCATTCCTATATAAACTAGTTGATAAATAATAGCTGTTCCGGATCAATCTCATGACCATCATAAATCTCATGGTGTAGATTAGTGTCTGAAGGGAGTTCAGAGGAAGGGACCACACAGATTTTTTAACAATTGTTGTATGTGATTTTGTTTTTATTTCAACTTAAACACAAAACGACTCTTTGGTGACATTTTTTTACGATACAGGCATGTCAAATTCAAAAGTCGCATAAAGACCACAACCAATTGACTGAAGCAGTAGACAGACAGTCTACGCATTTGTCGGTGATTCTTAAAAGCTCCGCTGATTCTTAAGTTCACGCATTTGTCGGTGATTCTTAAAAGCTCCGGGGATTCTTAAAAGCTCTCAACTTTCATAGCCATGTTTACGTTTATAGACGACGATAAAATATTAATTTGACAAGCACCCACCCGCAGTTAGGGACAATCAGTGCAGGGATTACGCTGAGGCAGTAACCGTCACAATTATTGTTTTGTCGCGCACTGGCGAACGTAGATTGTGACACGCCTTCCTGGGTCCGAGTCCATATTAAAAGGATAGACCGTGGAACATTTAGAGATGGTGGCCACTAAATAAATTTTGTTTTTTTTTAGAGATGTTATAAAATTAGCTATTGTTGAGTATTTCATCAATTTCTGCTTGAAAAGGACGATTCGTAATTTAATAAGTTTTAAGCGTTAATTAGCAAAACCCCGCAGATGAGATAAAATTCTAAACTCATTATTTCTAGTCACTACACTGTCAGCGATCCTTGACCCCGATCAATTGTTGATATTTGAAATTGAAGAATTGAACTTGTTGGTTTTAGTGTACTTCAGCATTGATTGCAAATTGCAATAAGTTTGAAATGAGACGTACGTATCTGTATTACTGTAAAATAGTAGGTATACCAAACAAGCATTAGGCCATGTTTGGCAAAAGTTTTGTCAGCCATGTTTGATTCAAACGTTGAAACCACGTTTGAACTCAATGCTGCAATCATTGCTGTTTTTCAACTTTCGTGTTTTGAACATACTTGATGTTATTTGTGTTCAAATATTCCACCAAAATAAAAAGTATAGCAAAAAAACCGGACAAGTTCGAGTCGAACTCTCACACGAAGGGTTCCGTAAGATAAACCGAAATAAACACGTTTCTTGTATGGGAACCCCTTTTATTTTTTATTTAATTTACTTTTTAATATTTGTTGATAGCGGAAATAGAAATGCACACTTCGTGAAAAGTTCAACTCTCTACCTATTACGGTCCTTGAGATACAGCCCGCTGACAGACTGACGGACGGACAACGAAAGTAATGGGGTTTTGTTAAAAAGGAACGTTTGAATTAAAATAGATAATGCAAAAGTTGAAACTAGTAAACTGTTTTTTTAGTATTAAGAGACAAATGCCTTAAGTAAAGGTTTTAAAGAAGTAATATGAAGAAAGGTTAAGCAAAAGTGCCCTTGCACTGACATTTATTACGTTTAAATCCTAGTTGGTACATTTTTTTCTAATCTATGACCAGGTCTGTGCCTTTTCTAGTTCTACATCAGATCGGGGTCAAGCCCGACAGTAAGATATGATTAAACACGCCCTTAGCCAACTGGATGAAATGCAAAATACAGATACAAAGGCAGTGTTAAGCGTTTAGCCGACATGTTAGGAAAATTTGTGAAGAATTAAAATTCATACATGTAGGGTCGGTCTTTACAAGACATTTCTTTATTAAAGAACTAACCTCAGTGTTTACCAAGTTTTAAAACTGTGCTCAGCAGGGTTCTTTGTTATATGTAACTTTATTGTTAAATATTTTCGAGCCGTTTGGGGTTAAAACTCCTGGACCGTGGGGTCCGAGTGCCCATGCGTTACTTAAAAAACTTGCTAAACGTTTAGTTGACACTTCCCGTGACTCAAGGGCTGGATTTTACCTCGGACAGAGGATAAGCTTTGCCATACAACGTGGCAATGCTGACAGTCTTTTGAGCTCAATTCCAGTCGACACCGATCCAGATTCCAGTCGGACGAATTTTTAGACTCCATATTTTAGTTGGGAGTTTTTGTACTTTAGTATTTAAAGTATAAAATAAAACACTTTGAATATTTAATTTGACTGGGTAGCATCACTTAGATGGATTGCTGGATACAGCAGCAAATTCTAAGAGTACCATTAGTGATATATTTATATTTTGTGTTTTCATGCATCTCAGAATCACTCCAACATTTAGCTGGAAGTCCAATAAGAACTATGTGTGCTATTCATAGCTTTGGAAGTCCGAAATTGGGTTGTTGCCTGTGTTATGTGGCAAAATGCTTTGATTTTAATGATTTACCATTAAGTTTGGTTATTGGAAACACGATGAGCAGCTGTAACCACAGCTGACTCATCTCAGACACCCAGATCATCTTCGCAGGTTGAACGGCCTTTTTACGAGTTTCCCGTCATTTTATCGGCTTCAGCTATTCACACGATAATTATGCAGCATCCCTGACCTATATGTCTCGATTCATATTGAATATTTTATAAACTATGTTAATTTAGTTTATAACCCCGTTTCTGTTTTAATCAGTTATTGTTCCGCGAATAAGTTCTTAATTAAAAGTTATCGTCGTTAGCTTTGATTTTATGTTGTTATGTTTTATAGGTGCGAGGAAAGGAAATGTTTCTTTTTTATTAATATGGTTACGATCCAGTGTTCCATTTATTGATACATATTTTGTTAATTGGACACAAAAGTGGATATGTTGTTTTGTTATTGTAAAATGGTTGTTCCGTCAAATGGTCTCATCATTGCAGCTACTTTAGAAGTTCTAATTTCAGCTATCCGTTTTGGGAACATACGGTGAGTGGTGTCTAAATTGTTTTGATTAATTTATAAGTTCACCAGGAGTGGCAGTTTTGTAATTGTTTTTGTCTCTGTCAATGTTTCGAACGTCCGCGTAAAACTCGTAGTTTGTTCATTCTATATAAACAACAGGCAAACCTCGATGAATATAGACATCATAGTTCTATTTGATAGACTCAGGATGTTATTCGGTAACGTTGTTTCCGAGGTTACGATATTCCCAAAATAAATTAAGCTTTGTGTAAAGCCTTTGCTTTCAACTAAAGCCCTTGCTGTGGATTAACCCTGAGCTGAGTGCATGAAAGCTGGCTTTTGGGAACCACTGCCCACTGTTATTCAAAGATCGGTATTTCTAAATGCGTACTACGCTCTACCAAAACCGAGAGTGCCCTCCGTAGCTATACGTACAAACAGTTTCATTAAGCTCGCCTGCCATTAGGAACACACTTAACATTCAATCCAGTTGATTGTTTAGTCTGCATTTGACACCGTGTATAAACACAGCGTCAAATAAATTACACTTAAATTTATTTACTCTATAAGTCAGTTGGTACTTACGTCTGATGAACTGTTGTCGTTGAGCCTGGACTCCGACTACGGTGGTGGCCACGAGAAGGGCTATCCACGCCCTTCCGGGGTTCCTCATTTTGTTAGATGTCTGTTTGTTTCATGTGTGAAACTGCTATGTAGCGAAGTCGAGCTAAAAAAATTTCGAGCGGAATTTGGAATACGGATCAAGTTCCCGATTGTTTTGCGAACACCACACTGATCGGTTCAATCAAAAGCTATTAGTGTACGCGTAAATTGGCAGTCAAAAAAATTACTTTGACATCGAATGCTTTAACAATGCGAATTAATATTCATTGGAGATAGATTTTTTATCAGTTTGATATAAAAAACCGCGACGTTTGTTGGTAATTAGTGTCTATATTTAAAATGTTCCTTGTGACACTCATTTGAATTGGCGAATTCGAGACATATTTTAAAACTGCAATAAGGTGCACCTAAAATAATCGAATTAACCGTTTTGATATGACATACCAAATTGCATTGATTTAATGACACCCAGTGTGAGTTTTCAACGCATCCGTACATTTTCACACTATCACTTAATAACTTATTGTGTTTTGTTTTATCACGGAAAAGTTAGTGAAGCTCAAACAAACTTCATTTGTCGTCTAGTGCGATAAAGTTTTGATAGGTTTTTAACATGGATCTGCAAATACATAAATGTGGTTGTTTTATTGAACGAAACGAGCTTGGTGAAAAACTATAACTTTAAGTTTCACTGTTAAATATTTAGTTAGTCTTAGATATTCGACAAAGTGTTTTAGTAAAACCAATAGTTTGAGCAAAGTGCTCTTGAAGGGATATCAAAGGGTTACAAAACCGAAACTAACTTAGACTGGCTCTTACTCCATGTGACATGTGATAGCACTTGATATCGTTTGATACCGGTTACAGACTGAGCACAACGCCAACGAATGGGAGTCACAGCGCGCTTGCTCAACTTTACACAATGGAAAGGGTTCGTTCGCTTGGCCTGTGCCTAACATAAGGCGAGAAGCATGCAGTGTCTATTACCGACCACCATTCGTCAACTATCGTTCGCTCTTAAGCTTGGTCTGTAACCTGCATGATACGAACGCGCCTCCGTGCGTTCTGCGCTCGATGTACAGTCGTTCATCTTTGTCGTATTCTGTCGATTAAACACGGTCGAGTGTGCCGAGCACATCTGTCACCATGACAGCTGTCATTAGTTTATAAAACTTTGTTTTTATTGCAGGCCGCGCCAGGTGACTGTCGAGGCGCTGAGATTTTGTCCGATTAAGTACGCTCCCTGATTTATGAAGCCGCGCATGATTGATTTTTAGTTAGAGTTACGTTGTTAGTTCAATTTTTTACTGCATCGTCCTAATTCAGCAGTAAGATACACAACAGTGAACAATTTTAATATGCCACAGTCATTGATATATAAAACACCCAAGATGCACAGTCTCGAACAAATGCAACACTCGAAACTATCGTCAAAAACTGACATGTATCAAGTGTCTTGTGTGAGTTGTGTGTAGTTATACTATAAACAATTTTTTTTTCAAATTCAACCTTACATGGATCGCTTAAAGTTGTTTTTACAAAGCAGTGCAATATGGCGAGTGATGCGCAATTCTTTTTTTTTTGCAAATTCAATCTTACACGGATCGCTTGAAGTTGTTTTTACAAAGCAGTGCAGTATGGCGAGCGATGCGAGATTGTTTGAAACTTGCGCACAATTATACATTATGCGCTTGTTTTTTGCGGACTTTTTTGAGATGCTGAGTGTGTATCTTGGGTTTTTTATATATCAATGGCCACAGTCTAATATTAGTAGTCTCGCCCTTAGACTAAATCTGTGCCCTTAAAATATTGTTCTCACTGTGTCTATCTCTAAATTAAACTGGAACCAAACCACATAGACAGTTCGAAAGGCAAATCTAACTCTGTCCGGAATAAAAATAGAAATACCCTTTCACATGGAAAGCTTGACCTTGTTAATAATAATAGGCGCTAAATTACTAGGTGATTACCTACTTGCTCTGCTGACGTTAGTTCGAGCCATGGGGAGAAACTAGCAAATACATGATGTATTTTTGCTAGTCTATACCATTATAGTATAATAAAGCTGAAGAGTTTGTTTGTTTGTTTGTTTGTTTGAACGCGCTAGTCTTATTGTATATGATAGACACATTCATGAGGAAGGCTATAGGAACGGAAAAGCATACGAAGCGTACGAACGAAGTCGTGCGCGTACGAAATCGCGGGCAAAAGCTAGTTGTTCGTACAAATGCGATACCCCAGTTCAGTCAAAATGTTCTGTCCATTTTAATTATCTCGGTAGAGGCCTTGCTAGAATGATAAATAAGTCCGAAAGCTGTATAAAAGTCGTTTCTTTAAATTTATTATTTTATAAAGCTGTGTACAGTTGCAATAAGTCGCTTACACTTACGAGTTATGACTACGACAGACGTAGGTACTTACTCGACAGCTCTGATTTTAGATAGTGATGTCATTTCATTACTGTCAAGTGTTTCGATGACATGTCATGACGTTTGTGTACACTATACGGGCTACACAAAAACAGGATGTTGATACTTACTGTAATCACTTATTTTGTTTACTGATGAATATGATACAAACTTGAGTACTAAAATTTTTTCAATCTTACTTCAAACGGCAATAAAAATGAATGTGTAGACATTTCCAAAGGTGAATAAATTATGGGTAAGTATCTAAACTATATCGTAAATTCGTAACATGTGGAGAACAAAACCCATAATTTAAGTCTTGAGATGAGTATAAATCCCACGAAGAGTCCAAAATAAGAATAAAACAAGCGAGTGATATCCCACGCGAATGTCAGATGATCTTAACATCCGTTTTTTTGGTCAATGGGTCCGTCAGCGTTAAATCTTTCGTTTTATTGCTAATTCCGTCTGGACAAGTCTTTATTTATTTTGTGTTCGAAACATGGTTCTTTTTGTTGTGTTTATTATGCGTACTATTCTAACGTTTCACAGAACTGTTGTTTAAGGTAACTTACGTTCCTTTTTTCTGTGTTTTGACATAACCACGTGCCCTGCCCTAAGGGTGTGAAAAGGACACAATCTTATACTTATAAATGTTATTCTAATATATATAGCTGAAAAGTTTGTTTGTTTGTTTGCTTGAACGCTATAATCTCAGGAACTACTGATCCGATTGGACTGGTCCGATTTGAAAAAATATTTCAGTGTTAGATAGCCCATTTATCGAGGAAGGCTATAGGCTGTATATCATCGCGCTAAGACCAATAGCAGCGGAGCATTCATGAAAAATGTGGCGCTGCCAAAGTTATTATTGTAAGGTAACAAAGTCGGATAAATAGAAGAAAAGTATGAGTTTGTCGTAGTTACAAATTAACACTAATACAAGCGGTCTAGTTATCACACTATCAAAATTCATCTCAAAATAGAACAAAATATTTGATGCTAAATGATAACTCCGGAAGAAGCCGACTAAGATAAGTGACGTCATGATCAACCATTTCAAGGTTGATAAGGATTTGACTGTTATCAGTTTGATAACATACCTCCTAATGACCTACTAAGCTGAGATTTTGTGAACACTGTATACTTAGTTGCATGAAATTATCATGGACACGGACATGTGCCATGTCTGTAGACGGACAGACGGTCGATGGAGCAGACATGTGTTAGAGTGGAGACCGCGTATGGACATACGTAGTGTGGGACGCCCTGCGGCACGATGAATTGATGATTTAAAGAAAACCGGAATGGTTGGCGCTCCTGCGGTGGACGGGAATTTACTGAAATGATGATGATGATCATGGACTAGCGACCCACTTCGCATAATTTTTATTCAGACCATACTTACAAAGTAAACATTTAATTACCAGAATCAACAATATTGTGGTTCAGGTCGAAATAAAAAATGCAGTACCGTCAATGACGTCTGCTCTCAGGTGTCTACCAGTTCGGGATACTGTCTGTACGTTCGCGGAGCGTCTCACACGGTGTTCATAAAATATAATTATTTGGTTGCGCGACTTACTATAATTATAATAATAATAATAATTGTCCTGATAGCCGTGGTATACCTCTCCACTCCTCTAGCACCTCAGGATATGTTGCCCCCTTGGCGCTACGTCACTTTGTGCTAGTGACTGTTTTCGGGGGGCCCATTTATTGAGTGTGCAAGTCACCCCCTGCCATTTTAAAGCCGTTATAATTGTTAGTGGTCAGGCAGGGGCCAATAGTTATTCCATAGTAAACGATTATCAGTCCACTAAACCACCCAAACCCATAGCGTTTAATCTTTTGTTTCCATATTCTGCAATAGTTCTGCTCCAACCGGGGATTATCCTTGGGTATACTTTCACAGTGCATACAGGGATAATCGTCGGTTGGTGCCCCATTCCATTTGAAATGTCTCACGGGGCCTCTGCGAGTTGGCTATGCGTACGAGGAGCCGATCCTCGTACGCCTATCAAAGGACCGGATCTCCAGGGACCCGTGAAAGTAAAAAAATAATAATGATAATAATTTTTTAAATTATATACATAAACCTTCCTCATGAATCATTATATACTTGTGAAAACCGCATGAAAATTCGTTCAGTAGATTTTGAGTTTATCGCGAACAGACAGACAGACGCGCCGGAGGACTTTGTTTAATATAATTGTGTAGTGGTGGTGGTGGTGGTGGTGTTCCTATTAAAAAGGTGTGAATATGAATTGGTTGTAAGCCATTTCATGATGCTACCGTATAAACATTAGATATAATTTTTCAACCGTCACTATTTTAAGGTTTATTTGTATGTATGGTTTGAAACTACCGGTTTCATGGCAACTATTTAGAATGGCCTTTAACGAGCTAAACATACATTGAAATCTAATTTGTACATGTTTTAATGTATTTAAAAATGTACCCTATACAAATTAACACGTAGTTTATGTTGCATTTTTTTTTGATAATTTATATTAAATCTTTATTTTTTTATTAAAATGCCGAGCATAGTGATGGCTTGGAGAAGACTTTCTCTTGAAGATTTATTTTCTTAATATTTGTTTTTTTTTTATTTATTTTTTTATTTGTGATGGGTTTGCTCTTGACTCTAGTCTAGGTCAGAGATGACAGAGACAAAGTCTACGATGGAGCGAGCTTACCCAGAAGGAGCCTGTTCACTCTAACTTTGAAGAGATTAGGGTTGTAAGCGTTTGGAAACACAGACGCAGGCAGAGAGTTCCACTCCTTTGCTGTGCGCATTATAAAAGACGTTTGGAAACGCTTTGATTGAGTGAACAGGCATTTTGCTCCATGATAGACCTCATCCATCGCTTGCTATCAGGCGTGATCGAGGTCAAAAACAAGCCCATTCCTCAATTAAAAGAATATCAGGCCAGTATTTTATTACATCTGATAAATATTCCCGCTACATCCCATCACTCAGGTCGTTACCTCACTGACACGAAAAATGCATTTCTGACGATAATAACACTGTTTTTAATCAATATTGGCTATCACGAACCGTGTGGGTTACACTTGTGTATCTGCAAAAGCAACTTTAGATTTAAAAAAAAAAACTTGAGAGGTGACAAGGGACACCCGGATGGAACGAAGTTCTTTTCGATTAATTTGTGAAGGAATAGTAACATTTTTTTTTAGTTATAATAATATTTTTTTATTATTAACAAATATAATGTAATATAAACTTAATCAGTAGGCTCAATTTTAGTAATAACTGGCTTGTCAAAATAAGTGACTTGCTTTCTATGAGAGAGAGAGAGAGACAGACAGAGAAACACGCGCACGCCGCAGGGCTTACAACTATAGCAAAAAGTGTCGTTACAACTTTTGGTCTTAATTTTTTCCGTCTAGCCCCCTTTCGCAACGCGCGATTAGGAAATTCCTTCCAAAAAATTGGTGAGCATTGGTACATAAGATTAAAAACCCGGGAAAGAGTAAGGTAGACTTGCACATTAATAGGTATTGTCTAGAGATGGGATTCTACCAGATTAATTCCTGGTAAAAAAAACCGGTCAAGTGCGAGTCGGACTCACACACGAAGGGTTTCGTACCATAAAATTTAATTTTTATTATTTTTGGTTATAACGGCAATAGAAATACACAATCTGTGAAAATTTCAACTATCCATCTATTACGGTTCTTGAGATACAGTCCGCTGACAGACAGACTGGCGGACGGATGGACGGACGGACAGCAAAGGCTTATTAATAAGGTTCCGTTGGTTACCCTTTGGTACGGAACCCTTAAAACAGAAACCTAGACTACGAGTGGTTACACAGGGATTATAGTGGCAAAACTCAATAACACTGCCTGAGTCGGGAATCGATCCTAGGACATTAGCTAGAGGTCTACACTATACACATTATAACTGAATTCACAGCAACTCATAGCCATGTTATAGTTACCTTTTCCTGTTCTTTTTTTAAAATTCTAATACAATTAAAAATGGATCAAAGACTAGATATTTTAAGACCAAAATTCTAAAACAATTAAAAATGGATCGTAGACTAGATATTTTAAGACCAGTGTCATGCCTTTATGCGGTCTAAAAGGTCAGCCTAAGAGTAGTTTCGAGAACTTGCTTTCATATTTTTTTGTTTATGTGTGATGGGGTTGCTCTTGACTCTATTCATATTAAATGAATCAGAAAAAAGTTTTCAGACTACCTACTACCTGCAGTACACTCGCCTTTTATCTTTTAAATCTTTACAAAAGTTGCCTTTAAAGTTTTCTTTGAGCGCCATCAAGGTCCTCATTGTGACACCCTATGTACTTAATGTTTTCTTCTATCATTTCTGCAACACACATGGTGTGTTTATAATAAATAGAATTCAACTTTTTCAGTAAAATGCAGAATATAGTTGTCTGTTATAAGACAAATACACACATGATACAAGTATTTTATTTTTAAAAGACGGATCCCTTGAATCGACATCTGGTATTCATGGCATACCTACTCACATAAATACGTCATTTCACTCATTCGTACAATAAAACTCAGACATTTGATTAATGTTTTTGAGAACGAACAGTTCACAAGAACTAAGAAGTTTTACATTTTTTTTTTAAACAAGTGAGATGCTTAAATTAGCCTCGGTAGCCATAAACTAAATATGTACAATTAAAAATATTAAGCTCGTACTGGCTGGAATATAAAAAAAATAAAAACTTCTTCTTCTAAAGTGATTCTTGGTGCCTATAAGGCAAGTGGCCTTTTAAGTCCGAGAATCTACTTTTTTTTTAAACCTATCACTCTATTTATAAAAAACTACCAATGACGATTTTGTTTGGTTTGGTCATAGAATATTATCGACCAAGAAAACACTAATCGAAGTAGAATATAATCTAAAGAGAACTCTAAAAACTTCTTAAGTTCAGACGACATCTTTCTCTAACACTGCTCTTTGAAAACACGCTGAAGTTCGACTTGAAGGAAATCTAGTACGATAACTAAAACTTTCTTTAGTTACGACCATTTTGTTTTTAGCTTATCTTAGTCCAACATCGGTAGCTTTTATTAATTAACAATTAAATACAAACAGCCCAGTATACCGGGTACCTAGTGTAGATCATTCACGGGGTAATTCTGAAAATTTGAGCTATTATGTATCAATGTTTGCATCAACTATTGACAAATATTTATAAAAAAACGCATGTAGACTTGTGAGTAAAATATCTTTTTTATGACAACTGTTAACATCTTTCTTTACATAGTAAAAAACAAATTCGCGTTTTCCTTCTGTACGCTTATATCTTTTAAACTACGCAACGAGTTTTAATGCGATTTTTAGCAACACACACATTAATTCAAGAGGACGGTTTATATGTATAATTCGTCCCAAAATTACAAAACGAACGAGAAAAATGGAATATGCGCGTACGAAGTTGCGGGTAAGAGTTATGTAATCCATACTAATTTTATAAATGCGAAAGTAACTCTGTCTGTCTGTCGCGCTTTCACACCAAAACTACTGAACCGATTTACATGAAATTTGGTACAGAGATAGTCGAGAGCCTGAGAAAGGACATAAGCTACTTTTCATCCCGGGTGTATGTTTCCTAGGGACCACACAGGCGAAGCCGCTGGCAGAAGCTAGTATAACAATAAAGCTTTCATACTCATAAAGAATTCATTGATTTATAAACCAGAATGTTACACCACAATAAATTTGTTTTAATCACTTAGGAATCAAATAGTACCAGTAATATAAAATCCTGAGTAGGCATAACTACTGCATGTATGTGTGTGTGCATTATCGTAATCATTCAACATGTCCATGTGTGCAACACAAGCGTGAGAAATAATCCTACAAAGGATCACATGTAACATTAACTTGGTAAAACAAAAAGGATGAAAACGCGTGGACTTTTTAAAACGAGAATATTACCTAGGTATATGAAAAGAAGTAGTTCGTTAAAAATGGAACCGCTTGTCTTGGCATGGTCATGTGAAGAGGAGGGAACATACGTATGTAACTAAAAGAGTTATGAATATGAATGTTGATGGATGGAGAGGGAGAGGGGCGGACAAAGAAAAGATAGATGGATTGTGCGAGGAGCGATATCAGAGAAAAAGGAGTTAGTGATAGCGTGACGGCACGGACGCATGAAGCGTGATAGGACAGAATAGAAGTAAGTGGTTTGTGTATGATATAAATATTCACCTTACAGTTGATATTTTAACGTTGTTAGCAGATTTTTGTGGATAGCAGTTTTTTCGGCATTCTCAGAAGACTATCCGAGAGAGAATTTTTACCCGCAATTCTGTAACACATTGAATCCTATGCGAGTATCCGCACTGGCGGAAAAAAATCCGCGCGATCTGTGATTTGATGCAAATTCAAGGTGAATCCCGATGACGGAATTTAATTTGGGCGAATAAAAATCGTAGTGCGGACAGGGCCTTAGTACTGTTATTGTAGGCTCCAGATAAACTTGCAACAAAGTACATTGATCTTTCCCTAATTTCCCTTCGTAAATACTCAAACAATAAATTGTGAACCGTTTTTCATTACTAGAGAACTTAAAGGATCACGATAGAAGTCCTTTATGTCTTTATTTCTGTTTTTGATATTACAAAACTTATGTCGGTCAGTGACTGTTACCGCAAATTTATCTGGCGTCTTCCATAGTACTGAAATTTTGCTGAAGAGTGAAAGTGCAGTAACAAATGGAAATGAAAAAAAGCCGGTGAGGAGTTCGTGAGGAAAGTATGTCATACGTTTCAACGGCTGTATAGATGCCATGAAAGCTTGCCTTAATCAGTGTCGTCGGTTGGTACGCCAGCCAAGTCGTGTTTTACCTTTTATTATTCCCTCATTACTGGCTTTTCATTAAGACTAGGATAAGTTTCTGAACTGACTCAAACTTTGATGGAATGTTTTGGTGAGTTTGGTTTCACCCAACAAATTTATTCAGTTTTGTGTTGAGATTTTGGTTGCAATAAACCTGTGTGAATTCAATGGATTGGATTTAAAGGTTACATATCAATGCAATATCTGGAATATTTGTTGATCGTTTTTGATTTTGCCAAAAGCTCTTTGTAAATCCTTTTTGTCAGGTTCTAGCTGAATAACCCTGTAGAACGTTGGAGTTGTGTTAGCATTGCCCAGCAATGAACTTCAATCATATCTTCATAATATAATTTAACCACGCCATGCCATTGGAATTTTAATTAAATTCATAACCATACGAGAGATTAAGAACAGTTGAATTCCTTGCAGGCTATGTAATTATTTATTTATAAATATTCAAGTTTCAAACGAGGCTATTCGTGCAAAAGTGGGCACACCAGAATTTGCGCTATTGTTTCGTATGTAAAACAGCTAAAATGACATAATACCTACACCATTATGATCGAAGGAGGTTACGCGTTTAATGAACCGACTCCTGCGCCGATTACATTTGAAGCACTTTGACGAATTGGCGCTTCATCGTAAACTGGGCTATTTCAATTTTATTTATTTTAAAGTAGAATAACCTCATTTTGTTCAACATTTTTGAAACCCACTGATAATTCTATCAATTTTAGAAATGTGGAAATATATGTTTGGATGTTTGTTAATTAATTACGATACTCGAAAGGATTTCTTATAAAATTGCCACTACAGGTGAACGTTAACTAGTCCTTTTTTTAACGGTTAAAAATGAATAAATTACAATTTATTCATAGGACAAATTGACAATGTGACAGAGGATAAGCATTGCCATACAACGTGGCAATGCCGCCAGTCTTTTGGGCTCACTTCCAGTGGACAGCGGTGCGGACGAATTTTTTGACGCCTTATTTTAGTTAGGATTTTTTATTTTAAGTGTAGGTATATATTAAGTATAGTTTATTTTTAATATTACGAATTGAGTCATTAAAAAAAATATAAGTTAATACAATTTATTCATTTTTAACCGACTTCAAAAAAGAAGGAGGTTCTCAATTCGGTTGTATTTTTTATGTTTGTTACCTCATTACTCCGTCACTTATGAACTGGTTTGAAAAATTCTTGATTCCGATTGCTCCCATAGAAATTTTATCAAAATCGGTTAGGAAGTTTGGTTTTTAAATCAAAATAGCTGGAATTCGTTTACTTGGATGACGGTTTTTTGTCATGCATGTAAACGAAATTGCTTTTCTGCGATTTTCTAGTGATGTTGTTACGTGTGGGGAACAACTAAAAAGTGAAAAATAAAAAGCTTTTTACAAAAAAAATAAAACCGACTTTCAAATAAAAAAAACACTGCAAAGTAAAAAATTACTTTAATTTCGGAAATTTTAAAACCCACTGATCATGCTACCAATATTAGAAATGTGGAAATATATGTGTTTGGATGTTTGTGAATTAATTAGGATACTTGATCTGATTTTAACAAAATTGGCAGCTGTATCAAGACATGTCACAAGTCACTTTTCTATCTAGCTGATCCATGACTGGCAAAAGCCATACCTACCGGCCTTACCATAAATATTGGCCAAAACAATAGATTAATTTTTAGTAGAATAATCGAAGAAATATTTACGAAGTTCAACATTAAAATGTATCAAAACTGAGCTTAAGAAATGTAACCTCACTAAGTCAGCTGCAACCGCATCTGGGCATGTAGTGCTATTCAGTTGTTAACGTAAGTGAATTTTGAATGAAAAAACTACAACCCCTTAGTATTTTGGTTTAATAATATAGCACATACACAATTTATATCATTCAAAAATATAAATATAGTGTCTATTTCAAAAAAATATTATGTGTGAAACGAGTATTGTAGCTATGGTAAAATTTTACTATACGTCAAAAATATTCGTGCTTAGCCCTCTGTATATATATAAGACCTTATATTGTGTGTGACAAAGATCACTTGGTTAACTCTGTCACTCAGGTGAAGCTCGATAATGAAATAGTTATTTACAGAATAGCACTGCAGCTCGCCTGTCGCTACAGATAAGATTAACTTGCTCAAAGTAACGCAGGACATAGGTAACAGGTACAGAAACATTGTAACGTCACTTTAGTTACTGTATCTGTCACTCAGGTGAAGCTCGATATTGAAATAGTTATTTACAGAATAGCACTGCAGCTCGCCTGTCGCTACAGATTAGATTAACTTGCCCAAAGTAACGCAGGACATAGGTAAGAGGTACGGAAATATTGTGACGACACTTTAGTTACTGTGTAGCCGGCCAGTCGCCGAATACTACCTATCAGGCGGTCTAGTTATCTAATTAGGGGTCAGAAAACCTTTGTCCTCAAGCTTTTGAATTGTGTTTTGTATTTACTATACAAGTAAATCAAACGTGGTTTAGTTGAGTAAGGATAGGTATATCTTGATCGTGGAAGGCGTCCTAGGTCCAAGTGTGAGAAGAAACACCGGTGTGGTTTTTAGTTAGTAAGAGTTTGACAGATCCCTTCGCCCGCCCCAGGCGAAGGACATCTTTGAGGATTTTCCACCCCAGCAACAAAAAAAAGCCTAGTTATATCTTGAGAGTGGTCAGTTTCCTGAACCTGGGTGGGTGCCCTGAGATGATGACATGCGAAGTTGTTCGCAAAACAAACTGAACTGAACTGGTTCTGACTTTCTGACCAAACTGGTAAGAGAACGCGAAGGCTAGTGAAAAATGGATGACATGGAGTGAAAGCTTTCCCAAGGAATCAGTGCAGCATTTAAAAAATAGCCAAAATTTTAATAATTTACATAAATTCTCCAGCAATTTAAAAAACTTGTTTTGCCTAATATTGAAATATAATCATTAAAAATAACATTTTTCCTTGACAAAGGACGTGCCTTTGTCCCTCAAATGGATTGAACTAAAGTTCGTCAAGGCTACAGTCATGCGAATGCGACCGTCAAACATAATCAAATAGATTGGCCACAAAAGATTTCATGTTTTATGTTAAGGCTTTGTTACTACCCGAACAAAATAGCATAATTAATTCATCAATATCTAGATCTTTATATACAGAAAAATAAAAAAATAATAGTATAAAATTAAAACTCAAAATATTATTAACAAATAAATAATAAAAAAAAAACCTTTTTAACAAAAAGGATGTTGTGATGAACAATTGTATCATTCTGTAACAAAATTGTTACAAAAACTACCTGAATACCTAAACTGTGAAAATAAATGAAATTGCAAGCGTTGAGTTTCAAAATATCCAACTGAAAACAATCTAAACTAGCATTTCAAATAACCCGCTAGCCCATATTAAAATACTGGTACCTATGTCAAAGTTGTCGACGATTTAACCGAGGAGGAACCAAAGCGTTATGTTATAAACATTGTCACGTCGAAAGTTACACCAACATTGAATCGATTAAAAGTGCTAAAAGCAACGAGAATGTTGACTACGACTATTGTTAGAAAGAAACAAGTCATTCTCTAAAAAAAGAATGGACGTTTTACATAGTAATTTTATTTATGTAAAGGTATTATGGTAGAAAAACTGTCTGAATGTAAAATCCAATGATGACACTAACGATATTTCTGACGTACACATATTTTACAAATCAATTTTTTGACGTTATAGCTATTCTCAGACACAGCCCTAATCAAGAACTGGATGTGTCTCCAAACACCTACGCTTTCGTAACCGACACCATGTCATTACAAAGAGGTTTTTTCTGAGAAACTTACAAAGAAAAAGTTTAATAACTATGGCTGACTGAACCCTGTTGTTATTGAATCCAGTAACCACAAGCTAGCGACTGGGTACCCGACACTAACAAAGGGAGTATTGTGTTTAAAATGCTTTCCATTGTTCATCATCTTGCTGTCAAGTGCGCCTCAAGTTACGCGGGGTAACAAAACTATTTATATTGTTGATCGTGGTCAGTGATTCTACACAGATACTGTTACACTGGAATTACAAGCCTAAGTCTTGAGAACTCTTTGTTGCTGAGTTGATTTATGGGAAATATTAGCCAATGTGTACTAACATGATAACGTATGAGCTAGGAGCTAGTTCAGTTCTTTATGAGCTTCTAGATTTATAGCAAAATGTCCATACACGTTTCTCTAAATGCCTCAGATTATAAAATTATATGTACAACTATAAATGTCAAATATTAAAGCTTGTGCTACTACGTAATTGGTACCTGAGATATGCAGTAATGTAAATCGAAGATCCTGTAATATATTAAAAGATTAGTACCGAGATAGTTCCACAAACTGCGGCCAATCAGGACGAAGCATTTGTTTAAAAAAGAACTTGTGATGTAGGAGCTCGTATGAATGCAGGATTAATTACTTAGTCAATAAGGACTCAAGGGCTGGCTTTTTACCTTGGACAGAGGATAAGCATTGCCATACAGCGTGGCAATGCAGCCAGTCTTTTGGGCTCACTTCCAGTGGACAGCGATGCGGACGAATTTTTTGACGCCTTATTTTAGTTAGGATTGTTTTTATTTTAAGTGTATATATTTTGTTTTATTTTAGGTTTCTTTCTTGTTGTATTAGGGGTTTTAAAGATAGAATAAATTATTTTTAGTCAATAAATTTCAACCTGATTGCAAAAACTTCGAAAAGGTCTTTTATCGAGCAACGTTAACATTCAAGTACAAAACCTTAAAAAGAGAAATAGAAACAATATTTCTATAATTTACGAATTCTCGTGTTTACTGACTTTATGGTCGACAGCTACGAGTAATACATAATCATTTTAAAAAGAATGTGACATTAAAATTCTATTTTTTTGGATTCCATACGTCACAAAGATAAGACAATCCTTAAAGACTGATTTTTCAATCACATTATGTAGGTAAACTAATCAACACAAATTACCAACTAATTTCCAGATGTAAAAAGAAGCGGAGTTATTCCGATTGCGTTTTCTTTCCATAACAAATAGGTAATAAACATTATCAAAAATTGTCAAGTGCGAGTTGGTCTAAGAGTCAAGGGTTCTTGACTCTTAGACCAACTCGCACTTGACAATTTTTTAGGTATTGTAGACGTTCCAGGTTGGGGCTTCTAAAACGTCTGGGGATCGATATGAATAAAAATACTTTTGGCGATTTAAGAGATCATTATATTAAGCGGGTGCTCTCAAGAAAAACTTTTACAGGTCTGTCAGAAAAACAAATCAATCATCGTATGTCAATATTTGAACCTATTCTAAATTCCTAATTCTTCTAAAGCTTTTTTTTATGATTTAATTGACTGAGGTCCCCGGAGGGTGAGCCATTGAAGGAGGTTGTGTCACAGTATACAGCCATAAAAAATATTTTACAAAAATAATCGGAATTTCTAAATATATAAACTCATTTATGTTGGTGGAATGCAAAATTATGGTCGATCGGTAACCAAAGGACCGCAGTACGATGGAACGATCCAACAGTTTGACAAAAACCCACATTGCGGGACACTTATTTAGAAACAGATATTAATTTCAACGAGGCCACGGTTTGCGTGCCTTGGTTTGCCTCGCTCACTTGTGCCTCGATTTAAACGCATTAGCGGCAAACTGGCTAATGTACCTCGAAGCGGGCCACGTTACTGGGGACAAGTCTACCCTTACGCTGATCAGTTATTTGTACGCTGGCTGTCTGGCTAATGTCTACCTCGAAGCGGGCCACGTTACTGAGGACAAGTCTACTCTTATGCTGATCATTTGTTTGTACACTGGCTGTTTTTAGAATGTCAGGACATGGAGACGACGCTTTTTAAACAACCGTCGAAAATAAGTCTAAAAAGTGTTATTAATTAGGCAAGTGGACTGCAATTTCGAAGTCTAAAAGACTCATAGTCAACGAACTCAGCCAGTGCACCATCCCTTATAAAGGCAAAAATCGCTGTGGTTCAACTTTTGGGCAGCAAAAGAGATATTATAGTTGTTATTTATGCAAATCTGAGCAGAAGCACGACATCGTTGTCGTCCTATTGGTGCTTCCTTGCCTAATGTTCCCGACTTAACTTGTACCGATCAATTTGCTTTATTTTTACGTCATAAACTTTCAGGTTCCCGTCAGCCAAAATATCTGATTAATTGCCAGACTGTTCACAATTATCCAGGTGACGGCGTTTTAGGTGGCCAGGGATGATAGCCAAAAATAAGTATTGAAGAAGTAGAAATGTGGCGCCGATAACGAATAAAAAATACCTATTCGAAATAAACGTTCATGTTTAGATTAAAACGAAAGGATTCTTTGAACTAGATCATAGTCTGTTTCATTTACTGTCTAGAATTCAGAGAGCTTCCGAGAAATAGTTGCAGTTTCTGACAATACAACGTCAAAGAGATAACTGCCCACACAGACAAGGCAACAGTTACAAAAAAATATGGCTATTTCCATTTTATTTCTCTTCAACATTTTGTGGAATTTTAGACTGGAAGGCTGCGAAAATACAATTTTCTTGGACCGAACATCAGATTGGTTTCAGGTCCATTGACATGTATTATGTGGTCCTGAAAAATTATCGATGGTTTCTCCCGTTATTCAGTCAATGGATAAAAGACAAAAATATTCAAAATATTCAAGAGGCGTGAATAAAATTCGAAAAAAACAATATTACAAGCAAAAAAGCGTAGGTACTTGTAACAATACCAGCACTGCAAATCTGACAACATGTCGAAGTGAAAACTTAAGCGAAAAGAACGACAAGTGAGCTGTCAAATCATACAAACAAGATGGAATGACAGCTCACTAAACTTGTCGTTCAATTCTCCTAAATGTACACGGTAAGATGTCGACAGAATGGACCGGCTAGTACACTTAACCCCCAAACCCGTAACAAATTTCGAGGACCAAACTAGAACTGGTTACATATTCCAGTTCAAAGGATCTCTCAACAGCCTTTTTAATTCAAATCATCTTGAAGCTCAGGCCGCCGCCGCCGCCGGCACGCTCAATCGAACTTGTTGTGACGTACCTGAGAAAGTTCAGTTCTCGGATAGCGACACCTTTTGTTTTGTCATTTGAGCCGACCGACTTGCCGTATATAAACTTTGCCTCCTTACAAGTTCGGTATTGTGCAAAACGTTGCTTTATAGTTCGGCGGAATGAACGTTATTCTGCTTTTGAGAACTGTTTTACCGGTACACCACAGTTTTGGTCTTGCTTGTTTATATAAAGCTACAGGGATGTCATTAGGAGATTAAAATACTTTAAATATCCTTTTCTGTAACGCAGTGGTCAATAAGATATACAAATTAAAACTGAAGGTTTTTAATTCGAGTAACTTTTTGTTAAACCAAAAGTAGTTGGTGTGACTTCTCGTGTGCAGTTTAACTATATTTTTCTTTTTATCTAACCAAAAGGGTTTCCCCGAACTTTGCAAAGAACCCTAATTTAGTACAGATATGCGCGGTTTAAATTGTGAGCGTGTTAACTTGCTCGCGTCAACTTTACTCGTTTGCTTAACTAACCAACTTCAACACAACTAATATGGCGGTGTTTTGTAAAAATATCAACTTGTCGCTTTTAATTCTGGACAATGCGGCTTATTATCTCGTATTAAATAGAACTTTCTAATATATAACAAACAAAAAATAAAAAAATTACAATAAAATATGATCTGCAGCAGAATAGAAGTGGAAAAAAAAATCGAGCGTCTGTCGGGTTTTTTTTAGAATCATGGTCACTCTCCCAGTTCAGGCGACCCCTGACTTTTTGTGATCGTTGCAAAATTTTTGACTGTATGTCCGCGGTATTCAACTATTTTCGATAGTGTTTTTCGTGAACTTCCTTTTAGCACAGTTACCTAGTATGTTTACAATTTTATTACTGTTACTACTGACAATCAAAAAATTAATAATAGCTTATGATATTCGGAGTTCAGATGAGATTATGACGCAATGGGCTTTTTACTAATGTTATATATTTGCTGAGATTTTTTTAATGGGTCCGCTTGCGGCCAACGCTTTATAGAGAGCGAAGCTGGCGCGTAGAGGCTGCGTAGCCGTAGCCATATAGACATGGCGTAGCTACGTAGAGGCCGCGTAGATCGTAGCTGCTAGACGCGGCGAAAACGCCAAAACATCGTGATCATAAATGTTATTATGATTATTGCTAAAATTGGGATCTTATTTAGATTTCAATGTTTTATCAAAATTATTACCGGCGATTTTAATTTGAAAAATTTAAGTAGGTACTATTCTATTTGGAACTTGTATAATTATAACTTTTGCCCGCCGCTTCGTATGCCCATATCCCGGTTTTCCCGTTCCCATAGGAATTTCAGAAAATTCTGTCTTAGTGCTCCCCTACAATCCCCAAGGAACCTACTGCCAAATTTCAGCTTTATACGAGTAGTTTCGGCTGTATGTTGTCTGTCAGTCATTCAGTCACCAGTAACGCAAGAGTTTTATATATATAATATATTGATGATTTATGTACCTGTTACAGGTACATAAATTAAAAATACACGAGTTGCAAGATGTGTTTTATCTTTCGTAACTTATTAATTTAATCATAAAACACTTATTTCCTCATTGTGAATAGACATCGTATCGTAAGGGCAGGAATGAGTTCAAGCGATAAGAAATGAAAAAAAAAAAATTGAATACGTAGTTACAAGACAGAGAACAACTTTTTAATTGGCTTCAATAGTTTTATTGTAATAACACTTTTAAAGCAAAACTTTTTTAAGTTTTTTTTGCAGATTACAAACTTGATAACTGACTGTTTAAGGCACTTGTCTCACCGATGGCGATCAGCGAGTAGCGATTAAAGCTTGAAACTCGAAACGAGTTGGCGAGCAGCGAGTAGCGAGTGAAAAGTTTCGATACTTTTTTCGCTCGGCTTTAAGCAAGTGCTTTTGTGTGACGGGCGATTACTCGCACCACTCGCTCCGGCCCGCACTAAATGTAGAAATTACCGCTGGTTGATGAGTTCTGACCGCAAGCGAGCATCTCCGAGTGAGTATTGCTGAGTATTATCTTTGATAGCTCTTGTCGCTGCGACCAACTAGTGGTAAAAGAGTCAGCTTTCGACTTTTAATGTATGTGTCTCTTATACTCATGCGACATCTTTATCTTTTGTCCCTTTCCTCAGCGAGAGAATAGTCGATAGCTAATCGCTTCCTTGTCGGCGGTGAGCCAAGTGCCGAAGTAAGTAAATTTTATCCTGCTTTAATATTGTGTGCAGGGTAGTCAATATTTTGTGATACGAGCTATTGTTCCTTTTGTCAGAAACACAATGTGAAGCGCACAAGCTAGAAAATATATTATGTTAGCTCATCGATTTATAGTTCACGATTAAAGACACGGTTTATTGTCAAGACTTCATGTTGATCTCAAGACTTTATCATAGACTATTTACAAAAAAATAAAACCGACTTCCTAATAAAAACCACAACAAAATAACTTTGATTTTGTTAGTCGATGTTTCTGGTGTGGTTTCTTCGTTTTGTGACCGGACAAAAGTTTGTTGATGACCACCTCCTTTTTTGAAATCGGTAAAAAATATGAACTTCTTTAAATTTTGAAGTCGCAAGTAAGGTTGTAAGGCAGATTTCATTGCATTTTGATTGCATCTTTTGTTTAAATTTATTTAATCAATTAAATCAGCTGGCTCTTGCACTTGATTTTGTCATAAAAAAGCAACCTAACAGCTTTATTAACACCATAACGCAGCCGAGTTCACCTGACATTTTGGATACGTGCGTTGACAACGCACGTTAGCGACATGATATGCTGCATTACCCTTACAAAGGCACCTCACACAAGCTGCCAATGTGGCGCAAACGCATTACATTTGAGTTCCGTTGAAAGCTCGCCAACTGCTTTGTATGGTAACTATCACTCTAATTAGGATTACGACTAAAATAGCCACTAGATAGTAAAACATAGCATCCTTGACCAAAAACGGTTCGATAAGGACCCAAAGTCGGAGTACGATGTAACTACGGTACCATGTCAATGAAACGATAAGATTATTATTATAAACAATGGTACGTGACCCGCAGCCTTGTTTATCAAACAGTGAGGTCCAAAAGGGCCGAAGTCAGCTGATAATAGTTATGTATGTCAGAACAACTGGGATCTTGAAAAACAAGATGGCGAAGTCGGGAGCACAGTTACTATGGCGATAAAAATGGTTTATTACTCGGCTAATTAACGATTACATTATAAAATTTAATAAGGCTGATTGTTATAAGCTTTAATTTGCTTTGATATTTGTAGTAGGTATACGATAGTGACGTTGGGGAAAAACAACCAGGTTGGAGTGGGAGTGGGCTGGCGACGGTTTACGAATGCAAGTGAACAGATGAGCGAAGATCGTCACTCACTGGACGCCTGAGAAAGAAAGTTGCGGCGACGAAGGACGAGACAGAACGAGCTCATCATGTTTGCGGTGCAATCTTGGCCAGAGATCGCCCAAGTCAGAGGTTTTCAATGAAACATTGCCCAGGAATGGGATACAAGAATAGGACCCAGTTCCAAATGATTTCCATTTTTTTAAATGCAAAGCAAAAGCTATACACCGTGTTCCTGACGATATACATAAACTTCGACCGGATGTTCAGAATATGGAAATAAGCAATTTTCATTATGGATACATTAATCAATTCTTTTTTTATTGTTAATTTTCATACAAACTAAATACCTTGACGTAAATCACCCGATATGCATGCCTCTTTATACGGATTGGCAACGAAAAACAATTGAAATTTAAATAGCATTTGATAGATTTTTCATTTTAATTGCACTAAGACCCTTTCACACTGCATAGCTCAATTAAATGAAATTACAAATATATTTGTAACGAAGCCTTTCTAAGTATATTACTTCCTTTGTTTGATTTGATTTTGTTAAAGCTTTAGAAGCGTTTGTTAAAGTTTATGGGTAACGTGAAAAACACGGTGTATAGTCTGCTTCACAACCAAAAAGCTTAGTTACAGAATTTTCGAACTAGCCGCGTATTTTCGAAACATTAGTCACGAGCATTGTTTGGGTATGAATGAGAGTACAACAATGAGCTTAAACAAGAGTAGACCCTAACAATGTCGGAATTTCTTCTATACTTGGAACTGTTCGAAAGTCTGTGAACTAGTAACCAGTAGTTTCGACTGTTTTTTTTTTTTACTATTGATAGGCACGCGTTTGACCTGTTGGTAAGTGGTCGAAGATGGAGCACGCTTGCCTAGTAGCAACCTATTTACTCTTAACTTAAAGACTCCCAGGTTGTAGCTATCAGGAAACACAGACTCCGGCAGGGAATTCCACTCCTTAGCTGTACGCACTATGAATGTGTTCCCAAAACGTTTTGTGCGTGTGGGTGGGATGTCCACTATGTACCGGTGGTGCATCGCCGTTCGTCTTGTGGTCCGATGATGGAACGGGCTTGGCGGAATTAAATTATGCAATTCCGAAGCACACTCCCCAAAATGCAACCGGAAAAAGAAAATATAATTACAAGCTTCTGCCGGATATTGTCCCAAGCGAATATAGTCCGAAGATAATAAGCCTATTATATACTATTCCAGACGTTAAGCCAATCAGTCATCAGTAACGGAAGAATTTTATATATATTGATGAAGTAGACTGGGGACTTATCTAGACATTGCCCGCGGCATGCGGGACCTCGCTATTGTATCAGTCACAGCACACACTAGTCAGATATAGAACAGATTTGTACATTGCGAGATCGGGGCAAGTCTGCCTCTGACACCCAAACGGTGTAGTGCTATACGGATCCCTTCGCAGTAAACTGCCGTAATGTTATGTGTGGTACTTCTATCTGTAAAGTAGCAGGTACAACGAAATGCCAAGTGGTAGCATTTGCATGGAATTCTGCCAGTGACACGATACGGTTACGAAATCGGGTAAAGTGTGTGTTACAAGTAGTTACACGTTATACCGGCTTCAAGAACGGCGCACAAATAAATGCTAAATAACTCGACACGCGACCGCGCCCACACACCTAATAACGTAATGCTTATCTATGGCAAACATCTCATTCACACATCAAAGCCTATTTTAATGCTCCTGGCGGCAAAACAACAGTTTGCGACCTCCCTACGTTGGGAGGTTGAGCCTCTCCGTCGCAGTTTCGAAAAGTTCTCTATTTAACCGACTTCTAAAAAATAATGTTGTCTATTCGACCCCTATCCAATGCGCGTATTTAATATTGTTGTAATTGCATACATTTTTCTTTTCTTTCAAGTTGTGTGCTTATAGTAAATTGTAAATATAGGTACTGGTACAATAGTTTGTGTGAAAATATTTCGCACAAACCAATGTCAAAAAAATTACAAAATATTTAAAATTACAGTACTTTTTGACAGTCTGCAACTGTGAGCGAACGCTCCTTAACATCCTAGAGTTGCCCCTCCATATGCGAAAAAAGCTCTATGCTCAAAACTATATCCATCTAAAACATTCTACATTCAAAAGTGTCATAATTTCACATTCAAAGGTGATAATGGATGGCAATTCATTACCACCTTTGAATGTCATAATCTAATAAACCTATCGGTAATTAATTTAGGAACAGCGCTGCGTTAATTTAATGCCAATTAAAAAGTATATAATCAGGCTGCATTTTGGTATTTGTATTTGGAAATGTGTTTCCGAATTAATACCGGAATTTATAACTTTAAGTATATATTATGCTTTCATAACCAGGCTGTGTTTAATTTTCTCAAGGGAGTATGAATAGCCAAATCAGAAAAAATAATAATATAAGGAATATCGAAGAATTCTCGGGCCTGATTTTGATGAAAACTAGAACTGCTTCATTGGATTTTTGAAAGCCAAGCTAAGCCCACTTCTTCGAAGAATTTTTGCTGTTTACAGAGGTGGTAAAAGCAAGACGGACCATCTGATGGTAAGTGATTATTGCCACCTATGGACATCTACATTACCAAGAGTACCACAGACGTGTTAGCGATATATTTATATATCTGCCTAGCCTTTTCCCAACTATATTGGGGTCGACTTCCAGTCAAACCGGATTCAGCTGAATACCAGTGTTTTACGTGAAGCGGCTGCCTACCAGACCTCCACAACCCATTAACTGGGTAACACGGTACTTCTTGGCAAGACTGGAGTCAGATTTACTGGCTTCTGCAATCCGTAACGACTGCCAAAGATCTACAAATGACAGCCGGGACCAACGGCTTAACGTGTTTTCCGATGCACGGAGGAAATTCGGTATGTTAAGATGGTTCCCATCCACAGACCAACCTTGGCAAGCTCCTCCGGACATGTTACCGATCTAACTAAAAATCCAAAATTTAAACAAAACTGTTAAGTCACAAGCACCAATTTATAAACATGTACTTAAAACCTATTTGCTCGTCGCGCTTTTGTGTCAAAGATACACGCATCAAAGGAATAATAAGTCGCTAGAGATGTTGTTCTAACCACAAGTAATTCGCCTCGTAATACTCCTACGAAATACTGTAAAAATTATTCAATGTTTATTTGTTCAGGAGATGTGAACAAACAGACATTAGAAAAACCGAGAGGGAACGTCGGGCGTTTGAAAAAAATTGGATATTTTTGCTGACAACGTTCAATTGTTTCAGGTCACTGTGAATCCAGAATTTATATTTGAGGAACCTTAAATTATAAATAAAACAAGAACTCCTTAAAGTCGATAAAATAATGAGCTTACAGTCGCAATAACAATCCCCTAAAACTTTTCTCGTTATTAATCTCAATAAGAAACTATTATTATTCCATAGAGATCAATTTTTCAATACTAATCACGCATAATTAATACCTAATTAAAGTGTGATAAATTTGATAAGGGAGTTCGGCTACCAGACCGCCGCATGTAACGCGTTGCAACAAGAGCATCAATTAAAATTATCACAACTTGTGCAATTTGGGTTTTGTATTTTCTGAAAACAGTAGTTTTACATTTTCATTGAAATAAATATCAAATGACGCGTACTAACATATCAGGTACAATTCCGTGGCAAATTTATGAAAGGCAAAACTTAACGCGCCTGTCCGTACAAAGCTGTCACAGTATTTTCAAAAACTGTTGAATTCTTATTTCATAAATAACACTGGCAGCAAGCATGAAAATATGCCCTATTTTAAATCCATTGACATTTTAAAACATTTGAAAACAACAAATAAATTCCGTCATTCACAATTATTTCTATATTTGCAGAAATACTCTACGTCCTTCATGTTCTAATAAAGAAATCAATGTGAACCGTCATCATCCGTTATAAATGTTCTTGAAACCTTCGAACGAATCCTTGAATGTTTTAAGAGCATTTATGAAGCTGGGTGCATTTTTTGCTTGCCTCTTCAATGCAGATTTAGTTGTCTCAAGTGATGCTTCAAATATGTTTCGCTAATAATATTTCTTACAATGAAAAGAAATTGATGCCACTCTTCGTCAGCTTATAATTAGGTAACCTAGGCAGCAGTACGAAGCTGAAGTGCAGTAAACACTACTTTTCGAGAAACTCCTACCTTTTGTACTTTAGCTAATAACGTCTTGGATAAATCTTGTCAGAAGCAAGACGTATTTCGACGTTTTCTCTTATTTCATTTTGAATTCAAAAGGACTGAGAAACTGCGAGCATAGCTACAGATCTTTCAAATTCGAAACTGTTTTGCCATTTTTTTTAATCTTCACGAAACCTGCATGACCTGAACGATTGTACGGCAGTTTTGACTGGAACAGGTTGGTATTAAATAATAATTATGAGGTACTTATAAAAAGGCATTAAAGTACTATTGCTGCACCAAAAGTTCAACGTTTTCTGAAGTGGCTCGGTACTAGGCAAACATATGACAGAAAGGGTAAAACACGCTGACACGGTGTTCTTATCCAAACACCTGGGGTCACTTTCGCCGGATCGGCGCGGGAGCATGTTTGTCTAAGTGGCATGTCAGGAGACATAACTTCAACTCAGAAATATTTTCTAATCGTTGTAAATTACATACATGAACCTTGTTCAAGCTTTTAGCATGATTTAGAAAGATTCATTTTGCTTCCGAAAGAAAAACCTACGCCTGATAAAAAGCTTACTTAAACTTTTTATTTAACAGAAAAAAAAATCAGGACGTTTAAACAAATATGACTTATTAAGCAAATGAAGTTTATGCCTGAGGCTTGTCATAAAAATCGCGAAAACCGTTGCACCAGCTCATTCAAAGAAATCCACGAAGTTGACAGGTCAAATCGAGATAATCTACGAGATCGACGCTCACATTAAACTAAAATTATCAACAAAACTAGTTCACTAACCTAATTTGTTAATGCGCTGTGAACTGAGAGTTAATAGGTTATGCCTATACTACGATCCTGATTTATGTTTCTTATGAAGCAGCGGACATTTGGCAGTGTACACCTGGCAACTAGCGAATGACTCTCGCGCAGGGTTGTCGTTGGTTATACTTTGAAAAATGATTAATTGAAGCCACGGGAAACTACATCATGTCGCTAGAACGTTTTCTCATTTTTTTTTCCTTTTTTATGGAATAAATTCAAACCTATGACCATAGTACATATTTTAGTTATGCGACAACTGTGATTTATATTTTTTTGTTTTCATAATTTCTATGTTCTGACAATTTTTAAACAAAAAAAATTTAATTCTAATCGTACATACATTTCTAGTTTCTACTTTGAGGAGGTCTGATATTATAGGTTTGCTCTTAATTGTTGACTTGATCTAATTAGCAATGTATAATCATGGATGTCGTAGGAATTGAGTGCCGAATACAAATGTATAACACAAATAACATAATATGTTTTCCATCCGTAGGTACATCTCTATTTTCTTTTTCATGAACTTTTTTCTTGGTCTTCATCGTTTCTTTTTGGTCTACCTATTAGAATTTAAATTGAATTGCATTTAACAGTTTAGATTAAAAATTGCCACAACGCCAAATGCCAGTCAAACTTCAAAGTTGGTTGAAATAAAGGTGATAATAATTCAAACCCTAAAACGCCGACCCTACGTCAAACAGGGTTGTTAACCCGAACGAAATGGGTCCCGTTAGAAACCCGCGCGCGCGCACTTTAGCACACCTCAGATAATCTTTGAAAATACAGAGCTTTGCATCGGGTGCACTCCAGTGCACGCGTTCGATCCGTTCGGCATGACTGTCGAACTAACTTAACGGTCCGAGAATAATTCACAATAGAATATTATCTGTGCCGCTTTATCTTTGAACTGTTTCATAATATTCCTAAATCCCGATTTGTGTAGCTATCTTAAGAAAAGGAATCTTCGTTATGTAGGAAAAAAGTATTGTTATTTTAAATGCGAAAGTATGGATGATCGAATGTTTGTTACTCAAACAAAGCAGAACGGATAATTGGGTCTTAATGAAATTGATTACAGAGATAGAATTTTCTCTGGAATAGCATATCATCGCCTCGCCTTTTCCCAACGACATTAGGGTCGGATTCCAGTCAAACCGGATTTAGCGGAATACCAGTACTTTACGTGGAGCGGCTGCCTACCAGACCTCCACAACCCATTAACTCGGTAACACGGTACATCTTGGCAAGACTGCAGTCAGATTTACTGGCTTCTGGCAATCTGTAACGACTGACAAAGATCTACAAATAACAGCCGGGACCAACGGCTTAACGTCTGGAAAAGTATATAGTAGGCTTATTATCCTGGGACTATTTTCCCTTGGGACAATATCGCCAGAAGCTAGTAATTATTTATTTTTTTTGCCGGTTGCATTTTGGGGAGTATGCGTCCGAATCGCATAATTTAATTCCGCCAAGCCCGTTCCATCATCGGACCACAAGACGGACAGCGATGCGCCACCGGTACATGGTGGACATCCGACCCACACGCACAAAACGTTTTGGGAACACATTCATAGTGCGTACAGCTAAGGAGTGGAATTCTCTGCCGGATTCTGTGTTTCCTGATAGCTACAACCTGGGAATCCTTAAGTCAAGAGTGAATAGATTACTTCTAGGCAAGCGTGCTCCATCTTCGACCCCATCATCGCTTACCATCGGTGGGATGGTGGTCAAACGCGTGCCTATCAATTAGTAAAAGAAAAAAAATATCTCGTGACATACTGCAATTTCATATACCATTTCAAATACCTATATTCTTAATAATTTATTGCAAACGCATCCGTCTCTAACAATAAAATTGTTGTGATTAATAACGTACGTATTGATCAAAAGAAGTTAACGAGTGTTCGGCTGACATCGAAATGCCATTCTAGTCGTAAATGAAAGTCTTGCAATAATTTGTTTAGTTACACAATATTTAGGGATGATGCAACTTTCAAAGAAAATCTAACTTCTTTTACTTTTAAGTTGTTAATTAAACCGAAAGATACAGTTAATGATAATATCGCACTTTCCCAAAAGTTTGGAAAAAAAAGGAATTCTTTTTAGCATTTTTTAAGAGGTTACTTCTATTCAAGATTTCTTAAGATGGCTCTATAATGAAGCGGAAATATAGTTCATTCAAAGAAATATATTTCCTTGAAGACAGAAAAAGTGTAACCAACAAATAGAAGTGCAACTAATACCTAAAATTATACAACTTAAAATAAATGTCTTGGAAATACAATAAGTCCGCCTGTGCCTCCTATTTTTAAGCAACTCACACAAACTTAAGCAATTCGTAATTCAGTGTCAATCTGTTGATGCACTGTAAATTGAGGCTTTTTAGCTTAGCTTAGAAATTAGTAGAATTGGCCCACAGGACTAAGTGCGGGAACCAAACCCCAATACATAGATAGAGGATATAAGTCCGCCAGTGCTTAACCTGTCAGGATCCGTAAGGACCGATGGGGCCAAATCGCCCCAACCGTCATAATCCGTAAGGTCCTATTGGAGCCAAGCCACATGCGCGGTGTAAACGTTACTCGTATGCGTCTTGCGGATTATTTCCGTTTATTTTATTATTTTTTTATTTCCCCAGTTAGTATACAAATCAAAGGTCCTTCAGAGGTATAACAAATAAATGACATCTTCCTTAGTACTAGTAGATGTAAAGATGCACTAAGAAAGATTTCTTGAAATTCATCACTTTATGAAGTCCAAACGAGGGTTTTTACTTGGAAGCGAAAGACGGCAGCAAAATTTAATATTACTCGTCTGCTCGTCATCAACAGGAACATTTATACTATTACTTGCTAAGTTCTTAAAGGAAATTTAATTTATGCATCTTATGTTAAAGTAGAATAAAGAAACGGGCGACTTGCGAGAAATTTTCTTCTTAGGAAACTTAACCCTTAAAGATATTGCAATGAAACGGTTCTCTATGACACAACGGGTTCTAGAAAACGGATTTTTCTTTTAACAGGACTTGTCTTTGACATTCTGATGTCAAAGACGAGTCCTGTCAAAAGGAAAATCCGTTTGAATTAAATAAGTCCAAAGAATTGTTTTGACTTCCTTAATGAAATACTAGGTAAGGTTACAAAGCAGAACTAGTAACTACTTTGGAAATTCAAATGATTTCTCATTATATTTTCTTTCATTTCAAGTTTAATTTTCTAGGAAGACTAGCTTGGTGTTCGACGAGATTCCGTTTCAGAAAAAACTGGAAAATAAAAGACGGACTCGCGTACAAAGGGTTCCGAACGATTTAAATTATATTTGACATGTTATTTTAATACTAGAGACTTCTTATAGGTTTTCCTGTGATCTATAGGTAAAGATCTATTATCTCCATATTTGTTTTCAAAATTTTAGGCTCAGTAGTTTCGGAGATGAGGGGGTGAATGGTAATTTTTCGTCAAATTTTTTGAATACCTAACTTCGAAAGCATTTATTTTAAAATTATGAAAAAATATAATTAAATTCCTCACAGTAAGCCCTTTCATTTGATATGTCACACGATATTGTTCAAAAAACTTTTTTTTTTAATTTTCTAGTTTGGCCCCCAAAAGTGACCACATATAAAAATTTAATGATTTAGAAGTACATATGTGTACCAAATTTCAACAGAATCAGTCCAGTGGATCCGGAGATAACTGGCTGTGAAAGACTGACAGACTGACAGATACCCGAGTGATCCTATAAGGGTGCCGTTTTTTGTCCGGAACCCTAAAAATTACGAAGTGCAATGCAAACTTTTTTCCTATAATTGACTCGTTTACGCGGTGAATTTTCGAAAATCGTTTCTTATTGCTTTTCTTTGTAAAAGAATCCTTGTTCATAATTTCTAGTCTATATCGAACGGTTTAGGCTGGCGTTGTCTGCAAAGATAATGAAATTCAAGATTTTTAAGTATGTATATATCTGCATAATATTTTTTTTACTACAGTTATACCTAGCTTTTGCCCGCGACTTCATACGCGCTTATACGGTTTTTTTCTGTTTCCCGTGGAAATTTTCGGAAATCCTGTCTTAGTGCCCTATTTCAGCTTTCTACGACCAGTAGTTTCGGCTGTGCTTTGTCTGCCAGTCACTTACTCAGTCAGCCAGTAACGGAAGAATTTTATATAATAAGGATTGGTAAACTTAACCTTTTAAGATCAACTCCTACAATTTAATGGTATATTAATAATGGCAATGGGAAAATAGTAAGAAGATTACTTGAAATATCTTAATTTAGATACGTAGGTTACCATTTAGTATAACTGATTGGGCCCTAGCTAATTTTAACACTGGTCAATATAATTGGGCCCTAGCTAATTTTAACACTGGTCAATATAATTGGGCCCTAGCTAATTTTAACACTGGTCAATATAATTGGGCCCTAGCTAATTTATAACACATACTAGGTTAATGCCAAGAAACTGTATTTTTTTTTTAAGTTAAGACCATATACTGATTACATTCATACCAAAATTTTTGAGTTCTTATGTGTAGTTTTGAATTTACCCTCAGTTTAATGTGTGAATTTTGGCAGTTATCAGTACTTTTATGTGTGCGGTTTGCTTACTTATCGGTTCTTTTCTAAATACATTGATTTTAATATCTGTCTTACATACTAATTTCTTAAGTTCAATGAATTATTTGGAACTACCTGCGTACATTTTGTTTGTTGAGGTTACTAAAAACATGGTAAATGACATGATAGAGAATTTTAAGAACTTAGGATGTAGTATGTCCACCAAAGTGAACTACTTCCACAGTTATATGCCGAGCCCATCAGCCTTGGTACCTCTTTTCTATCGTTTTTAGGTCCTGGTGAAACCGCTCCCGTTGTTCTTTGCTATGGGATCCAAGATTCTCTGAGAATTGATCAAGATGACTGTGAAAGTAGTTGTCCTAACCATTAACTCTATTTCTGCACTATTTTTTTTTTAGTTAACCTGTATAATGTAGGAACTACGTGTACGAGTATATTTTTGAAGTTAGTATAAAAATACTTTTGAAGAGATTATTCTAATAACGAGAATGTAAGGATAATGACTGCGCATAGAAGGCGTGTCTCCTTTAGTGGCTAATGTACATGTGTAGGTAATAAGAATAACAAAATAAAAATAAAATAAACATTTTTTTTTTCAACAAATACCAACAAAGCTACCAGAAAAATACGTGCTGCTTGGGAAAAAAATTATACCTCCTTTTGTTTTATTAAATTCCAGACAATAATAAATAACCTATTTGATCATACAGTTTCAGTGGGTGTGTTATGTTAGATATAACTTTATTATATTATGTTATATTTATTTTATTACGTATATTTTTAATATAACAACGAACGATATATAGAAAGTAAGAAAAAGAGTTTATTTAAAAATAATTATGTTAAGTGTTGTTAGGTGAAGTAAACGTTATTTCATTTGAGCGTAGTTTTTGAAAATAGAATAAATGTTCTTATACTTAATGAGCGGCAACCAGTTTCAGCACGTAACCAAAAATTTATGAAAAAAAAAGTCAGATAAACTTAAAACAGTAATTAAATCTGTCAAAAAATGACATTAGGTCACCAGTACCAAGATTATCTATAATGTCGTAAAACATCTTACGTGTACAGATACCAGCAGTTTGATCTAACTATTGTTTGCAATGATAAGAGATAACGTAAGCCTTCACCTGCCGTCGGCCGAAAAAATCTTAATTTTTCACAATTTAAAAGTCCGTCGGGAACTCTTTAAAACTGAGCGCGCCAAACTTTTCCGCGCCGATGCAACCCTCGAAAAGTTACCAACAATTTTTCTCCGAAGACGTGCAACCGCGAAGCATCCGATGCCAATTTTTAGGATTTATATATTTTTATTGATTAGTAAAATATTGAAGCAATTTGTGTAACTTCACTGATTTGTTACCGTTCTGTGTGGTGTACGATGTGCCGCGGAACTTACGGGGTGATGCGAGACCGCGGGCGGAGTGAGGACGTGCGGCTGAGCGCACGGACGGGGACCGACTGGCGCTGGATCCGCTGATCCGCTGCCACCGCTGCTGGCGGGAACGTCGCCGAAGTCACCGTATACCAGCCTATGACTGCATCTCGCGCGTTGAATAACTCATTAGCCATCGGCAGTCAGCGGAAATCGACCAACGAATATTCTGATCACTTGGAAACGAACTAAACACTCGATTAAGGATTGTTAAATGCACTCTCAACTGTTATTTCTGGCCGACATTAGGAAAAAGGATGAAGCCTTATTTTTGGGCACGAATGCTATCTTTTGTCGGCTTTCGTCGGAAACTGTGCAAATACATTAAGAATTCCGAAATGTATTTCAAGGATGAGAAGAACATTTTTAATTACAAACCTACTGTAATTGTAGATTGCGCAAGTATTTCAGAAAATTACCTGTGTTAGTCAAAAGATAAGGCAATTGTGTCAACCCTTTTCTGCAATGGAGGTCTCAACCAAGAGGTAAACATAAATTGGAAGTTTTTCGAAATCAATTTTTATTATGGACTTATTGCATTATCTTCTAAAATACAGCAATCTCATGTCACGGTGTTTGTTACCGAACTCCTCCGAAACGGTTCGACCGATTTTCATGAAATTTTGTGTGTCTATATATTCGGCAGGTATGAGAATAGGTGGTAGGCTATTTTTAATATTTTTTGCAAAAGAACGTTTGCCGAGTCAGTTAGTCTAATATATAAAAATCTCTTGTCACCGTGTTTGTTACCGAACTCCTCCGAAACGGCTCGACCGATTTTCACGAAGTTTTGTGTGTATATTCGGTAGGTATGAGAATAGGTGGTAGGCTACTTTTATTTTTTCTATGCAAAATAACGTTTGCCGAGTCAGCTATTATTATATATAACTGTAACACATCGTCAACTTAAACTTAATAAGCTGCTTATTTCCTTTAGAATTTCCGTTCGTGATTTTTTTGACGTCAACATAGTTTAGTTCGGGCTAGATTTTCCAAGGATCTAGCGTCCGACAGGTACAGTAAAGTTCCACTAGAACTTTCAAACGACAGTTGTACGGATTAGAGGGGCGACCGCCGATATTCACAAAGGTGTTGGACACACGTCCGACTCAGAAAATACCGGGAAACGTTCTAACAATGAAAGTGTGTGAACGTCTTTTACACTCTTTTTTAGTTGTCCGTTTTACAGTGCCGTGCTTTCTCAAGATTTTACGTACCTTTTGCGTGGGTTGTATGTATTTACGCCTTTATGTTTTGCTCTGTTTATTCGGAAAATAAGTTTCACTGGTGCTATTGAAAATACAATCACAGAGAAATAAAACGGATATTTATATTTTACCTGTATACCTATGTTTTTAAAGAATAATCTCTGGAATTGGAAGTTCTTTAATTTAAGCTGAGAGTCATATATTGTTTCTAAAAGAATACATGATTCCTGTTGGATACTCGGAATAAGGTTATTGAAGCTTTTAACGGCAAACATATTCAAATTGTTTTGGTACATCACAATTAAAATAATGGGTAAATTTGCCTGAAACTCAAATAAATCGCATTTAAAATACGTTCACCGTAACAACTTGTTTGATTCACGATTAGTTTTGGAGTAAAATAATTATAACACTTGTGTTAATGCCACAAAGCATTCTCTGATGGTAAAACTTTGGGTTAAAGACTGTGATGATCAAAAGAAAAAGTAATGTAATTTTTTATATCTTCTAATATATAAAAATCTGGTGTCACTGTGTTTGTTACCGAACTCCTTCGAAACGGCTCGACCCATTTTAATGAAATTTTGTGTGTATATCCGGTAGGTATGAGAATAGGTGGTAGAGTTTTTTTTTGTATTTTTTCTTGTTTGGCAAAACAACGTTTGCCGAGTCAGCTAGTAATATATATAAAAATAAACATTAATTATTCTTCTGAAGTAAAGTAGATTAGATTCTTACGTAAACTAGCTGACCCGGAAAACGGTGTTTTGCTACATAAAAAATAAGACCTACCAAATTATAGACAAAAAAATTCATAAAAATCGGTCAAGCCGTTTTGGAGGAGTTCGATAACAAACACAGTGACACGAGATTTTTATATATTAGATACCTAAATTAATTGAAAATGTAGGGTACGATATATACATAAAGCGATAATGTTATTATTAAGACCGCACCGAGGCAACGATATCTAATTGGCGTTCGTTTGATTGCATCCTTATTACCGTAACCTATGTGTCTCCATAGAAAGCAAATTATGAAACATAGGTACGCATAGTGTAGTGCCGCTTTTGAACTTTGTGTTAAAATTAATTTTCTTTTCTAGGGAAAATATAAAATGTCATGATTTACCTTTAGTTACATAATTAATGTACTTAAGTAATATTTAAGCATTAACTGTATAAACCGTACACTTTAGAAACACGATTAGGTACTTGTAGTTTCCTCAATAGAAAAGAAAACGAAATTAATCTCATAATAAACCCTTAGTATCCCGTAAATACTTCACGGAAGGTTATCAGTTTTTGAATAGTAACAAAATTACATGTTTTCTATAACGTATAAATTTCTAATTTTCAAAATTTGCATTTGTTTTAATAAAAGATGATCAGCTTGATGCCCTTGAGTCAATTGAGAAACGAGCCAAGAGGATCATCGGTAATGACAGGCTCGTCGAGTCGAAGCTCCAAAGTCTTAAGCATCGACGCCGAGTTGCTGGTCTGTCGGTTTTCTATCGCTTGCATTTTGGGGAGTGTGCGACGGAATTGCATGATTTAATTCCGCCAAGCCCGTTCCATCATCGGACCACAAGACGAACGGCGATGCGCCACCGGTACATGGTGGACATCCCACCCACACGCACAAAACGTTTTGGGAACACATTCATAGTGCGTACAGCTAAGGAGTGGAATTTCCTGCCAGAGTCTGTGTTTCCAGATAGCTACAACCAGGGAATCTTTAAGACAAGAGTGAATAGGTTGCTTCTAGGCAAATGTGCTCCATCATCGACTTCATTATCGCTTACCATCAGGTGAGATAGTGGTCAAACGTATGCCTACCTAAAATGTACATACGTGAGCCGAAACTAACGGTTTAACGGGCTTTCCGAGACACGGTGGAGTCTCAGCATAAAATGGAAGGTCCGTCCTCGGGAGGTTTATGCAACTCTTAAGGCGACGACATACGCCACCAACCTTGAGGGAACAAACCGCGCACACGTTTCACACTCGCTCGACCCAGAAATCAGTAGTTTTTTGTACTTACTTTATTATTCTAAGGTTAAAAAAAATAACCGTAGGTATATCAAAATGCAGATAGGTTATAATTATATATAGGATCTTTAAGATGGTGTAAATTCCATTAAAATACGCCTGGCAGTTTTAGTCCGACTGTCGTGTTTATGTCCGTATTAGACATAACTTTACAAATTAATTATACTACGTTGAACAAATAAAGCTCAAAATTTTCGGTATCAAATCATGTAAGATATATTTTTTTCCAAAAAATTACGACTAGCCTTACCTGATTCTAATTTTAAAATTAGCTACTTTCAGGTATAATGTCCCGCCTTGAATAATGACAATATTTTCTGTATTGCTTAGCACATTCCTAGTAAACGGATTGGCAATGAACTTAGACGCGGGAAATGCTCAGATTAGGGCCAAGAAGCGTTTGCAGTGTTACTATGGATTCCATATCCAACTGATTAAATATCGGTTGACATGGTACGTTGAAAAGTTGCATATTTATATACTCATCTTTTCTTGTATTGAAGTTTTATACTGTCGGGAGCAAATTCTGTAATATAAATATTGAATTTTCATTTTCTATTTGCTCTAAGAAATATAAATAGTATATTAAAAGTAATTTTATCTAATAACATCGAAACTCAAAATGCAGATTTCTTGTAATGAAGTATCTTAAAAAACAGCTTTTGTTTTACTAGTTTGTATACCACGTCTATGTTACGAAGACCCCATAAAAAATCTCATCATAAACAATTAAAATAACTCTTTAAAAAAATACCGGGAAGCGTTGTTTGACGTGAAAATATATATATTTAGCGCGCTCTCCGGCGTGAAACATAGGCTTCTAAGTAGTAAAGTATGTACCCCTATCTGCCGAGCCACCTCAAGATCACTCTTTAAGTAACATTAATCGGGTTTCTTAGCTTCTCGCCAACTACTAGAACGTCGCATCTCCATCAAATAACGTCGAAGAACTTTAATCTTTAACTTGTGAAAAATAGAACACATTTTTTTGTATAGTGAACTTAAAATCTTGAGATTTTTACTGAAGTAACTAAGCGCATCATACGTCACAATTTGTAGCTCTAAAATGAATTATTATAAATAGCTGAAGTTTAACCAGACAGGATGGAGCGTATACCTGACTCATTAAGGTATTAATGAACTAACGAAAGAAGTCGGTAGAAAAGCAGTTGAATATTTGTTTAGTGCCACAACTAAGTTGCATCATAGAGGATCATCGGTAATATATAGGCTCGTCGAGTCGAAGCTCCAAAGTCTTGAGCATCGACGCCGAGTTGCTGGCCTGTCGGTTTTCTATCGCTTGCATTTTGGGGAGTGTACGACGGAATTGCATAATTTAATTCGTCCAAGCCCGTTCCATCGTCGGACCACAAGACGTACAGCGATGCGCCACCGGTACAAGGTGGACATCCCACCCACACGCACAAAACGATTTGGGAACACATACATAGTGCGTACAGCTAAGCAGTGGAATTCCCTGACAGAGTCTGTTTCCTGATAGCTACAACCTGGGAGTCTTTAAGTCAAGAGTGAATAGGATACTTCTAGGCAAGCGTGCTCCATCTTCGACCGCATCATCGCTTACCATCAGGTGAGATAGGGGTCACACGAATGCCAATCAATAGTAAAACATAAAAAAGTAGCCTGTGAAATTAGGGAGAAAATAATGGTGGCGTTAAGGGTTATGCAGTTTAAAGTGATGCTGACCGTGAGCTCCTCAAATTAAGACTGTCTTCCGCTGTTTGGGCAGACCGGTGAACTTTCAGTAACCTACCTACTACCACTAAGGGTATTTCACATATGTACAGCCATCATCCAGTGCCGCTGACGTATTTATATTTCATCACGGGCTCTTTGACAAAAGCAAAACACAGAATTCATATGAATTCATTACCCATATTACTTCAAGAGTGGTTAAGCTCCAAGTCACATTTCTCATTTGATATCTGTCAAGGTACGCTTGAATCTTACAAAACATATTCTGAACATAAATAAAACGTCATGGAGATGCTCTCGAAACCGAGACTCAAAGGAAAGGCTGCGCAGACGGAGTCGCGGTATCAGCTAGCGTTTCACACAATACAACCAACTTGACTACGGTATTAAAGTGTGGGACACTGGTAAAGCGATAGCGTTGCGATGGAGGCTTACAGAATATTTTACCATTTCACCTAAAAGTATTTTTGATGAGAGTTTTATAACTAACAGACTGTTTTGAACAGGTAGGTCCGTAATGTTCACTGTAATTTTCTTCATCTACACTTAATATTATATAGAAGAAAGTTTTGTATGTTTGTAACGAATAAACTCGAAAACTACTGGACCGATTTCAAAAATTCTTTCACCATTAGAAACCTATATTATCCCTGAGTACCATAGGCTTATTTACTACTAGAAAAAAATAGGAATCCATAAGAAAATACAGCGCGGGCCAAGACGCGGGCGAAGTTCTAGAATTTAATAACAGAATCCAAACGATTCAGCTCACGAAATATGAAGGTGATACACAAAACTCAGCTAGCCACTCAAGGACCTCGTCTCGCTTGTTTACCGCAAAAGGGAGTCAGTATAATATTCGCAACGCTATTGCTTAGCCAGCCATGTATGAGTGCAGTCTTGGCTTTAAAGATTAGTACCTAGCTGCATAATGTATTTATACTATAATATGTGATTTGATTTGGTTAGCTCATAGCATAGAGAATATAATTTGGCTCACAGCAATGTTGTAGATTAGGTAATCTATACTTTGAATGAAATGAGCTGAGTAATTGATTATCTTAATATTTAAAACAAAGTCGGGTTTGTTCGAATACTTTTAACTCGAGAATGGCTGGACTGATTTTCATGGTTTTTGTGTTTTTGGATTAGTTTTCGGTTTCCTATTGGCTGTATAAGAGTAATTTATTCATATCCGTATTTTATGCGCTTCACAAGTTTTTATAATTCCGCAGTTATGGGGTTTTCAAGGCGTGATATTTTGCCGAAACGTGGGAATTAGAGTATGTAACTGTAAAATTCACTTTCATCTTATGATCTATTTTAAGAAATAGTTTCTAGGGATTTTCAATAGTCAGACTTAATATTGAAGTTTAATCTGAAGAAAAAAAAACCTGCCAATTACGAGTCGTACTCTCACACGAAGGGTTCCGTACCATGAAACGAAAAAAAACACGTTTCTGGTATGGGAGCCAATCTAAATTTAAATTAATATTTTTTATTTGTTGTTAAGCGGCAATAGAAATACACACTCTGTGAAAATTTAAACTGTCTACCTATTACAGTTCTTGAAATACAGCCCGCTGTCAGACAGATGGACGGATACCGGAGGCTTAGTAATAAGGTTCCATTGGTTACCCTTTGGATACGGAACCCTTAAAACATGGCCGTTTGACAAAAAAATCCATCGAACAGCTGTCAAACCGCCGTTTTGATTCCTTGAGATAAAAGTTAGAAGACTACTGCACTTTTTTTTTAGTTTCCGGGTAATGGAATGGATATAATGGATCCTAGTTGCGCCTCAAGATTTTTTGTTTTTAGCTACGCTTTTGCAGGCTGTTTTTAGAATAAGCCCATTGTGCTCATTGCAGCCTATACAAATGGGTTCTGACAGATACAATGCATCCGAACACTGTTCGACATTTGGACACGATACGGATAAACTTTATTTAAAAATCTAGTTAAAACATTATGAACCTTACTAGGTCGCACTAGTGTATGTATATGGGCAATCTATGGTAGGTATTTTTTATGTAATACACAAAGAGTTCGGATATCGACTGTACTAACTTTGCCAAATATAATAGAGGCAAAATATCTGAATTAAAATCACTGAAATATTAAAAAAATGGCGTTCCATGTTCAATAATTTACACTTGGCCGTGTTAGATTCGTACTTTAGCTTGAAACATCTGATATTTATATTTAAATATTGTTATGTGTTCTGTAAAACATTACACCGTATTTTTTTTTTTTTTTGTTTCTTAGGCAATATTTCATGAACTCAGGAAGTGTACTCAATTATAAATAAAAAAAAATGTTTGGGATCAAATTTAATCTAATTTGTAAAAATAAATCAGCTGTCCAGTTTGTTAATCTATAGATACGTATATATAAAGCTGAAGAGTTTGTTTGTTTGTTTATTTGCTTGAACGCGCTAATCTCAGCAACTACTGGTCCGATTTGAAAAATTCGTTCAGTGTTGGATAGCCCATTTATCGAGGAAGGCTATAGGCGTTATATCTTCACGCTAAGACCAAAAGGAGCGGAGTAGTAATGAAAATTGTGACGCAGACGAAGTTGCGCGGGTCAGCTAGTGCTTTGATATTTTTCGCGATTAGAGTTTAGGTATGGATAGAATTTACTTTATTTCCAGTCACAAAACTTTGTAGGTTTTTAGCACTGGTTTTAAAGGTTCAGCAGCGGCTTTAGGCTGCCTGTCTCTTCGCACCACGTGAGTCACTGAGGTTATATACAATTGGTTAAAATTTCTCCGATTCTCAACTCCGCTGCAATGGACAGGCAGCAAGCGCAGGGCGACGCGGGCCGCCGCCCGGGGCGCCGGTAACAGGAGGGCGCCGGGACATACAGGGTGCTGCGCGCTCTAGCTAAATTTGAATACCTATTTAATTCCGTATAAAGAAAAACAAAATTATGCGTACTAACTTTTATGAACTTATCTTATAGGACAGAGTTTCAGCATTTATCTACCAGGACCTGTCATTTTGTTGCTGTGTGTCTTGTCGTATCCCACACTAACTTTGTTACTTACGTTGTGCTGAGCGACTGGTGAGAAATCGCCACTCTCTTATTATTATTATTAATTAGGCTTCCTGTATACTTTCATATCATGGCTTTCTTATACTTGTAAGTTCATACCCTCTCTCTGTTTACGAAAACGCGGGAAAAGATGACGCAATTACAGAATTATTTAATTTTGTTGGCCTTTGGTAAAATGTAAAAAAAAGTTTAATATTACCTTTTCTCGCCGTGAAAATAAGTTATTTTAATAGTAATCATACTTAATATTATAAATGCGAAAGAAACTCTGTCTGTCTGTCTGTCGCGCTTTCACGCCAAAACTACTGAACCGAAAATGAAATGTGGTACAAAGATAGTCTAAATCCTGAGAAAGGACATAGGCTACTTTTTGTTCCGGGAGTATATTCCCTAGCGACCATGCGGGCGAAGCCGCTGGCAGAAGCTAGTCTACACTAATATTATAAAGAAGAACGATTTGTTTGAATTGAATAGGCTCCGAAACTACTGGACCGATTTGAATTCTTTTAGCATTGGATACCTACATTATCAGGGAGTAACATAGGCTATATATTATCCCCGTACTCCCGCGGGAACGGGAACTACGCGGGTGAAACCGCGTGATGTCCACTAGTGAAATATAAAAGGGCGCCAAATGCATGACTCGCCCGGGGCGCTTACATGGCCGGCCCTGTAAAGGTTCATCACATTATTGCGAGTGCAAACAACAGGGTTATAATGAGTCGGAAACTCAATAAACACATGAATGGTTCATTTCTAATTTACATCGACATTACGGGCCGGTGACAATTAAAGCACCATTCATTGACTGCATTGAACCTGTCAGACCGTTAATGTGACGTTACGGGACATGTTTGCTATTCATTTATATTTCTTTATTTCACGAAAAAGTAATTAATTGATTAGTAAAAATATACAAAATTATAATTAACCAATACTGAGCTGGCTTCTCTATTAATATTGTTGCGCGTTTTTCTAGCTTTGGCTCGAAAAAATCTTAAGTTTGTGTGCACCTTTAAATAAACTCAGTGTAGCGTTATATAAAGCGTGTAATTTTGCAAGTTTTTTTTTCAAAAATTACCCTTATTCTGTTAGACTTGTCTTTTTTTGTGATGGGTTTCCTCTTGACTCTAGTCTAGGTCAGAGATGACAGAGACAAAGTCTATGATGGAGCGAGCTTACTCAAAAGGAGCCTGTGCACTCTAACCTGTGTTTCTGCGTCTGTACGCAGGCAGAGAGTTCCACTCCTTTGCTGTGCGCATTATAAAACAAAAATATTGTTTACGACGAGGAACTTTGTAAGTACTGTAATAGCTGAACATTATTTCAAATCGACACAACAGTATGTCAGTAAGATTTCGTTTTGGAAAATCGTGTTAGACACGTAAACAATGTGTTATGAAGCCCACTTCCGCCGCCATCCATCCGTTCTGTAGGAATCGCGTTGACCCAGCTTTAGTTTACAAGCCTTTCCCGAAACTCAATCGTAAAACGATTGGCGTGCAGGAGCGGCAGAATACTATATTGATTTTATCTTACATTACGTTACTTTAAGATATTAATAACATTTTATTTTTTGCAATTTTAATTATTCAGCTGGTATGTAAAAAAAATCATATTCTTTTTACATTTAAAATAAAAAGTACTTATTAAATTTGGCTTCAAAAAAATTCGTCCGCATCGCTGTCGCCTGGAAATGAGCTCAAAAGACTGGCGGCACTGCCACGTTGTTTAATTAATTAATTTTGTTTTGATAGTTAATTAGTTTTATTAACTAGTAAAATGGGTACTATAAATATTCAGATATCACCATAGATATACGTTTGAAAAAAATAGGAATGCAGTACAGACCACAACTATTTGGGTATCGAACCGCGATCGAAAGGTAGTAACCGCGTTTGCGATCGATCAAAAAGAGTGAGAATGATCATCATCATCATCAACACGATCATTTAAAACAATCATATTTCTGTCACTGTCACCTAAGGTAGTTAAGACAAATTAAACGGTGTTCCATAAATACCATCTTCAGCCGAAAGACATCCACTGCTGGACATACGTTTTCCCAGGCGTCACAACATTGGTTGGTCCGGATATTCTCGCAACCAGCGGCCATTCCCAGCCCTCACCAGGTCATTTCTCTACAATGTTTTTTTTTTATTGAGGAATAGGCTTCCTCTTGACCTCGATCACGCCTGATGGAAAGCATGCCCAGAAGATGTCTGTTCACTCTTGCTTTGAAGGCAGACGGAATATGTGGGATCCAACATAGACGCTGACAGAGTTTTCCACAAGCTGTGGAAAACTCTAGTGCTTTAGCTGTGCGTATAATAAATGTGGAGGAGAATTGCTGAGTACGACTAGTCGGGATTACGACCAAGTGCGTATGGTACCTTGCAGTACATTTGGTATTTCGGTAGTAAAAGGGCAATGGTGGGATCAAGTCGTGGAGTTCCTGCGCACCTCCGAAGTACAGTCTGTACACGACCCTTGTCGATTTGGATCGAGTGGTCTATTCGTCTTTAAAGATGTGGGCCTTTTCAATTTTAGCAGAAATCAAGAATTTAGTATGTCAGACAATCCCAAAGTTCATTTCAGCCACTTGAGTTTTAATTATGAATGGGTGAGATTAGGCGCTCGTTATCAGCGTATTCTAAAACAACAATGACACAATCTCTAATTTGATTGCATAACAACATGTCGGGCGTCCCATTTAATAAAACATTCTGAGAAATCATTAGACGGCTGAGATGTTAAAATTTTCTGTGCTCGCGTCATACGGCCGAATCAATTGAAGAACCAAAGGTCCGATCTCTGTACCTACTGAAAACACTGCCTTGTTACTTAAAAATTGGACGCGTGATGGACAAGACCGTGACACAAGTTGAACTTTTCGATGCTTTAATTTGACGAGATTTATGAGTAACCTTATATGCCTAAGATTTTTTTTTTATTATGTCATCACTCTGGCCAAGTATCACACTGGATAAAGAAGTATGAAAAGAGAATGGGGATACCTTTGGAACATAGACAACACTAGTAAAAAAGAAATTTCATCACTTGTGTGAAATAAGATTTCAATTTGCTCTTTCAGTCCTACATTATTTTCTTTATTATTTCGAAATTACATTGCTGAAAGTAATAGCGGATCACAAGCAAAGAAAGATCCACTTGTACTTTTTTGACCCCATAACTATGATGACTTGAAAAATTCGATCGTAGCTCCCGTACTAGAATGTGTTCTAGTTATTTATACTATCCGCGCAGAGTTGATGTTGTCACGGCGTGTTACTCATACACTATATAATATGTGACATCACCCAGTGATAAGTCCAGCACACTACATTCCGCCATTCTCGGCTAAACAAACCTGCCTTCAATTAAAAGATTATCACAAGTTTGCCAACCTGTATTACACTTTAATGCATCTGCGTCGACTATGCTATCTGAATACTCTTGAATATGTTGTTTGTAAGGGATGGCCAGGATAGATTTCCCATGGGATAGTAAAAATTTGAATATTAAGATTACCATTTGTCCACTTAATTGTATTGATTGAGTAGGGCCTCTCGATGATAGAAAAATAACACGCGCTGATATTTTCTATTGAGGTGATTCCAGTGGCGTAACGTATGGGGTTATTTGATGCACACCAGGGGCGTAGCTACCGCCGCATCAAAGATGCAGGATACAGTGCCCCGACTACAAGGCGCCCCGACGTGTGGACGCAAAGCTATGCATTAAGTCCCACCGTCTCCTTCGTGGCCTGCAAGACACTTCTGAGCTAGTAGGGCCTGTTTTGTTTATAAAACAATACCCCTAAAAACGGGGTCCCCAAAAATGTTTGATCCCCCCCCCCTTTGAAACTAGCTACGCTACTGATGCACTCAAATTATATTCTAATACTTTTAATACAAAGCCTTATTTGAACGGTTTCGTTTTAATATGGCTCCTTTCAGTTCTTCGACACACAAGCGTGGTCTTTCGTCTCACTCGAAAATAATTTGTTTCATACGTAATGAGAACACGTTCCGCGAAATACCTATAATTGAAACTTTAAATCCTTCTCATCAAGTAAAGGGAACTATAATGAAGGTGGACGCGAACATTGAGAAAATACCTTTGAATACGTTAGCAAAAGGATTTGCAAAGCGTGTCCAGCAGTATTTCGGAAAATAGTCCTGTTTGTATTAATGTTTACATAAATTAGTGATTGGAAATGAGCAATTTGAACCGATATATGTGTGGAAGCAGATTTGTGACTGTGTATTCTGTCAAAGGAATCCTCATTTTGATAGCTTCTTTCAATAAATTCAGTACGGTTGGCTGTAAGCCGGTTGGCTGGTTTATTTGCATTGCATATGCTTGCAAAAGGTCTCTTTGTATATTTCAACATTATAGAGTTAGTTATACATTTTCTTAATTAAACGGAAGAATGTAGTTTGATAAACTGTATTTTAGTATCCCACAGCCCGAGTAAGAGCCTATGGACACGGCATATTTTTAACGCGCCTATGACGCGCGTTTTACGAACGCGCGCTCACGGCGCTGTAGATACCTTGCGTCTGAATTTCGTTTAAAGCGTGCGTTATTTGCGCGTCGCCGGCGTGTTAATAAAACGACGTGTGCAAAGGCCCTAATGTTTACATTCAAGTACTTGCTTTCCACCAACCCTCTTAAAAATGTGATAGTTTTTTGAACTGTCCCATTGAATTGCAAAGAGTGCACTGCGAAACACAGGACAAGTTTTTTCTTTAGTCATAATTACCGGCGCATGCTGACAGACATAGTTTAAACAAAAAGTGAAATAGTAAGTCGGAACTATGTCATAAAATGTGCTAAATGAGGGCACTGCACGCAACGGCCCGCGGGCCCACAGGCCTACACAAATGAAGACAGTAGGTATGTGCTAAAAATAGTACCAACACCACACTGACACAAAACTTTTGCAAACGCCTTTTACTGCCCTGTTGTTTACTTCTGCGTAATTTTCATTTGGTTATCTGCAATTCGTATGAACCTTCATTTTATAGGTTTATTTTTAACTGGTGTCCCGGCGAACTTCGAACCGTCTCAGAATTAATTTTTGGCCATGTTTTGTTTCTGTCATGTATCAGAAATGGCGTTGTATTGGAATTCATGTATGAGAACATGATTTTATTTTATGTATTTGTATTTTTAATTTCTCCAATGTGTTAATAGTTTTTCTGCTATTCGGGGCAAAAACAAATCCAAAAAACCAATGATCTCCAAAATTGGTCCAGCCGTTCTTGAGTTATACATGGTGTATCTAACCAAAATTTGTTTTATATATATAGATGATTTTCACGCTACCATTACTCTGATATGTAATTGTTGCGTATTATAGATCTCTAAAATGTACGAGTAAGTAGTTTCTTAGTCATCAATTCAGGTGTTACCTCAAAATTTTTGTCTTTCTTTCAGTTAAGTCAGAACCTGTCGTTGTTAGGTAAGTAACTAAGTATTCTATTGGTCTAGTCATCAATGTCATCGTCTATTTATGGAATCGAATTCCCGCCTAGCTAAGTATTATTTTTAATATATTCCATTAATTGACAACATATCATTCACATTGCGGTCAAGTAGTTAATGAGCCTATTTGTTTTCCCGATGGCATTTCCTCAATCAATACACAGGATGAGTTGGGGATACAGGAATTATATAACAGGTGAACTTTAACTTTTTAAGCAGCTTTAGAAATTATAACACCTTCACGTTAGCTAAGTTACACTTTGGATAAAACCCCAACTTCAAAAAATTTTCCAACAAAAATAAGAACAAGAAAATACATCAACCTGTATAATTGCACCAAGCGATAATGTTGCAGATAAGGATAAAAACGTGCAAAGTAGTATAAAATTGCATTTTAAATTAAATGACAAATGTTTCTTTTTTTTCAAGAAAACAAAAGTCGCTATGGAATCAAGGATTAAGAAGTCACGTCATAGCGTGGCTGGTAGGTTCTTGTTTGTTGAGGAATTTGTTCGAAAGAGTCACCGCGGCCCTGGAACGCAAAGGGCATTAGGAGGAACACGGATGGGTTTTATAAACCGACTTCAAAAACAGGAGGAGGTTCTCAATTCGACCGCGTATATATATATTTTTTTTTTATGTGTTCGCGGATAACTTCGTCGTTTATGAACCGATTTCGATTAATCTTTTTTATATGAAAGGGTATGCTGCCGAGGTGGTACCATTACCACGTAAGGATCTGATGATGGAAAACCTGAGAAATCGAGGGCAATTTTCGAAAATTGTAGGCACGCATCTGGTAAAAACTTAATATTCGTGTGTATATTGGGTGATACTACAAAACAATGAAAGTTTGGATCAGACCTGATGATGGAGACGACAGAGAGTCAAGGGAACTCCACATCGGTATGTAGGAACTTCGAAGTGTTTGGGCTTATTTCATTCGTTTTGACGAAACCTTTACACCGAAAGCACTAAGTTTTATTAAATAGGCCCCAGTTCATAACACAACATCACGCCGGTACGCTGTGAATGGGTACGCAGGTACCACTAAAAAGTGGAAAATAAAAAAACTTTTATACAAAAAATATATCCGACCTCCAAAAACAAAACACTACAAAGTATAAAATAACTTTAATTTTGGAAGTCGGTGCAAAAACCGAAATAACCAAAAATACTGTTTTTGGAAATCGGTTATATTTTTGTAAAAAAGTTTTGTTCTGTAGCGGAAGGAAAATTTCCCATGGTTTAACCGTGTTGTTGGAGGTTGTTTAACCGAGAAATATTATTGCCAAGCTTTAGTAACTATTATTAGTTTGTTATTATCTCAGTGGCTGCAGTAATGACTAGTTGACAATTCTTAGTCATTATGTCGTTTAAAGCCTGGACGCGTTAGTATGCAACTTATTTATCAAACACTTATTTGATCCCGCCGGTGCACACAGTGATGCATCGGTAACATCACAATGATGACATCACTGCCTCTAAAAATGCTCACAACCATAGTTATACGGGGGAATATGATGTTGTCATTGTTTTGCGGTTAAGATAGGAAGACTTACTTTAAGGCTTGTATACATGCCAATGGCCTTGTGCATATAAACGGAGCTAGCTACTACTTTACGCGCCACTCCGCTACCCGCATTTTAAATTTATTTAAAAAAAAATAACAAAACCATATTATTTTCGTTTGTATTGCAAATCCGTAAATTTTTTTTTGAGTTTTGTTAAAAAATAAAGGAGTAAAATGGTTTCATCTCAACGATTTCGAGGTGATTTGGTGATTTAGTTTTCTTATTATATGATACCGATATATAAATTTTGGCTAAACTAAATTACGTAACATGTAGATTACTACCTATTTTTCAGATGTAATTTCTCAGTAAATGCCGACGAAAAGTTGCTTCATCTGCACGCTTTTAAACATTTCTCGAGAGAGCAGCCTTAATAGGACCCAATCTCACTAAGTATTCACACTGCAAATCTATAATGCTGTTCGGGTAACCTTCTACAACTCCTACATTTGATAAGTTCTTTAAGATAAAATAATCGTGTGGAATAACTTGGATTTTTTAATATTAAAAAATGTGAAATATCCTTACTAATATTATAAATGCGAAAGTAACTCTGTCTGTCTGTCTGTCGCGCTTTCACGGCAATACTATTGAACCGATTTAAATGAAATTTGATACACAGATAGTCTAGAGCCTGAGAAAGGACATAGGCTACTTTTTATTCCGAGAGTATCCTTCTTTTTCAGTTTGTGAAATATCTCTTAAATCGGTCCAATATTGGAGGTGAAAACAGTCGAGAGCCAAACCTCGAATTATGACTTTTTACACACAAAGTCTCGCCGCCTGCATTTCCTTTTAATTTGAGCCTGCATAATACAAAGCAATTCCAACATGAACGGACAGTGAGCAGGCGCCTTAATTTGATGTAACTCTTTTAATTATTCCAGTGTCGATGCCACGAGGAATAGATAGATGATATAAGTATGTGACTAATAATATCAAATGAAACTAGAAAACAATTAACAGTACTAGAGCACGATTGTGATACATTGGAGACTGTATTCAATCACTGATTTATTTTAGTTGAGTAGGTTTAAAACGTCATGTAGGTATATTCGTGACTTTATAGATGCAATAGGTAGGTCTAGGTTAAAAGAAAAGTGCGAGTCCGTCTCGCCCACCGAGGGTTCCGTACAAATTTGTAGGACCATGTGGCACTTTAAATAAAGACTATATTTTTTTATGATTTAATTACAAATGTATAGTTTTCAGACTGTTCTCTATACCTGTTGCATAAGAAGGTATTACTTGCCATATTTTGTAGTTCTAGGTCAACGGGAAACCCTTTACATTTTGATTCCCTTGAGAGTGTCGAAATATACGTTTTTTTGCGGCATAAACGGCCGTATCTTTTTTATATTAACATAGAAGCTTGATTTTTTTACAGCTTCAAGGGGCCGTAGACCTTAGTATATGGTCTTAATTTCAACTCGATTACTCCACGCGTTCTCGAGATAAAGGGTCTTGACAGACAGACGGACGGACGGACAACAAAGTGATCCTATAAGGGTTCCGTTTTTCCTTTTAATGTACGGAACCCTAAAAAGAAGTACTATAGAACCCATACAAATATTAATAATTGTGTCAATGTCACTAACAAAGAAAGGGCATTATAAAACCGAACGAACTGCATTTCTTACAGATACGGAGTTCATTTACATTGACATTTCGACAATTGATCAATCAGCACCAAACGGTTATCAAGTACCAGTGTTTGATTGAAGACGAATTAAGTGACAGTGCAACCAGTTTGATCACCCTTGTTCCACAGCAATAATAATAAGGCCGATGCTTTGACGATTAATCGATCAAGTATTGTTGTTAAAATTTAGCTATTAGTCGCAGTTATAATCCGGTGAGTACCTACCTCATAACTCACCTAGTTTTAAGTCACCAAATCAACAATACTGTATTGCATGTTGTGCTTACCTGTAAGGGTTTGGTACACTAGTCCATAAGTTTATTGATGTATCTTTATAACCATGTATACTTCTATTCAATTGTTGGTAAACCAAATAAATAAAATAAAATAGGTATTGAGCAAAATCGAGTGTTAGAGACAGTTGTACTGAGGAGAATCAAAGATGAAATATTTTAGGGTAACCCCAAGATCTGGAGGACATTAAAAGGGTTAATTTTACTTCTAGGCAACATCATTGAACTACCAGGGTTGCGGAATTTGATCGAAACAGTCACCGCGGCCCTGGGGGGCTACTCTCTAAGCCCGAAGTCCGTAATTTCGGGCTTAGTTGCGGGCGTATTCTACTCCGTATTACCACTAAGAATTAATGACAACACAATTTGACAGCTACTGTGAAATCGTGCTGTTTTTCATTCTTAGTTCGGGTTCGGGACTAATCATAAGTCCGTAGGTGATACGGAGAAGAATACGCCCACAACTAAGCCCGAAACTACGGACTTCGGGTTTAGAGAGTAGCCCCCCCGGAACGCAAAGGGCACTAGGAGGAACACGGATGAGTTTTAGTCAGTAAGAATCTGACACTCCCTTCTGCTCCGCCCAGAGCGGGAGAAGTCATTTAATGATTTCCCATCTTTAAGAAAAAGGCAAAATCATTGATTAGAAGAGGTAGTGATCCAACGCCAACCAACATGGGTAAAGTGGAGAAAGAAAAAGAACACTCGAAATCGATGAACCAAATAAAAGTAAAACAGATTCCGCTAGATCCACCCTTACACTGATGATAATCTACCACCGTCTCCGCTAATACCGAGTTCCTTACAGTTGCCACAAAGTTCACGAGCGAGTACAGTCGCCGACATAAATCAGGTGTGCGAGCGACATGCGACTGATACTGTCGCGATCGGAATGTCGCAACCGCCGCTTGCGACGGAAGAGATGTCGCGATGCGTCTGCAAGAGTGGCCTGCCGTGTAAACAGGGCCACAACTAGCACGGGGGTTAAATTCTAATTACCTACGTTATCCGTGGAATTGGTTGAAATGGGGTGAATACTGGCAAGCTTATTATGAACGAGGAGGAAATGCTGACACCAAATAAATAGAATACGAATAAAATGATGGTACATGTACTTGACTAGATATGGGTAAACGTTGTTTCTTATAGAATACTAGCTTCTGCCAGCGGCTTCGCCCGCGTGGTCCCTAGGGAACATACTCCCGAGATAAAAAGTAGCTTATGTTTTTCAGGCTCTAGACTAATTGTGTACCAAATTTTATTTAAATCGGTTCAGTAGTTTTGACGTGAAAGCGCGACATACAGACAGACAGAGTTACTTTCACATTTATAATATTAGTAAGGATGGCGAAGAAGATATGCTGCATAAAATTGAAAAAAAAGGGATTAAAGTGGGAAAATAATGACGAAGAAAACTGTTCATCGAAGTTCTAGGTGCGAGAGAGCTAGGAGCAATATAAAACGAACAGTGCTTTGTTTTTCGCAACGATAAAATATTTTCTTTACCACTTATTACGGCATTGGGTTGAGTGCAATTCCTTTTAAAAAAAACCGATAAAAAAAACTTCACAACAGAGCGAGGTAGAGGACTTAAGAGGAGATTAGGGATTAAAATCTAAACGACGATCGCAAAGATGAAATTAATCTGAGTGGATGGTCAGATTGGCATCAAAAGGTTTTCAATATCGCGCAGTATTGTGGATTACTAATTGATATGAATATATGAACGCTCACTTAATGAAACGGAATTATTTTTTTTACAAAAAATGTAACCGACTTCCAAAACAAAACACGACAAAGTATAAAATAAGTTTAATTTCGGAAGTCGGTGTTTTTGGTTATTTCGTTTCTTGACTTTTTCACTTTTTAGTGGTACCTGCGTACCCATTCACAGCGTACCGGCATGATGTTGCGTACCCATTCACAGCGTACCGGCGTGAGGTTATGTTATGAAAATAAAACTTACTAAGTGTTTTCGGTGTAAAGGTCTCATCAATACGAATAAAATAAGCCCAAACACTTGGTAGTTCCTACATACCGATGTGGAGTTCCCTTGACTCTCTGTCGTCTCCATCATCAGGTCTGATCCAAACCTTCATTCTTTTGTAGTATCACCCGATATACACACGAATATCAAGTTTTTATTAGATGCGTGCCTACAATTTTCGAGAATTGCCCTCGTTTTCTCAGGATTTCCATCATCAGATCCTGACGTGGACATACTCTTTCATATAAAAAAAGATTCATCGAAATCGGATCATAAACGACGAAGTTATCCGTTATATATACGCTGTCAAATTGAGAACCACCTTCTTTAGAAGTCGGTTAAAAACGGAAGTGTCTAGAAGAGAAACATCCAACTTTCTACTAATATTATAAATGCGAAATTTTGTGAGGATGGATGGATGTTTGTCAAAACGCCTGAAAGGATCTTCATGAAATTTATCACAGAGGTAGATAATAGCCTGGAATAACACATGTAGGCTACTTTTCATCCCGGAAATATGTTCCCTAAGGATCACGCGGGCGATGCTACTGGCAGAAGCTAGTATTTAATATATCGTTTGATTAAATCTTCATTAAGATTATTATATCAGAGATGAGGCAATAATCAGATTAGTGCGCTCTGATGCGTTATTACGTTGTAGCACATAATTAGATATCTAAACGATCGCGATGGCTAGTTGAGTAGATATTGACTTAAGTAATATATATTCTAGGAGTACATATAGCTGTCCACCCTTGATCCACCTAAATACTCCACGAGTAAGACACGCACCAAACATATATGTCATATTATCACTGTTTCTACACATTCGGCCTCCACTCCACGATGAGGTTATCTGGGTTCGTCCAAACATTGACTGGTATACTTATCGGTACTTTAATGTACCAATATTGCCAATTTAATATAATACCCTATTACGGGTAAGAGAGACATCCATTGTGGATAACTCGGAAAATGTACCGGAACACGCAAACCTGGGTATTCAATTTCATAGTGAAACTTATTTTTATGTCAGCGTACTTATTCTGATCACGAAAACCGAAATTGATCACTTTTGTATAGAGTTTTTGTATACTATTTTTAGTATTATGACTAGTTTGCTGTGCATTCTTAGAGGGTTGCTTGATTCTTTGACCTCTATGTTGCGATAAAAGCAAATAAAGTTGTTATATCTTTTGTATTGAACTGTTTTTCGGATTTTTCAAACTTCACTTTTTTACTATTGATAGGCACGCGTTTGACAGTGGTCAAACGACACCATCATCGATTACCAATAGGTGAGATAGTGATCTCACCTGTTGGTAAGCGATGATGTGGTCGAAGATGGAGCACGCTTGCCTAGAAGTAACTTATTCACCTTTGACTTAAAGAGTCTCAGGTTGTAGCTATCAGGAAACACAGACTCTGGCAGGGAATTCCACTCCTTAGCTGAAAATGGAAATGAGCCATTCACACGAGCTTCTTTCTATTAATTTTTGACGGGGTCGTGGTCATGGCTGACCGAGGAGTAGATAACGGAAGGCCTATGATGACTTCTTAGCGATTTGGCGTGAAGCGTGAAGAAATCCAACAAAGAGAGTAATGCCCACGAGAGGCCCATTATCCTCACATATAGAAGCAATCAAAGATAATGTTAACAAGATTTTTGTAATACATCACATGGTTTAAAGGAGTTTCTCGCTCGTTCTTCTCCATAGAGATCGCTTTGGAACGTGCAAATAGCTTCATGTTTTTGACTGACCGACTTTGACAATTCAAAAATGCCTGTAAATGGTTTATTTGAAATATACGATTTGATTTGATTTGAGGGACAGTTCAGGTTGACAAAATAGTTGTTAATTTATCTGTATGCGACTTGTCTATACCCATACTCTTTGATCAAGTATTCGACTGTCATGGTAGTCCTTCGTGAGGGACGTAGAAAAGACTTTCTGATTTGCGTGAACACAAAGGTTTGATGAAAAGAATTGAATACCAAGGGAAACTCTTCAAATTAGGTTAATAACATTGTTGGTATAAAGTTTTAAACCAGTTCCATAACTATTATTGCGAACGATGTCGTTTATAAATGACTTGAATTATTTGAACTCGTTATGTAATGGCCTCGCTGCAAATATTTACCTTTCAGTAGATATATTTATAACTAGTTGCCGCCCACGGCCCCGTCCGCGTGAATGTCGAAAATTATCCCAAAAGAACACACTTCCAGGATAAAAAGTATCCTATGTATTATTGCAGACTGTAAACTACCTCTGTGCTAAATTTCATCAAGATCCGATCAGCCGTTCTGACGTGATTGAGCAACAAACATACATCCATCAAACTTTCGCATTTATAAGTATATATATATTAATATTAGTAAAACAATCTAATATATGAAAATCTCGTATCACGGTGTTTGTTACCGAACTCCTCCAAAACGGCTCGACCGATTTTCATGAATTTTTGTGTGTATATTCGGTAGGTATGAGAATAGGTGGTAGGGTATTTATGGCAAAACAACGTTTGCCCAGTCAGCTAGTATTAGTATAGAGTTTTATGGTTATTTTAAGATTATCCAAAGAAGTTTTTGGCTATTGTTTTGGGCTGTTTACGAATATTTTTGTAAATAAATTGAATAAAACAAACAAAATGTGGCGACGCTTGGGAGATCCCTATGCCCAACAGTGGATGTCTTTCGGCTGAACAGATGACAATTAAAATCACTGCACGTTTTAAAAAATGTTTTTTTTTTATTTGTTACACATTTCACTCCATCCTATCATAATCCGCGATGTCCCCGAACAGTTTATTTATTTTACTGCGCTACAGATAAGCAAGAAATTATTGTGAGCTCAATAGACAGCATGCAATTATAATGAATACCAACTAAATATCGATTTGCGACATCACGCAAGCATAGAGCAGGGCTAAAAATAATGTAGAACTATCGATAAATAAATTTGTCCCGTATTATTCTACCATCTTTTATGGTTTAGTTTCTATAAAATTTCAAGCTCACAATTTACCGTAGGTGATTATTATTGATTCCTACAGTAGTGCTTCAGTTAGGCTAGCAGCTTATAATATTTTGGAATTAAATAGCGTCTTCATAAACGCGCTTTAATTATTTTGTACCACGATATTTTCTGTCTTCATTATGATAATTGTGGTTGCAATTTGTACCTGGAAATATATTAATATTTTATTTACAATCCCTGGAAATAATTAAATTCAACTTAGAACATTGCATGAATGTAATATATACCAACAAAATGGATAACAAGAATAGAGTAATAAATATTTCACCATTTTTAACGATGATATATTAAATCAACTAAAGAACATATTCAATATAATAAGATAATTTATTAGTTCAGATTGAATGTTTTGTTTCGTTAATCAAAGGTCACAAGTTACAGATTAATAGTAACGAAGATATTTTGACGTTGTTATTTTGACCCCGATCCCTACTACGTTAAGTTAACATCAAATATTAACATAAGTTTGTAACCCCGTGATATCAGTTACTACCTACCTAGCAAACGCCGATTAAGAACTGATTTAGGCCATTCATTATAGTAATTAATCAACAAAATAAATTAACAAACAATTTGTTAATTTATCTGGAACTATTTAAATGTTTGAATTATTTAAACTCTCATTGTAGTATTATTTAGATGAATGGCAATTGCCACATCTTGGAACTATATCCAGCTGTTACAACATAATACGTAGGACCGGAGTTAATAATAGGTATAGCAGATAAAAACCCAGTCGTTAAAATTGATAATGGAGCCAAAATACTTTACTGATTAACTTATAATAATTGTTTTTATGTAGTCACGTGTGGAAAATCATTACTGTTCGTTGAAGATGTTTTAAATTAGATACATAAGTTATTTGTTTATGAAATACTTTTTAAAAAATGGGCCATTTTATGGCACATTTTTAACGTTATCGATAAATGTATGTCCCACCACTAAACGTTTAACCCTAAACGATGCACCCAGGGGTCGAATAGTCTTATTATAATGAATATTATGTTTTGGATTTTATGACCCTACTTATTATGGATTATGTGGAATGTTAAAATGTTTAGGGTAAGCAGACATCGTGTCATTTGATGTCACAATACTTAATCGTTTTCTTTTGTAAACAAACTTTTCGTTTCAATTTGTTGTTTGTAAAATTAAAATTCTATTTTTGTAATAAATTTTTTCCCAATAGTGGGATTGTAAAGCCGAACCGTGAAAAATCGCGTTTTTTATATTCCATTTTTTTTACAAATTAGTTTCCCTAACCGAAGGTTCATTTGTATGTATTTGTCACCGGAAAATAGCAGACACCGTAAGATTGTAAAATATCGCGTGAAATTGTAAACTATTTTTCCCCAATAAGGCACGTATATATTGGGAAACTATCGAATGTGGATGGGATTTATTGTATTCAAAATGTTATGATCACAATATATCGAGAAAATATAATCTAAAACGGAGTTGTTTGCAATTCTCCGGTGCCATATCCAAAGAACATCTGTTTACAAAATATGAACACATGACACAGGGTGTAATTAATTAAACAGATCATCTTGAAATTAAAAAACAAAGCGTCATCATCACCGAGAATATACGATACGTGTCCGTTAATAATTATAAAGTTTTTTACAGAGCTTTTCAGCCTGATTAATGATTGTCGCTGAAATAATATTGAAACTTGACTCTTTTGAACGCTTTTTAAGGACGAGAATTGGCCTCCTGAGGCCTTAAAAAAAAAACTATAGTGTAATCTATTTATTTCAGAAATAAATTCTATAACCAGATTTGTTATTATTATTTATATATTATTGCAAAATTTTTAGTGGGATTTTTTATAGTACTCGATCGCGTTAACGTAGTCGGCCGCTACGTGAAATTGTATAGAAAAAAAAGGTTTTCCGTTATTTTATTTCTTTTTTATAAAAAAAAAAAACGTTACCCCACACTAGGAATTTCTCCTGTATTGTGGGTGCGTTTACAAACACATAAATACACATACACGAACAGCCAGACCCGGATTCCGAAATAATTATCTGTAGGCCATACAAAAATTTGTTCCGTACGGGAATCGAACCCGCGACACGCAACACAGCAGTCAATCGCGCCACCACTGCGCCAACCGTGTCGTCAAACCGTGTCGTTATTGTCACCAGACGACGCTTATTCAATACTAGTGGACGTCACGCGGTTTAACCCGCGTAGCTCCCGTTCCCGTGGGAGTACGGAGATAATAATTATATAGCCTATGTTACTCCTTGATAATGTAGCTATCCAATGCTAAAAGAATTTTTCAAATCGGTCCAGTAGTTTCGGAGCCTATTCAAATCAAACAAACAAATCTTTCCTCTTTATAATATTAGTGTAGCCAATTTGAGGTTTACGTTAACGCAATCGAGTACGTTAGCAGACTCGCACTAAAGCCACTGAATGTAAAAAGTTCGACATTATGATTTATCACAAAACTGCCAGTCTTTCCCCATTGCATATACAATTTACAGGCTTCCAGCTTCCACACATATGTAGTTCTAGGGTAAAAAGAATCCCATTTTGTGTCAGGCACTTCTTATGATACGCTGTGCTGTCATCCCGGATAACTTGACCCCGATCGACTAGTGTTTGGTGGCACACGATTAGCCCTTATAAAGGCCATCATGTCGGTTTTAAGATAGAACTATCACCATGGCGATTTTGAGGTTTGTATCTACTGACTGACAAGCATTTGGGATTATAATGACGTTGAGATTTAGAGGTAGATTTGGATTATATTATCTTGAAAGTGTTCAAGTTTTAACATTCAACGTTTTTTTTTAAAGCCTTTAAACTAATACATGATATGGATAGTTTAATAATTTAGTAATAGATTTTAATTTCATTTTTATTATTAAGCTCACATATCTATATTTTAATATATACATAAACAACTATACTAATTATCAAGAAATTATGTACAAACGCGTATAGTAACAAAATTAATCATTGGGCATCAAAAAAATAATCCACATCGTTGTCAATGGCAAATGTGCCTAAATTGAGTTATAACGCAATGACATTGTTGACAGTTATTTTTAATTAATTCGGTAATATATATTTTTAACCGACTTTCAAAAAAGGAGGAGGTTCTCAATTCGGTGGTATTTTTTATATGTATGTACACCGATTACTCCGAGGTTTCTGATCCGATTTGTGTGATTCTTTTTTAGTTTCATGCAGTATACTTGCCATTACCATAAAAATTTGATTCAGTTTGGTTCAGTAGTTTTTATTCTATGAGCATTTTTGCTTATTTCAATTTCTGCGTTGACAAAGACGTCGTCCAAATATCACCACATAAAAATAAAAAAAAAAAACGTTTTACAAAAAAATATAACCGTCTTCCAAACAAAACACTACAAATAATAAAATAACCTTAATTTCAGAAGTCGGTGTTAAAAAACAAAGAAACAAAACCAAAAACACCGACTTCCGAAATTAAGGTTATTTTATTCTTTGTAGTGTTTTTTATTAATATTTTAAGGTGAAAGTAATCATATGAACAAGTTTTAGCCCGGTATCAACTTAAAAATATGAAAAAAAAACAGACGGTTTATAAATCTATTTTCGCATTAATTTACAATAGGAACGGCAGTGTTTAAGGAACACGCTCAGAAAGATTACCATTAAATTAAAAATCGTCCTGTAGTTTAAAGACTAGCATATCTACACTAATATTATAAAGAGGAAAGATTTGTTTGTTTGTTTCTTTGAAATGAATAGGCTCCGAAACTACTGGACCAATTTGAAACATTATTTCAGCAATGTTTAGCTACATTATCAGGGAGCAACATAGGCTATATTTTATCCCCGTACTCCCACGGGAACGGGAACTACGCGGGTGAAACCGCGTGACGTCCTCTAGTATTGTATATTTTTCCGACTTAAAAATACATTAGATACAAATTTTACACTACAGACATAAATTCCATTATTTACTTCAAAATACTTCTACAGTTCCGTTTCAGCTCAACATACTATAGCTATTACCGTTATTCTGTCTAATTATAGTGTACAACACGGTATTATGTTATCAATATACTTAGTTCATCTTAGTGCACACATAATGCGACTCTGGAACTAAATCTAGAGTGATCCGTTTATATCTAGAGATAGAAGATAGGTAGGGATTGTCTCAGTAGAATTTTAGTCAAGACCTATTTAGCTGTTACTGTATTTAGATTCCTTGACCGCAGTAAGACATCTATTTTGGGTTAATATATTAGTGGATTTTAGTTTAAGAGGCTTGGACTGTTGGAGTGTTATTGACAACCCAAGATGACCGTTCTGTTTTAAGCTCTAAATTTAATTTTGTCCAGTCAAAAATGGACTCAGTTATTTGAGATATAAAGCCACTTAATACCAGAATATTAGGACTTTTCAGTCTCGTATATTCGCCACATACTGGATCCTTCGATGCTTTCTTAAACATCCTCAAATAAAGCCAAAACCTTATTGATTATTGTGACAAAGAAACATTAAAGGAGGGTCGCTTCGCTTAACCTTGAGCCAGTCACCCTGAGGGAAGATAACTGGCATGTGTCCTGTCTTGTAAAGCGAACAACCTCAATCAAAAATCATGTTTATTGCGCCAGGTAACCCTCAGGCTCTGCTTTTCCGGTCAAAACAATGGTTTATTTTTGAGTTTACTTTGCTTACTGAGTGGAATGTAAAGGGTATTCGGGAACTAAACGTGCTCCCTATGACCTTCGAAAGTCGGTCGCTAGTTGAAGTTCGACCCTGTAACATTAAGTTTCGAAATACGATGAAGTATTTTTGATTGAGAATTTAATTGCGTAAACAAAAACTCAATATTTCTTCCTTATCTTGTACATAAACTGCATGTTCAAAAGGATAAGCCTATAAATTCCAAGACGTTGCAAATGCAATAACAGTGAGTGGTCTAGGAGCGGCTTGTAAATGATCACTAAAACATTTCACTAGCGAGGCTTTTTATTTAATTATGAAGCTAAGTAAGCCTTTCTAGGCTGTTAACGTTTAAAACTTTGCAGTTCGCTTTTTCCTGTAGAGCTATGTAGGTGTAAAGGTGAAGATAAGTAAGCCTAGTTTTCAAAGATAACAATAGATATCCACTGTAATTGTATCTGTCAGTTTAGTTAGCAAAGTTTGATAGGTTAACGCAGCTACCTCAAACTTGAGAGGGAGATCTCGACCTCTCTCCCGGCTCGCAGCAGGCGCACCGGGCATCGGAGGAGGATATGCTGCCCTCTACCGGCCCCCGCCATCTAGGTCCAGGGTCGGCGGACTTGGGGATGTCCGTCGCCCCCCATTCATCCAGACTCGAGGTTGCGGCGCGTGGTGTTCCTGTGCGCCCCTCTTTGACTTCGCGGGGGGAGTCAAACACCTCACTCCCCCCGCTGACCCGAGGTGGCCCGCAGAGGATTACGGAAGTCAAATAAGTTCCCGCAATCCCCGGCGTAGGTGAGAGATGGAACACCGGGGTGGTTTTAGTCAGTAAGAGTATGACAGACCCCTCCAGACATCCATGAGGATTTCCCCCGTTAATAAAAAAAGCTACCTCAAACTTGAGAGGCAAACCGATTGACGGTCGAATTCCTCCCAGTTATTATGCAAACAAACACGAATCAGTGTTTGGAGACAATTATAAATAACGACAGGGTATGCACTGGGCCAGCCTGTATCAATTTGTTTCAATCAAGCCGGGGGCGCCAGGACCCACAGACGACAATTAAGACAACTTAAATCTACAACCTTGACGAGACACTAAAATAAATTTATTATAGTTTATGTTTTATTCGATTAAATTGTATCAGCGGTGACATCATACGGATCATCTACGGTTTTACTTTATAATTGAGGATTCGTTAAAGTGGTATCAATGGCCTAGTGGCCTTCAGGAATTAAGAACAATTCATAAATAGTTGCTCTTGTTGTTATGTGGTGCAGCATATTACAGAAGCATTATATTTACTAGCTATATAGTTTTTTTTTTACTATTTATAGGCTCGCGTTTGACCACTATCTCACCTGATGGTAAGCGATGATGTGGTCGAAGATGGAGCACGCTTGCCTAGTTTACAAAGCCTGCCCTAGTGTTCCAAGTTATGACCTAACTCACAAACGAAGTGGGTAATAGTTGTCCGTCGTAATAACCAATCATCATAATTCATCTCCTAAAAGTTTAGTGTTGAACTTTGGCTTCAATAAAATATTGTTAGTCAATGTCGATAAGGTCGTCAATAGTAAAAATGATTTATGTATGATACTGGTAAAGTAACCGAGGTTACCCGAAGTTGCACATTTCAAACCTGGTTACCAAGACCTACCTGCATGTTTGTCTGACCACCTCCGTGCAATATTGTTGTACATAACTTTATGTAAAACTACAGTATTCTTTCAATAGTGTATTATTATATTGAAACAGCATCACGACAGAACATAATTCCTAGACACAGACTTGCTTGTCTACAAACAAAGGACCAGACAAAATCAAAACTGCTGAATCGAGGCTACAATTATCAGTGCTCAGAACCGACACGAGGAATGTTAAACTCATCATAATAAAAGAGTAGATGGCTTAATAACGGATGTTATGACAATATGGACACCGATACGTGGCACAATCAACACGTGATGACTCATATTGAGATTAGAGCACTTGAAGATGAAACTGTCGTTCAGTTAGATACAAGACAAAATGATGATTTGAATTAGGGAATATGCATGAAACAAATATTTATTATCTATAGAGTTTATCTAAAAATATACAAAAATATTATACTAATAGTGAAATTAGAATCAAAATTACTCGAAAAACAAACGAGACATAATAATTTTATTATATCTGTCCCCCTCGCGAAAACGCTGTTTTCTATGGCAGCTGTATAGGCGTCATGGACTTCGACGTCAAAGTTCATATCGGACTTTTCTTTCTAATTGTAATCTTTGACGCTTCAACTTCATCGCTAGTAAAAGTATTTAAAAAATAATTTCATGATTGTTTACTAGAGCTGATAAGTATTACACTATGCAAATAAAAATATCGCGTGGATATTCCCTATGTTTTACGTTGTTTTATTGAGTTAGTGTAGAACACTGTTTAAATATTGAGTCCAAACCACATGAAGATGAAGCCGTCATCCAGTGAGATACAAGTACTGTAAATAATTATTTGAATGTTAGGCAATATCAATAATCAGTTTATGTTCTGTAAGGTGGTAATATTCTATTCAGGCAGAATATCTATAACCTAAATATTAAGATTAAAATAAAAATAATTCGGATAGTGGCAAAACAGTGCTAATCAGAATGTGAAACTAGAGTTCAGATAAATCGATCCAAGAACGGAAATAGTAAGTATTGGATGAAGCTTTTGAATATACAACGTGACAGAAAAGATAATTTGACAAATAAAAAGAACAGAAATAAGAAAGAACAATCACGATCTTAGCTGACTTAAATTTGAGCGTCAAGTGACTTAATTAAACGACAGAAATTCCCGTATTTATCAACGGTTTTTTAAAGTATGTCAAATTACATATGTTGGTACAGAATCGCTAATATGTTAAGTTAGTGTAATGAAAGAGTATTTGCATCATCTGATATTTCATGAATGATCACTATTATAGCTAGTATATTTAAATAGACTCCAATCAAACTTAGTACAGAAGAGTATTCTCCAAACACAAGTCGAAAGCGATCGCACATCCACCGACAAACAGAAGCTTTCTATATTTAACTTTAGACCTGAACAGTCAAACCCTTATTCTACCGGAATGCGGCTATCCATTTCATAGGACATTAAAGGTCTTCAATGATTAAATTAAACGCGTATGTTGCGATGTTCAATATCGTTAATGTACCTCGTAATTGACTGTAAAGCTTCACGGTGTATTGATATTAATTTAGATTTTAATTAGTTGACTGCTGTATACGTGTTCTCTCGAATAAACACAAAACGGTGGGGTCATTGTACTTATCAGTATGAACAACTTTAACTATAGGACCAATTCTGAAATCGCGAAATGTACTGAACATCTGAATCTTTTTCGCGATTTCAGGGTTGGTCCCGTTTTAAAAGTTGTTCATAATGATGAGTACAATAAGCTCTTTTCAGGTAAGTATTGCGTTTATTCTGTTACACGTTTTGTAACTAACAGATAACCGTCGGTAAAACAATAATAAATTTATTGAGCCATTTTTACAGAAAATTCTTATTGATACTTAATACTAAGTCGGTAATTGTAACAAGTTGAGTTTAACATAAAATTACACCGAATCGTTAAACGTACCAAGGGTAAAAGGGGTTCGAACTTTTTTGAACGGGAGCTGATATAGCGCCCCGTCGCCAGTTTGATATTTTTTCAAAATCGCGGCGTACGATGTAACATGCATGTACGGGTAGAGGACATTTTAAACAAAAAAAAATTAAGCAACATGGTGCCCTAAAGTGTCACGTTGCCGAGATATTTGAAGGTAAAGTTACCATTTGAGAACAATAAAAATCGTTAAAAATGAACTTATCACATGCTTATATGCAGTAAATGTTATAATTTTAGGCTCGATTTAACCATTTATTCAAATTAAACACTATTCTTTTGCGGAGTTCTTAATAAAGTGGTTTTCACGTGTTTTTATTTTTACTTTCTTCCAAAAAAATATAAAATCAAGCTGGGAACTATTATTTGAAAATAATTTAATGCATATAAGCACATAATTAAGTAATTTTTAATGATAGTCATGATGTCACATGGTGACATTACCTCGAAATATTTCAGCAACAGGACTATTTAGGCCATCACGTTGCTAATATTTTTGAAGTGAAAACTTCTTTAGCGGCGTTGAGCACTTTTTCTGTAATGGGTATAAAATCTTAAACTCGCGTCAGGGTCACGTGATGCTGATCGAAAAAGCGTAAGACGGACTCGCGTCAGGGTCACGTGATGCTGATCGAAAAAGCGTAAGATCGAGGGGAAGGGAGATGAACTAGTATCTCCCACTCTTTCTACCGTGCCTGAGTGTGCTGCTCCGCTTAGGCGGCACAGGGCGCTTGCGCGAATGTCCGTCTGTGTTTATGTACAGCGTGCCACGCGTATCCAAGGATACGAAATTACGGAATTACGAAATTATGGATGAAAGTTGATTTTTCTAAGAGATAAAAATTAATGTAATATATAAATAAATAACGATATAATATTATGAATAATAACATGTAAATTGTCATATTTGTGTACGATAGCGCAATAAATAAACATTGTATTCTACCTCATAAATGATAGTATTTTTGTACTTATAATTAAACACAACGTAATTTTTTGTTGTTTTTATGGTTCGTTTTGTTTATGTCAGGAACTGTGTCAAGATTGACATCTGTCACTGACAGTCGCTGTCGCGGCCACACGTCAGTGTCTTTTTGTTTATTTTGTTGTCGGTGGTTTGTCTATGATGTGACCGCGACAGTAAGGATGTATTATTTACATGTTTTCACTTCTGCCGGCACTCCCGGAGTGCTATTTTTTTTTTGTTTGTTGAAGTGTCCTCTACCCTATATAGATGTTAGATCGTGTGCCGCAACTTTGCAAAAAAAAAAAAATGGGGGCGGGGGGGGGCTATGCCAGAATGGATCTATGCCCTTTGGGGCCTATATCTTAATCAATAATAATATAATTATTCAATCCATCAGCAGAACGCTGCTTGGCGCCATAAATAATAACATTGTCCTATTGGTGAGTACTACAATAGATACTTGCGTGAATGGCGCATTTACCTAAATATTATAAGGATAATGCAATGGCTCTATTTTGACGGTAAGTTTAGTTCAAGAGCCTGTAGTATTGTAAGCCAAGTATTTCGATACGGCGGCAGTACTTGAATCGTCGCCCACGAATGAAACACTTCAGATTCCTTACATTGTACATGTTATACTCATACGACGGCCTATATGATTTGGATGCTATGTTTACCGGTTGTTAAATAGGTCAAATTAATGCGAAGCCAATGGAATATAAAAAGCGGAGAGTTAGGGCACGTCTAGCCTACCTCGCAAAAAAAATCCCCCTTATCCCTCAAAATACAGTGCTATAATAATAGGTAGATTTAATGTCAATATTACTCATTCTTTATTAAAATTACCACAGCTTTCTGTCGAAGTGACAAGATATCAAACGATTGTCGAAAAGTTGAAATTGTATTCGATTGACTTATGTTATCGAAGTGTCACATATCTGACAGACAACTTTTTGGCATTTCGACAATCGCTATGAATTAAGAATGTAACCGCGTTCTATCAGCGATGAAGATTATCGAAATGCCAAAATATAGGAAAGGGGTTGATCACGTGACATTTCGACAACGTTTTTTGATCCCAAGCATTTTTGACGTTTGACATTTTTGACAATTGCTTCCGACACGCTAGCGCTGATAGTTTTTTTTTTTTAGTACTGACATAACTGTCACAATTTCGCAACAAGTCTTGTTTAATAAAGCAGATAATGTATGAATTAAACTTTATACGATAATGTATGAACAAAATTGTAGAATTGTGGGGTTGTCGCTTGTCACCAGTCAGTTTTATTAAACAGGCCCATGGTCTCAGTCCTTTTTTTAAGGATGGGAAATCATCAGATGACTCCTCCCGCTCTGGGCGGAGCAAAAGGGAATGTCAGACTCTTACTGACTAAAACACATCCGTGTTCCTCCTAATGCCCTTTGCGTTCCTGAACCGCGGTGACTCTTTCCAATAAATTCCGCAACCCTGGCAGGCCCTGGTCTCAGTCCTAGGAGTGGAATTAAAATGTGTTTATTTCTCGCACTGCAATCACGATAACATTAGAACTTCATAGTACAGCCTAAGATCACTTTCCTCATTAGGTGCATCACTTACGTTTTGGTTATCAATCTGAAATGCTACAGAGGCGCCACTTAAGTACGGAGCCGCTTTTAGTCTCAAGCACCCCTAACCAAATAATTATGTCATGGCTTATAAATAAAATTCTTATTTACTTATGAGAAAATATTAAGAAACACTATAAAAAAAACTGCGTTTCTCTTGGGAAGTACGTTATACTGAAATCCCGGCTGCCATTTGAAGATCTTTCTAAGACGTTTTCGATAGTCACAAGCCCGAATGTCTAACCATTTTGCTGTTGTTACCCAGTTACTGGGTTGAAGAGGTCGGACAAAGTATTTAGTTAGGAAGCCGACCCCAGCATGGTTCGGAAAAGGCTAAGCAGAGTGATTAAGATAAACTTTTTTAAATACATCATGTAACAGAATAAATGCAATCCTCCAGACGTCATTGTACTCATGCATCATTATGGAAAACTTTTACTATGGGACCAACACCGAAATCGCGAAAAAAATCCACTGCCCCATACATTTATGTGCGCATAACTCGACAAAATTTACTGAACAGCTGAATATTTTTTCGCGATTTCGGTGTAGATCCCATAGTAGTAAAAGTTGTTCATAATGCTGAGTACAATGACCCATTTTCAGGAATTGCGTTTTTTCAGTCACATGTTGTGCGAATACAAATCGTTTGCAGCTTGACTGCTGATAACTATCACCCCTGTAGCATATAACAGACTACGGTGGTCAGCTTATGGACGGAGAGCGTGGGAGGCTGTGAAATTGGGCGAATGACGAGTGTGCCTATTCTAGTTTAACCTACTGGTAGTTCTCGAAAACAGAGCTATAAAAATGGTGACTCGTGTTGAAGTATAAACAATTTATCACACACAAACACAATAGCGATTACATTTTGTTCAAGTTTATTTTCTCTCTATAATTTACCCAATACGATAATTGTGGCGTCTCATTCTACTCAACTTGTTCATCATTTTTGTGCCCTTGTCAACCATTTTGTCCTTCCCGGTCTGTTCTGTCAACATCTCACCGTGTAAACAAAGTGGAGTGAGTATGAAGTGAATTGTCATTCCATCTTGTATGTATGATTTGACAGCTTACTTCACCAACCTTAGGTGTGTCTACAGAATCGCTCAACTGAGTGACTTCATTTTTTTTCTTAAACATTTGTTTAAGCTTCAATTCTCAGAATCTGGATTACTGAATTTAAAATTTCATGTTTAGTGTTTATCAAACCTTACTTCAGCCAGAGAATCAGGCAAGCGGTATTTAAATTGAAACAGACGTAACTCCAAATAATCAATTCATAAGCCGGTCATAAGCCTCTGCCACTTTTAAGTGTCAATTACGAAATGAAATAGAACACTGGTCCAACAATTACCAACAATACTAGATTATTAATAGTAGTTTATATAAATAGGGCATCTTCGTGTGTCGAGTGCACTCAAACGATTTACCGACACTTATGTATAATCGACGCTGCCGGCCGACTTGCATAATTGCAAACATATGAGTTCAAGTACCCTGTGTTATGGCTGATGGATTGTACTCATTGTACTTTTAAGTTCGCGGTATTATTGAAGCCAGAATTTGGCTCTGAATACTTTGAACAGCTTAAAACCTACCGGCTCACCTTAGTAATACATAAACTTTTCCTCTTCATAATTTTCACCTTGTATTAAAATGTCACTAAGATGGCATATGAATGAAACTATTGTCATTTTATGACTTGAAAGTGATAATCAAGAGCTTTCTTTTATTTATTTTTTTTGTATTTTGAGGTTTTTACAAGACATATTAGGTACCTTCTTCTTAAAACGTTGATTATTAGAAAATGGTTTACGGACGATAATTTTACGTGATAACGTCATAAGAAAACAATTGAATTCTTAACAAACAAGCCGAACGCTTAGCCCGATCGTGCCTCTCTATCGCTTGTTCCGCGCTCTCGCTTGCACGCTTGGCTCAGGTGGAACGTAACACTTTTTCGTGCGTGAAGCCAGCGTTCATCGATTTATAAGACGTTATCACGTCAAAAAAAAATTTTTTTTTAGAAGAGTCAACTCGTCAACTCGATTTCTTTTTATGAAAAGTCGCTACACACGAAGTTGAAATTGATGTCAAGCGTAACTATTAATAATAAATACACATAGTAAATCCCTTTATAATGATATGCTGGAACTTATTTTTATAACATCTATTATATTATTATTGTTTATTCTCACAAATAAACTTTGAATTTCGATTTTGTTTTTTTTTTGAAATTCCATCTGCTGTAATGATTTTCAAAGGGTCTAAAGTGTAAGTGGGTTGACATGCGCAACCCAAAGGTCAAGTGATCACTCAGCAACATTTTTAACTTTTTAACTATCGCTGCTACAGAACTTTGAATAAAGAAAAAAATATAAGTTCCCTAATTTCACTTTCTTGTCAGATTCTGAAGTATTCTTGCCGCGTTTTTCTTCTAGAGTAATCAGTATTGTAGAAGAAAATTTACAATTGAAATAATTTATTTACTTATTCTAATGATTACAAATACCTAAATGAAACAAGTTGGTGGTGCACTTAAACTAATATAGTGTAAGGATTAATTGTGTCTATAGCGGATCACACAGGCTCTATAAATATGCCAATCAAGACTATAATTAGACATGGATGGTCCACTTACCTTCTTCTCCGTGTTCTCGACCGAACCCGAAAAAGAGGACGATATGACTGCCGGTAGTAGGTATATAACTTACGCAATATTTCTTAAGGGGTAATTGTACTCATCTTAAACAACTTTCATTATGTGAGCAACACTGTAATCGTGAAAAAAAATCGACTCCCTCATACACATATTTGCGCATAACTCGACAAAATTGTGCTGAACAGTAGATTTTTTTTCGCGATTTCGTGGTTATTCACACAGTAAAAAATGATCATAGTGTTGAGTACAATGACTTAGAGGTATTTACGTTTATTCTATTATACGCTGTATAACATTTACTATTCTAGCCTCAGATCATGGCATCTACAAGAGATGGCATTACTAGTTATGCTCGCGTAAGTTACGTTAGGCGTTTCCACAGTTAGTGGCGTAGAATTGTCACTGGCATTCAGGGTCAATCTGTGACACGCTTGTTTTAAATCAACCGTTTGAATACAAAAGGGGTTTAATTGTCCCTATTGGGACTACTTCTCCGTGGTTTGTTAATTAACTTCTTCTTTCTTCATGGCAGAAGAAAGGACAAATGTTTTTTCTCATGCCAAGCCATTGTTCCCTGCTGCTGATGGTGAAACCTGTCATAAGATCGGGAACTTACCACGGCTAGGGCAGCCAGCCTCATCAGCTCCGTCGTAGCAATCGGTGAAGCCGTCGCAACGACGGGATTGCTCCACGCAACGAGTCTCGTCACAGCGGATGTGGTTCGGGGGACAATCTGCGGAAATTTGAGGACACTGTAGTCATATCTTACTGATAGATTTCATTCTAATGCTAAGCCTTGTTGATTAGTGTTCTCAACAGAAATAGGTATCGTCCAAACAAACATCATACATACTAAGCCTATTTCATATACAGCCTGTAACAGAATAAACGCAATACCTCCTAAGGAGTCATTCTACTCATCATTATGAACAACTTTCACTACGGGACCAACACTGAAATCGCGAAAAAGAATCGACTACCCCATACACTTATGTGCTTATATGTATATAACTCGACAAAATGTACTGAACTGCTGACTTTTATTTGCGATTTCAGGTTTGGTCCCATTATAAAAATTGTTCATAATGACGTGTACAATTACCCCTTAAGAGGTATTGCGTTTATTTGGTTACACGTTACTACACTGCAGATACACTGCAGATTTTTTTTCCGAAGTCCTGAGCTCGATTCTACTGGTTCAGAGTATTATTGGGATTTCCCTTTCGGTTTTTCAAGTAGCGGCCTGGAGTTTGAGATGCGATCTGAGTTGATGCCAAAACGCTCACTCACCATTGAAGCGACTTTAAGGCTTGTATTCATGCCAATGACCTTGTGCATATAAACGGAGCTAACTACCCCTCTACCCGCATTTTTAATTTTTTGTACTAAAAAAATAATACATGTTTTTAAAAAGTAACAAATTAAAATCATTTTTGTTTGTATTGCAAAGCAGTAAATATATTTTTAATACAAAAATGAGGGAGTAAAATGGTTTCATCTCAATGAATAGGAGACGATTTGGTGTTTTTTTTTTCTTTATATGTGATACCGATTGATAAATTCTGGCTAAACGTATCATATCATGTAGATTACTAACTATTTTTTTCAGATGTAATTTCTTTGTTAGTGCCGAAGAAAAGCTGCTTCATCTGCACGCATTTTTAAGTTTTTTTCGAGAGAGCAGCCTTAATATAAGCTGGTGAAATGTGGGTAAGTACACCTAATACTGTGTGTTTCAAAAGTGCGTGATGATATTTAGCGTGCTGTTCTGTATCTGCTATACTTACAGATAGAAAAAAAAAATATATATGACTGTTTTCAAAATAATCTGCAAAATAAAAACAACTAAAAAGTAAAATAAAACACTTTCCAAGTTTTCTAATCTCTCTCTAATGTCTAACTTATAGTCGTTTTTCGAGGACCAATTTTTGAGTGACAGTATTTTTTAGGGTTCGTACCCAAAGGGTTACCAACGGAACCCTATTGCTCAGCCTCCGCTGTCCGTCCGTCCGTCTCTCAAGAACCGTAATAGGTAGACAGGTGAAATTTTCACAGGTTGTGTATTTCTATTGCCGCTTTATCAACAAATTATAAATAATTAAAATCAAGGTTTTTAGGTATTTTTTATTTTATTTTGGTATTGTTTCTTTACTTTATATCAGCTATAAAACAGCACCCTTAAATGTGACCACGCACTAGTAGAACACCCTTTATAAAGGTAGGTTCTGCCCAACTTTTCGAGGAATACAGACTGCTGTTATATTTATGATGTTAAAATTGTTTAATAATTTATTTTATGATCGATTGTATGCCATAAAATTTTGAAAACTGTTACGTTAAAATATTAAGGTTCATCCAGGTGTGTTTATTTTCTGAATAACTTGTTATAGACAGGAGCTAAATCATCTACATTTCGACTGATTTTACAGGGTTCTCACCATGTGTTTTTTCTTGATACTGATCCAATGGAGTTCGTGCTGTCCTAAAAAAGAATCTTAACGTTTCTGACTGACCTAGAGATCTAACTCAGGACACAAAAACCAACGGGGCAGTAACATTTTTATTAAGTATTCTAATTGTTATTTTGCTTTTATTAAGCTAGCCTCTGAACAGTACTTAAACTAATCTTTGTGGGGATTTTGCGGAGTGTGACGACATTATTAGATAACATTTCAACGGCTGGTTAGGCAGTTAACCATATATTACTTATACCATAATTTATCTATGTATTCTTTACCGTAGGTGTCAATTCGGGTTGTAGTAGAATCGTCCGTGTCAGTAGATCCAGCCTCAGTGTCAGGTTCCTCAGGTGTTTCTTTTAAAAGAAAATAAAAAACATAAAAAAAAACAAAATTAAAAAAAAGGTCAAAAAATTAAAAACAAAAATTACCATGTAACATGATCTAAATTATAATGAAATATTTTATAACACGACTCCCAGAGCCGCAACAAATAACTAACAATAAAGAAACAATTAAAAGTAACAAAATAATAATTAAAGTTTGTACCCGTAGAGGGAGGATAATTTGCTCCATCTAAATCACCACGTGGATAAGATCCAGATTCTTGGCCGTAACCAGAGGAGGGAGCCTCACTGGTTGCCTGGTCTATGTTATCAAATAGGGAATCAGGATTGGATTTTGACAGATTGTCATAAGGATTGTCTGGGCGCGTGGTTTGACCATAAGATTGAGGGTTTGTTATGTCACGGTATACATTGGGGTCATAAGGAGGGTAACTATTGTCAGGGCTCTGTTCCTCAGGATTTTGGCTATAGCTGTTGTCAGGCGTCTGGTCATATTTCCGATAGTCTGGAGTAGCATCGACGTTGTTGTTGTAATCCACCGATGCGGCGACCGTTGCTGGAGGTTCTTCCGATGCTTTAAAATGAAAATAATAAACATAAAATAAATAACGGAAACGTTCAATAGTGCATTCAGGATGGAATTTGGTGTGGATAAAAGTCCAGTCATGCATGTAAAGCGTGGGGAGATTATGGAATCCGAGAATAATTGAGAAAAATAATTAAAATTCCCGGCTGTGAGTAGTCTAAGCTATGCGGACGCGTTTACGTGGAAAATCTATTAAGTCTGATACCTATCTTAGAAAATATTATTGATTAGTTATTTAAAAAAGAACGACATTCAGTCAATAACGCGGTCGACCTTGGTTTGGAAAACATTACGTATGAGATTTTTCTGATTTACTTTTGAGCATTAGTTGATTAGGTAAGAATCTAAGAAAAAAAACAAATCAGGTCAATTCCATGGAAGCCATTCTTTGTAAAATAATTGGTTTATCAGATAGGTACAATTTTTTTAATCAACAATTGCTGATAGAATGGTGCTGTGTATAAGACCTCTTGATATTTTATTACGTCCAAGTGACATATGTCTAACCCTAATGTACTGAGATCTGCCAGACCTTACTTATTTTCTCACTAACAAAATGTGTAGAATACAACGGGTTATTAAACTCATCATTATGAACAACTTTTACTATGGGACCAACATCGAAATCGCGAAAAACAAATCTGCTGTTTCTACATTTTGTTGAGTTATGCGCACATAAATGTATAGGGGAATCGATATTTTTTTCGCGATTTCATTGTTGGTCCCATAGTGAAAGTTGTTCATAATGATGAATTCAAAGACCCCTTAAGAGGTATTGCGTTTATTCTGTTACAGGTCATCAGCATCGCTTACCATCAGGTGAGATAGTGGTCAAACGCGAGCCTATAAATAGTAAAAAAAAAGGTTGTAGAGTAGTGTTAGTATGTACTTTTAACAAACGCATACCCGCTAGCTTGGGCTGACGGACAATTTCCAGGTATTAGGTGCTAATGCCATTAAATTACTTAATTTTTTTATTGGTAATTAAACAATATTTTAACTACTGATTTATCATTACAATCGTCTTTGTCGGCTCAAATTTGGGCATAGTTTACGAACGAAGTGCTAATAACGAAAGCTAGAGTCTGCAAAGGTTTGGGACGATGCTAAACTACCTCTTAGACTACTGTAATACTTTGTATATTAGAAAAGAAATGCCCAAGCTAGCAGGATTTTAAAAGTACATACTATCACTACTCTATCCCACATAATAATTTTCTTAGTGAGAAAATAAGGTCAAAAGAGGGGCTACTCTCTAAGCCCGAAGTCCGTAGTTTCTGGCCTAGTAGTGGACGTATCTACTCCGTATCACTTGCGGACTCGAACTAGTTCCGAACCCGAACTAAGAATTAATGACAACACGATTAGACAGTTACTGTCAAATCGTGTTGTCATTTATTCTTAGTGGTTAAGTGATACGGAGTAGAATACGCTCGCAACTAAGTCCGAATCTACGGACTTCGGGCTTGGAGACACTGGGATCTCAGACTATTATGATGATAAACAATTAAGTTCCCTAATGGTACTTTAAAAAATTCTATTTGGAATATGACTCTCGCAGCCGGGTTTATGGAGTAAAATAAATAAAATGGGGTTGAATACTGACTGTCAGGTAGTGGACAATCGACTTCATCGGTGCCATCTCTGCAATCTTGCCGACCGTTGCATTTCGCCGAATAGGGAAGACAGACATCTATGTCGCACGAGAACTCGGACAAGTCGCATTCAAATGTTGTTCCTAAATAAATAAAATTAAGACTAATAAAGCTAAAAACTAAATAAAATAAAAAATACTTTGCGCTACAACTATATAACACAATATTGCGGCTCTCTAAATAAAAATGCTTAAATAGAAATGGTAGCAAAACAAAGTTGTATACATTCGATTTTGAAATTTTGTATATAATACTGTACTCGTAAATATACAAAGTGGTAAAATCGGCAATATTTGCAAAAAAAAATACTGTCTTGGTATCTATCAAAGAAAAAAAAAAGTTGGTTTGTTGGTTGTTTGGTAGAGTGCCAGCCGAAATGGTTTTATATCTTTTGTCTCTGGAAATACTGTAGTACCTACTCAAGGCTCTAGAAGTATTTATGTGGTATGCTTGTTTTCCCCACCAACCTGGGTCAATCAACTGGGCACTGAAATCGCCATCCCGCACGATGGTGTCTCCAAGGCGTCTGGTGTTCTTGATATGGTTCCTCAAAATGGTCTCGATAGTGTCCGTGTCCTCGTTCCTGGTCGTCACGATATCCAAGGTGACTTTGCAGTGGAAATCGTCGTTGACTAGTGACCTGAAAACAAATAAAAACATTTTAGAATTTAGCTGTGATAGTAGTTGTAGATAATAGTTGAGAGAAGTTCACAACTATTATCTACCATAATTTTTAGAAGACCGTGCTGGGCCCGTTCCCACGTAGAAGGATCGTTTGTTTAAACGGAAGACGGCGGCTGATGACCGGTAGTAATCTCCCGGTCGTCGGCCGCCGTTTTCCATCTTAGATTTCTACTACATCCGATCTGGGCGTTTAAACGGCTCTTTTCAGTGCCAAAACGTCCGTCTTAAAACCCGGACTTGTTACTTTTTTTAGATCCATCTAAACAGTGTCATATAAATTGTATTGCCACTGGCCTATCCGTCTCTTAAGACGGATCGTCTGTCCGTAAACATAGATTCAACAGATTAACCTTGTGTATCTTGTTAGAGGTAGGGATATGATGTCCATCTTGCGTAAACGTGCAACAAGCATAGATAGCTTGTAATCCTCAAAGTTAGCCAAACACACAGTTACCTCTAAGCCAATCCCTTAGGCTCGGGCCACACTGATAACAGAGAAGACGCATAGAATATAACAAAGCGAATTGGACGCTATTTACAAGGTAATGTACCATTTTTGTACGATGAAAAAGACAGAATACAAAACAAAAATTCTGATAGTTTTCAAAATAAAACAACCTGAAAATCAGCATTAAAAAAAAATTACATTAGAAAGCCCGCCAAAGTCAACACTTCACCACTTCCTATTTTAAATGAGAACAAATGGCGTATCAAAATCCCCATCAGTGGCACATCTGTTTGTTAATTTACCATGACAAGAGGGTGAATCTAAAGCGATAGAAATCGTCAAAAATCCAACATTGAGCATGTGATAATCGTTATGGCTGACAAAATGAACTTTATTAAAGTCGTCTCGACGCTTTTTAACTTTGCGTCGTCAGTATAGATCGACCCTTATAGATAGTCGGTGAGACTGGTGAGACGAAACGGCAAACAGAGCGTGTATTAACGTGTGACTGCCTTTTGATTTGGTCTGACCAGCAGACCTACATAGGCTAAGCATCTTGTGTATTAAACACACATATATACACACATATTCTGTAGTTATATATCGGTCGGAGCAAAAGGTGAAAATATACTTAAACTGCTGAAGTAGGTATGTCGAATCGAAAGTTCGATATGGAACGGACTAGTCCAGCTTATTACGGCTTATATTTAGTCAAAGTTTATGTGTCAGGCTATATTTTTTTGAGGCTTGTGAGTATCTGATTTCTTTTATAACTATGTTTATTTTACTGTGAGTAATATACCATATCCTACGGTACCCTATTACTAAGTCTCCGCTGTCCGTCCATCCGTCTGTCTGTCAGCGGGCTGTATCTCAAGAACTGTAATATGTCGACAGTTCAAATTGTCACAGAGTGTGTATTTCTATTGCCGCTATAACGACAAGTTAAATTAAATTTAAAATGAAAGCCCTCAAATGTGAAAGTCGCACCTGGCCGGTATTTTTTTGAGGTGAATTTACTTTTGACTCTAGCCTAGGTCAGAGGCGACAGAAACAAAGTCGATGATGCGCTTACTTAAGAAACCTGTTCACTCTAACTTTAGTTGAATGCGTTCGAAAACAGCTGTCTATTCTGTAAATAACTATTTCGATATCGAACTTCACCTGTGTGACAAAACTCACAAAGTGAGCTTTATTGCACACAACATAAAAGTCTTATTTTGAAACTCACCTCGGATTCCACTGTCGAGATACGAAAATGTTGTTACAGAATAGCACTACAGACGCAGGTAGAGAGTTCCACTTCTTTTATGTGCGCATAACAAATGACGTTCGGAAACGCTTAGTGCGAATTGGTGGTAGTTGAATTATTCTGTAAATTTACTGTAAAACTTAAGTGAAGTAAACTATCTATCTCTGGTAGGTCCTAGTGGTCCTAGAACCCTTGGCCTACTTCAAGGTCACTACAACTTAAGTTTTTATGGTGAGATATTAACAGAATAGCACTGTATTGGTAATACGGTCTCTGAGAGAGTCAACGCGGCCCTGGAACGCAATCCTTTGCGTTTTAGGTCCACGATGACTCTTTGATGCCCTCATCAGGAGAAACACGGATGGGTTTTAGTCAGTAGAGTCTAACACTCCTTTTTGCTCCGTCCAGAGCGGGAGGAGTCATTTGATGATTACCCATGCTTAAAAAATATCGTTAATATGTGTCTACACTTACTGTATCCTGACAAGGCTTGACCGCTGCGTGCCAGGAAGGCTCTCGAACAGCAGGTCGACAGCGTTGGCAAGTGAACGGGAGATGTTCAGGAACTCGGGGGAGTCCCGGTTGGAGTACGCCATGACGTAGGGCTCCATAACCAGGAAGGTGACACGGAGGGTCTCTGAAACGTACCACAAATAAAATTAGCACCAAATACTTATAGAAAGCTCTGCTTGCTTGATTTAATGATCATCTATTAATATGTAAAGAACGTAGCAGATGACTATCTGTAATTTCTGTCAACACCCATGAGAATAGGTGTGAATTAGTTGTACGTATTTTTCCATGATTTGCCCTGTCTTCCTTCGTATTAAAAAAAACTAGTACAAAAGCAACTCTGGATTTCGCAACCATTCTGGGCATAAATATATACTGACCCTTTGCAGAAGGAACTCAAACTCGTGGCACAAAGAATTGTGACTGAGCTGACTGATCAGTCATCTATCGTCAATATATGTATATACAATTCTTCCGTTACTGACTGACAGACAACACATAGCTGAAACTACGGGTCGTAGAAAGTTGAGGATGTATAGTTCTTGGGGAGTGTAGGGGAGCTCTAAGAGAGGATTTCCCGAAATCCCTACGGGAACGGGAAACAACGGGATATGGGCGTACGAAGTCGCGGGCAAAAACTAGTTATATATAAACTGACAGACAACGCACAGCCGAAACTGCTGGGCATAGAAAGCTGAAATTTAGATATATAGTTCTTGGGGCGTATAGGGGAGTACTAAGAGAGGATTTCCAAAAATTCCTACGGGAACGAAAAAACGGGTTATGCGAGTACCAAGTCGCGGGCAAAAGCTACTAAATACTAAAGCTACAATTTCAATAAAGAAATTGTTCTTTGAAGCTGATATACGTTCACTTCTTCATACAGACTGGTAACATAGACCTCGCCCAAGTATTGCAACAGCAATCAGTCCTCTGCTTTTCATATCCAGTACATTTACGAGGCCACCTTGTAAGATATCCTCTAAAGGTGGCCATACATGATAGGGTATGCATGATGGTTTTACCCTTACGGGCATGACCAACAGGCTTAACCGAATTTTTTAAATAGGAAAACTGTACAGTTTTTGTAATATACACGCTAGGGTTAGCCTGTTGGTTAAGCTTGTTAGGTTGTAACCACCATGCAAACTCTGGTGTGTATGGCCGCCATAATTTTGCGCCTGTCGGAAAACGTTTGTCTTATCTGTTAGTTTTTTTTTTCTTCAGTTTTTAGACATAGTATTGATGTAATACAATTACTTACTTTCCCTTGGTTCGGATTCCGACTTGTCTGGAACTCCTGAACCGACATCGAGGTCAGCATCATCCTTGCCATAACTGAAATGTAACAAAACACGTCTGAATTAATAATCTATACATGTAGGTATACTTTATTCGAGTCATCCGATAAGGAATGCACAGGATCTTAGCAGCACAGAAGTGTCAAGTATATTTTACTTATAAGTTCCGAAATTACACCGCTAGATGGCACAGTCTACTTCGTGCTCGTTCCTCTAAACGGACCGTGAAGGAACTATAGGTGGCAGCACAGAAGCTTCAACGTCATGTATTATTTACGTGAATGTTTCGAATATGCAACACTAGATGGCATAGTCATGCTCGTTCCCTGTATCGTCAGAATTATCGGTACTCATCTCGACATAGACGAGCAAACGACCAATTTGAGGAACCAGACGAATGAGGGCTACCGTTTTTCTGCTCACCAGTTGGCGCCACTGTCGAGTAAGGTCCTTAATCATGGCATTAAAGTTGTTATTACGCGCATGTAAACAAAGTTAGAAGAAGAAAAATTTATGTTGCCGTAAACGTGCGATTTAATACGATAATAAATGTGTAATGTTATGTGGACTCAACACAATGGAAAAAGAAGGAGAAAATACATATTTCCACTAAAAAAATAAAGTTCAATGCTGTGGTCGGTAGAATCGTAACTTAATCTGTTATACTCAGACTGTTTTAGTAAAATATTTACAAAAATCGAAACAAATAAGTGAATAAACTCGAGTCAAAAGCCAACCAACAGAAAAATTTGACATTACGACGACCTCACGCTACAGTAGCGCCTCTAGCGGTGAATTCAAACGCGGTAGCCCTCATTGTCATTGTAGTATTACTGATACAATGACACTTTGCTTGGAGCCTTTGGCAGTGTTTGATGGGACTTGTTCATCTCACCACCTTCGGCTTGGTCTGCCGCCATGTCACGTAGCATTTAATGGGAACGGTGGCCTTAGTGCCAATTTTTTAACGTTATCAATCGAGTAAGCATTTACCTCAATTTGCATTGAAACTGTATCAACGTCTGGTGATAATAACGGAAAAACTTTTTTTTCCATACGATTTGACATAAGCGAAAGTTTACGTAAACGCGATCGTGCGAGTACGTTAAGAAATTCGCACTAAGGTATCTCATAGGTTTAAGAGTGCCTGTTCATTATAGCGGAGCGAGGCAGCGGAGCGGAGAAACTGAGAAATTTTAACCAATGGAATTGCATAAAATCTCCGCACCATGTGAGTCACTGACATTTTGACTGACACGATTGTTTAAAATTTCTCCGTTTCTCCGCTCCACTGCCTCGCTCCGCTGTAATGGAAGAGTAGATTGGAAACTACCAGTATTTATAATACTAAATTAATTTATAACTAGTTTCAAGTCACTCAGAAAGATCGCTTACCTGCCGGTGTCGTCGGGAATAGTTTCGGTCGCTGTGTCGGCTTCAGCTTCCTCTTTTTTAGGGGAAGAAAAGAAGTCGAAGGGGTTTGTAAAACCTGAAAAACACACAGATATTGATTAAATCATTGTAGTTTGAAAGCGGTGTCTCTATATAATTGAAAAGGCAATTGTTTTTGGTTGTACAGGAGACCAATACTTTGACCAGTAACTGTCATATTTTAGATTGATCATCATGTTGCTATTATATTACATTATGTTATTATTAAATTAAATTATGTTACTATAATATTTTATAAATCATCAATTTTAATACTTATAAAAACTTTTAGTTGCAATCGTTGTATATTTAAAAAAAACATTAATTAGTAACTTTTGTATCATTATCATAACAGCCGAAAGACGTCCACTGCTGGACATAGGCCTCCCCTAAAAGGGGGGGGGGGGTTGCAATAATCGCCACGCTTGGCAGGCGGGTTGGCGATCGCAGTGTATGGTGTTGAGTTTTACAGAGAACGCTGCTGCCCATTCTTTGGCAAGTCCCTTAGTCGCATTCTCATCTTGTTTTGTATCATAATAACTTGTAATCTCAATCATTGCTTACCCCAATCCCTTTTGAATCGTTTCAGGCTGTTTATAACGCCGGGTTCTTCATTCTTCACTTCCAGGAACTCGTTGGAAGCGTATTCCTCTCCCTCCCAGTACAAATCATTACATGAAACCTGAAACAAAGAAAATGGTAATTAATACAAAAAATATATATAAATATTAGGTTTCAAGTAAAAGTTTGATAACAAATGGAACGTTTTAAAGTACCAAGAAAAAAAAACATTTTTTCTCCTATAGAAAATATTGTGTTTAGAAAACATTAAGAACTAGTGCTGCAGCCGTCAGTGCATTTGAAACTAATGGTAATTAATACAAAAAATATATATATATATATATAAATATTAGGTTCCAAGAAAAAGTTTGATACTAAATTGAACGTTTCAAAGTTTCAAGAAAAAAAACATATTTTCTCCTATAGAAAATATTGTGTTTGGAAAACATTAAGAACTAGCCAGCTGCAGCCGTCAGTGCATTTGAAACAGACTGCAGTGATCTACAGACGCGAAACAATTCACAGTAGAACTTCTACAAGCGACACGTTAGCCTGCCAAGAAATTTCGTGAAGAAATGTTTATTAGCTACATAAGACCCTCTAGAATTATATGGGAATAAGTAAATAGGTGTAGCGCGATTGGTCAGAAGCGCGCGGTCGCCCCGCCTTTATAACGATCTCGATTTAACTGCTGAAACCCGTCCTAGTAATCTCCGCCTTTATTTTATACAGTATAATATAACTGAAAACCTGGACTTCTGTTTTCAGGAAAAAAAACTGTTTTTGAGCGGTTTGAGAAGCTGCAATTGCAACGCTTGCAGTCGACCTGTGCAGTTTGGTGCAACGACAAATGTTCCTGTTTACTGCTGAGAGTTTACTAGATAAGATTATCAAAATAATCAAGCAACTGTTTTGTAATAAATAAAGAAACATGAACCTAAAAAAACCTCCGAAATGTTAGGACCAGGGGACAGTATTTGGATCAATACACGCGCCTTCAATTTCGGGCGTTGGCGCGTTCCTATCATTTACTTAACCACTACGATTGCTGTATTTCGTGAGAATTTTTTCCCTTTAGGTACCTATATTATGTTAAGGAGCATTTAGTAATCATTTGATGTTTGATTTTTAATTTTATTTTATTTTAATTTTATTTATTTTTCAACTCAGTTTTATTTTAATTTCAATTTTATTTTTGAGTATTTTTTATATTTTTACGTATTTGCGAATTTTAAATATGGAATATTGTTTTCGGAAATAAATAAATTAATTAATAAATCGTATACAAAGGTCATCAATCAAAGTTACAGAGAGCCTAGCACAAATGTTTTGTGATATATAGTAACGTTACAGTATCGTTAACGTAAGTGAATTTTAAATAAATAATCTACAACCACATAGTATTTTGATTTAATATTATGCCATATATCCAATTAAAATTTGTATCATACAAAAATATGAAAATAAAATGTATATTCGTAGTAAGTTAATTACCTACGTTTTTTTTTACGTCAAAAACATTCGTGTTAGGCCCTCAGTTGTAGCTTGTAATTAATTGAAGGTTTTCGTTATCATGGTAACTAAATTCTTTGGAGTAGAGGAAGTTACATTCAGCCTGAAATTTTTCAAAAGTACGTTTTAAAGATTTTACAAAATTCAGAAACCGATCACATTTGAAAATATAAAATATTTTTTATGGCGTAACATGCTGTACCAACTTTATCTAAGCCTGAAATTTTTCAAAAGTACGTCTTAAAGATTTTTCAATATTCAGAAACCGATCACGTTTGAAAATACAAAATATTTTTTAAGACGTAACATGCTGTACCAACATAAATTCTATGAAATAAATGAGTTCAAGAAAATAAACGAGTCCTATAATGCCTAGCTACTTTTAAACATTATTTCTCTAATAAAAGTCCTTTTACTATGTTTATTTTTCCTAAGCACCAGTCTTTGTAAGCGTTGATCTGTAATCACTCTTCAAACTTATCATTAGCTGATTAAGATTAAATGAACAGAAAAAAAAAAAACATACGCTGCTGTGCTATGCTGAAAATACGTCATGCAAATTCCGTCTGAAGCTGAAATAGAAGCAACTAACGCCATCTGTGTATCACGGTTTGTACTACTACGAGTATCAGGCGAAGTAAATTCAGTTTAGTTTTCAACCGTAGTCTAGGAACGGGCGAGGTGAGTTTGTAACGAGTTCTATATCGAGGACCCGCAAGAAATGTTAGTTTACTGTAATGTCTAGAAATGACATTTATTTTCCTGTTCGGAATTAAGATGTCATTTATGTTTATTACCTTTACCTTTTATTAAGCACAATATTTGTATGTTTTTGTGTTCATCGAATTGTAAGCAATAAATTGTACTCATGCAGGTAATAGTTATTCCAATCGTTTCATTTAACGGAAAAACTGGCCAAGTGCGAGTCGGACTCGCGTGTAAAGGGTTCCGAACGATTTTTTTTGTAACATGTTATTTTAACACTACAGACTTCTAATAGGTTGTAATCTTTAGGTAAAGATCTATTATCTCCATTTTTTCAAAATTTTTGGCTTAGTAGCGTCGGAGATAAGGGGGGGGGGAATGGTCTTTTTTCGTCTATAATAATAGAATAACTTCAAAACCATTTATTTTAAAATTATGATAAAAATATAATAAAAACCCTCACAGTAAACCCTTTCATTTGATATGTCACACGATATTGTACAAAAAACTTTTTTTTAAATTTTCTAGTTTGACCCCCAAAAGTGACCCCCATACTAAAAATAAAATTATTTACGTAACGCGTCCATGTTTGGGTCATAAAAATCCATATGTGTACCGAATTGCAACATTATCGGTCCAGTGGATCCGAAGAAAACTGGCTGTGACAGACAGACAGACAGACAGACACCCGAGTGATCCTATAAGGGTTCCGTTTTTTTTCGGAACCCTAAAAATCAGTAGAAATACACCAGAAAAAAATGGGTTAATCATTTTAAAAACAGCGCAACTATTTTAAAAATAACCTATTTTCAAAATTTTAGGCTCAGTAGTTTCGGAGATAAGGGGGGAGGTAATTTTTGTTCTAATTTCTTAAATCACTTAAAAACTATTTATTTTATAATTATGAAAAAAATAAAATTAAACCCCTCACAACTTTCATTTGATATGTCACACGATACAGTTTAAAAAAAATATTTTTGAAATTCACATGTTTGACCCCAAATGTGACGGCCATACTCAAATTTAATTTATTCATTACGTAACGTGTCCGTGTTTGGGTCAAAGAAATCCACATGTGTACCGAATTTCAACAGAATCGGTCCCGTAGATCCGGAGAAAACTGGCTATGACAGACACACAGACAGATAGGCAGTAAGACAGACAGACAGATACTCGAGTGATCCTAAAAGGGTTCCGTTTTTACGGATGTTCGGAACCCTAATCAAATTCATTTTTTTTTATTCGTGGATAAACAAAGCCTGGAAAACCGTTACATAAAAAGAAAAGCAAAACCATTAACACCAATTCAAAAATCGAACTACCCCGACCCTTATTAACATAAGACCGGACGGTACGACCGAAAAAATGTTAAAATAACAAAAACCGGACAAGAGATCGTAAAATCGTCATTAAGTCGTCGGGGAGAGTCATGATTCGCAAATAAATCGACACTCGAGCCGCAATTAGGGGAGGGTGGGGCGTCGGCACAAGGGGGATTTCCTTGCAATTTGAGTTAGTCCAACATGATCCGCCGACGGGTGAGAACGACAAGACTTGCAAGCTAATGGGCGCGGCGGGACGGACGACTCGCCTCGACTCACTCTTGACTTGCGCCGATACTTTGCCAAAGTGCTCCGTTCTCAGCACCACTTTTTTACTACTTAGGTATTAAGTTTTTTTTGGTATAAAAAGATCACTCAGTCAATCAGGCTTTTCTATTATGATGTTTTGTTTCTCTAGAAAATACTTAAAAAGTAAGTTTTTAATGGACAACGTGTTAAATTCTTAAATATAACTAGCAAAATGTGTAAAACATGAAATATCAGCGTTGGTAGTTAGGCAGCTTAGTTGAAACTGTATTGGGCTTGAAGGTCGATGAGTGTACAATTTATAGCATTCTACATTACTTGGCAGTGGTCTTTATTATTGTAACAATAACTACTAATTACTAGACAAACCGCTACATTAGGCCACACGTCAGTGTTAAATGAACCAGTATTTAACATTTTTCTTTCTTTCTTTTTCTTTATAAGCTGACCTCTTATTCTATGTAAACTTCTTACTGCGCTAGGCCAGCTCAAGGTACCATCGACGTCCAGTCGACAGTTATTTGAATAAGATATTTAAAAAAATGTTAGGATACAACAGTCTCGGTTGGAAAGAAAATCAAGTTGTGAAACTAATGTTAATTTAGCCAATTACGCACAGGTAACACAATACCTCCCCCATTCTTGGGGGAGGCCTATGTCCAGCAGTAAACGTCTTTCGGCTGATATGACGATGAAGATGATAATGAACACAATACCCCATGCTGGACTGGTGTCATACTTAGTATTTGAAACATACCACCCACGCGAACAAAACTTTTTGGGAACACATTCATAGTGCGTACAGCTAAGGAGTGGAATTCCCTGACGGAATCAATGTTTCCTGATAGCTACAACCTGGGAGTCTTTAAGTTAAGAGTGAATGGGTTATTTCTAGACAAGCGTGCTCCATCTTCGACCACATCATCGGTTACCATCAGGTGAGATAGTGGACAATCGCGTGCCTATCAATAGTAAAAAATAAATAAAAAAATATGAAAATATTTATAACTAGCTTCTGCCAGCGGCTTTGCCCGCATGGTCCCTAGGCAACATACTCCCGGGATAAAAAGAAGCTAGTTAGTAAGAAGTAGTAGTAGACTCTCCGTGTACCAAATTTCATTTAAATCTGTTCAGAAGTTTTGGCGTGAAAGCGCGACAGACAGACAGAGTTACTTTCGCGTTTATGATATTAGTAAGGATGTATAATATGATTCCATATTCAGTTAGCGAAAAACTGAATATAACACAAGTCAAACCAGGGGTATCCTGTGTTATGGGTAGGCTGTGGAGTCATAGGCAGTAAGTCGATCCATGCAAAATACAAATGAAAAAGGGAAAGCAGATTTTTTCAAATAGCAACACACACTTCGTTCTAATAGCTACATTGTGTGCTTATTCCCACACTACCCGTAAATGGCTTCATATAATATCCAATATCCTACAATTAATTCGACCAAAATACGACTAGAACTCTTGAATCAGCCAAGATTATCGCTTAAAACTCGCTTGTAAACTTTAGTACCAACCGGCTCACTAGATGGCGCTGTTGGCACGTTCAGCTAGAATCTATTAAAATGATTGAAACATCACGCTGCCGCTGTTTTAAAGCTATTAAAGAGATCTTCTAGTAGGTGACTGGATCTTAAAAAATTAAGGGGTAAAGTAAGAAGGTCGTTCTTTGAAAATAATGACGTCAGTTTGGTTTGATCTCAATCTAAATACCGAAAACAAATAGACGCGAGAAAATTCATCTCAAATAAATTGTTGGCCTCAGCGAAGGAAACGAAAACATCCTTTGTTTTATTTCTAAAATGTTTCGTAACAACATCATCGAAACTAAAACATGTCTGTTTGTTTTGTAAAACACAAATTGTATGTTTAAACAGAATTAACATCGTACATTATTACTTTTGTACCTACGTAAGTTTGTTGTAATCTCAACCGGTAGCTAGCTAAAAGGCGATGTTAGTAAGTAACTGTCGATAATTTTAGAATTGATGATCGTCATGACGTAATGATCAGGAAATCGGCTACATTAATAGGTTCGGTAACAATAGTACCTGCGGCGAGAAAATTCATGATTCTGGTTGGAAAAATTCTAATTTTAGGCTTGTATAGCTCTTTAGACTTACACTGCCAAGTTCGAGGCTTTGGCCCGTTTTCACGGTTATAATGTGTGTTTCAGAGAAATGGCCATTATTAATATTAGGAAGAAAAGAACTGCAGCATGCTGACCAGTTTTTCTCATAGTTCTGAAAATCGTCAAATTGGTATCGTTGTCAAAAAATAAAAGGCCCGTTTTGACAGCAGGATACAATAATGCTTTACTAGTAAGTATGAAAAGACATAAAAATAAATCTCTTTCGCACTTAGTGGTAAAGCAAACTTCTATCCCGACAAATCGGACTTCTTAGATTTTGGTGACTTTAATAAATATCTTTAGTTTTCCCGAAGGACCTCGTGGCTAAATAGCTGATATTTATTTTTTTATATATTTATTGTATACCAAATTTAAAAATACGTACAGAAAATCTTAAACTAATAACATACAACGATCGTTTAAAGATCTTTCTAAACGCTTAGTTGACACTCTCGTGACCCAAGGGCTGGCTTTTACCTCGGACAGAGGATAAGCATTGCCATACAACGTGGCAATGCCGCCAGTCTTTTGGGCTCACTTCCGGTGGACAGCGATGCGGACGAATTTTTTGACGCCTTATCTTAGTTAGGATATTTTATTTTAAGTGTATATATTTAGTACTTTAATGCTGTACCTAGTGAATTTCTAAAATAAACAATAATAACATACAATTAGCGGCCTTATCGCATTCCGCGATCTCTTCCAGGCAACCTGGAATGGAAAGTGAGAGCCTGGACACGAAATGTACAAGTGCAACTCACTTGGTGCAAATATAAAGTTACATAGAAAAAAGCAAAACATACAGAAATACAGTATTACAATATAACAGCTACTAAAATAGATACATAAATACATACATATTTAATATATAAGTAAGAAAATGTGTAAGAATTATTAAAATTACAACGAGAAAGGAATCACAGTGACAAGTATTGTAACATCAGACTAAAATCTGTCACATAAAACGGAAGGTTACTCAATGGTGACTATGTATGAAAGAATGGATGCAATCATCATCATTCTGAATTAAAATCGTCAACGGGTATCGATTGGCATCAGCTTTCAAGAGCGCATTGACGTCACTTTTCCAAACATCATTTTAATGATCAATTTGTACACCAACATCACCGCGTGTTTGTCAAACTTCCTACTGGTCATGACGTCAACCAGTTGCCTTGATAAGATGATTAATCAATAGATTTCATAGACAAAAATCGATTTCAGAAGGTCGTCACTATGTTTTAAACCAAGACTGAAGCTAGAGACAATCTGGTCCCACGTACGCAACGTATGCAACGCATTATGATATCTGGACTATTGATTTTGTATGAAAAACTATGCAATAGAGACACACTTTTCGTATGCAACGCAACATACGATACGATACAAAAGCGTTGCATACGTTGCGTACGTAGGACCAGTGTGTCTCTCACTTTAGAAGTCTACAAGAGCTGATTAAGTCTTCTACGTTGGAATATCGACGGAAATTCATTCTATCCTATAACTTAGAAAAACGTGATTTTTATGTTCTGTACTACTATTACTAGTAAAGAACTTTAAAAACACGCTCTGTAGGTACTGTTTACCTAGAGACTACCTCATAAATCATTAAAAGCTTATGTCGTCAATATCATCTCTTTGACGTTGTTCCATGAAACATAAAGTCGGCGCAACACGCTGAACTATGAGAATGAAAAACTTGAAGCAAAATCTATATTCGTTCATTTTCTGCGCAACAAAAAAAAACTGTGTGGGTAGTATTAGTTCATATCTTTCGACCCGACCACGCAAAAAGGAAACGCTAAATACCTAGTGCATTTATTTAAGGCTGCTCTCTCGAGAAATGCTTAAAGACAGCGTGCAGATGAAGCAACTTTTCGTAGGCATTTACTGAAAAATTACATCTGATAAAAATTGGTACTAATCTACATGATATGATACGTAATTTGGTTTAGCCAGAATGTATGTATCGGTATCACATAATAAGAAAAAAATCACCAAATCACGTCCAAATCGTTGAGATGAAACCATTTTACTGCTTCATTTTTTAACAAAAGTCAAAAAAAAAATATCTACTGCTTTGCAATACAAACGAAAATAATTTGGTTTTGTTACTTTTTTATTTAAAACTAGTGGACGTCCCGCGGTTTCACCCGCGTAGCTCACGTTCCCGTGGGAGCACGGGGATAAAATATAGCCTATGTTACTCCCTGATAATGTAGCTATCCATTGCTGAAATAATTTTTCAAATCGGTCCAGTAGTTTCGGAGCCATTTCAAACAAACAAACAAACAAATATTTCCTCTTTATAATATTAGCGTAGATACGTGTTATTTTTTTTTATAATAGATTAAAAATGCGGATAGCGGAGTGGTGCGTAGAGGAGTAGTTAGCTCCGTTTGTATGCACAAGCCTTAACAGTTCGCATATGTAAACATAGATCTGAGGTTTGTAATATAAACATAGCAACTGAAAGATGTACATAAGTACCGCATACCTGGAACGTGATGAAAGCTATTTAGCGGGTTCAAAAGAATTAGGGGAAACGTAGAATAATTGGGTCAAGAAGTCAAGAGCGTATTTTGTTTGTGCGTAGTAACGTATACAATGTGTAATGTGTGGATATTACGATATCGTTGTAAAAGCGGGTTTGGTAGCTTTTGATGTTGAGTTGTTTCACATCTTATGATAACTAACCGGTAGCTACATTTAAAAACTGGCCAAGTGCGAGTCGGACTCGCACACAAAGGGTTCCGTACCATAAACCTTATTTTTTATTATTTTTCTGTTACAGCGGTATTAGAAATACACAATCTGTGAAAATTTCAGCTGTCTACCTATTACGGTTCTTGAGATACAGCCCGCTGACAGTCAGACGGACGGACGGACGGACAGCGGAGGCTTAGTAATAGGATTCCGTTGGTTACCCTTTGGATACGGAACCCTAAACATTGACGATAGAAAACCATAGATTTACGAGACCCATTTTAACTCTTACCAATAAATTCCCAAGTGACACTGCATTTTTTCGCACTTTTAATCCATCAGATTCATAATTACTGGTCGGTACTTAGACGTAGCTCCTCTATGGAAGCGTTCCCTCCATTCGTTTTCTCCCAACGTTCTATTGTGTTGTGCCTCTCTCAAAGTAGAGGAAAGAGCGCGCTTTTCCGTATCTCAAATCAAGAATGGTTATAAAAAAATGGAAATGAAATACTTAGTGACCTCGAGAAGATACATTTGATCGATTATTTTACACACACCTTTAAAAAACCGGCCAAGTACGAGTCGGACCCGCACACGTAATTATTGGTGACTATAATAATCAAATCTGATGAAACAAAGACTTAATTTTGGTGGCAGTAGGTTTTTATCAACGAATTAAACAACTCACATAAATAATTTTATCAAAATATTGGTACAAGAAATAACTCCAAGACAATCCCTTATTTAAGTCGTTAAAATACGTCAAAAATTAATAGAATAACGAAGAAATGGGCAACGGGTATGGAGTTTCCTCATTAACCTACCTAACGTAACGAAGGCGGGCCTTCTAATTGTGTTCACAATTAGTAAAACGGACCGCCTCTCGACTTGAACAAAATTCGAATGTTCGGGTATAAAAAGAAAAGAAAATCCCATCTTTTACTGAGGCTAAATTCCATACTAATACCACAAATGTGAAAGTAATCTGTCTCTCAGTCTTTCTGTTTGTTGATTTTTATCATCTAAACGACTGTACGGATTTGGGTGAAACTTGGCAAACAGATAGATCACGTCCGGAAGTAGAATATTTTTTATTTATTTTCGTATTACACACGGACAAAGCCGCGGGAAGAAGCTCCATTATCTATATATATAAAAATGAATTGCTGTTCGTTAGTCTCGCTAAAACTCGAGAACGGCTGGACCGATTTTAATAATTCTTTTTTTGTTGGATTTGCCAAAATACAGGGAAGGTTTAAAAGCAAAAAAAATGGGTAGGTGGGTAGGTAGGTAGGGTAGGTAGGTAGGTAGGGTAGGTAGGTGGGGTAGGAGTAGGGTAGGAGTAGGGTAGGAGTAGGGTAGGAGTAGGGTAGGAGTAGGGTAGGAGTAGGATAGGAGTAGGGTAGGAGTAGGGTAGGAGTAGGGTAGGAGTAGGGTAGGAGTAGGGTAGTAGTAGGGTAGGAGTAGGGTAGGAGTAGGGTAGGAGTAGGGTAGGAGTAGGGTAGGAGTGGGTAGGAGTAGGGTAGGAGTAGGGTAGGAGTAGGGTAGGAGTAGGGTAGGAGTAGGGTAGGAGTAGGGTAGGAGTTATATTATAGATGAAAATTGTGATGCAGACGAAGTTGCGCGGGTCAGCTAGTAATATATAAAATTCTTCCGTTACTGAGTGACTGACAGACAACGCACAGCCGAAACTACTGGTCGTAGAATGCTGAAATTTGGCAGGTAGGTTCCTTGAAAAGTGAAGGGGAGCACTAAGAGAGGACTTCTCAAAATTCCTACGGGAACGGGAAAAAACGGGATATGCGCGTAATAAGTCGCTGGCAAATCCTAGTCTACAGGTATATTATAAAAAACAAAGTCGAGTTAGGTACACCATTTATAACTCAAGAACGGCTGGACTGAATTGCAGAATAACTATTAAAACATCTTCCTAGCTCGTCGTGCTGTGCTGGTACTGCCGCTGCTGCTGCTGAGAATCTCAAGCGGCGAAAATATAATAACCTTGTTGGAATTATATTTTTGAGCCGTTTGGGGTTGAAACTCTTGGACCGTGGGGTCCGAGTGCTCATGCCTTATTTAAAGATCTTTAGAACGCTTAGTTGACACTTCGCGTGACTCAAGGGCTGGCTTTCACCTCGGACAGAGGATAAGCATTGCCATACAGCGTGGCAATGCAGCCAGTCTTTTGGGCTCACTTCCAGTCGACAGCGATGCGGACGAATTTTTTAACGCCTTATTTTAGTTAGGATTTTTTTTTTAAGTGTATATATTTTGTTTTATTATAGAGTATTTAATTACTTAAAAAATAAACATGAATAAAAATAAAAATATCTATGTACAAAAATTATTATCTCCTCTTAAACATGAATTCGAATACAACGCCATTTCTGATACATGACAAAAATAAAAAAAAAAACGGCAAAGAATAATACTGAGGCGGAACGAAGTTCGCCGGGAATACTAGTTTTATATAAAACCTGTCAAGTAAACATGGGTTTTATAAAACCAATTCCCGTAGGTACGAGTATTTTACTTAAACGACACAGCTTCATCATAAAAACACGCAAATATAAAACTAGATAAGTATCTTGATGCCTGAGAGTTGACGCTGTAATAACTTATGTTTTTTCTCTTTAATCCTCCTCTTTGAGCACTGATATTTACATTCTCTTTTCATTAACAACTAGTGGATGTCACGCGTTTTCACCCGCGTAGTTCCCGTTCCCGTGGGAGTACGGGGATAATATATAGCCTATGTTACTCCCTGATAATGTAGCTATCTAATGCTAAAAGAATTTTTCAAATCGGTCCAGTAGTTTTGGAGCCTATTCAATTCAAACAATCAAACAAATCTTTCCTCTTTATAATATTAGTGTAGACAAACAAAAAATAATTCAGTGGTATAGCTTAACTTTAACTTCTCAATTTAGAAACGGCCCGGTGCGCGGTGTTTACTAAAAAATATCCAAACTATTTAAACTTACTTTAGGACGCTGTTCCTTCCAAGGTTCATTATCTATCGGTTATCACGTAAACCAAGGTTAAGTTAGTCACCAAACCACGTTAGGTAACGTTTCTGTCGAGCCAACAAACGAGAGTTTACTATCGGCTGCGGTCCAAGTCATGAGCGGTTCGATAATTAACGTTTGTGAAGATGTGGTTGGTCTACCAATCTTATTGATGACTAGCTGACACGCGCAGCTTCGTCTGCGTCACAATTTTCATTACTGCTCTGCTCCTATTAGTCCAAGCGTGATGATATATATACCTAGACCTATAGCCTTCCTCGATAAATGGGCTGTCTAACACTGAAAGAATTTTCAAAATCGGACCAGTAGTTCCTGAGATTAGCGTGTTCAAGCAAACAAACAAACAAACTCTTCAGCTTTATATATTAGTATAGATTTGAATGCTGATTGGCTGCCGAAGATAGCGATTGTCCAAAAGCCAAAATGTTTTGTGATTGACAAGGCTCTAGGCAAGTGACATTCTATGAGCGAATGCAATATAAGGGCTTGATCATGTGACGTTTCGACAGTGTTTGTCAATCCCATACATGTTTGAAGTTTTGACAATCGTCTTCGCCACGCTATCGCTAACAGAATGTAGTGCCTCGAATGACATTTCGATAGCGCATATCAATTCTATAGATTTTTGACTCTAGAGAATGTCACTCTGTGTAAAGGCAATCAAAATCAAAATCAATTCTCATTAATCTCATAATGACACATGATTTTACTACACAACCAAATAATTAGTCGGCAAATGTGACTTTGAGAGCATTTATTACATATTTTAGAAAGAAAACATATACAAGTTATAAAGCTTCCACAGACAGGGGCGACCGTTATATAATAAACCCGAAAATCTGTTGAAGAAACATTGTCACGTAGTGCCTTTAAAACAGTGATACAATGGGCGGTTCAGTAAAACAGCCTATCATCATCATCATCACTTCAGCCGAAAGACGTACACTGCTGGACATAGGCCACTTCCAAGAGTCACCAAGTCGACCGGTCTTTCAAATCATTTCAATCAGCTCAATAAAATGTTAATAATATTCAAATCGCTGTTCGTTTGTGTTTGGTGTACGTGACATTGAACTTGGTTTGCTCCGTGACGCGGGTCACATTAGCATATCTCTTTGCCGGCTAAATATCACAATTTGTCTGCAAATTCATATTATGATGTATTATGGTACTTAAAACCACTAAGAATTTCACGACAATGTTGTTTATTTTAAAATATTACTTCCTAAGTTAATGTACAGAAAATATTTTTGTTATCAAATATAGAAAAAACCTTACTATATTATGAATACACAAAAACAAAATACACTTAGGCGTCGAAGAATTCTTCCTAAGTAAATTAGTTAATTGCACGGTGCATTTCACGATTTCCTAACAATTTTCTTTTTTTATATAAAACTGCAACCCCCCTCCCCTTTTGGAGGAGGCTTATGTCCAACAGTGGACGTCTTTCGGCTGTTATGATGTTGATGATATAAAACTGAGCAAGATTTGCGCAACCTGCAAGTAGTTAAACTATTAAATCATCAAATCTTAGAAAAAATATCTTCACCCACTAGCCAAACTGCCGGTCGATTGTATAAACCTCTTAACGTAAAAACTCGAGTACAGTGAGCGCAAAGTGAATAGTAGTGCGATTCTGTAAACATGTTGCCGTGAAGGCTTGGGTGAAGTGATCACAAAGTGAGCTGTCAATCCATGTAAGCGAGATGGAATGACAGCTCATTTCGTGATCACTTCACCCAAGCCTACGATTCGACATAGAAAATACAGATTCGCACCTGTTGATCAAGTTGATCTACATCCCGCAAAAGTTACGTACAGTCAAAGAAAGAACTATTTAACTATAAAAAATATTTTCAAATAATACTTTCCACAGTATTTAACTCCTTTAGCATTCAATTTCACAAGTATAGAAACGACATTTCGAACGGTGGAAAAGTAGCTCGCGCAAGCACTGCGATGGAAAATCTGATAATAAAATGTTTGAAATACGAATAAATCAAACAATAAGATCCCAGATTCAATTCAGATAAAATCTCCTTAAGACTCTTGATGTAGAAGATACGTCTAGTTTACCTCTAGTTTTATATTAGCAGTATAAAGATACTTTGAAAAATCTAGGAAGCCTTTTGTCGCCTGCTTCTCTGTGCGTTATATGAAGCGTTAGACATATCTTTGGTTTCATTAGACTCCTTCTGAAGACTGCGATTTCCTGGATTCGAGCTTTGGGTTGGATAAAGTAAGATTAGTGGCAAAGGACACTGTCAGGTGCACAGTATCTTGTATCTTGTTTACAATAAGCTTTCCATCTATTTTATCTATAGGTATCATCTATTTTATTAATATTACAAAGTGGAAAGATTTTTTCGTTTGTTTGTACCGAATAGACTCCGAAACTAATGAACCGATTTTAACCATTTTTTTACCAAAAGAATGCTAAATTATCAGGAAGTAACATAGGCTATAATTTATTTTCGAAAAAATGAAGATCGCTACGAAAATTGCAATGCTAATCCCGCTCGAAAGAAGTCGCGGGCGAAGTGCTACTTGGATAACTTGGATATAAGAAAGAAACAAACAATTCTTCGTCGACCAAACAATTCGGAATCAGCAAAAGTATGAGCCAACTAAACAGTCTTATTTCTATCTACCTGGCAAACATTTTACTACATCATAATTCTAGAACTATCCCACCATAAACAGTTCGTCTTGTTATAGAGGGGAGACAAATTTCCATCGATATCACTAACAACAATAATAATAGAGTCCAAAACATTCCTGTTCGAGACATATCGACAGAAGTTCGTAGACTATTAGTGGAGTTAGTAATAGAATCCGCATTCGTGGCGACACGTGCCGATGGCTCTAATTTTGTATGAGCAATGCATGGTGCACGTGGCTACGCCGGTTAAACGGGCACATACGCGCGTACTATTATTGTTACTACTTAGTAGTAAATGAAAGCTTTCGGGTGTACGGTCAGTGTCAAAAGTTCTTGAAATATAATTTTTAAACGTTGATCAGTTATTTTCTCAAGTAGGTTAGTGTCAAGAAAAAAAGTCACCACGGAGTGAGGGATATGGATGAAATTTTAAAATTAAGATAATATGGCAAGAATTGAAGTAACTGTGGAGATATTTTAGTTTTCATTTAAATCGGACCCGAGTCATTTTTGAGTATTTTTGCAATTATTTACAGTTTCGTTTTTGACCTCATAGACTCACAGTAGTAGTAACTAGACTCATAGTTTTTATTATGCACTCATAAAATATTGTTCTAGTTCAGTAGGTAAACTTTAATTAATTTTAGTTTCAAGAAAGACTACCAATCAAAAAGGCAGCTTTCTTTAAAAGTTTTACTACTGTCCATCAACTACGTAGACCCAGACTTCAACAGAAAGTTCTAGGAAAATTGCCGAGATGCTCGAAGAACGTTTATTATTAAATACAGAAGGAATTTATACTCAATATAAAACTGTGAGTACAGCCTTTTTAAACTAACCAGCATATTAAATGAAACTGACAAACTGCATGTTGAATTAGTTCATTAAGAGTGGGCCGTATTAACTGGTCTTACAGCCAAAAAAGAACAAAGCCAGAACTTTTTTGGCTGTTCGTATCTGGTCCTTAGGCTGTAAGAATTTTTAGAACTCTAACAGTTATTACGGTTCTAAAAAGACAGTCTTGTGACAGTGTGACGGACATGCCGATAGATTTGACGGTGTAGGCTTATTTTTTGACACTTTTTGTACGGAACCCCACCAAAATCTCTTGCAGCCTCAAAACCGTACCAATTCAATTATAACAATATTTGAAAGACATTAAGTTACGATAATTACCCAAAGTCTGGAGGAGCTTTCAGACGCCAATTATGTAAAAATAGAGTACCTTAGTAAAGTACAAAGGAAGAACATGTATGCTTATTAGTGACATTGTAGACGACTGTACCTAACCTGCCCAAAGTCATTAAACAGTGTCTATGGCGAAAGGTACTCCGAACTTTATGACGTTCGATTTTTGAATTTTACATCGGTACTCGAAAATATTAACAGTTATTAAGACTCCCGCAGACAGGCTGATGCGACAGCGCGTTTTCTTAGCAATTAAAGGATGGCAATTAATTGGCATGTTTGTGCTATTGTCGAGTCCGTACGTTTAAGGAAGTTCAGCGTATCTACTATGATATCTTAAAACGATCATGATTACGGTGTGGGAAACAGGTATACGAGACGCAACACTATCCCTTTTTCACAGCTTATTCATGATCGCATTGGCACGTCATAGTTGAAAATGGCAGTGTTTAAAAGCTTGTATAAATCTTGCGTAAATCGGCTGTTTCGGACGCAATATGTTCAAAATAGCATTTTTTTTTATATTCGTGTGAGATACCAATCAAAACTGTGACGAATCAACTGTTAAAGGATTTACGAAACTCATCAAATAGATATATCGGAATCTCATAATGTATGGAAGCACTCAAAAATATTAGACGGTTGGTGACAATCAGGGTTAATATCAAATGAGGTGTTTACCCCGATGACCTCTGCGGTTGCTCTAAATATAGTGAAGACCGAGACCTATTCTATTACCCGCGGTTCTAGCGGAGGGGGGGGGGATTAGCGGTAGGGTCATTTGTAAGGATGAAATCTCTCTAACAAACTTAATAAATTAAATGAAAGGAAAACCATGAAATCTTAAATTATTTTAGTTATTTACAAAAAAATGGTAAACTATTGTTTTATCGAAATAGTAATTCGTCATTTTAATGGATAAATGACGTCAATGATAATTATTAAAATTACTGACATAAGGATACAAATGGATCTTTGAGTATAAGTGCTTTAGCTTGACCCATTGAATTTATAAGTCCAGATTTCATGGTTTTCCTTTCATTTAATTTATCAAGTTTGTTAGAGAGATTTCATCCTTATAGTTGACCCTAACGATGGATGCAATAAAGTACAGGGTGTAATTTTTAAAGATTTTAGTCGGTTCGATTCCCGGGTGTGGCAAGCGAATTTTCTAAAATCTTTGAATGCAGTTTTCTTTCTTTTCAAAAATAAAGGAATGTTTTCTTTGAGTAAAACTTTCTATCTACAGTATTAAGAGTACTTTTCCTTTAGGTGGCATTACAAAATTCCACCCTGTACATAGATTACTCTCGAATAAAGTCACGGTTGGCATGTCAAACTAAATTGGACGTAATTCCTACAAATAAACCACATTTCGATTTTAGTGTGAATCATGTCCTAATTCGGTAAACGTTCACGGGTTAATTAAATTATTCGTGTAAATGGCATTCCTGACTATTGGCTGGATGGTATGAAATGTATTATACGCCCTACCAATTACTATAACATAGCTTGTGTGCTACGGCACTGAGAAGACAACTATGTATGATTAATTACTTGAAATGAAGGGTCGAAATAGCACAAATTTACGCCACAATTGTCACTATTTTCTATAATTTACGAATTCAGATTAAATTAGTGGACGATTAGCGCTGTCGAAATGTCACGTAATCTGCATGAAAAAAATATCCATACAGTTTATCTAAAAATATACAAAAATATAATACTAACATTGAAAATAGAATCAAAATTTATCGAAAATCAAACGAGATATAATTATTTTAAGCAAATATAGCCGTCCCTCTCGCGAAAACGATGTTTTCTATGGCAGCTGTATAGGCGTCATGGACTTTGACGTCAATGTTCATATCGGATTCCTTTTTCTAATTGTAATCTTTAAAGCTTATAACTTCATCGTTGTTTTCTTTTTTGATTACTTATTAAACGTATAAGCACTAGAACTCTCACAAAATGCTCAAAATTGTCCGATAAATCGCTGCCAACAGAGCCCTAGTGTACAAATTTGGCAACTATTAATCATAAAGACACAGTATACATCCTCCTTATTCAGTTTGTGCAATATCTCTTAAATCGGTCTCGACTGTTTGCTCGAGGCTTTGTATGTAAAAAGTCTAATTTGAGATTTGCCTCGAATTATGACTTTTCCAGCCAGAATTTCCTCTTAAGGAGTAACGTTATTTCTGTTGCATCTTGTACGTCGCAAAGTTTACATTTTCACAACTCTTTACCAAAGAGATTGATGTCAGAAAAATAAATGGACAGCGTTTCAGCATAAGGGTCCATTACAGCGGAGCGGAGAAACGGAAAAATTTTAACCAATGGAATTGCATAAAATCTCCGCATCACGTCACTGACATTTTGACTGACGTGATTGGTTAATATCGCTCCGCGCAAATGGACAGGCACCCTTATGGACGGCGTTTTTCAACATACTAATAATATTACATTTAACTCAGTTTAACATTTGTGTGCAGTACGTCAACCTAGCCACTACTATACCTCTAATGTACCCCAATTAAGTTAGTTACTGTACTTTCACTAGGGGTGCCGTGCAAACCAGAAATGTTTCAGTTTTCAGTGTATGGTTCATAATTAACTTCGTAAGTAAAGCATTTAATTATACCCCGAATTTTGTTACTGGAAAATATAGTTGTATATTGTCTACATAATGATAATGTTATCTGGTATTAAATAAAAGCTCTAGTATTAATTTAACGCTGCGACAAATTAATCTGGGTTTGGGATTCAAAAATAATTAAAGCCGGTAGAAAAAATAGTAGATTGGCAACTACAGCGAAGGATTAATTTAAGTAGAAAGCAGCAGCTTAATAATCAGTTGTTAGCTTTTTTTTTAATTCAAACTTGTATCGATTTTTTTATTTAGTTTAGACGCAGCCCCGCTGTGCGTGTCTCCTATTTCTGCCTGCAGCGTTTAAAGGAACCTAATATGAATGGGATTACGGGGTTTTGAGTTCGGTCGCTTTGCTCGCTCACTGTATCTCCCGCAGTCCCATTCGAAACTAACCTATCCGAGTCGGGGTGCCTTATGATCCTGAGCTGACGCAGTCGCTCTTTTTTCAGCGGTTAGATAATACCTTGCATTTAAAACCTCATCTAATGTAATTATAGTATACACCGTGCTATTTTAGCCGACTTACAAAGGCGGCCTTATTACTGTACCCGACATAAACTACCTCTAGGCACGATTATTATTTTTTAAATAATTCGTTAAGATAACAGTACAAACATGATAAATAATGCATTAAAATTATAAAACACCCTGTTAATAATGTTTAAGTATCAAAACGATGTCACCGTTCCATTCCGCGCCGTCCTTGGAACACAAGGCTCGGACTGCGCTCGCTCTTGGATGTTTCAAACTACGTCATGTGTCATAATGAAATATTTTTGTGTATTTTTTTATATTTTTCAAGTTGACATGTGTGCGATTTTTAAATTTTAAATATGGATTATTGGTATCTGAAGTTAATAAATTATTATTATTTTATTATAATTAATAATAATATTTTTTTTGATAATTCAAATTGTAATGTTCATAAATATAATTTTTTTATGAATATGTAGTAGACATTGGATAGATAAAGTAGATTGCCGTTGTAAGACAACTAAAATAGCACCATGTATAATAATTTAATCGCTGCCAAGTAATTGTTTTAGTAGCAAATAGTTCGTCGCCCTTTAAGTTATTAGTCGCCTGTAAAATCCCTTTAATAAATAAAGGTAAGTAACTGTTTTGTTTCAGCAACGTTTTTTTTTTTATTCCTTCGTTAAGAATGGTTTTTCGTTGGCCCAGAAAATCTGAAAATAGTCTTGTCGTGTTAACTGGTTGGGTAACACGGTTGGGTTGCTGGGTTACGAGTTTGCGGGCCTGCGGACGGCGAGCATTGGGTGGCTCGCCGTCTGATCAGAACCAGGCCCGGGTCGACGGCGCGCTGTGTTCCACGCGCGCCTCAAGGAGCTGTCAGAACAAATAAACGGGGCCCGCTAGGGTCAGTGCCTGCCGGGGTTGCGGGATTTGTTCGAGAGAGTCGCCGCGGCCCTAGAAAGAAAAGGGCATTAGGAGGAACACGGATGGGTTTTAGTCAGTAAGAGTCTGACACTCCCTTCTGCTTCACCCAGAGCGGGAGGAGTCATTTGATGATATCCCATCCTTAAAAAAAAAAAAGGTTACGAGTTTCAAGTTTGAAGCTTTACTCACTCGCTACTAGCTGATCGTCGGCGGTGAGACAAGTGCCTAAATAAACACTTTCGTCTTGTTTTCTCTAAAGTTGTGCACTTGTGCAGCTTAGAAGTTCGATGTCTGAAGCAACCTTAGTTTAAGAAAGTGATACTTATTGATACCCTCTCAGTCTACACGTTGGTATGAATCGTAAATATGTAAGTTGCACTGTCCACTTTAATTCATAACAATACTAACCAAGGGTTATCTATGTAATGAGTTTTAACATATAATTAAAGTTAACAAACATAAGGAAATCAGACAGATTTATACTGTCTTCAGAGTGAGTACCTAACTACCACAATAGGTCTTTAGCCCCTTTTCTTCATGTTCCCGTTGTCCCTATCTACTGCAAATAAAAATATTAATTATTTCATCAACAACTGATAGTTTTATTTCTTACTAGCACTTCGCCCGGGACTTCGTCCACGCTGCAATTTTCTTAAGGATCCCTATTTTATTCTAGTAATAAATATAGCCTATGTTACTCAAGGATAATGGAAAATTCTAATGATGAAAGAATTTTTGAAATCGGTCCTGGGGGGCTACTCTCTAACGAAATCCGTAGTTTCGGGCTTAGTTGCGGGCGGGCGTATTCTACTCCGTATCACCTACAGACCTACGATTAGTCCCGAAACCGAACTGAGAATGAATGACAACACGATTTCACAGTAACTGTCAAATCGTGTTATCATTAGTTCTCAGTGGTTAGGTGATACGGAGTAGAAAATGCCCGCCCGCAACTAAGCCCGAAACTACGGGTTTCGTTAGAGAGTAGCCCCCCTGAAGTTGTTGAGTTAATTCGTAACAAACATACAATAATCCAAATCTTTCCGCATTATAATATTAGTGTAGACTAGCTTCTGCCAGCGCCTTCACACACAGTGAAAATTATCCCAAGGGATGAAAAGTATTCTGTGTCCTATTACGGTACATGTTCTAAACGTGTGTGAAATTTCATAGAAATCCGTTCATTCGTGAAAGTTAATGAAACTTGGGGGTGGAGGCTTTGTCCAGCAGTGGACGTTGAAATGAAGATCTTCTCCTTCTTCTTTACGTGTCGATTGACTCTTACTAAATTTTGTCCGACCAGTATTGAGCAACTTGTACAGCTCTATCATTCGGCTACCCTACGTCAACAAATCCTCGGATCCTTCTGTGCTTCTGGACGGAGCTAGGCTGGCTAACTTAGCCAGGACACCTACGCACAACTGACCGAATGAGAGTCTAAGTGCGGAAATTGGAGTCCCTAATCTATCTGCAGCTCTATCATTGGCCTCGTTCAAATCTTGGATGGTACAGGAAGTTGTGCATGACGGGCAATTAAGGAGGTGATGCATGTCCTGTGAAGGGGCTCTGCACTGGTACTGCGTTTGGGATGGGTGGAGAATGCCCCATTTAGCCAGGTTATGTTTACAGCGGCCAACCTACGTCCGCAGTACGATGACGATGATGATGAAATGACGATAGTGATGAAATGACGGTGATGATAAAATGACGATGAAGATGATAAGTACCTTTGCCTAATCCCCCTTTTACTAGTTTTTTTTTAGTCTTATAATTTGTGTAACTGTGCTTTTGTGTGTTGTGTTTTTTATGTATTTTTGTACCGAATAAATGTTTTATCTATCTACCTTTAGGGAAAACATACATATCTACCTTTGATTTAACAGCTATGTTTTATATAGTTCAGTATATTGTGATATCTATTATCAAGGTAGGTAGTTACGTCATTCCATTAAGCAGACACATAGCTGTTAATCTCACATCACAAACGCACAATAGGACAATGAAGATTCGATCAGTTCATAGGCGTACAATTACTTACTAATCATCACATATTCTGTGGAGTAAGTACCTAGGTTGCTGTTTACGGTCCGTTGATGTGTAGGTACTAATTATGGAGTCAATAAGACAATAAACAGCCCAAAGTGTTCCCACTGTTGGGACACTATCTTGTCTCTGTAAGAGGGAGCCAGCTATATTCACTACGCTTGCCTAGTGCGGTTTGATGGACATCATATATCTGAGATTTAATAGGACATGTTGTTTGTTTGGTGGTAATTGTGATGACATAATTTAAAACCGGTCAAGTACGAGTCGGACTCTCACACGAACAGTTCCGTTCCATAAACCGAAAAAAAGACGTTTCTTGTAATTTTAATTTAATTTATTTTTCATTATTCTTTCATTTATAGTGGCAATAAAAATTTTGATACACATTGTAAAAATTTGAACTGTCTACTTATTACGGTTTTGGGACATAGCCCACTGACAGACGGACGGACGGACAGCAAAGGCTTAGTAATGGGGATCTTTTGGTTACCTTTTGAGTACGGAACCCTAAAAAGTAAAGTGCCTACCTAAGTTCAAATACCTTCTTACTAATTCTTAAATAATTCGTTGTTAGTTTATTACTGGGGAAAAGAGACATTCTTATCAAAACGTTAATATATATGGGATTGACAAGCCTTACCGAAAGGGAATACGCATGAAAAAAATATTTATTATCTATACAGTTTATCTAAAAATATACAAAAAAAAAAATACTAATAGTGAAAATAGAATCAAAACTACTCAAAAATCAAACAAGATACAATTATTTTAAACAAATATATCTGTCCCTCTCGCGAAAAAGCTATTTTCTATGGCAGCTGTACAGGCGTCATGGACTTTGACGTCAAAGTTCATATCGGACTTCTCTTTCTAATTGTAATCTTTGAATCTTTATAACTTCATCGCTGATGAAGGTATTTAAAAAATAATTTCATGATTGTTAATTAGAGCTAACACGTATTTCATTTGGCAAATAAAAAATCGCATACATATTCCCGCTAACAGTATCTCAATTATTCTCTAGAATTGTTTACGTACCTAGTTAGAATAAGTCAAAATTATCATCGTTAATATACGTTTTGACATGTCAAACTGCCCTTTGTTCTGTCTGCCGTCTGCGTTACGCATGAGTACAACGCAGAGGTTAGGTTATCATACGCATGATTTGGTAAGTAACAACGGACTCAAATTTCTTAACGGCCATTGGGTAGACTCGCTGTATGGTATCGGCCGGTGCCGTAAAATAATAACATCATCCCATCACTTCCCATGGGTGTCGCAAGAAGCGACTAAGGGACTCACCAGAGACTGGGCAGCAGCGTTCTCTGTAAAACGCAACACCATACACTGCGATTGCCAACCCGCCTGCCAAGCGTGGCGATTATGGCAATCTTTTTTCTTGAAACTAATTGAATTGACGGCTAATTTCAATACAAACCTCCTTAGTAAAAATCACTGGCCAGCTATGAATAATTATTTTTTAAAGATTTTATCTGGCACTCTTCTTTTGTTTGCAACAATGGACTTGGAGTTTTTCGTGCTAAGTTTTTTTATGATTATAAAAGAGGCTTCAAGAAATCTCACGAAAATTTACAGGCTCCTTCTGAGTAACCTCGCTCCATCGTAGACTTTGTCTCTGTCATGTCTGACCTAGACTAGAGTCAAGAGCAAACCCATCACAAATAAAAATAACTGCTTTTGGTAAGTCTGCTTCTGCGTTAGCAATAGTTACTTATAAATTGGTTTCGTGAATTTAAACGTGGTCGAGAGAACCTAAGCGATGACGCCAGACCCGGCTCACCTAGAACTGGAGAAACTCATGAGAATTTCATCAGGGTAGAGATTCAGGCTGAACTAAAGAGCAGTTTCCATTCATTCCATGGAACATTCTGTGACCAACATAGTAATCAAGTGGGTTAGATAATGTTGGTCATGGTACTATCGCAAGAAAAAGCAACACATTTCATAAAATTGTCAAAACTGTAACTGAAGAAACCTCACCTGATAATCTTAAAACTTTTAAAAATGAAACAAGCTAAGTAAAAATAATGGCGATAGTTTGGAGAAGTATCGCGGAGTTGCGGAGTCGATCCCTGGCGAAGCGAGGTGGCAAAGGGGAAGTTAAGTCTACTAAGCGACTGACGGGGATCGCCGACCGGCGCTCCTACCAAGGACTTTGTGGTTTCATTACCAGTGAGTTATACTCACTGATGATGAGAACATGAAGATCGATACTTATCTAATACATAAAAATCTCGTGTCACAGTGTTTGTTATCGAACTCCTCCGAAACGGCTTGACCGATTTTTTAATATTTAGGGTTCTGTACCCAAAAGGTAACCAATAGTACTAGGATTCCGCTGGTTACCCTAAAATGAGTGTCAAATCTGATCCCAAAACAACTTGACTTCAACAAACATAATCTCCATAATCGAAACTAAACTGCAATAAGACAACTAACAGTATATTACGTACGGATAACTTCAAGTAACTACTTAATACATATAGACAATACAAACTAAGCTAGGCTAATTAAATCACGAATTAATGCACATCGCTGTCAATGGGGAAACTGCATATAACACTGGCAGCACTGCCACGTTGAATGACAAAGCTAATTCTGTGACCAACAAAAACAAACTCACTCAAACTTCGTGATAAAACCTCCGTTGGTAGCGCAACTTTTTATTTGTTCTCCAAACAGATTAGCCGACAGAAGTGCTCATCGCAGACCGGGACCATTCATACAAACTAATACTATTAAAGCATTTGCTAATTGACCGACACCAGTCATTAGCAGACTTAAAAAAATACGTTGCTTTTATACCTTCATTATTTTCAGATTTTCTCTGTGTCCTTATCCTTTCGATTTCATAAACCTTGTGGCGTGCGTTCAAGCGAATTTATTATAAATTTATGAATCAAATGAAGGACAACAATTTAGGAGGCCGACTAATATTAATGCTAATTTTTAATACGTCGTGCTCGGTAACTTGGCTTATTCGGGTAATTGTCCATTGATGCATATATTATAGCTTTACGTTTTCAACACCTTTTTATTTTTCTGGAATTTCATAAATGAGTTAACTAGTTAGTGTCGCTGTCTAGTAAGACAGAAGACCTGATTGATCCGTACAGTAGTAAGGATCAATATCTATAGGGTCTTTCAAACAGCGGGTCGATGTTGACAGTTTGTGGTGGCCATGTTGTTTTGGCGATATCTGTCAAATGCGTTGTTATTTCTTCAGTTACTGATGCCAAATCACCATGGCAAGTTACACGATTGACCAGCATGTCCAAATGATAAAACTTTATTATTAAACATAATGGATATTCTGCATGAACGGTTCGAGGGTAGGGTTGTCTCTCGCAGAGTTGACGTGAATTGGCCACCAAAATCGTGCGATTTGACCCCGCTAGACTTTTCTTGTGGGGTTTTCTCAAGTCGCAGGTCTATGCCAATAATCCGCAATCAACCGATGCCCTGAAAGTCAACCGGATCTATGCAGAAGAGTAATTGAAAATTGGGCCTCTCGGATCCGTGCCACCGTTCGAAGCCGCGGTGGACATTTAAACGATGTCATATTTCATAAATAATGGCATAAATGGACCATTCAAATAAAAAAAAATATTTCTTTAATATGTCACATATAGCTTGTTTTCTTTAATTTCAACATCGACCCGTCCTTGTTGAAAGACCCTTTATAAAAACAGATTCTATAAAATACCGATTATGCAATGCGTTCAAGCGGCGATTTTGCAGAACAGTAAATTGGAAATAAATATAAATCATTTTATTTCGGAACCAGTCTTTATTCATAGGTACATTTTAAAATTAAAAAAGACACGACCATCACGACGATCATCATCATCATCGTCAGCTGCTGTTGTAACCTTAGTCTAAGTCTGCCCGTACCTGGACGGCGATCGAATGCTCCAGTTTCTAGGTATCGCCTGTTAACTCGTTGCACCAAAGTTCTGCTGATTCGAAATGCAATGATGATGAATAAAAATCTTTACTTCCTTACTAATATTATAAATGCGAAAGTAACTCTGTCTGTCTGTCTGTCGCGCTTTCACGTCAAAACTACTGAACCGTTTTAAATGAAAGTTGGTACACAGATAGTCTAGAGCCTGAGAAAGGACATAGGTTACTTTTTATCCCAGGAATATGTTCCCTAGAGACCACGCGGGCGAAGCCGCTGGCAGAAGCTAGTTAATTATAAATTAAAAAAAGAAACTCCGTCCTCCACTCAGCTTTTCATTAAACATTACGTAATACAAGTAATACGTTACTTCTCATGTAATTAATAAACCCTCAAACGAAAAATGTCAAAGTTGCAAAGTTAAGTCTTTCCAAGAAAAACCCTGGGAAGCCAGAAAAATGGCTGATTCGTTTAGAAAATTCCGTGATACGTAGTATCGGGCACATTGATGTAGTGTTGCAATGAACGGAGCAGTCTCCTCAATACCTTTCGCAGCGGCCATAAGAATTTTTGCAATAAAAAACCTTTTATAAAGCTTTACTGGACAGCAAAATACGCGTCTCTTACAGACTTTTAATAAGACAGCAAAAAATACCATTTTTTGTTGTCATATTCTAAAAAAAAATCCTGTAAAATGATTTTATTGAACTGTGTACCTACCTGCCTTTTTGCATCGTTAGTTTCAAAAACTACCAACACAAGGATCATATCAAAAGAATTTTATACCATGAAACGGATATCTGATGAAATCGAAGCAATGCTTTGAAACTTTTCCAACTGAAACTGTTGCAGGAAAGTGCAAACATTTATGTATAAATATACAACGCCCTTTTGATACCACTCTAAGGTATTAATGAGACCACGTCAAAGAATCACCTGGCACATAAGTTTTATTTCTCAGTTTCTTTTTTCCATTGCATTTTTCAAACGAAATAATTCGAAAAAGTCACGATTATTTATGTAAAACACTTTAATGTGAAATATGACAACATCGCATTTTCTTACTCTTACTTTTCAATTAAACTTAGAAACACACACATCGAGATACTTGTGTTAGTATTATCTTCGAAACTATGTTTTTTGGAAAATTTGTCCTAGAACTTTTTGTATTATTTTACATAATTATTGAAATACCCAAAGAGCACGTTGTGTATTGATTGAATCGAGAATTTAAAATTATTTTAAAATATTATCACCTTTCGGTTGTGTTTTAGTAAATTTTAACTCTCTGTTACTTCTTTAGAAGCATCAAAAAAGGATTGAGCTTATAAGACTATGAACAATGTCCAGCAGAAGGATATATAGGTAAGTGAAGACCATAATATTCCCTGCATTATTTTCTTCTTCCGCATTCTTTAACTCGTCCACGCGTGTTTAATAACTACAATCCTCACATATTTCTAGAGCAGGTATTCGTAGTCGCACGAGGCATTCAATTGTATCGAGGGCTACTGGAACAGTGAGAGTTACGTACTGAAAGTTTAGATATGAACGAAGTCGCGTGGAGTATCTAGTCCATATCAATACTGATATTACAAATGCGTCGGTAACTCTATTTGTTATATCTTCACTTCTTTACGGCTGATCGGATTTGAATGAATCGCACAGGGCTATTCCTTAAACAGGACATAGGATACTTTTCAGTACTGAGTAAATTCCCTTGGGATCATTTTCGAGTTTCATGCGGGTGAAACCGCTGGCAGAAGCTAGTAATAAATCTATACTAATATATAAAGCTGAAGAGTTTGTTTGTTTGTTTGCTTAAACGCGCTAATCTCGGGAACTACTGGTTCGATTTGAAAAATTATTTCAGTGTAAGATAGGCCATTTATCGAGGAAGGCTATAGGGTATATATCATCACGCTAAGACCAAAAGGAGCGGAGCAGTAATGAAAAATGTGACACAAACGAAGTTGCGCGGGTCAGCTAGTCACTATATATTTAACTCGTCCGTTACTGATGACAATCAACGCAAAGCCGAAACTTGTCGTAAAAAATTGAAATATAGCATATAGATTTCTTGGAGAGTGTATGAGAACACTAGGATTTCCCGAAACGCCTATGAGAACGGGAAACAGGGGATATGAGCGTGAGCGTACGAAATCGCGGGCAAAAACTAGTAAATAAATAAACGTGGGGACGTAATCGTGAATAGTTCGATTAGTTCGTCCCAGATTACCTACATTTGTTGATAAGATAAACATTGATCTTGTTGATCCAGGCACCTGCTTTATCGTTGAATGACACACAAAATGTCGATACAATAAAACATATTAGTGTTAAATTTCAGGGGCAGGAGATTATCTAGCTAATTCATTAAAATATTCTAACCATATACTTAGTTTCAAAACTGTGGATTTCAATTAAGGTACTGTTATTAAAGATTTTAAAAACTTTTATAAAAACCTATTTTTTTTTATACATAAAAGTATACAGCCCTATCTGTATATTTTTATCAATAAAAAAGGTTGACCAACCTGCGTTTGGCCTACGATATCGTTCTATTCTCACCATCGGCAGCTGAACTAGGCGAAATACAAAGTGACCTAAATAAGGCAAGCCTCGAGATTGAACTTCGTATGAACAATGTCAAAGACCAAACTCATTACTAACAGCGCCCAACATAAACTGTATGTGGTTGGTGTGGAGGTTGCATATGTTCCAGAATACGTCTACCTCGGTTAAATAGTCCCATTCAAAGCAAAACAAGAAAAAAAAGTTACTCGCCGCAACCTGGAAGAGCTATTATTGATCGACGAAGGCTCTCATGAAAGGAGACCTTCCAATTTGCCATACACGTTGGACATGTGCATTCTCCCTATTCTTACATACGGCGATTTGATTTGCTTTGATTTGATGACATCACGCTGCCCATCACTGTCAAATTTTCTCAATCAACCTTGAACCTAATGCGTTAGCGATACAGTTGAAAATGAAATTTGACAGATTGTTGTTTGCGTAATATTATGATTCTGCTAAAGTGGCCATTTTAGACCCGCTGGTGTTTGACAGTTCAGCAAAAGTTCAAGCTTGAGGTTTGCCAGCGATCAATGGAGCGTAGCATTTTGGGAGTCAGATTAACTAACCGCGTTAAAAAGTGCTGCGCTCCAAAACACAAATCGCCGTCGTCACTCAAATAGCTGCCAAGCTTAAGGCGACGACATACACTAACGACCTTGAAGGAACAAAACGCGCCCTCGTTTAACACCCGCGCGACCCAAAATTCAGTAGTTTTTTGTACTTACCTTATTATTACAAGACTAAAAAACAATACCCGGGTATCAATATACAGATAATTAAACTGTCTTTGAGATAGTTTTTATTGTATAATTTTATTTAATGTCCGTGTTAGACATAACTTTAAAAAATAATTTCACCATGTTGAACGAATAAAATTCAAAATTATCACATATCAAATTATTAAGAAAATAGTCCAATGTAGCATATATTTTTTCCAAAAAAAAATACGACCATCCGTTTTGACATGACTCTCATTTTAAAATCTACTCTCAGGTATCTCCCCCTTAAATAGAACTGAGCCGGACACGTCTGCCACATGTCGCACGATTCATGGACTAAAGCAACCACAATGTGGGTCCCAGAAAATTTCCGGCGGCATCGCGGCGGACCCAGGCCATGATGGCCAGGCGAGCTTGATACCTATTGATATGATTGGTCCACATTAGCCTAAAGCCGGGAAGAATGGAAGGAAGAAAGGGAGATCTTTGCGTTGCAGTGGGACATAATAGGCTAAAAATAAAAGTATAATAATAAGTAAATATGTGAGTACTGTGTCCCCTTACTAGTAAACTTATTAAATTTACCTCTGCTGGCATTTCGTTATTGTACCTATTAGTAGTATATAAGTGGTATTTTGGTAGCATCGTCCTCACATGTAATCAATTGATTAATGTATGAAAATATGAAGCTTATATTTCAAAAGAGTAACTATGGAGTTTCTTGTCCGTTCTTCTCCATAAAAATCTACTTTTTGCTAATGGACGACTAGAGTCACTATAATATTTTATTTTCATTTCACGTTCAAAAGTACCCATAGTGGTCTAGTTGCAATTAATCATTTGGCTTTAAAAAAGAATATATTTTTTTTAATCAAAGTTGAAAGTAATAAATGCTGATGTTTACTTGTTTAAATAGGCTATCCAATTCGATATAAATCATACGTTTAAACAAATAGAGTTCACTCTGAGTACATGCAATTACTTTCAAACGCAAACAAGAATATTTTTATGACCAGTATTTTCTCATTCATTTGTTAAAATTTTCGTAGTTTTAATAAATTGCAATCGAACGAAGCCGGATTTATTTACCTGTATATAATCAAAACCGGCTTCGTTTGAGTGCAATTTTATAAATTAATTCAGTCTATATCCATACTAAAGTTATAAATGTAAGTCCTCCACCTAACAGTAGGTATCTCTGTCTGTCTGTCCGTCCGCTTCTTTGTTTGGTACACGGCTGCCGTCATAAGGAAAAAGGACGTATCGACATAAAACGAAGTAACCGATTTCCACCTTAAGTTATTTTCTTAATGTCGAAAATCGGTTACTTCGTTTTGTGTAGATACGTCCTTTTTTGGCAGACGGGTAGACCATATTGGACTAGATTAGGACGTAATGATACATTTTATCTCAGGAGTACCTAATTTTCCCTTGGAATACTTTACGATGACACCACTTTTAAAGCCCCTGACGAAAGCTAATTATTTTATAAAATGACCAATACGTCTTCTTTCCGAACACAATCTTATCTTTTGCGATTTTACGCGGCGTCTTCGTGGGGTCTACGCGAGGTGTGCGCGGTGTGTACGCGTAGTCTACACGGATCTACGCAGCTTATACGCGGTAAAGTCGTAGACAGAATAAAAGGAACACTTTATCCGTGCATGATTTGTTCGATGAATCAGTTCTAGGAAACCTGCGATGTTCTTAGAGGTAGGTTAGCTTATACATCATCATCATCATGACAGCCGAAAGACGTCCAATGTTGGACAAAGGCCTCCCCCAAAAGGGGGGGTTTGCCAAAATCGCCACGTTTGCCAGGCGGGTTGGCGATCGCAGTGTATGGTGTTGCGTTTTACAGAGAACGCTGCTGCCCATTCTCTGGTGAGTCCCTTAGTCGCTTCTTATGACACCCACGAGGAGCTTAAACATAATTATATTTTATTTTACGGAATGACACTCACAAATAACGTGGCTTTCTATTGGTAAAATAATTTTCAAAATCGATGCAGTAGATTCAGAGATTACCTCCTACAACCTCATGAACTCACAAACTTTACCTCTTTATAATATTAGTATAGACCTTTTTCTTATCGTGATCGTGTGGTCAGTAAGCTAGACCTTACTGACCACACGATAAGAAAAACCCCACCCCCTAGTGTCAGAGTTTTAAAATGCCTCAAGGGCTTCTGACATGGTTTATTTGACTACCGCCATTCGGCGGCCGCGACCACCGGCTTGGCTTATACGTGCCTTCCGAAGCACGGAATCACCTTTTTATCAGACAATCAAGTGATTCAAGCCTGCAATGTCCTAGCCAAATTGGAAAACAACTTTACAAAGTATGTTTCTTCCCGTGGGAATCGAACCTACGACCACCGGTCACAAGGCAGACGCCTAAACTACTCGACCACGGCGGCAGTTAAGTATAGATAATAATCTGTAGGTTATGTTTAACATACGAGGGACGACGGTATTAGGTGTCAAAGCAATTGCATTTTTTATGATTTAAACTTGATAGTTTAAAATTATGATTTGATAACTTTATATGTATTTAACGAATCTTTACTCGATCAGTGATCACACTTACTGTACGTGCATACAGCAAACTCTGGTTTGTCCAACACGAGCGGTAAGAGGACCTACCTCTTTATAAAACGAGCCATAAAGGAAAAAAAAAAACATTAAGTACAATTAATTTGAAAACGAGTTTCAAACTTTCGCAACTAATTTCCAGAAAAACACCTATTGTTTCATGCTCCGCTGAAAAACTTTAAGAATACCATACAAAAACCAAACTCTCATACCTATATTTCGAAACGTGATTTCCCCTAAATAACTAAATTCACGTTTCTCAATCCTACCTTACTACCCCGAAGAATCCTGACAAAGATTTGTCAACTTTTTGATATTTTACGTATTTTTTAAATGTCAAACCAAGGGTAGGTAAGCAATATTGCAAAACAATATACGTCTTAACCGACAAATGTACCTATCAGAGGTTATAGAAGATTTGTTTTACAATATCTCAGTGGAATAAATAACATTTAGATCAATGCATTGCATATTCTCATTTCCCTATCGACGTATGTCTGACACAGTAATGAAACGTCCTAGAATATGATACGTCCGGGGCATCGCTTGGGAGACAATCTAATATTTTTCAATCACAAAGTATTGTGTGCATATTTTCAAGATTTCCTGATTTTTCCTGGTAACAAATTGAAGGATATGAGTCTAGTTCAATTTCACAGAAGATTCACTTGCTTATGATATTGGAAGATTTCTCAGAACCAAGTAAAACCTAAGTACTACAGATGGTATAATTTTTAGGAACCAGTGTGGAGTTTTAGGAGGATTTTATGGGTAAACTATAATAGCCGCACGGAACAATACTCAAGGCTGAGCAAACATTGCCGAGGCTGGTTTGTGGATGGGTAATGATCATCTATTACATTCTAAGACTCCTCTGTGCCACGGAAAACACGTTAAGTAGGAAGATTTCCGACAGTCGTTACGGGTGGTCAGAAACCAGAAAGTCGGATACCAGTCTTGCGAAGGTCCTATAGGTAGCCGTATCAGGTAAGACTGAAGGCCTACCCCGACAAAGTTGAAAAAAGGCTGGGAAGATTGTTTGTACAGGAGGCCCTCGATTCCTCGAACAAATCTTTGATTGTTGAGATAATTCATCATCATCAAGTCAGCCGAAAGACGTCCACTGCTGGACATAGGCCTCCCCCAAGTGTCGCCACAACAACCGGTATTGTGCGTCTTGCATCCATCGCCTACTCGCGACCTTCTCTAGGTCAACGGTCCACCTTGTGGGCTACCTTGAGATAGTTATTTATTAGAAAACATATCTTCAAAAAAAATCCGTAGAAATCATCTGGGCATTTCATAAAAGTGGATACATTTTCCTCGAAAAAACCAGGCAACAGAAATCTTTAATCCCATATTTCTTGTACAAATATTCCGTTGAACTATACTAATTAATAAGGAAATTGAAATAAAAAACTCCAACTAGCACATATTTCATCGCATGTGTTCTTTTCGACTTTTTTCTGCACTCATTGACTCTGTGTTCAATAAATATGTGCTTTTAATTATTCAAACCCTGTTAAATTGTTGTATATTTTGTGTGTACTTTGAATTTTACACTGGTCAAACTTGGTAATCGATGACATGGGTGGATTATGTAAGGAATAATGTGAAAGAAAAGAAGAATCGGATACATATGTCAAAGAATGAATGAAAGAAATATGACGATAAACTTGGTTAATTGCTAGTTTACAAAATAATGTATTCATAAAGTGATTTTACGATTTTTGTATCCAGGCTGGACGATTTCTTGCATCCAATTAATATGCTCCTGAGATCACATAAAGATTATAGTTTTTATAAGTCTATAGTTATCAGATGAATGGTTGAAATCCTCACTAGATTTATGTATTTCCTTTTATTTTTGCATACAAGTTGGCTTTATAAAAAAAAGACGGTATCATTCGATTTTTTATTCTTAATTTAAATACCAAAGTGAAGCGCGAATATCTACCCGCTTTTATCTATTTCGCAATCTAGATGGTTGTTTGATGTATCGTTTACGAGTGCCAGAAAGAAGCTGTGTTAAAACAAGATTATTTCCAAGAAAGGCACTTGTCTATGATGTTGACGTTGAAACCGATATAAAGTTTAGATTTTGTAACTTACATACGAATTTGTTAGACTACGCTTTCAGTATTCGCCAACATAAAAGATGATTATAACGACTGCACATCCAATCTTACATCAATACCTACCAAATTAATGCATTTGGTAGGTAAGTATTACATTCCTTTTCATGTTTATTAATTTAGTTGTGGAGCTCTATTCAGTATTAGTATTTAGAGCTTTTTGAATTCATAATTAAAATAAATAAAGCATTTCTGCTTTGTTCCATTTTAATCATAAAATTCCACTTGTTTTATACCCATCACGTGTATGAAAAGCAGTACAGCCAGTTAAGATCTACCCCCATGCTATGGAAAGTCCTTCCTTGAACAAACCGAAGGAATTCGTTTGTGACGATAAAAACAATAGACAGCTAAGATAATTAAATACCATACATTCGTTTAGCAAAAGCACATAAACTGAAAAACTGCTTTTTATTGATTGATGGCTTGAGGCGCTAGCTTACTCACTTGCTTACTAGCCTAGAAATTAAGCTAGTTCTTTTTGGGGCTTGCAATCTTGCTGACAATAGCTTCATTTTTAATTTTCGTGGATCAAATGACTTCTACTGCTCTGGGCGTAGCGGGAGGGAGCGATTATCGCTAGCGAGAGAATCGCGGCGATAATATCGTCGTGGCCACGTATTCCTATAACAACTCTATGAACGTGTCTCCACACGGCGATATTATCGCCAACAGCTCGCCGCGATTCTCTCGCTCATTGAGACGGTCCATTACTGTGTAAAACCAACCCATGTTCCTTCAAATATGCTTTTGCTTTCTAGTGCTGCGGTAACTCTTTCAAACAATACGGATGATTCCTGAGTAAAAAAAAATGATTGTCTGTAAAGTCGGTTTATGGACGATAGTTTAACGTGACAACATCATAACAAAACATACGATTGCATAAATATACTTAATTTCAAAGTAAATTAATTTCAAACCTCTAAGTAAACAATGAGCGTAACGTTACAATGAGCGTAACGGGACAATGAGTCATCCTTTTTCGTGTGTGCAGCCGGCGTTCATCGATTTATTAGACGTTGTCACGTCATACAAATTGATTCTATATAGTCCGTCAGATCAAATCAACAAACAACGCACTGTATCGTCCTAATATTTTGTTTACGTGAAAAAAAAAATACGTGTCTATTATTTTTCGGAAGTCTATCTGACGGACTAATTTGTTTTTTTTTTCGTCATCTACCCTATTCGGCATCCCTGGCGAGCTTAAGAGGGGACTCTAGTCCCGAGGAATTTGAAGAAACTATTGCCGATGCCGTCGCGCTGCGCCCTATCAAGTAAAGTGCGAAAGCGACAACTGCAGCAGAGGCTGATTTTACCTATAAAAACCTTACCCAAAAGACGTTTTGTATTCCGTCGTTTTCTTCTTCAAAACTGAACTGATGTATAAAAATTATATATCAAAATTTAGAGGAAGACTATATCTATGCTTTTGTTATTTTATGTTTTGTTAAAAAAATATCAAATTTGTCTGATAGTCGACTGAACATGGCGGTAAAACGGGCTGTTTTTTCGGATTTTTGGATTGTCATAATTCTTTAAGTAATTATGTTTTGGAAAAAATAAAATGATAGAAGCACGTATTAATTCGATTTAGATTTTTTGGATAAAAAAAAAAACATTGTTCCAGCAGCATTATCCACGAAGAAAACAACGGAATCTGTTTGTATGGAGAAAGGCCCCGACTAGTCCCCTCTTAATATCTTGGCTTGCTAATAAGCGTCGTGTAACCCAGTCATATTGTTCGAAAACTTGTGAAGTGACCTCTTAATGAATACTGAAAACCGCCCGTGCGATGTTTCCAGAAATCAGAATGCGAAATGAAAGGGATTGTTCCCGAGTTCTGTACCCCAATGTATATTCTGCAACAATGCACTTCATTTGTATACCTTTAGGTTTGCAACGAAAACGTGCCCTGTATGAGCATGAGCGTGTAGATTGGCAGCATTTTAGCGTGAATATTCTGTGGTCAGATTTTAGCAAGTAATTGTTGCTCAAATCTAACTAATGAATATGAAACTTCGATGGTATTTCGTTCTTGTTTTTCATAGCAATTGACAGTCCTTGTTCGGTTGTAAATGAATTATTACTGGACATCTATACTAATTAATTAAAAGGAAACCAGGTTGTGGTCAATATGGGAATTTAAAAAACTGACAAAGCCTATTTTATTACTAACAACTCATTTGGTCTGAAGTAAGGATCTTTTTAGGGTTTCGCATCCGAAGAGTAACAAATGGAACCCTATTAAAAAGCTTCCGCTGTCCGTCCGTCCATCTGTATGTCAGTGGGCTTTATCTCAACAGCCGTAACAGGTAGACAGTTGAAATTTTCACAATGTGTGTTATCCTATTGCCGCTATAGAGAGCGTGCAGAAACTATAGGTGGCAGCACAGAAATGTCACTGTCAAGTATATAACAAGTATAAAATTCCAAATAGCTACGCTAGATGGCACAGTCTTCTTTGCGCACGTTCCCCTAAACTGAGCGTGTAGGAACCACAGGTGGCAGCACAGAAGCGTCAATGTCAAGTATTCTGACCCTTAAAACTTCAAATATGCGACACTAGATGGCCTAGTCAACGCTGTGCTCGGTCCCTATAGCAACGCATACAAAATTTAAGAAACGTGTTTTTTGGTTTATAGTGCGGAACCCTGCGTGTGAGAGTTCAACTCGCACTTGCCCGGTTTTTTTCTTGAATCAGTTGCCTCACTGACCTATTACTGTAATCAGCTCACAGACTTCCGTAAATAGATAAGCATTTGATACTCCTGTTATCAATGTTGCTCCATTTCTACTTGTTATTATGTTCTTTTAAGAATATGACCGTTTAAAGGCTAATTGAGACTTCTGTCCTCAGTAAGACTGGGACGCTGAAACTAAAAACTAAGATTGTCAAATATCCTTGATAGAAATGAATATTACAGTAAATAAATGCCAGGCATCATCTACCTAACCGATTCCAAACTACATAGCGTTCATTTACTACACGGTTGACATTTCTTTGTGAATATCTGTACGTCTACCATGAGTTTTATCAATCTATACTCGCTAGCGACTGTAGTTAAAAAAATGTATGAAAACTTTTGAAAATCATGTTTCTAATTTATTTGTTTACTTGTTAACTAACAAGCAAGCTTTGTTGCAAGTCAAACTTTAGTTAACAAGTAAACAAATAAATTAGAAACATGATTTTCAAAAGTTTTCATACATTTTTTTAACTACAGTCGCTAGCGAGTATAGTTTGATAAAACTCATGATAGACGTACTGATCTATCTCTTGTAAAAAAGAATTATCATATATTTGAAAAAAGTTTTTACAAAATAAATGGTAGAACACGACACAAAGACCAATTAAAATAACCCCAAATAAAGTTAATGCTATTTACAAATTATTATTTTTTTAATAATACTCAAGATTTGCCATTGCCGTTGTTCAAAAGGGTATTGTTCAGTTTGTTACTAGAAAAAAAATTACTAAAGTGTTCAAGAATATTTAGAGGATAAGTCGTTAATAATATAATAAAATTTTATTAAACATTACAATTTCAATCCTTATTTATTAAATATTATAAATTCATATTTTATTCTGTAATACATAATTATTAATAGGTTAGTAATATAAGCTTTGTTTCTTTTTTATATAGAAATATTTGTACGCCATATTATAGCTGGAACCATTATTATAACATCTATTGTAGCATATTTTAACAAATTAACAATTTTGATTTTACCATAGAGCTTAGAGAAATTACGTTTTATAGTAAACTAAGCGCAAATTAGTCAACATAACTATATTATTAACTAAAAACTGGCCAAGTGCGAGTCGAACTCGTTTGTAAAGGGTTCCGAACCAATTTAATTTTTTTAGCATGTTATTTTAACACTACAGACTTCTTATAGGTTTTCCTGTAATCTTTAGGTATAAAACTATTAACTGCATTTTTTTTTCAAAATTTTAGGCTCAGTAGTTTCAGAGATAAGGGGGGAATGGTCATTTTTTGGCGACAATGGGTCCTAGCGTGATGTTAAATAACCTGGAACCTTCCTCGAGAATTGGGCTATCATTGGATTTTTTCAAATCCGACTGGTAACACGTTCAAACATATAAAAAAAAAATCAGCTTTATTATTAGTATAGACAATATGAACCGATCATTATCATTACTTTTGAATCAGCCTGATTACTAGCTTTTGCTCGCGAATTCGTACGCGCATATCCCGTTTTTTTTGCCAATCCCGTAAGAATTTCGGGAAGTCCTCTCTTAGTGCTCGCCTATACTCCCCAAGACACTTCCACACCAAATTTGAGCTTTCTACGACCAGTCGTTTTGGTTGTGCATTGTCTGTCAGTTACCAGTAACAGAAGAATCGTTACTAATATTATAAACTAGCTGACCCGCGCAACTTCGTTTGTGTCACAATTTTCATTACTGCTCCGCTCCTATTAGTCTTAGCGTGATGATATATATCCTATAGCCTTCCTCGATAAATGGGCTATCCAACACTGAAAGAATTTTTCAAATCGGACCAGTAGTTCCTGAGATTAGCGCGTTCAAGCAAACAAACAAACAAACTCTTCAGCTTTATATATTAGTATCTATAGATGAGAAAGTAACTCTGTCTGTCTGTCTGTCGCGCTTTCACGCCAAAACTACTGAACCGATTTAATTGAAATTTGGTACACATATAGTCTAGAGCCTGAAAAAGGACATAGGCTATTTTTATCCCGGGAGTATGTTCCCTAAGGACCACGCGGGCGAGGCCGCTGGCAGAAGCTAGTTTTATATATATATTGATTGAGGCCAATCTTTCTTTGACCGCCCGTTGTTTTTCTAAGAACTCAGTCGGTAGAAGTATATTTATGCATACTCGTTACACCGGCACTACGTCTGCTACACTATACTTTGCATTTTCAAGACAATTGTTGAAGTTTTTACGACAGGCGAATAGGAACAGAAATACATTTTTATACACTCTGAATCCATGTTTATTTTAGACGCCCAATATCTTAAATACTATGTCTAGAACGGAATAAACAATGCTACCTACAGATTTAGCACGTTCTCAGGGCTGACTCTGTTAAAACAAATAGTTTGAGCTGTGTCCTGTAAACATTAGGCCTACTGTAATCTGTTTTATGCTAAGCAGATGTTTTAGAAGCTAAGAATGTGATCAATATTAGTGAGCGTGTGAATTAAAATAAAACAGTAATTTAAAAGCTGTTGAGTTAGACAATGAAGGTAACTAATTTCGAAAATACAAAGTATATTTTGCAATACTCGTAGCACTATAGGGTATTATTGACTGGATTATTTTTACTCGCATTCCATTTCTCAAAACTTAGAGAGAAAACAGAAAGAATAATGTACTTAAAAATCTCTTTTTAAGCCATGATAACGACGCCTTAGAGTGAAGTGTAAAAGAAGTAACTTTTCAGGAGGACGAAAAGACTGCGTGCTGTAAAATTTTTGCACAGCGTCTTTTTATTAATTAATATTATATTATTAGCCGTTTGGGGTTGAAACTCTTGGACCGTGGGGTCCGAGTGCTCATGCCTTATTTAAAGATCTATCTAAACGCTTAGTTGACACTTCGCGTGACCCAAGGGCTGGCTTTTACCTCGGACAGAGGATAAGCATTGCCATACAACGTGGCAATGCCGCCAGTCTTTTGGGCTCACTTCCGGTGGACAGCGATGCGGACGAATTTTTTGACGCCTTATCTTAGTTAGGATATTTTATTTTAAGTGTATATATTTAGTACTTTAATGCTGTACCTAGAAAATAAAACATATGGAAAATTAACCCGATTTTATATCCAGAATTGTTCGATACAATAACATTGTCCGCAATGCATAAAACAACACGTTCGTTGCAAGGTATTGACGCCAAACTGACAGATGCGAGTATTTACGAGGTTCTCATTTACTGTCATAGACGGTGCTACGAGTATCGAATGAACCAATTGGTCAGATCAAGATGTGCGTTCTTTGGTTTTCTTCCTATAATCGCAATAAAATAAATTTGAGCAAAAATGCTTTCCCGAGGTTCTCACTCTAAGGCTCAAGTCACACCGAGGTGGCAGCGAAGCGGCGAGCAGTTTCAGTGTCATATAATTTTAAACTTTATCCTGATGACTATAACACATAGTATCGCTTGATCGCTTGAGAAACTTAAAAAAGCCGCGCGGCCGCCCGCGGCGCCGCGAGCACTCCAACTACTCCCGCCACAATATGTACTATAGTAATGTAGATAAAGTTTAAAATTATATGACACTGAAACTGCTTGCCGCTTCGCTGCCATCTCGGTGTGACTTGAGCCTAAGACGACGATAACCAGAGATAATACTAATAGCTTGTGACGTAACTGGCAAGTAGCACCATATTGAGTTTGCGCGATCCAGCACAAATGTATAACGTTTTTCGTAACAAGATTAAGAGCGTATGCACATAATTTATCTACTTTTCCGTTGATTTTATTTGTATTTTCATTCCGTTATATTTTTTATCTATATCTATACTTCTACACTAATTTATAAATATACTTCTATATCTATTTTGATATTATATAGTGGTAAAGTTTGTGAGTTTGTGAGGTTGTAGGGAGTAATCTCTGGATCTACTGAACCGATTTGATTTTTTTTTTACTCATAGAAAATCACGTTATTAGTGACTGTCATAGACTGACCCGTGCCCAATTCGTTGGACAGTATTTTTCGGGTTAATATATAGCCTATAACACTCACAAATAACGTGGCTTTCTATTGGTAAAAGAATTTCCAAATCGGTTCAGCAGATTCAGAGGTCACCCCCAACAACCTCGCAAACTTTACCTCTTTATAATATTACTACCTATAGATTAACGTGTCACACAAAGTAATGGCACACACCAAAGAAGTCACAGTCTTTTCTTATATTTTGAAATTATTTTAACGTGTTAACCCTAAGAACGTTTATAAGTCGATGCAAATATCCTGTATATGATAGGCGCATAAAGTGGGTAGGTATGTTATGTACTGTGCTTGCAACATGATGTCATAGATAATCTGTGGTCGTAAGAAATTCTAAGAAGCCGTCATTTTAAAGAGACGTACTTAAATCATTTGTCTTGAGAGAGAGAATGGTCGACTCTTAAACATCTACAAGGCTGTATCGTAGTTTTATGTTATGAAACTAGATACTCAAAGATGTGTGCAAGTTGGTGTACTTGGACAGTGGGATAAACGTTTTTTTTTTTTTTTTAATGCGCACAACAAAGGAGTGGGACTTTCTATCTGTGTCTGTGTTTCCGAACTCATTCAACCCTATTCTCTTCAAAGTATAATAATATATATTATTATTATTATTTTAAAAATAAATTCAATAGGTTATTAATATCCACCTTCATGATAAAGGAAAATCTTATCTTACAGTTATGATAACTAACAAGTATTAGTTTTCATTAGAAAAACTAAAATACATATCATGATGTAAGGCTAACAAGCTTTTTAATTGCTGTTTATCGGCTTTCAAAAAAAAAAAGTAAAATCAAACTGATCAGTTTTTGTAAGAGTTTGTTATAAGTTAACATGATATTCCTCAAGAACGACATGATGAACCATCCTTTGCCAGTGCATAATATTAATAATATATTTTTTGTTTTTTTTTTAAATTTTTTTACAAAATTATTTTAAATTTTAAACTATATAGTTAACTGAATAAAGGAATTAATAATATAACGTTTTATAAAAATACTTACAATGTTTTCAAATAACAAATATAATTCCCTCATAAATTCAATTCGAGGAAACCAAAACCGCACAAACACACTTCTTGTTGATAAATATTAATTAATAATATAACAGTATTTATAAGAATATGAGTTAATAATTTAACTTAAATGTATTATAACCGCAAAATAACAAAAGCATTAGAATCTTGTGGTTGTTATTAAAACGACGTAGTTTAGCAACAGGCACATTATTGCTAGGCAACAGACTAATAAGTTTAGTATGGCAACCCCTATCTTAAATTTTACATGTTTTTTTTTCGATTAAAACACTTTTCCAGATGTGTTGTCTGACCTCAAAATAGCATCATTTCAAATGCAGGTAAAACGGGGTGAATAGATACAAACTTTGCATGGTATTTTTATATTGGTTTCTAAAAAAACTTTTTACAAAAATATTTAACCGACTTCCAAACAAAACACTAAAAAGTATAAAATAACCTTAACTTCGGAAGTCGGTGTTTTTGGTTTTATTTTTTTTGTTTTTAACACCGACTCCCGAAATTAGTGTTTTATTTGGAAGTCATTAATATTTTTTTTTTACTTTTCACTTTTAACTGGTGATACTTGGACGACGTCTTCGTCTATGCAGAAATTGAAATAAGTAAAAATGCTCATAAAATAAAAACAACTGAACCAAACTGAATCAAATTTAACGACGCACAATGTAAGAGCATAGCGCATCGAATTAAAAATAGAATCACGGATATCGAATCAGAAAACTCGGAGTAATCGGTGTACAAACATAAAAAACCCACTGAACTAAGAACCTCCTCCTTTTTTTGAAGTTGGTTAAAAATATATCAATCTTATAAAACTAATATTGATTTAAAAATTAAAGTCCTGAAATGCTGCAAGCAGAATTTGAATATTGTAAAAGTCCCCTTCAGAGTTTTGTTTCTTTTTGACGAACCCATTTTTGAAAAAGACTGCGAGATGGTATCTGGACTTTATAATAATCTAAGTTTTTTTAGCTTCATGACGTTAAAATCTGAGTGCAGTCTAGTAAGCTAATTCCGGACAACTTCTTGTTTGTACAAAAGCCTAAAATAGAATACTATACTTATGTAGCAGTTTATTATTTTATTATATACGTAGAAATTAACAGGAAATATTGTCACAGTCTATATTTACAATAGCACCACGTAGTTTTAAACACATTAATTACTTTTTATCTACAATATTTACAAACATAAGAACTCTATCTTAGCGATTTTCCTGTTAAAATGCACCTATGAATTCAGTAAGTATTCCTATGTATACATAAAATTATTTCATTATAGAAATTGCTATTTATGTATTTATATAAAAATTACCTATTAGCCTTGCCTCATCATTTTGTGTAGTAAAAATGCTGAAAAATAGGCCAAAAAAAACCACGACGAATATTATTCAAACGTGAACGTACAACAATAGCGCTCCTACCATGCACCTTCTTGAAAAATAGCTTAAATCTAATTAAGCTATTTTTCAATTTGGCTTCTTGTCTACAAACATATTTTTGCTGTTAAAGTTAGTGACATAACTTTTAACAATTCTCAGTACCTAAATTAATAAATAAATAATTGATTCACCAAAAAAAATTAACAAAATTCACATTTATAGGTCTAAATCGTTAATGGCTTTTTTTAAATATTGTAGATTATTTTAAATACCCTGTCTCCTAAACTAGGTGTATGTGCCTGTGACTTAGGAGTCAGTATAATATAAGCTTCACAGATGATTCAAGATTTATTTCAAATAAACCATTCAAAAGTCAGGCACTTTTGAATTGTAAAGGTCGGTCAGTCAAAAACATGAAGTTATTTGCACGTTCGGAAGCGTCTACGCTTCCAAACGTGCAAATAACTTCATGTGACCATTATCTCACCTGATGGTAAGCGATGATGTGGTCAAAGATGGAGCACGTTTGCCTAGAAGTAACACACACAGTAAAGACACACTTATTGTATGTTGCGTTGCACACGATAAGTATGTTTCTATTGCATAGATTTTCATACAATAACTCTAAGCTCCAGATATCATAATGCGTTGCATACGTTGCGTACGTGGGACCAGTTTGTCTCTGGCTTCAATGTCCCGCCTTGTCAGAGAGAAATAAGTAAAGACAAATTCTTCTTCTTTCTCTCTCAAAGTATGTGGATAATAATTGCAGCCTCGGGGGTACGCGTGGGTTTATTCTGTAGCAATCCGACCACGTCCGACCACGACCAGGTAAGACAGTTCCAGAAAAAAATAATTCAAAAATTAAACTAAACACGTTATTGGTAATAATAGTCATAAGTCTTTATTGCCATGTGGGCACACCTGAACGTGGGTATTGAAAATATTTTGTCCTTCCAATTGCACATGCATCCTAGTACTAAAGATTCCTCTAAGAATTTTACATAATTGTTTCCATGTTATTTTCTGTATGAAATAAAATAGACTCTCACAAAATGCAAGGACGATCAAACGTTAATTTCGAAAGTCGGTGTTTTTGGTTATTTCGTTTTTTGACAGCGACTTCCGAAATTAAAGTTACTTTGTAGTGTTTTATTTTGGAAGTCGGTTACATTTTTTGTAAAAAAGTTTTTTATTTTTAGTGGTACCTGCGTACCCATTCACAGCGTACCGGCGTGATGTTATGTTATGAAAATAAAACTTAGTGCTTTCGGTATAAAGGTCTCTTTAATACGAATGAAATAAGCCCAAACACTTGGTAGTTCCTACATACCGATGTGGAGTTCCCTTGACTCTCTGTCGTCTCCATCATCAGGTCTGATCCAAACCTTCATTCTTTTGTAGTATCACCCGATATACACACGAATATCAAGTTTTTACCAGATGCGTGCCTACAATTTTCGAGAGCTGCCCTCGATTTCTCAGGGTTTCCATCATCAGATCCTGACGTGGTGGCAATGGGACCATCTCGAAAGCATACCCTTTTATATAAAAAAAGATTCATCGAAATCGGTTCATAAACGACGAAGTTATCCGCGAACACACATAAAAAATATATATATATATACGCTGTCGAATTGAGAACCACCTTCTTTTTTAGAAGTCGGTTAAAAAGATACTTTAGATTTCAATATCTACAAAAAACGTAAAAAATTAAAACTAAAGTAATTTAAAAACTACACTTCTAGGGCGATCGGGTCTAAAAAAGTAACTTTGTATACCTCTACTCTTGTATGACCGATTTAGATCTTCTAAGCTTTTTTTGTAAGGATGAAAAATCATCAAATGACTCTTCCCGCTCTGGGTGAAGCAGAAGGGAGTGTCAGACTCTTACTGAATAAAACCCATCCGTGTTCCTCCTAATGCCCTTTGCGTTCCAGGGCCGCGGTGACTCTTTCAATTAAATTCCGCAACAGGATCTTCTAAGCTACATAATAGATTTTCTAGCGGATGTAACCATCATTCTGGAATATTTGTGTGTGGGTTCATCATGTTATCACAAAAATGTTGATGTTATGATGCCATTGCAACCGTACGAAGCGGGGACGGCACACCTTTATACATTTATACATAAAATTCCGTCCACACAAACATCTAAAATGCTTAATTAGCAGTAATGGCTTTTTCATTGACCAAACATTTCATTTAACTGATGCAGAATATTATCATATTTATGTTACTAGCTTCTGCCCGCTCCTTAGACTTTAGAATTGGGTCTAGAGAGGAACGGTAAACATTTTATACCTTACTAACATTAATGTAAATAAATTTAATATCGTAATAGGTAGTAGTTAACCCTGGAACCCAGGTACTTCTTATCATTCTGATCCCCGGAAATACTTCGACATGTTTCTAGTCTTCTGGTAATTGTGAATCTTGACTGCTCACAATTCCAGCCCCGAAAATACTTCGACATGTTTTTGGTCTCCTGGTACTTGTGAATTTTGAGCACTCAGCCAGCAGCGGCTCTGAATTTCCACTTCCTCCTCAGTCATCGCTAAACCATGTCATTTATCAGGACACAAAATAGCCTACGTGTTAACCTAGGTTTTGAACTATCTTTTTTGCCTAAATCCCATCTCCATCAAATTTCGTCTAAATCCCTTCAGCCGTTATTAAGATTAGCGCGTACAAACGCACAGATTTATGTATAGGTTACATCTCTTCATTACTTCTTTATCTATTCCCCGAAATTCTAGTGCTATTCAAACGATCATACTCATCTACACTTCTACACTAATATTATAAAGTGGAAAGATTTGTTTGTTTGTTTGAAATGAATAGGCTCTGAAACTACTGGACCGATTTGAAAAATTATTTCAGTAATGGATAGCTACATTATCAAAGAGTAACATAGGCTATATTTTATCCCCGTGCTCCCACCGGAACGGGAACTACGCGGGTGAAACCGCGTGACGTCCACTAGTTTCTAATAAGTCCCTATTGACGATTCTGATTAAAAACGCATTAGGTATACGAAAATGAAAATTTGATGAAATGAAGTATCACTGAAGACGTTCAGTGTGTGTGTTGGTTGCGTTTGCTATACAAAAGGGACACGTGCCCGGTACGGATTTTTTTATATATACCTGTCAAGTCTGTAAAAAAATTTTAATCCGAGTCGCAAACTTGTGATCTCCACATATGTTTAATGTAACTCAGTTTATATTATCTACACTAAAATTATAAAGAGGAAAGATTTGTTTGTTTGTTTGTTTGAATTGAATAGGCTCCGAAACTAAAGGACCGATTTGAAAAATTCTTTTAGCATTGGATAGCTACATTATCAGGGAGTAACATAGGCTATATATTATCCCCGTACTCCCACGGGAACGGGAACTACGCGGGTGAAACCGCGTGACGTCCACTAGTTTATTATAAAAATATACCCAATTATACAACCATACCTTGACACGGGACTTTCATTCAAGTCACCGAAGCCAACCAAACAGAAGGTTAAAGCAACAGTCATTTTGTTCTTGTAAGTTCTGTAGCAGATTCTGAGTGAACAGTTCGTGACATGTTGGGAGCATTCAGACTTAATCCAAGACATACACCGCTAAGATCAGGGTAATCCAAGCTATACTATCACTCGCTTTAGTAACAGGGTTGTCTTGTACTATCTACTTACATATCTATACTAATATATAGAGCTGAAGAGTTTGTTTGTTTGCTTGAACGCGCTAATGCCAGGAACTACTAGTCCGATATGAAAAATTCTTTCAGTGTTAGATAGCCCATTTATCGAGGAAGGCTATAGGCTATATATCATCACGCTAAAAGGACAGGAGCGGAGCAGTCATGAAAAATTTGACGCAGACGAAGCAGGGCGGGTCAGCTAGTCTATGGTATATGTATGTACTATTGATGATCATAGTTGGAATCAAATAAGCAACTATGTCATACCACAAAAAACCGGTGAAGAGCGAGTCGAACTCGCGTGCAAAGGGTTCCGAACGAATTATTTTTTAACATGTTATTTTAACTCTGTAGACTTCTTATAGGTTTTTCTGTAATCAATAGGTAAAGATCTATTATGTACATTTTTTTCAAAATTTTAGGCTCAGTAGTTGCTGAGATAAAGGGGGAATTGTAACCTCAAAACCATTTATTTTAAATTATGAAAAAATATAATTAAAACCCTCACAGTAAGCCCTTTCATTTGATATGTCACACGATAATGTTCAAAAAACCTTTTTTTTCTAATTTTCTAGTTTGACCCCAAAAGTGACCACCATACTAAATAATTTACGTAACACGTCCGTGTTTCGGTCACAGAAGTGCATATTTGTACCAAATTTCAAAAGCATCGGTCCAGTGGATCCGGAGAAAACTGGCTGTGACAGACGGACAGACAGACATACACCCGTGTGATCCTATAAGGGTTCCGTTTTTTGTTCGGAACCCTAAAAATGGTTCCATGGCATTTTGTTACCACGGCATGGATGGCATTTCTATGAAAAAATCCTTTTGTTATCGTCAATATTCAATCAATTCAATCGCATTTTTCTCGAAATAGCGTACTGTGTGGGGTTGACATATCATGCTTATTTGGATCCAGCTATAGCATCTAGTAAAATGAATTTTATAGAATTGAAAATAAAAAGGCATAGGCCTTTATGGATAAAATATTTTCCTCGAATTCATACAATGGGATTAATAAAATGTCCGAACCGGTACAGCTATCCACTCTTTGTTGGAAAACATATTTGTATACCATATTTTATTCTACGAATTGATTTGATGTACACAGGTTTTTTCGATTCAGGTCGGCCAATAACGCATTTTACAGCCTTAAAAAAAAATGAGAGCATTGGAAGTCCGGTAATCGAAGCGTAATAATAAGCCTTTAAGGGCGCTATTACAAAATCGAGCGCTTAGCGCGGACTACAGCCACAGAAGACCGCGTTTCCCGAGATTTATAGTGATTGTAGCACCGCATACAACATTTTTTTTTTAATATTATTTTAGATTTAAATAGACAATTTCTTTTTTCAAGTAAGGTAACACAATAACCTCAGTTATTAGTTACCTTTTGTTTAAATTTGGATTATATTTTCATAGATAAAAATATAGTTTCGGACAAAAAATATCAGTAAATCTCTGTTTTACGGAATTATTTTTGGTGTACATAATAAATTGAATTAAACACTCCAAAGTAGATGATACAATTGTACCATAAACATTTTGATTAATGATTAAATTATTATATCTTCGATGTAACAAAGCATCAATAGATGCCTATAGTAAAATTTTATGAAACATCCTTTGCGATAGATTTTTACTAATTTATGTAAACAAATTGAATTATTTATTTAAAGCACTCCAAAGAAAAAGGATCAAACTTTCTTGACCATATATATTTTTTTTAATTTGTGGCTATATCTAAACCGCAATCACACATCAAAACTCAAGTCGAACGCTGCAAATCCAAGAAAAATTGTAATAGCCCTCTTATATCAAAATAAATCTGCACAATCACAACATATTTCGGTATATTTATACTAAAATACTCAAGAGGCTATAACAGAGAATCTTAATTTCCATATATTTCATCAACAGACCGATGCAAATAACTAGATTTCTCCATATATTAGTGAGCTAGACTAAATCTGTATTTAGCATCGTCGGGGACAGTTGTTAGGAACAACTACAAGTTTGGACACTTCGGGACTCGTTTTACTGGACCAAGGTAAAAGTGGCCTGCATCTGTATTGATCACCGGACAGTCCACCGTCCAGGACTATTTATACCATGTCTTATAGAACTTAGCACGAATATTTATGACGTATAGTAACGTATCGAAAAATCGTGACCGTCAAGATGACTGGACCAAACGAGATATGTACATGAGACTATGTGCACTATTTAATACCTATTTGCTACTATTTACTACCTATTATGAGATATTTGCTACCTTTGCGTTTAGAAAAATATCAAGGAAATAAAGTGGTCAGCCATTCTGACGTCAGTTCGGCTGACCACTTCCATTTTCCCATAGTTTTAGCGTTGTTTAACCGCCTTGTTAGTGTAAATATTTAGTATCTTTTTGCTACCCTAACATGTATTTTTTACACAATTTTAAGAAGCTCCTTTTAAAACTTATATAAGCCCTGAGTATAGGTACTAAGTGTAAAAAAAACTAGTTACAAAAAAAAAAAAACTAAATACTACTAAATACTAGTTACTATTTATTCATCATAAATTACTACATAAATATCCGATCATTATATTAATTTATTTATTAAAACTTATTTCATGCAACACTCAGGTACAAAGATGGACATTGTCTGCCAGTCATGCAAAAATGAGTAAGAGAAAACATAGCAAGTGCATAAAAAATAGAACATTTTATTATTTCATCTTCTTCTTCTTCCTCTCCTTATCCCATTATTTGGGGTCGAGTCTCCTCACTTTCTTGCGCCAAGTCAAGCGATCTTGGGTTGTCGTTTCGTGCAATTGGGCTTTCTTAAGCTCTCTTTCCATGGAGGTCCACCAGTTCAATGGCGAGCGGCCTCCCCCTCTATTTCGTTCTGGGAGCTTCAATACAGTTTGAACCACATGGTCTTCGCTTCGTCTTCTGACATGGCCATACCGGCGAAGGCGGTTTTCAGTGATTTTGTCTGCGATGAACGTTGGACTATTTCATAATATTTGTAAACTTAGGTTCGCCTCAAAGAATCGCAGTTTTCACGTCTATATGGATGAAAAGAGGTCCCAAACTAAATTGTTAGTAACACACTACCAACAGTTTGGATATTTGCATCTGAAACCGATAGCGAAACTCTTCCAATTTGTATATGTAATCAAACATACCGGCTCAATCTCCCGACATCGTAGGTTTTGGTAATGGGTGCATGCAATATAACAAAACAACGTACATTTGAGTACACGAATATCGCTGGAATAGAGTTATTTAGCTGTCTGTTATCGTCGACTATTTCGCACTGGGCTTAAGACTGCTCTCTCGAACAAAGCTTAAAAACAGCGTGCAGATGAACCAGCTTTTCATCGGCACTAACAGAAAAAGAAAATATGAAAAAAATAGTTAGTAATGATAGAATAGATAGAATGATACGTAATTTGGTTTAGCCAGAATTTTTCTATCGGTATCACATAATATGAAGAAAAACCACCAGGGGTACAATCAATGCACAAGATCATTGACATGAACACAAGCCTTTTTTTAACTTCACTTAAGATACTTGAGATATTGCTACAACTACTTCTTAGTAAAACACCCTCTTTTTAGGGGCAATTCGCTTTATTTTTAAGACCCTTTCTATCAAATATAGTTGTGGTTACATCTACATATTTTTTTTTTTTATTTGTGATTGGTTTGCTCTTGACTCTAGTCTAGGTCAGAGATGACAGAGACAAAGTCTACGATGGAGCGAGCTTACCCAGAAGGAGCCTGTGCACTCTAACTTTAAAGAGATTAGGGTTGTAAGCGTTTGGAAACACGGACGCAGGCAGAGAGTTCCACTCCTTTGCTGTGCGCATTATAAATTTTCGTCCATTATATATTTTTGTGAACGAGCGACATCAGAAACTCTTTTTCAACATCTGCATCTTAGGTGTCAAAAACACGACATATACAGGCCGAGACATTTATTACTTACAGATTACTAATTACGAGTACTTAGCCCTAAGTAAAACACTAATAACAAAATCTGTAACATACATATCGCACGCCTCATTTTTTCGCAGACCTATAGTTGTGAGTTTTAATACTCGTACGGCGTGTGGGAGCCGGCGCGTCTTCACCCTGAGGGTCCTTTGTCACCCTCCCTGCGCCTCCTTCCAAACAATTGCTAAACATTCAACAGACTGCATACATGGCGACATGAATAACGAACGTTTCTGCCTGAGCTTTGAGTATTTTCTTTTCTCCATTGTTTTAATTGAGAGACAATCATGTTATATTGTGATTGGAGTGTATTGCGGTTTTAAGTCTTACTGGACTTCATAATCGGGTATTATATCTTATTCTTCGTATTGTGATTTTGAGTTTCTGTATGAAATAAAGGTTTAATATATTAGATTTATTAATCATACAGATAGACAAAGATGATTGCAAGTTTTTGACCGAAAAACCATTAATTTAGCACTAAAATATTCACTGTTAATGGCTAAATTAATGGTTATTCGGACAAAAACTTTGGAAAGTCCCTTTAATTCATTTTAGTACGGAAGTCTTATCGGATGCCGGTCCACATCCTTACAAGACAAACTTTGAAATAAACAAACACATTGTAACGAGTAGTGTCAGCTCAGCTGATCAAGCAAGCGGTGATGACACAAACATCAATACTGTGAAATGTTCCCCGCGATAAGATTGCATTACCCTTAATGGACCTACTTAATAATAAACCGTGATTAATGATGTCTCTGTCATTTCAGAAGGGTTACACATTTTTGCGACCGACTGTATTTGAAATATTCAGGTCTCTTCCGAAAAAAGAAGATTTTTAGGCTTTTCTTCATCTGTTTTTTTTTTTCATATGGCTACCGTGTACTTGGCACTGGCCATATTAAAAAATAAAAACCCTCAGGTCAAGAAAAAGTAGAACAACAAAATCGAACACGATTTTGAATTATACAGTGCAACACCACTTCGTAACATCATGAATAACAGTCTTAGTAAAGTATGTAAAACTAAATTTTATATTCATAGTAAAGTGTGTAAAACTAAATTTTATTTTCATAGACATACACTTTTGTGTGTAAAACTTACTGTCCGTCTAAAGTCGAACAAGACCCTAAACTAAAATATTTGTCAGATCATAACTTCTCTAGCAGACGATGTCAGGACAAGCGGTGACATGGGGGCTTCCCAGTAATTAGAGGTAAGTACAGGCGCTGTGATTCTTAATCCCCTGTGAGTGAAATCTTGATACTGTCTAGGGTTGACGATTTGACAAAGCGAAAATCTCTACACCCTGTACATACATATATGGAGAATGTACAGGGATCAAAACACTTTGTGTGTTGTGTATTTGGAGAACAATAATTTTGTGCTCTAATAATAATTTGATGAAAGTAAAAAATCTTGGTATATAAACCCGTGATTCCGTCCTTGCAACTACATAAGTGTCTTCTAATAAATGTAGTTTTCTCCTAACGTTAAGAGGCATTTTCTAATAAATTACCGAAAACTAATAAAGATGGGTTGTTGGTATAGAGAATCCTATTATAAGCAATGAAAAACTTGTATTACACATAATTGTGTAACATATCTAATTTATGTATCGCTGCTCATTACCGAAATAAGGAAAAATCTATTAACAAATAAAAATCGAGAAAATAAATGCTTCACTTGAATTAAAAATAAGATTTCTGTCCAGAATAATTCGCAGGAAGACTGAAATTACAAGGAAAAAAAACAAACAAGCTTATTAAGATTTTCTGTAAAGTTTCAGTAACAAGGCTTTAGGCCCATCGAATTAGGTTCTAGCCAGAATAAAGACACTAAATTCTCAATTTAAAAAATCATTGAAATGTATCTGTAAATGTGGATTTGCTAACGGCTCAATTAATTTCTCGATTTTATAGTTAAAACTGAGAGCATTATGCGTGTGAGTGATAGCGCTGTGACAGTTATCATTTTGTTGTGACAATTTTTATGCACGGCGCCTTTGGCCTAAGGAAATTGTGACGGAAATATTTGTCAAAAATAAAATCCCACTTTGAGATTTAATTACTTGAATTCATGACGCAGAAATGAATATATATTCATTTCTGCTGCTAAGCTATTCTTTTACAACGGCAATTCACTTTAAACGAGTAGATACCTAAATTTTAATGTCTGACGTCCTGTTTTAAGTTTGGAATTAAGGTGCAGACCCACCGCGGCGCACGGAGAAGCTACGCCGTGTGTTAAGCTTCGCTTTTCAAGAAAATGTATGTGATTGTGTCCCCTGCAACCCACGGACACGCCACGCATCAATTGACGTCATTTGCACACCCGTGGCTTGCTCGAATATGGCGCTCACATAGCTCAACGCTGGTCACGCCATTCACGCTGTGCATGCGGTACACGCCATACACGAATATTAACCCACGACGATGTACAACTGTATCGCAGTATAGTTTTGAGATACGCCTTGTGCGATGGAGGCGTGTGTAGTGTGTACTGCAGTGGAAACAAGACTGACGTGTCTGACAACGTCAAATAAATTCACGCAGCTAAAATGCGCCGCGTGGCCGTACACAGCATGCGCCGCGGTGGGTTGCCGCCTTTAAAATAACAACTTCATAGAAGGCCTCATAACCTCATTAGGACCTAATGTAGGTAACAAGTAATATGAAGCAGAATTAAATCAAAGTGCAGCGCAAACAAATACCGTACGTAAATACTGGTATCACCTGAAGTTTAAATAGTTATATGAGCGTATACATAACGTAGTTATAATGATTATCGACTACAAAATATTATAATATTCAGTTTGCTTCAGATTTCTGTCGTGTTTGTTTTTGTTACTAAGCAAGCTTACATACCTATTGTATTCATTATGATCAAATAGGTCTGCAGTGTGACACAACAGGCTAAAAACAACAATAAATAATAATGAGTCCCCCCTATCTGGGAACTGGGACAGACGAAATGAAGTTTGGAACTAATTGAGAATAACTACAACAATTGAGTTAATATTTAATTATACTTATTACTTATATATTAACCCGATTATAATATTGATAAATAATAATTCATTATATCAAAAAAACCGGTCAAGAGCGAGTCGTACTCGCGTGCAAAGGGTTCCGAATGAATAGAGTTTTTTAACATGTTATTTTAACACTATAGACTTCTTATATCCTGTAATCTATAGGGAATGATCTATTATCTCAAATTTTAGGCTCAGTAGTTTTGGAGATAAGGGGAATGGTCATTTTTCGTCTAATTCCTTGAATAACTTCAAAACCATTTTTCATTTATTTTAAAATTATGAAAAAAAATATAATTAAAACCTTCACAGTAAGCCCTTTCATTTGATATATCACACGATATTGTTCAAAAAACTTCTTTTTTTCATTTTGTAGTTGGGCCCCCAAAAGTGACCCGCATTCTAAAATTTAATAATTTACCCAAATACGGACGTGTACCAAATTTCAAAAACAACGGTCCAATGAATCCGGAGAAAACTGGCTGTGACAGACGGACAGACAGACACCCGAGTGATCCTATAAGGGTTCCGTTTTTTATTCGGAACCCCAAAAATATATTTTTTTTAATTGAGTGATTGGTTAAGGAAAATATATTTTTAGGTTATGCAAGCTTTTATGTATGTTAGCAAACATTACTATCAAAGCTTTGAAAAACCAATGCCAAATACAAAATTAAATCTAGTACAACTTGACGCCGATTTTTATCACGGCGCCGGACCTTCCCTTTTAGTTTCCTTATCAAATCACTTAATACTGATAACGAAACGATACCAGATAAATAATTCGTTAATGGATTTATTTACTTGAAAATGATCGCTTTATTCGCTGTCCGAAAACTTTGATAAACGTTTTAATAAAAGGATGTTTTCCAAAAAAACATTGTTATTTCTGGGTAGATTTTTTTTCTAGAGGTACAAGAAGCTTCCATCCATTCCAGTTATAGGAGGCCTCGACTGGTATTGGGTGGCCTCCAAAGGTTAAATAGGAGGCCTCCACCAATTAAATTATCAGAAAATTACATGAATTAAAATACTGGTTTCAGCAACTCTATGAGTTACTGGCGACATCTGTAGAGGGGTGGGATTTAATAGCTCATGAAATGTATGTAAGCAAGATGGGGATGTTGTCAGTCGAGTGGGACTGGCAAAAAGCACCTACCTATAGCTCAGCGAGTCGGAGGGTTATTGTGTAAGGCCCTCGCCATTCCTTTGAGTGTAACAGATAAAGTCTTATTTTTCGGTTTCCAAAGAGAGGCATAATGACACTTTGAACCGCCATTATCTTTTAATCGGCCTCTGAATAAAACCTCTTTAGGTTTTTGGTTTCTATCTTTAGAAAGTTTTTAGGTATTTAGTTCACTAATAAGTTTTTAATTGCTGGAACATATTTGGTGACTAAAATATTGATGACTTTTTGTTTTGACTTTGCTAATAGCCGTACCGTTACCGTCAGCACAAATGTGACATTTGATCTACGTTCGTACAGAAACCCATGCCTTTTTAACCCTATGGGGGTAATGCAGAAACTACATAAAGCTGCGATTCATAAACTTGCTTTTAAGTTCATTCAAACAAAAATACGTTTAGTACGAGTATAGATTACACAGCCATTAATAAATCCGTTCGACTTCGAACTTTTGAAGGCAAAAAAGCTGGCTAAAAGATCCGCTGGATTAATATGTAGACTATAACTTAATCTATTGTTAGTGCTTTTATCGCATCGAGTCTCGTCATCCAGAATGTAATCCCTGCTCCACTTTATGAAGTTACAGCGACGTTCAAAACACATCCCCTCATATTTTTATTATGAACCCTATTTTCACTTGCATTATTCCAGACTTAGGTTCTCTCTAATTTTCATTATTTTTCCGTAATATTCAAAGGAAATTAGATTGATATAGGGTTCTAAAACAGATAAGTGAGAGCAGATTTTGTTTGGCGTGAGTACTTCAGGATGAAAATATAAACCATGATGATATATTTACGTATATAAAGTAGCATTTCTTGATACACTACTTTCTAACGAGTGTATTATAAAACTCTACTTTGGAGGTTAATTAGTTATCTCATAATTTGTACTTAAAACTACGCGCAACTTCGTCTGTGTCACATTTTTTCATGAATACTCCCCTCCTATTGGTTGTAGCGTGATGTTACATAACCTATAGGTTATACATACTTTCCTCGAAATATGGGCTATCCAAAACTATAATATTTTTCAATTCGAACCAGTTCCTAGTATTTCTATTTCCTTTATTCACTTAATATTCCTATAAATTACGTTTTAAAAAAATTGAAAACATTTAAAAATATAAAAAATACTAGCCCACCGATATCGGGAACAGGGTCCAAGCTAGCGGTGGTCAGGGCTCCTGAGAGAGGAGCCTCCTAACTATGCGCGCGTATTTATATTTCGTTTATTTATTTTTCCATAAATAAAAGTTACATTTTTGTATATCTTAGAAAATGAAACATTTAAATATATAAAAAATAGTAATCCGCCGGTTTCGGGAGCAGAGTCCAAGCTACCGGTGGTTAGGGCTCCAGAGAAAGGAACCTCCTCACAATACGAGCCGTATCGAGAGTACTGCCTTCTGTATCAGGCCCTTTATCCAACCGCGTAACGCCAGCTTCGACAGATGGTCGTCGAAGATTATATTAGTACTTATTATTTTTTTTGTTTATTTTGCTTTTACGCACCTGCCATGTTACAATTCACTCCCCAGGTTGACTGGTGCAGAATGCCTAAGCCATTATAAGTTTGTAAGTTTGTACCTTTGTGTTGCACAAAGTTTTAATAGGTACTACAATTAATTACTAAGATATGTGTGTGCTGTTGTATCTTAGTTGAACAAATGTCTTCTTTACTAATATTTAATGAATAAAACAACGTTTTACTTTGTAACATTATTTATGAAATTTTATTTTTGGTTTATTATTATGTCCAGTTATTTGTAACTTTTTAAACTTATAAATTCGTTATTAGGTTATTTTTTTTTAAGGATGGTAAATCATCAAAATGACTCCTCCCGCTCTGGACGGAGCAGAAAGGAGTGTCAGACTCTTACTGACTAAAACTCATCCGTGTTCCTCCTAGTGCCCTTTGCATTCCAGGCCGCGGTGATTCATTCGAACAAATTCCGCAACTCTTTAGTAGGGTACTTTTTGTTTTCCTTAAGATAATAAAATAAAAGTTGTAATCTGTAAAATTATAAATAATACAATAAACAGAACTGATATTTCCTGATTTGAACATAATATTTCCTGGCGTGTTTAGTCACCTTTTTCTAAATTAGACTGAAATGACTAACATAACCGTACGAATAATTTTGCTATTGGTTTTCCTCACTTCGTTTTTAATTATAAGTAAGAGGTTTTAGGAGTGTGTCTCGGCTGGACAGCTCGCGAGAATGCAAAGAAAATTGGCAAAAGAAGCTACAACCCTTTGATGCGGTACTCTTTGATGCAGTTAAGGATTTCAGCATAAAAAAATATAAGAAAGTAGAGTTAACTTAAAGAGAAAACATGAGAAATAAAGGATACAAAAAGTTTTGCTTGCATTAGAAACTAAGTTACTAAAATGAACCATCGTCTTTATTATTATTTGTGAAAGTAGTTTTTATTACCTTGTTCCCAGTTCCCTTGAAGGCTCAAAACAGTTTAGTATGAAGTAAATACTAATATGGAGGTTGGTGGTAACTCCAAATTTGTATTAAAATATAACTAAATTCTGACACGTCCACGTCACGTCGTTTCACGTGATGACTGACAAATGCGTGTATAATAGTTATAATTGTAGACTGAGTAAAATAACAACCACAAGAAAATCTTCAAAACCACATCCATACCTTATTTTCTATTTAGAGCCGATTCAAATGAGTAAATACATTATAATATTTGTTTCCGCAGCTAGATTCCCTCTGGGACCGTGACCTTTGAGCTTCGCTTTAGAGCGTCATAATGTTGACAAGCATTTTTTTTCTGTAAGTGTCCACAGTTGAAAAATATTATCTACCATAGAGTTCAATCGTTCAGAAATGAAAAGAAACCCCAAAACGTATAGAAATAACGTTTTGATCAGTTGCGTCTTCTGGGACCAATGGTCCCAGAGGGAGGTAAACTACTAGGCCACCAAGAAAAAGATTTATTTTGAAAAGGAAATATTTTATCAAAAGCTTCATAAATGAAACGATCTCATTGTAATTTTAATAATTAATTACCAATTCCTTAAACATTTTTAAATGAGATGTGCCCGCCTTTGTTTTTAATGACGTCTCACGAAAAATCAGGTGGCCAGATACTTTTGAGCGGAAGTGTACATCTACGCTCTATATTTCTCCGGAAAATAGCAGACACCGTGAGATTGTCAAATATCGCGTGAAATTGTAAACTGTTTTGTTTTTTTTTTTTCGATAAGGCACGTGTACATTAGATAGAAACTATTGAATTTGGATGGGATATATTGTATTCAAAATGATATGATCACAATATATAGAGAAAATATAATCTAAAAAAGGCTTATTACAATCTTACGGATTTAGCAAATATCCGGTGACATATATAATGTAAGGTAACTTCTTAAACATAAGTTAAAGGCTAAGTGAATCTGTGTTGTACCACAGCCTCTATAGAGAGATCTTAATTAATAATCAGCATAGTTCCTAGAATCATTAGCTTTCGAGGAATAAGCTTAGAATCCTACTGCCCACTGACATCTTTGGCATTGACAACCTTTGACCATATCTCCTAGGCTGTTCTATGAACCAACCCACTGAGATGTCACTTCAGTATACCGCATGTTCCCTTGATTAAGTTTGATAAAATTATAACAATACTAATTGAAACTTCACATTGAATATTTTCAACCAAAAATGAAAATCTCCCGAGCGATGGTAATTCCTTGTTGCAAAATTTAACACTGGAGGTGAAATACTCATCAAAATGAAACAAAAATGCTATGGAAAAAGCCGATCAGCACATTTATGTTCTTGTTTCGACCAGCTAGAGGCTGTTTTTTTAATATTTTAATATTTAATTTGGTCCCTTAACGAAAATTTTTATGATCATAAGTAGGTACTTCCATGCCCAACTGAATGCCTATAATTAAATTGTCACTATATAGTAGGTATTAGTGAATGGATGCAATATACTGATGTTGACTTTCCATAGCATCGTTAAAAATATTGGAGTTCAGTTTCAATGAGATGCGCGATTCTGATACGACAAGTAATTACCTAAAAGCAATTACAAAATCGTTTATAAACGCTGACCAAAAACGCTACTTTTTTACTGTCACTGATAGATTTAAAAAAGACATTGCTTTAACAAAAGTAGTCTCCTTTATAAAAAAAAAAAATAAAATAAAAGGGCTTCTTTCATTTTCAAACAAAGAATATTGTGTTTTAATATTAGAACTCGATTAAAAGAGGCCAGACAACTTGGGCACACCACTAAAAGCGGGTTGAGTCTACATACATAAATTCATACGGTAATGGTCGCTCCGTGTCGTCTGAATCAAGCCGTATCCGCGGATTGTGTCGCCATTGTTATTCATCGGCGGCTTCCAAGGATCTCTGGTCAACGAATTTTAACATTACAATAATATCATGTATACATTGCGCCGATCTTTGCAAGTATGATATGAGGGGTCGTGCTGGTTTATTTGATACTAGCGACCCATTCCTTTGCACGGGTGTAATTTTACTTTCGGTGAATTAAAGAAACTTTCTTGCTAACCTTGTCCCGACAATTACGAAAACTGCAAAAAAAAACCGGACAAGTAAGTCAGACTCGCCCACCGATCAAATTTTTAGGTTTATATTACTTTAAATAAAGACAATTTTTTATGATTTAATTACAAATGTTTAGTTTTCAGACTTTTACCTATACTTGTAGTATAAGACTAGCCAAATTTCATAGTTCTAGGTCAACGGAAAATACCCTATAAATATTGATTTTTAAAATTTTTTAAATCATTTTTTTACACAAGTAGAATTTATATTTGACACAGTTTAAACCACTGGTTCTAAAAGCTTTTGTTTTTTGCATTACTAAATCTGATTGCAAGAGCTTTATAACTAAATATTGGTTAAAAATAAAACGTGTTCCGAAAAAAACATTGGCTTCGTATTTACGCCCCGTCGACGGGGCTCAGTATAAAACATTTTTCAAACGACCGGAGAAATGAACGTTTTTATTTATAATGCACGGTTTACCACTGCAAACTTAAAAGGCTTTTTAGTTCAAGATTTGTAAATTAAAGTATTTAGACATCAACATTAAACGCAACATATAAATCTACAGAATTAATTTATTCTATTAATAAATATGATTCATATTAAGAAAAAGGAAATGAAAGACTTTCAGGAAAAAAAAAATACATTTCATAATTTTTATAATTATTCATTAAATTGATGACAATGTTATATTATGACTAGCTGACCTGGCAAACGTTGTTTTGCCATATGTAAAAAAAATAGCCTACGACCTATTCTCAAACCTAACAAATGTACACAAAAAATTTCATAAAAATCGGTCGAGACGTTTCGGAGGAGTTCGATAACAAACACCATGACACGAGATTTTTATATGTTAGAAGAAGAAGATTATGCCACATGCATAAACGACCTTCAAATGTTTTTGATGCCCCATGATCTATTCTCAAACCCTTTTCAGCCATGGTTCATGATTTATTTAATAGTTTCAGATTGAGTGTTGTGTTATTTTTTATAAAGTGTTTTTTTTCTATTAATTAAAACTAAGTATAATGAAAGTGCATACGGAAATTATTATACCATTTAGATTTTGTTTACTCTCTACATAATCTGTTTCCTACAAGGCTAAATATCTTGATGTTGGTACTTAATATTAATTATAATATCATTATGTACAGATTTCGTCTTTTGTCACAAGCACATAAAGCCGATAATCAGGCTATAGTCCTATTAATTAAGTGCAGTGAAATAACTCATCCACTGCACAGGTATTGTTCGTAATTTATTTAATTACTGGGTAGGTACTGATAATGTATTAATTAGACTTTGAAACACAAAGGAGATTTCTCCTTTGTGATACCTTTGTTAACAAACATTGCATAGATGCACGTATATTAGGTACCTCCTAATGATTAATTTTGGTTATTTAAAAACTAGGAAAAAAAATATTTATTCAAAAAAAGCCCTCAGCACAAGGAACCTTTAAAAAAGTCAAAATTATAATACGTCATAAGTTGTCGTCGTATCGGGAGCACGCTTACTTTACTTACTAAATTAAAATTAAGTTTACTCGGATGATGATTTTAAAGAACACATAAAATTAAAAAAAAGAAAGCACAAAACTTGTGCTTTGCCCATAACTTACCTATTATTTTTTTTTGCCTTAGTTTAAGAATTTCGCCTAAAGAATTAAATTAACAGCCCCACTAGCTATCATATCAGTTTATCGCGAGCAATCAAACGGCGGGATCAATCAATGTGCCGGTCATCACCAACTACACGCGCTAAGAGGGATTTCTTGTCCGCCCCGAGCTTTTCCGCCGCCCGTCATCTGTTCATATTGAGATTGATGTTAGTACCGAGCCGAGAACCAGCCCCGACAGAATACTAAGAGGACAGAACGGCGGACCATTCTTCGCCAATTAGCCCCCGATCCAGCGGGGTTTGTCCCGCAGCGGACCAAGACGGGCACCATCCTGCATACTAAACTGATGTCATAATTTTTCATATAAGCCCTGCCCGATTAAAGTACGACACAAGTTTTGTTAAGTGTTCGAGTTCGGTGACTAGGTTTTTTTTAGTGCTTCGACCGACGTTGCTTTTTGGCAGTTTTTGGTTTTTTTTTATTATGTGGAAGTTTTAGTCTTTTAAAAATGATGTTTAAGGTTTTGGTGATTTTTTTTTCAGGGTCAGTTTACTAGGTCTCTGTTATTTTGGAGTCAGCAAAAAAACAAACAAACGTTTGTTTCTGGTCGCTAAAACAACAGCATTCACGCACGACACAGTTTCGACAAAAATCGAATAACAAATTAATTTCTAATTAAGGAAATGCCTCCGCGTAACACTATAAAACACTTACAACCTTCCTGAAAAAAAAAAACAACAAAGGGCCTTTTCATACATGCGTTAAAGACTTGTAAAATTACCATAGCTTTCAAGCAGGAGCGTTAACAAGCACTCGACCGTAAATAGAGCGGGGCTAAATTAGTAATTAAAGTTACAATAAAACATATATGTGAGTTGTGACTTGTCGTAAACGGGTGTCGAATCTACATCACTTAGCGAAACAGCCTTACTCATCGGTCTAATCGAAATAGTGCTGTCCTAAATTATTGCTGGCGACAAAACATTCAGCCTTGTTTTGACGTTAATTTAAATTATATTATCTGTGGCGATGATATAAGTGATGACAGTTTTGGTTGGCCGTATGGGGTCGGCCTGATTTGACATTGTTATGTTTGCTTGGATGTTATGACTTCATATTTCATGGCTATGCAATTTGACTTATACAGGATTACTTCGATGCAATCAGTACGGTCTATCGTTAATGGAGCAGTTTTCACTAACACCCAAAAACGACGAAACAAAAATTGAATAGTTTTATTGTAAAAAAATCAACGGCCGCCATGTTTTTTTGTCTATCGGGGGCTATAGGATATTAACCACTGCGTTTTTTAAAAAAAGAAGTTTAAACCACGTGATTTGGTATGGCATGCGAAGATGTCACTATGCGTCGATGAGAGGATAAGAAATGAGAAGTAGGTTTTTTTTTTAAGAATTGGCATGACTGATCTCATCGTCAAAAAGAGTGACTATGATAAGTAAACTTTTGTAGATAGATATGAAATTCACATACATACCAAAGTACATAAGTTAAACGTATGGTCTAGTACGCTGGGCAATCAGAACACTATTCAAGTCGCATGATTGGCTATCAAACTCTTAAGCGTCGTGGATCCAATGTAACTGCTTAAACGAGGGACACAATCACATTTTAAGCTCACACTTAAAAAATTAACTGATGCTGCTGAAGTTTCTAGTACAAATTGTGTTTTTTTTTTCTTAATTATTTTTTGTATAGAAATTATAATACAGTGATAATTCAAGTTAAAGGGTGCAGTGTACAATTTTAAAATAATATAATATGGAAAAAATAGCACCTAAAACAATAATATCTTAACTAAGAAGACAGTGAAGATACCCAAATAGAGCACAATGTTATAACACCGAGCGAATAATGACTAAAATTTCTGGATATTTCTACAAAACAAAGCAGAAAACGGGCGAATTAAATTTAACTCGGATATTTTTTTAAATAGAAACGAGAGTCGCATTATTTTATTTATATAACTAGCTGACCCGCGCAACTTCGTCTGCGTCACAAAATGTAATTATTTACGACATCACATTAGAAACCTCAAAAATAACAGTATTTCTCCACTATTTAATGGATTTTATTATACATATAAACCTTCCTTATCAATCACTATCTATTAAAAAAACCGCATCAAAATCCGTTGCGTAGTTTTAAAGATTTAAGCATACATAGGGATATAGGGACAGAGAAAGCGACTTTGTTTTATACTATGTAATGATAGTGATGATGCGCACAGCCAAAGTGTGGTACTCTCTGCCGGCTGTGTTCCCTTCCACATAATGTAATCCGTCTACCTTCAAAGCAAGAGTGAATAGGCATCTTCTGGACATGCTCGCTCCAGAATAGACCTCATCCATCGCCTTCCATCAGGCGTGATCGAGGTCAAGACTGGGCTTTATTCCGATTTAAAACAACTATAATATTCCATTAACATGTCCCTCGTTTAACCAATCAGCGTGTATAAATTCCGGCATGCACCATCTTTCATCATAATCCCTATGAAACAATGTGTTAGCACGTTCGGTGCATGTACCTAAGGTCTAATACCTGTAGTGCTATTCTGTAAGAACATTTTCGTATCTCGACAGTGGAATCCGAGGTGAGTTTCAAATTAAGACCTATATGTTGTGTGCAATAAAGCTCATTTTGTGAGTTTTGTCACTCAGGTGAAGCTCGATATCGATATAGTTGTTTACAGAATAGACTAGCTGATGCTTGTGCTCTCACTCCGTGCCGAGGTGAGATACGCTGGACTTATAGCAGGGGAGGCATTGATGCTAAATGTGAATATACTCGAGCGTCGTGGGGACCTATTACATTTTGTAGTTTAGATGATAAGAAGAATAAAAGGTTCTGTAATGTTTCTCCTTTCAGTGGTGGGGGAAGCGTCCACAGATAAATAAAAAAATTCGTCCGTAAATCGAGAGATCGATTTTTTTTACTAATCTGATCAGCTGCACTAGACGTTTGACCCTATGTTTATGGCTAAGGTATTGTGAGAGTACTTCACAAGGTGCAAGGTTGCCCCCTTTATGTTATTCTGTCGCGCTCGAGTATATCCCGAAATCCCCGCTTGGGCTCCCCTACTATTTACGCTGGTGCGGCAGCCGTACCATGAATATTTCTGCATGTACAAAAGAGTCAAGTATAGGTTTGAGTTTAGGACCTCAAAGGCAACTCGATAATATAATTAAACTATGCTAAGGTTTTCGGCTCGATAACGCACTGATTGATATTTTTGTTCAATTCCTTGCGGAGAAAGGGTCGAAAGGCCCGTCATAGACAACAAGGTGTTTCTGCCCGCTCCCGTATTGATCTATGTGATTGCATTGTTTACTTCCGACTAGTGTTGTGACGTCTTCAGCGAGAATGCACGTACATTACCATAGTGCAAAATTCAGAACATTTAAATGACAGTGTATGTTAATGTAGTGTCAAGCACTGTAATAAAGCCCTGGACAAATAAACGATGTTGAAAATAGAATTATCGTTCCAGCGAAGAGAATATAGTGTTAATAAAAATTCAAATGACGATATGTCGAAGTGGAGAAAAGATTTTATGAAAAAGGATTTAAAAAGCCGGACCAGTGCGAGTCCGACTCGCCCACCGAGGGTTCCGTACAAATTTGTAGGTACATATTAATTTAAATAAAGACTAGTTTTTTTATGATTTAATTACAAATGTATAGTTTTCAGACTTTTCCCTATACTTGTAGTATAAGACGGTATTACTTGCCAAATTTCATAGTTTTAGGTCAACGGCAAATACCCTAAAAATTTTGATTCCCTTGAGAGTGTCGAAATATACGTTTTTACGGCATAAACGGCCGTATCTTTTTTTTACGTTAACTACGAAGTTTGACTTTGTCTTTCCAAATTTTGATAATTATCTCCAATCCTGAACTCAAATATAGTTTTAGTATTGTGAAAATCATAAAGGTTTTGCAAATAATGTTTTGTGGTATTACCAGGAACAGTATCTGGACTTATTTGGAAAAAAAAACCTGAGGAGATAGATTTTATTATTATCATATTACATTATTATCATTTTATACATCCACAAACTAATAGCTTTTTAAGGATGGTAACCAGATAAAACCATTGATCATGTGTACCAATGTACCAATTTCAACTCGAATTATGTCGTAACATTATTTTCTCTTTTGGGCAAGCTTGCGCACCGAAAATGAATCGCGAACATTCGAGTCACATTACAAAGCTTAGTAACGTATAAGTAATGTCTGAGGACGCCATAATTGACCACGGTCTATCTTATTTCACGAGTACGACCTCAACTTAAGGCCCCCGTAGACAGGCACGACGCGACAACGCGACAACTATTTTTATAAAAATAGTTTAACGGATATATTATTCGTAGAAAATTTTAGTCGGAAACATCATTGTATAAGTTACCTACTAAATGAAATTATACTAATCTGTGGTTCCACACAGGCAGAAAGCGACACTATGACATCGTGTTTTCTTAGAAATAATCCTTAAAAAAGTCTTGTAAAAATGATTGTCGTATCTTTTATCTCACCGTGCCAGTTTATGGGAGTCTTTGGTATTATACAAAGCAAGTTATACTTGACACGACGAACTTACTGCGTTATCTAATTTATAAAAATCTCATGTCACGGTGTTTTTCACCGAACTCGTCCGAAACGGCTCGACCGATTTTCATGAAATTTTGTGTGTATATTCGGTAGGTATGATAATAGGTGGTAGGCTACTTTTTTTGTATTGCAAAACAACGTTTGCCGAGTCAGCTAGTCTAAAATGTAAAAATCTCGTGTCACGTATGTTTGTTACCGAACTCCTCCGAAACGGGTCGACTGATTTTCATGAACATTTGTGTGTATATTTATTTGGTAGGTATGAGAATAGGTGGTAGGGTACTTTTTTTTTGTATGGCAAAACAACGTTTACCGAGTCAGCTAGTATGTATAATATATAATATTGCGATTAAGATGGAATACGTAGTGTTTGACTTACTGACTATCAAAAGGTGTATTATGTCTGCTCTGCAAAACAGCGTACTGCAATTTCTAGGAAAATCTCACTACAATAATTTCTACAAACAAATAGCCAGTGCATCGGCACGGATATCATAGCGTTATAAGAGCGCAGCATAGACAAGAAGTGCTCTGGATATTACTTTTTGCGCGAAAACTTAAATTTATACATCCATAGGGTATTCGAAATTTGGTTTATTTAAATCAATCAGCGTGATTTAATTCGACATTTTCGACGATAATTTTTCAGCCTAATTACGTAAACCATAATGAATTGAAGGTAGACCGATGACCTGGTGAGGGTCGCGGGTAACCAATGGATGGGAGACGCACGGGACCGGTTGTTGTGGCGACATTTGGGGGGAGGATTATGTCCAGCAGTGGACGTCTCTCGGCTATGTTGATATTGAATTGTGAACATTCCAATCACTCCATCCATTGGTGAATACCATGTTAGAATTCATTCGGTAGTTTGAGAGTTTATCGCGTACACACAAACAAATACAGCGCGACTTTGTCTTGTAATTTTATAATTTGTCGTAAATTATAATTACAGTGATAAAAGAAGTGTAAGTTCAGAAGTTTAAAACAGCAGTCCCCAAACTGATTTACTTAAAACAAAAGCAAAACTATACACTAAGGTAATAAAATACTGAATACTACTGATGCAATAAAAATAAACTCAATGACAGTAACCGTAAATTGTTAGACAACATTTCTTAAGTCATAGGCGACAATGACTCGACTGCACATACCCATAAAAATGTTTAAATTATTTAGGGGCCTTTTAAATTGATGAATATGATTTGAGAGCGTTTATTAGTTCAATAGGCGAGCTGGGAATAAATATGTCGTCGATTGATGGCCGTGTGTCTCAAGTGACAAAATGTTCATAATAAATGAAGCAAATTTTCATAGATACTCCACGAACTCATCACACCGGCCCCCTTCTACCATCAATCCAGACGCACTGCAAGTTACCATCCCAACCTTGTTGCTATTCCACCAATTCGCAGTAAGCTTTTCCAAACGTCTTTTATAATGCGCACAGCAAAGGAGTGGAACTTTCTGCCTGTGTCTGTGTTTCCGAACGCTTACAACCTTTATCTCTTTAAAGTCAGAGTGAACAGGCTGCTTCTGGGTAAGCTCGCTCCATCGTAGACTTTGTCTCTGTCATCTCTGACCTAGACTAGAGTCAAGAGCAAACCCATCTCAAATAAAATAAAAAACAGATAATTTCTAATAGAAACTGGTTTTATCAGGCACTTTGTGCCAAGTGGTGAAGGAACAAATAAATGGAATCGGTTAAATTGTTACTGTTTTCGAAAACGTCTATTTAAATTTTCTTCTGGTTACAACATCAGCACTTTTAGACTCTAGTGAGTTTCACGATATCTGCATAACTATTACCTTCTAAGCCAAGTTACTGTTTCCTACTTATTCTAGGCTATTAAAATATCCGTTTTACCTAAATTATCCTGTAGTATTAAGGACGGTTTCCGTCGATTAAATAAAAAAAAAATTGGTTTTTCGAGCTTTCTGTCAAGTTATTAAAAATCAACTGAAACCAAACAATTAAAACTCAAAGAAAATTTTAATAATTCGTTTAAATGCTCCTCTGTTTCTACCCGCCCCGCCTGTACATTGCACCAACGTATTACTCATCCGTTGAATTAGCCAGCCGTTCGACCGTCACTGACAACTTTGCCATCAGCTTTTAAAGCGAATCTCATCAAATGGATTCTCAGTAACTGACGAAATATGATTTTTAGATTAATAACGTCCAGAACTTAATTGACAATGATGCATTGTTAGCTTAGAGTATTAAATTGGGCGAGATATTAAAATTGATTGTGATATTTCCTGACATTACTGCTTGCACTGGATCTGTCAAACCTGTGATGCTTGTCATTCAATGCTGGACACGTTAAGTGAAAATTACCTGTAACAAAAATAAAAAAGGATCAGTATTAATCCGTAGAATAAAAATATTACCTTGAGCAACGGCGCATTATTTTTCTAATAATAGATTTCATTGTAAAAGATTCAACAGTTTTCAATTTTTTACCCTTTAAAAATAAATAACTCGTTGCACTGTTTCCATCGTCAACTTTTCAATACCTACGTTGAAAAAAAATTGTAACCCAATATTCAAATCAAACAAATGAATTGAATTCAAACAAATATGAGTAGACGTATCAAAGGATGAAAATTCAACAATACACTGAAAAACTGTAAAATATTGCTATTTACTTTAATATTTTTTTTTCATGCCGTAAGGCATGCCCCGCTTCGTACGGATGCAAATATACACAATATATAGTTCCACCTATCATACCCTTTTTAAAGTCGCAAAAAATATTTTAAATAGATAATGCATGAGATGATACTTGAGATGATGCTTGAGATGATGCTTGAGATGATGCTTGAGACGATGCTTGAGATGATGCTTACATTATAAAATAAACCTCTGTTCCATGTTTCAGCTATGTAGACTTAGTAGTTTTGTTTGTGCTGTCAAGACAAACGATTTAAAAAATTATTATTCAATAACAGTAATTTCATTTTTGTTTTTCAAATATTTTGTTACTTGACGTAACGTTTTGAATATAAATCTGTACGTGTTTTTGATACAATTTCTCCGTAGTGACATGACACGATGGGGTGTGCACCAAGTCAATTAGTCGCATGCAGGACTAATCCCTTTTTTGCGAACCCAGATTTCAGCACCATGTAGGTTTTAACGTTAATTTAACCAGACTTCGGGCCCAATGCCTGACCTTTTTTAACCAGCTTTAAAAGGGGGGTTTCGAAATTCTATATTTTCGTGTTCGATGTTAACGTGACTCTGACACTGACATCCAAAATTAAATTTTTCACTACAGTGCGCGCACGATAAATGTCTGCGCGCAGTTGAAATCGGTACCAAACGTGTTAATTTTATAAGTATGCTTATTCATATAATCTAGTCATTGATATATAAAAATCCAAGATACACACTCAGCATTTCAAAAACGTCCGCAAAAAACAAGCGCACAATGTATAATTGTGCGCTAGTTTCAACCAGTCTCGCATCGCTCGTCATACTGCACTGCTTTGTAAAAACAACTTTAAGCGATCCATGTGAGGTTGAATTTGCAAAAAAAAAAATGTGTATAGTATAACTACACACAACTCACACATGACACTTGATACATGTCAGTTTTTGACAACCGCTTCGAGTGTTGCATTTGTTCGAGAATGTGCCACTTGGGTTTTTTACATATCAATGAATCTAGTACATAAATTATACCTTGGTAGTGAATTCTTTCAATTACAATTTGAGTTACGTAATATCATTTTTAAATAAATGACGGAAATATATTTAATTGGGCCTGCAATTTGAAGCAGCGCCACCATCCGCGCGCAGACATATCTTGCACGCACTCTAGGTTTGTAGTGATTCTTTGATGTTGGTGCTTTTTTAGGGTTCCGTTACCAAATGGTAACCAACGCCAACCCTATTAGTAAACCTCCGCTGTTCGTCCGTCCGTCCGTCCATCCGTACGTCTGTCTGTTAGCGGACTATGGCCCGTATTAATAAACGTTACTCAACCCGTGAGATCGCACTTGATTTGAATGTTGAGATGCTGATCGTATTAATAAACATGATTATTTATGTTCTCAAGTTGCGGATTAGGTTTGCGTCATCAACTGAGTGATGGACTGATTAATAAACGAAACTCATCCCTTAAGTAAACAACGAGCGCGGGTTACTGATGCTATATCGTGAGTGCAGACAGACCATGACTTGAGGAGTGATTAGCGTGGCGCCAAAAATGGAGTTTGAAAATATTGAAGTGAAATGAATTATTACTATGAAGTAGATTACTATGACGACATTTTGTGGCCTTTGTAATTTCGTTTACTAAAACTTTATATAAGAGATGCTTCAAATCCTTTTGAGTTACCTAGTGAAAATTTTAAAAAAAAACAGCCAAGTTCGAGTCGGGTTCCGTACTATAAACGAAAAAAAACATGTTTCTTGTATTGGAGCCCTTTTAATTTTTAAGTTTAATTTTATTATTTCTAACAAGAAATAATAAAGTTAAACTTAAAAATTGTAAAATGTGCTAGGTGAGATGCTGATCTTGGTTACTGAGATACTGTATTTATGTGTCTATTAATAAGCAATAATCTTGAGATGCTGATGACGTCATAATGCCGTATCAAATGATAACGCATTTGAGTACGTTGTTGAGGGCCATTTATTAATACGGGCCTATATCTCAAGATCCGTAATACGTACAGTTGAAATTTTCACAGATTGTGTATTTCTATTGCCGCTATACAAATAATAGAAATTAAACTTAATTAAAAATTAAAAGGGGCTCCCATACAAGAAACGTGTTTTTTTTCGGTTTCTGGTACGGAACCCTTTTCTTTGAGTTCTTTATAGAGATCTATATTGGAAATCTTCTGTGTCTGTGACATTGAAGAAACAAAAATATAATTATATACTATTAAAAGATCTGTATCTGATCTATAGACGCCTTCATGATTACTTCTACAGAGATGTAGCCCGTCTCGACTATCGCGCATACAGTCTGGCCGAGCGGCGCCGACGCACCCAGCGACGAAACCCTGCCCTCGAACTCAATAACGCTATGCATGTCTGATGACGTACGCCTGTGTCCACAGTGACCAGCATTTAGTTGTACAATAATTAATTAACATTGTTAAATATTTATCAATAAAATGCTCAAATAAGTATAAGTAGGTGTACATAATATGGATATAACTAGTTACAGTAATTTAAGCCTTTCTTTTAATAAAGTACATTATTGATAAGTAACAAAGTAGAAAAAATCTCTAAAAAACAGATGTTGAATATCGGGCTTAAGAAACAAAAAAACAAGCACCAATAGAATATCGGGCTTAAGAAACAAAAAAAAGAGCACCAATAGAATATCGGGCTTAAGAAACAAAAAAGGAGCACCAAACTTATCGATTATAGTACCGAGTGTTGCATTTATTTGACAATTTTTCACTACCGATGTTTAAAGACGGAAGGTAGGAAGGAACACCCGTTTTGTAATTCTTTTAATTATATTATAGTATTATCATATGAGGGGTTTGCCACAATCGCCACGCTTGGCAGGTGGGTTGGCGACCGCAGTGAGCTGTTGAAATGTACAGATAATGCTGCTGCTGCTGAATTATGCGTTGGAAGGCCACCTACAACGTGAATCGCTGACCTGGTGAGAGTCGCGGGTAACCGATGGATGCGAGACGCACAGGGCCGGTTGTTGTGGCGACTCTTGAGGAGGCCTATGTCCAGCAGTGGACGTCTTTCGGCTGATGTGATGATGATAATGTAGTTTTCGGTCAGCCGGCCGTCAGCGGTGCCGTAGGGTGCCGTAAAAGAATAATACCATCCCATCACTTCCCGTTGGTGTGTTAAGAGGCGACTAAGGGACTCGCCAGAGAATGGGCAATAGCAGTTCTCCGTAAAAATCAACACCATATACTGCGATCGCCAACCCGTGGTGTGATTATGGCAAACGCCCCCCTTTTGGGAGGCCTATGTCCAGCAGTAGACGTCTTTCGGCTGATATGATGATGATGATGTAGTTTTATAATGCACAATACAACTTTCTCCTGTAGATAACTCCGACGAAAGTTCACTCTCGTTCGAGGTTAATTTTAAACATGATATGAAGCAATTCTTTTTTAATTAAAGACCTTGGAACTTTTGGTGGTATTGGTAAAATAACTCCTGATTTATAATTACTTTTGGATGAGTCTTTATTGCGTGTATTTGCAGATATTCTGAAAATATATTGATTTAAATAAAGATTCATTTAAATTCATAATTCAAACTATTCAAGCCAGCTCGGATATCGTCTGCACAATCATAATTGTGCAGACGATATCCGAAAGCGTCTGTATTTAAACCTAGAACTTGTACTCTTAGATTAGATCTTAGGGTTTAAATTTGAATACCAATTTATGCAATCTGGAAAGCTTAGGTATTTCAGGTGACTGGAATTCATAGAATAGGGAAACTACAGTGGTTCTGTAGACGGTTGCAGTTAATCATTTTGCAAAATTGATGGAAAATGACGATTTGTGGAAAAACGATTGACTATTAACCTAAACATTTTTTGGTCTTTTAGATACGATTACAACTGTGTTACCTACTGTACTGTGCATTTCGGCTTGCATGAAATAAATTAGATTTCAAATTGAACTATAATTATAAAATATGGTGATAGAGCAGAAAGGTTTAAGTCCTTATTTTTACAAATTGAGGGCTCGGCCATTCGTAAAAAAAAAACTTTTTTTTATTACTGACCAATTTTAGGGTTTCACAAAAAAAATCCTAAACTGTTGTGATTCCTTGACCAAAATGACAAAAACAATACTAAAATGAGCATTGCATTGTCGTAGCATTTAAGCTTTAACACATATCGATACAACAAACTAATTAATCTAATATAGGTTTATCTCTTCCCGTTACTTCTAATGTACCATGGACAGTAAAGTTACACCAAAGATTATGGGTTTCTAGAATTGGTCTTAACGATTTCCTGTAGTAATTTGTCAGGCGGCTCCATCAGTGGTAGTTTACACTTCCTTTTAAGTTTACTGTGAACCAACCACTTCCAACCGTGACTGTTTCAGTATCTGGGCAACTATATAGAGGTGCAAAAAAGCAGTACCTAAGTCAGCTGGAACAAGAAATTTTGCGTTAAAATCTGTATCGTCTTTCAGTAGCAGGCCTAAGCGAGCTAGGACAAACTGTAGCGTAGGTATAATGATATTATTCGACGGGCTCTTGTCACCGCCGGTGTACCTGCAGCATTAGAACCTAGTGGCTTGGTAGTGGTACGTGACGATGGGAAGAGACCACATGGTGTGACGTTGGTCCCGTGGAAGGCGGGTAGGCCTCTGGGGGGCTACTCTCTAACGAAATCCGTAGTTTCGGGCTTAGTTGCGGGCGGGCATTTTCTACTTCGTATCACCTAACCACTGAGAACTAATGATAACACGATTTGACAGTTACTGTGAAATCGTGTTGTCATTGATTCTCAGTTCGGGTTCGGGACTAATCGTAAGTCTGTAGGCGATACGGAGTAGAATACGCCCGCCCGCAACTAAGCTCGAAACTACGAATTTTGTTAGAGAGTAGCCCCCCTGGTGTGGGACGCAACATGTGTTGACACCCTTGCGATATCACATGTTCCAAGTACGGCGAGCTGTGCAGGCGCTGCCGCTGCAGCTGCTGAGGCCCAAAAACTGTAACCTTATTGGTAATTACAGTTTTGAGCCGTTTGAGGTCGAAACGCTTGGGTCATGGGGTCCGAGTGCGCGTCTCCTTTTCTCGCCGACTGATCGACATTTTGCGTGACCAGAGGGCTGGCTCATTCTTTGCTCAAAGAATTAGCATTGCCATTCAATGCAGCAATGCTGCCAGTCTTCTGGGCACGTTTCCGGATGACCGCAGTGCGGAGGAATTTTTCGACGCCTAAATGTATCTTGTTTTTGTATATTCATATAACTGTAGGTTAATGTTTTGTATGACTGTCAGTCACGCCTAATGGCTGATTAACATTAAGCTATTTTGACCGATTCGATTGCAGCCCGTGTTCGATTACCGACTAGTGTAAACGGATTTTTGGTTAGCCGTATTCGGTCGCAGTCCGTTTTCCCAATTCGGTAAACCGACAACGAATACGGTCGCCGTATTCGGTGACCGACTTATCGTAAACAGCCCAAATCGATGAATCAATTCGAATGCGGTCACCGCATTCGGTGAGCGACTTAATGTAAACACGCCATAAAGCTGGTTTTAATAATTTTGTCAATGGCTTGTTTGACCCAAAAAATCTACATTTACTAACTTCAGAAAAAAATATCCTCTGCGCAACAAATTCGTCTAAAACATGCGTGAAAGGGTAATGATGCAACATGCGTTATCTAATCTAATCCCGCGTAAATATAGAGCGGTCTGTTTGTCTGATTCTTTAGATACGCAAAACATGTGAACGTGTTACATTTTCGTAACATTATATCACTGTAATTTGTTGTAGTTATCCTTATGAGATGAATCTCTTCATTGTTTTTCTGCCTGAATAAGTTAACTAGACAACTGTGAATTGTTAGACATGATGTCATCCGCTCAAACATACTTAACTGATTTGAAAGGTACCAAAATGAACGCGGGACCTAAGCCCAAGCGAGCAGGGTCGCATTCCACTCAGTCGTCTTTGTTTTAGTTGACTCTAAACTAGAATTTGGTCTCCTAATTCAAGGTCATTCTTATTTTAAGACAAATATAGCACTGGCCTTGACTAAAGCACAAACTTCTTATTAGTACATCAATAAGGGCAAATTTCCTAGAAAATGTTTTCCAATGTAACCCAACTTTGTCTTTATTTGCTAAAACTTTTTAATATGACGTAAAAGTTAATCTTTTTCTTACTTCTCGCATAGTGCAGCAGGTAGTCTTCTCGAAAGTCAAAGGTGACATTCTTACGTCATCAAAGCCTTAATGTGCATTAGCGGCACATTGTGTCTTGGTCTTGATTAATAAGTATAAATGATCCCTTCACTTTTCTGGACTTAAACTGAACTGAACTTCTCACAAAATTGTAGATACGTATAAATAGGATACATTAAATACGTGATACCAGAAATGGACCGAGAAGACAACCTTGAAAAACTCCAAAATGAAGTCCTGCGAGACATAGCAGATGAAATATAATTCGACCTGTTCAGTGAAAATAAAACGCCAAGATTTAAGCAAAACACATATTATGGCAAATACAGTTTATTAGAGAGATATACATGCATCAGTTGTAAATTGGAATTATCAACACAGTCGAAAGCACTTTTCATGTCCCAATATCTTATACCGTCCATAATTTCTCTACTGACTAACGAAATTCATATCAATATTTCTTTTAAGTACAAGCACGGTCAAACCGAACAATGACACGCATTATGCATTCCTTCCTCGATTTGTGTGAACGCGCCTTATAGGATGATCCGAGATCCAGAATTTTGACTCGTTGCGAACACGTTATGACTCAGAGGTCTTTCCTTGCGACCTAAACGAGCGTACCTCTACATCGATAACCATCGAGTCACTGGATACTCTCGAACTTTACGAAGCTCGAACCAACTCAGCATTGGAAGCTAACCGTTGCAAAACGTTCGGTTATCCAACATATGCACCAGCGAAACTGGTTTGTGCGTAGCGGAGACTTATTTATAGGTTTCGGTCACTTTGTATGCCTTATATACCGTTAATGTGTTAAGTGAAATGGTTTCTTTAAGCCTGAACTGCATTGCAATAACCTCCTTTTGTATAAAAGGAATTCTTTAAGTGTTTTTCCTTAAAGTTTGTGATTAAAATCTTTCTATAGTATTGACATTTCAACTTATTAACATGAAAAGGATATGTAGTTCTAAAGACTTGAATATCAAGTTTCTAGGAATCAAGAGGCACAGATTCCATCCAGCTAGAAATATGTACAAAATTGAAGAAAAAGAATACTCAAATAAGTAAGATACCATTGAATAACAGAATCTGAAGTAAGCAATAAATTGGCTCTTTCGTCGAATATGCATTCATTTCGTAACTTAAAAAAACTGTAACAACAGGAAAACTTCATTACAATTTACGGTAAATAAATTCTGTTGCAAAATTTAACATGACGTTAGCTCCGACGTTCCTATTAACTCCAACCGTTGGTTTTCTTTGTACCTTAGCTGATATTATTATCCTGAACGGTATCAAATTGAAAAATAATTAAAAGGAGAAATTATTAAAAACCTGGAAAATTGTAAAGTGTTCTTTCACGTTTTAAAACGCGGATTTTTAAAGATGTTTTCGTACTGGGTAAAACAACGACAGTATAAGTGATTTACCCGTAACTTTAATTATTGAAAAGAATGCAGGTCTGTTCAATACGTACGTAAAGATTACAATATATACTAATATGCAAAGCTGAAAAGTTTGTTTGTTTACTTGAACGCGCTAATCTCAGGAACTACTGGCCGATTTGAAAAATTCTTTCAGTGTTAGATAGCCCATTTATCGAGGAAGGCTATAGGGTATATATCATCACGCTAAGACCAATAGGAGCGGAGCAGTAATGAAAATTGTGACGCAGACGAAGTTGCGGGGGTCAGCTAGTATTATATAATGTAATGATGCAGAAACCGCATCAAGCGGAGACCTTCGATTCAAAAAGCGAACGTTGCTATTTAAGGGAAACTATAAATTATTTATGAGATGAGATTCACGACAGCATACAATTTATATATTTAAAAGGAAACTTATAGCTTGTAGCTCATATATTGGTAGTTTGATAAGATTTATTGCAGAGGAAATAATGAAATAATGTCTTAAAAGGGCCTGCAAGTCACACGGTCACCCTTTAAAATGTCATATTCTTGCTGCTGTCTGCGACAAAAGTAGGGAGTAGAGATAGAACTTTGCCAGACTAGTTTCAGAACAGTGTCAGGAACCAGATACAAAATGACATTATATCAATAACGATTGTCAAAAGTATTAAATGTTTGACAGTAACGAAATCTTTCTCGCTGATGATGATTCTTTGCTAAGACCATTTTTAGGGTTCCGAACAAAAACCGGAACTCTTATAGGATCACTCGGGTGTCTGTCTGTCTGTCCGTCTGTCGCAGCCAGTTTTCTCCGGATCCACTGGACCGATTCTGTTCAAATTTGGTACACATATGGACTTCTGTGACCCAAACACGGAAGCGTTACGTAAATTATTATTTTATTAGTATGGTCACTTTTGGGGGTCAAACTAGAAATATCGTTAAAAGTTTTTTGAACAATATCGTGTGAAAGGGCTTACCGTGAGGGTTTTAATTATATTTTTTCATTATTTTAAAATAAAAGGTTTTGAAGTTATTCAAGAAATTAGACGAAAAATGACCCGCCCCTTATCTCCGAAACTACTGAGCCTAAAATTTTGAAAAAAAATGGAGATGATAGATCTTTACACACACACACACACACAGGAAAATCTATAAGAATTAAAAACAACAAAACATGTAACACACACACACACACACGCACTCGCACGCACATGAATATAACATCTTAAAAAAAT